>CP073647.1:8432500-9826875 GCA_018223645.1 Jasminum sambac
ACATATGATTTGTAATCATAGTTGTGGTTTTTGAGACCAGCGGAGAGGTTAGGAACTTTTATATGCAAGTGGAACATTTTGGGTCCTATAAATGTTCAATCAGGTAGCAATGAAAACCGGCTGGTTCTATACCAGGAGGTGACTCACCCTTTTGTGTTGTGCATGTAGATGATACAATTTGCTAGTTTGTGATAATTGGATTTTCGGGTTTTTGTAACACATGTACAACAGTTGTTTATAATGAAAGTTGCGAGTTTAGATTAACATCGTGAAATATCTGATTGATTTTCCTAAGTTCATTCTCCCCTTCTGGATTCGATGAAGTGCACCCATGAAAGAAACTTTTCTATTGTTATTCTCATGGCCCTTATAGACACTTACAAGTTATAAAATGCAGTCCACACGACGCACCTCGTTCAAATGTTTGAGAGCACCCTCCATTCCCTCATTGCAGAAGCAGGTCTTGTTGCTTGTTGAAAGACTGCAGATCAAAATATAATATTCGATATGCCAAAGATTGGATTAAATATGTTGCAAAATTACATTTAGGGTTCATGATTTTGCATTATATTCGATAATAGTTTGACCGCTCGTCAAGTCAATTTCACACGGCATGGAATGTTACACTTAGGTACTCATGAAGTGTTAAGAATTTTCTTCTTAGGCAACCGTACGTGCACTATTAGTTTTATATAGTACTGATCTCTCGTCGACAGAGTTGTGGATTATCCTATTATCAACCTGTGAGAGAGATCAAGATTAAAAAAATAATTAAAAAGAAAAAATAAATTTTTTTTGATTTGATGATCTCTTATCCACCAATTTGTTGATGAGAGATCATAGATCTAGTTTTATATTAGCATTAGAGTTTATTGTTTCTGACACCAAGCAAACAAGTATCAATATTCCATATGTACGGATTGAATTACTCGATTCGTTTCAAGTATATATGTCTCTTTAACTTTTTCACACGAATTAATAACTTGCTATTGTTGGTTATGGGGACCAATGATGCTACTTTTTGAAAAATTGGGAGCTATGTTGTCAGAAAAAAGGTTGGGGACCAAACTGCAGATTGAGTGAAAATTTGGGGGCCAGTAGTGTAATTTAACTTCTTACATAAATAAAAAAAAAAAAAAAAGGAAGAAGGAAAAATGAAAAAGAAAATGAAAATAGGAATTTGTTTTTCATTGGTTGTGTTTGATTGAGCTAATTTTTGTATATATGTTCATACATTGGATATTGAATTGATTTGGGTTTTAATGTGAGTGATTGTGTGTATAAATTTGCTGATATGCACAATGAAAAATAGGCGGAAGCTTATAGCTTGGCCTAATGATCCGGTTTGGCATTACGTACATCAAGAACTGCCTGCCCCACTTCAGTTGTCATCATTCTTCTTTGCTTTTGTTTTCCTCTTCTTTTTAGTTGTTCATATTGTAACTCGGTCATGACATTTTTTGGCTAATTCCTAAAATTAGATACTGTATTGCATTGTAAGTTTATAATAGTCGATGGATCAGATGAAATGGCGAGATATTAGGATCTTCTTAACGCTACAATGATCCACAAGTCTATATCCTGAAATGATGAATTTGAATGTTTTCGACATTAAGTTTCTTGAAATTACAGCGCCTTCGATCTATTCGCCGAAAACTTTCCCCTACTAGCTATAAGCGCTGTACTGGGCTGGCTGGGATTTCTTCGTTTATCTCAGCTCCTCATGGATTCCACCCAAGTCGAATGTGTAGAGGATTGGAACCGAAGATCTTTCCTTCTCCGAATTCACCATCATATCACTCTGTGTGCTCCACTTTTTCGTACTCACAAATATTTTTCATGTCACAAATGACATTTAACAGCAAACCAGAATCTTCTTCATCTGAAACAACCAGAATCTTTAATCATTTAAATTTAGCACCTGAATAATATCACCAACATTAACAATATGGGCATTAGGAATAGGTTTGACTCACAAGAGTCCACTCTCCATCATATTCAGTTTTCCTCTTCACTGCAAGTCCTCCAACAGCATCCTGAGCAAGAATGGTTAATGCGTCACCATCTTTGTGTCGACCGAGACCAAGCACTAAATGAGGAGCCAAGCATGGAGGGTAGTGATTGAGCCTGCTGATATAGCTTGTATTATCCTTAAAAAAAGTAGCCGTTCAGTCTAGTTTTTGAGTAGCTTGCAAGCTTGTTTTTCCATTTCTGCAGCATACTCTTCACGAGCCTCCCTTCAAAACACAATCCATTATCTCACCTAGTTTAAACACACAAAAATCATGATATGAGAGATATCACTATAATTCAGAATCAATCTAAAGGATACCTTAATTCTTGAGGATAATAAGGCCACCTATTGGTGAACTGCTTGAGTTCATTGTCATCAGGTTCAGGAGAAGCTGGTATTGTATGTGGTTGCATTTGTTACACAGAAGTCGAAAACTTCCGTCCGGTCTCTCTGATATTTTTAGTATGCTCAGTATCATAATAATATCCAAAAGGGGTGAATTCATCTTTACCAATTTCTTCTTCTCCTCTTTGGACAAAACAAAGAATTTCATCCCCACTGATTCGATCTTTTAGCGACACTTTAATGGCACCCCAAGATTGATCACCCCCCAGTTCTTGCATGCCTCACCTATCTCAGCCACTAAATCTGACAAGGCAGCATCAGAGTGTCGAATTCAACGGTGAGAGATCGATTACAGGGATGCCTTCGGCCTCGGAGATCGATTACGGTGTGAGTCATACAGTCCCCATATACGAAGGTTATGCGCTACCCCACGCCATCCTTCGTTTGGATCTGGCTGCAAGGGCGTGACTAACAGACAACCTCATGAAGATAGATACTGACAGAGAGAGGTTACTCTTTCACGACAATAGTAGATTGAGCGAGAAATTGTAAGGGATATAAAGGAGAAGCTCACTTACATTGCTCTTAAAAACACATCGAGATTTAAGACAAAAGCTTTAGGGGTGATTTTACATGTGAGGTAGGGATATCTTCCTACTTGGGATTAGTTTGCGTATTCATGGATGATTCATTGACAAGCACCTGAGTTAGGTGATGAGTAGCGCACACACTGGATAGTGGAGCGGCCATAAACACGGAATGAGTAATAATAGAGTCAAGTACGTTTGTTCTAGTTTATATATTTAATATAAATAAAATAAAATAATATAGATAGCATTAATGTGCAATATATTTTCTAATTTCATATATATTATAAATACTAAATATAACACATTAGTAAAAAAGATAATATTGGTAATAGTGAGAAAAACACAAAGAAACATTTAGATTAGGCCAAAACTATAATCTTCCTCTTGGAAGGTCTTGGTATTACGCCCCTCCTTTGTAACTTTTTGGTATATCAATGAAAGGATGGGGGAATCCGAACCCCCATCAACCAACCTATGCGAGGGGGGGGGAGGGGGATGTAAAAATCACATGCACGTTGGTTGATGCATTCTCAAAAAATAAAATGAGAAAAAATATAAGAAAAAGAGCCAGAAAATTGTGAATTCATGGTTACAGGCTTCTTTTTGGAATATGTAGTCCAAAAATGGATTTTTTTTTTTTTTTTAATTCCTCCACCAACCCTCCCCCACCACATCCCCACCACCCCAAAAAAAAGAACTGTGTGTCTAAAAGAGAGTAGATGGGCTATTGGACAAGCATAGGGCTAAAATATTAATTAGGATTGATTAATAGACTTGGGTGTTTTTTCATTGATAAGCAATTAAGGGCGTTTTGTTTGTTTTGTATTTTCTGTTTTCATTTTTGAAAATGTTTTGGTATTTGTTTTCAATTATTGTTTTGAGAAAATTGAAAATGCATTTGGTTTGTTATTTTGAAAAATTATTTTTGAGAAGAGAAAATAGAAAATATGTTTGGTTTATACTTTTAAGAAAATACAATTTGGTATAATTAAAAATTTTGAAAAATAAAATAAAATATAATTTTGTTTTCCAACACATACCGACCCATGGGCACAACCGATTCGGCCCAACCCGTTTGAACAACCACTACATGATTCAATTAAATTGCATCATAATGCATCATAATATGACCGTGCCATGGTTCAAACTCGTGACCTAGCGGCTAAGGAATGATGTTCCAATCGCTAGGCCAATGTTACTTCTTATTCATTTGTTGCATTTACACTATATTTGTTATATCTCCTTTGCAGCTTTCTAATTTTAAAGATAATTTATTTTTATTAAAACATTGTTTATATTAAAATACTACATTCTTTCTTGTTTACTTGTAGTTTTCTAATTTAAAAATTAATTAATTAATTTTTACTAAAGCATTGTATATATATGTTTGAATAAATATAATTTACTAAAAAAATAAAACATTGTGTGTGTGTGTGTATATATATATATATATATATATATATATATATATATATATATATATATATTGGGAAGTATATATCTCGGCTCGAAAATCCATCTCGAGATACAATTTTATTGCTAAAATAATAAAAAATTACAAAAATAAGTGTCGGATGTCATGAACTTTACCTCTCAAAAATTTATGCATATATTAGAATATTATTTCATTAAAAATTGTATTATCTATGATATTTATATTCTATCTTATCAGCATTCTATTATTTTAAATTTTATGATTGTGAAATATGAATAAATAAATTAGAGTCTTTTTGCATATAAAATTATTATTGTAACTTAAAGTAAAATTAACAATTCACTTTTAAAATTAAAAAAAATGAATGGTTTGCATTAGCGAAATTAAAATAAATTAAAAGTTATTGAATTATTTACTGGATTTTATTTTTTTAGTTCAAATATGATTCATGTTTAATTTAATTTAATATTAATGATTTAGACTAAATAATTATTTTTTCCATTTCAATGATTCAAGCCATTTTTTTTTCTTTTTTGGGATCAGGAACAAATCAATGTAATTTAAACCATAGAATCATAGACCTTTATTTTAAAATTAATAAACAAGTGAAAGTTATTCCTCTAATTAAAGTTTATATTTTTACATTATTTATTTTAATGCGTGATTACGTAAAATTTTCTATTTTCAATTAAATAAGAAAAGTATTTTATACCGAAAATAATTTCAATCATGTACTTATTCCATGAATATCATGAAAAATAAATTTTATAAATTTTTATTTTTAAATTTTGGAAGCCAATAGGCTATGATTTAAGAAGAAAAATATGATAACTTCTAATAAAGTTACTCTTGCAAAATTATTGCATGTTCCAACAAAATAATAATAATAATAACAACTTTACAACAGTTAGAAATAGGATTCCAATTATCGATATTAGTAACAAAATAGTTGAAAATTTCTGATGATAAATCCAGGCTATTGGAAATTACCGACGACAAATCTTAGGCCGTCGAAAATTACCCACATACTCGACGTGCCGTCGGCAATTTCTGACGGCCTAATCTCTGCTGTCAGAAATTACTGACGTCAGCATTGAGTCCGTTGATAATTTAAAGTAAAATTAACAATTCACTTTTAAAATAAAAAATGAACGGTTTGCATTAGCGAAGTTAAAATAAATTTAAAAGTTATTGAATTATTTACTGATTTTTTTTGTTCAAATTTGATTCATCTTTAATTTAATTTAACTAGTGTTTTCACCCGCGCGTTGCGCGGGGAGACGTATGTCCAATAACTCGTGTGAATATAATTATCCATGGTTACAAATGGACCTTGATTGCGGAAAAGAAATGTGCAACGCCTGTTTGCGACCAATCCATCCCAATTGTGGAATGGAAGAAGAAAAGAAACGGGTAGTAAAGAAGAATTTGATGGGCGGGTCACACGATAGAATTTGTGTTTATTGGATTGAAGGAGAAGATGATGATAATAAATCAATTAGAGATGTGATAATCACGGTAATTAGGAATTTTGAAGAATTTGAGATTTAGGCAAATACTACGTTTCCTTATCAGATTGGGAAGGGGCGGAAAATGGGATAAAATTAGAGGCGTGTGAATTATGGATTATACTTAAGATACTAAAAATGCTTAAAGATTAAAATAATAATTTTTATATTTACAAAATTGGTGAAATGGGCGGGAAACTGACCTCATTTTATTAATATATAGATATTAATAATTTAAAGTAAATAATTATTTTTTCCATTTCAATGATTTAAGCCAATGTTTTTTTTATTTCTTGGAATGAGGAACAAACAAATGTAATTTAAACCATAGAATGCAAAGACCTTTATTTTAAAATTAATAAACAAGTGAAAGTTATTCCTCTAACTACAGTTTATATTTTTACATTATTTATTATTGCATGATTACGTAAAATTTTCTATTTTCAATTAAATGAGAAAAGTATTTTACACCCAAAATAATTTCAATCATATAATTATTCTATGAATACAGTGAAAAATAAATTTGAGAAATTTTTATTTTTAGAGCAAAATAATTCCAATTATATACTCTTACAAAATTAGTGCATATTCTGACAAAATAATAATAAATTATACAACAGCTAGAAATGGCATTGAAATTATCGATAGTAGTAACAAAGTTCTTAGAAACATTCGATGACAAATCAAGGCCGCAAAATATTACCGACAACAGAGTTTAGGCCGTCAGAAATTACTGACAGCAGAGATTAGGTCGGCAAAAATTACCGATGATAGATCTTGTGCTGTCGAAAATTGCCGACGACAGCATCGAATCCGTCAGTATTTTTCGATGGCTGGTTTTGCAGTCGGAAATATCCGACAAGGCATTCTCCCATCCGAAATTTCCGACGCCAAATGTCGACTGTCGAAAATCTCCGACGAAATTTCAATTTTCTCTCGGAAGATTCCGACGATTTATTTTCTTCGTCGGTGATTACCAACGGAATTGTACTCCGTCGGTAATTATCGACATCATCATTGTCCTTCGGAGAGTTCCGACAGTTTTTACTTTCAGTCGGAGATTTCCGACGATTTTTAATTTTTCGTCAGAAATTTCCGACGGATACCTATCCGTCGGAAATATTCGGTCGGTAATCAACAGGTTTTTAGTAGTGTTTGATGATTTTATTGTATCATATGTGAAGCTTTGTAGTCTTATACTCTTATTGTGTGAAATTTGATCTGTTGTGTTGAGAGACTGATTAGATGGAGGAGTGCAAAAAATAGTGTATCAGTGTTGACTGACTTGTAATTTTCTACAATCAGACTTGGAAATCTATAAAATTACAAACCAGGGAATTTTGTAATTCTCACGCGTATAAATTTTTATTTTGCAAACAGCTTGCTTCCTGGGTAGAACAGTAGTGTGACCACTTGATGTGTGCCTAGTAGTGAAGGGTTACTTGAGATGTATGGTTGAGATTAATTTTTTGCTTTCAGTGAACAGTAAAACAATAGAAGTGAATTTTTCGGTAGAAAAAGAGGCATCTTGAAGAAGGCTGTTGTGATGATATGCATGTGTAGGGGAGGGGCTTTTTCTTGTATTAGTTTTTATGTGAATTGTGCTTTTTTAAGATGGGTAAATGCTATGAAGATCATGGCCAATGAATTGTTTATATATCTTGTACTAGAGATCAAACGTTATAATTAGGGAATGTGAATTATAAATAACACGAGAAGATGAGTAATGTTTATATTTTTTTATGTAGCAGAATCGCATCTAAAACAATAACGTATTTCATGCGGGTAGTCGGCGGACAACCCCAAAAAATCAATTGAGTAACATGCTAGAGCGTGAATTCAAAGGAAAGGGACTTGACAACTATTGGTACAATATGGATAGCGAGGGCCACATGACGATGTTAGTCTATTACCGTGGGACTTCGTTGAGCATTAACAAATTGCTCAAAAAAGTCCGAACTATGTTCGAAAAGGCCGAAATGGGTCTGCCAACTGAAGCCAACGCATCCGGCTCCGGCTCGCCCAAGAATTCATCCTGCTCCTGCTCGCCCAAGAAGAAATGAAGTGTTGAAATGATTGATGGGGACCAATATGTAATATCTAATTAGTCATTCTGAAGTTGCTTAGTTTAAAGCGTTTTCTATTTTTTTGGTTGTTTTATGTTTATGAATGAATACTAACGACTGGAGTTTCTTCAATATCAACCTAAATGGTCAATTTCTATCTTTTTACCTATTTTTCCATTTTAAATCATATTAATATTGTATTTAATAATTGTGCACAACTGTTATTAATGGCAGATGGATTCTAGCTGAAGCTGCAACTGATGAGCAGCAAAAGGATTCGATCCTCAATTTTTGGATGAAACTATGAATTCATGGAACTGATCGCTAGCTTCAAACATAATAACTTTATTTATAATAAATAAAAAAGGAAAAAAAGAAATATTATTGAAGTATTGAAGAGTAGAAAAGATAGTACTGGAATTAATAAATGAGGAAGGAAAGGAGGGTGGGTTGCATGGATCATAAACATAGTGAAAATCCAAAATTAATTAATGCATTTACAATATATAAACAGGATTAATCCTATGCTCATGGGTTTGATGGTGGCATTTTAGTGTAACTAGTGTGATGAAATGTGCGTTGCATGTTGTATATAGAGTGGAAGGTACAATAGTTGCAATTTTGAACAGATATTATGAGAGTGGTAAGAACATCAGGGACAGAGAAAGGAAATGATTGGAAAGATTGTTTCGTCCTAACATTGTAGATGTAAAATTATTGTATTAATAATGAATTAGGACACGAGGTTATAATAAAACTTCTTCGTATACAATATTTTTTGCTAAGTTTTCATACAATTTTTTTTGGGGTACTTGAATTGATATCTTTTGTTGTTTTCATTGAAACACCTCAAGACATGCCACATAGAGTTGGGCATCAGAAAATACATGTTCTAGGAAGTATATTTTAACATTAGGCATAGTTATCAAATGTGGCTTGTTAGTAGTCGTTGCAACGCATGGACGTACATGAAATTGTTTTCGCTTAAATTTGAATGGATATCCTTCATTAGTTGTTGGGGTTAAAGGGATTCGGGGAAGGACAAATCAAATAAAATGCTACGAATCAGCAAGGGGCTGATAGATAGACGCTACTATCACATGACAATAAAGGACAACTACCACGTCAAGCGCTGGAACTTCAATAATATTCCAGCGCCGGTAAGATAAGAGAACAAATTCGTGGTTATCCTATTATTTTGTGCACCCCCTAACAACTTCAATCGAATTTAACTCAAAAGTGATACCTTTTGTTTGAATACACATTTTTCTCTCAAATTGATGCCGGCTCTACCTTCATCTTTAAGGTTTATTTGGGATTGTCGCTTCTTATGTTACAGTATAAAGTAAATCCTTCAAAAATCTACCTCCAACCTCAATTTGTTTTTTAAATTATGGAATGATAATACTTCTTCTTACACATGGCTTCTTACATTTTCAACGATCACATATGAATAATCTCTAATTTATTTTAAGAATTTATTTGCAAAATATCATCAGGGTTTGTTGGTTGCATCTACCATCAACTTGTACACTGCAAATCCTCCCCGGTGACATGCAGGCATTTTGGACTTCATGCCCTCCAACTCAATCTGACAATAACACCAATTAGAAATACGATCATATACTAAACACTAAACAGTCCATGAAGCTGGTCCTGTGGTCCAAGTGGTTCTTTTGATAGTGTACTAAAGAAATAGATATTTCGAAAAATCAGGAGAAAAGAGGACAATTAAATTGACCATTGTCACAGCGTGAAGCTTGGTTGACTCATAACTGCCTTCAGCATTAGAGTATAGCTTTTGAATCTCTTCAGACTGAAATCGCATTTGATGAAGAAGAAAACAGCTAGTCTAACATTCGACACTCGGCTGGATATATCAATCAAGAGAGGCATTCCCTGCATTGTCATCCGGAATTTTCAACAAGTTAATTTGTTATTTGCCTTGAGGAATAGAAGCATAATCTGATAGATATAGACCTAGGCAACAATTTGTTATTTGCCACTTATATATACATAAAGGTGTAAATAATAATAATAAATTATACAACAGCTAGAAATGGCATTGAAATTATCGATAGTAGTAACAATGTTCTTAGAAACTTTCGATGACAAATCAAGACCGTAAAATATTACCGATAGCAGAGTTTAAGCCGTCAGAAATTACTGACAGCAGAGATTAGGTCGGCAAAAATTACCGACGGTGGATCTTGTGCCGTCAAAAATTGCTGACGACAGCATCGAATCCGACAGCATTTTCCGACGGCTAGTCTAGGGATGGCAAAACAACCCGAAAAAACCCGAAAACCGCGGGTACCAGAACCGAACGGGTCGAAAAAACCCGAACCGACGGATCGGTGGGTCGGATATGGTTTTTGATAGTAAAACCCGAGACGGATATGGTTCGGATATGGATTTTAGCGTCATACCCAACCCGAATCAATAATTCAATATATATATTTTTCCTAAAAAAAAATAAAATTAATAAAATGAAAAATTAATTTTCAAGTGTTGTGTTAGTGTGCATTCTAAATTCTACCAATGAGACTTAAGTATTAACTATATTTGTGAATTGTGAACATGTTGGTTAAAGTTCTATTTACAAAAAATAAAAAAATAAAAAAAAAAAAATTCGGGTAAAGCAATTGCTGTTGGGTATAAAAGCCGACCCGAACGGATACCCAAACCGAATCGACCCGAATTACCCACGGTTCGGTTCGGGTATGGATTCGGGTTCGGCATCGCGGTTCGGGTTCGGGTATGGCCGACCCGACTCAAACCCGACCCGTTGCCATCACTAGGCTAGTCTTCTAGTCGGAAATATCCGACAAGGCATTCTCCCGTCCGAAATTTCCGATGCCAAACGTCGGCTGTCGGAAATCTTCGACGGAATTTCAATTTTCTCTTGGAAGTCTCCGACGGTTTATTTTCGTCGTCAGTGATTGCCAACGGAATTGTACTCTGTCGGTAATTATCGACATCATCATTGTCCTTTGGAGAGTTCCGATGGTTTTTACTTTCCGTCGGAGATTTTCGATGATTTTTAATTTTTCGTCGGAAATTTCTGACGGATATCTATCCGTCAGAAATATTAGGTCAGTAATCAACAGTTTTTTAGTAGTGTGTCAAAGATAGTCGCAAAGGACAAGGGAAGTAGCTATTTTTCCATCGTCCAAATTATGTCTCCATAGAATTTTCTAACAAGGTTTTAGAAAGGCACCAATTAGTGGCTTTCATAAGCAAGTCTTCAATAAGCCAATTGTTATGCAGATTAATTAATCAAGAAGGATTACTGTCAATAATTATGTATTTGACTATTTGTGGATGATTTTTCTATTCTTAAAACCCTAAATCTCTAGCTCTTGTTCCGTAATGATGTACAATTCCTATAGTTTTCTCTTTGTTAACTCTTCTATTTGTTTCTAGTTTATAACAAGGGTGTGGCTAAACACACTCCAAAAAATACTCGTCACACCCATATATATTTTCTCTCAAAAATACCCTTATGTATAATTACCCTCATGTATTTATAATTACCATCGTACTCTTTTTTAAAGTGATATTTGTGCAAGATATGCGACGGACATCACCGAACGTGCAATTGGACCGTTCACCTGTAGAGGCCGAATGTCCAATTGCACGGTCGGCCATACTTTTTTGAACATCCAATTGGATGTTCGGCCAACATGGCCAAATATGACAAGGCCATGTTCGGCCAAAAAATTCTTTTCCTTTTTTTTTTTCAAATTTAAATAGCAATTTGGTATTCATAATAAAATATATTTATATTTAATAATAATTACATGCTAATAATATTATTTATTTATTTATAATAATAATCATTTATATGGAATAGTAATAATTATTTATAATAGTTATTTATCAGATAGTCACATTAATATTTTAGTTATAATGATTAAATATATTTTATTGATACATCTGATAATAAAATTAATTTTAGATAATTGGTTAAAATCGAAAATTTTACTTTATCTAATATTTCTATAAAACATAATAATTTCTTAAATAAAATGTTGTTAGAACTAACAAATATTTTTTTAGACAAAGTTCGGACCTTGAAAGTACCAAAAAAAAAAAAACTAAAACAATATAAATCATCATCGGTCTAATGTCTTTGTTCTTCAGATCTGGTCCACAGTGCCTTTTTTCGAAAGGTGTTGGCTTTCGTTGTAAATAAATCAACACCGTAATATAAAATAATAGCCAATAACTACATAAATAATAATTGAACCAAAAATTATATGAAAATTATTATATTTAGTTAATATTAATTATAATAATTTTTAGAGTTACAATTATTATTTTTACAATTAGTATATAAATATAAAATTTATTAATATGGATAAATAAAATAATTATTACTATTAAATATAAATAATTTTTATCATAAATAAATAATTAGTATGAGTAACATGTGATTATCATTAAATATAAATAATTTTTATTATTAATAGCAATACTTAAATAAATAAATAAATTAGACAAAAAAATAACAATAAATAAATAACTAAACTTAGAAGGAATCAACCAAACATGGTCGAACCCCATGAGTGGGGTTCGACCATGTCTGGCCGAATCACATGCGTGGGGTTCGGCCAGTGGTCGAATCCCATGCGTGGGGTTCGACCACTGCTGGCCGAACCCCACGCGTGGGCGTTCAGCCGTCTCCTACCGAACACCCTTTTCTGTGTCCCATTTCCTCTGGCCTAATGTCCTTTTGCGTGTTTGGCAAACCAATGCATAAAAAAATTTATCGGCACATTTTTTCATCACAAAAATACTCCATTTTTGTACTATAACTTCAACCCATCTACATATCATTCTTAAATTTCAAGAAAAGCTCTAAAATATACCACCCAAAAATAGCATCAAACAAGATTACACAAAATTTGGTGCAAAAAATAATGTCAACTCACATTTGTCTATTGGATTCTCCTGGTTTGTGTTGGAAAAAAACTTGATTGTGGGTCTTGCTCTCGTAGATGGAGGTTTACAGTTGGAGTTTCTCTGTTTGTTCAACCTACGTAGGAGATGGCAGGTGTGTTGTGCACAAGAAATAGAGTGGGTGTGGGGTGTCTTTTTTATTAAATAGGAGGGGTAACATTGGAAAGAGGTGGGACGTGGAGAGTAAATTAGAGTTGATTTAAAAAAAAAAAGGGAGGGTGTCTTTAGAAGGTGGGCGTGAAGAGAAATTTTTGGGGTGTGTTTAGCCTCACCCTTATAACAATTATAATAAGCAAAATGATAATGATTTGAAATTCTTATCTCGAGATTTCAATTTAATAATGTAATAATTTATTGCAAACTAGCTGTTTCATCCGTGCGTTGCACGGGAGACAATTTTTTTCAACTAATAACGATATTGATAAATGTTAATAATATTAACATAAAATCTAAAAAAAAATTAAAATAAAGAATGAGTTACAACAATAAACTTAAATAATTTAACTTAAAACAATTCTATAAAAATTTCGAAAGAGTTTCTTCTATATTTCATACTAATCCATCTTATCAATATGCAATGCATAACTCACGAAAATCCACACAACTTAATTTACTATTCTCAATAGAATAGCAACTTAATTAGCATTTACACGCATGCTTTGCATAAGATGATAATTTGTAGCAGTGATTGTGATAATATATAATATTTTGCTAATTGCAAGATTAATCTACTAATATACATCCGAAATAAAATAACCTTAAATATTATAATTATCAAAATAACTCTACTAACATTAATAGAGCTCATTGTTTTTTTAAAATTGTTTTACATTTTATTATATGCAATTATAAATTTTGTGAGATATTAATTATACATCAATATGATGTACATTATTAACAATCAATATGTAAATAATGATTTTTAAGTTTTAATTATGAAATATAATCAGTATAGAGATATATTATAAAAATAATAATGTAGTGAGTAATGTCCTATGTGACTCTAACACCCTGCTCATACCATGTCTTTAAACACTTATCTTCATTCCAGCCCATCTTCATTTACTCTAGGGCAAGCGATGATGATATAAGAATTACAAACTTTCATTCCTCGTTCATGCCCCGCCAGAAAATTCTCATCCCCGTCGAGGGCCCATCGTGATGGTTTAATTGAAGACTTTTATTTCGATATTTTATTTCTTAAATAAATACCTTCTAAATATACTAAACGCGTGTATTAACATATTAGGTACAAACTTACTAATTTAACATATTCGGCATATTAAATATTAAATGATTTGATATAACATTTACATTAATTTGGATAAGACAAATAAATTGAAATATATATGATTAATACTTAAAATATACAATCTATTTGATGATATTTAAAAATTAAATAAAATCTCAATTTCCAAAATTCGATATAAAATAAATAATTTAAAGTAGGTGGGATTTTTAATATTTATTTAGGAGATAGAAATTTAGATAAATATTTAACATAGTTGAAAGCAGCTTAAAATATTCTAATTGAGTCATATAATTCCAATAATTGATTGAGTCGGTAACCAATTATTTAGTAAGAATTCTTAGACTTATTCCCTAACGAAAGCAACATATTGAACCAAAAAATTATTATATAATTGTTGGTTCGAGTAGTACCAAAATAAAAAATAATACTATTTGAAAACCTATTTTTGGAGCTTGTTACTTTAAAAAAAGAGCAGATCCTTTGAAACACCCGTAACTATGCAAAAGAAATATTAATATTTTGTCATCAATCAGAATCTCAAAAGAAATATCATAGAAAATATAAAATCACATGAGAATCAAAAATTCTAAGAATCCAGAATCTTATGGGTGTTAACTTAACTTCATTTTAAAATACGAAAAAAGATAAATTAATTTCGTAAGCATATTTTTCTTCGCCGTAGCAATCTAATTAATTTTAATAATTTTTCATTTTTTTAAATAATTATTTCCCCCCTTTTAGCTATTTAATTAATTTTTATTAATTTTCGTCTAATAAAACTCTCTCAATTTTCGTTAACTGAAAATATATCCAATTAAATCTAATAAATATAATTAATTGTAATATAATTAATTATAATTAATTCTTGTTTTTAGCTAATTATTTATAAAAATAATTTATTATTTCAAAATAATTTGTTTTTTAACTACAGTTTTAAGAATTGTATGAATCTAATTTTAAAGATATTTTATAATTAAAAAGATATTCTGCATGTCAAAAGATGTCTTTCATTTTTAAAGAAAAATCTAGCTAACCACGGTAATCTAATAAATTTTAATTATTATTTATTTTTTAATTAATGTTATTTTTCTATTTTAACGATACAATTGATTAATTTTCATCCAACGAAACCATGTCAATTTTCGCCCACTGAAACCAAGTCCAATTAAATAATAATAGTATTACTAATTTTAATTAATGGTGTAAGAATTCGTTTTAATTGATTTTCATTTTAGCTAATTATTTATGAAAATAATTAATTATTTCTGAAATTACCATTTTAATATTTACACTTTTAAGAATTGTATAAATCTAATTTTAAAGAAATCTTATAATTTAAAAGATATATTACAATTAAATGTTTTTTTCATTTTTTAGGGAAAACCCGCTTCAATTTAATGTTTTTTTAAAAAATTAATTATATTTTCCCCTTTAAGAATGTAATTAATTTGGATCAATTGTTGTCCACTGAACACCATGTGTAAAAAATTATTAGCAACGGAATTTATTATTTTAATTAATTATTTTTAAAATAATTATAGTTAATTTTTTATTTAATTTAATTATTTCTAAAAAAATTAATTATTTCCAAAATAATTTTCTTCATAGCCATAATTTTAAGAATTATATGAATCTAATTTTAACAATATCTTATAATTGAAAAGATATCTTGAAATTTAAAAGATATAGATATAGATTCAATTAATTAAAAAATCGATTAATGTTACATTCGAATGATTAATTAAACAAAATTGATGTTGTACGTTTCTTTTAATTTTTATGCAAACATTAAATGAATTATAATTTTTAGCTCAATTAAAATTAAATCTTAGCGAAATCGCTAATTTTAATTAATTTTCATTTATTCGCTAATTATTATTTTCAGGGTCCAAGCTAAGTTTTAAATTTTCATGTTAAACATTTATTTTAATTTTTCTGTAAAAATTTAATGAATTGTAATTTTTCATCACACAACAATTAAATCTTACAAAAATTGAATTTAATTAATTTTTGTTACTTAGCTAATTATTTATAAAAATGATTGATTATTTCTAAAATTAGTTATTGAGTCCAACCTAATTTTTAAGTTTTTTAGTGCAAATTCGGAATTATAGTGGTGGGATTTTGTCTCAAATTGGGGCCAACCGCCCGTAAGTTTCTTTTTATTTTTGTGTAAAACTTTAATGAATCTTAATTTTGTATAGCAAAAAAATTGAATCTTAGTTTTAATTAATTTTTTGTTAGCTAGTTATTTATAAATTAATTAATTATTTCTAAAATTAAGTAACGGGTCTGATCTTATTTTTTTATTTTAATGTTAAACCTTTATTTGAATTATTGTGGATGAATTTAATCAATGAGAATTTTGTATGGCATAAAAATTAAATCTTAGTGGAAATTGTTAATTTTAAATAATTTTATTTTTCTAAATACGGAAATTATGAAAAAATGATCAGTCAAAAATTCATTCTAATTCCTAGAATACCCCGTATATTGTTCAAGACATAAACTTATAAATTGAAGATGTGAAAGAAAAAATAAGAAAATTTGAGATTTACTGATTCAAAATAAAATTAAAATTTATCACAAATATATAATATTTGTTGATTTTGTGTAATTACATGAGAAATTGTATTTAAGTACTATATCAATATATAAATTATTATTTTGGAAAATTAAATATTTATTAGGAAAAAAATCATCTAGTTTCAAACATAAAAGAAAGCTAGCTTTGCCATATATTTGCGAGATAAACAAATTGAAGTATTATTTTTCATTTAATTTATTTTCAAGGTAAATCAAATATGGAATAGAATTAAAAGTTAAAACAATTTATATAATTCATTATATTTGAATTTTACACACAAACATCGATTAAGTATCAGAACAAATTATTAATTTATATTTAAGTTGGACACTAATTTATATATTTGTGGTAAATTTTAATTTTTCAAAAAATAAAAATTTATGTATTAATAGCATACTTATTTTAAAGCTCTCATCAAGTCGAGTCAAATTGAATTACAAATTTTTTTATATGTAGAAAATGAAAAAAAATGAGAGAAAATGATAAAGAAAGTATTTAGATGTTATGAGATGGGATATAGTCGGGTAGAAATAGTAAAATAAAATCTATATACATTAATATTAATATATTAGGGAAGGAAAAAATTAAGAAAGATCGATATGGATTCGAAAATAAAAAATAAAAAATAAAAAAAGATTTTTTTAATGGGAAGACAGATTTAAGACAATAAAAAATATAATAAGAAAAAATCATCATTTTCTATATATATATATAAATTATTCTATATATAGATAGAAAATTATATTAGGAAAATTTAATAGGCGGGAAAAATTGAGGATGCATTTAGGCGGGAAAAAAGGCTTCTTTATGTTATAAAAGTATAGAAATAATAGAGAGAGTTTAGAGAGAATGAATTCTAAGGAATTCACAGGAATGAATTTCATTAATAACTGAAGCCCTATTTATAGTGAAACTTTGAATTAAGGCACAATCGTAATTACATAATTTCATCAGGGACATAATAGTCATTCACATCATTAAAATATATATAAATTATTTCCTCGTGGCTCGCGAGTTCATAACACTCCCCCTTGAATGACTATTAATACAAATGTCTTCTAAACTTGTTTGGAGAAAAACCCAATGGGAAAAAACTTCCAAATTGATTGTAGAAAAGCTTGGAGTGGTTGTATACTGCTTCATCAAAAACATTGCTCCCCGATGTCTATCACTAGTAGGAGTATTCACGTGCTGCCTCATTAAAACCTTGTCAAGAAAACCCAGTGGGAAAAAACTTGATCGAAGGAAAAAGAGTACAGCTACTCTATCTGATTTCATATCTTGAGAACGGATATCCTTACTTCTGATAAAGGATTTTAATATCATCATTATTTGGATCTAAATCATTGTCTCTATTATAACTTGATCCAATAGATACATTGTGTCGATTTCTCTTGTCGTCCTCAATATACCATGAATATGCCTCGTTAAAAACCTTATTAGGAAAAACTCAGTGGGAAAAATCCTAATGAAGGAAAAAGAGTACATTATTCATGTGAATACGCCTTTAATGTTGTCTCATTAAAAACCTTGCTAGGAAAACCCAATGGGATAATACCTCAGTCAAGGGAAAAAGAGTGCAACGCGTATTTTATACAAGTATGCCGCAAGCATTTCAAAATCTTTCATAGATTTGTATGAGTATCATATACATTGGTTCATACTCTTCATTCATCTCCACGTGAATGAAATTTTAAATGTTATACAATATCATGTTATATTCAGTGCATATATGCAATCAACAGCTTCGATCTCATTTTCTCACTATATCGAGATATATACCTAAATCTCTTCTGGAGATTTCATATTAATTGAGATTGGGCTGCCTCATTAAAAACCTTGTTTGAGAAAAACCGTTTTGGGACAAAAACATCAATCAAGGAAAAGAGTACAGCATATGAATTTCTCAACAATATCAATGTAGATATTTTGAGCCGTTGCATGCACTGATACAATAATACATTTGAAACCTCTTCAAGAGTTTCATTCTCATTTCTCATTAAACCCGTGCATGAACACTTTAATCATAAGGGCATATATTTCAGCATCAGCATTTTCGATGGATTTTAATATCTTCACTATTATTGATAGTATGTAGCGCTATCTTTTCATAGTGTGTCGACACTTTCAATTTTATTTCTTTCCCCATATCGACATAACTTATCGAGATATCTCATTATCAATCCTCTTGTAGGATTACACAATATAGTTATGTCTATATACTCTTCAAGAGTATATGCCTCGTTATTAAGACCATCTTTAATAATTTGCTTCGATATATATGATTGGGGAAATCTCATAATATCAACGCTTCTGGCGTGCTAACTTATCAAAGCATCTTAACTGATATATGTGATTGTTCATAGCATCTTTTATACATCTTTGAACTTCAAGTTCATATTTTAATTGTGAGGATATAGTATGATGCATTTCACATATCATTTTAAGCCTTTAATACTCCCCCTTATGCTAAGAAAATTTAGAACACTAAAACTCATATATGTTCTCATCATTCAGCTTTAATATGAGAATTTATATAGTTTGCATTCTATTCTCGATATTGGCAATTTATTGGAGGACTTTAAATAATTTGCCACATAATATCCCACTTGTATGCGCATACTCAATCCTTCAGGGATTTATTCAAGTATTGGGATATACATTTACTAGCTTTATCATTAAATCTGGAAATCATGCTCATACCGTGAGCAAATATTTCAGAATTTCAAATTACGAATCATATACACATGTGACTATCTAGTGGATCCATATCATAATATCTAGTAGTCCACATGGAGGATGAGTGGGCCCATATTTCTCATCCTTTATTCCAGATATATTTGGGATCTATTCCCAATATTGGCTAGTAATGATTTCATTATTTATCGAGAACAATCATTGAAGAATTCTTTTAATTCTTCACTTGAAATATTGATTTCAATAATTATTTAAACCGGGATGGTCAGTCCGGTTCTGCAAACGAGTATTATTGAACTTTTAGTTCAGTAAATTCTTATATCGATTTCACTAGTATCTGATAGTGCTCAACATGATTTATTGCTTTCATCATATGTATAGCTCACCGACATATTCCATCATGTTTCGTAGCATTATTACACATCACCTTTGTTCAAGCGTGGAATCTTAGCACATACGCTTTCATGTTTCAATATCGCTCCAACGCTGAGCCTTACCTCATACGCGTTTATAAATTATCCGGGCACTTACAGTATTCACCATAATAATGGTCCATATATAATAATGGATAATTTGCTCTCAAATCTTCGAAAATACTATCCATCACTACCGATCAAAATCCTAAAAAGGATTTATCGAAGTAGGCTTGAAAGGTTGAGGATGCTAATGAATAAGGGTATCCCACAAGATATCCGATGGTTGATTGAAGCAAATGTTCGATTATCTGGTGAGGTTTCAATTCCTTCTAAATACATGCCTGGTATGGGTAAAAGTAGTTTTTCAAAGAAACGGAAAGCAAAAAGATTAGGAGGATGTTACAAATGTGCTCGGTGGACATGTGACACTCGATGTAAATCTGTGGGGTACGTGTCTAGTAACCGAGAAGATAAGATAGCATTCATTAAGGATGGATTGAGTAAGGAGCCTTTGGATGATATTCAACAGGCTCTTGAGATACATCCTAGTGGACACGTACAAGGTGAGCTGATGGCCTTATGGGCCAAATTCAAAGATGAACAATCACGTTATAGTCTTGAAAAACTTACTTTAGAAGATCCTGTTTGTAAATTTAGTAGAAAAATTTAGTATAATAATTTTCTCATATTAATGTAAGGAAGTTCGGTGTAATAACGAAGATCAATGTTTTTCTTGTAATTATAAATATTGTTTTTCAATTTTAAGATATATATATGTATATATATATTATTTTTCAATCACCGATAGGTATATGTCATTTCACTAAAATTTTTCTCGCTTTTTCTTTCATATTTGTCAAAAAGTAAATAGTACAATCAATTATTGGTTTGAAAATTTTTCTTTAAATAGAGGGATTCATATATCTCTCATATTCATACATTAAAAGTATAGTGCAAAAAGAGAGATAGGAGTAGAGATGGATATGGAGATTTTAGAATCATCTCATACAAGTCAGCCTTTACCTCGCCAGATTAAAACCGTATGTATTCTTGGTGGATCTAAATTGGTAGGTCATATCCAATACGTGGATATGGCAAACCGACTCGTAAAAGAGTTAGGGAGACAAGAAATCAATATACTATATGGAGGAACCAACAACAAACTTTTAGCTAGACTTATAATGGCCGCATCATCATGGGGAATAAGAGTTTCGAGTGTAATACCTTTCCATTTAGTTGGATCTAATACTCAATTGGAGCCGCTTCTACCATGGGTCCAAAGAGGTTGGTGCTACCAGCGCAATCCATCCACAAATGCATGATGTATATGATGAATAATAGTGATGCTTTCATTGTCCTTCCAGCGCTACAACACAATCGGGAGGAAATATTCAATATAGCCTCGTTGGCACAAGTGGAACTTTCATGTCAAACCAATAGGTTTGTTGAATATTAACAATTTCTTTGATGGCTTACTAGCTCCTAGATCGAGTGTAGATAATAAGTTTATCTCTCATTTAGCGAGAAAAATACTTATTTCTGCTAGTACTGTTGATGAACTACTTATCAAATTTCATGCATATGTTCAAGAATCTGTGGAAGCCCAGGTCCGTCGGTCACATGCATCAATCGTGTCAAGCTTAAAAGAAATTCGATCCTTTAAATATCTCATTATGAACCCGGATGTTGAGGGTGGCGATTACTGAGTATTTATACTCAAACGCACCCTTCATTTATGGGTTCAATATGTATTTTCTTTTCGCATTTTTATATTTTCGAGTGTTTATTGCCATCTTTGATATTCTCAATATGTTCCATTTCGGCTGTTTTGTACTTCTTCTGGAGTAATGATAATAATATCATATTGGCTTTATTCAAATACAGAAATCTTAGTGATTATGCTTCTTCAAGAGCATTTTATTCTCATATTAATACAATCTCATATCATCGATGAGATTACTTCATATAATCTCTCCATGCGATATATTTTCTTTGATTTATCAACATGGGATCTATTGAGCATTTTACTTTCATCTATTTATCCAATGGTAACTCAGTACCACTTACTCAATTTTCTCCATCAATATTCAATAGACGTTGAAAGTGAACATTCCTTTATTAAATGCTTCTTTAAGAGCATTTCTCATCATATCACAATATACTAATCTCATAATGAGATTTTTCACCACGGTATATTTTCTTTCTCTTTTATCACAATGGGATTCTTTGAGCAATTTCATTTCATCAATACATACAACGGAAATTCTCGCATCACTTTCTCAAATCCCTTCTTTAATATCAATAGAATATTCATATCGAACATATAAATCAATTATCCAATTGTGGGGTTTAATCCAACCACATTTGTAATAAGTATTCTAAACGTGTGGTATAACCCATCACATTGAAAATATGCATACCAATCGTGTGATATAACTCACCACATTGGAAATATATGCGAAATTTAAAGTGCGTGAAATTTAAATTGCGTAAATTAAATTTCCTCCAATAGGTGGTCGAACCTACCTTATGGGAATTATTGCAATAAATATAAATTTACTAATTTAAATTGCCGGAATTAAAATGCATAATGATTAACTACTTCTTCGGGAGTAGGGTCTACTTAGTAGAAGGTATTACCCTTCATTTAGCATATAAATTGCATAAATATATAAAATCTTCCGTTTAGTGATGGTTGAACCCATCATCGTGTAGGAGGTATTGGCAAAGATTTAAATTGCAATAAATAAAGTGCGAGACTTAAATATCTATAGAAGAAAATTTGTTCTAACTATTTCTTCAAAATATAATTATCGTCAAAGTAAACGGCCGTAAATCGAAATATCTGCTGCTGCCAACCGCTACCAATTGCCGGCGGCAGTGCCGCCTGGCGGGTGCGTGGCGCTACACATATTTCTTTATAAAACATTAATACACACTCGATTGTTGCCAATCGCTACGATTCTTAGCGTCGCTTTCAAGTGCGTATGCACATATCACTTTATAAAGTTTTGACATTATAAGCATTAATAAGTAAATATTCACAAGTCCAAGGACCCTTTTGTAACTTTTTCAAAAGTTGGGGTACTGATTTGTAAATTTTTGAAAGTTTACCTTATTAATATTGGTGTCAAATCGAAGATCTCGTTAAATCGAGTATAATGGAGTCGAGAAAATTTGATTTTGATAATGTATGCTCCTTATATCTCGAGAAAACGAATGCTATAGTTTAATATATTATTATATTATATATATTACTTTTTCGTATATAATACATATATAATTTTTGTATATAATATATATAATATATATCTTAACTTTTCATATAATATATATTATAATATATTATAATATAATATAATATATATAATAAAGTAATGTATATATACCTTCGTCCTTTTTTGGTTTGTACGTAGAAATTAGCCACAATTCCATCTTCTCCACAAAATTTGGTCTGAAACTAATTTTATTATTTCATGAAGGCTGATCTTTGAACTTGTTTTTCTCCCCCTTATGGTAATCTTTTCATGTCATTTTTGGTATCAATGGACTCCGCTTCGTCGAGAACTTCACGATGTGGTGTCGCTTTACGCTTACGCCAACTTGTTTGGCGAGAAAATGGAGTTGAAGCGATGGTTGTGAAATGAATATATAAACATAAATGAATTATTTCTTCTCTGTGTATATTTTTATGCAAAATAATTTTGGTGTAATAATCTGGTTTCTGATACAGAAGATCATCTATAAGATGCAACTGTAGAGCATACTCCCTTCTTATTACTCAAAAGGTTAGAGACTCGTGCTGATAACGTGTTATAAAAGTATAGAAATAATAGAGAGAGTTTAGAGAGAATGAATTCTAAGGAATTCACAGGAATGAATTTCATTAATAACTGAAGCCCTATTTATAGGGAAACTTCGAATGGCACAATCGTAATTATATAATTTCATCAGGGACATAATAGTCATTCACATCATTAAAATATATATAAATTATTTCCTCGTGGCTCGCGAGTTCATAACACTTTATATATATATAGATTTCATTTGTTTTAATGAAAGATATTTGACTATTGGTATGATTGTTTTCTTCTGCTCTAATATGTTGTTTTTGTTGTTAGGAATTTCTCATTCAACATACAACTTCTCCATTCCCCGTCTTTGACTTTCTCTCTTTCATAGACTTTCTCTTTCTAGATTACCGCCATAGGTAATCTTGATCAACATTAAACTTTCCCCTTCCCCTCTGACTTTCTCTCTCTACCCATTTTCTCTTTTCATATTACCGCTCCACGTAATCTTGATTAATATTCAACTTCTCTCTGCCCATGTCTCCAACTTTCTCTCTTTACTTCTCTCTCCAAATTATTGCCCCAGGTAATCTCGATCAATATTGAAGTTCTTCATTCCCCCATCTTCGACTTTCTCTTTCTACGCACTTTCTCTTTCCAGATTACTAATTTCGACCAATACTCAACTTTTCACTTCACCCGTCCCCTACTCTCTCTTTACACCAACAATGAATGATGGAAAACCTTCTTAACCAAACAAGTCATGACTTCTTTCAACTGATAAACGTAAAACTTGTTTCATCAAAGGCATGTTTATGAAACTCGTTCCCTATTCATTTTCTGGTAACATACATAAACCAGAAATTAAATTGTAAAATTATTCACTAACACCCCCGATAATAAGATTACCACGAAACGTAATCTAAATTATCACCCCATTAGTCTCCATTACAACTACACAATGTTCAAAAAAATAAAAAGCGAAAAGAAATTAACCATAAAAACAATACTACCTTCCCCAATAGTATTATTATCTATCAAGGTGATAATAGTACGATCGACAATTCAAAAACCACTGCAACTAATTTCCACAAAGTCTCCGACAATGAAACTATTTAGATGCAATTCAAAAACTCTTCAATGATCTCTTCAACACCACCACCAACACCATCGGTCAGAACCATCCACCATCAACTGAAAAATAAATTGCAAACAAAGCATATGAGTGATAGCTGTAAACAGTTAGTAATATAGAAATGTCACAGTCGATTCAAAAATTGAAATGGAATTATGGACAAAAAAATCAACAAATTAGCAAGTATTACATCATTTGAAAATCCAAAAATTAAGTACACGCCACAAAATCTATATATTATATATTTTTAGGTTTTAATAAAACAGTTACAATTGAAAAATAGTTAATGGACAAAAAATCTGTTATATTTTACTAGACCATTCAAATAGTGCCACGTGTACATATGTTGGCAGTTTTTCTTATGATCAAATTGGTTACAATTATTTATGCACGTGAAAGCATGTTTAATTGAAAATAATTTTGTTCACAGTCCTAAAAATGAGGGTTAACATTACCCTCCTTTTGGAGGGTGAATTTCAATATTAAAGAATTGAAATTTTTGAAAATTTTATTTTCCATATTATTCTATTCATCGAGAGCTTTAATATGAGTACAATATTCATATATATATTTTTATTATTTTAAAAGTTACTTTTTTTAGTGATAAGTTACTATTTTATACATAAATAAGTAATTTTTAAAATAGTAAGAATTATATATCAATATTGTATTCATATTAAAACCTTCAATGAGTAAAATAATATGAAACAAAAAAAATTAGTTATTTAAATTTTTAACCCTCCAAATTGACCTTCGTAAAGCAGGGTCATGTTCACCCTTCTTTTAGGAAAGTGAACAAAATGAATTTCATTTTATTTTATTTTAATAGGGTCTCATTTTAATTTTATTTTCTAGGTAATTATTCCAATTTAGCAGATCAACACATTCAAGAATATAGTCAAAAGTGAAGTGTCTGCCACGCCATTACTATTTTTGTTAGGCTTGATTGTTTTGTTATTTAAGTTTTATCAATAATTTATCATTATGCCCAATTAGTTAGAATTTATACATTACATTGCTATAATACTTATTTTTCAAATTGGTTGCTATAATTTATTTAAAGTAGTTATACATGATTTTGATCAATAGAAAATAATTATGATATTCAACTAATCTATATTAATCATTACATGGTTAACATTATTATATTACGTAAATAGTTCTAACAAATTAATTTAAATCTAAATTATTATAATGCTTAAATTATTTCAATGAAATGTGGATTAACCAATAAAAATAATTTAATAATATCTCATACAACTTAATTAATTATAAAGTTATTGAATATTTCAAAGAAAAATTATAAGATTACTAAACATTGTTATAGTACTACATTTATTGATCAATTAAATATGTAGACACACACTTTTAACATTTTATGATTTTATTAAAAGCATCAATATAATAGGGGCAATATCATCATTTATACTATTATACATGTTAAGCCAACAACTTATTTAAAAAAGAAATTATACTAATGACGATTACGCCATTTAAATAAAATAAATTAAAAATGTTGCTCTTAATTTATAAATTTCCTCGCTAATGATATTTAAAACAATTAACAATGTTGCTATTAATGAAAATTTATAAATTTATCAACTTAATTAAAGTTCTTTTACATGTTTTAATGTGTACAAACTATTACGGTATTAATTAAAAAATAATAATTATTGTATGAATCATTTATTTAAAATTATTACAGATGCTTTGTTAAGTTATTTGTGGTTTAACGGGAAAATATGATTTTTGTCAATGAAATGGTTGTTTTAATTAATCGTGAAAAATTTTGTTTAAAATCTTTTTTTTGAAGGAGAATTATAATTTATTTTTAACAAAGGTAAATTTTTGAAATTTATATATATAATAATTGGTATATTGTGAAATTGTTATAATTATCTACTTATTTAAAATTATTTTTGTATTGAGAGTAGTTAAAAGATAGATAACAAATGATTTCAATTGAAAATAATTGAGAAATTTTGTTTATATATATACATATTGTTTGATAGTTATGTTTATTTTATTTTATTTTATTTGGAATTAGAAGATATAGGAAGGGGGAGCTGAACCATTGATCTAAGGGACGCGAGACCAATCCAAATGCCACTAGATAACATGGGTCATGGTTGTTAAATTTTATTTATAAAACTAAAAAGAGTTTATATTAGTACTTATCATTTTAAAAAATGATAACTACATAAAAAGATCAAACTGCAAATACATTATTTTCATATTTTGATCAGAATTAGGTAATTGTTTCATGATAGAATTATGCAAATAAGCAAAAAAAAAAGATTAATGGTTAAAGGTAAATAGGTAATAGATAAAACAATTACTGAAAATGATTAAAGATGAACTACTAAACTATAGGAGATGAAACTTAATAAAAATAAAGAAACAAGCATTTACATAAACTTAAAGATTAACAAAATTCACATATGTGAATGGACACTTGCCTTATAGTGCGTTTGATACTAGCGATAATTGACTGTATATAAACAGTGGTAGATTTGTGATGAAAACATAGCTTTTGAATAGGACACTCAAAATAAGGTATACTATCATCTTCAACAAAATCCTGGTCCACACATTTCTTCTCAAGAATTATTAAATCTATTTAAAAATCGTTCAAATAATAAAATTTATTATATTAACTAAAGATCTTAAAAAATTATAAAAGAGTATACTCATAATGTATATATTTGGAAAAATAAATATTTGTAATAATATAGAGTTTTTGATTTATGTGAAATTACGTCTTCGAGATGAAAAAATATGTCATTAATCCTCTATCTTTTTAAATTAGCGTTTAATAGATAGTTTCACTATATATAATATGTCATTTTTGTATAATTTTAATTTTTTTCAATGATGCTAAAATGGAATGTCTTCTAACATAACTCCATGCTTTTCGATTTAATAAATATTATCAAACAATTTTGAATCGGTCAATTCTGATTATATTATTCATTTGTCAAATTCAGCATTTAAATGGTGGATACAAATCATTTATTACATTTATTTTCAATAATTAGTTTCTCATTTATGGAAAATTTTTAAATGTAATACATTACGTATTACCTATTTGCAAGTTTGTAATAACTAATAATAGATGGTATTGCGATGAAACTGTAACTAACATTTATGTACTAGAAGTGCGAATATTTTGAGAAAATTAAGTAAGCATTTCAATATATAAACTTTCCTTTTTTTAAACTCTATATTTAATATATTTTCAATGTTATATATGTTTTCTAATCTGTCCTAGGATGGAAGGTAGACTGCACCCTAATTACTCAATCCATGAAAAAGCAAGACTCATTTCTTCTTTGTTTTTTGAACATCGTTATCGTTAGTGTACTTTATGTGGTTGTTTTAAATTACATATATTTTTAAATTCAATAATTCAACATTGCTTTCACATAGTTTTCAAAATAATTAATTTTCAGTTGTACATTGTGTTCATTTGTGATTATTTTTATTTGTCAAATAATTTAATTCATTTAATACATCTTTTCTCTAATGTATTATTTATTCTATGTATGAAGATAAAATTCTGCCATTTGTGAAAATCATGATAGGATAATATCTATCGAAAATGGATAAAATCAATTAAAATATGTTTTTCTTTCAAAGAAAATATGTAATTTTATTTTTGTTATACAAGTATTGTTGTTGTTGTTGTTGTTGTTATTATTATTATTATTATTATTATTATTATTATTGCTGTTGTTGTTGTTATTGTTGTTGCTGCTGTTATTGTTGTTCTTAATTGTTCTAGATATTTTCAAATTACACGTAGAGTGTATTTTTTTACATGGTATTGTATTTCAATTTTATTAGTTCTACGTATAAATGTGTTTGTAAAATAATTAATCACTTTATTCAAATGTAATTGGGATTGAAAGTAAATTTTTGATATAGCACAATAGTTGACGTATTGTTGATGTTGACGTATTTTGATTAATTTGCACTCAATTATAAGATATGTATAACACATTTTCAATATAAACAGTCCATTAATTAAAAATAATTGTAAATCATATGTAAAATATTTTATTTTTCATTAAATTGACACAATTTTACTCCCATGCAACGCGCGGGTGTGAAAACTAGTACAAAAGAATCCTATCTTTTCTCACAATGTTTTCTACAATTTTCAAGTGCATCACCGAGCATGTGATGAGATTACACACTGAATGTTTATTTTACATTATTTCCAATCACGCCACAACCCAGCAGTAAACCACACTCCTACCATAAAAATCGACAACCAAAAGAAAAGGTGAATTTGTCAAAATTAACAATCTCATTAAATAGGATTCCACAGAATATCAAGTTAATTCACCATGAAAAATAATAAAATAAATAAATTACAGTAACAAAATAATAATTAAACCAAATGATCTCATCCACATTTGCTTTATACAATCGATTCATTCCCCACTCGTGGACTTTATTATTGATCTGCAAATAAATAGCTTGATCAGGCTGAACACGTATAACAAGCTCATTTGTTGCTCAATCAAGATCACTTCAAAAATTTCTACCCTATATATCACCAGGAACATGTCTAAACTGCAGTCTTATCAGTTATCTTAGCCCTAAGAAAAGTACTATTCACACGGTAATCAATTTCTTAACAAAGGAGGAGACAAACTCAATATCTTTGCTGCCTTAACCAATGAAAATTGAAAGTCAATAATAAATGTAATGGGGAGAAAACCCAAATTGATTGGAAAATTGATCTGGGAATGGAGAGAGAGAGAAAGTAGCAGTGAACAAAGATGAGAGGAGAGATCCGGTGGTTAATTACAAATGAGGGCAAAATTGTCATAAAAATATGTAATTAAGAAATTGGTAAAAAATTTACAAAATATTGTAGTTAGTGGAGGGAAAAAAAAAAAGAGAGATGGTGTAAGGTTAGTGGGCAATGATTGGGTTAGAGATGTATTTATTAGTCATTTGCTTTTGTTTTCTATTTATATATATACAATTTTTTAAAATAATTATCAGAATACTTTTTATTAAGAAATAAAATTAAATTTTTAATTAATATGTAGAATAAAATTGAAATTTCAAAGAAATTAGATTTGATAAAATTGAAAACAAATATTAAGAAATTGAGAAAGTATATCTAGATCAGACTGTGATGCAGCTTATCATAATCCAAATAAGATTTTGAATTGAATTAGGTATCTAATGAATAATTTAAAAAATTATATAAAAAATCATTGGCAAAAAAATAGATTTTTTGTTTTAATTCAAATCTATTGTATTAACTCCTGTTTTTGTATATTTAATTAATAGATAATCATCTTCTTTCAATTTCGTTCCTTCACATTATCCCTAATTCACAACATCCATGGGAGATGATCTGTGATTGCTTGGCCAAACTTGCACTTTGTGCCACCTTAACTTCAATGATTCACATTATTATTTAGTTACAAACTATTAGAGTATATGAGAAATTTTTTGTTATTTTGATGTATTCTAATCTTATATATATATATATTTTTTTATTAATAATACTAAAAATTTTAAATGGAAAAGGTCATATTTAATTAATTGCGCTTCCTTAAAATAGTTATAATTAGTCCTAAAAAATATCGAATACTCAATATCACCGAAACTCGTTAAATATAGACTCATAAATGGTTAACACCAAAAATGTTGGTTTCGCTTTGATTTTCAGATGTAAAGCTTACTCTAGATAAACATATAATTTGCACCAAAAAGTTATGCTAATTGGGCCATGAGACCAAAAAATATATGGCGAGAAGTCCAATAAGATTATTGGACAACTATATATATTCGGTATTTATTATATATTTATATTCAACAAAATCTGCCATGAAAAAAGGTAAGAATAAAAAGATTAAAAACTCGCTCTCATGATTGATATTCTTAGTGTGGAAAAAGATCATGTCCATTAAAAGTCTACCATGAATGTGATTAGGAATTTCGATATGATGATCATAAAATTAGAAGCTAGCTAGCATTTGAAGAATTTCAAACAGCTAGCATACGGTTAATCGCTTGTTTGTATGTGAAGATAAATTTTTACGAAACTTTTTTATTAATATTAATATAAATATATAGATATACAAATATAGCATTTAGAAAGAACTTTCAATTAATTAGTATCATGAGACGACCAGACTTGACTTTACATGGAAACTCTATGAAACACAATATTGACTTGCCATAGAATTCGATCCCAATCCAAATATATAGCAGTATCCTTCTTCCCACTATTATTATTATATTGTTATAAAAGTATAGAAATAATAGAGAGAATTTAGAGAGAATGAATTCTAAGGAATTCACAAGAATGAATTTCATTAATAACTGAAACCCTATTTATAGGAAAACTTCGAATGGCACAATCGTAATTACATAATTTCATCAAGGGTATAATAGTCATTCACATAAAATAATTACATCTTTTACCAAATTATTCTTCCACCAAATTATTCCTCCACCAAATTATTCCTCATAATTCAACCACCAAATTATTCATAACACTCCCCCTTGAATGACTATTAATACAAATGTCTTCTAAACCTCGTTTGGAGAAAAACCCAAGTGGGAAAAACTTCCAAACCGATTGCAAGGATAGTTTGAGTGGTTATATATCGCTTCATCAAAACATTGCTCCCCGATGTCTACCAACAGTATAGGAGTATTCATGTGTCGCCTCGTTAAAACCTTGTCACAAGAAACCCAATTTAAAAACTTGATCGAAGGAAAAAGAAAGACTACTACATCCGATTTCATATCTTGACGACGGATATCCTCACTTTTGGTAAAGGATTTTAATATCATCATTGTTTGGATCTAAAGCATTGTCTCTATTATAACTTGATCCAATAGATACATTGTATCGATTTCTCTTGTCGTCTTCAATATATCATGAATATGCCTCGTTAAAACCTTATTAGGAAAAACCCCTAATGAAGGAAAAAGAGTACAATATTCATGTGAATACGTCATTAAAGTTGCCTCATTAAAAACCTTGCTAGGAAAACCCAGTGGGATAAAACCTCAGTCAAGGGAAAAAGAGTGCAACACATATTTTATACAAGTATGCTTCAAGCATTTCAAAATCTTTCATGGATTTATATAAGTATTATATACATTAGTTGATACGCTTCATTCATTTCCACGTGAATGAAATTTAGATATTATATAATATCATGTTATATTCAGTGCTTATATGCAATCAACAGCTTCGATCTCATTGTCTCACTATATCGAGATATATACCTAAATCTCTACTGGAGATTTCATATTAGTTGAGATTGGGCTGCCTCATTAAAAACCTTATTTGAGAAAAATCCTTTTGGGACAAAAACATCAATCAAGGAAAAGAGTACAGCATATGAATTTCTCAACAATATCAATGTAGATATTTTGGGCCGTTGCATCCACTGATACAATAATACATTTGAAACCTCTTCAAGAGTTTCATTCTCATTTCTCATTAAGCCCGTGCATGAACACTTTAATCATAAGGGCATATATTTTAGCATCGGTATTTTTCGATGGATTTCAATATCATTATTCAATATATCTCAATATTTTCATTATCATTGATCATATGTAGCGCTACATTTTCATATCGTGTCGACATTTTTCAATTTCATTTCTTTCCCCATATCGACATAACTTATCGAGATATCTCATTATCAATCCTCTTGTAGGATTACACAATATAGTTATGTCTATATACTCTTCAAAAGCATATGCCTCCGTTATTAAGACTATTTTTATAATTTGCTTTGATATATATGATTGGGGAAATCTCATAATATCAATGCTTCTGGCGTGCTAACTTATCAAAGCATCTTAACTGATATATGTGATTGCTCATAGCATCTTTTATGCATCTTTGAACTTCAAGTTCATATTTTAATTTTGAGGATATATCATGATGCATTTCACATATCATTTTCAACCTTTAATACTCCCCCTCATGCTGAGAAAATTTAGAACACCAAAACTCATACAGTTGGTATGATTTTAATCATATATGTTCTCATCATTCAGCCTTAATATGAGAATTTAGACCGTTTGCATTCTATTCTCGATATCGGCAATTTATTTGAGAACTTTAAATAATTTGCCATATAGTATCCCACTTGTATGCTCATACTCAAATCCTTCAGGGATTTATTCAAATCATTGGGATATATATATTTACTAGCTTTATCATTAAATCTGGAAATCATGCTCATACCGTGATCAAATATTTCGTAAATTTCAAATTACGAATCATATACACATGTGACTATCTAGTGGATCCATATCATAATATCTAGTAGTCCATATGGAGGATGAGTGGGCCCATACTTCTCATCCTTTATTCCAGATATATTTGGGATTTATTCCCAATATTGGCTAGTAATGATTTCATCATTTATCGAGAACAATCATTGAAGAATTCTTTTAATTCTTCACTTGAAATATTGATTTCAATAATTATTTAAACCTGGATGGTCAGTCCGGTTTTGCAAACGAGTATTATTGAACTTCTAGTTCAAGAAATTCTTATATCGATTTCACTAGTATCAGATAGTGCTCAACATGATTTATTATAGAAACAATTCACCGAGCATATTCCATCATCTTTTGGTGACATTATTGTCTACTAATGTTCAAACACTGAGTTACAAACCATACGCATCACATCCGCTACTATTCAATCAAGTGAGTCTTAGCTCTTACGCTTCATATTATTTATTTAAAATAGGAGTCTTATTTCATACGCGTCGTATTATTCTATAAATCATCAAAATTATTGCAAAATTCATCCTAACAAGGGTCTATACATTATAATGGATCATATGCTCTCAAATCTTCGAAAATACTATCCATCACTACCGATCAAAATCTTAAAAAGGATTTATCGATGTAGGCTGGAAAGATTAAGGATGCTAATGAATAAGGGTATCCCACAAGATATCCGATACTTGATTGAAGCAAAGGTTCGATTATCTGGTGAGGTTTCGATTCCTTCTAAATACATGCATAGTATGGGTAAAAGTAGTTTTTCAAAGAAACGGAGAGCAAAAAGATTAGGAGGGTGCTACAAATGTGCTCGGTGGACATGTGACACTCGATGTAAATCTGTGGGGTACGTGTCCAGAAACCGAGAAGATAAAATAGCATTCATTAAGGATGGATTGAGTAAGGAGCTTTTGGATGATATTCAACAGGCTCTTGAGACACATCCTAGTGGATACGTGCATCGTGAGCTTATGGCCTTATAGGCCCAATTCAAAGATGAACGAGCACGTAATAGTTTAGAAAAACTTATTTCAAAAGATCCTGTCTGTAAATTTAGTAGAAAAATTTAGTATAATAATTTTCTCATATTAATATAAGGAAGCTCGGTGTAATAACGAAGATCAATGTTTTTCTTGTAATTGTAAATATTGTTTTTCAATTTTAAGATATATATATGTATATATATATTATTTTTTCAATCACCCAGTATATTTCATTTCACTAAAATTTTTCTCGCCATTTTCTTTCATATTTGTCAAAAAGTAAATAGTACAATCAATTATTGGTTTGAAAATTTATCTTTAAATAGAGGGATTCGTGTCTCTCATGTTCATACGTTGAAAGTATAGTGCAAAAAGAGAGATAGGAGTAGAGATGGATATGGAGATTTTAGAATCATCTCATACAAGTCAGCCTTTACCTCGCCAGATTAAAACCGTATGTATTCTTGGTGGATCTAAACTGGTAGGCCATATCCAATATGTGGATATGGCAAACCGACTCGTAAAAGAGTTAGGGAGACAAAAAATCAATATACTATATGGAGGAACCAATAACAAACTTTTAACTAGACTTATAATGGCTGTACCATCATGGGGAACAAGAGTTTCGAGTGTAATACCTTTCCATCTAGTTGGATCTAATACTCGAATTGGAGCCAGTTCTACCATGGGTCCAGCAGGGTTGGTGCTACAAGCGCAATCCATCCACAACTGCATGATGTATATAATGAACAATAGTGATGCTTTCATTGTCCTTCCAGGCGACTATAACATACTGGAGGAAATATTCAATATAGCCTCGTTGGCACAGTGGAACTTTCATGTCAAACCAATAGGTTTGTTGAATATTAACAATTTCTTTGATGGCTTACTAGCGTTTCTAGATCAGGGTGTAGATAATAAGTTTATCTCTCATTTAGCGAGAAAAATACTTATTTCTGCTAGTACTGTTGATGAACTACTTATCAAATTTCATGCATATGTTCAAGAATCTGTGGAAGCCCAGTCCGTCGGCCACAGCACCATCGGGTGTCAAGCGTTTAAAAGAAATTCGGATCCTTTAGATATTTCATTATGAATCCTAATGTTGATGGTGGCAGAGTTACGGAGTATTTATACTCTCGAGACGCATCCCTCATTTATGCATTCAGTATGTGTTTTCTTTTCGCATTTCTATATTTTCGAGTGTTTAATGCCATCTTTTGATATTCTCAATATGTTCCATTTCGGCTGTTTTGTACTTCTTCTGGAGTAATAATAATAATATCATATTGGTTTTATTCAAATACAGAAATCTAGTGATTATGCTTCTTCAAGAGCATTTTATTCTCATATTATTACAATCTCATATCATCGATGAGATTACTTCATATAATCTCTCCATGCGATATATTTTCTTTGATTTATCAACATGGGATCTATTGAGCATTTTACTTTCATCTATTTATCCAATGGTAACTTCAAGTACCACTTGCTCAATTGTCTCCATTAATATTCGATATATATGGAGAAGTAATTTTATTCTCATCGTCTACTTCTTCGAGAGTAGGATTCGTTATAACCAATCGTCTAGTATAACCCACCACATTGGAAATATGCACACCAATCGTGTGGTATTACCCACCACATTGGAAATATATGCGAAATCTAAAGTGCATAAATTTAAATTGCAGAAATTAAATTTCCTCAAATAGGTTGTCGAACCTACCTTATGGGAATTATTGCAATAAATATAAATTTACAGAATTTAAATTATAGAATTAAATTGCATAATGTTTAACTACTTCTTCAGAGTAGGATCTGCTAGTAGAAGGTATTACCCATCACTTAGCATATAAAGTGCAGAAATATATAAAACCTTCCGCTTAGTGATGGTTGAACCCATCATCGTGCAGAGGTGTTGCAAGATTTAAATTGTAGTAAATAAAATGCGAGAATTAAATATTGAATCGCTTCTACGGGGAGGCAGATTTGTTCTTCTAGAACAAATACTCATTACTTCTACAAGAACACACTTATCCTTTTAGAACAAGTATATTATGTAATTAAATTCTTCGGGAGTTAAAACAATATTCCGATCTTTTAACTCAAATGGACTTCAAGCCATTTTATATAATCAATGGATTTAGAATTTCTTCATGAATATTCTATCCATTTTTCCTTTATCGTCAAAAATTAGGTCGGTTTTACCCTAAGGGTAAAATTGTCCATTCCAATTCGCAAAGGTAAAATTGTCAAAAATATTTTATCAATGTTTTACGATTGGAAAATTATCTCCTTTCTACTTCAACTTGTAAATATAAAAATGTTTAAAGACTATTTTGTAACATTTCAAAAGTTGGTGTACTGATTTGTAAATTTTGAAAGTTTGATAATAACATATTTCAAAACGAGTTATTACCCTATCAATATTGGTGTCAAATCGAAGCTCTCGTTAAATCGAGTATAATGAAGTCGAGAAAATTTGATTGTGATAACGTATGCTCCTTATATCTCGAGAAAACGAATATTATAGTTTAATATATTATTATATTATAAAGTAATATAATATATATATACCTTTTCCTTTTTCTTTGGCAGAAGCAATTGAACATGCACGTATTTCCTCCATTTGCCAATTCTTGAATTGCCCACAACTCTGCCTCTCAGATAAATGTTTTCTCGTGAGTGATTGGGAGATAGAGAGAGTGAGACGTGAGAAAGTGAGAAAAAGATAAGAGAGAAAAGAAAGATAAGTATTGATTGGGGATGGATTAGGTTATTTATAATAATTCGGTTTCTGATACAGAAGATCATCTATAAGATGCAACTGTAGAGCATACTCCCTTCATATTACTCAAACGATTAGAGACTCGTGCTGATAACGTGTTATAAAAGTATAGAAATAATAGAGAGAATTTAGAGAGAATGAATTCTAAGGAATTCACAGGAATGAATTTCATTAATAACTGAAGCCCTATTTATAGGAAAACTTCGAATGACACAATCGTAATTACATAATTTCATCAAGGGTATAATAGTCATTCACATAAAATAATTACATCTTTTACCAAATTATTCTTCCACCAAATTATTCCTCCACCAAATTATTCCTCATAATTCAACCACCAAATTATTTATAACATATATTATATAATAACTTATTTATTACTTATAAACGCACGGCAACCCATCAACGTAACGCTATCTCAAATCTGAAGAAGAAAGTTGTGACCAAATCTGAAGAAGAAAGTTGTAACCAAATTTTTAGTTAATATTTTTGAATAAATACAAATAATTTTTTTAAACAAAAAAAAAATGCCAAGATAACATTATACCAAGTTGACATTATATATATATATATATATATATATATATATATATATCAAAAATTAATATATATATATATATATAAAAGTTAATTTTTATTTTTTGAAATAATTTAAGGACCATTGTAATTTACAACTTTGAACTTATAATAACAAATTTTCATTCATGCTTGCATATAGTTCATTTTAAATTATTATATTTATAATTCGCAAATTAAAATGTATATAAAAAATTAAAATGTGCATAAAAAAGTAAAATAAGGAAAAAAATACTAAAAAAAGAAAGTCACATAAACTAAATAAGGATAAAAAATAATGAATGTATATTTAATGTTTGTTTTCAAATTAAAATATTCTTTTTTTTAGTTTTAAGTAAATGCGCGTCAACTTGGAACTGTCAACATGACATAGTGCCTAGTTAGCACTTCAATTTTTTTAATATAAAGATTTTCATTAATGTATATAACACTAAATAGAAAAGAATTATATAAATTAATTCAGAAATTGGAAAATAATGCCAAACATGATAACAAATAAGGAAAGCAGAATAAATTAAATAATGAAAGTAATTAATCCTTAAAAAAATAATGGAAAATATAACATTGCCACTTGAGCACTTTGTCTAATTAGCTAAGTGCCCAATGGCTCTTTTATTTTTATTTATTTATATAATAATGACAACAACAACAACAACAATAATAATACTTCATTTGTCCCAAATATATAGTCTATTTTGATGTTGCACAAGGATTAAGAATATTTATGGAAAAATACATTATACATTAAAACTTCCTAAAGTATCCTTATTTAGTGTTTAACATATTTCAAAGGTTGACTAATTTAAAGAATTCACATTGGGGGGTATATTTCTGAATAAACAATATATATATATATATATATATATATATATATATATATATATATATATCAAATATGGAAAGATGACTACATATTTGGGACACCCCAAATTAAAAACATGGATCGTATATGTGGGTGGGACGGAGGGAGTTTTCTCCCTCATAAAAAAAAAGCATTGGTTTGCAATCTAGACATTTCACTCATTTTTTTAATTCCAAAGCTGCACTCATTTGTTTAAAATGGATGTCGAGCAGTTTAAAAAGCATGATGTGTGTCAAGACGACGAGACCGAGCCTCAATCCTTACAAGCTTATTCGTGCTCGGGCAAGCTCTAGGCATCAAAATCCTTTTTTTTATTATTTGTTTGATTATTTTAATTATTCTAAACTAATAAATAAGTAAAACATTGCATATTTGAACAATTATGCAAACTTTTACATTTTTTATAAATTTTTCAAAAAAAAAAAAAAAAAGGACAGTCCTTGAAATATTTAAAACTAAACTTTACTTAATATTTAGTAACAAACCGTGCAATAAAATTCAAATTGAACATAATTAGGTAGTTGACTTCGACAAATAAAGAAACACGCATACTTATTAATAAAAAAATAAAATTCAGATTCTAACTTCTTTTTTCCCCCTTTTTTTTTAATTGGGAAAAAGTTGGTAAAGTCTATAAAAAAGAGAACCCAAGTTCCAACCTAAACCTAATGATACGCTTCCTCTTTTGAAATCTAAAAATCCGTCCGGCTTCCACATTTTTTCTAAGTTTCGCACTCTCACCATCAGCCGTCGCACAGGCAATGGCTCTCAAGTCCGATTTACTACTAAAAGATTCAAAACGACCTAAGGAAGGGAACATTTGGTATCTTGAAGGTAATAAGGAGAGGGAAAAAGAAATTGGGTTCTGATTTTCTTGGAATTTTGTTTTTTAATAGTGATTTTCGTTTTCTTGATTTCATTTTTTGTATTCACTAATGTGCCACAAAATCACTTTCGTTTTCCAGATATGGGATCTTGAAGGCGATAACAGATGTAAGAGGTAATGGGTTTTGATTTTTTTCATTTTCTTTGATTTGTTTTTTATATTGACTATAATGTGCCACAAACTTACCTTGCTTTTCAGATCCAACCCGTTCATTTTAATATTCTGCAAATTGTTTATGATGGATAGGATCCGGTTCCGCCCCGAAGTGAGTTGTGTTTGGCGGATAGTAGGTTAGGGCGTGAAATCTATATATAAGTCATTGAGAAAGCAAGCACTTTATCTCATATCACATTTTCTCCTCCACTCTTCCAATCATCCTTTCATCTCGGGTTGATCGCATTTGCTTCGCTCTCATCTTTGATTTGCAATTCATTTTCGCACCACTATCTCATATTTGAAAAATGGAAGAGAAATCTTCTAAGGTACTTTGCGCTCTTTCCGTCTCGAATTTTTTTTCCCTTCGTTACTACTTAGAATTTCATTCAGATCGATTCAGATGTCTTTGTGTTCTCACATCTAAATTTACTTCTAAGATGATTTAGCAGTCATATGTGTTACATTTAAATGATTTTGCATTAGTGTATTCTACTACCGCTTTTGAACATCCAGATTTGTGTATGTAGTGAAGAATTCCCTCCCAATTTGATGATTCAATTAGTTTATATTGTGTTCATCGTTATTTCCTATTATTTTATACGTGTTTTGTAACTCTTTGTGACTCTATACTATTTTATGCAAACATGCCTAGAGTCACCATGAGATTTCTAGCTTTATGGTCACTGCTGTTACGGGTAAATCCAGGATTAGTGAAATCAGTGATTCCACAAATTGCTAGTAGACCTATCTATTACATTTAAATGATTTTAGTATCAATATTTTGTACTACTGTTCATGAACATCCCATTTCCTGCATGTACTGAGAAATTGCAAGCCACTTTGATGATTCAAGGAGATTGTAGAGTGCTCCTTTGTATTTCCTATCATTTTATACATATTTTGTAATGCTTTGTTCTGTTTTGTGCTAACATGCTGAGAGATATCATGAGTTTGCTAGATGTAGTGGCACTACTTCTAAATATAAATCCAGGATTAGTGAAATCAGCGATTCTACTGGCTAATTAGCCTGACACATAGCTTCACTTGTTGTATTACATGCACAAGTTTGTAGATAGTCCTAGTAGGTGTGATATTGCTTTTGAGCTTTATGAGGTTTCTTGATCGAGAAGTCTACAATAATACAATTGTGTCACAATAATACAAGTATCTTAATTATGATATTACAGGCAAAGAACAACACACCAATAGAGCCTCCAAACTTTGGTGTGGTGATACCGGGCCGTATATATAGGTCTGGCCTGCCTACTGAAGAGAATGTTAGCTATATTAGTGATCTCAATCTACAAACTGCTATGTAAGCATGTTTCGTAATCATTACTTGGCTTGATATACCGTGTTTTTATACAGAGTTTTAATACCTCGTTCCTCTTGGTGCAGAGTGATGTCTGGTAAAGTTAGTGTAGACTTAGCGAGGGCATTCCACAGCTGGATTAGCTGTTTTCCTGAATGACCAAACATGGTCAGTGTCATTTTATAAACAGATGTATATATAACATTTTAGTGCTTTCTAAATTGTAGTTGTTTTCAGAGTTTCGAAGAGTTCATGAGGAGGTGGCTTCTCCCAGCATTGAGTATCTTATCAAACAAAGACAAGCATCATGTTCTCATATATGGAACTTTTGGGAAGGTTTTTTTTTTTGGCTTAATACGAGCCAATTAACCAATTGAAGGGTCTTGTTCTCCAAGTTCTGTTTTAAGAGATACATCTTTATTCGACAAAGACTGAATTGTTGATCAACTCATTTCTTCAGCTTAAGCTTATCCCTATTATTACACTATTCCTGCACATTTTCGATGGTTAAGGACACAATTGGTATAGAAAGCAAGTAGTGTCCATGACTGGACTCTCTTCAGTCTCTTCTGAAACATCAGTTGTGCCAGCAACAACAACTTCCACAGTGTCTGACATCCATAATGAGTCTTACCTTGTTTTCAAGAATCAACGGCTCCCTTTTGAGGTTGCCCATCAGAGTTTCTTTCTTTTCTCATCCTCAAGAATTTTTTTCCCTTAATTATACCTTTGGAGTAAAATAGATGCGTTAATGAGTCTTACCATGTTTTCAAGAGTCAATAGCTCCCTTTTGAGGTTGTCCATCAGAGTTTCTTTCTTTTCTCGTCCTCAAGAATTTTTTTTCTTAATTCTACCTTTGCAGTAAAATAGATGCATGTTACTGGTGCTTATAGTAGTGGTTAGCTTGAAACTTCTCCATCAGACCCTCTTGCCTGGCTATCATCTTCTCCTCTGACAAATCTACTCGAAATTCACAGAAAATGAGTAGTATTGTACTCTATGGTATCCTCAATGAATGGATAGAGAGATTCTAGAAAGTCCTTATAATCTTGAGTCTACTTCCTAATTGGAAGCTCTGAACTCCCAGTTGTTGTATCGCTCGCTGACTTCTCTAGAATTCCACTAATAGTGTAGGTAGCCCTTTGTCACGCACTTGCAGTTTTCAACCCAAGTTACGTGCGGTCTTAGTACTTCAAACGTCCGCCCCGTGCAAGAGTTTACACTAAGTCAGCCTCCTCGATCAAAGTTACTAAGTAAAGAAAACTTAGAGGAAGAAGGGCAAAGCGAGAACACTTGAGAGCTTGAGAAACATTTTGTATTACAAGAAAGCTTTACAACTCTTGGATGGTTACAAATGAGCCTCCTACCCCTATTTGTACTTCCACGTCCTCAAATGGACGGTGGTGATCATCTCGATCTAACGATCTAAATTCGTCTTCTAGAATTATCTACAATCATCTACCAAAATATCTAAGATATTTACAATATTTTTCCTACTAGAGTATTCTAGATAAAGGACCTAGAACCCTCCATGATTTGTGATGAAGGCTTCTAGAGAATTCTATCGGTATTTCCAACAAGTTCGTCTCTAGAATCTTCCAAAAAAAGGCAGGTCGTGACACTCTTCCCCGCCTAATTCGGCGACGCCCTCGACGCCGAGTACTCATTGAGCTTATCTTCGAATTGCCACAAGTCGCCTTGAGACTCGATCCCATGTTGCTTCGGACTTGGACAAGTCTTTCCACTTGATCAAAAATTGAGTGTTGGGAGGTACGCCTCGCTTGCGCACGACTCGATCCGTCAAAACCTGCCTAACTTCCTTATCATAAGACTTGGTCACAATCGGAGGTGCCCGTTGTGACTCCCCCGGCACTGAGTCTTCCTTGTCTAAGTGATAAGGCTTCAACATGCTTACATGGAAGATCGGATGAATCTTCAAAGTGCTAGATAGGTCAAGGCGATATAATACCTTGCCAACCTTAGCAACAATTGGAAAGGGTCCCTCGTACTTGTGCACTAAGCCCTTGTGAACACTTCGGTAGGCCTTGAATTGCTCGGGTTTTATCTTTACAAGACCTGGTCTCCAACATTATATTCCAAGGGCCTTCTCTTCTCTTCTGCCCACTTCTTCATGCGCCTTCTTGCTTTCTCTAGACACGCTCGAGCCACATCGGCGGGCTCTTTCCATGACTTAGCCATCTTGAAGGCGCTCGGGCTTCTTCCCTCGCTTGTGGAAGTAGCTAAAGTATGAGGAGTGAGTGGCTATTGTCCAGTAGCCAACTCAAATGGACTATGCCCCATAGCCTCAATCCTTTGCAAGTTGTAGGAGAATTGGGCAACGTCAAGTAGCTTCACCCAGTCTCGTTGATTGGCACTCAAAAAGTGCCTGAGGTAGCCTTCTAACAAGCTATTCGCCCGCTCGGTCTGCCCATCAGTTTGGGAGTGAAAGCTTGTGGAAAAGTGGAGCTCTGTCCCAAACATCTTAAACAACTCTGACCACATCCGTCCTGTGAATTGAGGGTCGCGATCACTAATGACGCTCCTTGGTAGCCCCCAGTACTTCACGACATTCTTGAAGAATAGTCATGCCGCTTCATTTGCCGTGCAATCCTTAGTGGTCGGTATGAACGTAGCATACTTGGAGAATCAATCCACCACAACTAAGATAGACCCAAAGCCTTCCGACTTGGGCAACGCTAAGATGAAGTCCATGGTGATCGAGTCCCAAGGTCTCTCGGGTACGGGTAGCGGCTCCAACAATCCCGCGGCCTTCTACGTCTCCACTTTGTCTTGTTGGCACACAAGATAAGTCTTCACATATTGCTCTACTTGATCTTTCATTTGGGGCCGAAGTAAGTTTGCTCCACCAATGCTAAGGTTCTTTTTTGGCCCGGATGGCCCGCCCACTTGGTATCGTGACATTCATTTACTATGTCATGCCGCAAGTTATTCCACTTTGGAACATAAATCCAATGCCCCATTGTGTAAACTGGGCCATCTTCCTCCCAAAACTTCATCGTTTGGCATTCTCGTGCGGATTTGAGGAGTTCCCTAGCCAATGGGTCATGCTCCATCTCCTCCCTAATTAGGTCGAGTAGGGTGCTCTTGACTTGAATGATGGCGGCAAGTTCGGCTGTTCGACTTAGAGCATCGGCCACCACATTTACCTTCCCGGTTTATACTCCAAGTGGCAGTCAAATTCCGCCAAGGAATCTTGCCAACGACCTTGCTTCGGACTTAGCTTTTTTGAGTTTGGAAGTAACTCGTGACAACATTGTCCGTCTTTATCACGAACTTAGCACCAAGCAAATAGTGGCGCCACACTCATAGGCAATGAATGATCGTCGGCATCTCCTTTTCTTGCATCGTGTAGCGTCATTCGGTGTCATTGAGTTTGTGGCTCTCAAAGGTAATAAGATGTCCCCCTTGCATGAGAACTCCTCCAATAGCAAAATTGAGGCATCCGTATGAACTTCAAATGTCTTAGCAAAATCCGGCAATGCTAAGACGGGTTCTGGGTTTATCGCCGCCTTCAAGTCCTCGAAGGCGCTTTGACATTTCTCGAGCCATTCCTACGTCTTGTTCTTTTTCAAGAGGTCCGTCAAAGGAGCCGTTCGGGTAGAGTACCCACAAATAAAACGCCGATAATAGTTCACCAAACCGAGGAAAGATCGAAGTTCCTGTTACCTTGGTTGGTGGCTCCCATTCCATGATTGCTTTGATCTTCGCTCATCCATCATTGACTTTCCATGCCCAATGATGTGACTAAGAAATGGCACCTCATCCTTAGCGAATGAGCACTTTGATTTCTTGACGTAGAGCTCATTCTACCGCAACACTCCAAAGATAGTTCCAAATGCTCGGCATGTTCCTCCAAAGTGTTGCTATAGATGACAATGTCATCAAGATAGACCACCACAAAACGATCCAAGTATGGTTGGAATATCTTGTTCATGAGCTGCAAAATGTGGCCGGGGCATTGGTTAAGCTAAACGGTATCACCAACCACTCGAAGGATCCATACCGAGTTATACATGCGGTCTTGGCCTCATCTCCTTCGACAATCATTACTTGATAGTAGCCTTTTTGAAGATCTATCTTCGTATAATACTTGGCACTACCAAGTCTATCAAATAGATCGGCAATCAAATGAATAGGATATCGGTTCTGGATAGTTACCTTATTAAGCGCCCGATAGTCCACGCACATCCTCAACGAGCCATCATGCTTCTTTTGAAAAAGTACCGGTGCATCATAAGGTGCCTTTGATGGTCGAATCCGTCCGGTGTCAAACAACTCTGTCAATTGCTTTCTTAATTCTTCCAACTCCGGGGGTGTCATCCGATACGGTGCCATGGCCGGCAGTTTCGCACCTAGCTCCAACTCAATCTTGTGGTCCACCTCCCTCCTAGGTGGTAACTTCTTGGGTAACTCCAGTGGTATGACATCTTCATTTTCCTTGAGGACGTCCACAATGAGTTTGGGCAACTCATTATCATGTGACTCCACCTTAGTCTCATCCACCGGGTCGTCCACCTTGATCGCTGCTAGGAACGTCGGTTTGCCCTTTTTCAACCTTTTGGCAACTTCCATGGCCGATAGTTGCTTGGCCTCCTTGGCGCCTGCCGACACCGTAGGAACCATGCATAAGTTGCCTTTGTCTAGAATGCAAACCGAACCAAAGGAAGGCATGGGGACGACATTAGCCTTTCGGAAGAAATCCAACCCGAGGACCAAGCGGAAATCGTCCATGGCCGCTACCGAGAATTTCGTTTGTCCTCGCCATGAGCCGAGGCGAAGTTCCACTCTATGAACTACACCACAAAGAGGCTTGGCGGTGGTGTTCACCGTCTTAACAAGCCCACCGCCCCGCTCGATATGAAGGCCCAACCTCCGAGCCTCGTCCGCGGTGATGAAGTTGTTGGTAGCTCCGGTGTCGACCATTGCCCCACTTGGTCGACCATTGATGGAGACATCCACATACATAAGCCCTTTATCATTGGCAACGGGCTTAACATTGAGGGCGTTAAGGAATTGCAAAGAGCTCATATGCTTCTCCGGGTTCCCTTGGCTAGAGGATGAAAACCGTTCCTCCGCCATAGTTGCCAACGACCCCAACTTGGGACAATCCCGCATCGCGTGAAGTCATTTGCACACAAAGCATCCATTGCGGGTAGGTGCGATCCTTTCTTCTTCTCATCGTATGGCTTGTTTCCACCCTTTTATGGACCTTTATCTTTTTTCTCTCCCCGCCCTTAACCGAGTTATCTTTAGGGTTTTTATTATTCTTTGAGGAATCTCCACTCTTTTGGTACTCGGTCAAGGACTCGGCGACCGCAATGGCCTCGTCGACTGACTTTACTCCACAACGTTGCAACTCTTGTTTGGCCCAATTTGCAACCCATCAATGAAGTAAAATAGGAAGTCCTCATCCAACGTACTTGGGATTTGAAGCATAATGGTAGTGAACTCTTTCACATATTCACGAATGTTGCTCTTATGCTTCAACTCCCTAAGCTTTCTCCTTGCCTCATATGCTACATTTAGGCTTGTCAAAACGGCTCGGTGAGCCCGAGCCGTGTTCGGCCGTGGCTCGCACATCTGAGACAGCTGCTCGGCTCGAAAATAATAGCCGGCTCGTTCTGACTCGGGCTCGAGCCGAGCCGGCTGGCCAAACCGTGTTCGGGCTCGGCTCGTGGCTCGTACACTGTACGAGCCCGAGCTGAGCCTGGCTCGGCGAGCTCCAGCCGGATCGCGAGCCGAAACGGCTCGCGAACCGTTTTGACATGTCTAGCTACATTATCCGGGTAGAATTGCTTCTTCAATTCTTTCTTAAAGTCCTCCAATGAATCTATTCTACAAGTTCCATTTTCTATGTCGGCATGCTTTCGACGCCACCATAGGAAGCGATATCTACTAGATACATAGTAGCCGTACGTACTTTAGTCCCATCATCAAGGATATTCAAACCATCGGTATACCTCCATCCGCTAAAGGAAGTCTTCAATGGCCTTGGCATCCCGCTTGCCATCATACTCCTTTGGTTTAGCGCAATCAACCTTAGGAGCTACCACCGAACTAGTCCCCGACTAGTCGCCGAACCCGCTTACAAGCCGCAACCTCTTTGCGCATCTCTTCGCAAAATCGGTCAAGTTGTGCTTGCATTGCGGACACCGCATCCATAACCTTGCTCTTCAAGACGCGGTGCTCACCGATAACCTTGTCTTCCAACATCTCTTGGTCTCTCAAGACCTTGTCAAGGTCTTGTTTGAAGACCAAGAATTGATCCCCACAATCTTTCTCATGATTCGTGAGGGACTTCTCGATGGAGTTGACATGAGCCCACACCGAGTTAGCGAAAGCCTCCGCCGTCTAGTCCCGAGCCTCATCCTCCTTCTCCTCATGGGCTTGGCTAAGACTTAGGCTTTGGGTTTCTTCCTTGAAGGTAGTGTGGGATTCAATGACTTCTTTATTCTTGTTGCCTTTTCTCCCTATCCTGACATCTCGACCTTAGCTCTGATACCACGTGTCACACACTTGTAGTTTTCAACCCAAGTTACGTGCGGCCTTAGTGCTTCAAACGTCCTCCCCGTGCAAGACTTCACACTAAGTCAGCCTCCCCGATCAAAGTTGCTAAGTAAAGAGAACTTAGAGGAAGAAAGGCAAAGCGAGAACACTTGAGAGCTTGAGAAACACTTTGTATTATATTACAAGAAAGCTTTACAACTCTTGAATGGTTACAAATGAGCCTCCTATCCCGATTTATACTTCCACCTCCTCAAATGGACGGTGGTGTTCATCTCGATCTAATGGTTTACATTCGTCTTCTAGAATTATCTACAATCATCTACCAAAATATCTAGGATATTTACAATATTTTCCCTACTAGAGTATTCTAGATAAAAGACCTAGAACCCTCCATGATTTGTGCAAAAGGCTTCTAGAGAATTCTACCAGTATTTCCAACAAATTCATCCCTAGAATCTTCCAAAAACGCGAGGTTGTGACACCCTGCTTTCTTTCGTGCTTTTTCCCTATAGTTCCTCTGGATTCTTTATACCATGGATCCGTAGGCTACATTGGTTCATTATTCAACATATGCTTTACATTGGCAATAATGTCTCCTTTTTAGACAGTACCGAGTTGGCATTATTGTGGCTTGCTTTAGGCGCCTCCAGAATTGGGCAATGGCTGATATATTGCAAGAGTATAGGTCCTATGTTAGCTGACCATTTGAGATAGATGAGCAGCTGATCGAAACATAGATTTTCGGGGTCACATGCAGGTCTCGGACGCCCGTGTAAATGATTGGTTAGTTCTATAATTATTTTATATAGTTATTGTTGTTCAATTCTGCTTAATTCACTTAAATGTATCATGACAGTGGGAAGGTGGTGGGCCTGAGACCTGCAGAGGTCGGGTTTGATTGTGGGTAGGAAGCTGGGCTGGATGGTGGGCAGGAGGTTGGACTGGATGGCTAAGATGACTCAAAGTTTGAGATGATCTTTTGTTAACTAGCTGACTCAGCTGAGCTTCACGTCTTGAAATTGCTTCGTTGCATATTTTTAATATTTTGATGCATCGCTAATATTTCTATAATCTATTTTTACAATCACGGCTTGAAACTACTTCGTTGCAGATTTTTAATATTTTGATACATCGCTAATCACTCCAATTATGTAATTAATATCCACCGTTCATCTAATATATTGCAATTGATGTTAAGAGTAAAATTTGAAATTATGAAACAACTCTTACGGTTTGTAATACGAAAACCATTAAAAAAATAAAGGAAATGCTAATTAAGTACTCAGTACCTTAAGAAAGATTGCATCTGCGGGAGGAATGGACTCAAACATGATTCCTCCAACATAGCTCAAGTTCTCAGTCCTTTCAAAGCCAGCAACAACATGTGGAAGATTGAGAACAACGTATTTCATGTTTGGAAATGTATTAGCAATAACCTTACACATAGTTCCAGTTCCACCTTTAACCTCAACCATCGAACTCAGACCTTCAAAAACATGTTTACAATTATCCCATAAGCATGTTAGCCACCAATGGTGGATCACTGGCCATGGCTTCGTTGAAAATGCTATTCAACCTCAGCTCCTTTTCGGCCTACTCCCATAATGTCATCCCATGTTTAGCTTCAAACGGCGTAACATTTTCATTCTTGAACCATTTACACAGATGATGCCATGGCTGAGTCATGATCGGGTCGGAAGTGATTACTACTAATGGCATCATCAGTGGTGGAGCCAGGAACTAATTGGATTGGGGGCCAAAAAATTCAAGCGTTAGATGTTAGAAGGGGGATCGCCCTGCTTATCAGGATTCGGGAAAATTCTTTAACTAATATCATTGAAATAAAAAATTTTATAATAATTTAATTTTAATAGGATTACAAATTTTAAATATGTCCATTTAAATTAAACAAATCTAAGTGTCTAACGAAGAGACAAATTATATACAACAAATATTTTCATAATTTTGAATCAATTACCTTAACTATTAACATAAATGTAAAAATATTTTGAACTTAAATATATTTAACAAACTAAAATAACTAATAGTATTTGTCATAAAAACTAATTGGATAAATATTTGTTTGTGAACCTATGAGTCCAAGCACAAATTATTTGCACATAATTACCAAATTACATGAAGAAGAAAGAAGTGGGGAAAAAAGAAAAAAGCCAAAAAAAAAGAGGGGGTCATGGGGTCCTAGGACCCCACAGGCCCTCAACTGGCTCCGCTTCTAGGCATCATACTCCATAGCTCGTCTTTTAATAGGAGATGAGAAGCCGGTGTTAGCCAATATCCCATACGAAGTTCTTCATTCTCATAAACTTCTTCTTTGGTGAAGAACCCCGAGTGGATTGAAATACGCATTAGACAATACACAAAATGTGGCTTTGCTTCATTTATAGTGAGGACATCGACTAATTCACACAACATCATTGGTTTTCCATGTTTGTGGCTAATTTCGGGTATGCTTAGTAGTTGAACCGCACATTTGAGAGACATGGAGTTTATGAATGAAGTTGAAGCTGTGGTTCCAAATGTGAGATTGAGCATCAAAAAGCTCCTTACATTGTTCTCCATTTAGCATTTCCATTTCTCAGTCAAGTTGACGCTTTGGCCTGAAGTAGATGGGTATTGAAAGAGGAGTCACAACTTTTATAGATGTGTTGTGGACAAGTAAAGAAAATTAATTGAAAAAAAATGTCAAATTAATATTAACGAATAATTGAAAATGATGATAAAGAAAAATTATTGTTTGTTTAATGTCGTATATGAAACGAGCCCTTAATTAATAATTATGAGTAATGAAACACTCACTAACGAAGAAAGAAACTATGGTTCATTTTTTTAGTGTGCATGTGATGGGGCGGGAGCATGAATATTTATGGCCCAAACTGATGACCTTTGGTTACTAGGCCAAACAATGGCTGGCTCTTTGTTTGTATCAAGGAAATAGTGCACAAATTTTTATTTTGTTAAAAATTAAACATTTAAGTTTATCGGAGTTGAGATTATAATTAACTAATTATATAAAATGTATGGTTGATACGAGATTTGATTTTAAGTGAATCATATATAAATTAAACTTTAAATTGAAAAGAATTAAGACGAACAAACTAAGAGGCAAATAATGGATATTTTTATTGATAACGTAAATGTGCATTAAGTCACAAGTATATAGACACATTTTTATTATGGTTCAATAAAGAAGTAACACATCAAATGTCACCTAAAAATTCAACTCAAAATATCAATCTATAATTATTCTAATTTTTATTAGTTAAGTCATAGTTATTATGTAATTTTAAGTATACTTAAAATCACTATTTGTTACTATTAAGTGTTGACATACTTTGTGTTTACTCTTCCGAATGATAATATGGCGTCCATCGATGGGGGTTTGAAGTGTGTGCTTTGAATTGGATGCAAAACTTGTGGTCGAAGCTATTAATGGACGAGTTGCGGATGCTATAGAATTTGGTACCATAGTAGAAATGTAGAGAATTCTACATGCTAAGCGAAGTTTCTTGGTTCGCCATGTAAGGAGACAAGTCAATGTTGCCGCCCAGGCATTAGTTTGGGAGGCCCGGATTCATACTCGCTCTGTTAGTTTCTTTGATACTCGAATTATATTAACTCGTTCTCTTTAATTTGTTGTAACTTTGATCATTAATAATATGCCCTATTCAGATTTTCCAAAAAAAAAAAATGAAAAAGAAAAAAAGAGAGGCTTTTTGTATATTTGGTTGTTTTGTAATTAAGGTCTTATTCTATCCAAAATATTTTTATCCCACACTCTTCCCACTCTTCTTTTTAACCACATACACACTTTTCAATATAATATTAACCACACATTTTATACTACGGAATACCGCGAAAGATAACTTTTACCACCAATCAAACAACCCCTAAATTTGAATTTTACTAAAAATAAATTAAAAAATAGAAACTAGGAATTTGTTCTTCATTGGCTGTGTAACACACACCCGCCAAAAACCCTTCGTTCATCACTGTATGCTTCTTCGTCTTCAATATCAGAGCACAAGTCTCCTGCCGCTTGTTTACAGTTTCTGTTGTTTTTCTTCATCAATCCACCTAATGAACAAGAGGAGAACCTCTCAACGCCTCAATAAATTAACACGACTCGCGAATCCGACCACTATTATCGAAAAATCAATTAAAGTCAAACACAAACCAAAGCGAACCAACAATTCAAAGATTCAAGAAAATGGTGCAACGATACCTTCTTCATCAAAATCACAATCGTCTTTATGCTTGGACATAGGGGCAATTTTGGGTCCTGATTTCTACCAAATTGATGCCCTTGACCTTGCTCCACGTCTACTGGGCAAGTTTCTCAAGAAAGATGATGTTGTTCTTCAGATAACTGAGGTACTATTTCATGTTTTCTCTTTTCTTTCTGAAATGAATTGTTTGATTAAGCTGTTTGGGTATATAATGTGCATTCATTGGATGTTGAATTGATTTGGGATTAATGTGATAGTTTGTGTGTATAAATGGGTTGATGTGCAAAATAGGTGGAAGCTTATAGGCCCAACGATACTGCTTGCCACGCCCGATTTGGCATTACATCAAGAACTGCTCCAGTTGTAAGATTATATTGTTCTTATTCCATTCTGCTTTACTTTTGTTTTTCCTTTATTTACTTGTACATATTATAACTCAGTGAAAGACATTTTTGGATAACTCCTAAAATTTCATACTTCATTATAAGTTTTCATATAGTTCATAGACCCAGTGGGTGGCTACAAATACTGGGATCTTAGGACCTTAATGCTACAATGGGTGATCATGAATGCCCCTTTATGAGACCTAAATGCTTAAGTTATATGTAAGCAAACGAAATTTTCCAAAAAGAGTTTAGATTTTGTGCTGGAGAAGAGGTAAAGATTGTGCAGAGTGCTCGTTCCTGTTCCTTTTTGGGCAAAAAACGTCTCAAGATCAGCAATGAGTTGATAAGTTAAAAGGTAGAGGCCCTATATGTGCTTCCAAGATATTTGGGAGAGATAATTTCTTGGGAGAATGATAATTGAGATAATTGATTTTGTGAGGCACTTGTGATGACTGAAGACGTCTGTTAATTAAGTTGGAAATGAGTTATAGCTGAATGTTGTGTTTGATTTCTGCATCTTTCTATTGACTTTAAATAACTTTTTTGAACTTCAATCATGATCAAATTTATCACTTGATTTTCTATGGATGGTGCCTATTACGATGCTTGATCAATGGGACCAAAATATCCTAGTTTGTCTATTCGAATTCCCAAATTAACTTTATTTACTTATAAATGTCACTGCTTAAGTCTCCTATTCAACTTTTGCAATCGAATAACAAAGTCACTCTCTCTTTATTTATTATTCACTCTCGTTTTATAGCATCTCAAATGCAAGAATATGGATAGCTAAGGTACATTTGCGCCAGAAAAATTGGCAATGCAAATACTTTAATCTCTGTGACTACCCTGGATCAGGCATACTTTGTTGGAAAAGATGAGGAAAAAAGATAGAGAATAAAGGAATTTAATTGGAAAATTCTATCAGAAGCTTTCATGTAAGGCTTTAGAAGCCCTTGATTATGGTTTGCTCATGCTGCATTGATAATTCAAGTCATGAAAATTAAGGAGGGTACCGAGACTGAGAAGTTCCTTATGCTAAAATAACAAAAATGATTTATATTATTTGACATACAAGAAGTTGATTATTGCAATGCTTATTCATGCATGTAAGGTACATGTTTAATACCTCTTAAATCTTTAACATGACAGTTTGGACCAGGAGGGCACTCGTATGTTTATCTTTGCTATGGCCTCCATAAAATGCTTAATGTTGTGGCTGACAAGGAAGGAATTGGAGCTGCCGTTCTCATCCGTTCATGTGCTCCCGTCAGTGGTAAGGATGGGCAGTCCAGTCAATTCAGTAATTCGTAAAAAGGAAAAAAAAAAAAAAAAAGAGAGAGAGAGGAGGAAATCTTTAGCACGTTCTTGCCTATGGTGGGTCATCTCTGTACCTAGTTTGACACATCATGGCAACCAATGCCATTTACATCTTACCTTTATGGCTAATGTTATCAACTATTTCCAAGGATCTAATAATCTCCAGCACTGTATCAGTGTGTGTAAAATTTTAACTGACGTTGCCAATCATTGGAAAAATTTCCTGTTCTGCAACTGCAAGTTTTATTTTCAGAGGTTATTTTGATAAATTTTGTGGGTTAATTTTTCTTTTATTTTTTTTTTATTTTAAGGATTGGAAATAATTCAGCAGCGACGTGGTTTAAAAACTCATAAGCCGGTTCTCCTTACAGGCCCTGGAAAGGTTAATCATGCCCTGGTCTTCACATTCATATTTGTATCGTTGCTATCTTGATTTGGCTGCATAATATTTTGCACACATCATGGCAACCAATGCCATTTACACCTTCACATTCATATATCTGTTCCTTTTTCTTTTTTTCTTTTTCAATTACTGTCACTTCATAATGCGTCTTATCAGTAATCTTGCAATGATAGTCAGTTAATTCATTCTTGTTTAATTATGCTGATGCATCGCCCATCTCTGTGACATCTTATGCTAAAGAGTATTATTCCCTTGATCTTTCTATGGACAAATAAAAACAATCTTTGTCTCGATGACTTATATTTGGTTATCATGCATAAAATCCGAAATTTCATCTGCATTGGTACATTATTGTTTTATTTTGCAAGAAAACACTCGAAAAATGCCTTTCGTTTGTTCAAGAGATAGTAAGTAATCATTAGCTATGTCACTTCCTTGTCTAGGTTGGACAAGCTTTAGGCATTTCAACCGAGTGGTCTAACCATCCTCTTTTTACTCCTGGTAAGCTATCTATCTATATTCTCTTCTTGAACAACTAGCATTGTACAATTCCCAACTGACTGAAAGAGAATAATTGGCTTAGGTGGTTTGGAACTCTTAGATGGACCAGAGCCCGAAAGGATACTCGTGGGTCCTAGAGTTGGAATAGAGTATGCATCCCCCGAGCACGTTTCTGCATTATGGAGATTTGCAATGGCTGATACTCCATGGATAAGTGCACCCAAAAACACTCTCCGACCTCAATAACTGGCTACTTGTTTAAATATACTCGGATCACAAACTTATCAATGTAATTTGATACACTTTTTCAGAACTGAGAGCCTGTAAACATTTTGCATTTATAAAGGGCACAATTTCTTCTCCAATGAAGAAAATTAAGCTATCTACTTATAACATAGACAGACTGTGTATAAGAAATCAATTCTCACTTGTCTCTTATAAGTTATATAAGCAAGTTATATAAGCAAACCAGTACAAGAATATGCTGTAAATAGCAGGCAAAAGCAATCAAAAGTCAGTACTTAACCAATACAGAGCTCTGTTGAATATCTACAAGCTCAAGATACAGAGCTTGGGAAAACTAGACAAGAAACCAACACGCTAACACAAGGTAAACCCAATACAACACGTGTCAACCAATTAACCGCACGACTAGGCAACCTACATTACCTACAGGAGACAGGCCCTATACAAGTGCTAAACCCTGGTATTAGGTAGCACAAGACACAGTATAAGTTCACACATTCAACACAGCCTTCGATGAACAGAATACATGTCTATGTCTAACATGTTGTGTGACTCAGATGCTACAATTACAGCTTCCTTCCTATGTCAGGTCTCAAATGGCTGTAAAATTCAGTGAAGTCAAGTCTGAACATGAGGAACTTCAAGTCCACATGTTGTTGGATTGGTAACTGAGAAATAAAATCCTCAAAAACAGATGAGTATTCTTTTGCAATTTTTTCTATTTCATTTCCCATCTTTCGCAGAAATTCCCCACCATGTCTTGTTAACTCCTTCCTGCCTTCACCTAGCCATGACCCAGCGTCTGAAGCTTTTTTATTTGATTGCTTTTGTGATTTGCCACCACCCCGAGAAAGGACAGATGAGCCTGTGGCCCTGCAACGTATGGCAAATAGAACAAATAAGCTAAAATATAATCTTTCGAAGTTGTTATTAATTTTACTATTGAAAGAAAAAGCATAATGGGGAAAAAACAATACCTTGATATCAACTCTGTAATGCCTTCATATAATCTATCTGCTTGACTTTGGAATCGTACTATGAGGTCAAATAGAATAAAGAGGATTTTGTTAAGGTTTTGAGATTTTTCTCCAAGGAGAGACTTCTCGACTATCGAGTAGAGATACTTGTCATGTGCTCTGAGTAGATCGTCGAGATCTTTAGATGCTTCCATTTCCTTTACAAAATTAGACCACGATACCTCCAAGACTTCAAACATGATATAATACTGCAGATTAGAAACAAAATGATTCATCTCATCCCAAAGAACTTGGCACTTCCTTGATGTCAATATCAACTGCAACTTAATAGCATCTGGCAAGTTACCAAAGAACTGAGAAGTGACACAGTTTGGTTTCATTGTTTTCCAAGCAGAAATCAGTGCATGCTCTATCCGCCTAAGCTTCCACAAAAAGTTAAAGACCTGAAGATACCTCGACATAACAGACTCAGTAAACACGGTATTTAGTGGAACTCTTGCATCATATTCCAACGAAAATACATCCCACCCTCTATCCCCAGTATTATGCGGCATCATCTTCACCCTTAATCTATCCAGTATATCAGGATCATCATACTGTGCATTTGATGACCTAATTGCACTTTCCAATAAACCTGCAAGCTTGAACGAGCTTATAGTGTTAGCTGGCTCAGACAGCTCAGGACCTACAATATCCATTAAATACTGAACAAAATCACCTTGCCCAAGAAGTAGATATCGTTTGATTGCAAGGCAATGTTCTTTGAACTTGTACTGTTTGTACAAAACATCCAACAAATGCTTATCTATCCTTTTTGCTGCTTCAGTTATCAGAGATTCTAGCGCATCTGTTTCACCATATCCTAGCCCCCCTCTCCTAGTAGTCGTCCCAGCTGCAGCAGCAGCTTCTGTGGTAGCCTCAGACCATCCTCGATCATCACAACAGACTCTAAGAAAGTTTATAGATTTTCCAGTTCTCAAGATACGCTCAGCAAGAGATTGAGATATAAAAGATGGAAGCATGGCAGCATGGAGCTGATAACCTTCCCTCCAAAGAGACTCTGCTTTCACAGGTTGACTCAAAACAAAGAATTCAGAAAAGATATCTTCAAGCTCCCCTTCAAGAACCCAACTTCTCACCATCTCAAAGAGTGGGGAACACACACGACGAAGTAACCGCTTCATGAAATCGTTAACCAGTGGATCACCATGTTGTGCATGCATATGAATTGCCCCAGCCATGGCCCCACCTTTCAAGACCTTACAGCAGTCAACTAAAACAGCCATTAGCCTCATCTTCACCATTGGTTCAGCAAACCAAACTGACAATCTCCTCAAGGAGAGATAGTTTCCGGACTGTGCACTTCCTGAAACCAATGGAATTGGATTCATTGCTTGTGCTTCGAGCACAGCCAATAACTTGTAATAATCAGACAACTCGTCTTGCAATGCAGCACAAAATGCCTGTCCAACTGTCCCAATATCCTCGTCGGGAAAACGAGCCATACTGTCTGTTATATATCCCCTCACTTTCTTAAACAACCACCCAATCTCACAGAGCTTGCGAACCATGATCCTAGTAACCCTTGGCACCTTGATGTAATCTGGCAACACATAAGCATCGAACTTCTCGTCAAATTTTAGATACATCCCATCAATCCCTTGGCATGCATATAATACATCCCTCACCAAAACCTCTTCTAACACCTCATTCTTCTCCTTCACAAAGTCTGCAAATTCCCGATAAGCCATATCACGAATATTTTCTGAGTCCTTGGATACCATCAATACTCCTCCCTTCAATCCCGTTTTCACATGCTCTCCTACCCTCAGTCCACTAAAATTATCACCTAAACCCTTCAAATTACTAGAATAATCACAAAATGTTCCATCTAATCGATTCTTCTTCAATTTCCGTAAATTACTCAAAGATTTAAAATTATTCCCCACACCCATTATATCATCAGAAGTGCCATTAAACGATTCATCACCCAAATTCTTACTCAATTTCCCCAAAACCACTGAATTATTATTAAATTCAGTGTTTTCAAGCAATGTAGGCAATCCACCAGCCAAAGCAGAGTCTAAGAACCCACTAGAAAGTACATTAGCAGATTGATTTTTCCGAGATTTTAGGTCCTCCGAGATGGTCTTGAGCAAATAAACGACTGCCCATTTGTTCTTTACGCTACCAGGGCCAGATTTCAGCGAAAATTTGGTGTAAAGGTCGGCAAAAGCAAGGGCTTCGGATGACTTACCGGATTTAACGAGCTGGCGTTTGATGGACTCCACCATAGCGGATTCGTCAGCAACGATCGACGGGGTCATGCGACTGGAGAGAATGCGGAGAGCGTATTTGAGAGCTTGATTGTATTTCTGTTGAGTGGGAACTGTAGAGGATGACGAATTAGGGTTTTGAGAAATGTGGAGTAAGCGATGCACTAGCTCTTTAACCAGATCTACGGTTCTTTTGTCGTCGTCTTCCATGGCGAACTGCAGTGAGCGAGGAGGAAGAGGGAGATGGGGATTGGTCTGTTTTAAGGTTTTTATGGTTTTTTATTTTAATTTTTAATATGGGCGGGGAAAGTAAGGGCTAGGGTACGCAAATTAACCCAACTAATAAAATAAAATCCGACAATAACAAGTGCAACTTTTATAAATTTAACAGAATTATTATCAATCCACTCGTGGTCAAAAAGTTCTATAAAATTACATTCTCTGGAAAAAAATCACCTTTCTTGCTTTAAAAAAAAAATTGTCAAAAGGTTCTATGTTAGATAATTTTTAAATTGAGATTTTTCTTTATGATATGTATTTAAAAATTCATTTTTTCAAAAATTTCTATTGAACATACCTTGATATATACTCAAGTGAAGTGTCCTAAAATATACTTAGGCATTCGCAGTGCGATAGTGGAAAAAATAATCAAAACCATTTTCAACATGATAAAACAAATTTTGCCTATTAGTTGTTACCTCACTGATGACGATGAACTATCATGAAGAATATCATTATTCGGTGCAAAAAAAAAAAAGCGTAACACTAGGCAAAATTGTTGTGGATGTTTGAACAACATAAAACTAAGTATACAAATGAGTACAAGAATCGACACTTTACCAACAACAAATTTCGTCTCTAAAGATAGAGAAATCTTTACTAATAGTCAATAGGGATGACATCGCTAAATATTGTCACCAATAGTTCATTGTTAATGCTCTTTTTACAATTGTTGCTAAGCCATAACAACCTCCTTTATCGATAATATGGCTGGTGCTCTCCTACACACTAGTGTATAAGAGAGTGTGTCTGTTCCAATGACGTGTGTAGCGTCATCTAAAAAATTTTTTTAAAATTTTTTGAATCTACGATAAATGAGATAGTATACATGCTTCTGCACGATAAGCGGGGGTTATACGCCCGCACAAATTTTTGAACAGGAGTGTACATGAGTGTGTGCATGTAAAAGTGTGTAGGAGAGCGGGAGCGCCGACAATATTTCGTCCCTAAAATACCTTTAGCATTAGCCACATCATTGCTAATGCTACACAGTAGCGATGAAGTAACAACACGTCATTGCTATTATTACACGAAATAGGAATGGCAGCATAGGTCTTTACTGATCCATCGCCATTAATGTGATTTCGCCTATCATTTTAACAACAAAAAGTCGTCACTAATGCGCCTATCTATAACTCAACCATGCATTTCACAATGGTGACGGCAGTGAGCCGCTGAATGGCATTGCTTGCGGTGGTGGTGACGGCCAACAAGAGAGGTGGTGGGAGGGAGAGGAGATTGAATTAGGGGGTTGAGAGAGTAGTATCTTATAAAATGAAATGTAATGCACAGTAAATGTTGAAATATTTTAATATTTTACGCATATCTTGTCATTTCCTCTAATTTCATCCACGCCTCAGTCACTCAGCCCACCACACCACAATCGCAAAAAAATAGTTTTGAGTAACAAAAATAGCAAAAACGTCATGATACAACTGGAAACAACATGTATCAACTATCAAGACGTTTAGTGGCTAACAAGCCACGAGAAATATGAACACAAATACATATCAACACAAACCTATACAGCCAGTTCTATGTTTCATATCACACAAAGCTATCAGGAACGCGACAGAAAACACTGAGCCCTACTCACAATAGTGTTTGCTTCCAGGAAGATTCATACGTCCACTTCAGAGGGTAAAGCCATGACTTAAAACAAGTTAACATTCATTAAGCCCATCTGTGGGCAAAACTTCATCAAGCAAATATAAAAAATAGTTTATAAAAATTCTCCAGCTTCCAAGAAAGGTGGAATGGCTATGCCTGATTGTAACTTCATCTGAATTATTATGTTTTGGCTACATAATCTAGTCTGCACTTAGGATTAAGGAAGAATACAAAATACTTACGCTGGATAATTGACATTCTTGACTCTAGGCTTAATGCAGTATACACGAGAACCTAGATGATCGACTGTGAGACCAGCTTCATCACAACCAGTAAAGAACAGAGACTCGTCCTCTTTCCCGATTCTGCGTCTCCAACTCATTAAGAATGCCGGTTTAGGAATCGGGCATGCATCTGAGACAATTAGTTATGTAAGTTAAAACTATTGGTATCATTGGTATCAAAACTTCATAAATGCTGTCAAAGTAAAATATTAATTTCCACAATACATTTTAAAACCACTCGTCATTATTATCCACGCATTCCATTGGATTATTTTATTTTTTTATAAGCCATTAATAAATTTGCCAATTGGAGGCTAAAGAAGAAAAAGGAAGTTATAAATTGTTCATTGTATTATCCACTCTTCTCCATTACCATCTAGTAAGCATGCATAATAAATATAGCAAGACAGAGTAACAAATCAAGAAATATTACCATTCTGCTCATCGTTCTTTATGGAAACTGCACCACTAGGTTTTGGCTTGTAAGAATTGAGGAGAAAAGACAGGGTTCTTATAAGGTTTCCATATTGTTTAACATCTGTAAGTAACACAAAGGAAATGTGTTAAAAAGCCATGTTTAAGAAATTAAATGAAGAAGCCGCAGCAGTTATTATCTCTACTAGGTAACAAACAAGGAACCTAGTTGACTTCAAAATTACTTCTTTAAACAACCAGAAAGTGTATCTATATTCAGTCAGGAACAGCACCCAAATATCACAATGCCAATCTGAACGTGAAACTTACACAACAAGATATCACTTGCAATGATTAGGTCCCATGATGGATCAGATGTTGGAAAAACATCCCCCCAGGTATCTGAAAACATAATCATTCAATATATGAGAATTCTTGGACATAAGTTATCTACATCATCTTTAGTTTCATCATATATGGTGACAAAGTGCAAGAGAACTTACGCCTTACGTGAGGAAGGACATGAGTAACTCCATTTATTCGACAATTATAAGCTATGTTCTCCTCGATTTCAGCATCGTCATAGTCTGATGTTGTAATGTCAAGTTGAAATGATTTGTGCAGAAAGATGGCCAAAGCTCCAGTTCCACTGAACTTAGAAGGTAAACATCAGAATGCAAAAGAAACAGTGACTCAACCATTTGAGTGACAAACTGAGGACTTAGGTCCTTCAGCAAATAAAAAATCTAGATTAATAGCCAAAGACACTTAAGCATATTGATATATACAAGAAATTGTCAAAAGGAATGTTAAACAGGTTATATCATTTATAAATCACACACGAATTCTGTAACTATAAGAAGTGAAATATATGTTAAGCTATCTCACGACTATCTAATACCTGCCCAATTCAATTGTTCTTCGTCCATCTACCCATGATCTATGTTGAACTAACCACTCCACGAATGCAAATGTGCCAGGCCAAAGTAAATTAGCATTCAGCTGGTGGAAAGAAAATTCTCGGACGAGCAATTCCTTCATAGAAGCAAAAATGCAGAGATAAGCCCAGTTAAAGGATTCATAACAAACATGACAATCATCTTCACAATCTTGAAGGAAAACAATGGTGCTAATACTTATAAGTACTGGCAAACAAACTTGGCAAAAGAAATTGTTATAGTTTCAAGAATCAATATGATTCAACACGAGGACCCCCATTGAACATCAATTGAGAAACAAAAAATGTGTAAAACATCAATTGGCAGCAGAACTAGCTCTTAAGAGTGAAGCCTTCTTTGTAGACAAGAGGGCCTAAGGAGTGCTAAAGGCAAGTCCTCCAAATGGGTAACTTCCATATAATTATTTTAAGGCAAACAACTTATAAATACTCAATGCTGCTGTAAATGTGTAAGATACACTGTAATATGTATCAATTGAGTGACAGAGTGAATGAAAATGAAAGAAACGGACCATTCCTGGAAATTGGTGCCTTCTCTCCTCAAATTTCTGAATCGTCTCAGCGCCTTCCTGTTCTGAGAAAAAAAAACAAAAAAAAAACAAAAAAAAAAACATTAATCTTTTCAAATTTCAAATCAACATCTATATACGTATCTATAAAGAAAGACAGAGTGATGTGAAATGAGTACCGGAGGAACTGTTGTCGGAACCGGAAAAAAGCGAAGATGGGGAGAATAGAGCAATGTCCATTCCGCCGCCGGAGCCTCAAAATCCCTCGGAGTCGACTCGAGTCGATTACTATAGTCGCAGGGAAAGCGTAAAAGAAAGGGGACAAAATTAAGGGCGTGATTGATTGGCACAGCCCCGTTCTCCTACCGCACGGGTGGAAACCGCGCCACCCCCGGGGGCATTGGGGGGCTGTGTGTGGGTTGGGGGTGCGGATACGGGGCCCGGGTAGGAGAAAGGCCAGCTTGATCGGTAACATTTTTGCTGGTAAATGTCAAGTTATATACTTTATTTTATACGCTTGTTGTTTGACTGCAAGTTGTAGAAAGAATTGATTTTATCAGGTATAATCATTTGAAGTATGATGTCGGCTAGTTGCAAGAAAATATTTTCTTAAGAAATAGGTAGGAAAACCATGGTTTTGAGCAGTGGCGGAGCTAGAGTTCATTTGATGGGTATGCACAACCAGAAATTTTAGTAGCATCGAGTTGATTCGGGGGTTCCAAAACATTACCTAAAATAACGATCTTTTAGTTCCAAAGGCTTTGGTATATAACGCTTATTTAAAAACAGAAAAATAATGGATAACTAGATATTTACTTAAATGATGTTAAAATTTTATTAAAATATACGTAAATACTACTAAATACATAAAAATATAGAGAAATTATATAATATTAAAATATAATCCAATACAACAAGAGATAATGAGAAAAAATACCTAATACAATTTCAGTTGAACTCTGGACTTCTTTGTCTAAAATTAGTTAACAAAATTCCGTTTGAGCTTGAATCGAGCTTACTCTTAGTTTGATATTAATAATTGGGTTATAAATATGCATTTGTGTATTTAATATTAGGCCCAAAAACTAAAAGTTAAAAGCTACATAAAAAATGTCCAATTCCTCCATTCAAAAAAGGGCCCAATTCCCCAAATTCTTCACTGTTGCACCGTCTTCTTCGCTATATCTTCTCACTCTCTATGCAAGGCAAATCTGTGAACATACATAGTGCCAAAAAAATCCTAAAAAATTGGGTATTCCTGGGAATACCTAGGAATACCCTTCCCTCCGTCTCTGGTTTTGAGTTCTGGCGGAAGGTGAAAAACTTTTCCCATAGAAAACTAATTTCTTGCAAATTTTCTCACCTCAACACTAGATTGAGTTTTCCAAGCAAATTGGCCAAAATTGTGCTTTAGTGACTTGTATATAGAAAATATTTTTCATGAAAAACTTTGCATCAAACACACGGGTAGAAAAATATGTTCCTTGATGTAATAATTTCCATCAAAATTTTAGCATATCAAACACAGCCAAATAATTTACAATTTGCAATCAAAGACACCCTGAGTAGTAATTACCACTTTCCCAATTAAATTCTATAGTTAATTGTACATTTGTAATTTGTAAAGGAAGTGATTGTTGGATACTTTCCAAATGAATAAAGAAAAGAAAATGAATAATGAAATAATGCACATATTGGATTAAGGGTTCCAACCTTTTAAATTTGATAGCTGTGGTAGTTCTAGTTAAAGTTGGTTGATTTGAAAGGTTGCAATGTTTAGAAATGATTTTGCACATTTAAACTCCAAAAGACACCTGTTCGAAAAGGATACTATGGTTAAGAAAAGGTGCATCATTCCCTATAAATAGGGATCATTTACATGGTTTGGATTCATTCGAAATTAAGAAAATCTTCCAACATTCTCCATTGTTTTCTCCTGCATTAAACCTTCATCTTATGTGCATTAAACCATATTCTCGAGATCATATTCTGCAGATTGGACTGGAGAACCTCTTGTATTGGTAGTTCTCAAATTCCTGATGTCCTGGTTTGGCATGGAATTCTGCACATTCGACGCCAAACACCCTATGATTCCACTGCATTTTGGAAGCCTATTTGGATCTCGAGTGCATACTTTAAGTGGGACAAATATAGTCTTAAGGACATCGATTACGCGCATTGGTATTGTGATCAAATTCGAGTATTAGCAACATTTCATCCAACTACGTTTGCATCAAAGAGATCATCAAAAGGAAAATCGACTTGAGCATTCTTCCGAGTTTGGTGGGGATCAGATCATTGAGGTTCAACAGTGATTTTGTGGCCATACATTAATTCAATGATTTCTTCAAAGAACAAGATGAATTCCTATCTCCTCATGAATTAGCCACGGTTAATTTCAAGTCAACAGGCTTACATGAATTCCTATCTCGATACTTATATCGGCGAGTTTAATGCTATAAATTAATATCTTTAAAGCACCGGGAGCAAGGTTCTAAAAGGCGCGAGGCGTGGTAAGGCGGCGTGTACAAACCTCAAGCCTTGGAAGCCTATGCGCGCCTAGGTGTGAAAAGGCCTTTTTTTTTATTTTAATTATTCTATAGTGATAACTATATAAAAAAATACACATTTTAAAAATTGTATACAAACTTCAACATATTTTCAACTTTTCTATAATATTAGTTTTGAAATTATTAATACCTTAACCGCTTGGTCTCATACAATTAGTACTAAAAAATTGTATATACAAATAGTTGACGAAATACTAATTAGTTGCAAACTAAAACATTTAAACAATATATCGCCATCTATATTCAAAGATGAGAATAGAGTTATTTGTATCGTAAAAGAATGATGTGTCGTTTTCTTTCCTTAACCCATCATCTTTATTTTTTAGAATCGAGAGTCTTCTTTCAAAAGTTTTTGAATTATGATAAGATAAATTTGATTGGTAAAGCCTTACGAGATATAATGCTTTTATTGTATTTGTAGAATTAATAATTTTTTAATTATATCATAAATATTAATTTTTTGGCCAATTAAAAAAAACAGCTTTATTCCAAAACAAAAAAAGAGAGCTCATTCAAATAAAAGGCGTGCGCCTATTCTCGCCTAGGCGCCCGCCTTTTGCAGGTCAACTCAGATTGACCACCTTTTTCCACGCCTACGGAGTATGCGAGACGTTTCGGAAACGCCTCACGCATAGGCGGCACCTTTTGGCGCCTTTTAGAACACTGACCGGGAGAGAATATGTATTTCAATATTAGTGAATTCACCTATCACATATAATAATACAATGAAGACGACAAGCACCATCGCATAGATAAGCATCAAATACTTGTAGAAATCAGAAAAAATATTCAAATATAAATAAAGAACACCTCACACGACTCACATTTTGTCGAAAAGCCATTGTCATGAAATTGTAATTTCACGAGTTATACTTACATAATAATTTCACTTATTTGTACTAAAACCACGAACCCAAAATAATTAAATGGCGAGCTACATAAGAATCGAGATAGTTAGATGGACACCATATATATATATATATATATATATATATATATATATATATATATATATATATATATATGAATGTTGATAAACCGTGCCTTTTAAGGCTTATTAATTTATTTCTTTTCCTAAATAAATTCGTTGTCAAAGTTCTTGCCATTTTTCAACGAATGTCCAATTACAAGATTGTGTACAACATTCTGGTACGTTCCGACTTCATGGCCTTTTTACATAATTGCAACTGTTGTCCCTTATATTTCGAAAAGATTTACAATTAAGGACAATGTCTTCTAGAAATTGCCAATGTAGTCCTACCAAGTTTTCCGAGAATGTCCTCTTGTAAATCAAATCATCAAATATATGTATAGAAAATAAAAAAGTGAAAATCAATGTTACTTTTTTTTCTTTCTGTGAAAGCGTCAACAAATCGAACAAGTCGAACAGAGTTCCCAAACATGCGCGGGGGTCCTCTTGCCAAGTACAATGATTATCATGAAAGCATGAATTTTCGCTAATACATATGAGCTACTTCATTAGCTTGTTGATGAGCAAAATAGAAGGAGAAATTGATCCCTTGCACGGCAAGACTTCGAATATCCTTGACAATTAACCTGAAACTGGAGAAATCAATATCCATATAGTGAACCGCATCAACCACACTCCTGGCATTTGACTCGAACAACACATTTTAAAGATGCAATTTCAATGCCCAACCAACAACTTCTCGTAAGATGGACCAATTTGGAAACTAAAAGACAAGACGTATATTCAAATAATGTCAATCGGTTGTTCTAAAAAGCGTTGAAAGCGGGCGTAAAGCACGATTAAGCATAAGCTTGGAGTGAAAGGCTTCGAAGAAAAGCGCGAAAAAGCGCTTAATAGGAAAAAAAAGCTTGAAGCGTGGATCCGACATTTTATCGCACTTTATACTTCTTAGAACCTTGATTTCAATAGCTTGCATATTACAAAGATAAGAACAAATAGATAGACAAAATTTAAGTGTAACCCTAATAATCTAAAAGACTAAACTTCCTTTAATTACTAAGTTAAATTACTCAAATCTATATATTAAGAAAAGCTAAGTATTTGCATCCTTAGTCCTTTCCCGCCAAAACTTTATTTGCAATCTTATATTTGCACTCTTAGTCCTACAAATTAAGAATCATGCATCCAAACGATTTTGTTTCCTTTAATAACTAGATCCACATTTAATAATCAACTAAAATAGGAATGTTATTAAATCTTATTATATCAATTAATTATATTATATTAATTAACTTATTTAATTGAAAAATATTTTTTTAGTTCATTTTCAAACTTTTTTAAAATTTAATTTTGTAAATAATAAAAATTATTAAATTATTAAAGCATAATCCATATATAACTTATAATTACAAGTTACAGTCCTAATTTAAAAATAATGATGGATTAGGCTTAGTTACAATCCATATAATTACCCTTCTACAACTTATAACTTATAGATTATATTAATTATACACGTTTTTTAAATGTATATAGAGATATATATATATATTAGATTAGGCTATAACTTATTAAAGCCTAATCTAGATATTAAAATCTAATCACATATAATTACAGCATAATTCATATATATCAATATATATTATTATCTATCTATTGTTATCATAACATTTTATATATTTATTACTTAATGGCTTAATATTATTTACTTATTTAATTATTATTATTTATTTATTTATTTTCCATCTAGCTAGCCCTTTGTCACTAAACACGTGAAATCAATTTAAACAGTTAGAAAAATGAAATTAAGGCTTCCTATGCTTGAACAAATTCCTCTTTCCATCCGCCATGCATCAAAAAGTCTAAATTGTATTTAATTTTCGTACAAGATCTCCTCCTCCAATTTACCATCTTAATCTAATCCTAATTGATAAACACAAAAAACAACAAGGAATATTTCTCTTTAGATTGGACCCTTTAAATAATTTTAAAAATAACTAAATATTTTTAAAAATATAATTACATAAAAAATAAAAGTTAATTAAAATAATAAATTTCAAAAGATTTAATTTTGGTGTGATAAGAAAATTACAATTCATTAATTTTTTTTTACAAAAATTAAAAGAAAAATATAACATCAAATTTTTTAATTAATTGTTTGATCAAAAAATTAATCTAATTTTTTTAACTAATTGAATTTTTGTAACATCTTATGATTTTTTAAATCATAAGATATCTTTTAAATTACTCCCTCCATCCCGTCAAGATAGGCTTATATTTCTTTTTTATCCGTTCCAAATTATAATCGATTATTTTCATTTAAGGTGCATTTATCTTTTAATTTCCTAATATACCCATATTTAGAAGATTGATGTTATTATATTTTTCTATAACATTAAATGATTATAAAGGGTATATTGGAGAAATAGAGCAAAATTTACCTTTCTTTAGTGCATTAATTGGTATTTCTTAATCCTTACGAAAAAAAAAACGAATAAACCTATCTTTACAGACGGAGTGAGTACAAAATTTTTTTAAAATTAGATGCATGCAATTATTAAAACAATGGCTATTAAAATAATTATTTTAGAAATTATTTCTTTTCAGCAATAATTATCTAAAATGTAAAATTAATTAGAATACAATTAATTAAATTAATTGTATTACTATGATTTAATTGGACACGAGTTCATTGACCTTTGTTTAATGGAGATTATTGAAGAAAAGAAATTTCAAATTATGCAGTTTTTGAGATAACAAAATTACAAAAATATAAAAATATTGTTAAATCAAACTAATCATTTGAAATGATGAATAAATAAAGTGATTTTTAAAATAAGTTATATCAAACACTCTTTGATAAGAAATAGATTGATTGCCAATATACGGAATTTGTCTTCCTATGCCTTGAAATACAATAATTTAGAAAATTATAAGATCAATTGAAGTCATTTTTAAAATAAAAATGACTCAGAAAAAAAGGCACAAGCAAATGTATTATGTTCAAAAATAAAAAAAAATCTTAGTTACGCAATATGTTCCAAGCTTTTGGGATTATTTGTATGGATTAGAATTTTATTTATTAAACTTTAAATAAGATTTTAGTGACTCAAATTATGTGCATCTCACGGGTTGTTTGACAATAATGAATGCTGTTATTTCTGATTTGCTTGATATTGAGATATATATTCTATCAAAATTTTTATAGAATTCATTCATTGCTTATATTAATTAAGTTTATTGCTAATCAATATTCGGTTTATTTTTTTATAGTACGATTCTAATACTATTAACATTTATCAAAATTCCTTATTTGTTCATAAATTAGTCTCCCGTGCAACGCACGGGTGAAACAACTAGTATATTCTAACAACGTTGACAAAGAAAAGAAAAATTGTCATTTGTTATGTACAACAAATAACAAATTATTTTCATAAACACATACACATTTCTTCATATCAATTACTATTCACAACTAATTTGTCAAACACGCGTGTTACGGTGTAAATTTTAATGGATTTTTATGAATTTTGATCTGAAATATGAGAGAAAACATGTGGAGTTGAATAGTAGAGATTTGTTTAATATATGCAGGTCCCAGAAGATATGTGAATGTGATTAGTTTGATTAAATTCAAATTTGAAAAAAAATGTATAAAAATGTGATGCAGATGGAATGTCCTACAATATTATCAAATTATGAATAATTTTAGATTATTATCTTTCCGCAAATGTTTCAATTTAATAAGGATATTTGTATCCTAATTAGGTTAGATGAATTGGTTTTAATTATTTCTTTATTTTATTTATTTCTTGGTCGTTAAGTTAGCTAGTACTATTTAAATCTTAGTTAGGTCTTATTGAAACTTAGTTGATTTCGAATAAAAGAGAGAGTTTTATTGAAATTGCAATCCGTGTATGTTCTTTGTTTATTGATGTAGAATTGTGCTATATTAGATTGGTATCAGAGCTAGAGAATCTCGTGGGAGATTGTTGTGGGCCACGATGAGGAGGGGTCGTGCTGACTATAGTAAAGACGAATTTACACAACCCTACCAGCAAGTGAAGGTGTTGGCGCAAAAGATTACTAGTTTGATTGAACTTTTCGGCGCTATTCTAGAGGCGCGATTTAGCGGTCGTGATGTGAGCATTACGAATATTAGGCAAGACTATCGTGATTATAGGACTAATTATGAGTCTGGATAGTAAAGGGTTCTAGACCAAGAACCTAGGGATTCAAAGTTTACTGACGGCCAATAGGGTATCATTGGTTTTGGGATTGGCGAGCAATTGCCACGATGAAAGGTGATTCAGATTTTTATTTTGATCTTGAGAAGAAATCATATATAAATCTTTTGGCTCCTATCAACCAGGATTTGTCCAATGTTAATTCAGGTAAGGAGTACGATGACCTACCTTGTAATGACCCGCCCGAATTCGTCCCGGAAACGTATATGAATACGTACATGATTCCGTATATGTACCGTATATGATATGAAATGACGTAATGATGTTTCGGCAAGATATACGTGTATATGTTATGTTCACAATCTGATTTGAAGTGTAGGATATGCCCCGGAATGCGAAATGGCCGTCGAAATGCGGAAATGGGAAAATTGCGAGCGGAATTACTGACCAGTAAATGTCGATGTCTGACGTAAAAGTCGATTACGGCCGTAAGGGTCGTGTTCTGACGTAAAAAGGATGGTTACTGACGTAAGGTATAATGGTTACTGGTAGTAAATTGTGAGCGATGGAAAATGTCCAAAAGTTTGAGAGAGCAAATTACGGTCGTATGGTTCGTGAATCTGTAGTATGTTGAGGTTCTGGCCGTAGGGAGGAAATATACTGGCCGTAAGGTCAAAGCGAGGGCAAGAAGTGGGATTCTGAGAGAGTTTATTACGGTAGTATGATGGGATGATACGGCCGTATGAAGCGATTCTGGCCAGTAATGTTATGGGTTCTACTGTAGTAAATGTAAATCGGCGGCTTCTTTGGATAGGGTTTATACACGTTTGCTCGGCCATTTACCCTCATATTTGACCCCAACCTCCCCAAAACTCTAGAGAATACTCTCCAAGGTGATTTTAAGGATTTTATAGGAGTTGTGGCTTGTGGATCATTTAATCACTTCTAGTTGCCACCTTAGATTCTACAAGAGGAAGGGAAGAAGAAAGAAAGGGAGAAGGAGAAGTATCCAACCAAGTCATTAGTTGTTTTCTTGCCCTTTTGAGGTAGGTAGTAGATGAGCAAATATATGTGTTATCAAACATGCTTATGCTAGCTAATATTATGATATGAAACTATGTGAAAGAAGTTATGGTATGCTATGTTAGGTGAAGAGATAGGTTATGCTATGGTAGGGTTTGCTATGCTATGTTATGTTGTTAGATGATATTATGTATATTATGCTATGTGACCATGATAGATGCAAGATGAGCTATGATATGATGAAGAGCATATGGGCCAAATGGTAAGAGGATGAAGTATGTGTAACATGAAAGTATGATCATGCATATATGGGTTGTAGATTGTGTGCTTACAATATGTATGATGTTACGGGCGGTTTAAAGCGTAAAAGAACCTTTAGACGACGGCTCACGGCGCCCCAAAGCGTAAAAGAACCTTTGGGGGACGGCCATTACGACGGTGCCGCAAAGCGTAAAAGAACCTTTGCGGGACGGTCAATGATGTGACGGCGCCTTGTAAGCACAGGATCTATAACCGGGCCCAAAGCATAAACATGACATGCATTAGCATTTGCATCTATTGCCTACTGAGTCCCTGTGGCTCATTATGTTGTATATTGATGTTTTATGTGCAGGCGGTGGTGGAGGATCCTCCCGAGCGTGATGTGGGATGTGAGGAAGAAGGGGGAAACCTAAACATCCTGCGGCCGCGTTTTGTTTGTTTATATTGTACCAGTTTAAGTGAACGAACAAAATATGTGTTGATATGTATATATATATGTATATAAATGCTTCCGCTTTTGAAAGTATAAATGAAATGTGTTTCGTTCGGGTAAGAAAAGATGGGTCGTTACATACCTATTTTTAACACATATAGCAATGCAAATTTTGAAGAAGAATCAAAATTAAAGTAGAATGATTATCAATACAAATCAAAATCTAGCAATCAAGTAATAGGCAACTTGACGAGGGGACTGAATGGAGGTTTCCATGTGGATAGAAAAGTGACAAAATTGGAGTTGTGGCCTTATGGAAAAGAGTAAAGTGTGGGCATATACAAAAGAAGGTGAAGCAGACACAAATCGAAGCAACAAAATTCATGGAGGATGACAAATATAGAATTTGTCTGTCAATCGGAGTATTTGCGTTATGTGGCATTGGATGATGATATCGCTCAAGATTTGAGGACGAATCTTTTCCAACTTGAGGGGCATGATACAGATGGAATGCCCTAGAATATTATTCAAATTAAAAATAATTTTAGGTTATTATCTTTCCTTAAATATTTCACTTTAATAAGGATATTTGTATCCTAACTAGGTTAAATGATTTGGTTTTAATTATTTCTTTATTTTATTTATTTCTTAGTAATCAAGTTAGCTAGTACTATTTAAATCCTAGTTAGGTCTTATTGAAATTTGGTTGGTTTCGAATAAAAGAGAGAGTTTTATCGAAATTGCAATCTCTATGTGTTCTTTATTTCTCGATATAGAATTGTGCTACATCAAAATGTGTAAAACAATTGTAGTGCTTCCCTTTTTATATAACACATGTTGAGAAACAAAACCTTGCCACTTTTATGGCCAAATGACGCAAAATACAGTCCACAACAAATCCCAAGTATTAAACACGTCTTACAATATAATTCAAATGCACAAAAATTGACAATCAAGCGCAAAAATGTAAAAGCATATGAATAATAGGAGTAGAACATGTTAGCTCTTTAATTAAATAAACGTGATTTAATTAATTAAGCTATTTACTTTTAATTGTCATTTCTATTTTTCCATGCATTCTATCATGCACAATTTAATTAATTTAATTATTAACATGTGTTATTAATTGAATTAATTAATTGTCAATTCATTTTATCACATGCACTATTTTAAAGATATTCTAGATATATTTTTAGGCATGTGGTTTGTTATGCATAATTTAATTGTTTGTTGTGATAATTAAATTGATTAAATTGTTTATTCAACAACTTGGATATATTTTATCGAGGATATTGGTTGTTTAATTTAAACTAGGAGACTTTGAGTCAAACTAGGATACTTTGGGTAGTTATTGCTTGTTTAATTTAAACTAGGAGACTTTGAGTTGTTTGGAGACGTGTCCACATTTAGCCATGCATGCTATCAACTTTATCATGTCATTATCAATTGTAAAGGTTGGGATAAGGTTCATATTGGTTAAAGATTCATTTTGGATTTCATTGTGAAAGGTTAATACACATCTACTACCTACTAGGATAAGTTGGTAAGTGGTTTAAGACAAGGTGGTCTCAATTTAAATCCTATATTTATTGTTCACTTATCTTATCTCTTGATCCTACTAGTTTTGACTTATCACTTGGTTTATTTGTAGGAGTTCATGTGTTAAGAAAAGTCTTTGGTGGCAAGACATTGACCCAACACATGATCAAATAGAGGTCAAGTGGAGTTAGAACTGAGACGATGAACACGCATGCAATAGAGCAAAGCAATCGTGTACTAGCTATCTTGCGTGCCTCGTTCATCCCTTGACTTCCCCATGCATTTGTAACCTAAGATTCATATCGTGCTTAAAGCTAAATTACAAGCGCATTTGTTCTACAAGTCCACTACTTGATTTCATCAAGTCAAATCTTTGAGAGAAGTCGGATTCACTACACAAGAGTCTCGACCAAAAAAGATCATCACGGGAGGTGACGATCAGTGGGGGGACCTCGCATATCTAGGTCGGATTGCGGAGTTACATGAACGTTCTGAAGAGCAATGGGATGTTGGCTCACATTACAAGTTAGAAGAGAGATCGGGGAGTGATTCGTTTGTATTCTAGTTGTTTGATAGTTTTATGAGTAATTCTATCCTTAACATCTCGTAACAGGTTTAAACTCTTGGCAACTAGTAAATCTGTTTGTTAAGTGCAGCTGTTCTATTTAAATTTCCGTATTCTTACTCTGCACTAGATATATCTAAGCTCCAATCGAAATACAATTCAGATATATCTTGCTTGATGTAACTGTGAACAAATTGCATTTTAACAGAATACTATCCAGATACGTCTAAGTAATCGACAATCCATAACTTTCAGAACAACTCAACAGATTCTTGGTAACACAACTGTCATTCAATGACAACGAAATTAATTATTCGAACAATTTGGTGCATTGTAAAAGCAAGAGCAAATATATGATCCAATACTGCCCGCGCTAGTGCATACTCCATTCCCCTTAAAATTTAGATAGCAATTCTTTTGACAATCTGGAAGAAAACAACCTTTGGCATCCAATATTTTCCTGCATCTTTTTTGGGCATCTACTTCAACAGCTACCATTGTAACTGTGCAAACAATAGAAAAAAAAAAAGAAAAAGAACAAACGTAATTAATTAACGAAGAACGACAATGATGTGTGTACCACAGATGTGTCCAAAGTCTAATAGAAAGTAGAATGGAGTTTGATCTGTACATGCAGTTTGTGTGTACTTATAGTATTTCGTTACAGAGAAAAATAAGGACAAACCTGAGATGAGGAGGACAAGAAGCAATGAAAATGAACCCGAAAACTTAGCCATCGTATGACTCTAAAATCTAATGCTTCCAGTAGTGGACTCTTGTGTTGTGTGTTTCTTTTGGAGATGTTTGAGTGCTACTTATAGTGTGGAAAATGCCTCCAACTTATTAGGATTATGGAACGAAATTAAAAGTTACGGTTGTGCTATTTAATGATAATTCAGTCAAATTAATTTTCTCATATCCAATTTTTGATCAAATTTTGTGTGTAAACGGCCATTCTTTTATTGAATGCTGAATAAAAATATATATTTTTCTAAAATTAAAGAGATTGGTAGATATGATTTCCCAGAGATCCAAATATCTAATAAAGATATTACTACAAAAACTTTACTGATCGTTGATTTAATTTAATTTTCTAAAGTTGTAATTAACTCTATTAGCAAAAAAATTACTTAATTGATGTATTTCTAATCCTGTAGCTTTACCAAACTAAAATAAAGAAATTGCTAAACAAAGTTCTTTGAGCATCGATTAGATCGAGCATATCCAATAGGCTCTCTAAATATAAAATACTCTTTAATTTAAAGATTCATGTCTTAAAATTTAACTCCAACAAGCTCTTCATATTAATATTTTAATTCAAAGAGTGAGTTTGACTCTTCAAATATAGAGAGTCAAGTACACTCTTTATAATTTAATGATTACAAGTTTCAATATATCACTTCTTGAATAACACAATATAAATTTAACTCTATTGGTCATTTATATTTTAAAATATTATTATCAATCAAAATAAGACAACATAATAAATTTACTTCAAAAAAAGTAAAATAAAGAGTTAAAAATAAAGATTTTGTTGAAGTGGCAAAAAATTTTCACTCTTTAAATATAAAAATGCTCTCTATTTAATAAAATATGCTCTTTAAAGGTAAAGAGCTTATTGGAGATGCTATTAATCTACTATAGTTCCTAGCTAAGCGGTATTAGCATGAGGATAAGTATGATAAAGATTATTATATATTAAAATATTTTTAAATATGTGGTTGAAAGTAGAAGAAAGTAAAAATAAAATAATTTTCCAACCAATTAAATAAGTAGTTAAAATATGAAAGTTAAAAAAAATAATTTTGGCATTATGTTGCAGCAAATATACTCTAAATCGATTAATATATTTCTTGTCTGTAAGTTTATTAATCAATAGTACTAGTTACAAGCATTGGTGACTGATACGTAAGTGGTGATATATATGACAGTAATTAATTTGTTATCTTAATTCCTACATTTAAGAGAAATAATAGTAATTTTTGGGCCATCAAGGACTAATTTTAGCGAGTTTCAGTTATTATTATTAGTGAGAACTTCTTAAATTTCTTTTAAATTAGATTTTTTTTATCTTCCATATTAGTCAACTTAGTCTGGTTTTTCAATGAGTTTACTTCATGTCATGAAACTCAGCATAGTGTCGTTTGTGCTAGTAAAGCTATTGGGAAATGCTAGACTACCATAATAAATGTCATAATGGTTGACATAATGGTAGTTGACATATTTAATAACCATCTATTTAAAAGTGATGGAATGGTTGAAATTATAGAATCATGCCACATATCCATTATGTCAATTATTATGGCATCTATTATAGTATTGTAGCATGGTCCAAAGCTATTTGTATACTTGTTTTGTGTTTGTAACAAAGTTCATAATAAATTATATCAGCATTTGTATGGGCAGGAATGGGCTCAGGAAAGGGGTTAGGGAATGTGATTTTTTTTTACCAAATTATCCTTCAATGAAATTTTAAAATCTAGCATTTAAGGGTATTTTAGTACAAGTACCCTCATTCCCTAACTCATTCTCTAACTCAACCCCTACACATATCATTTTTGAAATTTATATTGTTCGTATTAGTCAACTAGTCATAAGGAATAAGTCGAGATTTCAACGAGTAACAAAAAAGCTGAGCTATGAATTGCTAGTCAATATAAAATTCTTTTTGGACCATCAACGCACGTTATGTTTAAAATGTTGTCTGCGACAGAATTGTTGATGGAAGCCAATTTTTCAAGTATATACATGCATGCAAATTACTATATATACTGACTAGATTTTGATATCTGAACAATAATTTGTAGGCAACAACAAACTGTTGAGATACATTACACATAAACAATAGATGTTCTGATTTATTATCTGCTCCCAATGAAAACTGATAGCACAAGCCATGGTAAGCCTTCAGCGGTCGACACTCGTCCAAATACGCTTAATTTGATGCTTGAACTTGTGCTAAAGTCTATAGGCCACAAGCCATGCATCATCGGAGAGGTTGTTTGCGATTGACAAATTAAACAAGGAATCAGAAAAAATAAAATAAAATACAATGAAACAAAATACAATGGTAGGTGATCCAAGGAAATTCTGTTGGTAAAATAGTAAATGATGTTGCTAAACAAATTCGTACATGAATGTAAGACGATCTTTAACATGTAAGGCTTGCGTTCCACGCAACTTCCTTAAAGCAGATGCGCCCACACCTATGATGCACGGAAACTCCTACAAGACAAGCGTTTCGTGTCGGAAACGTTTCGGAAACCGAAACTCGCCGGAAACTCTTAGGAAACGTTTTGGAAACTCTAAAAAAGTTTCCTATTTTTTAATAAATTCCGAAACTCTATGGAAACTTTATGGACACTCTACAAAAACTTTTAAGAAACTTTGCGACAAAAATTTAGATTTTTTCAAAAAAACAAAGAAAAAAAGAAAAATTAATTATAGTTCGCAAAAAATGTTAATTAAGCAATTAACCTAAAAAACTAAACTAGATAAATTTCTTTTTGGCAACTAGCTCTAATTATTAATTAACCTAAAATGCAAAGTGAAATTTGGATCCCAAAATTGTCATTAAAATTTCAAATTTTAATTAAATTTGTTTGATTTTGATATCTTGATTAGCTATTTCATATTCAATAGTTTTTGGAGGTTGAATTTTGAAATTATATAGAAAAATAAATTATTACCACATAACGTTTCCATAACGTTTCGTATCCTAGAATTTTCAAAAAATCACGTTTCCCCGTTTCGTTTCGTGTCCCGTTACGTGTCCCGTATCCGTTTCCGTGCAACCTAGGCCCACACCATGCCATCACGAGCGTCTGCCTTCCAAGATAGAATGACTCGAATTGCATTCGTGTCGCAACAGAATGCAATATCAAAACTCGATCACCAGGCAACTCAAGGATTTGGAAGGCATTGAAGATTGAAAGGGGACGAAGAGGAGAGGACGGAGAGGAATTCGTGTCGATGTCTGTGTTTTGTCTTTTTCTTCTGTGGGGGAATGCAGATGAATATATAGGCATAGGGAAGAGCCATGTCATTACTGCCGTCATAAATTTGCAATCGTTACACGTGCAGCCATATTAATCTCCAAGAGTTATAAAAGTTTTAATGGTTGCGGTTTCATTTGAGAAATGTTACAGAATTCATCAAAACATGGCTTGCACTTTGTAGCCAATTTCTACGTGAAATTCGTGTACGCATGTCGTACTCACAAGTATCCCAATGCTCGTGTGGATATTGTTCCGTGATTTACACTGCAACAATTGATTACATTTTACAAAGTATTAACCATATTTAAGTTAGTTATGTTAACCTTTGTTTTTAAAGTTAAACTAATTTGTTGTCATTTTTATTTTTCCATGTGATTGTAATTAAATTACTTAAATTTTTAATTTGATTAATTTAATTATATTTTTGGGTGATTTTCCACATGATTTTATTTTGGAATTATCTTAGGATAATTATTGTCATTGCACACGTGATAAAATCTTAAGGGAATCTTGGAGATACGTTTAAAAGAGTTCATTAAGCACTCTATGACCATATCACACATCCAAGGCATTTTCTTGGACTTCAAGTTTGTGTCAAAGTTATCAATTAGGTAAGATTTTGTGGTATACAACAATTGGTAAGTAGATTATTTTATTTGGTAAGTTTATATTATTTTATACTACTTAATTTTGTTTTCCTACACCTAATTAATTTATTTTTCTATTGTAGGAAATTAGATTTTAACACAATCAAGTCTCTTCCCCCACAAGACTCTTGATTATATTAAAATCTTTGTGGATGCGAAAAAGAAACACACACGTCTAAGACCAAAGGAAAAGAAATAGAGACATAATTTTCTTCTTCCCAACTAGCCATCCACTTCATTTCATTTGTGCAAGCAAATTCAATTGAATACCTGTGCCTAATTCAACTGCATGTACAAAATCCTACAACTCTGTTGATTTGAAGAATCTCTGGGCGGAGTCCGTTTCACTACGATAAGAGCCTCAAGTGCGTATGATCTACAAGGGAGTGCAAATTGCGTTGAAGGATCGTGGAAGATACAAGAAGTTATACATGAAAGATAGGACATCAGCTCACATTACATGCTAAGAAAGAAAATCAGAAGTTTTTATTTATTTTCTTAGGTGTTTGTAGATTTTATGCATAAAATCACCTTATAGATTTCTTGTATGATTTAAAGTCTTTGATAATTAGTGAATCAGTTTTTGGCCGTAGAATTTGGGTACGTGATTTTTCACCCCAGGGGATTTTCCACGTTAAAATCTTGTGTGCAGTGTTTATTTTGTTGTTTTTTATATTGCTGTAACAAATTTCACTTTTTGTGGATGTTGTGCATTACATAGATACATTTGGCACATCAAGCTCATCTAATAAACAAAATCTGTCTGTGTTTTAATCTGGCTAACTGTATGCATCACAAACAAATCTAAGAACACTATTAAGTAAACTTGGGTAACTTAGAACTTCAGGTCCAATTCCACTTCATTTTTCTACGTTTTCCACGCAATGCCACTTGTCCTTTATTCTCCGTTGTGGGATCGTACTTCCCATTTAAGGCTCCTTTTAAGTCCAACTTCACTTTCTAATATGCGATCAATTTCACATTCACATGTGAAAATTCTATAAATTTTTCAACAATCCCCCATATGAATGGAAATTGATTGATACGGAATACTAATAGACACGGAATACTTGATGATAGAATTTCACGCTCGAACATTGCATAGGATAGGTAGGTGTTATCCTTTGAACTTTCACTTGTGAAAGTAGATTTACTTTACTGGTTCACCAATAGACGTGATGTCCTCGAACTGTTTTGGCGTTTGTGTAAACGATGATGTACCTCACATAGGATTATTACTAACACCATTCAGTTCTCACGGACGTGTCCATTTATGGCCATGGATCACGCGTGCGGTTCTACGAGAGTTACGGAAGAATTACACCTCAACAATTCCCTTCAAAACCGATCCACTTCTCTCTCACACAAGTGATTCCTTCTCTAAGGGTAGACTGCACTACTCTACTCGGATTGCTCAGATCTTCAATGTCTAAGAATCATTAAGAGCTTATTACTCAATCTCCTTATCGCTCACATAGGTGAAAAATTATGGTGTATAGAACAAGCCTTTACATAATATTAACATGTGTTGTTTTATATTTTACTATTGCATAATACAAATATTCAACCTTTAACAATTAGTAATAAGCTTCTCCATTTAATTTGTCTTCCACATCCAAAAATTTAAGCCTCCAATAAATTTGATAATGCAGACGTGATTCCTTGACCTTTGTATTCTATCAACTTGTAGATCAAATGATATGGTTGAAATTGAAAGAATGCACAACAAAAATAACGTTCACTTATTTGTACTAAGGCCTTGTTCTATGCAACACAATTTTAAATTTTTTTTTATCTCTCCTCATTTTCAATCACACATATAATTATTTTATATTTTTTAATCACATAATTTAATTACACGCAATGTGAGTAAACAAAACTTACACCAAATTTGTTGTGAATCAAACATACCCTAAAACCACGAACCCTAAAGAAACAACATGGTTTTTTTTATAGCGACGTGCATAAGAATCAAGATAGATAGATGGACACCATAGATAATAATAATAATAATAATAATAATAATAATAATAATAATAATAATAATAATAATAAGATGTCACGTTAAATTGGAATGTTGATAAACAATGCCTTTTAAGGCTTATTAATTTATTTCTTTCCCTAAATAAATTCGTTGCAAAAATTCTTGCCATTTTTCAACGATTAATGCCCAGTTACAAGATTGTGCACAACATTCGGGTTCGTTGTCTTGATGGCCTTTTCACATAATTGCAACTGTTGTCCCTTATGGACAAAAAATTAGTAACCCTAATAATCCAAAAGACTAAAAATTATCCTTAATTACTAAGTTAAATTACTCAAATATATTCTAACAATATTGGCAAGCAAAAGAAAAATTGTCAATTGTTATGTACAACAAATAACAATTTATTTTCATAAACACTTACACATGTCTTCGTATCACATACTATTCACAACCAGTTTCTCAAACACGCGTGTTAGGACGTAAATTTTTTTATGAATTTTGATATGAAAAGGGAGAGAAAATTGGTGGAGTTAAATGGTAGAGATTTGTTTAATACATGTAGGTCCTACCTTGACAAAATTCAAATTTAAAAAAGAATAAATAAAAATATAAAAAAATTATAGGCTAACTCAATCACTCACTTCCTTTTTTATATAACACATGTTGAGAAACAATACCTTGACACTTGAATTTCATGGCCAAATGACACAAATTGTCCACAACAACTCCCAAGTATTAAACACACCTTACAATTCAAATGCACAAAAATTGACAATCGAGCGCAAAAATGTAAAAGCATATGAATAGTAGGAGTAGAACATAAAATAAAATGAGTACACAAAGATCAATCATTGAAAAATGGATTCATTCAATTAGTCTCTTATTTTGAACAACTCATTACATTTCGACTTTGATCTCGACTCTTGTTAACATAACCGTCATTCAATGGCGACGAAATTAATTCTTCGGACAATTTGGTGCATTGTAAAAGCAAGAGCAAATATATGAGCCAAAACTGCCTGCGCTAGTGCACACTCCATTCCCCTTTAAAGTTAGATAGCAATTCTTTTGACAATCTGGAAGAAAGCAACCTTTTGCATCCAATATTTTCCTGCATCTTTGTTGGGCATCTACTTCAACAGCTACCATAGTAACTGCACAAAGAATCAAAAATAAAATAAAATAAAATAAAAATCTAATTAATTAACGAAGAGCGAAAATGATGTGTGTAATACAGATACGTCCAAAGTCTAATAATAGAAGGTAGAATCGAATTACTATTCCATCTCCTTGTATCAAGAGGGTCGACGCCTCTCTATCAGTATGCAAATATTTATGTATATACAGTTTGTGTGTACGTGTAGTATCTTGCGACAGGAAAAGCAAAGACAAACCTGAGATGACGAGCACAAGAAGCCACAAAAATGAACACCCCAACTTAGCCATCATATATGACTCTAAAGGCTAATGCTTCAAGTGGTCGATCGATTGTTGTGTGTTTGGTCGACTTTTGATGATGTTTGAGTGCTACTTATGGTGCGCAAAATGCCTCCAACTTATGAGGATTATGGAATGCAATGAAAAGTTACGATTGTGCTATTTAATGATAAGTCATTTAATTTAAAAATCTATTACTAAAATTCTTCCAAATCCAAATTAAATACAGGCCTCCTAAGTCAAATTAAATTGCTAATTTCTATTTTTGATGGAATTGTGTGTAAATGACCAGTCTTTTATTGAACCCTGAATAAAAATATATATATTTTTCTGAAATTAAAAAGATTAGTATATATGATTTCCTAGAGATCCAAATATCTAATAAAGAAAGTACGACGAAACATTATTGAGCATTGATTTAACTTTTCTAAAGTTAGTAACCCCATTAGCAAAAATATACTTAATTAATATTAATATATTTAGAATCTTGTAGCTTTTTTATTGACAATCAAATGTACATTTTTTAATAATTGAAGAGCTAAATCAGTATAGTGTATATATAATTTCCATAAATTCCATAGTAATAAAATAAAGAAATCACTAAACAAAGTTCTTTGACACGTCGACTCGTAGCTAAGCTGTATTAGCATAAGAGTGTATGTACGACAAAGATTATTATATATTAAAATAGTTTTAAATTAATATGCGGTTGAAAGTAGAAGAAAGTAAAAATAAAATAATTTTCAAACCAATAAACTAAGTAGTTAAAATATGAAATTCGAAAAAAAAATTGGTTTGATGTTGTATCAAATATACTCTAAATCGATTAATATATTTCTCATATGTAAGTTTATTAATCAATACTAGTTACAAACATTGATAATTGGTAAGTCGTGATACGATAGTAATTAATTTGTTATCTTAAATCCTACATTTAAGATAACTATAGTTATAAAAACGTGCTTCACACGTTATATGCAAATTAAAAGATGAATGAAAGACATAATAATAATAATAATAATAATAATAATAATAATAATAATAATAATAATAATAAATTATTAACATTCTTTATAAAAATAATTGAAGTCAATTGAGTTTTTCAAAAAGAAATTGAAATTGGTAAAAATATATTATGAATAAACTTTTTATAAGTATATAAAATTTACCTAACATATCAGTACATAACTCAGATGTGTAAGCTAATTGGCATTTTTTATAATTTTATTCTCTAAGTAGAAATATTAATACTTCAATGTTCTACTAAATTGCTCCAAACATCTAATTCAAAAAAAAAAAAAAAGATTAGTCACATATATTTGAGTCAATTAAATATGATATCAATCAATTAATATTAAAACTATGAAAATATGATATCTTAATTAGAAACTTGTAAAAGATTTTATAATATATATATATATATATATATATATATATATATACATTTTTAAGTTACTTGCATTAAATAAACACACAAAAGATAATTATATAAATGTAGTTTTTGAATTATCGAATTACAAAATATTTGTAACATAATTATAAATCAAAAGTTATTGATTATTATCATACAATTATACTTTTTTTGAATTTTATACAAAAGTCACATACATTGACTAAAATCATATTAGATTAGAATATTTATAGTTTAATTTTTTCAATGTAATATGAAAAGTCACTCATAATTACTTGTATAAATAATCTTTTAATAAAGATAGAATGAACTAAATGAATTATAAGTGGAAACATTATTGAAAATCGAAAGATTTCCACACATCTCCACATTTTAAGAATCCCTCATAATTACTTATATAAATATTCTTTTAATAAAGGTAGGATAGACTAAATGAATTATAAGTAGAGACATTATTGGAAATCAAAAGATTTCCATACATCACCACATTATATATATATATATATATATATATATATATATATATATTAGTCCTAATCAACATGCGTTGCACGTTATTTTAAGCTTTTTAATAGTGTTATAGATTATTACCTTCTAAATTAAAAAATTAACATATAGTAAGTTAATACAAAAAATATAGAAAATATCAACAATATTATTTTTATGATTAAATTTCAAATCCCCTTCTTTTGTGGTTCATTCTAAACGTTAAAAAAAAAAAAAGAATTATCATATACCTCAAATAAATAATATTATTTAAGCATGACGAATAGTCAAATTTGACTATTCCAATGTACTGATATAATTGAAATGATGAAAATATGATAGGCAATTAGTCTTCCACATAATGCATGATTTTCAATTCATTAGATTTTTAATACATGATAATTATATTGGCACCATTATTTTTATTTGGGCACACCATATAATAATTATACTAATGGGCCAGGTTCTATATTTTACTTCTTATTTTGCAATGTTTGCTTCCTAACTTCATATCATGCTAATATAAAATGTTAGTTATAAACAAATAGGTTAACTATTAAAATGTTTATTATAAACATGCTAGGAAAAAAAAATTGAGGACGCAATTAAAAATCTAACAAAGGTGAAAATGCTTCATTACAATTAAATTCTTCTTCTTCTCCTTCTCATCCTCCCCACCCCCGCCTCCCCCTGCCCTACCCTCCCCTCCCCCTCTTCCTCATCCACGATTGATGATTTAGTAGATAATTGTATGGGTTCGGTAATTAATGCAAGAGCTTCCACATTAGAATTAAATCATCTCTTTATTCTGGTGTGTTAGTTACAATTTAAAATATAGCTACATTTTTTTTTTTGACGAAAAAAATAGCTATAATGGTTAACTGTTAAACATTTTTAATTTAACACTTTCAATTTTTTAGTAATCAATAGTTAAATTTCATATGTTGACATGTCATTTTAATAATCACGTAAATCTATTTTATTACTTACTTTGTGGCAACCTAAATTTAACAGCTCCATTATCGAAGCTCTAATGTATAGCCATATATATGTGTGTGTGTGTGTATTTTGTAAGATTGGATATAATTAATTCATAAATATAATTAATAGATATAAGCATATTAGTGGAATAATTCAAATATAACTTGGGTAAAGAGTCGAAAATTGATCCTGAACTCTAAGACATTTTTTCACATAGCATATGTATAGATAGATTATAGATAGAAATGTATGTATATTATAAAGAAAATTAGAGAAAATCTCCTCAAATCTATAAATGATAAATTGAATTTATAATTTAATATTTTTAATTTAAAATAATATCATGCACAAATAGGAAATTTTATAGTTTTATAATTTATCCTTTCATATTTATTATTATATTGGTTAATGAAAATTGAAAAAATAAATAATAATAATAATAATAATAATAATAATAATAATAATAATAATAATATCAAGGTTCATGTATATGCATAAATACATGTACGTCAATTAAAGTTAAATTGAAGATAACAATAATAGGCTAAACATAAAAATTCTCCAAAGTTAGTGAGGATATTTTTGTTCAAAAATAATTCTCAACTCTAGGGGACTTTTTATATAGTATGGATACAGATATTTAAGAGTAAAAATCCCAATTTCAATAAGATAAAGGAACCATATATCAAGTTTATTGGTTTCAGACTTATAATAAAAGATCTTTTTATATCGCAGTCATTAATCATCATAATTCTAATAGTAGAAAATTAATTTTATTTAAAATTGTGTTATTGATATAGATTTGTTTTATTTTCTTTTTGAAAAAATGTTGTTGAAAATTTTGAAAAAAAGTTATTGTACCGTTACAAAATATAGCAGAAAATAAGTTTTAAGAGAAATAATAGTAATTTTTGGACCATAAAGCACAAATTTTAGTGGGATAAAAAAAAATCACTAATTTTAGCGAGTTTCAATTATTATTATTATTAGTGAAGACTTCTTAAATTTGTTTTAAATTAGTGTCTTATCTTCCATATTAGTCACCTCAGTTAGTCAGGTTTTTCAATGAGTTTGCATCACGTCATGAAACTCAGCATGGTGTCGTTTGTGCTAGTAAAGCTATTTGTACTCACTAGATTTTGATATCTGAACAATAATTTGTAGACATGCAACAAATTGTCGATATATACATTACACATAAACAATAGACGTTCTATTTTACCATATGCTCCCCATGGAAACTGACAGCACAAGCCATGGTAATACGTCAGCGATCGACACTCGTCCAAATACGCTTAACTTGCCACTTGAACTTGTGCTAAAGTCTGTAGGTTGTTTGCAATTCACAAAGTGAACACTGAATTAGAAAAAATAAAATAAAATACAATGAAACAATCTAAAATAGTAGGTGCATGGTTCAAGAAAATTTCACCTCCGGCACTTGACCTATTGCCAAGTTGCTCGAAAACCTGAGCTTCCGGTGAGTTCGGAGGTAGATGTAGAAGATCTGAGTAAAATAAATTACTTGATTTAACGTCCCAAAGTATAAGTGGAAGTGCGAAAAATTTACACAGATAAAAAATTAATTATTTTGAGAATCGAAAACATGTTAATCTGTTTTACCAGGGCAACTTGTGGCGTTTGTCTTTACGCCACAGATAGAAGGGAGACGAAATGCAAGCGTTGTGTTGAGTTTAAAGCCGAGACCAGGGTCATTTCGGTCTCTAATGAGTATGCAGAGACACAGGGTGTTATTGGTTATGTCCTTCCTGAGCTCAGTGCAGCAACTTTGACTTGGGACTTTAACATCCCCACTCACGTAACCAAGACATGAAGATAGACTCAGTAATTGGTTTTGGCATTGCTTTTTGTCTTGTGCAAAATCTGATCTTACACAAACAAACATCATGAAAATTACAAAGCACAACAACACGACACCTCTCCTCGCCATAGCCACCGTGAAACGAGTATTGAAATCTGTAACCTATCTCGGGTTTTGACGTATATATACCGTATTCAGAATTGGGTCGTAGAAGTTTGTAGATCGTTGACTGGTTGATATTTTCAAAGTGTGTGTTTCATAAGTAATGAGCTGGTTAGCAGTGATACAAGTTTCCTGGTGAGCTGATGTGGAGACGAGACTTGATTTATGCTTACTTGTACAGTTTGAGCTATCTGAAACTGACATGAAAGTTACCCTTTGTTTACTGATGTTCACCAAATTAAGGAGACAAATTATTGCTTCATCGGTGTAATGTCTTGGTAGGTTAGCAATCATTTATATATTAACATCAAAATCAAATGAACCATAAAACTAGAGATCATCGACTACGACAGATAACATTAATATAGATCTGCATATTTTTCAAACAGATGCTGCTCTAATCGAATCATTAAACTAAAATATAGAGTTGAAAGCTCGATAATATGGCACAACACGTGTTACTAATTATATTTCTAATTTTGAAGGATAAAAAGGGGATGAAAATTCACTATTGAATTATCATTATTCATCTATGAGCCAACGGGGGCATGATACAGAGGAGTTCCTAGCAAGGCTCCCTACACCTACAAAGTGCAGATGGGAGCATTCATCTATCATTCTTACAATCACTTTCTTTGTCCTTCGACATTCTGAGATACCATTTTCCCAATTCTTCTTGGATTGATCTGCAGCAAACCAAATAATATGAATTAAGTGGAAAATAAATAACTCCCAGAAAAAGAAAAAAAAAAAAAAAAGACTTACCTATTGTCAGCGTCTAGTTCTAGGCTTGCACCGAAATCCAGCCAAGAGTGCTATATGATCTGATGACCACTCCGGTGAAGGAAGTGCGGTATCCTTCCGCACGTTATACTCATCCAAGAGCTCCAACAGAGACTCCACAATTAAAGAATCAGCTGAAATGATAAATAAATAAGCCAACAAAGCAACTGCATACAATCTAACATTATCAGTGCAAATACCAAACAGCAAGATGTCACGAATGTCGGGCATACCGGAGTAGAATATGTAATCACGGGTACCGATAAAATCTCTGGTACAGTTTGTAAACAGGGGCTCATTTGTAGCAGGATCCATTCTCCTCCTCTGCTCTAGACCAAGGCCAGTTGCAGCTCTTGCAAATGATGAGTATGCACTTACCTATGGAGTAAGGTGTAAGAAGGAGATGTATTAAGCGGATGCAGATACTTCCACATGATGGCCCAAATATCAAACAACTGAAACTTAAGGAATAAATACCAATGGCAGCCGGTGCGTTAGTTTTGACATAGGTCGAAGAATTCCCAGTGGATCTACTGCCAGATCTGGATGTGCTGGATCAACTTTCCCCATGGCGATGAGGGAATGAGGAGCACTGCATTTTAGGATTGAAACAAACATGGTGTTTATTAATTAAAGTTAGTTTAGATTTACAATGATAATATGCCTCAAAACTAAAAAGCAGTATACACAGCCGAGCACCTTCCAGGAGTACAATTGAAATCCCCACAAACCAACATTGGAATGTCTGCAGTGACAGCAATTTTTTCCAATCCTTTAAGTAGTGTGTGAACCTGATATGAATGAGAAAAGAAGCTGCTTCAAACTCTAAACTTAATCACGAAAACAACATATTCAAGAAAAGGAACCAGTTGAAATGACCTGCCAAAGCTTCACATCCTTCAAATCTTGGTGCATATTGACATGTGTGTTTGCCTGTGCGTAGCAAAGCAAGAAAAATGCTCATCATAAAATGTGGGAGTACTCATTAAATGATGAATATAGTGTATAACTAAACAAGAATGAGTATACAAACAAAATAGATCACAGTGATATCAAACACAAATAACTGAAATGACATTGGCAAATTAATTTCCAATATCTTACCACACAAACAAGCTGGCGTTTCCCATGGTTATCGACACCCACGTTACTGAATTTGGCCTCTAGAACAACAATGAGAGCAACATTATCCTATACGAGAAAAGGAGTCAACAGTTTCCATTCGAAAAAACAACATGCAAAGTTTAATGTTTCAGGTGAAGACAGATGAACTGTTAAAATCAATTTACCTTCACCAATCTATTTAGGGCTGCCTTTTTCTGAGGATTTGGAACCACGGCATCAGTCAGAGACTGTGCGGCTTTGTTAAATTCAACCTGCACAGAAGATATTAGCATACCTATGACTGAAACAAAAGGGAAGGAGCTAATTAACATAATAACACTATAGACATGTAATACGTCCCACCTCATACTTCTTGATATGTAAAAATTTATCCCGGCGGAAGAAGGTAGCACAACCATCAATAGTACTGATATCTCCAGCATAAACCTGCACAAAGAAATAGCAGCATATGTTAGATACAGAACAATTTCCACGTGACAGATCAATAGATGGTCTGACAAACCTCTGCAGTATTTCTTTTAAACAGAGCTTGATAGCCATGTTTGTCCAGCTCAGGTGCAAAGAATTCCTCGAAGTGATCACTTTGAACCTGGACAAAATGTCCAAAACCACAAATTAGCTATATTTATACCATTTTAGCATTGAGGACAAGTAAAAATTAACTGATAACAATGTTCTCTTGTTCTCTTTAAAATGAAAAATTAATACTCCCACAGGCTAACTAAAAGTCTTGCTTGGTATAGATTTGTCAAAAATCATTTGACACATTATTTTCAATCACCCATTTCATTGACGTGACAACTCTTGTATTTTTCATTTAGACAAACTATCAGCTTTCTAACCATGCAATTAAAAATTATTTCCAGAAGAATATCTTCACCATGTTGGACAAGAAGCCATTTCCGCAGGATAGAAGAATTGGTCCACTTCAGGGGAAGAAATGAAATACTTTAATTACTTAATTAAGGCTTAAGCAAAGATTTTCCAAAAGTTTTGTTTTGTAATGTGGAGAAGTGCATCTTAAACTAGAATACTTCTTTAGGTTCTTTCTCTGGCCGTTCATTGAAATGATGTGGAGAAGTGCATCTTAAACTAGTATACTGCTTTTTCACGTGGATATGTCTAGAAGGTTCTTTCTCTGGCCGTTGATTGAAATGAAAATTTGGATGAGAAAGTGCAGATTTTCAAAAGAGAATTGGAAAATTTGGAAGAATGAAGATAGATAAAGGCATTGTGACAACAGACATACGTCTTTCCCAAACCTTCCTTAACAAGGTTGGTAATTATGTAAAGAAAGACAGGAAATACATGCTTCACATTCATTGTAGAGCTGAAAGGACTATTTGACTACAGCATAATGGCTTGACAAGGATGGCATAGAGTATTACTTTAAATCATGTGGTATGCTAAGACAATTGAGAGTATCTGGGGAATTAAAACTGGTTGCTACATTAAACAAAAAATAAAAAGGTAAAAAGCATGCCACTATATCATCATACTGGCAATTAACAAAAGATCGAAGACTTTAGACTATAAGGATGTTAACTGTCTACTCTGTTGTAAATATGGAATGCACTACATTTTCTCACTGAGTTTCAAATTCCTCCACCAAAACCTTTCCATGTTCAGGTATGATAGTAAGCACTTACTCTCTCATTCAAGAACATTTCGAGAGCTTCAGCAAAGCATAACCCAGTTTCTCATGTTATTACGTACCTCTTGAAGACAAACAATATCTGCTTTGTAACCAACTATTTCTCGCAATAGATTTTGTCTACGGTAAGCCCAAGAAAGAGCCCAGGGAGGGCAATAGCTGTATAATTCGTTTGTAGCATGTACTTCTGATAAAATGTTGTATGAGAGCACTGTAAATGTTCCTACAGATGACATGCGACCATCCATGTCTAAATGCCCAGGCATATCAATGCCACTGACGGGAATCAAGCTACGGGGACTGGGAGATGGAGCTGGAATCACACGGGATGTCTTTACTGAAGTTGACTGTGCTAGAGCTGATTTTGTCTCAGCATCTACCACAACACACTCAAACTTGAGAACATGGCCAATATCATCTGCTGTTGGTGTATATGTCTTCAAGCGCCCAACTTCAAACATTGTTTCACCACTCCTCTGAATGGCAGCAGGATACAATGTCGAACCATTCCCCAGGCTGGAACTTGACTGCGATGAAGACAAGTTCATATTAACAGCACCAGTTCCCATATTACCTTGACCATTAAAACGAGCAAAAACTTCTTCCTCCTCATTTCCATTTTCATTCGCAGCACTTGCAGCACGCTCATGAAGGAGACGGTGATGTTGCCATGCATCAGAAAAACACTTAGACGAACAATGGTAACTTTTAGAAACCGGTAATTTTGCTTTAACGCATCCAATGCACTGTAATGTAGCTTGCTCTGATGGGTGTATACTACAGACTGCAACCTTTTTATCATTTTGTATGCGGTACCTGCACAATTAAACATTTATTTGTACTTCAAGATACTATTTACAGAAAAATAATAATAATAAATAAATAAATAAATAAAAGCCCAACTACATGTAAAAGATGGCAATTAATAATTCTATCACCAATCCATATCAAACCCCATAGACACTGTTAAGAAAGCCGTGGGCTTCTCGTGGGCCTATCTCCCCCGGCCCATGCTAGGTTAAGTGTGTAGGGTTTTTTTTGTTTTTCTAGTATTATATGACGGCTTATGGTGTATTGTTAGGGTTATGACATTAGTATATATATATGAGATCTGTTAAGCTCGTTGTGAGCGATTCCTTTTCTATTCTTTCATAACTTTGAATTCAACTTGGTATCAGAGCCAAATCCTTCTCCTTTTCCTCTTTCAAACACCTCGCCGTTCCCTCTTTTCTTCCCTTGTTTTCCCATAATTGAAGTGTTCTTGGGGTTTTTTTTAAACCCTTTGTGTCAAGTGTGTTGCATCTCTAATGTATTAAAGTTGGTAAAGTTGTGGGTTTGTCTTTGTGTCTCTCGATCGGTGTGGCTTGTGAGTGTTGGTGCATGTGTTGTGAGTTGTTGAAATCAAGTCTACATCGATCAAATCTACGTTTGTTACTGTCCAATTTGTGCAGTATTTCTATCGAGCTACAGTAATCGCCGCTACAGTCGCCGCTACAGTAACGCCGCGCTACAGTAACACTCGGCTACAGTAATCGTGCTACTGATGTCGTGCTACTGATAATCGCTGGCGCAATCGCGCTACGATGATGCTGCTACAGTAACAGTCGGTCGATGTCAATCGGCCGCTCTGATAATCTCGCCATGACTCTGATGCTACAAATGTCGGCTATAGTAATTGATGCTTTCTGATAATCTCACGCGCTGATTGCTACAGTATATATTGTGTTGGTTGTTTTGGTGTGAAAAGCTGAAATTCAGTTTTTATCTGTTGTTTGGCTTGATCCGGTGAATAATGGGAGATGAGACTGTGAAACCCGCATCAACCGCTGCGCTGCATGGCAAAGTCACCTTTGTATTATGTTAATGATGACCTTGGCAAGCCGATTACCAACATTCGTCTGAATGGGAATAATTATCTGTCTTGGAGTTATGCAGTTGAGCACTTCATTCGTGCTAAAAGGAAAATCAAATTTCTTAAGGATGATCTCCAAGTAGTACTGATCCGCATTATGAGGAGGAATCCTCTAACTCGATGGTTCTAACATGGTTATGGAACGATGGAACCCAAAGTTCTTACTAATGTGCGTTTTACCAACGGCTAAAATGAGGTTTGGTCATCCCCTGAAGGAAATGTATTCTCAAGAGAACAACATCTCACGTATTTATGATCTGTATGAACTCGCTAAGACCAAACAAGGTGAGAGAACTATTGATGAGTATTACACACTATGAAGGTGTGGGAAGAACTACGCTTTATCAACCGCTACGATGGATCTCGAGCAACAACGACAAGCTCGAGAACAATTTCGGTAGCGCTTCTTGCATGGGCTCAATTCGAATATAGCGTGTACAAAGATCGACTTCTGGCTAGTGAAAGCGGTTCCTACATCGCACAGGGCTTTCTCGTCTTAAAAGGCGACGTCGAGAGAGTGGTGATTACGGTTATCCTTCAAAGGAGTCATCTCGTTCGCTCTGCTTCTAGTATTGGTGGACGAGGAGGATCGAGTGGTGGTCGAGGTTCTTATGGTCGTGGAGGTGGGAAATTCTAATGGTAGGAGTTCACGTGGTGGTAGAGGTAATCGTGGTCGCGGTGGAAAGAATGGCGGTAATGACGAAAGGAAATGTACACATTGTGGTTTGGAAGGACATATCAACCATTTTGTTGGGATAAATATGGGAAGCCACTTATGCCAATCATGTTGTTGATCAGTCTCTGGAGGCATCACGATGTGGCGCCGCCACATCCTTTGATAACACGACTCCCGGTTATTTTGGATCGGATTCTCAGGTCGTCTAAATTCATTGTCTACATCTTACGGCATGCCCACCGCTCACCAAGGGTGAGTTACGGTAAGTCGCTAATTTGGCAATGCCTTCTTCATCTTGGATCATTGATTCAGGAGCTAGTGCCCATATGATTTGGTAATTCCTCTCTTCTTTCCAACTTTGTCTTCCTACTAAGTCTAGTATGAGTTTAGCTGATGGTTCTTCGGCGTCCGGTTCTTGTAGTGGAACCCTCCATCCAACTCAATCTTTAGAGTTGAAATCGGGCCTCTATGTACCAAATCTTTCATTTAACCTTGTTTCAAGTAGTGCTCTTACTAAAGCTCTAAACCCGCTTATAACTTTCACCGCTACTTGGTGTTTTTCAGGACCTCCGCATTTAGATGATGATTGGTTAGGGATATGAGCGCGATGGATTATATGTGTTGGATGTTGAGAGTCTAGGTTCGTCACCGAGTGCATCTGGTATCGCCACTTCGGTGGCATTGTCGCCTTGGTCATCCATCTCTTGTTAAATTACGCCATTAATTTAATTTGAGTCTATGCACGTTTTTAGAGTGTGAAGTGTGTCAATTGGGAAAACATCACCGTGATCGCTTTCCGCGATAGGATTGATAAGCATGGTGTGTCCATTTGATGTAGTCCATACTGGATATTTGGGGTCCTGCAAGAAATAAAAAGTTTGTCCGTTTTCTTTACTTTGTGGTATTTGTCGATGATTATTCACGAATGACGTGGCTGTATTTGTTAAAAGATCGACCGAAGTTACCCTCGTATTCTTTTCAAATTTCTACAATGAAATCGAGACCCAATTCCATACTAAACTTAAAATATTTGATCCGATAATGCCTTAGAATATACCCAATCGTGTGTCAAATCCTTTTTGTGAAGATCGAGGATTATTCATCAAACCACTTGCCCTTATACCTCGCAACAAAATGGGGTCTTGAGCGTGAATTAACGCGCCATTTACTAGATGTTACTCAGACTATGATGTTTGCTATGGGAGTTCCTAAACCATATATTGACGCGTTCTTACAAATAATTACCTTGTTAATCGTGATGCCATCTTATCGTCCTTACCTACTTGATCGCCTTTCCAGCTTGTTGTACCTGGTCAAAAGACCTATCATGTTCCACCTAGAGTGTTTGGTTGTGTCGATTTGTCCATGTTCTCACCGGTCGTGACAAGTTGGACCGGTCCCGATGCATCAAGTGTGTATTCGCTTGGCTATTCCCATGCGCAAAAAGGTACCGCTGTTATAATCCCGTTACCATCGATTATTATGTTAGTGCCGATGTCACATTCTTTGAGTCTACATCCTATTTTTTCCTCTTACGGGCGTGCAATTTGATCTGAGTTAGTATCTTGTCGCCGGAGCTTCTTAGTCCATCTCCTCCGGTCGTTCTGCCCGATTGTCCCTTGTGATGCTTGTCAAGCGAAGTGTCAGTCGTGTTCCGCTTACTACTTTGCGCGATATGCCCATTTATGCTCAATATCATCGTCGCCTTGTGAGAAAAGACATCGCAGGAATTGCCTTTGAACGATCATCATCCTCTGAGGCTCCCGCTGCTCGTGATGAGAGTGTTGATGTAGAACCCATTGCTAGAAGAACCAGGTCCAAAACACCCGTCCTATATCTCGCTTGTTTCATTTCATCGTGTTGCTCACCGCTTTTAGTACATTTGCATTGTCCATATCTTATTTTGGTCCCATCTTCTCTTACTCAGCACTAGCTTCCCCTGGTTGGAAAGTCACCATAGCGGAGGAAATATCGCTGCCTCATGAGAATAAGACTTGGGATTTGACCCGCTCCCCTTTGGAAAACAACAGCGGTAGGATATCGATGGGTATATACGGTTAAGTATTTACCAGATGGCTCTGTAGAACGCCTTGAAGGCTCGTTTGGTTGCCAAAGGGTATACTGCACTTATGGGGGTGGATTATATGGAGACCTTTTCTCCGGGGTTGCTGGCTTAATTCAAATCGAATCTTGCTCTCTGTTCTTTGTTGTAAGGTGGCCTTTATATCAATTGATATTAAAAATGCCTTTTGCATGGCGTGTTACATGAAGAGGTTTATATGGAGCAACCCCCTGGGTTTGTTGTTCCAGGCCAAGAACATATGGTGTGTAAGTCAAGAAGGCGATTACTGGGTTAAACAATCGCCCCGTGCGTGGTTTGATCGGTTTAGTTCGTGGTTCTCCGGCTTTGGCCTTCGCCGTTCAAGATGTGATCATTCATTGTTTGTTGAGGCATTCCTCTTCCGTACCATTATTCTCATTGTCTATGGACCGATATTATAATTCTCGAAGTGATGTTGCTGTATTTCCTTTGAAGGAATATTTAGGACGCAGCTCCATACTGAAAGATTTAGGCCTCCTTCGTTATTTCCTTGGGATAGAGGTTGCTCGTTCAGTGATGGCCTTAATCTCTCTCGCCAGTAAGTATGTGTTGGATCTACTTACTCGAGATCGGGCTTCGGTTCCAAGCTCATAAATACCCTATGGATCCTACAACCTTTGCCGGTGGATGCCGAATGTGAGGTGTTTCACTAGTCGGGTAGATATCGACGCCTTGTTGGCCGTCTCATCTATCTAACGGTGACTTCGCCACGATTACTTATCTTTATTAGTATTGTTAGTAAGTTTATGCACATCCTCGCGTTCCTCATTGGAATCTTTGTGATTCGGATTTTACGATACTTGAAGGGTTCTCCGAAAGGGACTTCTTTATCGGCCTTCACAACATATCGATATTAGTGGATTCTCGATGCTTGATTGGCGGGTGACTCCACGATCGACCGGTCAACGCCTGGGTATTGTACTTTAGTTGGTGGTAATCTTGTTACTTGGCTAAGTAAGAAGCAAATGTTGTGGCTAGATCAAGTCTTTGGTCGAATATCGAGCTATGGCACATACAGTACCGGTGAGATGATTTGGGTTCGTTCCTTTGTATGCGAGATGGGTATTATGATAACCTCTCCTATGCCGATGTATTGTGATAATAAAGCGGCAATATTTATAGCAAGCAACCCAGTGTTTCACGGTGCACTAAGCATATCGAGGTTGGACTGTCACCTTATTCGTGATTCGATGATGTCAGCGTATTGTTACTCCATATGTGAAGTCGAAGATCATTGGGTGATATCTTTACCAAGCCTCTCCTGGTGACGCTTTTTGACCTTGTGTTTCAAGTTTGGGCATGTTTGATTTGTATGCTCCAACTTGAGGGGGAGTGTTAAGAAAGCCGGCTTCTCGTGGGCCTATCTCCCCCGGCCCATGCTAGGTTAAGTGTGTAGGGTTTTTTTTGTTTTTCTAGTATTATATGACGGCTTATGGTGTATTGTTAGGGTTATGACATTAGTATATATATATGAGATCTGTTAAGCTCGTTGTGAGCGATTCCTTTTCTATTCTTTCATAACTTTGAATTCAACTGACACACCCACTTATGAATACAAATCGGAAAAATTTTATAAGAGGGATGGAAGAACGGCATTTTCAGATGCTTGGCAGTGAAATTTTCTTTGGAGCCAAATACTAAACAACAAAGTGTAGGAGAATGTCAAAATTTTCACTCTTTAAATTAAAAAACGCTCTTTATTTACCAAAAGATGCTCTTTAAATATAAAAAGCCCCTTGGAGATGCTCTAAGCAAGCCACTATGCAGAAAGCCCTTTTAACCACGGAAGCCACTTTAGATTTTAGGCATGGAACTCATTACACATTATACCCCAGCAGAGCATGAACATTGCACTGAGATGCAGCTAACAAATTAGCATGATAATCTTTTCTATACAGATCATTATGTTATGTTTAAGGTCTTGCAAGATCCCAAAAGCAGATATAAGAAGTACAGAAACGAGATATCTACTGCAGACATTAAGAGGAGCAAAATAATTTCCCAACAGCAGGCAAAACTGACAAGATGACAATTAGGCAGCAGCAACCAATAGCTGGCAAGGCAACACATCATCAATTGAAAGCATGCAGTAGAAATTCTTGGAACAAAAGGGGAAAAAGATCACAGGAAAAATTAATTTTGGAACCCCTTAACCCAATATTGTCATGTATGCAAATCGAAGCTGAATACCCAGTCTTATGATTTTCGTCTTTGTATCTCGTACATTTACAAGAACCATAATTAACGTAATATGACTTTAGAGTAGACCATCTTCAAACTCATAGCCAAACATGATTCTTGTGATGTGTAAGTAAAAAGAAAATTATGCTAGAATTGTTATATCAGAAAATAATAACTAAAATGATACTTTCAAGAAACTAGCAATAGAAGGATCTTGGAAGACTGGTGCTCTGAAGCTCGATTAGCACATAAAAACACTACAAGGGATCCCGAAATAGAGTGAAAACGCCTATAAGCACTCAACAAAGACGAAAAGAACATGAAAATAATTCTAATAAACTAACCATCTGTATTTCAAGAACTGCCCATCGAGCGGATTGGACTCATTTACATCCTCAGTGACGATGGACTCGTCTGGTCGCTTCACGATCACGTACGGCGTCAACTCGCACCCCACGATCGGAATGTCCGACGGGAGGTGCAATCGAAGCACGCTCAGCATTTTGTACAAAGCTCTCTATGTTTCAATGTCGCGAGCTCTTCCGCTGCAACCAGTCCTTCAAACCCTAACCCAAAATTTAGAAATTCAAGCATCAATCGCTGGCGGACTTGTGGCGGATCCGCCATTACCCGTCTACAGTACCAATCGCCAGACCTGCGCTCTATATCACTATTAAAACCCTAAATAATGAACGTCAGATTATCTAAACAAATATGGCTTAGTGAAGATACACGTAAATTGAGGGGAATCGAGTTAAAATGCAGAAAATGGTTAATTGAAAGGGAATGAATCGATCGGTATGTGTCTGTATGCAAAAACCACAATATAAAGAGAAGGAACTGAAGGAATCGAATGATCAATCAAGGGTTTCACTGAGACACTGTGAGAGAAGAAGAAAGGAGAGGAGGAGGGAGACTTTTTGGGGGTGTAATATAATATAATAATAATTAAAAAAATACCTAGAATTATCCTATTTTCTGAAATACTACTAATATTATTTTCTCTTAAAATTTCTTTTAAAATAGTGGATCCCTGATCCAAAAAAATAAAGCAGTGGATCCAAAATAAATCAATCTCATTCAAATTCCTTTTTTTTTCGGAGTAAGTGTTATGAAATTTCGAAGCTTATTGATGCCATCATCCTATCATTTAGCCATAGATTAGTTCGATATTTAGAAACTTTTTATTTTTGAAAGATTATTTTTTCCTTCCCCGACATTTTATAGTAAAAAAGAAAAACCTAATTTTTTTACCCTGAACGTAAAGAAGAAAAACCTCTTAAAAATAAAACTTAAGAAAACGAAGTTGTAGATATATTTGTGTGACAGAATTGATAGCTTCAAATTTTCCTTTTGTATGCAGTAAGTAGTAAGGTGAAGTTTTGCTTAAAGAGTTAAGACCCACCACAATAATGCATATTTAAATTTCATTTTAGTATCCCCTCGAAAAAAAATTTAATAATAATAATAAATCTTCTTAGTACTAGCAATTGATAATTTAAGCATTAAAAATAAAATTTTATAAATAGTTGTGTTTTACCATAAAAAAACATTTTGTCAAGATGATAGATGTATATAGCTTGTGCTCATTTAATGTTTCTTATAAGGACTGTTATCATTAAAATTAATTTTTACAATCCTAATAATAATTTATCCAAGCCTCAATAATGTGTTTAATTTCAAAGTAAAATTATCATTATCATCATATTAAAAATGATATTAGCCAGCCAGATACGATTTAAAGTACCCACATCTGATGGTCACAATGAAATTAAATGTGATTTCATATGCGGCCTTTCTGCTGTTGTACCCGTGCAAGTACCAAATCATTCCTGATCATTAGATATCATCAAATAACCATGCTACATAATAAACTTTACTCCAAGTTTCTTGTTGACCTCTCATATAAATGGGTAATCAATAAGGCCCACAAAGCACCGTAGATTACCATCAATAGATAGACAATCAAATAGTTGAAAGAGGAGAATGGTTTGTTGAAGATGGTTGTTCAAGATGGTTGTTCAACATTCATCAAAATTTCAGTGAGTGCCCCTACGTAAATTCTACCAAAGAAGGCTGAAAATATATAAGAAAATAAAACTCAGAACACACAAAACCAAACATCAAATATTTGAAGAGAGACTGGTTTCAAGTCATTCAACCAAAAATTCCGTTAGGTGCCTCAACCTGGACTGCAAAAGCTGAAGCAGAAAATGAACCAATATCGAGGGCATAAACTGTCCATAATAAGTCATCAAGAAATAAGTAGCAAAAATGACATCATAACTCAGTAACCACCCTTCAAATCATTGACAACATCGTAAGGAATAGGTGTTACGGTTTCCAAGGTGGCGCCTTCCACCATGAAGCCGGGTTTTGGCCCCTTTGGCTGCCTCTTGGTGCTTATAATCTCTCCACGAGACTTTGCCTCGGCTTTCAACTGATCATTTTTCTTGATTCTCTGCAGGAAATCCTCTTGGCACCTACTGGGTTGGACGTGCTCCACACGCACATGTATCCTCTTCTTGATTATCCTATTTCCAACCTGAATTCATTTATAGGCAGAGCATTTTACTTTTATAGTGTTCAAGGTGTTATAAACGATAACAAATATGCATCCTTGGTGATAAAAATGAACAAAAAACTGAATGTACACAATCAAACAGACTAATAGCTAAGGCCCAAGGGAGAGGCATGATGATCACAATAGCTTGTTTGATGCAACAACTTATTCAAAAGATCATTTTCACCATCATCATTTTATAACGACTAATTACATTGATTTGAAAATTTCTTTTGTACTTTTTTAAACCTTCTGTTCACTCACTGTTTGTCTGTTTCTATAATCTCTACCAGACATACCTCAAATTACAATCCAAGGAACCAGGAACAATTAATTGCAGAGTCAATTTACTAACCCATAAAGAAAAAATTGCAGTTATACATTTAAGTGGATATAAATCTAGCTGGTCATTAAAGAAACACAGAGTAGGTGAGAAAAATCAAGGTTCCTTTCTGTTTTACTGGGTTGAATTGCCAATGTAACAACAAAATAGTTGATAGGTGGAAATCAGACATACAGATGCAGGTCAATTCATGAGACAGAAAATTCTTACAGATAAACATAGCATTTATCTAGTTTACCTTTTCAACTAATTATTTATGATTATAGGATTGAAGATGTAATATGTAATGTAATCAAAATTAACTAATCAAAAACTAAACCAAAGATAAATGCCACAAACGACACAATCGCATTAAACATATACTAACCGCAAATTAATGAAACAAACATACACACATACAAGAGTATAATTCAGGAAACTTGAACCTAACGACAATTAACATCATTTCCCCCAGAAAGCAGACTACAACTACAAGCCCATTCAAATAACAGAATCACATTAGACATATGCGAACCCCAAATTAATGCAGCAAAACAAACACATTGACAAGTATAATTAGGGAAACGTGAAGCTAATGATAATTTACATCATTTCCCCCGGCAATCAGACAACTACTACAAACCCATTCATAAAGTTTTTCCTAGTGGAGAGCGCAAAATTGATACGCATTGCGTCAGTAAACCGACCTGCTTGTTGATTTCAACGCCAATGGCGCGCTTGGTGACGTTCCAGACCTTACCGGTGCGGCCATGGTAGAACTTATGCGGCATTCCCTTGTGAATGGATCCATTAACCTTCACATCCACATAATCCCCAATTTTATATGTCCGCAAGTAGACCGACAGCGGCGTTGGACCCTTCTTCCTAAAGGGCCTTGAGAAAGAATCGCGAGTTCGCGACCTCAGACCGTGTCCCGCCGGCATCTTTGGTGGTCTGGCGAAAGTTGAAACTGACTGAAGCTTTGCAACGCAGGGTTTATATCTCGTAGGTAGTTAGGGTTTTTAGGATGGGCTTGGTATTTTGAGTATGGGCTTCAATTTTTTGGTCCATTTTCGTTTCAATATATATCTTCCACGAGTTAAATACCTATGAAAACATCATAGAACTTTGTTCGATTATAAAAGTATTATCTATCCATCACTGAACTTGTACAAGTGTTATCCATCTATCATTTCTCTTAAGAGGTTCGAGGACCATCAACTTCAAGAAAATGTATGGACTGGACTAACGGCTAGCCACGTATTCGAATTAAATTGTTGTTATATTGTGTCGACGGATAAAAAGTTGAATATTTTATTAGTCGTTAAACTTTACTGTCAATAGTTGACTCGTCATTCCACTTCACTAGTGGTTACCAACTCATCACTAAAGTTTAACGTGTTATGAAATGGTCACTAAACTTTACTAGTAATAACTGACTCGTTGCTAAACTTTAATGCATTGTGTAGGGATGAGAATTGGGCAGGACAGGTCGGTGTCAGGTATGTCATAGTTGTCTCTCACTTGTTGAGTTTTCACCTAATATAATTCACAATTAAGTTAATGTGGATATGGGGTGGCTACAGTAATAGACATACGTGTATGTCCTTATACATGTTTACATACTAATTTAGTTATTTATTTACTTTTAATCTACACTATCTTGCCTTGAACATGGACGATCGCGCCTAACTTGTATGAACTAGACAATTTAAATACTAATAACTAGACAATCTAAATGCTAATTTTTCAAAAAAATAAATAAATAACTAAACGGGCATGTAAATAGGTACAAGAAGACATCTAAACGCTACCTAGTACCAATTTAACGTAGTATTTAGGTAGATGTATTGAGCAAAAATACCCAGTAGGTCAGGGATGGGTGATGGTATAACTGTATAATCGGCCTCGAATCGAACAATTCTTATCCCTACTTATACTGTCACTTTTGCAAAGTGATGCACGTGCTTGTAAGTCCAATGACCATTTAGTAACACATTAAAGTTCACTACTGAGTTAGTAACCATTAGTAATTAAAGTTCATTGACAAGTTCATTACCGTCAGCAAAGTTTAGTGACTAATAATATATTCGACCATTAATTCACCTTAGCCATTTCGTTAGTTAAAGTTGACAGACAGATTCAGGAGTAGTAATGGATGGGTAACACTTTTATAAATTTAATGATATATCAGTAGTACTTTTATAAGTTTAGTGATCATTTGGTAACACCTCAAAGTTCAACGATATTTTAAGTTCAGACCAATAATATTTTCCTCATATCACCCCGTATGTATTAAAATTTGTCATTTTTAAATTTTAAACTCGAAGGATTCACTTGGCACAATTGTTGTAAATAGAGCTCTTTTACTTTTGTAATAGAATTTTTATTAAAAAAAATTATTAATTGTTTGCATATAAATCCAAAAAGTGCTATTGATGCATTAAAAATAATTTTATTATTTTTCTAATGGAGTTTTTAATAAAGTTTTCATTAATAGTTAAATTACAACATTTTGGAAAAGTTTAAAATTTTATCTTCTCTTAATTAACAAGTGAATAATAATATAACAAAACAAACATAAACGTGCTTGCACATAGGAGTGCGCATATGAACTGGCCAAACTGACTGAACCAACCGAATTGAACAAAACCGGCCCACATAGCCGGTTTAGTCAATTAAGTTTGCAGTTCGGTTGCGATTGAGTGTTTCATGCATTTCGTCGGGTGTGGTGTGGTTCACGGTCCATTTACACTTTCTAATCTATCTATATATATATATATTAATAAAATGAGATCATTTTCCCACCAAAAGTTTTATTTTTATGAATTAAAAAAATAAAATTTAATTGTAAAAGAATAATCACAAATTTACAACTCAATCTTTCCTTTCTCTTCCTAGAATTGAACTCTTATATATCTCCCATATAATATGAAGTCATTTTTCCGCTAAAAGTTTCATTTTCTGAATTAAAAAAATAAAATTTAATTATAAAATCACGTTTCGTATAATCACAAATCTGCAACTCAATCTTTCATTCCTCTTCTAGAATTTGAACTCTTATATATCTCCCCGTGCAACGCATGGGAGAAAATACTAGTTAAATTAATGGACATTGTTCAAGGTAATTATCATAACATCTTCTAGTGCAGTAATGGTCGCTTTTAAACCATCAACCATTTTTATTATTATTAATTTGTGTATGTTTTTTGGTTTCTCATTTTTATTCACCTACTGGCGTACTGCTTGTATCATCTAGGGTTTGGTTAATTTCCAGATATATATATATATATATATATATATATATATATATATATATATATATACACTAGTTTTAAATACGTGCTTCGCACGTGATGATGTAAAATGATGATTTTTTGAATCACAAAATTTTAAGTTTTAACCTTAATTTTTTTTTCCAAAAAATATAAAATTAAACCAACATATAGCTTTAGTGATTCATATATGTAAGCCAAATAACACTTTTGATCATTTTATACTTAAAAATATTAGTACCTCAATTATTTTCTACAAAGTTAATCCAAACATCTAATCTACAAAAACTTTTTTCCCAATAAGATTAGTCGCATATATTTGAGTTGATTAAATATGATAACAATACAATTTTAAAACTATAAAAATATGATATCTCGATTAGAAAGTTGTGAAAGATATTATAGAAAAAAATTGATCAATATACATTTTGGAGTTATATGCATTGAATGAAAGTACATTATATATCGAAATATTTGTAGTTTAATCAAATTAAAATACTTTTAAAAATCCCCCAAAATTGGTTATGTAATTATTTTTTCTAATTATTAGACTATAAAAATATTTGTGACATAATTTTAAATCAAAAGATTGTCATACAACTATATGACTTTGTAAAATATTCTTTTTTTTTCAAAAAAAAAAAAGAAGAAAGCTATTAGTAATCATTTTAAATTATATACGTTGAATACAATCAAAATATATTAAAATATTTGTAATTTAATTTTTCCAATGTAATATGAAGAGTCATTCATTAATTATATTTATATAAATATATGTTTGTAATAAGGGTATTTTGGGCTAAATAAAATATAAGTAGGGACATTATTGGAAATCAAAAGATTTCCACACATCTGCACTTTTTAATATAGTATAGATATATATATTACCTCAGTGGATTAAAAGTTGTGTTCGATTGCTGATTTATACCTAATCAATTAATATCTCACTGAAATTAAACTCATTGGTTACCTTTTTCCCTCTTCAAGCTAGAGAATCAACTTCCATATTTCAGTGAATTTGGTGCTCTAACTTTTGAAATCTAGAACTTGTAGTTTGCAAAAGTATATCAGTAAATTAGTTTATGAATTATATTATTTTGAAATCAACTTATATGTATATCATATTTTGTATTTACTCCTTTTTTTATTGATTTGATTATTTTCTTTTACTGGTTCGTAGTTTGTTTTGCTTCATCCATTAATCAACCACATCCGACGAGAAGAGTAACATCAATCGAAAAAATGTTGTATAGGAAATTTATGGGGAAGTTTTCATTTTCAAGTAGTTTTCTTGCTAGTATTCGTGAATAAATGAAAAAAAATTATTATATTATTGTTATTTTCCAATATGGTATTAATATTATTTCTTTTTACGTCAGTAGTTGACGTTGATGTTTGTTATCGACAAACTTAAAGACGTGTTATACAATGAGTTTAGATAGAAACTCTCTTATAGATAATTCTTAAATCTTAAACTAGGGGCAATCAGCGGGGCCCATACTAATAAGTATATTGTATTATTAAAGTAAAATTTATCATACTTTACCCCCTCTAAACGTAAATCCTGGCTACGCCAATGATCACTTCTTTGTCATTTTTTGGCGAAGATGGATTAATTGCTCCATAGTATTAACAAGAAAATGTTTTTTAAAATCTGTGTCAAACTTTTCAATATATGTGATTCAATTTACGTACTTATAATTGGCCAGTGTCGTATATATATATATATTGGAAATTAAATTAAAACTTTCTTTAATTGCATTTATAGGATCTTTATTCCTCAAACATAGGTTTTCACATAATTTTCTCACAACACGTAATTACCATCCTCTGGTCATGGTTATATATAAAACAATAAACTCAATCACCGATTTATATAATTAATATCCTTAAGGGTTCGTTCACAACTAATCAAAGGGCAAGTGACTAAAGTTTGAAAGAGCTCTTTCCCAGTTGTTAGACACAAGTGACAAGACTAAAGTTTGAATCTCATGAAGTGTCACGGTCGTTCACTCCCTTTGCAATAATATATATATATATATATAAATGTTTAAAATCAACAAAAGTTATAGACAAATATCAATATGTAGTCAATGCCTTATAAAAGGATATGGTATATAACAGCACTACGATACTAAAGAGAAAGTATTTCGATCCAATCATTCTCTTTTCTATTTGTAATAGATATCCCTTACAACTAACATATTTAAGACAAGAGACCCAACACCTCCCATTGCAATACCCATATATGGGCATGTTTAAATGCCTATATGTGGGTATTAATTAGAGCGCTAGCTAGCCATTTCAACAATCACTAATGATATATAAAAAGATAATAATCTATAGAACAGCCACAAAAGTATTGTTAAATGATGATTGGTTATATGGTTCGATAGTTCTCTCTCTCACTCTGCCAACCCCCAAACCACATATATTGCTTTTGAAACCATGCATATTAACCCTCTTCATTTTTATTTATTTTTTTGAGCCCTCTCTCCAAATTTTCTTAAAAACCTAAAAAACGATACTTAAATTTTATTTCTAGAAGTAATGGAGCTATACTTCCCAATCCTAGCGTTGATAATTATGATATGACCTTTTATGGACCCACGACCTTATTTTTCCAAAATTCTACATTAATTTGTAATTTGTTCTGCGTGTGTGACGCGCGGCTCAAACTCAAGAGTACTCCTTGACAAAACCACAATTCTCAATACAAAATCTCCACATTCGTGTTGATTTTTCAAAATTGTGTCGAATGGTTCGTCAATTATTTCTCGTCCAACTCCTTTTTCGTCCAAACTTGATTTTCAAAATTAGTTCTTTGGGGTCAATTTCATCTTTCCACAAAACCTAAATTGTGCATGACCTGACCTTTTACATGTGGCACACGTCAGGGCCGTTTAGCACTAGTATTTACACATTAATTATCAAACAATATATATTATAGTATTGGGTTTCATCAAGTGCCCACGCGGGTACATATCCACGCCGATGTGGCGTCCCGTGGTGGCGCCACACTATTACTAAAATTTTTTTTAGAAGTATTTATATTGGATCGGATAAATTATACATATCCCACTAAAATTAGGGGGCCACAAATTTTTTTTTCTAGCATGGATACCGGATCATAACTGATTATAGTATTCCCTGGATCTCCCAACACCCCCCCCACCCCACCCTCCGTCCTCCCCAATATATATATATATATATATATATATATATATATATAAAACATGTCATCTCGTCTTAATAATCAACTTCGACTTCTAAAGTGTTGTTCTCCCACCCACTTTGGCATCTTATGGTGCCCATACTCTGGGAAAAAAAAAATTTGTGGGGGCTTATGGGGCCCTCCCACTATCATGGAACAGTTATGTATATTCAACTAACTTAACATAAATACTAAAATTATTTTTTTTTTTTAATTTTTAAACGCTGACGTGACGCCACGGCAGCTTAGGCATTGTTCTTATGTTGCCAACATTGGCAACAGAACAATAGCCTCGATTTCTATGCCCTTTTTAGTATTCAAGAATTCTACAGGAGAATCAATTTTCATAACAAGTACATGGATCTTCTTTAGTAGCATATATATATATTTAGATTTCTGTTTTCATGGTCGAATCATTGACATGTCACACAGTTTTTTACAGCAACAAATTAGAGACATATGTGAATTGTTGTGACAGAATGTATTGCTATTTTATAGAAAAATGTTGTAAGAATCCGTTTCGTACACTGCACGTACCTATATATTAGAAAGTGAGATATTAACTACAAATAAAATTTAATTATAACCTTTAACGTAAACCAGTTGATAATATATTTCTACACATGTCATGAGTATCACATAATTTTTTACAATATTATCAATATTAGAGATGATCATTCGCATGTCATGTAGATTAATTATAAACAACATGTTTGCCGTTTCAGATTGAAAAGTTTAATGTCATTTGTAAAAGAACAGAAAAATTTTGTAAGTTTTAGTTTTACGCATAAATTTGCACAAAACATCTTAAAATCTTCGAATTCATTTATATTTTTTTTATTATTTATTTTTACGGGAAGAAAAGTGATTTTCAAAAGAATCTATATGATCTATATATTAATAAAATGAAGTTAGTTTCCGCTCAATCTTATAATTTTCAGAATTAAAAAATAATATTTTATTTATATTTCCCACTCAAACACAAATACCTAATTTTCAACCCATGCATAATCTCCCATTATTATCACCATTGATCTTTTGACAAAATCACTCCTTATCCCTCCAATCCGTATTATTATCGTGTGTGATCTTTTTAAATCTCTCATCCATATCTCTCACATTAAATCGCGCAAAATCAAGGAAAAATTTATAACCAAACGGGGACGAAATAATGTGCCTTTAAAATTTTTTGACCGAATGTGCTTTTATATAGCTTCGTCATCTCCCTTAAAGATGTTATATCACACATTATTTCTGATCCAGTTCTTGATTTTATTATTTTGTTTCTTATGCTATTTACCATAAAAAAAGAAAATATATTATTATAATTTTTATTTTACACGTATTTTAAATTATAACTTGGCCATAAATCTCCTCGTGCAACGCACGGGAGAAAATACTAATTAAACTTAAAATTGGTGTTGACGTCGGATTTTTGAGGATCCTAATCAATCAATAACTTGACCCGAAGATCAGAGGTGACCTCCAGCTCAAGCAATAGTAAACAATTAAGGTAAGAACTGAGTGGCAGATATGACTAAAACAATTGAGAGAATAAGTAAATTCCTCCTTCTTCTTCTTGCCCCCCCCCCCCAAAAAACCCCCTTTAAATGGAACGAACCCCTCTTATTTATAAACTGCGAGGCTTGACATGGCTTATTACACGGCCGACTTCGGACATGACCAGTACTTTGGGGCTTGGAGTGCACTTGGTAGTTCTAACACAACTAGTTACAAGGGATTCGCAGCAAGTACAACCAAAGTACCAAGGTCAACTGAAGTACATAAGTAGTTGGATATCAGAATAACTGTTTTAACCGCTATGTTTGACTTGTCCCCGATGAGTTGGATGTGCCCGACCCGTCTTATCGGCTGGATCCGCGCGGTTTGTCCCCTTGGTCGGGTCGCCCTATTTCGTACGTGGTCCGGGTCACGCCCGACCATTTCTTGCGGCCCTTATTCGGCCCGATTAGGCGCGCACGCAACAATTAGATTCCAAAAAAAGTGTAAGAAATAATTATATATTATTATTTGAAAAGAACGTTTAGTCGAAAATGAATATAAAATGCAATAACATTTCAAATTCAAATATAATTCGTCGCTCAAAATCCTAAGCATATTATTCTATTTCCATTTTACAATGGCTCATATTTGATATAGCAAATAAATCGACATAGGATAAAATTCATAAAATGCACGTAGGAAAAACCGTATCATTTTCCTTTTGTGAGAAAAAAAAAATTATTTTTCCAATAATTTTGTAAGACTAGTTTAAATTTAAAAGTGGATTAATAAGATTTTCTACACAAACATAGAAAATATATAATCACAACAATGAAATTAATAATAATTAAATATAATGGTGAGAAGTAAAATAAATTTTCAGAAAACATAAGAAGCTCACTTCATTTGATGCTTAATGTTACTTAATTATAAATTTTCTTTACAAGAAAAAAAAAAAGGCAGAACGAAAAAGGCATTTGACAAAATGACATTTCAAAACAAAATCATCTGTAACATGTCGCAAACAAGGTCTGCTCAACTTCTGGTCTTCACCTAATACAACAATCAATTTGCAGAAAATTCCAAATTGTATGGATCCAATGCCTCAAGATACTAAGATATTAGCATGCATGTCCTACATTCGAAAACTAATTGGTTTAGGTATCAATGTCTGTCACATGATAACTGATTAGTTCGAGCGACAAAACTTATTATTTACATCTGCGTGTGTTCGTGTGTGTTTATTTTTGTCTAAAATTTTGCTAAAAGTGGAGTATAGTGGCGGGGACCACGAGATGTGTGGATAATAATGAGTGATGATGTGAAATGTGTGGTTGATATTGATGTTTGACTTTGACTTTTAGTAGTAGGTAATTTTTAGGTGAAAATAAGTGGAAACGAACACACGCTAAAACCAATTAATTAACTAATATTACTATTGTTAATTTATTTTTCTCTATCGACCCGATTGCCATTTGCCAAACTAGCCTTTAGGTAAGCTAATATACTCCAGCTCCACTAACCAAATAACATGTATAACATATACCCATTAGAAATTATTGCTCGTACAATTTTGGTTAACAATTAATCAGCTCATGCAGTAAGGTTCTGTAGAGTTATATATCATTATTATTGTATTATTACTTTAGAAAATGTTATCAAACTACTTAATTGTCAAAATTAGATTTGTGCAAATATCATTTAATTTTGCTTAGACAAATGGATCGATAATATTATTTATGAACACATGCAGATAATTTTTTATTAACTCTTAGTTACGAAGTTTTCGTGGTGGTGTTCATTGATTGTTTATTATTATTATTATTATTATTATTATTATTATTATTATTATTATTATTTTCTCTTCTCTCCTCCGGCCTCTAAGTGAAATTAAATAGGTATTTTGTTAAAAGTTATCACATGTTCAATCTTATGACCCATGAGAAATGCTTACTTCTTGATCTAATTGTAAAGGATTTGAAATTCTACATTAAAAGGTTAAATTCTCGTGATATATATACGAACACTTCTTTATACACCTTTCTAAGAAGATGACTTATATATGGGAGAATATTAATTGAGTCAAGTTAATTGATCGTTTATACTTATAATTTATGATTTCATAGCTAATATTTTATTTATAATTAAAATGAAAACATGTTTAAAAGGAGACTTAAATTTCATGGTAAAAATTAGTCAGACAAAATATTTTGACTCTAGTTAATTTGCATAGACACAAATTTCAATGTTTTCTGCATTAAAGTCTAGATATATGAAGCTTGATTGGGAACAAAATTTTCTACTTTTTTCAATTTTTTTCTCTCTCCTAAATCAATTACATCCACAAATCTCAACCACTCAACTCCACTCATTCTCTCTCCTCCTTTACATTAAAAATCTTTAAAAACCATTATAATCTATTCCCAATCACCCATATGAACTCGATTCTTATATGTAAATTATTTTAATTAGATGAGATGGTAAAGAAATAAATAGACACAGTACCTACGAATTGAACTCCTTGCCTCACGTGCCATTTTGTCAACAAATGCACAATGTTTCCTATATAATGAGGCCTTCAATCTAATCATCTTCTCAAAATCACTCTCTACAATAATAACCAATCGCAACTTCCACCATGGCCAATGGAACCCAAAAACTCACTTCCACCATTTTCATACTGTCTTTTCTCTCAACTAGTTTCATAATCCCAGGACATAATTGCCAAGAATTTTCAAGAAAATTATCCAAGAAAGGTTTTGGCCTTAAAAGAGAAAAACTAAGCCACCTCAACTTCTACTTCCACGACATCGTCAGCGGCCGCCGGCCCACGGCGGTGCAAGTGGCTTCAGCCGCCATGACGAGAAACTCCCCAACCGGGTTCGGGGCGGTGGTGATGATTGACGACCCTTTGACCGCGGGCCCAAATAGGACCTCCAAACTTGTTGGAAGAGCTCAAGGCATTTATGCTTCTGCGGATTTGGGCGAAGTTGGGCTTTTGATGGTTTTAAATTTTGCTTTTGTTGAAGGCAAGTATAATGGAAGCACCCTCAGCGTGTTGGGGAGGAACAAGGTGTTCTCCACCGTGAGGGAGATGCCGATTGTCGGCGGAAGTGGTGTTTTCCGATTTGCTCGTGGATATGCTCAGGCGAAGACTCATTATTTTAATTTACGTACTGGGGATGCCATTGTAGAGTACAATGTCTATGTCTTCCATTATTGAATTTTGTTCTGATATAAATTTTCGTATTCCCTTATTTTCGATTTTTAATTTTTTTTTCTTGGAGTTTTGTTTCTTGTTAGAAGTGATTTTGGTGGAAAGCTTCTTAGCTTATATATGACGGCTTCAAGATTAATAAGATTCTTTCCTGTTTTCAAAATTGAGTCTTTTTGTACAAGTGTATGCATAAGCTGATTCTGCAGAAACAGCAATTTTCAGATCTCGGGTGTCTTAAAGACTCGTGTCTGTGCATAAGACACGGTGATTTTCTCCCTCGTCCGGATTCCGTTTTGAAATCCGAAAATTTTATTGGATTCATCACGACGAGACGGAGTTCCAGCAATTTGGAAAAAAATTTTTGGACATCATGGCGGCCGGTGGTAACCGGTCAAAGATCAGTCAAAGTTTTTGGTTAATTTTGACCAAAAACTTTGACCAATCTTTGATCGGTCACCACAGGCCGCCACGGAGTCCAAAATTTTTTTTCCAAATTGTTGGAGCTCCGTCTCGTCGTGATGAATCCAACAAAATTTTCGGATTTAAAACTAATCGACGAGAGAAATCACCTTAGTGTCTTAGACACCCACACTTTAACATTATCATTCTCGAAATAAAGTACGTATTACGTACATTGGGTGTTTAACTCATTACATTCATATTTATTGTCCAATTAATTAATTTGTTTAAAGAAGCCTTCCTAGTTTGGGGAAAATTTTTCGCGACTTTGTTTCATTTGCACATACTGGAATATTGATATTCATCATAATTGTTTATCCTACATAATCTGTCTGTGTTAGTAAACAAGAAATAATTGATTTGTCACATATTCACGACTCATGGATCATTGGTGCCTTACGAATAACAATCAGTTGAGACTTGCCTGATACAATTTTAAACAAAACATTATTTTTCTCCCTTTCATCATTTTTTATCACTCATTTTTAACTTAACTATTTTCTTTTTTATTTCCTTAGACATTTTTTTTAACTACTCAACCTTACATTTGAAAATCATTTTCGTAACAATCTCTACAGAACATATCCTTAATGTCACATATTTTTAAAAAACGTTGGAAAACGTATAAATTAAAAGAAATCCTTTAAACATAAATCGCTTTGGATGTTTAATCAATAATCTATTAGACCATGCGACGCAACAGAGCATACCATAATAACGATAATTGGTGGATCTGATCTAGTTAATCTTGAATCTTCTTGATTCTCAGCGTTGCTTCTTACCGTTAGATCTTCTTCAGTATTCTCCAAACTAGACTACGTGTGTGCGTGTGCACGATCGGGTCTCGGGAATCACCAACGGGACACACAAAACAAAGTCTATAGTGACCTAGAGGAAACGTAGCACGTTTCATATGCAACATCAAAGTTGACCAGCGGTGTGTACTTCACTATTTCAATTCTCCTTAACATGTAGAGAATATTGACCATATCAAAGGATTGATCTCACCCGTGGCCCATCAAAGTTCCCCAGATTGTCTATATAATAAATTCCACACAAAGCGGAAGACGAGTCATTTGACAGCCATGCGGAATTTATTTCTCACCAACGACCATGCTATAAAATTAAATTTAACACATTGTTCTAGGTCAATATATTTATCCCCGAAGTATATCGATATTATTACTCACGACGATCAAAACGAATCGACTACATACTCTCATCAGTTAGAGTAGTGACAACCGAGGGCATTTCGTCGCAAGCTTAAATATTATAATATAATTAAGTTTTGTTCAAGTAAATAAATAATTGACAATTTATTTCACCTAAATAATTATGTATTTATATCTCTCAGTCACGTTCTAACACTCTATTGGCTACACGTATCCCTACAACGTCAATAATTACGAATGCTTATGAATAACATTACCTGTAATCAAAAGGTGTTCTATATTTTTTAAATCACTAGAAATATGTGTTGATAATTAGTAAAAAAAATGTTACGTGACAAATTCTAATAAATTTTTTAATATACCATTCAAATACATATTATTTAATTGTAAAACTAGTTATTAAAAAAATTTGTACAACTAGCATAGTCAATTAATCGTGGCAGCATTTAGTGAACTTCCATAAAGAAAAGCTAAAGAGCTTCTATGCCACAATCTTTAACATAAATAATTTTCTTAAGGGGTGCCCACACTCGGGGAAAAAAATTTGTCTGGGTTTATGGGGCTCCCATCATTACGAGGCAATTATGTATCATTCATCTAAATTTCAATATTAACGCTGACACAACGTCACGAAATGGCGTCACGTCAACGTGGGCATGGGTGTTATATTGCCAACGTTGGTGACAGAATACCAGCTATTTTTTCAATTCTCATTTTTAATCACTCCATTGGTTTGATAATTTTTTAATTATTTTTTTGTATAATTTTTCTTCACTTTTTATCTATATAATTAATAATTACTTTAATAATATTTAAAAAAATAAAAAAGAAAAAGAAAGACTCTATCAAAAGTACCATAAGAAAAAGTTGTAACAGGAACGCTGGTGCGCAATACGATTGTCTAATCATATTCTAGAGTGACGCTGGTGTTATGTGCTCAATTTGTTATCTAATATTCTGTTCTTAAAAGTTATTTTATCAAATCAAAACATGTTATATAAATAGTGAGAGAAAAATAAATGAGTTTAAAAGAAAAAGTGAACAAATCATGAAAGTGAGACAACACATCTTAACCGACCTATTAAAGAGATGGATGCATGAAAGATGAGTAATGTTACAAGAACAATAAATTGGTACAATAAATTAAGACATCCTCTAACAGATGAATGGATTCTACCAATATAGATGGTGAAAATAGAATTTTATCTACCTCTATAAAATGTACTATCTCAGTCCCACAAAGATAGGCTTGTATTCCATTTTTATCCGTCCGAAAATATAGGTCACTTTCTATTTTGTTTGTATTTAATTTCTTTCATTTTTCAATTGTACCCTTATTTAATATACATTATTATTAATTAGCATTATTTAATATAAGGGTATATTTAAAAAAATACAATTAAAATTTATTTTTTTAATAATATTAATTATAATTTCTTAAATTGTGTGAAAGTTAAATCAAATCTATTTTTATGAGACGGAGGTAGTACCAATTTATACTAGCCCGCTGTTCTTTTAGCATAATTCGGCGAAAGACGGGAAAGATGTCGGCCCATCTTTACGGTTGGATTTCTGTGTCAATCCCCAGTTTCTGGCGGTTTAGAAAATTAGAGCATTTTTATTTTACTTTTGAGGAGCTAATGATTAACGAGGATGAATTGCTCGCAATAAAAATAGAATCTGTCAAAGGTTTGGAATTTGGCCTGTCTCCCACGTCAATGTGGTTTCGCCGGAGAATTTTGACTTTGACCGGAAATATTTTGTTCCAAAAAGTGGTGTCACATACCCAATTCCCAACAACCCCATCCCCTACCACTTTCAATGAACATTTGGCAACGGTGAGTAAATTTTTCTTTTCGTTTTCTGCATGAAAGTTATTTTTTAATTTAAATACTACAATTATGCGGGTGTTTAGCAATCACTTTTAAAGGTTTTTTAATATTTGTAAAATAAAAGAGGAGAAAGAATTAGTGGAGTTGAATAGTGGAGATTTGTGGATGTGATGTGATATGTGGATGTGATTGATTTATGGTAAAGAAAAAAAAATATAAAAAAATTGAAAAATTACCCTCATTTGAAAGGTATCTCTAAAAGGAATTAAGAAAGCCAAACACATCTTCTTCACTTATTGATGCAAGACAAATGACCGAGTGAATTGAAGAAGAATTGGGTAAAAAACCAGAGTCCACAAATGCTTGTTTTGTACTTGATTGCACATCGTAAATCTAGGTTGCATGGAAATGGAAACGTGACACAAAATGAAATAGGGAAACATGATTTTTGAAAAATATAGAGTATGAAATATTATAGAAACGTTATGTGCTAATTATTGCTTTTATTATATAATTTCAAAATTCAACCTCAAAAACTATTTAATATTAACTAGATAATCAAAATATCAAAATCAAGCCTACTTAATTAAAATTTGAAGTTCATTATCATAAAAAATAATAATTACTAGAATGAAGTAATAGTCAAACTAAAAAACTTAAAAAGTTCAACAATTAAATTTCTTGACATAAATAGGAAAGTTCTTATTTAAAAATAAGAACCCTTTTTAGTGTTTCCGAAACGTTTCTAGAGAGTTTCGATTTCCGAAATGTTTTCTATACGAAACGCTCACTTGTGAGGAGTCTCCGTGTTTCACGGTTGTAAATTTACGGTAATTATTTCTCGGCCCAAAACTTGGTGTCCAGATTTTATAATTACATTACCTCATTGTAATTACATTGCCTCATTTTTTTACTCTTTATTACACTGCCACTTAAATTGAATTATGCGCTAATTAATTCAGAGTAAAATTAGCTAAACTGCTTTTCTTTTATTATATATATACTAGTATTTTCTCCTGTGCGTTGCACGGAGAAATTTATAGTCAAGTTATAATTTAAAATATGTGTAAAATAAAAATTGTAATAACATATTTTCCTTTTTTTTCATGGTAAAAAGATATAGACATGAGATTTAAAAAGATCACACATGATAATAACTCGGATTGAAGGGATAAGGAGTGATTCTATCAAAAGATTAGGGGTGATAACAATAGGAGATTATCCATGGATTGAAAATTAGGTATTTATACTTGAGTGGGAAATCTATATATATAAAAACAGTCTTTTTTCCCGCCTAAACACATCATTAATTTTTCCCGCCTATTGAATTTACCTAATATTATCTTATATTTATATATAGAATAATTTTTATATATAGAAAATTAGTATTTTCTTATTATATTTTTATTGTCTTTAAATCCGTTTTCTCATTTAAAGAAAACTCTCTTTTTATTTTTTTTCCTAATCCTTATCCAACTCTCTTTTTTTTTATTTCCTAATACATTAATATTAATGTATATAGATTTTATTTGATGGTTATTTCTATCATACTTTACCGAATCTCATAATATCTAAATGTTATCGCTATCATTTTCTATGCTTTTTGTTTTTCATTTTCTACCTATAAATAAAAAAAATCGTGATTATATTTTGTTCGACTTGATGAGAGCTTTAAAACAAGTATCCTATCAATATATAAATTTTTATTTTTAAATATATAAATTAGTATTCAATTTTTAAATATATAAATTAGTATCCAACTTAAATATAAATTGGTATTAATATAGATTAATAACTACTTGCGTAATGAAATTTTAAAAAATTGACAATTTGTTACGACACTTAATTGATATTTCTGCATAAAATTCAAATACAATGAGATGTATAAATTGTTTTAGCTATTAATTCTATTATGTGTTTGATTTACTTTAAAAATAAATTAAATAAAAAATAATTCATAAATGTTTTTGTCTTGCAAATATATGCTAAAGCTAGCTTTATTTTATATTTAAAATTGAATAACTTTTTCCTAATAAATATTTAATTTATAAAAATAATAATTTATATATTGATATGACACTTAAGTACAAGGTCTCATGTAATTACAAAAAGTAAACTCAATTTAGATACAAACAAATTTGTTAAGTGGAAATTTTCATTTCATTTATTTTTATGGTAAATCAAACACGGAATAAAATCAATTAAGCTAAAACAACTTATACATGAAATAAATTTCATTATATTTTTATGACATGCACATAAAGTAAATTTAATTATTTACCTCATTATAGCTTATGTTATTATAAGTTGTAACTTAGTTAACCTGGGCAAATAGTATATATTTGCGATAAATTTCAATTTTTTTTTTTTTTTGCTTTCAAATCTTCAATTTATAGGTTTATGTGTTAAATAATATAAGGGTGTTCCAAGAATTAGAATAAATTTTTGACTGGTCATTTTTTTATAATTGTCATATTTAAAAAAATGATTTAAAATTAACAATTTTCGCTAAGATTTAATTTTTATGCCATACAAAATTACCATTGATTAAGTTTTTACACAAAAATTCAAATAAAGGCATAACATTAAAATAAAAAAATAAGATCAGGCTCGGTAATTAATTTTAGAAATAATTAATTATTTTTATAAATAGCTATCTAAGAAATTAAAATTAATTAAAATTAACAATCCTGCAAAGATTTAATTTTTGTTCGATTCATTAAAGTTTTACACAAAGAAAGAAAAACTGTCATACAGCTGGCCCGAGTACGAGACAAAATCCCACCACTACAATCCCCAATTTACATTTAAAAATTTTTAAAATTAGGTTGGGCCAACTAATTAATTTTAGAAACAATCAATCATTTTAATAAAAAAGAAACAAAAATTAATTAAAATTAGCAATTTCTCCAAGATTTAATTTTTCTATGATAAAACATTACAATTCATTAAATTATTACAAAAAATTAAAATAAATGTGTAACATAAAAATTTAAAACTTAGCTTGGACCCTTTAATTAATTTTAGAAAGAATTCATTATTTTTAAAAATAATAATTAGCTAATAAACAAAAATTAATTAAAATTAGGAATTTCTCTAATATTTAATTTTCCTATGATAAAAAATTACAATTCATTCAATTTTTACATAAAAATAAAATTGACATAGTTTTGTTGGACGAAAATTGATGAAAATTAATTATATTGCTAAAATAATTAAAAAATAAATAATTATTAAAATTAATTAGGCCGCCATGGTTGACTATATTTTTCCTAAAAAATAAAAGACATCTTTTGACTTGCAAGATATCTTTTTAATTATAAAATATTTTGAAAATTAAATTTATACAATTCTCAAAACTACAGCTAAAAGATTAATTATTTTAGAAATAATAAATTATTTTTATAAATAATTAGTTAAAAACAAAAATTAATTAGAATTAATTATATTGTGATTAATTATATTTCTTAGATTTAATTGGATATTTTTCATTGGGTGAAAATTGAGATAGTTTTATTAGATAAAAATTAATCAAAATTAATTAAATTGCTAAAAGGAGGAAACATAATTACTTCAAAAAATGAAAAATAATTAAAATTAATTAGATTGTTACGGGGAAAATGTGCTTTGGAAATTAATTTATTTTTTTACGTCTGTTGAAATAAAGTTAAGTTAACACTTATAAGATTTTGAATTCTTAAAATTGGGGTATTACATCTTATTGTAGAGTAAGTCAACTGATCATTAGTGCATAATTAACTTCATTTAATTTTTCAGTATCATTCTTTTTTGATAACATGTTTTTCTTTTGATTCTCATATGTTTTTGCATTTTTTATAATTTTTTTGAGTCATAGTTGGTGACAAAACATTAATATTTCTTTTTGTATAGTTAAGGTATTTCAAAGGATCTGCACCTTTTTTTTAAGCAACAAGCTCTAAAAGTAGGCCTTCAAATAGTAATGATATTTTTTTTTAATCTTGACACTATTCGAACGAACAATTATATAATAATTCTTTGGTTTATATCGCTTTCCCTAGGGAGTAAGTCTAAGAATTCTTACTAAATAATTGGCTATCGATTCAATCAATTATTAAAATTATACGACTCAATTAGAATATTTTAACTGGCTTTTGATTATTATCTAAGTTTCTATTTTCTAAATAGATATTAAGAATCCTACCTATTTTGAATTATTTATTTTATGCCAAATTTTGCGATTTAATATTTTATTTAATTTTTAAGTATTGTCAATTATGTTGTATATTTTAAGTATTAATCATATATATTTGAATTTACTTATCTTATCCACATCAATTTAAATTTTATGCTGAATCATTCAATATTTAATATGTCGAATATGTTAAATTAGTGAGTTTATACCTAATTTTTTAATATACGTGTTTAATATATTTAGAAGGTATTTATTGAAGAAATAAAATATCAGTAACACATATATTAAAAAGTAGAAATAAAAGTCTTCGATTAAACCATCACGATGGGGCGGGGATGGGGATGAGAATTTTCAGGCGGGGCTGAGACGGGGACAGGGAATGAAAATTCCCACCCTATTATAATTCTTATATCATCCTCGCTTGACTATAGAGTAAATGGGGATAAGTGTTTCCCAACATGTTAGGAACGAGGTGTTACGGTCTGTCGTACTGTACTCACTACATTGTTATTTTTATAATATATCTCTATACTGATTATATTTAATAATTAAAATTTAATATTTAATATTTACATATTAATTATTAATGACGTACATCACATTAATGTATAATTAATATCTCCTGAAATTTATAATTGTATATAATAGAATATAAAAGGGTAAACTGCCAGATTGGTATTTAAAATAACGCTGGCGACATTAAATCATTTAAAATTGAACATTCACACACATTGAGCCACCGCCGGCCAAAGAACAGCACCAAAGGTCAAACGAGGTCGCCGGAGGTCGTCCAAGAAGCAACAGCCGAGATACCAAGCTGCCTAGGAATAGTCGTTGGAGCAAACAAGCTTAACCCATCGGCAAACAACTATTCAAACTCCACCACTATAGCCACTGTTCACCGCGAGTGGCAGGGATGGTCGCTGCGATGGAGGAGATCGACGAGTGGTCAGTGGAGGTAAGGCGACCTGAAAACAGCTGCGAAGGGACCATAAAATGAGAAGACCCAACCCATTTCAACTTGCAGTGATGTTGGCGAGGCTCGCATGTGGTCGGCGAAGGTCACCAAATGTCAAGACGACCTCGCCGGAGGAGATGGTGGTGCAAGCGATGTGGGGTTGGGGGTGTTGCAAGCGGTGAGGATTTGGGTTGATGTGCGCGAATGTTCAATTTTAAATGCTTTAGTGTCGTCGGCGCAATTTTAAATACCAATTTGGCAAGATGGTGTTTTTTTAAATATCAATTTGGCAGTTTACCGAAATATAAAATAATTTTAAAGAAAAAACCATGAGTTTTACGAATGTTGTAGAGTTATTTTAGTCTGGTCATTTTGATAATTATAATATGTAATGTTATTTCATTTAGCAGGTTAATATTGCAATGAACAAAATGCTATATATTATCACAATCTCTGCCACAAATTATCATCCCGTGCAAATCACGGAGGTAAATGCTAATTAAGTTACTATTCTATTGAGAATAGTAAACTAAGTTGTGTATATTTTCGTGAGCTGTTTCTTGCATATTTACAAAATGGATTAGTATGAAATATATGGAAAATTTTTGTCGGAAGAATTATTTCGAGTTAAATTAATAAAGTTTATTGTTGTAACTCATTCTTTATTTTAAAATTTTTTTAAGTTTTATATTAATACTAGTATTTTTACCCGTGCGTTGCACGGGAAGATTGTATCTAAGATATAATTTAGAATCCGATGGCGGATTTTGCAACCCTCAAATTTTTTGGTGTGGGTCCAGATTGGCATGTACTCGACCTAAATCAATTCCTATTAACTGCGAATAATTATATTTTTAAAATTATAAAAACTTTAATATAAGCAAAAATATTTGGACAGTTGGAAACGAAAAATATTTGAATCCATAAATTATAAGTCCACGATGAAGTGTCTCACCATTATCTCATTCACCATTTGCTTAAAAAAAATTTGAGGTGAGAAAAAAATTATTTCGTGGCTCAACTCGCAGGGCTAAAGTCTTACTTGACCCTTCTCTTGACCCACCCCTAGTATTCGTGGGTTGGCACAACTCAATAACTCATTGGTCTAGGGACGAGTTTTGGCCAACCTGTACCGAACCCGACCCGTTGTCATTTCTAAAAACGAATATTAACATATCGAGGAGGAACTCACCAATTTAATATGACTTGAAGTCATCTTCAATCTTCGTAGTAGGCTTGTGTCAAAATCTAGCTAATCCGTAAATTCACTCCCCGTTAACAGTCTAAGTAATAATAAAATATAATTATAGAAAATACAATTAATACACATGTTTACAACATAATTAAGGAAAAAGGAAAAATCTAAAACCTAAAATTTTATTTAAAAAAGAGAAAAGAGAAAGATTTTTTTTCTTTTCTTTCCTTTTTTTTATTTTACAAGCACATTTACACTCAACCATATTTAAATTCAGACATTTTCAATTTATTCTCCATGACAAATATGCTTCAAAATTGATGAGATAATGGTAAGTCGCAAATTAATGTGAATAGAAATGAGCGATTGTTTTGAATAAGGGCACAAAATTAAGCCCAAAGATCCGATGACCTCATAAAACGACTCTATGAATCTTTGCCATCATCAAAGCCTCACTAAGCAATCACCATTCACTATACATAGACTGATTTGGATTAAGCCTTATTTTTTACCTGATCAAGCATTCGATTTGCTTGCTATTCTTCTACTTCAATTATTTTCCTTTTGTCATTGAATAATATGTATATGAATAGCAAGTTAGTCATTTTATCAAAGTTGATTTTATAACCAATATTATGTGTTAAAAGACATATTTCTATTACTTATGTTATTCGTAAACATGTTTCTTATTATTTCAAAATAATTACCTAACACAATTAAGTATGTATCAAGGTTAAGAAGTGAAAAAGCATATGATAAATTGTTGTAAATGATTTTATATTTAATTATAAATGGAGTAAACAAACGAAAAGGAAAATATCCATGATCAAAACACCACAAAGTTTCATAGTCCATAATGATTGGACAGTCGAAACTAATTCTGAAAAGGTCACAACTTTCGATTCTAAAGTTAAGCGTCAAATGGATAAAAACAACTTATCTTGATTTATCTATGTTTCTATACATTCAATGAACTGGAAATTCAAAAATGACAACAATGGGAAGGACAAGATACACCATATGAAACATTTTGACCCTCAATTCTTGAATTTCAACAAATAAAAAATAATAATAATACCAATAATAATAATAATAATGAATAAATAAATAAAAATAAAAAACTAAAGATAAACCCAGATGCACACAGCAGGTATTGTGAATTTTCAAAATAAATTAATAAAAGAAGTTAAGGACTATAAACACCAATAACGCACATATATAGCTATCAAGAGCAATGTTCATCAACTTTAAATCCACTGATAATGAAACAAATTTAAAATATTCGTAAACATAAATAAATATCTCAACTGTTTTACATCAACACCAAGACTAATTCCAATTAATCTCTTAACATAATCAACTACTTTTTTCACCTCTGTTTAGAAACCATAGTTGTCTAGACCTTGCGAATAGTCTGATTTGTTTCAATTTCCACCCTGGCCCAATGCTCTGGTCCAATGTCAAATTGGTTGGAGTTCCACAACAACGCACGTAGCCGATGGAACCTTCACTTCCTCAACTATTCTCCACCTGCTAAATTGTCAGAAATCAATTAAAGTACGACTTAAGAACTCTATTTAACTAAAGACACCCAAAATAGTGTATACAGAAAAAATACGATAAGCCAGTGCTTTCCCCATATATTTTGCAATTCATAAGTCTTACTCAAACCAAAGTCTAAACTACAACAAATCATGCCAATACTTCAGTATTCAATAAAAAACAAAGCATGTTGTATATTTAAATAGTCCTATATGAAAAAAAATGAAGAATTGGGGAAAAGAAAAAGTCGAATAACGGCTACGAACCTTTGATCAGTTAAATAAAGAAAACTGGTTCTATGCCAATCCTTAAACTTCCCTTTGATATCCCATAGGCTAACTAAAGAATCAATAATTCCAACAGCAAAATATATGTGCAAGATTAACATTATCGAGTTTATATAATAGACCTGACTATCATCAATTACCTTGCTCAACACAGCGCAGATATTTTGATAGGAGGATCATTACCTAACAGTGATTCTATCAGGCCCTCATTATTTCACATTTTGAATAAGAAAACATATAAAATAGGTTTGACACACACTTTTCTAGCATGATAGACATGCTAAACCACATTCATGCAAGTTCTCCGTAACACAGGATTCAAATGTGTTGATGTATCAAATGAATACAATAGTCAATTAATTAACAAAGGAAAACACGACGCATCTTATATAATAATTGAAGAGTTTAATATTTAATTCGAAGTTCAAAAAGAAACACATGCATAAAAGAAGGGAAAAAAGGGGTTTTGCTCTCCAGATCAGACGAGAACAATATAATTATTCAATTACAAAATAAATTCGAGAAAGGTTCTTAAAAAAATGCACTTTAATGCCGAATTCTTTTGAATATATGAGCAACTCTGGCATGACATCACAATTTTTCACGACCTCGTCAAATCAACACCAGAAGCAATAAGTCAATAACTCTGACTTGCATAGACATATAATAGTTGCACCAAACACTTAGGAAACAAATAAACACATGATAATATAAGAACACATGTATGGGCTAGAGAGACTTGTCCTAAGTAAATTTAAACCAATAATCAATTCAAGTCATTGCTCCAACCAACTTTCAGATAATTTATTTATAGAAAATAGAACAAAAGAGGATTGAACCAAATAAATAATACTCATTTGCAAAAATGGTTAAAAGCAAGAAAAATGAAGTTTGAAGTAGATTTATTACGATTAACGGAAAAGTACACAGAAAACAAAACTCTTGAGCCACTCATATACAACCGAGCACCCCAAAAAGAAAACACACCAAACAGAACCAAATAATTACCCTCCACAATACCTATGGTGGAAGAGATCAAGGGACAAATAAGTCATATTGTGAAAAGAATGAAAATAGCATTATAGACACAACCAACAAAATTGGAACCTCGTTTGCAGGATTGTCCTAATATGATTGTTATTTTGTAATTTGTTCTAACCATTCCCAGTGGCCAGAAAAAACAGGTCTCTTGTCAAGTTCAACAAATCATTCTGCATAAAGAATTTACATTAAAAAGTCAAAAATTAATTAAATTAATGAGGATCAATAGTTTAATTGAAGAGAATAAAAGTGGAGTTACATCATTACCTTAAATGATTATTACTCCATAAAAGATGGGTAAATTAAACAGAGTAGTAGCTTGATTACCTTAACCCTTGGATATCTAATTACGCTCGGCACCAACTTGTTCTAAAGAACGAATTCACAAAACAAAAATCGTTAGCTGACTCAATTTTAAGTAGAAAGCATGTTTGGTGAAGCGCTCTGGACTACAAAGCCCAAGAGATGAACTTTCAGATGCTAATATACGATGTCTACAATCAAAATTTTTACGACATATATTTCAAGACAAAGAAAATATGCAACCCACAAATCTTCAAAGATAGATAAATTCAACTTACAAATCACAAAAGATAAATTAAATTTACAGATCACAAACCAACATATTCCAGTAAGGAAATTAGTAATGAAATCTATGTTATAGCATTCACAACAGGCATGCAATCGAATTATCAGAAATTAGGAAAAACCTAAGAATCAATTTCCAATTTTTCATTAGAATCTAATTTGTGAACGATAAATAGCTTGACATACCTGTGCATTGAATGACACAATAGGCGGCAACATTTTTATTGCAATGGATGGAGGCTAGGAACAGAGTTCAAAATCGAGGGTGTTGCCGCCGATCGGCAGTGGAATCCGGCAAAAAAAAAGGTTGAAATTAGAAGAATAAAACAATGGATTTGGGTGCGATTTGCGTGGAAAAAAAATGAATTAGAAGAACTATTATTACCGTTTTGAAGAGCAAGATGTCAGCAGTCGAAGCTTTTTCCGGTGAGAAGACACCTGCATCGGTAGTATCCATCACTCAATCGTTCCCTGTATAGAGAGAAGGAAGACGATTTTTCTTTGTTGGTAGAGAAATTGGCCCAGTAATTGAGAAAACCGATTCTGTGATTAAATGGAATTTGGGAGATTTGCGGGTATTACGGATCCCAAATGGATTTGCATTAGATGATGATAAAGGTCGAGAGTCACGGGCTAGATTTGAATGCAAAATGGGATACGTAAGAGATTTGATCCATGGTTATTATTAATTAATTAATATTTAAAGATTATTATATAGAGTTAAAAAACCACCGCAATTAGGGAAGCAATGAACCAAATTCTATATATTAACAATTAACAATAAAATAATATTTTTTTATTTTGAAAAATGCAAGTTTGAGCGAGAAATAAACATAGATTATGCCATCAATAGGCTTCTTGGGAAAATATTGATTGACAAATTATTGGGATTGCAATTTATTTAAAAAAATTAAATAAAATAAAAAATTGTCTCAAGGGGGAAAATTTTATCAATTAATTATTAATATTTAATTTAATTTAATTTAATAAAAAATCAGAATAAATAAAAAATGTGAATATAAATAATTTTTTAATCAGTCTTAAAGATTGAGGCAAATCGAGCAAAATCTATTTTTTGATTAATCAGTATTTATTAATCCCCAAAAATGAGTTATGAGAATTAAGAATAAATAAAAAACAATATAAATAATTTTTTATGGATATGGATATAGAATATAGATATAGAATTATAGAATATAGATAATTATTATGGTAGGATAATTATGGCCATTTAAGGATAATGATGAAATAAGGTAATTAAATAATGAATTAAAAACTTAATTAAGTGCATTGGAGGGAAAACTTGATGAGTTGGAATAAAAAAATGAATTAAAAAATTAAGAAAAATGTGTGCAAAGGCGGGAAAAAACCTTGCTTTTATATATATATAGATTATTAACATTTATCAATACCGTTATTAGTTGAAAAATTTGTCCCCCACGCAATGCACGGGTGAAACAGCTAGTATAAATAAAATAGTATTTTTTAATTCTGAAAATTATAAAATTGAGCGGAAAACTGATCTCATTTTATTAATATATAGATTTAAAATATTCAGAGTAAAATTATCTTTATTACACTGCCACTTAAATTGAATTATGCGCTAATTAATTCATAGTAAAATTATCTAAACTGCTTTTCTTTTATTATATATATACTAGTATTTTCTCCCTTGCGTTGCACGGAGAGATTTATAGCCAAGTTATAATTTAAAATATGTGTAAAATAAAAATTGTAATAATATATTTTCCTTTTTTTTCATGGTAAAAAGATATGGACAGGAGATTTAAAAAGATCACACATGATAATAACTCGGATTTGAGAGATAAGGAGTGATTCTATCAAAAGATTAGGGGTGATAATAATAATAGAAGATTATCCATGGATTGAAAATTAGGTATTTATGCTTCAGCGGGAAATATAAATAAAATAGTATTTTTTTATTCTGAAAATTATAAAATTGAGCGGAAAACTGATCTCATTTTATTAATATATAGATTTAAAATATTCAAAAGTAGGGAAAGTATCAACGCATGATATATTTTTTGGTTAAATTTAATTAGTGATTTTGGTAACCAATGTGATCCACGCTTCACTTGAAGCTATTAAGAATAGATTGATTAAATTATTTTGATTAAAGCTAGTCACCTACTTTTAAAAAATTAAAATACAATATTTAACATTTCTTTCAAATTTTCTTCAAACAATTATGAGGATGAGATCAATGTGTAGTTTGTAATTTGTATGCATGTACTCGAGATTATCCAAAAGTATGTTAATTGAAAGTTGATTAAGTTTTAAAAGTAATAAATTATACATGTGTTACTATCGGTTCTATTCCCTTATCCCCTCGTATGGGTAGGGGAACATGACCGATGTTCCTACAACTACATTAGAGAATTTTTTTTTTTTTTTTTTTTTTTTTTTTTAGAAAAAACATTAGAGACTGTATTTAAACGTGAAAGAAATGTAGCGTGGTAACGGTAAACAATGGTTTGAGCCCCAGTAAATTAATTTACAAAATGGGACTACAAATTATGGTCTGCCAACTCATAAAAGCCCACAGACATAATGTCTGTGCTGTAGCTCCGAAGTAGGCCCAATAATCTGGTGAAAATCGCAGGCCATTACATCATATCTAGCTCTTGATGCCATAATTTTATATTGTTAATTTGTTTACATGCTTGCAAGAAATTGTTGAAAATATTTTGAATGTGATAAAAAATTTATCGATTTATTCATTACATATTAACATATTATGTACACCAGAATTCGTTGATTGTCACAGTTAAAAACTATGACTTCAACGGTGAGTCACGATTTTTTACTGTAACAATTTCAGTCGTGATCCTGCCATTGGTCACAGTTCAAAACCTTGACAAATGGGTTTGGTTACGGTTGGCTTTCAAGACATCCAAGTGAGACATGGACCGATTTAGTCACGGTGCACGGTGATAAATTGTGACCCCTTGTGCCGTGGGTCGTGGTTTGGAATCCGTGACTCCTTCTCCTCATTCTTACTTGATTTCGTGTACACGGGATATTTATGTATTGCTAAAATTCCCAAACAATTAGTTTAACTATTTTGCTAAAACTTTTAACAAGAAAAAATAACTCATATGATATTATTATTACTATTAGGAATATAATGGATTTCATATTACCAGTTGTTTCATTCGTGCGTTGCACGGGAGCATAATTTTTTAGCTAATAATATTATTAATGGGTGTTCGTCGTATTAATATAAGATCTCAAAAAATAAAATAAATAATGAGTCGCAATAATAAACTTAATTAATATAACTAATAAAATCATTTTTGAAAAATTTTGATAGAATTTCCCTCTATTTTGTTCCAATTCATCTTGCAAACAATTGGGGGAAACTCACCAAAAATACAAATGTAATTTACAATACTCTGAAAGACATCAAGAGTTAAAGCAATCCAAATATAGCACCATCAGTAATACTCAACAACAATATACAAGATAAAAAATAGAAACATCTTCATATTTTGACAAAAATGATGAATGCACTCAATATAAGTCACATCCATAATTGTCACATAGAATATAAAAATTTGTGTTATTAAACAATTGAATTGTACTAAAATAATAAATAAATTTTAGATGAACGGAACATCTCTGACATTACTTTCACATAAATACTGGCGCTTTAGCTTAAAAAACCTACAAAAATATTAGAAATAACATCCTATTTCAAATATAATCAATAAAACTTACTAAAAGTGTACTTTTCGACCGTGAAGTACGTTGAGTTACCTTTTTAAAACACAGTGCCACTAATGCATACGCCGATTCTCTGTTTCCTACGTCCGGACGGTATCCACGCCACGTGGCGTGAAGGCCCCATGTCGCTCAAATTTTTTTAAAAAATTCTTTTAGTATTTACGTTAGATTAGATGAATAATACATAACTGCCCCCTGATGGTGGGGGCCGATGGGGCCATACGAATTTTGTTCGGTGTGGGTACGCAACCTTCTAATGCATAAATGGTACATATAATCAATTTGTATAACTCTGTCATATTTGCGATGAGAACATTATACCTATATTTTTTTTTAAGAGTAAACATCTTACCTAGATAAATATAAGAGTACAAAAAACAATAATATATAAATACAATCCTTCACTTCATATATCAAACCATGAATGATATAAAGGATTTGCGTAAAAAAAAATAAAGTTAACAACATAACTGATACGATTAATAAGTATGAAACTTTAAATTTAAACAATTCTTTATAGACGACATTTATAGTCATGGTAGTTGGACGACCATCGTCATCGTGTATCACAAACTTTAAACTATTTCTATACGTTACCCTCGAGACTGCAACATACCATTACTATTCAAACCTTAACTGTTCCACCCGAGTGTTGTGCAGGGGATAAAATTTTCAACATCTATTTTTTCCATATATATTGATTAAATATTGTATTATCATCAGAATTAGAATATAAAAACAATTAATAATCACCTAAAAGCCTATTTCTCTACCTAATTATTATAGTTTGATTCATACTTTAAAATTGTACTAACTCTATATGAATTTAAAAAATAAAAATAATAAAATATAATGCAATTTATCTCATTCCAAATCGATCCATTACAAAGATAATGGTGTAAGTACTCATAAGACAATTACAATTTTAAATCTAATCTTTGATAATTTAACTAAATAAATATGTACTTTTAGTTTTAAATCTTCTATGTTTTTTTCATATACATTCATTCAACAATTCATTATGAGACAATTAGAATAAAAATACAATTAATACTCTTAACTTTTCTACTTTAATGTTGAGAAACTAATAACATTGATTCATGATTGAGGTGTCAATTGGACCAATGAGACATTAATTTACTAAGTTAACATGTGAAATTTTGGCGCAAAAAATAAATGTTCCAAGGAAAAAAAAAGTCCGAAGAAAGTATAATCAATCAACGAATTCACCTTTACAATTTAAAAAATTATGTTGACTCAACAAAAATATATAAAAAAGTAATAATACAAAAAAAATTAGCATTACGAAGAAATAATAATTAATTTAAAAATTTATCGAAAATACTCCATCAAAATGGGTCAATTCATATTTTAATTTATTTTATACTTGTAAATAGTAATTATTACATTGTAAATTAATCTACTGCAAAAAAAAATTAAAACGTTTATTGGACTTTTACAATTGTGACGAATTATGTGAATTAAAAATTTTAATCAACCATACAAAAAAAAGTATAATTGATTTTCACGATGAACATATTGGCATAAAAACTAAATGATCTAAGGCAAAAGAATTAATAGTGTGAAGAAAGTACAATCAATTCGCGAATTTATCTTAACAATTTAAAATATTCTGTCCACTTGTACTAATAGTTTAAAATTTTGATAATACAAAAAAAGGAAAAAAATTTATTATTGCGAAGAAACTATAATCGTTTTTTCACACGAAGTGAGTTCGATACTCTTTTGACTGAAACTACCTTCCACTGCTGAAAAATATTTTTCATGTAGGCACAAAAAATAAATGATTTACGAAAAAATTTAATAGCGCGAAGAAAATATGATCGATCAACATATTTACTTTAATATTTAAAAAATCATGTTATCCCATTCTGATGGTATAAAAATTAATAAAAAAAGAGAAAATAATTTGCCAGTGTGAAGAAGAAATAATTGTTTCAAAGTTGCCAAAAAAATCTTCGAATTGGGTCGATTAATATTTTAATTTATTTTACACTTGTAAACAGTAATAGTTGCATTACAAATTAATCTACTGAAAAAAATTATAAAGTATATTGATTTTTACAATTGCAATAAATTATGTGAACTAAAAATATTAATCAACCGTACAAAAGAAGTATAATTCACAACGAACTTATTGACATAAAAATCAAATGATCCAAGGAAAAAAATTAATAGTGTGAGGAAAGTACGATCAATTCATCGACTTGCCTAAACAATTCAAAATATTGTATCGACTCCTATTAATAGTTTAAAAATTTGATCATATAAAAAATAAAAAAATAAAAAAGTTTAATAGTGTGAGTCCAATACTTTTTTGATTGGAACTCTTCCACTATTAAAAAACATTTTCTATGTGGGCACAAAAAATAAATGATCCAAAAGGAAAATTTAATCATGTGAAGAAAGTATGATCAATCCATAAATTTACCCTTATTATTTTAAAAATTATGTCACCTCAATCTAATGGTATAAGAAATGAATGAGGAAAAAAAGAGAGAAAAAATAAGTTATCACTCTGAAGAAAGAATAATTGTTGCAATAACGTACCGAAAGCACTCCATCGAATTGGGTTGATTCATATTTTAAGTTATTTTATATTTGTAAGCAACAACAGTTGTAATACAAATTAATTTATTGAAAAAAATTATAAAGTACATTCAAATTTCAAATTGTAACAAATTATGTGAACACCATAAAAATTGATGAGAACTATAACGCAAATTCGATATAAATTATTGAAATGCAATAATAATTCTCGAAGCTAATTGACTACTAATCAAATCCAATAACAAAACCATCAACACTAATATAAAATCGGTTTAAAAGATATAATTGTTGAAATGTAATATTAAAACCCATTTTCCATTAATTATTTCCACTAAAGGATATCTATAATTTAAAAGATATAAATCTAGATTCAATTAATTAAAAATATTGGATTACTGTTACAATTGAATGATTAATTAAAAAAAATTAATGTTACATATTTCTTTTAGTTTTTGCGTATAAATTTGATGAATTGTAATTTTTTATCACATCAAAATGAAATCGTAAAAACTTGTTAATTTTAATTAATTTTCATTTTTTAGCTAATTTTATTTTTGAAAATAATTAATTATTTCTAAAACTAAGTAAAGGGACCGATCTAATCATCTTACAAGTTCCTTTTAATTTTTATATAAAATGTTAGTGACTTCTAATTATGTATCACACAAAAATTAAATCTTAGTGAAATTGCTGATTTAGATTAATTTCTGTTTCTTAGCTAATTATTTATCAAAATTAATGTTTAGAAATTGGACCGGACCGGCCGGTTCAACCATCTACCGGTCCAAAATTCAATCCAATTATAGTTTAAAATCGGACTATTAGAAAACTTTCCAAAAATCGGTCAACCGACCAGTTCAACCGGTTACGGGTAATGGCTCAACCGGTTTTTTTATTTTTTATTTTTAATTTTATTGGTTTGATTATTTTTTAATTTTTTTAATTAAAAACCATTTGACCTGATCCAACTGTTTGACCCTTGAATTGTTGCCTTCTCCGATTTGCTGGCCGGTTCTGTTTTCTTAACATTGATAAAAATAATTAATTATTTAAAAAATTAATTAGTGTATCAAATCAAATTTTTAAATTTTAATGTTATAATTTTGCTTTAATTTTGTGTAAAAATTTAATGAATGCTAATTTTGTATCACACAATAATCAAATATTAATGAAATTATTAATTTTAATTAATTTGATTTTCTTAAGAATTAATTTCCATCTCATAGTTAATTATTTATAAAAAGTCTCTCATTCCATATATAAATATAAATCTCTAGATTCATACTAGAAAGATATAATAAAATAATAATTATCAATATTTATGCAAGGAAACAAAATTTAGATTTAATATTTAGCATTTAATATAAATAATAATTTTTTAATTGTTTAATTTTTATGTAAAATTTTAGTGACTTTTAATTATGTATCACACAAAAATTAAATAATGAAATTATTAATTTTAATTAATTTTATTTTCTTAAGAATTAATTTCCGTTTCGTAGTTAATTATTTATAAAAAAATCTCTTATTCCATATATAAATATAAATCTTTACATTCAGATTAGAAAGATATAATAAAATAATAATTATCAATACTTATGTAAGGAAACAAAATTTAGATTTAATATTTAGCATTTAATGTAAATAATAATTTTTTAATTCTTTAATTTTTATATAAAATTTTAGTGACTTTTAATTATGTATCACACAAAAATAAAATCTTAGCGAAATTGTTGATTTAGATTAATTTCCATTTCTTAACTAATTATTTATCAAAATCAATGTTTAGAAATTGGATCGGACCGGCCGGTTCAACCATCTACCAGTCCAAAATTCGACCCGGTTATAGTTTAAAATCGGACTATTATAAAACTTATAAAAAACCGGTCAACTAACCAGTTCAACCGGTTACCCGGTAATGGCTCAACTGGTTTTTATTGGTTTTAATTATTTTTTAATTTTTAATTAAAAACTGTTTGACCCGATCCAACCGCTTCATCCTTGAACTGTTGCCTTCTCCGATTTGCTGGCCGGTTCGGCATTCTAAATATTGATAAAAATAATTAATTATTTAAAAAATTAATTATTGGATTGAATCAAATTTTTGAATTTTAATGTTATACTTTACTTTTAATTTTGTGTAAAAATTTAATGAAAGCTAATTTTATATCACACAATAATCAAATATTAATGAAATTATTAATGTTAATTAATTTGATTTTCTTAAGAATTAATTTCCGTCTCGTAGTTAATTATTTATGAAAAGTCTTTTATTCCATATATAAATATAAATATTTAGATTCAGATTAGAAAGATATAATAAAATAATAATTATCAATACTTATGCAAGGAAACAAAATTTAGATTTAATATCGAGCATTTAATATAAATAATAATTTATTATTTTTTTGTTAGGATTGATTATAATTTAATAAAAAAGAAAAAAATCAAAAGACAAACAATATATAGAAGATAAGTTCAAATCAGTGAAGATTTGAAAAAAATCTAATTTTGGTGAGGATAAGATTTAATATAGATAATAATTAGTTAATTGATTATTTGAGATTAATTATTAATTATTAAAAAAAGGAAAAAAATCAAAAGACAAAAAAGGATTTTATTTTAGGTGGGAAAACTAATTAATCTAATTAAAAAATAGGTTGAAATTTCCCTACTTTTCTATATAAATATAGATTAGCTAGTTAATTCATAGTAAACACCAGGAATGATAAGGTACCATCGATGGAGTGATGGCAAATTTCCCGATTCGATGGATACCCGATTCGAATGGAGCAATTTTTTACCGATCCGAAGATCCGTGGATCGGCCGATCCAAAATGGACTTGGATTTGGATTTGGATTTGGATCGGTCTGATCCGATCCGAATTGATTTTTTATTTTTATTTATTTAATTTTATTTTTATTATTTTTTAATTTTTTATAAAAATCTATACTAATATGGATCATATTTGGATTTTTTTCTTGATTCGATCCGATCGATCCGATCCGAATCCGAATCCGATCCGAGGAATTTGGATTTGGATTTGGATCGGGGTATTTGATTTGGATTTGGATTTGGATTAGGCCGATCCGATCCGAACCCGATCCATTGCCAACACTAACGGCACCATCAATGGCATTTTGGGGGTCGATTCGACCCTCCGGTATGAAATCCGAGACCAAATCCTAATCAACACAAAGAATTTTAGCCTGAATTTTCAAATTTTTCCGACGACACACGCTGCTACTTAATTATGTTGGCATTTTGTTTACTTAACAATTTTCATACAAAAATCTTTAACTTTATAAACTGACATCATTGCTACCTAATTTAAATAAATCAAAAATAAAATAAAATAAATAACAAGAATTATTGGTATATATTTTTGTCGATCGGGTTTCTCTCCTGCGGTCCTGAACTCCTGATGTGAATGGATTTTGTGCAGGCCATTCGTGATTCGACCATTATGTGACATGCTCTTTTATCTTTTGGTCTCTCTACCCATTATATTGTATGCCTTTTTAATTTTGCAACTCTTTACACTAGAGTGTGAATACCTAGGTTTTATTCTTTTTGCTTCTTTAAGTTTTCTTTTGGGTAATCAAGTCTCCACTTGGGGCGAATTCAGAATTTCTTTAAGACAAGTTTTAGTCAAGGCTCTAAAAGTCATAAGACTTGACAAATTATAGTTATATACCATGTTCGGGCAAATTAAGGTGCACCTAGTCATCGACAAGACAAAATATATATGAAAAAGAGCGTGATTCACGAGGCTGTTCTACTTGTGATGCCTTTTAGAACACAACATGAAAATTCGATCGGTCTTGAACAAGGATGAGCTAAGATAAAATATTTCAATAAATTGTTGAACCAATTTTTTTTTTTTTTTTTTTTGTATGTCAAAGCATTATAGATGTATCTAACGCAGTTGCAAAATGACCATATAGGTTATTTGTAGCGATAATAATGAGTCGGGCTAGCTTGCATGCTCCAGCTTAGCAAATCAAACCATGAGCCGAGCCGATCTTTAAAAGTACGAGCCAAGTCGATCCCGGCTTCGCCCATTGGCTTGACAAGCCAACCACGGGCTAGCCCATGTGGTGACTCAAATAACTCACCAAAGCTAATTATTATTATTATTATTTTGTAAAATTTTGTAAGATTGTGTAAGTCTATGTATAAGTGTGTGTTCGTTTTCACTTATTTTCACCTAAAAATTACTTACTACTAAAAGTCAAAATCAAATATCAATATCAACCACACATTTCACATCATCACTCATTATTATCCACACATCTCGTGGTCCACACCACTACACTCCACTTTTAGCAAAATTTTAAGCAAAAATAAGTACACACGAACACACGCTTCTTGGTTGACCATTGCATACAAATTAAAAGGAACCTCCAGCGCACAATTTCCATACGCAAGACTTAAAAACCTATTACGACGTACATGGTCCAAGGTAAAGTGTGTGTATGCTTGTTAAGTATTAACAATGCCTATATATCTCTAATATTTGTATGTATAGTTGGCCACCCACCAGTCTCCAATCTCCATCCATCTTCACATCTGTCCACTGTCCAAACTGTCAACCTCGTTTCATAACTTTAAAGGGTTGTGGGTCTATGTTTCTTAAATTCCACTGCTCTCTATTTGAGGCATTGTGGTCCTTTGTTTCATACACAATAATTTAAATCTCAACTCTTCATATGTCTTTGTACACTGCCCTTTTTTTTCAGCCTTTCTCTACTTGTATTTCTGTACTTGTCAAATGTATTCACTTCCGGTGGACCCTCTCATTTTCGGGTTCTGTTCCCATTTTTTTTTTTTTTTTAGCGGTCGACGCATTCTGACTCTGTACCATGTACTGATTAGGTAACTATGATTTTGAATTGTCACGTATTAACTGTTTCATATGTGGTAGTTTGAGATCATAATCACTTCAACAGTTATAAAATATGTGTGTCGACTGCAGCTGTCATAGTTCAATTAATCAAGGAGGGGTAGAATTACAGTAAAATGAAGTGTTGGGACTAACATTTGTGGTAAATTCTGCAGTTCTTAAAAGTACCATGCATCATCAATGAAGCACTGCAGCTCCATTGATAACATTTCATCCTTGTAATGGAACTTTTATAGAAATGGTTGGTGCGTTGGACTGAACATGATTAGAAAGGATCTCGGACAAGACATGTGATTTTTCGAGCAAAATTTGTCAATTTTCATGGATTGTGTGGTTCATTTAGCGCCTCGCACCAAATTAGCACGCCTTAAAAATGGGAAAAATGAAAAATATTCTCTCGTCCTAGCCATATATATCTATCGAATTTTACAGAAATAATCTCCTCCTCCCATTGAGAAGATAAGGCCTCCTGATAGCTGACAGCTGATGTGACACTGTAATATTAACAGTGTTGGATAGGATGGTTTATTTTGCACTAAGATTATTATTGTTAAATTTATATGATTTTGAGAAAATCTAGATCATCATTGAAGTAGATAAACTCAACAACCCTCCTCCACAAAAGTCTCTTTCATTAGAATCGATCGAACCAATTTGTAAATCGATTGATTTGTTTTCCGTTTAGAACATGGTTAGCATATGAATACTTCATATAAAATAGATGACTACATAATATTTGCTAGCTTAGTAGGGAAAGAAGAGACAAGTTGCACTATACAATGTTGAATAAGCTTAGTCAAACGAATATAAAGCAAATTAAATAAATGTTAGCCAATTTAATGAAACTATCAAGATGTCTTTCTTCATGAAGAACAAGAATAACAACCTCTTGAGCAAATACAAGAATCTTATCCTTAGAGATGTAAATCCAAACTCACATGACCTTCTTGCATTGTGGGCTTCAATTCACATCCCAATCCGAGTTGTGAATTCGGCTTACTTGGCTTGAAGTTCTCATCATAGAACGATGGACAAGTCGAGCTTTGAAACGATGGGATTCTCATTCTCCACAAGGCCAAAGGGCTCCCATTGATAGGTGCTTGTGTGTAGTTATAAGATCCATACAACCTCGAGTCACTAGCATACGAGTAATTGCTCCTATTGCTCCAGGAGTGATGATGATGATGACTAGCCATGGCTGAAGGTGGAGAATAATTCATTACACCATAAACATGAGGTTCAACAAGGCCACCATTCACCATTGCAGACCTGAGATGGGCGCGTTTGGCATTTTGACGCTCTCGCTTGTGCGCGTTTTGATGGCCTCCAAGTGCTTGAGAAGTGGGGAAGTTTCTACAACAATAATGGCATTCAAATTTTCTACTACTACTACTATCTCCGTTATTGTTGTTATCATTGTCTTTAGCCTCTTCTTGAGTTGTGCTATTGTTTTCACAATGGTCGGGTTCGTCATTAGCGGTCGAGTCGCCTCCGAATTCTTTGCCAAAGAGCTTAAAGATAGGCTTCTCTTTGATGGGAGCCGGACGAATAAAGGGTAGTTGAGAGAATGAATCGACGTTCATGAAGTCACGAGTCTCTCTATCACTCTTCTCCATTGATGTACAAGACTTTTTATCTCGAGTATGGGTTGTAAGAAGTTTTGAGGGGAAGAAGTGGAGAGAAATGTGATATAGCTAGCTTGGGAGGAAACAAGTTGTCTTGTCTTAAGAGGGACTTGAGAGAGGGTTTAGTGGGACCACAATGACCTCTTTGCTTCTCGTATGTGGAGAGTCCAAATCTGCTAATTCAATTATTGTCGCACATGTTATCCCATCTAATTAAGATAATATAAGCTATTGTTTTGGTACATTTGATTATGCATATGTACTAGTATTTTGATTGGATAAATCATAAAATAATCTCATCGACGCGAATCGAGACTGCAGATTTCAACTCTCGGTGGAGGTGGAGGTGGAGGTGGAGATCTAAAATTTACGGTTGAAAGTGTGCGATTCTTGAAATTAAAAGGGCAAAAAGGGTGGTGGGACCTCATGTATAAGTGGAGCCTAAAGATGTGGCCCTAAAATTTGATGTTTATATAAGAATGGTTTTTGGCTTACATTTCTTGACTTCTATTTTTGTTTTATTCTATGATAATTCTGTAACCGAGAGATTAGCGCGTTACTGAATCTGGTTAAGCGGGGTTAATTAAGATTTGTCCTAATTAGTTTGCTTGGATAAGTGAAGTAATGAGAGGGATGTGAACAAATGAGTTCATTTGTGGACCTTCCTCACAGGACCATGTTACAGACATACTTACAATATTTGATAGTAAAATATTTTGGAGTATTTACTTTTGTCTATTTATATCAATCAGTACTCATTATTTTTATACTCCCTTCGGCCCCGACTATATATAGGTTCATCATTCCTTTTTTGTTTGTCCCAATTATATGGTCTTGTGACCATATTGTAAAATTTATTTTGTATTACTTTACAATCATACTCTTATTTAATGCTATAATTGTAAGTATTAATTTAAAAATTACTCATTTAATATTAATAATGGTAAATTAGGAACACAATTCACAAGATTTACTTTTCCAACCATATTCTTAATCCTTGTGAAAAAGCAAAATGAACATATAATTGGGATAGAGGAAGTATTACCGGTGTTATTTACTTTTGTCTTATGTATAGTTGATTACCATACCATTCATTAAATTACTCGAGTAAGTGAATAAATTCTGCAACGTGGTCCAAAATTTAACTGTGACCAACACAACACATCACATTAAATGAAATAGTTGTCTATGTCTCACCGAAATTTTTTTTATTAGACTAATTTTAATGGTACAACGTAGATTATTATTAATGTAATAAATAGAATGCAGAATGAAAGAAAAAAAAAATCTCCAATTGCGGGTATAGATTGAATTTATAATGGTAAGGTATCCCATTGCCAGTTTGTTCCGAATTCGAGACACCCACCCCACCCCTATGATCCCCAATTTATATTAAAAAAATAATCGTATGCAAGTATATCAATTATTTATTCAAGGAGAGAGAATAATAGAATCATCCTAAATAATTAAATAAAAAATGTTAGCATATTGTCGGCATAGAATTGTATTTTTACAATCCACACACATACTATTATAGATGTTCTTGCATGCACAGTTTTTGAACATTGTCCTTGTAGTTGTGGTAAGATAGAAGGGGTAAAAATAAATAAATAAATAAATAAAGAGAGAGAGAGAGAGAGAGAGAGAGATTGAAAGGAGGGAAGGGAAGAAAAAATAGAGACAAATAGAAATATGATATTTATCTTTAATTTTATGTTCAGCACGACTTGTAAAAAATGGACATTACCTTAAAATTAATTTGTAATTTAATAAATACAGTCACATAAGTTCTGTATATTCCATTTCACTACCATCTCCACGTTAACTAGACATTTAGAATAGAAAGCACTATTGAAATATGGAACATCAACTTCAGTATTCATTGAATGATTTTTTGAGTTGTTTGTGTTTGTGTATGGTCATGTGATGGAGGACCAGAGAGAGGGGTTTGATATTTGTTGTTATTTATGAACAACTCTGAGCCTTTGCAGAGTATTATTATTCACACAAATAGAAATTGAATGATGCGCATATTTTGAGTCAATTGTGCTCAACAATTTGCCCCATTCGTGCAGGGACCATTTCAAGAAAGAGATAAAGAGTTCATAAGTTCATTCAAATGATCCTTTCTTCTCTTCATGTGATTTTATAAATATGGTTACTCGTTTTTCAATTTTTGAAAAGTGGACCCCCCACTTACAATTTTTTTTTAATAAACCCCCACTTACACTTGTGACTAGACTAGGGAAATAATACATGAACAAATAAAGTAATAAATTGGTTGACGAAACACGTATTGGCAATACTGTTTTTTCACATCATATTATCTTTATTTAAAAGCCATTACATTTCCACATCATTTATTTATCAAATTATTTGTCCCATTGTCTGTTCAGGCTGAGATTTCCTTATGACTTATGCTCTTTGTACACAATGGGTTACACGCACGAAATGTTTCAAAATTATGTGACGTAAAATGATCACGTCACCAGATTTTAACACCTCATATTATGTAAACTATTATAGTAATGTTAGTGTACATGTAGCATTATTCTACTATAATACATACATGATACAACAATGGGCAAGATGCAGAATCACATGACCACTGAAGTCGAGGTCAATCGGCCAAAAGCTCGAAAAAAATATATAATACACAATACGCTATATTGATTAATATATACTAACCACGTACACAAAAAACTAGCATCGTCTTTGTAGTTGTGGATGTGATAGGTTTTTGTGGAGCACCATCTACACAACTGTCATGTCACTATCTCAAGGGAACCCTAATTCTGTTTAAGTGGTAAAAGAGTTTAAATTTTGGCATTTTTGCTTGCTTGTATCTTCACGCACACACATTCATATGTGATGTGCTAATTGTTGAATGAGACGAAAAAAACAGTGTCTTGTTGTTGATCAACTCTCTATCAAACGAGTTGGACTGAGTGTGACATTGCTTGATTACATAAACATAGATTTCCCATGTGTGGTGGTGTGGACGACATGGGATTTAGCCAACATATAGTTACAAGATCATCTTTTCTTCATTTCTGGTTTACAATTATTTTGTCATACTTTTAAAGTAGTCTTATTGGCACAGTTAGGACCCAACATTTTAACTTACTGCGTGCTAAGGACCTATCTTTTTTTTTTCTTAGCATTTTCGTCCTTAACCTAACGTTTTATTACGAGATAAGGACTTTTTAACCCAAAAATATAATATGACCATTTTATTTATATTATTTTCGTTAAATTAAATAAAAATATTTATAATCGAGTACATAACCTTTTAATAAGTACAAGCTAGTCCTTGTCTTCAACGCATTATCCACCACCACCACCATCATCACCACCCCCCACCCCGGCACTGCCACCGCCAACTCAATGAGAACTTTGGCGAGGCTCAAAAATAGATTTGGTGGTGGAAAACCACTAGTTGGTGGTGGTGGCACCGGAAGATAATGTATTGAAGATGAGGACTAGTTTGTACTTATTGAAACGTTATCGTCTCAATTCTACATATTTTTATTTACTTTAATGAAAATAATATAAATAAAATGGTAATATTATCTTTTTGACTTAAAAGGTCTCTATTTTGTAATAAAACATTAGGTTGAGGACGAAAATTCCAGAAAAACACAGCCCTCATTCAAGTGGATTAAAAACGTTACTGATCACGCTTAATGTTTTTAAAGTATGTTGGACAAAACCTCTTTTAAAATTATTTTTATTGAGACTCATTTAATTTCAATTATATATTTTACAGTAAAAATATATGTCTATACAATTTTGTTCACTTTTTAATAGAAAATTCTTTAACTGCTGCTTTTACTTTATCATACCCCATTGTCTAACCAATTAACGCTAATCATCTATACATATAGGTCATCTTATTTTCTTCCTCTAATACAAAGTAATTTCTTTGTTTGAGGGGATGACAAAAAAACATAACTCCGGATCTCATTTATATATCAGGGGAAAAAATTAGATAGGTATTAGACTAATTATTTTCTTCCTCCAAAGGAAATTCTCTCTGAGGGTAGGGGATGAAAGAAAAAGTTACTTTAGACCCCGTGACATGATCAAAATTTTCCATTGGTTAATTAATCTTGAATTTGTTGTTGTTAACAGTTGCTAGCTAACCAGCAAGTCAATGGGATTGCATTTTCTAAGAGCAAGCTAGATGGTAATGGGATTGCATTTTCTACGAGCCAGCTCGATTGTATCTAATTGCATTAGTGTTTACAATAAGAAAGATCCTACTTAACTAAATAAAGTGACAAATAGATTATAGTTTCCGCTTTAGTAGAGTTTTTGAGTTTGTATTATTGCGCTTGAGTACGGATTTGATGTAACTTATACCTTTAAAAAAATAAAAAATAAAAAATACGTGGTGTGTGAAAACATAAGGTTGTTATGCTTATGTAGGGTATGTTCTATATAGATTTAATTCAATTAAATCTCAAACATTTTTTTCGACTTTCATTTTCAACCACTCTTTTGATTGATCTGACAGGTATTTTAATTTTTTATACAGCTTTCATTCACTTTCCGCTACACATTTCAACAATTTTAATCTCACTCTAAAATTTAATCTCCATAGAACATACCCGAATTTTGTTAGTACATCTGTCTCATTGTTTGTTCAAGTGACATTATTTTTCTTATAATAATGTTGAGAATGGACAAATTAAATGAAATGTCACTAGCTAGACATAGAATAACTAATGACCATAAGAATTGATGTTAATTGGCTAACCTTAATTCTGACCAACAACCAAGCTTCACATTTCGTCATGTAGACATATATAGAAGACTAGACTGTCTGAACTGCCACCAAACACGGAGGTGGTTGAAGAAAAAAAATGTGTAACATGCTCTTAAGACAATTGTGTTCACATAAAATAGTGATGGTGACACAATATAAGAGTTACACAAAAATAGAACAATGATGCTTCCTCATTTCAAGAAAATCAAAAAGGAATGTTGAAAATGGACAAGAAGAATCACATATACTAGAACTTCAAATATCTCTACTTTTGAATTCCGCATTCAAGTAGATACATATATCAAGAATATGTGGATGCCAAAAAGAAGCAAATGCAAGTGGAGAAAAGCTGCACCATCATTTTCCCGTCAAACGGACAATAGCAAGACATAAAAAAGTACGTTGTTATATGCATAAACAAACAGGCAAGCAAATTACGAACAGCACATGTAGTGGGATCACATTACTTGAAATTCAACTATCATAAAATAACCATATTATTGTTTGTAAAATTGTTTATACAAATTGTTTGTACAAATATCGTTTTCCTTAAAAAATAAAAAATAATAATAATTAAAAAAAAAGAATAAAAAAATTATTATATTGAAAATAGGGGTTAACATTAATCGTTTTGAGTCTTTAAATTAAAAGCTTGATGGTCATCAGAAGATCTAATAATGCTGTGACTTAATAATATGGACCACATATGCATCTTTTCTTTTCAGAGATGTTGCACTAACCAAATGAGACGTACACATCTTCGAATTGTCAAACTCCCAAGGCTCCATCCTTTTCTGCTTTTCTTTTAGCCCCTTTTATAAGTTAGTTTTAAAAATTATGCAAAAAGAAGAGGAAAGAAAACATTGCAATCCAATTGGACGCCACTAGGCAGATGGAAATCATAATAATTCAATAATGATATGCCAAATCACTGCATTGTAAATTTGTAACAAATTACCAAAGTTGGAATCAAGAAATCTTATAGTATGACATAGGAATCAAGAAATCTTATAGTATGACATAGTTTTTTTTATTTTTTATTTTTTTATATTTTTTACGGAACACGTTTTTAACCACATAGTACAAAGAAATATTATTTTTCACGTTGTTCAGTGAATTTTCTTACCTTTTTTTACAACATGTTCTCCAAAATAATCATAAGAGGGCAAAAAAAAAAAAAGACAGAAGAAGAAGAAGAAGAACCATTATCAAACAGCTAGTCAATAAAATTTCAGCTTCCACATCCTTCTTGTTTGAAACAAGATATACCTTAGTATGTGTTCTCCTCCACTTATTTCTACTTAAAAATTATTTACTACTAAAATTCAACGTCAAACATTAATATTAACCATATATTTCAAATCATCACCCACTGTTATCTACACATTTTGTAGTCTCTACCAATATTCCTACAAAAAAATTGTTGAACCACATAATGTATTTGCCATCGCTCATAAAATTTCGAGTGCTTGTTAATGGTCTTCGTTGGCAAATGGTTTGTTGTTTGAACCAAGCCTTATCAATGGAGAAGAGTTTTAGCCACTTTAAATTTTAAAATTTTCTCCCAAGAACTTAACACTAATATGAAGAAATTAACGAAATGGTATAGAATTTATGATCTTCTATTGTTTCTAATGATTTTTGAAGGGAAATATGGTCTCTATTTATAGACTTTTTAACCCACACAAATGAAAAGGTGTAAACTCTACAAAGATCACATCCGACCATCAACACACCCGTAGTTTTAATCACGCGAACGTGGGTGATTTTTTTTTTTTTTTTGGGTTACCTTTCTTGGACGATATACTTTATATTGAACAAATTTCCAACATTAACAACACAACAGGGATCAAATTTGTACAGCTCTTGTTGAAGTAGATATCCCTCTCTGTTGCTGCCTCTTTCACATCATCGCTGTTAATGAAACTTAGAATATCAATGATAAGCATCAAGAAACCTGCGATTCCTTAATACTATGAGACCAAATGCAAGGACAAATAATACATTCAGACATGAAATCATTAATATGTGGCGGATGAATGTATTAATCAATTCCTATTGGTGTTAGTTACCAGCTGAGGCAAAAGGAAACTAATTGGGTACATTTCGCCATCGCGATTGAAACTAGATGAACCAAAAACGTCGTGATCTGGCATGACAATAACAGAATACTTGAGGAAATAGCCTGATATACGTGCATGGTCGATAAAGTTGACCTCTTTCAACCTGTCCCGAAAAAAATAATACTAGATAAACAGTGGCATAGCCAGGATTGAAATTCAGTGCGGTCCAAACACCGTTTACCATTTCATACACCTTTTCACTTATCAAACAAAATTAAGGTTTTTCCACATTTTAAACTTAGAACAAAATTAGGACTTTTCTCCTAACTGACCTTTTTTTTTTCCTTCCAGCAAATTACAAACAATATTTTCATTCCCTTGGTAACAATTAGTCAACTACACAAATGTTTCTAATTAAAGAAACAACTAACAAGGAAGCATAGGAAGATGAAATTGGGATTTCAATTTGCAAATATAGATTCAAATAACGAATCAAACTCGTGTTCTTAAACTGTAATCCTAATTGGCTACTTAACTTGGGGTTATTTCAAATTTTCAATTCATCAATTGGATATACATTCAAACAATTATAAATAGGCATAGTATAATAGTAAATGCACCAAATTAACCAGGGACGGATCTAGGATTAAGATTGGGGGAAGACTGTCGTTCGCCACAATAAAATTTTTAGCCGAAAAAAGTATAAACATAAAATGGCAGATTAATTATTCATAACAAAATAGCAAGATGATACAGCGGCCGTTGATTGTTAACCATCTTGACTGTTGACCATTATAGACAATATTTAATTAAATAATATTAAAAAATTATTAATATATACATAAGTATACCAAAATATAAAGAAATCCAGTCATATTAAAATTATCCGATCGCCACTACACTATTACAGACTCCAAGCGATGTGGTACCATACATGGTATACCACATCACCCCAGTGTGCACCATATGTACCTTACAGCACCGTAAAAACAATAAGAGACAATACTTGATACAATTTCAATTTGAACTCAAGACTTCTTGGCATTGTCAATATATTTTAAATTTTGTATTGAACTAGAAGTAGTGGCTAGATTAGATGTTGCATTAGAAATAGAACTTGTGGATTAAGGCGTTTGGTTAGGTTAAAAAGAAAGGGCCTATAACCTGTAAATTATATAAATAACATACATAAAAATTTGAAAAAATATTCTCAAAACGAAAACAAAATGGAAAAGTCAAAAATTAACCAACAAATAATCATAATTGTTCATTCATTCAATTTTAATACTAAACTAAACTAAAAATTAACTAAACCTTTCACCAAAAAAAATTAAAAAAGATAATCAACAAAAAAGCAGTGATTATTTATTGAAATTTCAATACTAAATTAAACTAAATAAATAAACTGTAAACACTAAATAAGAAATCAATTAACTAAATCCTAGTTACTCTTTATAGTTTATACGTAGATGGCTAAATTTAAAAAAAAAAATCAAATCAAATTCAAAGTTAAATTTAAGTTAAATCCAAAATAAAATAAAATAAATTCTTTATTCTAAAATTCAATTTAATTACAAACTAAGTCAAATAAATACCGCCATTCAGAAAAATCAAATAAACACTGAATAATCAATCAATACATACTAAAACAAAAGCGAGATACAAATAGCTCATTCAAGGACGCATCGGCATGACTGGAATGGGAAGAATAATTGGGCATATAATTGTGAAGTTGGGCCATCGAGTTTACTATAAAAGAAGAGAAGTCATACGAAAAGGTCCAAATTGCTAAAAGGCCCAAAAGACTGGCTCGTCTTCTTCCTCCAACTTCTGACTGTGGCGGCTGCAATTCTTCTTCTCATCTGAATGCGTAAAATTTTTTTTTTATTTTGTGGGCCATCAAAACTAAGGCTCAGAATTTTTTCTCCCAAAACCAGTGCGGTCCATGGACCGCACTGGCCCATGAAGAGCTCCGCCAGTGAGATAAATAAATGTAATACAGGTTTCTAACAATGATCTTCATCAGCTTCTCCTACACGAGAATCAGTCAGATTATTGCAGAACTAAAAGGAAAAATTTGATTATCATTAACGAATCTTAAGGGCCTAAAAATTAATAAATATGCAATTGTGATCTATTTATTTGTTCATCCATGCCTCAAAGTCAAAGGCCCTTCTCCTCTTTCATAAGATATGCACGAGTGTATGACACTTATTGCAGAACTCTGTTCATTAATCACAGATAATTACATGATCAATAATTACGTTTAGAGTTCACAACTTGTCATAGAAGCTTCACATTACATGAAAAAAAATCGTGAAATCATCAAAGTAGTTTTTCATGAAGTGTGAAAGTGGAAGATGGTAAATTAAGTATGTTACCTGATGGAAGTCATTGAGATGAATATGGATCATGGACATGATGCCCATCAATTCTGACGTGAGGAATGTCAGCAATGATCGGGTAGTAGCCTCCTCTGTTCTTCAGGCATCGTTTCTTGATAAAAGGACATTCATCAATCTCAAGACTCCAAAGCTTGTTAAGCTGATCTTCCACTGGCAACTCCACAAGCTTTGAGCATCTAATGATCCATAAAATCCTAAGAGAAGTGAGGTTCTCAAAGCCCTTTAAGTTTTCCAAATTTGGCATGTCAGTCAACCACAACTCAGTGACAGATGAAGGAAGCAAATAGTGTTCACCATTATTATCATCCTTGGCAAAAGAAACCACCTCTGGATACCCACCACTTAACTGGAAGCAAGAAAGAGAGGTGAGTTTTTGTAGTTCCCACTGCTCGAGGGGCTTCAGTTTCCAATGCTCAGAGATTGTAAAACGGATCAGATTTCGCGGGAGATTTCCTTGAGGGAAGGACTCTATAATGAACGACAGTGACTTACATCTAGGATCTCAAGGGACAGTAGTTGTTCAATCCGATCTGGTAAAGTTTTCAAATTTCGGCATTTCATTATTCTAAGAAGCTTCAAGTTGGGAGTGGGCAACCCTCCCTATGGAAACGATTCCAGACCATCATATGAACATATAGACAGGTCAACGAGATTTGTGTAACTTTGAAGAGACCCCAATAAAATTGTAAAATTCAAATTTGTACAGTTCAATATCCAAAGGTCCCCAAGTGGTGAGATGCTGTCTTGTAGTGTCGTGATGCTCTCTAAAGACGTACAATCCACTATTTGGAGAGAATGGATGACAGGAAAAACACCAATCTCGTCAATTGGCACCAACTTCGAACAACTTCTAATACTCAAAGTTTTTAAGTTGGCTACTCTTTGCAAAATATTATCACTTCCCCACAAAGTCACCAAGTCCTCACAGTCACAAATTTCAACATCTTCAAGCTTGGGTGGCAATTGTTGGAATGCTCTCAAAATTGAAGTTAACCCAATAATTCTGTCCAACTTTAAGTTGGTTAGAGAGGTTAAATTGCACATGAGATTCAGTACAACCTCATCACAGTTATCCACACTTAATTTACAAGGAGATGGAAATGAAACAACCGGAAGCTTCACCAATTTGGGACATCTTGGTATTTGCAATCTGTACAGCGTAGGAAATTCAATTGCACGTCGCTGTTCAGAAGTTAATCCATGCAATTCTTCCCATTCTGGCATGTCTTCAAAGCTTAGTTTCTCAAGTGATGGAAATACTGCTTCTCCTTTGCATACATTTCCATAAAATTCAGTTCCAATTACCTTTACTTGATACATGCCTTGAATTCTCAAGTCTTGAGCAAAGGTAGTTGCCCTAACATCGGCAAGCTCATGTAGTTTTTGCAAAACTGAAGGCTTATCTTTGTCAACTTAGAGAATGACAAATCTCCGATCCAGCTAGAAAATTTTGCACTGCCGTAAAATTCAATTGCAAGACTTGATAAGTTTTCATGGGGCTTAAGTGCATCAAGCACATCTAGCTCAGGATTTTCATTTCGTGAGTTTTCAAACTCGTCACTCCATATCAGTCTTATTTCATTAAGGCTTGGCTTATGAGTGAGCCTTGCATCTATTGCCTCTTGAACATTTACCACATTTTGTAGGTTGCTAATAGAAATTTTTCCTTTCAAACGTGAGAAATTTCTCAAGCCTTTTATCTTCAGCCCAAAATTTTTACTCACAATCATCTTCGATAATGTTTGTGGACTTGTTAGCTGAACAATTCCTTCAGGCATCACATGTAATCGGTCAGTGTTAGCAATGTTTAGATGGCGAAGGCTAATGAGATTTTCTATGCGTGCAGGTAAACTGGTAAGCAGGTGACAGCCTTCTAGTATCAACACTTCTAAGTTGCTAAGATTACTTATAGATTGTGGCAAGCATTTGAGTTTAGTTCTTGACAAGTTAAAGTATCTTAGATGTCTCAAGTCTCCAATATTACTTGGGAGCTCAAATATTTGATAATTACTCAAGGATATTTCCCGTATGCATAATAGTTTCGGCAATATTTGATGCAAAACTCTTTGGTTTAAGTAGTAAAAGGGATAGTTGTCAACGAACAGTGGCAAGAAGGTTCTCAAGCTTTGAAAACTAGTGACAGAACCAAATCTATCATAGGACTCGTTTTCAGTGGCAAGAAGGTTCTCAAGCTTTGAAACAAGTGACGGATTCTTCCAGAAATTTTGTATTGCAAATTGTCCTGAGACGTGTCTTGCAACCTTAAGCATTTATAACCAGCAACAAAAACAGATAAATCACTGATGAGGTTATGCATTACGAAACGTAAAGCATTGGAAGTTGATTTTTGAAACAACGATCTACCCAAGAGTTCTTCAAAGTAATCACTGCCTAGTTCTTCCATTACCCTTTCTTGTAGTGATTGTTGCATAAAACCTTCAACCATCGAAAGATACACTAAATCAGTTTTATCAAACTCATAACCCTTGGGATATATGGCACAATAGGCAAAACATGGTTTCAAATGCAGAGGAAGATATTGGTAGCTGAGTCTTAAAGCTGGAAGAATTTCACTCTTCTCTTCAGATCTCCAAATCTCACTATTTAACATGCTATCCTATTCTTCAGCACTAGTTTTTGTGCGTAGGATTCCCCCAATAGCCTTAACTGCCAAAGGCAAGTTTTTACATCTTCTAACTACAGACATACCAATCTCTCTTAATTCTGGCAGTGCATCAAAATTTGTAGTTTCAAGTGCATGTTGAGCTAACAATTTTAAAGCATCACTATCCGACAACTCATTCAAATGATATGGTCCAATTCGAGACATCATTCTGGCCACAGTTTGATGTCGAGTTGTAATGATAACTTTGCTTCCAGGTTTTCCAGCAAGCAGAGGACGTCGAATGATGTCCCAATCTCCATACTTCTCATTCCAAACGTCATCCAAAACTATTAGAAATTTATTGTTTGAAAGATTTTGCTTTAGTGTCACTTGAAGCATGTTTAGATCAACATAATCACACCTTTCAGAAGAAACAGCCTCAAGAATGACTTTAGTTATCCTAAAAGCATCAAATTCATCCGAGACACATTCCCATGCTTTGATATCGAACTTATCCTCCAATTTGTCATCATTGTACACCAATTGGGCAAGAGTTGTTTTCCCAACGCCTCCTATACCCACAATTGGAACAACCGTTAATCGATTATCATTGGATTGATCAAACTCCAACAACATATTAAGTATATCCCCTTTCTCCTTTTCTCTACCATGTACTTCAGATTTTTCTACAAGGGAAGTCATCTGCAATCTTACTGGCTTTTTATAACCCATCTCCCTCACATTCTCCACCAAACTGAGCTTGCTAATTTATTTGTCTAAATCTTCCATTTGGTTACTGATCTCATTTAGCTTGGAAGTAATCCGACGAGCAAACATGAAATCAACAAAGAGGGATTGGTATAACAATTGGGGATAAGTTTCCGTACCTTGCTTGTGGTGGCTTCATTTTCGGTCAATTTGCGCTGCAAAGCTTCAGTGTTCAACTCGTCCACTATATCATCCAAATCATAAGCCAAATCCTCCAAATCCTTGAGCCATTCGTTGACCGCTTTGTTTATCGTTTGCTTGTTCTCCGCATCGGTAATCACGGCTTTGATGATCAATAGTGTCCGATGCCATTTTTTCAAATGGACATCGACGCCTGTGGGACGAAGAAATTTCAGCAATTCGCAAGAGGCCAATCTCTCAAGCAAAACTGTGATAAATGCGCCGAGAAATACTTCTCCAATAGCCATGTATGAGCTAGGGATCAGAGATATTATGCAAGCGATGTCGGTTTTACAGTGTAGATATGAAAGCAAACAATCAAATTTGTTACTGTAACGATAATGAAATGAAGTGAACGGTGCAGCGATACGTCAAGGGGTAGGCACGCTGACATGTGAAAATAGTCAATATTTCCAGCCATGGTAGTCAAGGAGTAAGGTAGAAATTACAAGAAAAACAACGAAAACTGCGCCTGCAGTAATTCTTCTTTTATCGTATGGTGCATGCAGTGGGGTAATTTCATTTCCAATTCTACAAGGCGTCTCAAATCGACGGCTTTATTTTCATTAATGTATGCATTCTGATCTGATTTCTGGGATTAACGTTTTATTTTATTTATTTATGATTATTATTTATTTATTTATTTATTTATTTATTTTTGGCACTTTTAGATTACTTAAAAATTAACTTACAACTTCGCCTGAAAAATGAATAAATAAATAATAAAAATAAAAACTTTCCACGGCCTAATCAAAGTTTAATTTAATTTTACTATATGAACCATACATTCCAAATTAACTTGAGTTTTTCTCCAAAACGTTAAATTATCCATCTTGAGTCCTCACCTTCTTAAAAACTCTTCTCCTCTCCAAATTCATCTAAAACCTCTAATTTTTCTTGATTTACCCAAAAAATTATCTCTATGTTCATATTCCATAACAAAAAAAGCACATACTAATTATTTACATATCTCGGTAATATCTATTCCTATTCTACTTTAAAAAATTACGTTTAGAAAATTAAAAAAATCTCCGCCCCTCCCCCAATTACAGTAATTTAACAATCTTTAAACATTCTTTCATACCTCTTATTACTTCCTAAATCCTTTTTTTTTTTTTTTATAATAATTCACATCAAACGTACCATAAACTATTAAGATATAATTACTCTAAATCACTTGTAAAACATTAAAATGAAATAGTGAACATCTCCTTAATTCTTATCCAGAATTTCGACACATTGCATAAATATAACCTATATTTCAAACCTTCTTGGTACAAGTAAAATCCACTGTTAAAGAAGTGATTTTCGCTGTTTCCCAGGACCATAAGAAATTGTTTGTTAGATGATGATGCCATCAGAAACTGAGAATTGTGCTTGTGAAGGATTTGAGAATACATGTGAAAATGATATGTTGCGTGAGAGTCAATCCATTTGCGTCCACGATAGTTCCAACTGACAAAAACACTGTCACTGAACAAAATAGCAAATATACCAAATTATTTCGAATTGAATTGCAAAACAGCAAGGTAAAAGCCAGGCTCATCTACAAACTCGATCATTTTGAATGAATGCTGAGTTGCGCTACTCTGCAATATCTTTTTATCTGGAAATTTGGAGACTACTATATCAGGGTATTGCGCTCTTTGCTTTTCAACAGCTTGCCTGCCTTGTGGATGACTGATCACAACTCTAGCACCTACAAGCATTCACAATTTTAAGCTCAATTTTACTGCTCAGCTAAAGTCAAACTTCTATATTTACCGTATATCTCAAATCACTACTTATTAGGATCTGCACTATCAGCCTAAAAAAGTTGATTTTTAACCACCCCCTCCCCCCAAAAAAAAAAAAAAAACAAAGAAAAAGAAGGAAAAAACCCCAAAAATCTCATAGTTCCTCTATTGAATCACTAGTTAAGTTTGGGGGTATAAATCGAGTAGTTAGACTAGATAGAGTTCAATTCAGAAACCCAACAAAAAGCATATTACCTGGCAAACAACGCTTAGCGAGTGAACCAAGAACCTGATCGAGCTCAAAGGGCAAAGCAGGGAGGAAGTATATAAATATGATATCAAAAGATTTCCACTTTTTGGGTACATTTATCAGTTCTCCTTGCCAGCATTTGACTTCATCATACTTCTCTTTGATGCATGCCAAGATAAGAATAGAATCATGGACGACAAGCAACTGTTCACAAGAAGATGCACCAATCAACCTATCCACAAAACCTTCTGAACCAATAGAAACCAGAACCTTTGAAGTTTCTGCAATCTTTCCTGCAGATATGATACGGTCAATCTTCTTTAAATGTTCATCAGAATTTGCCTCATCAAAATCAATAACCGACCAATCTTTTTCCACGAAATCTTCAAACTCGACTGTCGAAATTGGCCCATCCTTTGATGGGATTGCAGCACTAATGATGGAATTTTGGTATGACCGAGAAAATCTAGTGAATTTGGGGTAATGGAAGTGACGAAATGTACAAAGAGGCTGTAAATGTAGATAAGATGGTGGCCAATGTAAGGAAGGTTTGAGTGGGAGGAAAGACAAAGTTGTAGATACAGAGTTCATCAGAAAAATCTAGTGAAACACCGTTTGTAAACCTGTATTTGATCCTTCGAGCTGAGCGTTTTTATTGTCAGCAAATAATAGGTGTCTACAACTGGAGTATCAAGTATTCCCAACTCCTGTACATTGTCATTTAATTTTCAAATGTCAAAACTTTGGAGATGCAGAGTGTGTGGAAGTGAAAACATTGTTCATTATGCAACTCTACAGGAAAACTACATGTTTAACATATGTAATCTCTAATACTACAACTTCATGTGCTCCACAAGAAGGTACATAACATAACAGATGATGCTTTCAGGACCATCTACTAGATTCACCACCCCACCCACCCACCAATTCTCCCTTTTCTTTTCTGTAAGATTCGTTTGGTGGCTGTCGGGTATTCTGTGATACCAAATAAACCTAATAAGGCAATGATGATAAAAGTGCCCCATTATAGACATTCTCTCATTTAGTTAGGATTTCTCTTTGCTGGCCAATGTCAATAGGGCAGTCATTAAACATTTAAACTTGGTGGTATAGAAAATCAGGCTTATGTGTTTCACTTGACTATTAACAAGACGATTTCGACCAAAATACCAGCAACCCCTACTCAAACCAAAATAAGTACAAACTCACCTAAGAAGTGTATATGCAGAGTTACACTCAAAATTCATGTGTACAAGTAGTGTACTCCCCTGAGACTAAGAGATAATTGGTCAATTAACTATTAAGAGCTTTGCTCATCGGTGGAAGACACAGGCGCTACAGAGTCACAGAGTGGGGGCAAGCGCCCATACTGGTTTTGGTCAGGCTATTTCACAAATTACACTTGAGACAATTATAAACCATAACCAACGGCGAGAAATATTTTCTTTTGAAAATCAAATCGCTGTAGCTGTTGTAAGATTGATTACGAAGAAACAACAGTTCTGGAAAATAAATAGATTCAATTATAAATGTAACACTACCTTCCTTTCAATTTTGGCGAAGAAAGCCAGCAGTCCGTTAGAAATCCTGCAGATGATGAATGCACCTTCGTTTCCCTCTCCTTCACAGTAGAATATTGTTCCCAATTTTATCCATCTTTCGTGTCAAATGTCAGTTACTCGTAAAGCAGGCCTGGGTTCTATTATTGTATGGAAACGGACTTCTAATGAGATTATAATCAGTTTTCGGAATGGGCCTCAGAAGTAAGCCTACTTTCAATTCTAAATCTATTTGTTTCATTATTGATTAAGATGTTTTTTGTTTTTTTCACCTCTGTATCATTTTTATTATTATTTTCTTTTCTCTGGTGAAATAAATACGTATAAAAAATATTCCAAAAACTTATTTCTGGCTCTTCTCTATAGTGATGTGTTGTAATGTATGTTGACCACAAGAAATGAGGGTCAACAGTTACTCCTCGTCTCTATCTATTTCCACTCTTACCCCATACGTTTAGTCGGCTTAGAGAAGCATTAGAAGCGTTTGACCATTGTGAGCTCCGAAGGCGGAAGTGGTGATGATCATGCGCACACCGACGATCAAGTCAACCATTGCCATTGTATGTGGGTTGATAACAGATGTGGATTAGTGAAGCTTGAACCGAATCATCTTGGAGGCTTACTTGGTAGATAAGCTCCGTTGAGTGAGTTGCGTAGAGGCAGTAGATCGAGATTACTTTACCTGGTCTTAAGAGAGAGGGTATTTATACTACGCCAGCGCGGAAATGTAATACCCTTATATGTTTATGTATCCTCAATTTAATGTATGTACAAAGTATGTTGAATTACCATACGGAGAGATTGATGAGTTTTCCATCATGACAAGAATATATAGGAATGACAGTCAAGCTTGATCATGTAGAAAGGTTTAAGAACGCCCGGGCGTTCCGTAGCTTACGGAACGCCCAGGCCTTTTACGGGCCCGTTAGGCCTCTGATTTGAAATCCTAAGATTTGTCCAGATTCAGCACGACGAGGCGGAGCTCCCAGCAATTTTGAAAAAAGAATTTCGACACTGTGACGACCGGTGGCTACCGGTCAAAGTTTTTGGCCAAAATTTGGTTAAAATTTAGCTAAAAACTTTGACCAGCCACCACCGGTCGTCACGGTGTCGAAATTTTTTTTTACAAGTTGTTGGGAGCTCCGCCTCGTCGTGCTGAATCTTGACAAATTTTCGGATTTCAAATCGGAAGTCCGACGGGCCCGTAAAAGGCCCGGGAAATCCGTAAGCTACGGAACGCCCGGGCGTTTCATGTCTAGTTGGTAGGTAAACATTCGAAATGAATACACTAACTAGTTGCTGTTATCATGAACTTGTTGGAGATAGAAAAGATAGACACGAGCAAAAGTGTGGCATGAATATGTCAGTACTTTTTTTTTAGTGCATATCTTGTATAGTTGGATTGACGGTTGTGTCTGATTGATTTCGTTGTGTGAGACACGCCTATCAATTTTCAATGATTTTATAAAAGCGTATTCAACTTTAGTTTTGCTTGGAGCTCGTTTGGATCATTTTATCCTCAAAAAGCCTTAGCAGTATGAAAGGTAATCACTGACTCAGAAACACCTTAGAAGATGCTTATAAGCACTCCTAAAGATATCCCTGCATTCTAGCTCTCCAAAAATATAATTTATGGTGGACCCTCATAGTACATCACCTAAACAGGAATCAACGTACGACTCATAGCATAGTTCAAGTAAACTTGTACAGATATCTGTCGTAGGGCATAATTTTGCAAGAAGGGAAATGGAATATGACATGTAGCGAAACTTCAATTTCATGTGATGTAATTTAACTATTCTAATAGGGTATATCCTATTGCTATTCTATGTATGCCCCTCATATTTCACTACCTAAATATTTTTTTTGTCGTTTCTATACATTGACTTCATTAGCACCCTCTGTAATACTTCCTTAGGAACTTTAGTATTTTCATTTTTCTAAATAAGAAATTGCCATAACTAGGTCAATTGCAAGAGCATATACCTGCATAATATAATTGCAAGAACTTTACTACACTTGTCTCGTCTTCTATGTAACTCAAAATAGATCATCCAAAAACTTGATTGCATGTTTGGCAAGAAGAACTAGACAACCCTACCACAAAAGAGCAATGTCAACAAAAACCAACTTAAACTATTTAACACTCAGCTAAGCTCATCACCAAATTCGAGATCTTCTACAAATTAAGTTAAGACAACATAGGACATGTGTAAACAAAACTCGAAAAATACATTACATTTTAGGAATATACACACTCAAGACGAAGCAAAAAATCACCTAAACATAAATGAACAAAAACAGAACTTCTCCAGCTTCAATTAAAGCAATGATAAGTGCAATTATGCACTTATTTCGGTCTTTTAAATTATGTATTTTCATTATTTTTAGTCAATTTTATATTTAATTTAGTGTTATTTGTTTCTATTTCAGTGAAAACCGGGAATTGAAGAAAGATTGCAATTGTGGGCTAAAATGACGTAAAGTAAAGTTTGTGGACTCAATTGATCGAAGTTGGAAGTTCAGGACTTGACCTACAATTAAACATTGAGGACCAAAGTGAAATCGGACAAAAAGTTGAAATCTGGCATAACCATGCGGTGGCACGTGCGACCGCATGCTTTTGCAAAAATAGAACCATGCGATCGCATGCGCAATCGCATGGTTATGTCGGGCAGAATTCCGGAAAAACTTTCCAAAATGAATTGGACACGAATTCTTGGGCTTTTTGGCTTATTTTAAAACACGAACTTGACCTAATTTCGGGGGAGAACATCAAAGAACAGAGGGGAACGAAAGCTGGAGCAATCATCTAGGAGAAAGTTGGAGAAAAAAGCCATAATTGAAGATCCAAGCTCAAGAACACAACTTTAATTCGGTGATGGCTTTCTCTTTCTGTTTTTCTTCTGATTTTTACAGCATGATAGGCTAAACTTTTCATAGCATTAGGGTAGAGATGAAACTTTGATTTTGGTTTGAATCCGGATTATTAATTTGAAGTTTTGTTAATTTTTATGCTAAGATGAATGTTCGGTTTTGAGTTTTCAATATAATTATGCTTTCTTTTACAACTTGTGGCCAAAGTTGATCTGTGATCTATTTATTGTATTGAGAAATCGTGAATAGATTAGACTTTTGTTGAAAACCACGAAGTCCGATAGGGGATGAGAATACCCCTATACTTTGTGCGATGTTTTTATGCAATTCTTGCGTTGTAATGCATTTTTATGGCGTTGTTATCATAGAGATATAATTAACACGTCATATAAATAGGTTGAATTCTACTTGAGAAAGATTATTCAACAAATTTTGTGAATTGAATCGTCAAAACTAACTTTCACTGTCAATTTGATAATTCGGAGGATAACTAAATGAAAAGTGGATTCGAAACCTTAATGCTAGTTTTCCCATATTTGATTTAAAACCATAAAAAAATCATTCTTTTAATTTGTTCCGATCCAATTTAATTCTTAATTCTAATTTTAGATTTAGAAATTTAATTTAATAATTTAATTTTTGCAAGATTAGAAATTAAGTGACATCAACTTATTCATTTCGGTTAAGGTTAGTTAAAGTGAGCGTGGGAATAAATTAGTCATCGTGAGTACGAAATCCGGACTTTAAAAGTCCACTTTATTACTTATACGATCCCTACACTTGCGGTGTGGATTGATCAACGACAAGCAACTAATCACTTCTTGAACAATTTAAAACGACTATAATAAATTTAGAATCCCAAAAAAATCCTCAAAATACATTGTTCAAATTAAAACGATTAAAAGTAAAATCTTCATGTCAACAAAAAATTTCCAATTTCAAAACTAATCACTCTATCGAGAAAAATTCCCAATTTAAACACTAGACCAATTTTACCTTCAACAAAAATAGATTTCGGCGGAAGGCTGCACCGTACGCCACCACAACGGACCCTACTTCAGTGACAGACAACTGGTTTGATATTGACGAGAACAGTCTGAGAACGAAGAGAAGTGGGAGTGACGAGAGAGAGCAAAGAGAATTGGGAGCAATAAGAGAGAGCGAAGAAAGCTGGGAGGATTAGTTTAAACGAAGAGAACTTATTAGGATCTGATTAGCGTGGTTTATGAGGAGGGATACAATAAATTTTCAAATTAACTAGTTTTACACCTGTGCGATGTATGGGAAGATTATCATCTATTTAATAAAACTACGAATTAGATAATAGAAATATATCAAAATATTTCCATCCCCGCACGGGTTTATACCTGTGCATATTTTTGTAAAAGAAATCACATGTGGATTATTATAAATATATGTGATTTTTGTTGTAAACCATATGTGATTTACTGTGCAGGTATAACCGGTAGAGGTTCTAGAAAATGGTTGTGGAAATGTATTAAAGTTTGAACTAAATAAAAATTTTATTAAAAGTGGTTAATACAACTATAACCGCTATTTTAGATGTTGTAGATGTTGGTATTAAATTGTGTGGAAAATTTAAATTGAATAGCTTAACCAACAATATGAGGCAATTGAGGAGAGTGCCTCAAACCCAGAGTCAAAGAGGCTTATTGTATGTATTTTTATTTATTTATATTTTATAATCGACATTTATATTTCAAAAAATCAATCAAATATTAATTTATTTTTATGAGAAATAAATATCTATTGGAATATTAAAGTTAAAAATATTAAGAAGATTGAAAGGAAAGGCTGAGTTAACAGAAGAGAGTTGTACTACACAAGAATTCTTTTATTTACTTCTTGAATGCGCTATACAAAATGGACCACAGTGCCCTTATTTGTATGGGTGACACCTTCTTAACCAATTAAGTAATAGGATTTTGTTATCATACATTTAATCTAATGTCTATAATTTATCATCTAAAATTTTCTAATAAAATATATTAGATAGTTATCTATCTTCCGAAATATATTGAAACATGTCTAAAAAGTATCTTCAAAATATCATGATATTTTCTGTAGCCTTATCTATAATAAATTTATAGAAATTGGGCCTATTAGACTTCTAACTACGAAATGGTATTTACTTGCAATTATCAAGTTCCGTTTCTTGAATACTACAAAGAAGATAATTTACTATTACTACACGGATGAAACAAAAGAAATTAATTATATGGTATAAACTGTAGAAATTAAACTGTAAGTGCGATAATAAGTGATCTTAAGGAAATATAGAGAAACAATTGAAAAATAGGGATTGTAAAAATTTTGACTAATATTTTTGTCTTTTTATTTGATTATAAGGTAGTTAAGACTTGGAAGAATATGTTCGTATATTTTTGTCTCTTTACAATTTAAATATTTTATATAATACATTATATTTAATTTGCACTAATTATTTTTAACATAAAACATATAGTTCTATTTAAAAATCTATAAGAGGATCCATTTTTAAAACCTCGCCTCAAGCTTCATAAACCACAAAACCGGCACTGCTTGTTCCAAGCAAAAACAAGAAACAAGAAAACTTGAAGAACACTTGAAAAAAAGATTGAAGCATCTTATGAGTTTTTGGAAAAAAAGATTGAAGCATCTTATGAGTTTTTGGACTCTTCAATTCTAAAGAATGCTGCAGGAATGGTTAGTTCTTGAATATCTAACCCTGTTTACATATATGGAAGAGTTGCCCATGAAGAGATCTTACTCTTTCAGGAAAACTCATGCTTTTAAATTAAAAAACAAAACCAAAACAACTAAGCATTGAAAGTGGAAATCACAAATATGAACTTCGTTACACAATTATTTCGTACTTTAGGTTGAATAGTGGGGGAAACCACGATAACCATTCCCAAATAGTTCAGTAATAGCAGTTGAAAGTACCCTCAAAAACCAGACACTTCCTCTCAACAGAAATGTTCTCTTCGTCAACATTAATGTCATCATAGAGCATTCAAGGACTTGTTGAGAGCCATATGTACATATTTAAGCAAGAAAACGTCGGCCATCCTTTTGGTACTTGATCCCCAAGTTACTTTACCTAACCACTGATTTACTTCTATATGGAAAACTATCTTGATGACAATAGCAGCAAACTATGATTCTTATTATCGGATCATCTGAATCTAAGGCTCAGTATTAGGGAGTTTGCTAAGAATAGTGTGTTCTGGCTTGTGATCACACTCATAGTCGAGATGAACAAATGCCCTTTCAACTTCAGCAAGTTCTTCGATCTTTATCTGCAACGATTCTCCAATCGCATGGGCTTCCTTCAATGGCAAATCTTCCGGAAGCTCTATGTCCACCTATTATGTTTTTCAAAGTTGGCTCCAATTTCCCACAAAGATCCAAAAACTTTTCTATATTGGTTTTATTTCTACATAATTTCTCAAATCACTTGTTTGTTAGTACACATTTTCCAAAACCAATTTTTCACAATTCACTTTTCAAAAAATGTTTGTTAAACACCAAAAAGAACATCTTGCCAGACACACACTAACCTCAACAAAGTAGAGGACACCAAAAGTATAAGCACGGACAGTGTCGACCCGCTTGATTTCAAGGCTATGCCTTAATACAAGATAAGTGAGTTTCTGCAATACTTCGGGAGGAGCTGATTGTCCCACCAATGAAACTACAAAAAGGAGCAACAAATAATGTCACAACTAGGTTCTCACATAGCCATCAAATCATAAAATTAACTCAACTTAATATCAACCACGCATCTCAAACAACTGCTAGTTAATATTCACAAATTTCATGGTCTTCACTAATAAACCTAAAAATTAAACATTCTTTAGCAAACAAACACACCAATAGAAGTTCAGGAGAAACCTGCATTTTCTAATACGGTTCCTGACCAATTTGAAATTGTATATAAAGCAAGGACTATAGCTCCAGCGGGATCAATCCACCAGTAGAATTTATCACCTAAAACAGCAGCGATCAGACCGACCACATTTGTCACCACATCAAAATAATGATCCTGATGTCATGATCAAACAACAGAGTAAGAACATGGAGATACTACAACTTAACAACATGCATTCATTTGTTTCATTTAATATTAATATTGAGCAAATAACCTTTGCATATGCTCGAACAATCTTGTTTCCAGAGCTTCTACAATAAATCCAAAGGATGAGTTTTACCCCAGTGGCTGTCAACATAATTACATATAACCAAAGCAATTGATTTGAATTCATCTTTTCTGAAGGTTCAGCTTTGATAAGTTGTTCGACAGCCTGTACAAGCACCTGGAAGCCTGAAAAGAAGTGGTATTCAATGCATCATTGTTGAACAAATACTATAACTATCAACCACTGCAAGCAATTCTGAAAATTCAAGGTTTGTGATTATTAAAATATAAGCATGTGTTCGTTTTAACTTTCTTGTACTTAAAAAAATGACTTCTACTGTTGAGCAAAGTTAAACTTCAATGTTAAGTTGTTAACAACACGTCTCAAACACTGCTCATTATCATCAACATATCTCACCGAACCACTATTCAATATAAAAGGTCAGTTTTTAGTAAAATAAAAGTTTAATCGAATATGAGTGAAGTAGAAGAGACGAGGCATAGGTGCTCACCCAGAGTTGCCATAATAGCAGCAAAGATGATAATTCCGACGGGCTGCACTCTTAATTTCCCGATGGGATATTTGTATATGTTTATGCTTTTCATGGACAAGTGGGTAAACCATAGAATCCCACCAGCCATGAGATCAAGCAAAGAATCCAACGTTGATGCTGCAATCGCCAACGAACCACTTTGGACCGTGGCATAAATCTAAAGATAAATTGATTTTCAGTGACATAATTCCACAATGCAACTATCGAATTGTAGCACAAGAGATTGAATGTTGTATAGAAATTCTAAACTAGTACCTCCGTGTAGTGTGTAACTAACATCTCAACATGTAGTGTACCTTAAAGGCAAGCAAGAAGATGTTTGCCCAATTAGATATGTGAATTGCTCTCTCATGTTGTGCTTGTTCTTGACGATCAAGCTCCTCATCAACCACATTAGGGGAATCAAGGGAGTCGACTTCTTCAAAAGACCTCAATGTTGAAAATTGTCTCTCGTAGTATTCTTTCTCACCTAATTCAAAAACAAATTAAGTTAATCCCTGAGAAGAACAAGTAGTATGATGTTTTTACCTAAAAATTAACTTCTACGACAGAGTGAAAAAGTGAAATTTTAATATTAACTACTAATTTATGCTTCTAATAGAACAGAGGCAATCATATCATATAACTGCAGCAGCAATAACCATGAGAAAAGATTAATTCAAACTAGCAATTGTTTTGAGATTCATTGTAGCAATTACAAACTACCCATACTCAAGACTAATGTTTCGTCCAGGAAAAATCTAAAGAAATAAGAATCCACAGTAGAAAGAGTGTATACTGCCACAAAGACACACAAACTTGGTGTACCTTTTGCCAATGCGGCAGTTGGGAGCAAATTAAACCGAAAAGGAGCCTCGGGATCAAGTCCTCTCTTTATTTTCTCAGGTAATTCAGACAAGAAATTGCTTCTAAGAAGATCAAATGAGTTTCGACTATTTACGCTGTCGGATTTCTGTTTTTCAACCGACAACAATGGCGTTTTTACATCCATTGACGATTGATCAATCCCCCAAAAATGTCAAAATCCCTAGCAGAACTCGCAAGCCGAAAATGTAAATTGCAAGGGAAAGGAGTCGGAGGGTTTGAAATTGAAGAAAATCTGTGGATGCATATTCATTCACATTTCGTCCGCTGACTATTTAAAAAGAAGATGCATTCATTGTTAATTGCACAAGCTGACACGTGGGTTTCGGAGAACTGTACGACAAGTACTCAAATTTGAAAGCCTAATTCCTCACCAATTATTCGACGGTGCTGCATGCCCGTGAACAACTGTGAGTTATCGTGTGTGTGATTCGACTACAACTCGGCAAGGACCCTGTCTCAACGTACGTTTTTAAAAACTAAAATAAAATAATTTCATTAAAAAGTATCAGTGATATATGAAAGAATAACAGTATTTACAAACAGCAATATGTGATTTATCGTTCTATATAATAGTCTTTTACCTATTAATTAAAGCACAGATTTAAAATTTCTAATTAAGATTTTTGGAAAAATAGGAAATTCAACGATGATTCATCTGCGTTCGGCTTGTGAAGTTAGCAGACTGATTGGTAAAATGACTTATTAGCTCATCCGGTTAACGTGAACGTAATCTAGCTTGTTGATGAGACTATGAGCTAGCTCATGGACCAGCTCATAAGTTGGCGTATAAATTATAATGGCGAATTCACCCTCAAAATAAGGGCCATTCATTTTGAATTTTTAAAATTTGACTGTTAGAGCATCTCAATTGCAATTATAAATTGGGGAGGTGTTATGGAGAAAAGAGATAAAGAGAAGATGATTATTTTAATTAAAAATAGAATAGATGATGTATAGTGAAAAAAATATGGAAAAAGTGAAAAAATATGAGAGATGTAGAAACAAATTTAAAAATAATAATAAAATAATAGTGAAAGATGTAAAGGTGGATGTGGGAATGTAGAAGGGATACGAGAATTTACGATGGAAAAGTGGGAAAAAACAGGGAAAGTGAGAAAAAGAAAAGAAAATATGGGATCACAATGTTTTTGTGTCAACATCTTTCCGCCACATAGAACGCCCAAGCCACGGCTACAATGGAGATGCTCTTATATTGAACTCTTTGCGGTTGTTTCTTTTCATTTTTTTTATAACGCACAACAATTACTTGTGCTTGATTTTAAATTTATTCATTGAAAACAATAAAAATAGAGCGGGTACTATAAATTTGAATAAAAATAAAACTTTGCTTTTAGTTTTTGGGGTCTAAACGACGTTCCTTCAATTCTAGCACATGTTAAATTATGACAAAAAAATACGGGGAAAAAAGGGAAGGGGGAGGGGGTGGACCACCCATGAATAACTTGGTTCGGTTTGCCAAGGTCCGTAGATTGCCAACCAAATTGAGCCACATATTTCAGACACAAGCCTAGCTAGGTTCGGTTTCGGGCAGGGGTGGTTTTGGATCTAAGCAGCTCCTTAAAGCCCATAAAATATAAGGCCTTCAAATTTTAAGTTTGTAATAGTGAAAATCTTAAAGAAAGTAATTTTTTGATATTTTATATTATTATTATTGTAACTTTGAAAATTTTATTAGTAGTTTTTTTTAATAATTGAAATTATTATATATAGTTTTTACAAAAAAAAAAAATTATTAAGGGCTTTTCATGAAATTTCATTTAAGAATCTTCAAATCTCAGGATCGGCTCTGATTTCGAGCAGTAGCGGAGAGGAATGAGGGCCTACACAAGATTTGAGACTTCAATTATTCCCACCCAAAAAAGGATAAGCTGTCCATATGTGTATCATTTGGAAATAATGCATATGTTGGCCATGATACCTACATTTAAATAATGATCACCAATAAATATATACAGTAGCAGTTTTGTTCTATTGCCTATAACATATCCACGCATGGTGAATACATGATACATATTCCCATGATAGGAGACAGATAACGTCAATCTATCAATTAGATATTGTAACTTATTTATATATGGGTAATGGAGCATCACTACATATAGTAGTGTAATGTATTTAAAATGTTATATTAAAGCGTTATTCTTCCAAAGATTTCTCACATCCCACTGCAGCCTTTTGAATGCGGTGGGTAGGCCGCGCACATCTCTCTCACATTTTTTCTCCCAGCGTTTCCCAGCGCTCTTAACATAACATTCCCGGTGTAATGTATGTATTAGTCTTCATAGTACTCTATGATGCAATAATAGTATTATGATGCTAGTAATAGAGTATCGATTTAAATTTTTCTAATTAAAAATAAGTATAGCAAATCAACAATAATAATAGGAAAAGAGAAAGTTTTCGTATGGACTCATCGTCATGTGAGCTCATCTCACAACTCAAACTGAAGTCTCGAATGGGCAGTAAAACATGCATATTTTAGTCTTAATTAAATAATGTACCAAACTATTGGCTGACATCCGATTGTTTTCCGTCTCAATTTTGGGTTCCGAATTTTCGCTTTCTTATAAATTAATTAATTTGTGCCTGCATAGGTTAAGGTTTCTGGCGCCGCCACCGGTTTCGGGTTCCAAAAGAGTTGAGCTCGGTTTGGCTAACGAGAAAACTGAGCTCAATCCGTTTGCCACTGTTACTCATATTATTATATTTAAATAAAAGAAAAAAAAAAGAAAAAAAAAGGGAGATATGAGATTAGGTAGGACCAATCAATGTCAATGCCCCAGCTTGATTGTGTAAATCTCTTTAAACGGTATATTAATTCATTTCAGTACCATCAAATGGTACCAATAATTCAACTGGTGGTTAGGTGTACCATCGGCATCCTCATTTACAACATTGATGAGATTGAACATTTATGGTGATAGATCTTTTTTTTTTTTTTTTTTTTTATTATTATTATTATTATTATTATTATTATTATTATTATTATTATTATTTTAAAGATAGATTATTATAAACTATCGCCTATGTCTGCGAAGAAGATTTCCAAAACAAAAAAATTAAAAGGAAATTTGCTAGAAACTATCCTTCCCTCGTATAAATAGTGTATGTTCGATTGTTTGGTGGTGATATATACTTATATGTGAAAAAATATGGGTGATTGATAACTGAGAAAATGTATTAAACAATATGAAATTAAAAACAAGAGAGAGTGTTTGACTGGAGATGGAAAATATAATTGGAAAATATTTTCTACCCAAAATTTTTTTTGGGCATTTGATTGCAATATAAAATATGGAAACTATTTTTTATGCAAAGCGAAAAGGAGATATTTTTCTTGAAAATAAGGAAAATATTTTCCTATGAATAGAGATAGAAACAATATTTTCCATTCCCACTTTTTTCTTCCAGTCGAACACACCTTAAAAGTAAAGTGAGAACGTTGCTGAAAATCCCTCATCTGATCTACCTGCTCTTGGGATCAGAACAATGCATGAGAAAGTCTTCCCAAAATGAAAAAAAATATATATTAATAATAAAAAGTCAACGCCAAAAACATGTTCAATTGATAAATTGATGCCATCACATGCCTCTCACATTGCACAAATAATTAGAAAATGTTACAAGTACTTTCTCGTACACGATATGGTATACCGTACATACTATATAAATACAACAGGATAAAATAATTATTTTATTTTTTTCTTATGAGTGACGAGTTGTAATTATTGTCCCTATAATATTGCCCAAATAATTATACAATCACAAATTGCAAACAAATACACAAATGTTTAATTGTAGTTAAATAGCCCACCCATCTATCGACCTGTTTCAATTTTCCCCCCTTTTAAGCTTTAAGGATTGTTCTTGATAGGTAGTGTTAATGGATCGGCGATGCCACAAAAATTCTTGATACTAGTTGCCATTATATGGTGATAAGACATTACTATTACACGAACACGACAAAGCGAATCAATTTCATGATGCCACATCATTGTTAAAAAAAAGTAAAAAATAAAAATAAAAATAGAAGGAGAGAGAAAATTTTTAAAGAAACTTGACTAGCATGAGAGATATATATATGCATACCTTGACGGAGGCCATCTATGGAAGAGAGATCAACATTATTGACAAGATCTTCGGTGTCAACTCCACCCTTCAGTTTATCTGGTAGCCTTCGAATGAAATCACATCTTATTTGACTCACGCAGGTCAAAGCCTCGTTTTTTCCATAACCATTCAAGGGTCTCTTCAAATCTTTTTCGAACTCCATTTTTATCCAATCCCGGAAATATAGAGAAGAAATATTTAATGCAAGTCTTAGATAGATAGCAGGTATTTTAGCAATGTTAGCTGCAGGCTTCTCGTTTTAAGCTAGAACTTAAAGAGCTTGGTAGTAGAGGGTATTCTAGGGTATACAATGGACCAAATAAATGGGAACAAACTACTGCAAAATTAGTTGCTTGTCTGGGATGTCCCATTTATTTTGTCCACTTTTATATTCATTTACAATTATACCCTTATATTATTTTTTAAATATATAGTATTAATTAAATGAGGATATCCTTAAAAATATATTTGTATAATTATTATTTTTTATATTATTTTTAATTTATATAAAAAATAAAATAGATCATATAATTGAGACGGGGAGAATAATATTTATTTATTTGAATTTGCTGCATTTATGGTTATTTATGAATTATGGGGTCTGAACGGGCCGTCCGATTTTTCATTAAATTTGGTATGGTGGTAGGCTATAGGGGAGACAATTGGTGAAATGGACCGTATTTTATTCTGACTACTTTGGACATAAGATTCTTGATAAAATGCATGTGAAGGAAAATGTCTTCAACATGTACCATTAGAAATTTCACTATTAATATATTGGGAACTTGTTTTAAATACTTTTATGCGACTTATTATATTTTTTTAAATAGTTTTTTTTACCATTATATTTAACTACTCATAATAAGTTGATATTTTTTTAAAATCTTTTCGTTACTTTCAACTATATATATTAAAATCCATTTCTTCGAATTCTGACATTGGCTCATTGCCATCAAATATACCTTAAATGGATCATATTTACGTATTTTAGTTATTTTGGACAAATATACAACTCATTCGGTCCATCACGGGTCCCTGGCATCTATGGTTTTTTAAATGGACCCCTAACTACTAATTAATATGAAAAATTGATTTTTATTTTTGTTTTATTAACATTTGTATTAATTTCTAAATCATAACGTCAAAACACAACTTCAATATTTTTTTTTAAATGCAAATTAGGGATCGCAGGGGTGGGGTAGTATCTCAAACCAGTTCCAACTACCGATAAAGGAATGCCTCTACCACTAGACTAAATTTCTTGGACAACAACTTCAATAATTAATATACACACAATTAACAAGGTCGTAATAATCATATAAATTGATAGTCATATTCACAGAATTATGATTCATTGTCCATATTTGAGTGTCTTATAGTACTCACATGTGGTTAGATGATGAGCAAGTATCCCCGTGATGGTAGGCGGAACACTTGTTGATTATCTGGCCACGTCTAAGCATCGGATTATTTTCCCATATTCACATTAGCCAACAATGCTACATTCATATTTAATAAAAATAGATAAGAGAGTGCAATTTACTTTCTTAAAAACGGAGATAAAAGATTGCAAATTACAATAAGAAAGGAATTGTACAATGCATAAAAGCAATTAAACGAAGCTCAAAACAAAAATCGATTCTGACAAAGTGATGATGGGATAGTGATTCCCATAATGACAACTAGGAAATACGATAGCGATGCGGCTTACTCTTTATAGGATTTGATAATCCAGAAAAATAAAATAAAATAAAAAAGGTTTCTTTTTTTCTAAAAGAAAAATTGAAAACTAATATTTTTCCTCTGACTTTTTGGATTTGTGTACATTCATTTATAATGAGTCAAGGCGACTAACTTTAAAATTTAGTTTAATAAATTTATTCAAGATTGTCTTTCTCCACTTGGCGACTAACTTATTCTTTATAGGATTTGATAATCCAGAAAAATAAAATAAAATAAAAAAGGTTTCTTTTTTTCTAAAAGAAAAATTGAAAACTAATATTTTTCCTCTGACTTTTTGGATTTGTGTACATTCATTTATAATGAGTCAAGGCGACTAACTTTAAAATTTAGTTTAATAAATTTATTCAAGATTGTCTTTCTCCACTTGGCTTCATAATTAAATATTTTATTTGGACCAAAGATGCAAAAGTGCCCTTTTCTTAAGCGCATGAGGCAAAGGGTCTCTCTTGCCTCAAGAGAGAACCGGCCATGATTGGGACAGTGGTGTTCCAGTCCGCCCAGGTAATTTTCTCACTCGTTCGGATTTCGTTTTGAAATTGAAAATTTTGTTGGATTCATGACGATGAGACGGAGTTCCAACAATTTTTAAAAAAAAAATTTGGATACCGTGGCAGCCCGTGGTAACCGGTCAAAGCTCGATCAAAGTTTTTGACAAAAAATTGGTCAAAAACTTTGACTGATCTTTGACTGGGCACCACGGACCATCACGGTGTCCAAATTTTTTTTTCCAAATTGCTGGAGCTCCGTCTCGTCGTGATGAATCCAACAAAATTTTCGAATTTCAAAACGGAATCCGGACGAGAGAGAAAATCACCCGGGCGGACCGTAAGCTACGGTCCACCCGGGCGGACCGGAACTTCCCTGATGATCGGGTCCCATAATATAACTTATTTTTATGGCTTATTAGCACGATCAGAATCCAATATTTTGGCCAAGTGCGCATTAAGAACCTATATTTATTTATTTATGTTATGAATAATAATTGAAGTGTTATGAATAATTGAGAATAATTTGGTGGTTATGAATTATGAGGAATAATTTGGTGGAGGAATAATTTGGTGGAGGAATAATTTGGTAAAAGATGTAATTATTATATGTGAATGACTATTATACCCTTGATGAAATTATGTAATTACGATTTTCTTATTCAAGTTTCACTATAAATAGAGCTCAGTTATTAATGAAATTCATTCCTATGAATTCCTTAGAATTCATTCTCTCTAAATTCTCTCTATTGTTTCAATACTTTTATGACAATTTATTTTTTTTTGCTATTTTCATCCTCAACCTAACATTTTATTACGAGATAATGACTTTTTAAGCCAAAAAGATAATATTACCATTTTATTTTTTTATTTTTATTAAATTAAATAAAAATATTTACAATCCAATCCGTAACTTTTCAATAAGTACAAATTACTCCTCATCTACACCAGAAGATGAGAGGGGAAGAACAAGAGACGAAGGAGAAGAAAATGATACAATATTTTCCACGGGAACTTTTGGTAACAAGACGACTTCTCAAACCAGTTTACAAAAATACCATAACATTCTTGATTTCTCAAAAATACCCAAGATAGTTGCATAATTAGTTGACTTGCAATCTTGTCTATTTGTTTAAAAATCAATTATATATTGAATATAATAAATAGAAACTGATAAAATAAAAAAGATTTTAACAAATTTCATAAAATTTTGATAATGTTTTGATCTGTGCCATGATGTGCAACTACCAATCGAAAAAGTACGAATTAACAACTAAAAAGTTATTATGTGAAATAAATAGATATTATCATTATGGGAATTTGGCGCAAATGGTCCAGAAAAAAATAGGTTAGTGCACGTTTGGTCCCAAAAAAAAAAGGTAGCGCAAATGGTCCAGAAAAAATTAGGAAGTTGCACGTTTGGTCCAATTGGATGATTTCCGTCCATTTTCTCCGTTAACTTTTTCAAATAGTGCTATTTTGTCCTTTTGTGAACTCTAAATTGTTATGATAAATTGCATAAAAAGGCCATAACTTTTGAAAGTTATTAAATCAAGTCCTAAAAAATCCAATTTGTTTATATTAGTTCAAAATTTTAATTAAATTATACAATTTTATTTTTTTATCTTTTTATGGGAGAGAATTTTGTCCATAATTAAGTTTGTCTAATTAATTTGATACTAATTAGATAATTTTATCGAAAACTTTCAACGTAATAGGATTTCTTTACGTTACTTTAACATTTCAAAATTTTCAACGTAAATTTAATTATTTTTCATAAATAATATTTTATTAGGAATATATTCTTTGTAAAAAATATCTAGAATACAAAGAATTAATAAAATCGAATCAGAAAATTAAAAAATTCGTTGCAATAAGCCTATATCTTTCTTGCAATAACTCTTTTTATCAATAAAATTTATTTCACGAGCTTGAATTTTCGAATCCGGATATGTTTTAAAAATGGAAAAAAAAAAGAAATTAAAAAAACCAGAAAAAAAAGAAAAAACCTACCCTACCCACCGCCCCACGCCGCACCCCCCACCCGCACCCCCAAACGGAAATCATCCAATTGGACCAAACGTGCAACTTCCTAATTTTTTCTGGACCATTTGCGCTACCTTTTTTTTTTGGGACCAAACGTGCACTAACCTATTTTTTTCTGGACCATTTGCGCCAAATTCCCTATCATTATCATTTAAAATCATTATCACCAACAATTAATTCTTCAAACAAAAATTAAAAAAAAGTCACTAAAATTGAATCTGGGAATGATCTATCCCAATATAGTCGAAAAATCATTTCATATTGTACGTGCTTTATTTAACTCGTCCATATCATTGATAATTATACCAGTTTAATTATATATGGTGGAAATGTCAATTATTACATTTACATGCAACAATATACTTGTCACCTTATAAACCAGAATATTATTATGTCGTTATTGGTGTTGTTGTTAATATGTTAATAGTGTTTATGTGCTTTGTTATTATCGGTTAAAAATGCTTTTTACTCAAACCATTTAATATGTCACGGGTATCGTTAGTTTGTGGAAATTAACATACAAGATGAGCATGGTTACATTTACTAGCAATCAATGTAATATGCAAGAGTGACCATGGTGGGTCCGTGGGTATAATGTTGTATCATGACCGGCATTGGACGAGTAATGTGAATGGTGTAGAGTGTCTCTATGAGTATTTGTAGTCTCAAGGCATTTGTGATTTTAAAACACAACTACGATGATATGTCGCAAACTTTTTAAAATATTTTGTTAGACAAAAAATGATAAAACAACTTCTTGAATGTGTTTAGTTGAGTGATTTCAACTCTTTGATGTCTTAATTCAACCTTATCAATGTTAATTATATTTGTTAATCATCTATATTACTGAAATGATGAATATTGACATAGTATGAAGTATAAAGTACATTTAACAATGCCCAGTATTCCTTGTTTTCGGATGTTGAAATGTTGAAAACAATGTAAGCGGAGTATAGTGTGAACCCTTGTTACTGGTGGTTGTTACCAAGCAAGCAAGCAAGCAAGCAAGCAATTGGAATTTGCACAAATGATAATAGTGATTGTTACTTTTACTAATAATTATTACTAATGGTTGTTACTATTTTTATTACCATTACTTGTAGTTGTTACTCAAAAGATGGAATTTTTTCAAACACAAAAAACACATAAATGATTGATACATTTGGAACAAAGAATATGAACGTGAGAAAGAACAAAAGCGAGAAAATAGGGGAAAAAAATTGACAAGAAATCTATTTCTATTATCTTGAGAATTCTCAATGTTTCTTAAACTTATTTCATACCAAAATCCTTCAAGGATGTAGATGAAACCAAACCCACAAATCCTTGAATGCCCTACTTCAATGCCAAGCAAATTGTTAATTAAAATTTTCTTTCCGCATAATCTTTCAAAAACTTCGTCGCTACTCGAACTCATTAACAAGAAAAAATATATAAATTCAATAAACAACTGCAACTAAGAGAGAAGAAAGAGGAAAGAGAAGAGCGATTAACCCAAACAAAAAGGTGATACAAAATAAATAACAACCCAAGTTTTAAAAAAGCAAGGAAAACAAAAGAAAAGAATTCCAAAACTCACAATGATTTGACGAACGAGAACAATTTTGGGACACCTCAGGGGGAATTATGGTGGAAAATCTCAAAATCGAAAAGAGTCATGTAAAGATAAAGAAAAGTTGCAAGCTACGCATTACGGGGATAAGAGTAGCAAGAAATTTCAAAGAAAAACGAAGCAACACACCCAAATAGTCAGACAAACGAGGTGTCGAAGGTGGAGGTTGAACGCAGAGTTCGGTTTTGAGAATTGCATTATTGGGATGAATGAGGAAACGTAGTAGTAGTAGAGTTTTGCAGTCGTTAGGAATCTTGACAAGGTTTTGTTGAATCTGTTATGAATGTTTTGAAATTTTAATATATTTAAATAATTGGATTATTGTTTATCTTAAAAAATAAATCATTTTTTACGAAAACAAAATATTAAATATACAAAATGAATAATCAAATTAAAAAATACAGCGAGATTATTATTGAAAATTGTAGATACTAAGGTTTTATTCTATCCAGGATAAATTTTATCTCATACTCTTCTCTCTCCTCTTTTCAACTACATACACACTTTTCAATATAATATTAACCATATATTTTATACGGAATACCGCGCGGATAATTTTTATCCCCAATCAAACAACCCCTAAATAGAGTTAAATCTGACCATATTTAAAAATTTCACTATATTAAAGCATTAATAATGAGAAACATAGAACATTATTGGTGCACTGTGTAATTGCCTCTATTTTCCACCCACCATCTCGTTACTCTCTGGCTTCTATAAGCATGATAGGGAACTGTTTTTAAAGTTTTTCACCATTTTTTATCATTTTTTATCCATTTTTTTTTACCCTAAATCAATTACATCCACATATCACATCACATCCACAAATCTCCACCATTCAACTCCACTCATTCTCTCTCCTCTTTTATATTAAAAACTTTTAAAAATCATTAAAAATCAACCCCTATCACCCTATATATAGACACTGAACGAACTTGTGAGTATGGATTGGGCTGCAAAGTGCATGGGTTGGGCTGCAGTCCTATCAAGGCAGAATTACAAATTGGGCTGCAGAGCTGATTAAGGCCCAAGCTAATTAACTGAGCCTCCCATATCCAATACCACGACAATATCTCAGGTGGACCGAACCCGGTTAAACACTACCAAAAACGGAACATAGGCCTGTCCCCAGAAAGGAAAAACTCTCCAAAAAGTCACCAAATTCCTTGGATTTCACTCCCCAAAGCCTCGATCCAGCCTCCTATTTCTCTCAATTGATATTGATATTCGTTCAATCCTCAGGCACAATCGATGAGCAGGTAGGCTCCAAATTGCTCGCGTTCTTCACGTTTGTGTTCAAAATAGACCATACCCATCCAACCCGCCTGCTATGATCCAGCCGTGAGCTCCTCTAATTCGTGTTCCTTCCACCCCCGTCAATGATCGAACAACAGGTAAGCAACATTGCAATTTATTTGCCTCTGTTTGAATGATCATAAAGAATCTTAAGTTCATTGAAGCTATTGAGTTGTTTCAAGACTTGTTACGTTTCCCGAATTCGAAACCTGATAATTTCGCATATCGTAGTGTGTTGAGTCTTTGGTGGATTAATGAGATATTATAATATGGGAAAAAGAGGTCGTTGTTCCTGGCTCTTTCATTACTGAAAGTCCGGGGTGTTTGTATTAGTTGCAAAGCTGTTTGATGAAATGCCTGAAAGTGACACGGCGAGTTGGAATGATGTGATTTATTGCTATTATCAAAGTGAGCAGGACGCGAAAGCATTGGGTTATTTCAGAGGATGAAGGATTTGGAGTTTAGGCCCAATTCTGTCTCCTTCACTACAGCAATTTCATCTTTTGCAAGGCTTTTATATTTGGAAAGAGGGAAGAGAATCCATGACCAAGTGGTGAGGGGTGGGATTGTGTTGGATGGTAAGTGCAAGAGGGGTGTTTCACGAAATTGGGAATAACAGCTTGGTTTCTCACCCAACTCAATTCAATTGACACCACTTTAACCAACTCATTAATATGTTTTACCTTCCTCATTTATTTTGCGGAGTATCCTCATCCTATTATTCTTTCAAAGTGCCAATAATTAGTTCTACAAATTAAATAGTGTAACCATTTCACTAGGTTGCAATACTACACGTCTATAGCAACTGTTTTTATCCTTATATTTATTCTGCAACTCATTGCAGCTTTTTAATCTTTTATTTTGAAGGCCTCATTTCATGACAATTTATTACCTATTTATTCTATACGGTTAATAATGGTGGACGATCAAAAGACATAGTGTTCATACTAAGAACATTGCTTAAACAAGGTTTTTGTGGTAGACCAAGAAGGTGTTTGTTAATAATAGTGGGAAAAACGATGCTTAGATTTATTGATCACAAAGTTAAAAGTAGATGCTGATGTTTGGTTTTTCTTTCTTTGTGGCAGTTAAGTTGTTGAGTTCATAGTTCAAAATTGAGTCCTACGGTCGGATTCCACCGCAGGAAAGTTGTATACTAGTTTAAAAATTATTTTATATTTTATAATATTCAATATTAAATCACATAGTTAAAAATAAATTTAATGCTGAAAATTTAAATAGAACAAGCCCATGTATTTGATTCACTAAATTTTTGGGGAAATTGTCAAAACCCAACATTAGTTATGCTCAAATCGAAAACCGCCCATACCCGAAACCCATTACCAATAACCCGTCGTCACTCCTCAGTCCTTGTATGCAATACGTCCCTAAATCCAAATTTTATGCAAGTTTGGAATTGAATCTGCAATCTAAACTGCCAAGCCCCACACCCTCTTTACAACTTAGAAGCTTCAAACATTGTCAGAGATTTTTTATTTTGGCAAATGGCAACTATCTTGAGAAGACTCATTGTTTGTGAGATTGAGAGCTTCAATTTTTAACGTAAGGAATATCTCGAGCTTTCTTTACTGGGTTTTGATTTTTCCATTTTTGTTTGATGAAAATTCCCTCTTTCGGATTCTCACTCTCGGTCTTTGTGTATGCTTGGGGGATGATTTTCATTTTTGGCAATAGATTGCTTGTGATTTGTGAACATTGCTTGTGATTTGCGAACATGATTTGATTGGTACTACTAAAGTTTGATACTGTGATCGATTGTATGCTTTATGCTTTGGTTTTGCTTTGGGTCATTTGTGAAAATGAGAATTTATATTCTATAAAATGGATTGTGAATTCATTGATATGTAATCACTGAAAATGAATGATGTGGTCTTATAGATATTGTCTTATTCAACTTTGATTATATGTTCTTTAGGTTTGATTTAGCTCGAGCCTATAGACAGTGATTTATGATTTTTCTTTAAAATGCAACTTATGAGTTTGCTTTAGACATTAATATTTGATTTTGCAATTTTTTTATGCAGTCAGTAGCATTGATACTTACGTTTCGTTAAATATGTTGCCTTGGTTTCAACCTTTTAATCTTGGACATTGATTTGGGTGCTTCTCTGATTCTTTTCAACGGTGAACTTTGATTAATTTTGGTGCATACTAGAAACAAAAATTGATATCATCCATCTCAAAGAAAAAGATCAAACCAGTGCAGATGACGTTGAACTTGAACATCAGTCTAAAGAAGCTCCTTCATAATATTTAGATCGGCTCAACACAGTCTTGAATTTTCCATTGGTCTTAAATCATAATTTCCCATTCGATCCCCGTGATGATGAATAATTGTCTAATAATTCCTAACAATGCAGATGTTGTTACACGGTATTCTTTTGTGGATAGCTTTTAAAAATCAGTTTACGAACTTCATTTTGTTACTCCTTCGAAACGTGCATATGATATATTTGTCCTTGGTTGTTTTGCAGAATGGATTCCAGAAACCTAGTGTTGATTAACAGATTTGAGCAATTCTATCGCTAAAGCACTCCTTTGCATGTTCGAAACCTCAAATTTGGCCTCTGCAAACTATACCTTAGTTTAAATACCAACCACAATAAAATAGTATGCCCAAATATAAGCCCACAACAAAAGTCTCCTCCATAGTCTCTTCAGTCTGTGAAAACCCTCAATTAGTTCAGGAACACAGATATCCAATGGAACACACACCAATATGTGTATAATAAGAAGTTACACTCACACGCTTATTATGAACTTTGGAAAGAAATTTATCATTCCCTTCATTAATTCAACTGCTTACAATTTCCAGCACCACCGTACAATCGTAAAAGTGCGTCTGAAATGGGTGAAGAACCGCTCATTGGACCACATAATTGATGTCCAAACAGACCTTAAGGCCGCATGTCTAATAAAAGACGCTATGGCCCGATCCTCCACAGGCTTCCTAACCGCAAAATCACTTTCAGATTCCCAAAAGCTATTGGGCCTCACAGTCCCAACCCTACGCTTCATTCGGCGGTACCCCTCACTGTTTGAGGAGTACCCTCACCCCAAATATCCTTCCTTGCCCTGTTTCAGGCTTACGCAGGTCGCCCAACTCCTTCAGGAGAAAGAAAATAGGGTGTTTGAAGAGTGTGAAGGTGATACTGTGGAGAGGCTTTGCAAAGTACTCATGATGGCCCAGAATAAATTGGTAATAAATTGGTAAATATTTTCTTTTTTTCTTATTTCAGATTTATGAGTCGAAGTTTTCTATTGGTAAACTGGTCACAAGATTTCTTGGTTTGTTTTTTTGATTTCTGCCACTTAATCGTTTACATGTTTACAGGTGCCTATACAATCTGTACATTCATTGAAATGGGACTTGGGATTACCTAGCGATTTTGATCGCAATTTAGTCAAAAAATATCCAGAAAAATTTCGGATTGTTAAGGGTAGAAATGGATTAGACTGTTTGAAACTTGTTCAATGGCAAGAAGAATTATCAGTCTCCACATTACAGAAGATCAATGAAAAAACTGTACCATTGAGCACTGATGATAATAGTACTACTGGTCTTACCGGATATGGCAGATTTAAGAAGGGAAAAGCGGCGTTAGAGTTCCCTATGAGTTTCCCAAGGGGTTATGGGGCACAAAAGAAAGTAAAAGCATGGATGGACGAGTTTCAAAAGTTTCCATATATCTCACCGTATGAAGATTCAAGAGGAATTGATCCAAACAGTGAGCTTATGGAGAAAAGGGTTGTTGGGGTACTGCATGAATTTTTGAGCTTGACTATTTACAAGAAAACTAAAAGAAACTACCTAAGGGGGTTGAGAGAAGATTTGAATCTTCCACACAGGTTTACTCGAATATTTACGAGGTACCCTGGGATATTTTACTTATCTCTGAAGTGCAAGACGACAACTGTGGCATTGAGAGAGGGTTATCGTCGGGGAAGACTGGTGGACCCACATCCTCTCGCTCGCCACAGGGATAAGTTTCAGTATGTGATGAGAACTGGGTTGATTTATCGGAATAAAGCTGCGGACTATTTGCCTGAGCTGGAGAATTTGGTAGATAATGCTGGGAATGATACTGGAGAAGAAGAATCTGAAGAAGAAGTTGAATTGGGTGATGAGTGCTATGATTCAGGAGCAGAAACTGGTTCTGATGGCGATTAACATGCTAAAGATGGTCTAATTTGTGGTGAAAGGGATTAACATGATAAAGATGGTCTAATTTGCGGTGAAAGGGAAGGAGAGACTCTCGTAAGGTAAGGAAGATACAAGCAATGAAGTTCATTCTTCATTTCATATCTTTGTTTTACTGAACAATGAGGATAAAACGTGTGATATTTTCTTGTACAAAATAAATAATCAGGGGATTCGAGAAGAAGAAGAAGAATGAAGAACAGTAACAACACTAGAAATGTTTATGGGTTTCTAGAGCCCTACATAGTTCATTCAATTATTGATGGTGGAAGAGGCTGTTTGTGGGCGGTCGATGGATGCAGGCATTATTGATTACATCACGGTGATCTTGAATGGCTTCAGAGCCCGTCACCCTGGGCGGATACTTGATTGATGTGGTTGAGTTGGTCTGATTATTTCTTCTCTAGTACCAGTATGGTGGTTGATGTGGTTCACCTTATTCTACTTGTTGTGACCATTCATTCAGTTAAATTCTTGCAGATGATAAATGTTGGAAGTTGACATTTAGTTGTAAGTTGTTGATCAATGAACAAAAATTGATCAAATTGTATACTTTTCAAAAATCCCTGTGCCAATCTTCATATGATGATGTTTGAATTTTAACATCCACAATATGGTGTAGTGTATTTCTTCGCAGTCTACAAATTTTAACACTGAAATATATCCATTATGTCACATAATGAGAAAATATGTTGTCAGCACTAAGAAAATTTTATTATTCCAACGTTGACGTGGCATGCCACATGGTGTGCTAAGTGGCACGCCACACAAGCGCTGGACAATAAATATTGTTTCAGTGCTGGTAATATATTATTTTCAGTCACGTTACATTCACCTCACTCTCTCACCCCAGACCCAAATGTTAGATGCCGGTGTGATTACCACCACCAAGAATCAAATGAGGTTTAAAAATTCACAATCGCCAAAAGGTGATAGAGTTCTATCGCTAGATTGAAGAAATTTACATTCGAATAAGAATAACTGACTAATAAAAACACTGAGAAATTTTCTTGAATTTATTATCCGTCGTGCATCATCTCCAGCACTTGAATTCACGTACGTAATTTTTCTAGTCATTGTCTTCAAGAGTTTGGTTGGTGGAGCTTTTGCCAAATAAAAAATTTTAAAATTTTTAATTATTCTGTATCACTTATATTCTCAGAAAATCAATTTTACGTCCAAAAATATGTTATCAAACAAGCACTTTCCTAACTCAATAAGACCTTGAGCCCATTAAAAATAAATTCGGGCCTGGACACGGATCTAGTAGATGGGCCGCTGGACGAATAGTGGCGTTTTGAGTCTTTAAATAAAGGACTTCGGGCCTGGACACGGATCTAGTAGGCCGCTGGACGAATAGGGGCATTTTGTGTCTTTAAATAAAGAGGAAGTTCCGCCTTTAGGGTTTTACATCTCCTAACGAGCTCAGTTGCGCATTGATTGTTTTGTCAGCCGTCGCTTCATTCATTCTCAGGTTTCTTTCGTTTCTCGTTCCTTCCAATCGTTCCATTATATTGTGTTTGCATTTGATCTACTTTGTTTTTGCATTCAGCGAGTCCTATTCTTGAATCGAAGGTAGACTGTAGTTTCACTGTGACGTAAATGGTTCTCTTTGAATCAGATACGCTCCTTTTATGTCTTTGGGGAGTTGTTTTAGGTTTTATATGACTGTAATTCTCTAGGCCAATCATTAATTTCTGAATCAGATTGTAAACATTAGTTCACTTTTACAAGCGTTTAAATTAGAATGTGTTTTTTGCTTCTTGATGCAATTGAATCTAGATACATAACCTTGCACTGTCTAATTATTTTGGCTGTAAAGTTATACCTATTTGTTGCTAGTCTATTTCTCTGTCTTGATGTGTTGGAGGTTATGTGCCTTGTAAAACTTCCTCCTGTAATTCTCACATTTTAATCTTAATTTGGTTTTCAATAATGCTATTCATCATCTTCCCTTATCCATGAGCTGTGGTGCTGCGTTTTGGTTGGCTTTTATGGATGTATCATATTGATTGTAATCTTGAAGTAAGTTTTAAGATGAGAATTGAATTAATACCACCACTTGTTATTAATATTTTTAATCTTTACAAGTATGCCTTTTTTCTGTGTGTAAACTAGCTAACCGCACCAAATATGGCGGTCTAGTGTTCCCAGCAAGAATTCGAAGACATGATGAGAGGATATAATGCTCCCTGTGCTAGTAGTTTAAGGAAATTTTTTTGTTGGGACTTTAAATGTGAGATCCTAATCTACTGTTAGTAGTTCGGTCATTGTACTATTTGGTAGCATTGTACTATGTGGTAGTTTATTTTTCATTGATTATAATGGAAAGGAGTGCCTTGGGTTCATTCAAAAGCTGTGATGATGAATAATTCCCTGTTTAATTATTTCTAATTCTTTGAAACTGAATGTTGTGATTTGATGGTTTTTGTGGATATCTTTTCCAAGTTTGATGAATAATTTTATCCTGTCCCTTGGTTGATATGTCGATTGAGATATTGGAAATGTACTCTCTTGCAGAATGGATTCACAGATCAAGCATGCCATTGTTGTGAAGATCATGGGGAGGACTGGTTCTCGAGGTCAAGTCACCCAAGTGAGAGTGAAATTCATTGATGATCAGAATCGTTTCATCATGAGAAATGTCAAGGGACCCGTTAGGGAGGGTGACGTGCTCACCTTGCTTGAGTCCGAGAGAGAAGCAAGGAGGCTTCGTTGAAGTCCTTGTTTGTTGCTGCGTTTTTGGTAGTTTGTTATAGTTCTCTAATGTAAGCGCTTGCGTGGTTTTATGCTTTTCTGGGAACTTATTTGGCAGACTTTGTTGTGACCTTCGGATATCTTTGTTTTGTTTTCCTCAATCCATATCTAATGCTTTACTTTTGAATGTCAAAAAGTCCAGCGTTAAAAAGTTATAACACTGAGCAGTACTCATACTTGATTGTCTCCGTGTTGATATCTCTCGTTCAATTTGATGCTTGTGCTGATTGGCATGAATTAAAATCATTTAAATGGGTTCAGGGAAGCCTGTAATTTGATTTTATGGAATAATTACTGATGAATTTAGAATATATATTATTTGCGTCCCTATAATTGGAAATTATGAGGTTGACACTTGTCACTTGTTTGTAAGAATCTGGTCCTCCCTGGGGTATCATATTTTGCAATTGAAGAGTTCGGTCCCCCTTGGCAACTATGTAGCAGTGTATGACTGACAAATGGGGCAGTAGCATAATTACGTCTAGCAGTTTCCATCCCATCGTTCTTAGCTTCCCGTTCTAGCATTTTTGATTTTGTAGGGAAAGAGGAGTATTAAGCAACGTGGTGACTCAACAAATGGACAAAACCGATTCCATATCCAAGCGCACATTCTTTTTGTAGCCCTTATTACATTGATGATAGAATGGTGATTACACATAAATATTGAACAGTAATGGTGTTGCAGTGTTCATGTGTTAGTGTAATGTATGGTTCGGATTTGCTATCTTTAATTCTGTTCTCCTAGTTATCCCATCTAATCAAAATGAATAATATTGAATTAAGACATTAGATTTTGTATTGGAGTTATTTTAAATGGATGTGACAATATATGATATAGGAATTGACAGAAGAAATCTTGCTTTTGTGGTATGAGTCTTTGATCAATTAGCGAGGCTTCCATTTATGAATATCACTATTGTAATTTAATATTTTTCGTGTCTCTCTTCATTGATGTAGATTATTGAATGTATAAAATAAAATGGTTGAACAATTAATTATTCACATTTTGATATGCAAATTAGGTGGAAATATAAATTGTCAAAATAGATTACGTGCGTACTTTAAATACAAACGTGTAAGAAAATGATCGGGTAATTGCTCAAAAGAAATCAATTGAGATACCAATGAATGGACATGTATGTTGATTTTTACTCGCATCTCTTTTGCTATTTTGCGCCAAAGCTCCTTCTGTGGTCCTCTTATCTGTCAAAGTCATTCCTCTCCTAATCTACAAGCAACCAATATAATTTTTAAACACATTTTTAATTAAAAAGGAGAGTGAGACTAAAATAAAGAATCTCCTCCGTTTCATTTGGTGTGTTGTGGATTATTTCTCTCTTGTCCAAAAGTAACAATTTACTAATCAAAGAAAACTTCAACAAATCACAATAAAAAATTGTAAAAACTTAAGTATATTTTAATTAATAAATGTCTTCCTTGGTGGCCCTGGTGGGTCCCATGGGGCATTATCCATTTGTAAGCTTGTAGAAGGATAAGCCCCCATTTATTTCCTCCAAAAAGCTGATTCACAATAAGCACTCCCAAGTGCAACAAGACATGACATGAGAGGGTGGCCTGATCTCAATTGGATTCCTCACTACACTCCATGAGAGAGGGATAGCCACCTTTTTTGAATCCCAATAATTCAACTACTTCAAGATTCACATCATCCCTTATAAACCCCTCTATCAATCATCACTCTTCTATGAAATCCATAACTGAAATGGATCTCGAAGAGTGGGAGATTCTCCCTGATGATGGATTTCTTGAAATCCACGATGATGGAGGAAAGAAAATCTACTCAAGGAAGTATGGTAGAGGCACAACTAGTGTTCTTGAGACGAACTACTTTGTTTGTCCATCTAAATCTAGCCCACAATTCGTCGACACAACAACCAATCAAATTGTACCACTACCATTCAACTTAGAGCCAACAACTCCCAAGCCACATGATCAAGAAATACCTAAACCAATCCCACCGATCCCGGTCGAGATCAAACCGGAGATGATCAAAGAAACCGGGTCGGATCAAGATCCGGTTTCGCAAGTTTTCTTCAAGAAAATGAAGGAAAACGAATTTGTCGACATGAAAGTTGAGTCACCAAAGTCTAGCAGAGGTGGAATCATGCCTCAACTTGATGGTGCAACCTTTTTCCACTTTGAGGAAAATGAAGAACCCTATAATAAAGCTGATGCTTTGGCAATGGACTGTGGGTCAAAAGTGGACGCTGAGTCAGAGTCAGAGATCGAAATGGATGAAAACAATTGGGGAGTAAATATATGGAAATGGAGTTTAACCGGGATTGGCGCGATTTGCTCGTTCGGAGTTGCGGCTGCCACTGTTTGCATCATCATCCTCGGGAGTCGTCGGAAGACTAATCATCAAAAAGAAAAGCTTCAATTTCATCAAATCTATACAAACGACAAGGTACGTTCGTCAGATTCACTTATATCGATGATCAAGAATCATCTGATCAGTGCTGATCAACATTGATGACATGTCATATGGTCAGTACTGATGATCATCTCATCTGATCACCGGTGATGACATAACATATCAATTTAATTGTCGATTGTTAGCAATTTCAATTTAATCCCCAATTGTTAGATCTTTATTTATTGTTACATGATTGATTGGTAATACGAGCTTGTTTGGTTACAGAGTATCAAGCAAGTGGTACAACACGCAAGTAAGCTAAATGAGGCAATGTCAGCAGTGAGGGGAGTTCCACTCACCAGAGCACATATAACCTTTGGTGGATACTACGAGGCTATTTGAACTGGGATCATCACTATTTTCATCAGCATTAATTATATCTTCATAAATAAGGCTGATTGTGGTAGTATAAAAATGTTACTATTTGTTCATAGTACTGTGTAACGATACATATTTGAGTGTTATCTAGGCATGGTTTTATCATTTATGTAGTCAATATTTAAAATGCAAGACTGAAATTTATTATGCGACACGGTATTGGTGATCGTTCATGGCCCCAGATGACATGTGCGATGATCTATAATTTACATTGGCCTTGGCAGAGGCCAGCTTCAATTATATTTTTTATAGGCATGTTGTGTCATTTGTGGGTGTGACGTGTATCAGAACGTAATAGTTAGTAAAGTTTACATTGGTGATTGAAAAACCACAGGAAAATAATTGCAAAAAATAAAAAATGATGGTTGTTTCCTACGAAAGCATTTTCGAAAGCCAATAACCAAGAGAATCAGTAACATAATTATACGTTCACATACAGTTCAACTGCGTATGCGTGACCACCAAATAAAATAATCCTAAGACATCCAACGTTAGATGATTCAAGTGTAAAGTGGAGTTGAACTTGAGAGAGATGCTAGTTTTTAAAATAAAATATATGTTGGATTTGGAATATATGACAAAATTCATGTTTTCAACGATAGTAGTGAATGAGGGCAAGGTCTAAGTATTTGTGAGATCGTTTCAGCAGATTTCTCCCTTCCATTTGCAGATATTTTATTGGCCATGAAAGGGACTGATTTAACACCTTAACAATTCAAAATAAATGAGATTTATCCGTGTGAGTTGTGATTGATTTGATGAGCATGCAGTATGCACCCACGTATTTGCATTCTTTTGTAGAATTGTGAAGAGCGCTTTTTGATAAGACGCAATTAAGAGTCTTCAAAACTACACGTATCGCACCTAGTTACCCGTACTTTCCAACTACCTCACTACTGCTATGGCACTTGTAATCTTCCTAGCGAAACAAGTTTGGCGCAAAAGATGCAAAAGATCCAATGCCAATGATTGATACGTGGCCATTCCTTGATGGTACGATGGGGGTAATTCAAGGGTAAAGCCAGGAACTTTAAGTTCTCAGTGTTGATCATTAATTTTATTAGATCACATTATAAAAATTTTTATTTTTTCTTAAATTTCTTTTATTTTTTAAAAAGTAGGGGTGGGCCAGGGCCTAGTTTGGTCCACCCCTAATTATGTTCAGGGTACTTATCAATTATCGATCCACATGTGGATATTGGATCATTATTGATGAGTTTGGTATTTTAAAATTAATTATATGACGTTAGTTTGTTGCATATATAGAATTAGTAATTGACTCTTTTTCAATTTCTAGAGTTCATAGTTAGAATTTAGAAGTAGCAAATGAATTTAAAGGTATTTAAAATAAATAAGGTTATATTATACTACTAATAATACTATTTAATATAGAAATAAAATAAGACTGTTGACACTTGGAAAATGATTGCGGCACATGTCAGTATACCACGAGTGTGTTAGCGGATGAGTTTTAATGTATTTTTATGAGTAGTAAGAGAGAGAATGAGTGGAGTTGAATGGTGAATATTTAATAAGTAGGAAAATAGATGAATGTGATTTGTTTGACCAAATTTGAAATTTGAAAAAATGTATTAAAATGCATTTTTGAAGTGTGCTAACACCCACAACATCTCCTTCCAAGACGTTATTTCCCTGATGGCACTCCAATGATCAACTCGCTATTGGCTATTGAGGGGGCAACAACAAGACTAATAAGTAAGTTGATGGAAGGTACAGAATGATCGTAGAAAGACTACAAGTTAAGGGAATACGAAGTGTGTGCATGTAAATTTAATTGAACCTTTTGTGACTTTTGGTACTCACACGTGGACGGATGCATGACACGTGTCCCCCTGACAGTGGAGGAAGGCATGCGGCACGCCTCCGTCCATATGTGGCCAGATTTAGCGTGTTCACAAATTAGCAATAGACCGGGATTGCTCTTTGATTATTTTTTGCATAAACGATATTTTGTTCTTGTCTCCTTGACTTCGGCTTCCAATCAATCACTTGTGAGTCCTCCAACCGCAAATGTAAAGTACGCATATATTGGTTCATGCATTTTTATTTTCAAATCTAATAATCCATAATACTTTGGATAAATATCCAACAAATAGTTATTTCTACTGTTTCTTATAAGACGTAACTGATTCCTTTAAGACTTAAAACTCAATGATTGGAGAAAAGGCATTGAAGCACTTCTAATTCTTGTGGCAATGAGTGTAACAAATTTAGCAATAATTAATCTATCAGGAAATTCTAACTTAAATAATGTCTCTATCACTTGTCGAGGTTATCATTAGTTCAAGTTATAGTTGCTTAACAAGTCGTGATGGATGCCCGTTTGATATATTTAGATATCTACTAACAATAAATTAATTTGTCGCCTGTGTTTTGAACAAAAAATTGCATCTGTGGCTCATCATCGTTCATCAACACTACTACTGCAATAGGAGGTCCTTAGGGTCCTATTGGAAAGAGGAAATATCGGAGTACTAAATAATTTGATCTAAAAATTTAAATAATTTGATCTAAAAATTTAAATTGATAGATCAAATCTAATGCATATTTTTTTACCATCAACTGTGGCTTAATTTTTCTATTTGATTCTGTTAATATATGCTGAAAATTATCCCTTCAACGCCATCTCACAAAGACTAGGACAGAGAAGGGATCTATCTTCGTCATTCTAAGCCAGTGGTATCTTGTTTTCCACTTTAAATCATCTCTGCAATTGTGCATCTTAAGACTACACGCTTAATGTGTACTTTCTTCTTCTCTTCCTTTTGCTTTCTTGCTTTTCTCTCTCTCTCTCTCTCTCTCTCCCTCCCTCTTCCCCACATTTTTCCTTTTTCATGTGCTTTGATTATATGTACTTGTATAGCATACTTCAACAGGAAATGCTCAAAAAGCAATACTATATGACATATGTACACCATTGTAACGTCCACAATTAGTGCAATGGGATGCCTATTTGTCTACCTTTTGTCTGAAAAATGGGAGCTTGTTTGAAAAGGATCTCAAAGTGTCTATGGTTGGGCCAAGAGGGTCTATTAACATCTTGATTCCCTCCCAATTGGTTGAATAGTAGGTGCGATGATTTACTTCACATGAGATGTCTCCAGCGATTCAAGATCAGGATAATCCAATTGTGCCTATAACGAAGTTGGGAGCGCTCCACTCTTGCAATTGGATCATTGCAAACTAAGTTGGGAGAGCTCCACTCTTGCAATTGGATTGTCGCAATTACAAATAGGGACGGTCATGTAGTTATCTGGGCCCAAGTCGAACTTTCAAAAATGGGTCTCCTTTTTTTCTTAAAGCTACTATAAAGAGCTACACACGAAACTCAAATACGGCCGCAATAAAAATCAGTCAAATGTATAATAATAAACCAACAAAGAATATAAAAAGCTTAATCAGAGCTCCAACGCAAAGTAAAAAGGAAAAAAACTCAGCTCGAGCCAACATAAATACTTGAATTTATCTATTATTTTACTTAAAAATAAAGAAATATTGACAAAAAATAGGCCTACATTTCTTTTTTAAAAAAATACCTATAAATTTGGATTCAATACTTGAATGTATCCATTGTTCTACTTAAAAATGCGCAAACAAGTTTGCAATGAATTTTTCAGACCATTCAACTGAAAAAAAATCATAATACACAGTTGGACTTCAAATATAACGGACTACAATAGGCTCCCCGAAAAGTAGGGCTTGAATCGGCCAACTCACCATATTCATCGCAGGACCGTCCCTGATTACGAATTAGATGTCTAATTGTCTAGATGGTAATGACACTACACCATTTCCGCGCGGTTTGTCACGGTTTTAGCGAAGTGACAAATTCAATTTAATCCGCGGTTTAAAACCGTGACAAAGCCATCCGTGACCAATTAGTTGTCACGGTTTTAAAACGTGACCAATTGGTCACGGTTTAAGCTCGTGACAAATCTAGAAAAAATTTTAAAAAAATTGCGACCAGCGTGTCTTTAATATATTTGGCGAGATTTATTTGTGGCTTGGTAAAATACCAAGTCTATTTCTTCGATGCCTAGATTGGCGAAAACAACATGCAATATCTAATGACACCAGGCAAACAAAAAGAAAACACCATTTCACAAATTCATTGAATGTTTTCGGAGGATAAATAAATAAAAGGAATTTACAAGTAAATCATGAATTGATCATCCAAAACAACTACGATGGTAGATGGAAGGTAGCGGAATTATATTACAACCTCAAATATATCACGGCTGCTTGGCACTTGATGTACAACTTGATCGGCTCAAATCTAGTCTCTACAATTATATTTCTCAGAGCTTCCATGGCATCCCCTTTGTCAAGATGCTCCACATGAGCTTACATGAGCCTTGTCTCGGCAACTCCATATTAATCTACAAGGAAGAAACAAGAGTTTCGAGAAAAGTGTATAGCTACCACATCTACCATATTAATCTCATATCAAATAGTCGAAACTCAACTATACAAGTAGTAATTATTCAGCAGTGAAACAAGTGAGTTACTACACTTAATATCGGCCAAAAAACTTTATATTGGTTATTAGGTAATGCAGTGCTGAATTCTTTGCCATTACCTCACGAGACGAGGGTCTGGTTTAAAATCACCACAAACCCTACGATGTAGCATTCAAGATAATGAAGAAGTTATATTTATGTGTAGCATGTCCGACAAACATTTTAACGTCATGCCCCAAGAAACGTAATTCTCACGAAGAAAATTACGTGATATAAATTCTTATAATATATATCATGCTAATAGAAATTAAGTGCATGTGAGGCTCATACCTCCTCATAGTTGAGAAGTGCATGTGCTTGTAGGCAGCCTGAGCCAAATATTCATCTTCTTCATCATCCCATGTTTCGATAAAATTTTACAGCTCTGAGGAACAAAAATATAAGTGAGCTCACGAGGAACAATTGACCAAGATGCAAATTTTTACGAAATAGAGACAAAATATGAGGAAATAACACCATACAATAATTTCTAAATTGCAACCCCTTGTGGATTTTTCATTGACAACTTTGTACAATGAGGAAATTAGTAATCGAGGTATTGATTAAAACTCCATTTAACTCACCCCACGGAGAGGATAAGTTGCCCTTATAGGCGGTGGCGTGCAGGGTAGATTTACAATTATATGAATCACCAAAGTTTTACTAGAAATCTTCACATCTAGAATTCATTTAGGACAAGAAAGTTTAATCTGTTTACAATTAGCCAAATGGCCCAAATCATTTTAGATCCGATGAACAAAGCATAAAAGAAATATTTTGTTTTCTATAGATCACATGGGCATGCATTGGTGTTGGTCTCTCTAGCACCTTTAAGTCATCGACAAAACATAAGAGATGTTTTCATCATAGCCTAATTCAATTTTACGATTAAAAAGAAGAAGCCCGGTACAATCAAAGCCATCTTGAATCTTCTATTGAATAATATCGACTCAACAAATGTTTGCATCGAATATATGGAAATAGCCAGCGATATTGCTCTAAAATATTCTTGAGTATAAGTGCATTGGTTTCTCATATTAAATCCACATTGGTACTTGATGTCCAGTAACAAATTGAACATTTCCTTCAAAAATCATGAACTAGAAATTTTAGTTGCACTTCATCATTGATAAGTATAATATACCTTTTAGACTTTCCTGTGTCTCAAGATCCTCATAAAATATTCTTTGCATTTCTATCAATAACTCTTCACAGTCGCCTTGATAACCTGTATGAAAACCGTCATATTCCCATATCATGTCATCATCAGCCACTTCAAAACTAACCCACTGCGCTTTCCAGCAAACATAAATAGCAAAACAAGACAAATTCAAATTAAATCAATAAAAAAGTTTAATGAAAGTTACTCAAATATACCATCCCAAAATGTATAAAGAGTGAAAATATAAATATATGTATATCACAAACAATACATACAAAACCATTTCTATACAAAACCATGACAAATAATGTCTTGCAGTAATAAATAATAATAAAACATTCTTAACTCCATCAAACTAGGATTTATTATAAATACTTGCAATGGTTTCTATTGTGATAATTTCTCCCCCAATAAAGCTTATAAGCCAAAAATGTAGAAGTAATTACCTCGAAATTCAACAGCCGATGTTTATGGAATTCAACCTTGATTCTCGAATTCAACCTTGTTTCTGGAATTCAACAGCCAAAAATGGTTTCTATTGCAATGGATTTATTATAAAACCTTAATTTTAAGCTCAAATTCAACCTTTGTGAGCAATTTTAAAATTTCATGGTGGATTTAGGGCAACTAGGGTGAAATTTGGGGATCTCATTTGTGTTCTTTGGTTGTGTTCTGATGTTTACGATTTGACAAGTTTATTTTTATTTTTTAGTTTTCGCGGATTGTCACGGTTTTAAACCGTGACAATCTTTTACCATGGTCACGGTTTTAAACCGTGACCAATTGACTCTGAGTTGTCACGGTTTAAAGCCGTGACAATCGGTAAATTTAAAAAAAAAAAAATTGGTTAATGATTTAAAAGCGTGACAATCGTGAAAAAAATTTTAATCGCAGTTTAAAACGTGACCACTAGAAAAAATTTATTGCGTGACAAATTCTTAATTTTGGTGTAGTGTGATAGTGACTTTTAAAATGGCTCTTATGATTTTTACTGTTTGGCAAGTGTATTTAACAATTAGGGTGTGTTTGACTGGGCAATGTTTTCAGGAAAAAATCATTTTTCCACATTTTTTCCGGTTTTGGTGTGTTTGATTGCATTTTCTTTTCCTGGTAAAGGTTTTTTCCAATTTTTCTCGAACTGCTTTTTCCTTATTTTGGAGGAAAACGTTTTCCTTGGGAGAGATAGTTTTTGTTTTCCGGAAAAGTTTGACACTTTTTTTTTTTTTTTTAATGACAATTTACTTTAACCATAAATATAAGGAAAATGATCAAATTTCATTAAAAAAAACTCAAAAATAAGGAAAATAACATTATTTTCCAACTTTCAAATTGACCCAATCAAACACCTGCAACGGCCATTTTTCTGGAAAACCTTTTCCCGGAATTCATTTATCCGAAAAAGATTTTCCTTCTAACCATTTTCCGATTTTACAATCAAACACACCCTTACATTTTTTAACATTTCTTCTAGTTACGATTTAAGGTATGAAGGAAGCAATTATTTAAGATGTTTAAAAGATATGGATCTCTAATATCGTGAAATTAAAAATTAGTAATACTATAATAAATTTTAAAGGATATAGATACCAAACGAGTGGAGTCACAGATATTTTCAGAAAATCTCAAAGAAGAGTGGAAATGAGAGGTAGAAAGAAAAGTTTGGGGGGCTTGTTTTCCCAAAGATTGGGATTAATGGTGCAAATTAGTCACATTTCAAGCAAAACCGGGTCGAACTGATCACTGGTGAAAATTCACCGTCTTCCATCTCCCCCTCGCTCATGCCCGCGAGTTTGCAGTGTTGCGGTTACCTTCTCGTGGGCCCCACCTTGTTTGACGGCGGTGGCACATCCAATTCCACTGGCAGACGGTCCTGGATCCCTCTGTCTAGCCGCCACCGCCGCCGCTTCACGGTGTCTGCTACGGTGAAACGCCTCCAGAGTCACTATACCACTCTTGGCGTTTCTACAGATGCTTCCTCCTCAGATATTAAGAAGTCTTATCGTCTTCTTGCTCTCAAGGTGCTTTATTTTCATCATGTTTATTTTGTTGATTTTGTTCTCCGGGAACAATTCGATTACTACACTGACACTGTTGATTTTGATACAATTTGGGGAAGAGCATGAATAATTGACTGATTGTTCTTTTCATCTTGTTGACTGTCTTTGCTTCACTGAAAGAGAACCATTTTTGTGGGAACATTTTAAATAATTGCTGCCCTACCAATGTAACATGAACTATTTATAGTAGCTAGAGAAGCATATTAAAAAAAAAAAAAAATGACGATGAAGTTTCTTCCATGTACCTCCTCGTATTAATTTCAGAATGTAGTTAGGTAATAAGCTCCTGAAGACTGCACTAGAAGACTGTCCTATGTGATAAATGAAAACCAAATTACAGCAGAGAGCATCTTTTTATGGGGAGCATTTCATGAACTCAGGTTGGATTTCAGTACTTGATCTTGGGTGAGATAGGGTTTGACTGCATCTCCTATTAGCTATGGTGTTTGGGGAAGTGGTTGAATCTCCCTACATCAGTCTTCTTCTGTTGAGATTTTTGCTAAATGGTCTGTGAGCTTTTATGAGACGTAGAGTATTGGGTTATAAAATCTAAGATTGATACATCTCGTGCATTGATTCCGTGAGTTTCAAGAAGAAATCTCAGGTGCGCTTTCAGGTTACAAATGTTTGTAATGTATTACCAAACTTCACTTATCATTTAAACCAGAGTAGCTGACAAGTACGACATTATTTCTGGTGATATGTAGATGTAGATCTCAAAAAGTGCGATGTGCTGTGAACCCATGTATAACAATAAAAGTAAATAAAAAAGGGTCTGGGTTTGCCATTTCCTAAAAGACAACCACTTTGTAACATTTACAAGGAGGTTTTCAAGCTGGGTATATAACTTTTTCTAGTAACGCGTGGTTAAAAAGTAAGGACGATTACAAGAAAATGTGAAAAGTAATAACGTTTTAGAAATTCATATAAGAAAAACTGATTGTTACAGAAGTTATATCAAACAAGCACTTAGAGAATTTGTGTGACAATGCTTCTTGTTGTTGAACTTCATGAGCTGTGCTCCATCTGTACTATACTGAATGAGAGTATGCTAGAAGAGTGTCATTGTTTTCACCCTAATTTTGAAGTCTTGTCATTTTTTGAATTCCAAAAATAACATCCTCATCCATACAATTCCAAATAAAGCATTAGTAGTGTAGCATAACTTTTTTCCTCTTTGATCAACTTCTTACCGGTTTCTAAGCTTTAAATTCCATGGTTGAGTGCGCTGCAGAATCATTCCCTATCCATGCTGACAACTATAATTCTCCAATCTCCAGTGGGTACCAGTTTGACTCCGCAAGTTCTTCAAGCCATTGCAATTTGCATATCAGACTTATCAGTTTCTCTTTCTTCTGATTCCAAGTTTTTCAGCCCATTGCAAATCTTTTCTTGTTTCTCCTTTTCCTTTTTCTTTCTTCTAAATGTGCAACCTGTCAAATATAAGATCACATCATGGCTCATTTGCACGAGAAAATGGAAGCATGCAAAATATGGTTAGATTATTTAACAATGAACCAATGATGGTGTCTTTCTCTGCTCATTATTTCATTTTCATGTGAAGCACACCGGCTCTTTTTTATGTTCTTAGAACATTATATCGGTAGTTTAGTCAACTCATGCCTATGCCTCCTTTTATGTATCTTCTTCCTCTTTATTTCTCAATCACGTCATATTTACAATATTTTCTTGAGTTGTACATGAATCAGGTGGCCATCTAGTGAGATATGAAATCTTCCTCGAGCTATTTTCTTGCATCTATCTCAGATATGCGGTCACGATAGGTTTTATGGCCTCGCAAAGTCTGCGGGACGTGTTGCATGATACTTATTCTGATATATTATTCTTGAATCATAATGGCAGTATCATCCTGATGTTAACAAGGAAGCAGGGGCTAATGAGGTTTTCAAGAGCATCCGTCTTGCATATGATGTGAGCAGATCTCTCTCTCTCTCACACACACTCACACACACACACACACACACACACACACACATACATGGGCACAATCATTGAGAACACTAAGAAACCTCCTTTCATGGTCTTCGACCCCACATATATTCTGAACATAGTCACATAGGTGGTGAGACTTGAGCTTGTACTGTTTCTTCACTGCCGTAGAACAGGTCGCATAGTTGAGGCTAGGGATTGAAGATTCTATTACTTTTAACGAAAAGGAGAATGGAAATGTTATGTGGGATTGCCAACCTACTCCAGCAGGAACCAAACCTAGCCTTACTAAGAGGTGTAACTGGGTATATCTTAACCAGATTCACACCAATGTTTTTAGGATCTTGATCCTCTCAGTGAACATAACCTGGAAAAGAAGATAACTAAGATTACTTCCATTTTTATCACTGCGTGTTTATCTCTAGAAAGTATGTCGAATGGATTTCTGTAATGCTGGTGCTGATATGCCATTTTAAAATGGATAGGTTTGGGAAGTTCTTCTAGAGCAGCAGTGGCTTTGGTGTGTTGCTGGGTCTGATATTTGGAGCTAATTTGGTAGAGAAGTTATGAAGTGAAATTTGATCTCTCTGGGAATGGTTAAAATGTATTTGAAAATTTAAAAAGAGAATGCGGGTTTAGTTGAAAATGAGTTCCGACAAAGTGATTTTTGAAAAAGTTGTATCAAACATGCACTTATTTTGATTTGGAGAATGAATCTCCAAATAATATGCAAATATTGATAACAAGGAACGGGTTTAATTTTCAATTTGGAGGTCGGGAGAAGATTATTCTTTCCATGACTCCATGGAGATGAGGAGGTTAGCTCAGCCTTGAATCGGGCGATTTAAGAATTTATAGTAAATTTGTAGTTATTCCTTCTCAAAATTTATGGAAGCAATCTTCCTCGCCATCACGCAATATAAACTCGAGCTTGTCTGTTGTACATAGTTTGGAAAATCATTTTTCTTTAATGCTTTCCATCACTCATTTCATTGATTTGACTTTATACTTTTTAGAACTTCTTCCAAATTTTCAACACGTGTTCAAAAGTCATTTTCCAAAGACCTTCTCCGGACAAACACTGGTTGGCAGATCATCTCACTCGGTAGCCTTCACGAGTAGAACAGCTAGAAAAATTCCTAATCTCAATTCTCAAATAATACACAAAATTTTACTGTTTATTTATTGCCTTCTCATCTATTTTTTCTATGGCTCGTTAGGATTGAATATAGGAAGAATTTATGTAAGTTAATCTAAATAATAAGTACAGCTAGAGTGTTGCACCCTACAGTTTATGTATTTTTATTTGATTAAAGTTGATCAAGTTATGCACATTGAATTCGGGCATGTCCAAACAGACTGCTATTTTGCAGCGAAGCGATTTTAATGTAGCATGTAAGGAATTTTTTAAAACTAGCTTCAGGTTCAGCTCTTTTTATATGATATATAAACATTCGTTAAGTGAAAGTTTAGTTTCAAAAATTTGCAGGGCGAAGCTTTAACTATTGAGTTCATGATTTTGCAGTTTATTTCAGAGTTTTGCTAATACTTTTTCTGAAAAGAGCAAGATGAGGAAAGTTATATTTATCGGCTTTGTAATTACATTCATTTTTTATGATGGGAACCTCATTGGTTTTGCTTTCTTGGCAATAAACTGAAATCCAAATAATTCTTGGTACCGTCAAAGATTGTGTTGGTTATGATGTCTCACATTGTTGGCCTGGCCATTGCTTTCTTCCTTTTTCTTTCTTCTTCCCTGTTACAATAGTTCGAGTAGGAAATAGCACCAACCATAGATTTGAAAGTAATGGGAAATTCAAAAAACTTTATCTTATGCAGACACTGATTGATGAGAAGAAAAGAATCCAATATGACCTGGCCCTTCGATATCAAGAATATGCTGGTGAGTCATCAGGCAATCATTCGACCTTTAACTCTGAATACGAAGATGCACAAAGGATCTATAGATGGGCTCAATTGAGGCGGAAAATGCGACGCGAGAAATATTGGGAACAATACCATGAAGCATACGAGGAATCGGAAGAAGAAGAAGAAGAAGAAGAAATCAGAGATGAGGAGAGAGGCTCCTTCATTGAGGTGCTTAGATCAGCTTTCCTCTCCTTATTTCTGATGCAGACTGTAGGTACTCGCTTGTCTCTCACGTTTAGTAGTGTCATGGCTTTGCTCGACCCGAAATTAGACAATGGATACAAGGTGGGTTATCTATTTGCATGGTTATTGGGAGGACGAGGTGGCATTTTGCTTACAATGTTCTTATCATTTGCGAGTTGGGTTTGTGGCAAAACGAGCAGTAGCATCGTTGCTGTTGTAGTTGTTGCCATGTGGGTTGGGTCAAGTCTTGCAAGATATGCACCGCTTCCACAAGGTGCTATTCTTACCCTCTTGTACATGTCAATCAAGTTACAAGCTGATCTAAGTTAATATGGCAACTACTTTACAGGTATGTATATTTGTTATTCATCTCTTCATGTAAATATATGATTGCGAAAATCAAGAGTTTTTGAATATGAATGAATTTGCATTTGCTGTAGTTAGTTCCATTCACCAATCCAGTGGTTAGGTGTTAACATGTGCACCACCGGTACTGCATTGAATAATCGTTGTCAATTCTATCACAGAAAAATTTACACCTATTACATTGCGTAGTTGAATTTGATCTCGGAAAAAGAAAAGAAAGAAAAAAACACGCCTTTCTTTGCGCAATTCTAGCAAGTTTGAGCCTCTTCGTTCTTCAACTGTTTGATGGTCTTCCATAAATAGCGCCCAGTCGCCATGTCAATAAACACCCAGAAGCCATTTTGAACAACCTGGAGAAAGCCAAATCCTTGTTTCCCTCTTGTATATGTGCTTGTAGGCATAGTTTTTGGACTTGAATCCTCCGTTTCAAGTGGGACCAAGCTCACCGTCCTCCAAGCCAGATACCCCGCCAACACCGCTGAGAAAAACACAAGGATGAACCTGAGAGGGCACATTTCTGCAGCTTGTTTTGTTTCTGAAAATTAGAATTTGAAGATTGCTATAATTTGACTATGAAGTTTTGAAGATGATAAAGGGGTGGATGATTATATCATCATCATATAAAGAAGAGGAGAAAACGCGTTTGTCATTCCAGTTGGCTTATGACTTCACGCTTTATTTACCGAGTCAATCAAATGGAGTTGGTCTCATGCAAGAAAAGGCTATGGTGGTTACTTTTCAAAAACCGGCTACTCCACTATCACTCGATCGACTTTCTAGAAACTTTCGTTGGGTTCGTTTGTGAAATTAAATCAATCGAAATTGATTTTTTTTTGTTTTTGGAAGAAAGAAAATTGAAATTGATTTTTAGCTAAAAGAAAGTTTAAATGAACATGAGTAGTGTAATGAAAAAGTTTTTGATCTCCTAGCAAAAACAATAAAAAACAAAAAATTCAGAGAGTGTGTGAGAGAGAAGGCTGAAAAATTGATTGTTTTGAAATTGAATGATGAAAAATATGAACAATGTCTCTCTATAAATAGGTAATAGGAAAGAGGAAATAAAAGTGCTAATCCTATTAAGAAACAAAAAGGAAGAATAATCCTAATTTGAAAAGAAATCAAACCTAAAAGTAATAGGAAACAAAAAGAAATAAAATCCTAATATGTCCTACATCTGATGGTATAGGGCAAATCCTATCACAATTAGGTTGAATTTATTTTTATTTTCTATTTTGAAAAGAAATTAAATCTAAAACAAAGAGGAAATAAAAATAAATTTATCCTAATTGTGATGGAATTTATCAACATCATTAGATTAAACTAAATCATTTGAATACTGATTTCTTTTCGAATTTTATAATCTCTCACCTATTGCATATCGAATAGATGACACAAGTTTAAATAATAATAACGAGGCAATAGATCTTTCTACAAACCAGTTTAGCACGACTCGAGAAGAATTATTAAAGGCACGCTCTCTGTGTCGTTTTAAGACTGTTTTCAATTATTTAAATTTATGATTTCTTTTTTTTCTCTTTACTTTTGCGCTCCTTTAGACGCGTAAGGATTACAAAATTTACTCAAGATTCGATTGATTGTTCTCCTTAAGGTGGTATTGGGTAGGTCTTTTACAAATTAAAAAGAATAAAAATTTTCTTTCTTTAAATTGCCTTCTCCTTTTGACGTAACTTGAGAAAGCCTTACAGTTGAAATTTGCACGGAAAATTTGTTTGGAATGGTTTCTAGGACTAGGAGGAATACATATATAGCTCGTCGGGTGGTGTTATATCGTACAATTGGGTGGTTTTTGTTTCTCATGTTCTTGATTTTCTTGGTCTTGTATGGAGGAGGAAAACAATAAGGCATCAATTTGTTTATTGGGAATGTTGCCTATAAAGTGATATTGTTTTTAAAAACTGGCTTGGTGCATGTTAGGGAATAATTTTTTATGCATATTTATTTATTTTTTCAAATTTAAATTTAATCAAATCAATCACATCAATATATTTCGTTAGATTTATTAGTGTTCGCCCTCATGCAATGCACGGGAATCACTAATGTAAATAACATAAAATTTGATAAACGAATAAAAACAAAACATAAAATTTGATAAATTTGTTTGTATTTTTTTATTTGTTTATTTATTTACTCTATATCTATTTGTATAAAAATATTGAAGAAAATATTTTCAAGATTTTTTAAAAAGAATTATCTTAACCCGAAAATTTATATTTGAGGTCTTATTGATTTTGACACCTATTATTTTTGCTAGACGGAGCATTGACCACTTCCATATAACAATTAGACCAAATTGTGCTTTCTTACTACTTCCTCCTACAAATATAGACTGCATTATCTTATTTATCCGTTTTAAAATATAGTAATCATTTTTTTTACATGGAAGTAATATTTGGGAAAGGAAAAAAATGGAAAAAAGTAGTTTTTTTCTTCCTTTTTTTGGGTCATATTCTATATATGACAAAAAAAAACAAAAATTCTTGTACTTGGAAATTATGAAAATCTAAATCTATTTATCATTCGTGTAACACCGTAACAGTTTATATTGGAAGAATAATAATAATTAACAATCATCTACCTGGTTACCTAAATTTTGTAATATCGTAATAAACAAATCCAATAACGAATTCAAACCTAAAATACATGCAATCCTACCAAATATTTTAGGGAATGTTTCATTGAGAGTTTTGTTGATTTTTGAATGTGTGATTGAAAAATAAATAAAGATATTTTAAAAAATAAAAAAAAAAATTATGTCAAATCAAGTCGAAAGAATGGTTGAAAGTGATGGTTGATAAACGATTTTTGTTTTAAATTGTAGTAGACAATCCCTTATTGTTATTCATAAGGGTGGGGCTAAATGCACCCACCCCTTTACTAAATACACCCATTAATTTCCATATCCCCATTTTACCCTCGCTCCTTTTCTTTCCTTGTTTTTTTTTTTTTTTGGCATGACTGTTCGCCCCCAAGAGGGCGAACATCCATTAAAAATGTTCGCCCCCTTGGGGGCGAACATGCCAAAAAAAAATTTTATTTTTTGAAATTTAAAGTTTTTTTAATAATTATATTTAACAATTTACCGGATATAATTACTGTATTATTCAAAAAATTTCGAAATTCATTATCATTAAAGTGATTGTTAAAAATTTAAAAGAAATTTCAAAATTACTCGTGAATGGTTTAAAAATTTTGAATTTCTTAATGATTATATTTAACACTAATAGGATAAAGTCAATTACTATATCATCAAAAAGATTTCCAAATTAATCGTCAAAATGATTATAAAAAACTTAAAAATAAATTTCAAAATTATTCATGAAAGTGGTTGTAAAAAATTTTAACAAAACATCTACGATTGGGCCGGTGCAATTAGTAAGGGTAACATGAAAATTTTTTTAAAAATTACTCATTTTTAGTTTAATTTTTTTTTTAAATACTTGTTCGCTCTGAACACAGCGAACAAGCTCTGAACACAACGAATGAAAAAAACTTGTTTGCAAACAAACATGAAAAAAAAAAGAGAGAAGAGAGAGGAGAGAGAAAGAGGGAAGAGAGGGCGAGAGAGAGGGAGACAGAGGACAGCGGGAAAGAGGGAAGAGAAAGAGGGAGACAGAGGAGAGCGGGAAAGAGGGAAGAGAGAGAGAGGGGAGAGGGAGGGAAAAGGGAGGGTATTTTAGTTATTTTCCTTTTTTTGTTTCTTTTTGATTTTCAAAAATGATAAAAAAATGAGTGTATTTAGTAAAGGGGTGGGTGCATTTAGCCCCACCCTATTCATAATTACTAGTTGCAAATTAATAGCGACGGGTGACCAAAGACGGTACTAGAATTTTCCCTCTTTTGTGGATAAGTGTATGTAGAACAATCTCAGAAGTATAATTTTGGAAATCGTATTTATTGTTTGTAAGTAAGAGTGATTTTCTGGTACCTACGGTCGGGGAAAAAAAATTGGTAGACGTCGGGTGAGGCCCCGCACCATCAAGTGGCAATTATGTATTATTCATCTAACTTAACGTAGATATAAAAAAATAAAAATTGGGTTGATGATGAAGCGTTATCAGAAGGCGCCACGTAGTGTTGGTACCAAATCCACGTGAGTGTCTGATCATTTCCATTGTAAGTAATTCAATTATTCAATAAAGTAAATTTATAATTATTGCAATTTTTCTTTTTTAAAAAAAGTTAGGTAATGGTAGTACATGTTTAACAACTTGATCTAAAATTGTAAACTGGTAAATCGGTTTGAGAAAATATATGATTTAATATTATTTTCAACACGACTCCTAGCGTGTAAGTGAGATTTCGAAGCATAACGTTATAAATGTCAATTTTTTTTAATAAAATCTCAACTACTGTATTTCCTATAAAAGTAATTATGATTATGTTTATGATCCAATTATCTATAAAGGATAATAATATTTATTGTGAATTATAATCTCCAATCATGATAGACCGTTTATGCCAGTCACTGTGTATAAAATAATGTGAAATAAAATTTGATTTGATAAATCTCACAATGTATATTATGATAATACATGTAATGGCTCTTTCAAAGTTCTATGTAAACCATCTTTATATTATAAAAAGAGAAGTGCCATGTTGGCAATAATGCCAACATTGCACTCATTAATATTTTTTTAAAAAATCATAAAAGTCAATTTTGTAGCTAAAAAAAAAGAAAATTATATTTTTGGAAATAAACTAACATTAATTAGTAGTTTTAAATAGGAAAATTCTTTAAATATAATTATTTTTTAATGAAACATAAATTTTTCATTAAATGTGATAAATAAAATTTAATAAGAAAAAATTAGTTTTGGAAAAACTTTAAATGTAATTTCATTTTTCAAACTTCTAATCGAAAATATTAAATAATAAGTATTTTATTTATTTATTTTCACTGTGTTAAAACAAATTAGAGTTTTAGATAGTTTTGATTTGTAATGTGCATTGGATTATATAAATAGTAGATTATTCTTAAATCAAATAGTGCGTGCTAAAATTATAATTGAATTTCTGTTGAATAATTTATTTATTTTTAAATAAAGAGTAATTTATGAATCTTTATCTTTATATTTTGAATTGTTATATTATCATATCATTAATCTTTATATTACAGTTTGTAAAGTGTCATGTAGGCAAAGATGCCAACGCGGTACACATTAAATATTTGTTTAAAAATTATAAAATTAGTTATTATGAAAATAAACCAACATTCATTAGTAGTAATTAAAAATATAATTGAAAATAAACCAATATTTAAAACAAACATTTAATGAGAAAAAATTATTTTGGAAAGACTTTAAATATAAGTTCATTTTTTAAAGGTCTAATTCAAAATATTAAATAATAAATATTTTTTATTTTTTATTTAATTTTATCGTGATAAAATTATATGTTTTGATAGTTTTGTTTGGTTACGTGAATTGGCTTGTTAAAAAAATAGTGGATATTTTTTACTTTTTTCCTTTTTTAAATTAAATTGTGAGTGGTTAAAATTATCGCTGCATTTATATTGAATAATTTATTTATTTTTAAGTAAAATAGTAATATATTAATCCTTAAATTATTATAATTGAAGTGCCACTTTTGGTGAATGCCTTATTGGCGATCTTAACATGACACATAGTTTAATTAAAGTTAAATTAATTGATATTTTTCCTTTAATACGATTGATGTGATATGCCACTAATTGAATTTTCTGCGTTATGCGTCGTTTTTGCCTTTTCTAAGCATATAACATTAAAAATAAAAAGTTTTTGTTTCTACAATTAACATACACTTTACGTAAATTGAAAGAAATCAAATGAATTATGTAAATACGGAAAATTATCGATATTATTACAAATTTAAGTTACTTAAAATTAACTATAATACTTCTTATACAATAGAGTTAAAATTAAAAATTAATTACAACTAATCACTAAAAGAACACATAAAATCATAAAATTTAGAGTGCATAATGTCCATTTCAGAAAGAAGAAAGGTGTTTAATATAAATTTGATATGTAAAAACCAGGAAGACATGTTTTGATAATCAAAGAATTTTTATATATTCATTCCCCATGGTTCGTTTACAATTAATTAATCTCCACGACCATTGTTGTGCATGCTATACAAGGCAATTAGAATTAAGGTTATACGTTTTGATAAATTTCTTAATTATGTGATACACGTGAATTTTTATAATTTACAATTGTAAATTTATTCCATATTTTTTGCATTGATTATAATATACAATATTATAGATTTTAATAATTATTTACAATTATGCAATCTCCTATGTATAAATTACATTAATTCTGTAATTCAATATTTATATTTATAATTTTATATCAATTATTTATCGTATATAAATTTAATTATTCCTGTGCATCGCACGGGCGTGATACTAGTATTGATTGTTTATGCAGCATCACACAAGCACGTCAAAGAGATCATCATTTTCACATTTTTACTTGTATTTCTTTGTTAATCAAATTACTACATTTTGTTCATCTTACGGGTTATTCTATTCTTTCCACGTGCTCAAATCCTGCTTAACAAACACGAGGAAAATTTGTGCTTGTTTGGCATAAAAAAATAATAATAATAAATAAATTACGGTAAAGTGTCGGAAATTGCGCCACTATATCTTGTCTAATAGTCCGGCCATTAGAGCATCTATAATGGTTTTGTTAAATTTAGAGAGCCACATATGATAAAAAGTAAATGTTAAATGTTATATTAACATGTTAATTTTAGTACTCCCTCCGTCCCACTAAGATAGACACCCACCATTTTTCACATATCTTAAGAAAATATCTTAAATGTTCTTGGAATTATAAGATATTCATATATTCTTCTAATTTTACTCCTATATTGAATGGTCAAAAAGTATTGTGAATATGTTTAAATATTTTGGGAGATGAAATATCTATCTTGATGTTTAGTATTCCAATTATCTTAAATAGGGGTATTTTAGTACATGGAAAATAAATTATACATTCAATAAGGAAATTGGACTATAATTTGGGACGGACAAAATAGGAATACTTGCCTATCTTAGTGGGACGGAGGGAGTATGTGTTTGGAATCTACAATGAATATGTTAAACTTAGCAATATATTAAATGCCATGTGTCCATATTTCATTAAACTAAAAAAGTGAGTAATCTTAGAGCATCTCCAATGCAACAATGTGCACGGTGCACACGTGGCATGAGAGAGATAGAGACATAAAAATTAAAACATCAAATTTCTCTCTTTTGATTTCTACATATTTTCTCCACTTTTGGTAATTTTTGCTCCACATTGTCAAGAATAATGTCTAGTTGTAGAAAGTGTCAAGCACAATGTGGAGAAAAAGTTACCAAAGATAGAGAAAATTGTGAAAATGAAGAAAGAGAAAATTTATGTATGAATTTTTGTGTGTCTATCTCTCTCATGCCACATGCACACCGTGCACATTATTACATTGGAGATGCTCTTATAATATTATAATAAGAGGAGTGTCACCTAGGTAAAGTACTTAGGTGGCTGTGTCATATTTGGCATTAACTTTTAGCGGTTAATTATTGTCCTTATTTATTTATGCTGCTTTTCTTATTTAGTATTTTTTTTATTTTTTATATGTATTTTACCATTTTTATATGTATTCTTTTTTTTCAAATTAATTTCTAATTTTTTTTATTTTACTTCTTTTATATTTAGTGTTACATATATTTATGTAAATGTGATAAGAGATCAAAATTACAACTTACAATACCTTTTAATTTAATTCTGAAAAATGATAATTATTAGTTTCTATATATTTTTAAATTTTTGGATATTACATTTTAGTTATTATTTTATATACATCTTAATTTTCAAATCTCTATCTCTATATTGTAAAACTTGAAGTGCCAACTATATACATTACCATGTTAGCAATGCCTAATTCGCACGCTTTTTAAAAAAAACTAATTAAACAAATTTGTAATTAAATTAATTTTCGTTCAAAAAAATGTAATTAAATTAATTGTCCATTATTTTTTTTGTAACTTAATTCCAAAATCACACAACCGTTATGGTATAAATTCTACATAATTCATGTTGTGGTGAGTTAAAGAAAAATGGAAGATTTTCTATTTTTATGGCACGTGTCTATTTGAAAAAGAAATTTCAATTGTTTAATATGAATAATTTTTTTATTAAACAATTGATTTCATTATTTTAATTTCATTCTAAAAGTAAAGCGTGTTTATCTTTTTAATATGCTTCTATAAGAATTGAAGTGTCACGCTGACAGATGATCTATTGATAGTGCTAATGTGGCACACGATTTCAATTAAAAAGAATTAATTATTATTTTCCTTTTTAATACTATTGAATTTTCTCAAGGAGGAAAAGAGTAAATAATTTGCTCTATAATTGAGCTTCGTATTGCACCGCATTTTTCCTTTTTAAGTACATAAAAATAAATATGAGCTATTTTCCTTTCTAAAATGAAAATGTGTTTTATGTAAAGGGAAATAAAGCAAATGAATTAAATCGCTGGTGAATTTAAAAGTGGTTTTAGTTTTAATTGGCAATTTCTTTTCTTTTTGTTTTATTCTTTGGTTATTTAGATCATGTGTTTTATCTATGAGAAAAAAATTGTAAATTTTTGTATAGTCTAAAATTTTCATAATAGTAAATATAATGAAAAGGTGGAGCGATGTAGTATTTTTCCAATTTTGCTGAGTTATATTTACTTATTTATTTTTTCGAAATCTAGCATATTGTATAATCCCTTTTGAGTTTCATTTGGGGTCGTTTCACATGTACATCGGTCATTTATATGTATGTGTTGGCTGACTATAAAATTATTTTTAGTCGTATTTGAAATTAGTTTGATCATTTTCAGTCGTATTTTCTAATTTTTGTTCCCAGATATTCTATTCTTACCTAAAATCATCAATTTTGACAATTAATATGGTATTTTTCTTGCAAAATAATATTTCGGATCAAAATATGTAAACCGTTATTGAAATATATAACATTACATCTACTTCTTATTTTTATTAAATATTCATAAAAATTTATTTTCTTATTTTATAATTTTTTTATGTAAATATACAATTAAAATCGCCACGTGCATCGCACGTGGGTAATGCTAGTAAAAATAATAATGAAAAATTAATTTTCTGGAGATAATAATGACACATTACATATTACAATATTTGTTAAATTTATCTGGCAAGTTAACATGTGAGTTAAAAAGATTCATTTAGCATACATGTTAACATATCCATTATAGATTAAAAAAAATCTAATATTTCCCTAACTTATGCCACTAACAGTGACTTAACCTATCCATTGTGTATGCTCTTAGTGGATATTAGACTTGATATGGGAAACTTTTAGTTCCAATTAAAGATAGATTTCTTTATACATTTTTGCACATTTTTATCAATTTTTTCAAAATTTAAATTTGGTCAAACTAATCACATTCACATATCTCATAACACTTATATGTACTATGAAAATTTTAAGCACTCAACTCCACTCATTCTCTCTCATATTTCACATAAAAATTTATGAAAATCCATAAAAAGCTAAATCCTAACATGGGCTAAAGCATGTAGTCATGAATATCGTAGTACCGAATTTTAGACATGTTTAGTTATAACATTGTAATACTAAAATGCATTCAGTTTCTCTAATCTGCTAGTGTATCTTGGTACAAGATAAAGTAAAAGGTAAGCAAGATTATAATAAGAAAAGGAAAGAAAAAGCAAATTTTACCTTGTGAAAAAAACAGATTCTTGTACTTGAAATCATGAAAATGTAAATCTATTTATTGTTCGTGCAAGAGTTTATAATGGAAGAATAATAATTAAAATCAACTACCATGTAACCTATATTGTAATACCATAATAAACAACAAATCTAATAACTAATTCAAGCCTAAAATAAGCTTAACCACCATGCGATCCAAATACCGAATATTTTCAGGTATGTTGTATTCAGAATTTGGAAAATATAATTTTTGAATGTGTGGTTGAAAAATAAATAAAGATATTTTTAAAAAATGAAAAAGATGTCAAATCAAGTCAACCAATGATTGAAAGTGATAGTTTGATAAATGATTATCGTTTAAATTATAGCTGATCCCTTATTGTTTTTCATAATTAGAAATTGCAAATTAAGCAGTGATGAGTGATTGAAGATGGTAGTAGAATTTTCCTTCTTTCTCAAATAAGAATCGAACATGCTCTCAATATATATAATTCGGGAAATCATATTTATCGTTTGTAAGTAATTAAATTATTCAATAAATTTAAGTTTTGATTTGTAACAAAGTAAACTTATAATGATTGCAAATTTTCTTTAAAAAGAAATAGGAGGTTACTATAGTAAGCGTTGAATCACTTGATCTAAAAACTTAAACTGATAGATTGGTCTAATATATATTATTCAATATGTTTTTTGGCACACCTCCTCCCGTATAAGTAGGATTTTAAAATGTAACTTGATAAATGTCAATTATTTTTTTAAGTAAAATCTCAATTATTGCATTTCCTATTAAAAGCAATTATGATGATGTTTTGTAATATATATAAACAGCAACGTAGACCGTTTATGAAAGCAGTCGATTACAATTAGCATGACAAGATATATAAAATAATGTGAAATCGAATTAGATTCCATAAATCTCATCGTCATTGTCATATATATTTGCGAATACATACATGTAATAGTTCTTTTTAAGTTGTGTATAAACCGAACTGATTGTCTATGCTGCATCACACAAGCATGTCAAAGAGATTATCATTTTCATGTTTTACTTATATTTCTTGGTTAATAAAATAAAATGTTATTCATCTCATAGAAGAATTATGTATTTTGACAATAACAAGTCTAAACTTTTCAAGATTGAAAACATATGATCGCTGATCATTGCATATCATAGATAGCATCTTCATGAATCCCCACGAGTTCAATTAAGATTGAGAACTCTTTAGTCGTGAATGCGGTGGGAATACTTCTTTCAAAGACTGTGAGAATCGAAATTGCACTGATTTTACCATCCCGCAACGATTTTTTTTTATGCAGAACTCTCCAAATCCATCATCCGCGTGGATGCGAATAGGTAATTCAATCATGTGTTACCTTTGATGCTCTTTCATTGGTTGTTATATAATTAAGAATAATGCTGGAAGTCTATACAAAGTCGTACCATAGAGTTGCCCCATGAGTGTAAAATTTCAATTTTAACCTTCAATACTCTTCAAATTGCCAACTTTACCTTGAATTTCAAATCCCATACTGAGTAATTAAAGAATTGGAGATTTGAATTTTAGGGCTCAAGATAACTTGGGTAAGCGCATCGCCAATTCAACGAGACTCATTGGCGAAGAGGGTTGCCGAGTTCTTCCATGAATTTCAGGGGCATTTCTCCGTCACTGAGTGTGGGGATCTGAAATTTAGGGCTTGAGGCATCATTTCAATTTGGCGGATCTCAAAATTTGGTATCTACAACAATTTGGGAACTCAACGGAACTCGCCGGCAAAACCTCTTCAGATGAACCATCAAGGAACAACTAGCAAAAGAGCAAAAGTAAATGTTGAAAATAGCAATAGAAAATTCTTCCTCTCCAGATGAACCATCAAACTTCATCAATGAGCAACATTTTTGAAGCTACTGGCAAAAGAACATTTCAGAGGGCTTACTAGAAATTGCTTCTTCTTCTTTAGCATTTGAAGATTTTTACATAACATTTTTAAAAGAAATCAAAATCGTTGCTTCTTCTTCTTTAGCATTTGAAAATTTTAGAACATTTTTGCAAGAAAAAGTAGCACTTACCAGAATCCATAACGATGCCGTCGGCCAATTGCATTCAGAATGATGCTTGTGGCAGCAAAGTCTAAAGAAGAACAGGGCTTGAAAACATTTTAGGGCCAAATTGCAGATTTCAGTCCTAAATTGGCACTTTAATGTTTTTTTTAATTGACTAGAAATTGATTGTCAACATATCGCGTATGGCAATTTTGTGGTATAACTTTGTGTGGACTTCTAGCATTATTCACAATTGTATGATGTTGATAATGTTGACACGGGCAAGGTTAATAAAGTGACAATTGTATGATGTTGATAGTGCTGACACGGGCAAGGTTAATAAAGTGTGGACCACCATGGGAAGATTGCTTGAACGGTTGGGATTTGTTATTTAAAAGGAGATGGAGGCGGGAGGGCTCGAATAGTTGGGGAAGGACATATCAAAGTCAATTTGTGGGTTCCAACTGAGGTTCCTCTAGAACAGGTTTTGGTTTGTCAAAAGTGATCAGGCAGTTTCGTTACAATTGTGTCGTGATGGAATGCTAATCATTTGATGTACAATCTATACCATCCAAATGTGGTGCCTCGTTCTCCAATGGATTGAATCGTTACATGCACCATATTCTTGATGTTGGATAGTTTCTTGCACGTTTTCATTCTCAAACATTTCCCGGCCCCTTTTTCGGGGTTAAAGGGATAAGGATTACAAGAATATACTCCAAATTCAATTGATTATTCTCCTTAAGAAAGTCTTGTGTAGACTTTTTCAAAACTAAAAATAATCAAAACTTCTTGGGTAGATTTTTTAAAAACTAAAATAATCAAAACTTTCTTTCTTTAGTGGCCTTCTCCTTTCGAAGTAATATGAGAAAGGCTCGAAGTTGTCCTTTGTACAGAAAATTTGTTTGGATTTCTAGGAGGAATATATTTATAGGTCGTCGGTCGTTGTATTATGAAGGTTATGTTGTAGAACGCAGTGGTTTTTATTTTTCAAGTTCTTGATTTTCTTAGTCTTGTATGGAAGAGGAAAACGATAAGACATCAACTTTTTAGTTAGGAATGTTGGATATAAAGTAATCTTGTTTTAGAGGAAAAAAAGGTTTAGTTGGCAGTCATATGGTAACACAAATTTCTTGTAGTAGCTAACTGGATGCTTTGATTGCTTTCAATATTTATGATTGGTATTAAAAAAAGAGTCCAATCCCCATTACCACCGTTATAAATCTGCTAGAAATGTTCCAACATCATCGAGTGTGCTATAACTATAGCACACTAGATGATTTTTCAGTCACATACGATTTTCGTGAGAAAATTGAGATCAGATTTAGAACCAACACGGCGAGGCGAAGCTCCAGCAGTCCGAAAAATTTTCAAACTATGCCGTTTGCTGAAAGTCAAAGTTTTTTGCCAAAAACTTTGACTTTGACCAAAAACCATAATTTTGAGCAAACGGCATTGCCGTAAATTTTCCGAACTGTTGGAGCTTCGCCTCGGCCTATTGATTCCAAATCTGATATCGATTTTTCCAATAAATGTCGTATGTGACCGAAAACACCATTGAGTGTGCCGTAGTTATGGCACACTCAATAATGTTCGAACATTTCTAATAAATCTGCTCTTATTCTTTAGATCAGTACATTGTCGAAAATCATTGCCTACCTCGATAGAAGTTATTATTGAAGAAAAGGGACAACGGTGTTTGGAGCAAGAGCCCTTCTATCCAATTTTTGAATTAGCACCTTCATTGCAATGTGAATGTTAAGGGATGATGTTGAGCAGAGAGATAGAGATAATATGATTATTTTAATTGAAGTGAAATAGAAGGATGTATAGAGAAAAAAAGAGAGAAATATGAAAATGAGGTGAGATGTAGAAATAAATTCAAAATAATAATAAAATAATAGTGGAGAATGTGAAGTTGGATGTGTGAATATAGGAATGACGCGAGAATTTAGGGGGAAAAATGGGAAAAAATGAGATAAAAGTGATAAAGGGGAAAAAAAAGAAACCTAAAAATATGTGGGATCCATAGAAGTTTTTGTGTCTGTATCTCTCCATTGTGGCATTGCAGCAAGACATTGTGCAAAAATGTATTTTGAGAACTCTTTTTAGACTTTAGAGTAGCTTGTAATCTAATTATATACAAAGCTTTTTCCACCTAAAATTGACTACTAATACTCAATTGAAGTCAGATATCAATATTGACCACCCGTCTTAGATCATTCATTATCATCAACACATTGCGTGGTCCCACCACTATTCAACATAAAAAAGGGCCGTTATATTAACACCAAAGATTTTACTAGTAACACCACATTTTATTTATTTTTTATATCCTTTGTTTTTAATTTTTTTTTATTTCGACATCTTTATAATTTTTCCAATATATTTTTGTCATCACTCTTCTATTATTCATCATTAACTTATTGTGTCTAATTATAGGTTCTTTATGAAAACATTTTAGAAAGAACTCTCCAAATATTTACTTGAAGAAGCCACAGGAATAAAATACAATACATATTAGTACGTTATTTATGAATTCCCCTAAAAAATATATTATTTACGTATTTAAATACATTAATAATAAAACTTTAATGGGAAGGAAGTCATCTCTATATTATAAAACTTGAAGTGACAATTAGGGTGTGTTTGATAGCTAAGATTTTCCATGGAAAATATGGAATCTTGAAAATTATTTTCCAAGTTGGTTGTTTGATTGTAAAATTTTCCATGGAAATAATTTTCCATGTACAACCACTTAAAACATGTTTTAGTCTATTTTCCATGGCAAACAATGAAAAATATTTTCTTTTCCATCTTTTCCTATCAAAGGCACTTTGCCACATTGGTAATGCCTGGCTGGCATGCGGGTTTTTTTAGGGAAAAAAAACCTAATTAAACAAATCTCTATAATTAACTAATTATTCATTCATTTTTTAACTTAATGCCAAAATTAAACAGTTGTTATGGTATAAATTTTGCATAATTCATGTTGTGACTAGTTAAACAAAAAAGAAAGATTTTTTTTTTGTTTTTATTGCATACATATATTCAAATGGGAAATTTCAATTGTTTAATAGGAATAATGTTTACATTAAAGAATTGATTTCAATATTTTAATTTAATTCTAAAAATAAAACACATTTATTTTTTTTATATTATAATAGTTGAAGTGCCACATTGGCATATGCTCTATTGGCAGTGCCAACACCGCAAGAGGTTTCTATTAAAAAATTTTAATTTTAATTGTTATTTTTTTAATATTATTGAGTTTTCTCAATAAGGAAGGAATAAGTGATTTGCTTAATAATTGGATTCTGCATTGCACGCGTTTTTCCTTTTCTGATATGTAAAAGTAAATACAAGTTGTTTTCCTTTCTAAAGCGAATATGTGTTTTGTATTAATGGAAAGAAAGCAAATAAATTAAATTGCTGTTGAATTTAAAAGTGCTTTTAGATTTAATTGGCATTTTTTTATTCCTCGGTTATCTAAATATATTTTATATATGAGAATAAAATTGTAAATTTTAATATAATCTAAATTTTTCATAATAATATATTGAATGAAAAGGTGGAGAGATTTAGTGTTTCTTTCAAAAGAAAAAGAATATTCTTTAAGGTTTTATCAACTTGTTCAGTTGTATTTATTTATTTATTTTTCTAAATCTAGCATATTGTATAATCATTTTTTATTTGTATTTGGGCCATTCTATATGTATGGTTTTGATCGGGTGCCCACGTGGGCATATACCCGCGCCCACGTGGGCACGTCTGGTGACGCCACGTCACCAGACGAAAATTTAAAAAAAAAAAAATTTAAATTTTTTTTTGGAATTTATATTAAGTTAGATGAATAATACATAACTGTCCATGTATCGACCATTCACGTGTATATTTAGGCTCATCATAAGATCATTTTCAGTCATATTTGAAATAAGTTTGAACAATTATATTTGGCTCATAAAACTTGTTGTTTAGATTATATATATTTTTTGGTGTTCAAATAAGTATATTATCTAAATTTTACTCTCAAATATTCCGTTCTTACATAAAATTATCAATTGCTATAATTGATATGATATTTTTCTTAATTACAAGATAATATTGTGGAACAAAATTTGTAAGTTGTTATTAAACCTATAATATTACATATATTTCGTTATTTTTATTATGTATTCATAAAAATTTAGTTCTTACTTTATAACGTTATTTTATGTAAATATATATCTTAATCGTTCCGTGCATCGCACAGAATGTAATTACCTAGCTATTTAAGATTGAGGGCTTGCTACCTAGTGAATTTTTAAGGAAAAATTGTTAAATGTTAGGGATATAAATGTTTCGAAAAATAAAGATTGGGAGCTATAATGCATTTATCAAAAAAGATGGCTTTAATATATTTTCCCACTAAAAAAATTAATTTTTAACAAAATAATAATCTACTGGAACCGTTCTTACCTTTTCAACATTGAATTTATAAATCAATGTTTTATTGACCTTTACAGAACTTGTTTGGAAAAACAAGATTCCAAAAATTATTTTTCTTCACAATCATTTCTTATTACAATTCATTAATTAGTGACAACTTTTCCTTATTTTTGAACCTATTTTTCCAATCCTCTCAGCTTTTTGATTATACATTTAAAAATTACTTTTGCAAAAATCTTGAACGAAATAATTTACAACTTTATCCTACTTGTTGTAAACACGTGCACTGCACGTGTTACAAGAAGTGATTGCGAAAGTATAAAGTCTACAATATTAATAAATAAATTGAATGCAATTCTCAGTGTTTTAAAAAACGTAAAACGTGGCGAAGCATCGACCTCAAACTTCAAGCTTTATAAACTTAAACGCGTTTAAGCGGGGTTTAAGCATGGAAATGCGTTTTCAATTTGTTTATTTATTTATTTTTTATTTCTAATTAATCTAGAATCATGAAATAAATAAAATAATCTTTACCAAACACATATAAAATTTTAAATATTATATTTACATAACTATTTCTACCACTACGCATTCTTAAATTCCCAAAATGTCAAAATTAGATAAACACAGTAGCTTCTAAACAATTTTACAAAACGTCCTAAAATTCCACATTATTGAAGTGGTGAAGAAAATAAAAACTTTTCCTCCGTGAAATAAAAAGAAAAATAAATAAAAATGAAAGGAAAAAAGAAAACAACTTACCATAGAATATAGATGAGTAGTTTAACGTTTTGAAAACTATTACATTCATTTTATATGTTTTCCGGATTTGGGAATTTTATTTTTTCTTAGACAATTTCTCCCTTTAATGGTCTTGGTCTTTCCAATTTCAATTTTTTGGTTTTGTAAAAAAATAAAAATCCCGCTTAAGCCTTAAGCGCGATTAAGCCCCGCTTTAAGCTTGCTTAATGGGTCAACGCACGCCTTTGACCGCTTTTTCTACGCTTTTCGACAAAGTGGTGTGTGGTAGGGACGCCTCGCGCTTAGGCGCCGTTTAAGCGCGCCTACGCGCGCTTTTTAGAACATTGGCATTTCTACAATTATAATTACAATTAATGCATTTTTGGATAAAGTTGCATTTCTGTTACGACCCGAATTTTCACATATTTAAATTTAAACTACTGCTTGGTCAAAGCCATTAATTATAGATCAAAGTTTTAAAAGAGTTGAATTAGGTCAATTGAAAGTTTACGAATTTAATTGAATCAGTTGAAAGTTGAGGGTTAGGAGTGTAAATTGGTGTTAGTACCAACTTAAATCACTTAATTAAAAGAAGGGGGCTTATATTGCAATTATAAATAAATAAATAAATAAATATATATATATATGTTATAAAAGTATGAAAACAATAGAGAGAATTTAGAGAGAATGAATTCGAATGAATTCTCAGGAATGAATTTCATTAATAACTGAAGCCCTATTTATAGGAAAACTTCGAATGGTACAACCGTAATTACATAATTTCATCAAGGGTATAATAGTCATTCACATATAATAATTACATCTTTTACCAAATTATTCCTCCACCAAATTATTCCTCCACCAAATTATTCCTCATAATTCATAACCACCAAATTATTCTCAATTATTCATAACACTCCCCCTTGAATGACTATTAATACAAATGTCTTCCTGACTTGTTTGGAGAAAAACCAGTGGGAAAAAAACTTCCAAACCGATTGCGGGATAGCTTGGAGTGGTTATATCTTCGCTTCATCAAAACATTGCTCCCACGATGTCTTCCAATGGTATAGGAGTATTCATGTCTTTGCCTCGTTAAAACCTTGTCAAGAAAACCCAGTGGGAAAAAACTTGATCGAAGGAAAAAGAGTACAGCTGCTCCGTTTGATTTCATATCTTGAGAACTGATATCTTTACTTCCGGTAAATGATTTCAATATCATCATCGTTTGGATCTAAAGCATTAGCTCCATTATAACTTGATCCAATAGATACACTGTATCAATTTCTCCTATCGTTCTCAATATACCATGAATATGCCTCGTTAAAACCTTATTAGGAAAAACCAGGTGGAAAAACCCTAATGAAGGAAAAAGAGTACATTATTCATGTGAATACCTTTAAAGTTGCCTCATTAAAAACCTTGCTAGGAAAACCCAATGGGATAAAACCTCACTAAGGGAAAAAGAGTGCAACGCGTATTTTTATACAAGTATGTCTGCAAGCATTTCAAAATCTTTCATACATTTGTATGAGTATCATATACATTGATTTTATACTCTTCGTTCATTTAGAGTGCATTAATTTTCTTACACAACTACAAAACATTCACCATGAACACATGTCTCCAAACACACAATTTAAAGCATATAAATTCATAGTAAAAACATGTAAACATATAAGTAAACCTTCATAACTAACTAACACTTAAAATATATCATTTAACATTTAATACTCACTTAATAGGTTATTTCATTCCCAGGGGCTTAGTTCACCCTTTAGGGTACTCATAAACACGGGTTTAGCTCATCCGATCCTTTAATTTCCTTTTCGGTACTACACACACGATCGGTAATTTAACTTTCATGAGCATGCAACATATAATGACCACCATGCTTATCTTTAAACTTGAGCACTAGTCATCATCATCTCATCATCTCATAAGTTAAGGATTTCACATTCACCATTTATCATCTTCAATATATCTCAATATTTTCATTATCATTGATCATATGTAGCGCTACATTTTCATATCGTGTCGACACTTTTCAATTTCATTTCTTTCCCCATATCGACATAACTTATCGAGATATCTCATTATCAATCCTCTTGTAGGATTACACAATATAGTTATGTCTATATGCTCTTCAAAAGCATATGCCTCCGTTATTAAGATCACCTTTTATAATTTGCTTTGATATATATGATTGAGGAAATATCAACGCTTCTGGCGTGCTAACTTATCAAAGCATTGTAGCTGTTATATGTGATTGTTCATAGCCTTTCATGCATCTTTGAACTTCAAGTTCGTATTTCAATTTCGAGGATATAACATGATGCATTTCACATATTATTTTCAACCTTTAATACTCCCCCTCATGCTGAGAAAATTTAGAACACCAAAACTCATACAGTTGGTATGATTTTAATCATATATGTTCTCATCATTCAGCCTTAATATGGAAATTTAGACCGTTTGCATTCTATTCTCGATATCGACAATTTATTTGAGGACTTTAAATAATTTGCAATATAATATCCCACTTGTATGCGCATACTCAAATCCTTCAGGGATTTATTCAAGTATTGGGATATACATTTACTAGCTTTATCATTAAATCTGAAAATCATGCTCATACCGTGAGCAAATATTTCGTAAATTTCAAATTACGAATCATATACACATGTGACTATCTAGTGGATCCATATCATAATATCTAGTAGTCCACATGGGGGATGAGTGGGCCCATACTTCTCATCCTTTATTCCAGATATATTTGGGATTTATTCCCAATATTGGCTAGTAATGATTTCATCATTTATCGAGAACAATCATTGAAGAATTCTTTTAATTCTTCACTTGAAATATTGATTTCAATAATTATTTAAACCGGATGGTCAAACGGTTTTGCAAACGAGTATTATTGAACTTCTAGTTCAGTAAATTCTTATATCGATTTCACTAGTATCTGTATAGTGCTCAATATGATTTATTATAGAAACAATTCACCGACATATTCCATCATCTTTTGGTGACATTATTGTCTACTACTGTTCAAACACGGAGTTACAACTCATACGCATCACATCCGGCTATTATTTAATTCCGAAATCGTAGCTCTTACGCTTCATATTATTTATTTAAAATCGGAGTCTTATTTCATACGCGTCGTATTATTCTATAAATAAATCATCAAAATTATTGCAAAATTCATCCTAACAAGGGTCTATACATTATAATGGATCATATGCTCTCAAATCTTCGAAAATACTATCCATCACTACCGATCAAAATCCTAAAAAGGATTTATCGATGTAGGCTGGAAAGATTAAGGATGCTAATGAATAAGGGTATCCCACAAGATATCCGATACTTGATTGAAGCAAAGGTTCGATTATCTGGTGAGGTTTCAATTCCTTCTAAATACATGCCTGGTATGGGTAAAAGTAGTTTTTCAAAGAAACGGAGAGCAAAAAGATTAGGAGGATGCTACAAGTGTGCTCGATGGACATGTGACACTCGATGTAAATCTGTGGGGTACTTGTCCAGAAATCGAGAAGATAAAATAGCGTTCATTAAGGATGGATTGAGTAAGGAGCCTTTGGATGATATTCAATGCTCTTGAGACACATCCTAGTGGACACGCATAAGGTGAGCTAATGGCCTTATGGGCCAAATTCAAAGATCAACAAACGCTACATGTCTTGAAAAACTTACTTTAGAAGATCCTGCTTTGTAAATTTAGTAGAAAAATTTAGCATAATGATTTTCCCATATTTATGTAAGAAAGCTCGTGTAATAACAAAAATCAATATATTTCTTTTATTTGTAAATATCGTTTTTCAATTTTAAGATATATATTATTTTTCAATCATCGACTATATGTCATATCACTAAAGAAAAATTTACGCTTTTTCTTTCATATTTGTCAAAAAGTAAATAGTGCACTCAATTATTGGTTTTAAAATTTTTCTTTAAATAGAGGATTCATATATCTCTCATGTTGAAAATATAGTGCAAAAAGAGAGATAGGAGTAGAGATGGATGTGGAGATTTTAGAATCATCTCATACAAGTCACTTTACCTCGCCATATTAAAACCGTATGTATTCTTGGTGGATCTAAAGCGGTAGGCCATATCCAATATGTGGATATGGCAAACCGACTTGTAAAAGAGTTAGGGAGACAAGAAATCAATATACTATACTGAGGAGGAACCAACAACAAACTTTTAGCTAGACTTATAATGGCCGCACAATCATGGGGAATAAGAGTTTCGAGCGTAATACCTTTCCATCTAGTTGGATCTAATACTCAATTGGAGCCGCTTCTACCATGGGTCCAAAGCAGGTTGGGGCTACAAGCGCAATCCATCCACAACCGCATGATGTATAAGATGAATAATAGTGATGCTTTCATTGTCCTTCCAGCGCTACAACACACCGGAGGAAATATTCAATATAGCCTCGTTGGTACGTGGAATTTTCATGTCAAACCAATAGGTTTGTTGAATATTAATAATTTCTTTGATGGCTTACTAGCGCTTTCTAGATCAGGGTGAAAATAATAAGTTTATCTCTCATTCACGAGAAAAATACTTATTTCGCTAGTAATCAGTTGATGAACTACTCATCAAATTTCATGCATATGTTCAAGAATCATGGAAGCCCAGTCCGGTCACGCATCATCGTGTCAAGTTTAAAAAGAAATTTGGATCCTTTAAATATTTCATTATGAATCCTAATGTTGATGGTGGCGAGTTACGAGTATTTATACTCTCGAGACGCATCCCTCATTTATGGATTCAAGATGTATATTCTTTTGCATTTCTATATTTTCGAGTGTTTAATGTCAGCTTTTGATATTCTCAATATGTTCCACTTCTACTGCTTTTGTACTTCTTCTGGAGTAATAATAATAATATCATATTGGCTTTATTCAAATACAGATATCTAGTGATTTTGCTTCTTCAAGAGCATTTTATTCTCATATTAATACAATCTCATATCATCGATGAGATTACTTCATATAAGCTTTCCATGCGATATATTTTCTTTGATTTATCAACATGGGATCTATTCAAAGATTTTACTTTCGTCTATTTATCCAATGGTAACTTCAAGTACCACTTACTCAATTTTCTCCATTCATATTCTGTATATATAAAGAAGTAATTTTATTCTCATCGTCTACTTCTTGAGAGTATGATTAGAATATTTGATCAACTACTTCTACGGAGTAGGATTCGATTATAACCAATCGTGTAGTATAATCCACCACATTGGAAATATGCACACCAAATCGTGTGGTATTACCCACCACATTGGAAATATACTCAAACTATAAAGTGCATAAATTTAAATTGTAGAAATTAAATTTCCTCCAATAGGTGGTCGAACCTACCTTATGGGAATTATTGCAATAAATATAAATCTACTAATTTAAATAGCAAGAATTAAATTGCATAATATTTAACTACTTCTTCAGGAGTAGGATCTGCATAGTAGAAGGTATTACCCATCACTTAGCATATAAAGTGCAAATATATAAAACCTTCCGCTTAGTGACGGTTGAACCCATCATCAAGTAGGAGGTATTGCAGTAATTAAATTGCAGTAAATAAAGTGCGAGAATTAAATATTGAACTGCTTTACGGAGCAGCATTTGTTCTTCTAGAACAAATACTCATTACTTCTACAAGAGCACACTTATCCTTCTGAATAAGTACATTATGTAATTGAACTCTTCTAGAGTTACATTAATATTTCGATCTTTTAACTCAAATGGACTTCAAGCCATTTTATATAATCAATGGATTTAGAATTTCTTCATGAATATTCTATCCATTTTTCACTGTCGTCAAAATTAGGTCGGTTTTACCCTAAGGGTAAAATTGTCCATTCCAATACGCAAAGGTAAAATAGTCAAAAATATTTTATCAATGTTTTACGATTGGAAAATTATCTCCTTTCTACTTCAATTTATCAATATCAAAATATTCAAGGACTATTTTGTAACTTTTTCAAAAGTTGGTGTACTAATTTGTAAATTTTGAAAGTTTGATAATAACATATTTCAAAACGAGTTATTACCCTATCAATGTTGGTGTCAAATCGAAACTCTCGTTAAATCGAGTATAATGGAGTCTAGAAAATTTGATTTTGATAATGTATGCTCCTTATATCTCGATAAAACGAATGTTATAGTTTAATATATTATTATATTATAAAATCATATGATTTACCTTTTTCCCTTTCTCTAATTATTCCAATGGATGAGATTTACTTGCAATCCATTTACGTGATCGGAAAATTCTTTGGACTCCATTCTTCCAATTTTGGGATTTCAGACATCTCCAAGCAGGTTGTGTAGAATGAGGAATTGTGGGAGAAGAATATGAACAAAAGGGAATTTTCGATGATGTATTTGCAAAGAGAGAGTTATTTAGGATTGATGAGGATGAATTAATTCATTGGTAATAATCCAGTTTCTGATACAGAAGATCATCTATAAGATGCAACTGTAGAGCATACTTCTTTCATATTACTCAAATGGCTAGAGACTCGTGCTGATAACGTGTTATAAAAGTATGAAAACAATAGAGAGAATTTAGAGAGAATGAATTCGAATGAATTCTCAGGAATGAATTTCATTAATAACTGAAGCCCTATTTATAGGAAAACTTCGAATGGTACAACCGTAATTACATAATTTCATCAAGGGTATAATAGTCATTCACATATAATAATTACATCTTTTACCAAATTATTCCTCCACCAAATTATTCCTCCACCAAATTATTCCTCATAATTCATAACCACCAAATTATTCTCAATTATTCATAACAATATATATATATATATATTTATGTTTCAACCCTTCCATAGTCAATCGGCTGCAATTGGAAATTCACAGAAGCCGAATCGCGTGTGAAGGAAAAGAAAAGGAAAAAGAAAATGGAAAAAAGAAGGGAAAGCTTGGGTTCATCGTGGTTTCGCGTGGTAGGTGTGTTTCTCCAATTTTACCCTATTGAATTCGAAATAAATAATGAATCTAATTTGAGGGTTTTATCAATAGACATTGGGGATTCGAAATTTATCATTGATTTGGATCAATTAAGTGTTATTAAAATGTTATTTGGCCATAATTAATTATTTTGAGGTGGAATTGATGGTAATTGAGTAGTGGGGGTGATGAAATTGATAGAAACTCACCTTACCTAGATGCTGAAAATTTAGGAATTTATTTTGGGATTCAATTGGGTGGTTTCAATGGTATGAAATATTGTAAAACCAATGAAAGGAGAGGAATAAGGTAATGGAGTGGAGAAAGTAGGGACTGTTAGAAAAGTTAAAGTTTAGTATTGAATGTGGTTAGGCCATTGGTCGGGAAACCAAGTGTGCAGATTTTAATTCGAGCATTGTTATTATTTCAGGTGGTGACGAGATGATTGAGGAAGCCTACCAACCGAATTAGAAGCAGTTCGTAGTTCTGTGAGTGAAAAAACTATATTTTACAAGAATAGCATGTTTTAAATTCCAATGTCTTTTTACAGATTATTAAAATATGTTATTATAAATAAATGTTTCACAGATCCTGGATTTCATTGAATAGCTTTTTTTAAAAAAAGATGATGTGAATATCCTTTTAAAACCGTCATAAAGTACCTCGTTAGATTCACCCGCTCTACACTGTTGTGATGTGTTCCACAATATATGACCAGAATTACAGAGGTCTTTGGGACCCACTTTCGTATACACATAGATTTTGGGCTATGCACGGGGTGCTTAACCTTTGGGGGCTTGCTCTGCGCGCGTATGACCAAATATTCAGACAGATCAGACTATTAAGTGACACACCACGTATATTGAGAGTACTCTATACAAGTGTGTTGTTGCTCGTTGGTACTTTTGATGTTATTTTTCAGTAGATCATTTTTTGTTACAGAATTCAGTTTTGGAAAACAAAATTCATTTGAAACTGCGTGATCAGTGTTATTCAACTAAAACAATTTCAGTTATTAGTATTATCTCGATGATTTTTAATTATTTATGTTATTTATGCGCTTGGCTATAAAGAGATTTTATAAAGATATTTTAGATGGAAAACTACATATATTTGTGAACTTATCCACTCACTGAGTTACAAAACTCACTATTTCCAAATATTTTTCTTATCAGGAGGTAGTTGAGCGTGAGTTTGGATCGCCTGTTGACCACCATCACCCTCATTTTCCCATTTAATTAGTAGGTTCATTTATTTATTCAATCATTTATTAGCATTTAGTTGCGACTTTGCATTTATTGGAAAATAAGTCTTTAAGAGCGAAATCATTGGTTTATTCATTGATTCTTTCCAATATTCTTCTCATTCAAGTTTTGGAAAATGACACTGATGTTAGATTACGGTTGTTGTGATTATTTTTAAAGATTTCGACATTCTTTTATTTGAAAGGAGCTTTGCGATATATTGGGTTGAATGTTTTGAGTTTGGAAAAGATCCCTTACAGTATGGATATGTTCAAAATACAAAGGAAACTCTGTCAAAATTTCTACAAAATCCTTTTCATTATTTAAGTTAAGATAAAATCACGCAGTTACAGTTTGCCTTAACGGCGAATCCGGCACTTAGTTGGCATCCATCGTTGGCGCACGCCACATATTTATTAGAGATAATTTAATACAGAGCGTGTCAATTAGTCTCTCTTTGTATGCAAGTTTAGTTATGGGCATCATTCTCGCATGACAATATTTTATTAAATTTGACATTATAAGTTGTATAATCCGTATGAAAATGTTTGGTACAATTTTATTATTGTAACTTTTGTTTGTCGTAATAAAATTTTTACTTGTAAATTTCATAATTTATATTAAAATTGCTCATTCAATTGTTTGTTTATTTGTGAGTTGAGTTTTTTCATGTAAGTTCAACATTCCTCCTTAAAAAAAATTGAAAGGGAAACCGATTCGGATGCTTTTAGATCATATGAGTCTTGACTTCATGTAAGCTCGAATTACTTTCTGTGCAATGTATAAATTTATGGGCTAGGCCAAATACACCAAGCAAATTACTGAGTATACTCATTTTTTCAACATTACCAATTATAACCTCGTCAATTAAAAAAAAAAGTTCGCTTCACTTGGAGGAAACACCCACATAATTTTTTTTAAGAAAGAAAGAAATGTAGAATGACGGATATTTTTTGTTCAAATTTTATACAACCACTGAATTTTTTTTTAATAATTGTATTCACCAGTAACCTGATAAAACTAATTACTGTATCATCAACCAAATTTCGAAATTCATCATCAAAGTGGTTACAAAATACTTTTAAAAATTTCGAAATTATTCGTCAAGAAAGTCAATTACTGTATTATCAAAAAAATTTCGAAATTCATCCTCAAAGTGATTGTAAAAAATTTTTTAAAAATTTTTTAACTATTAGTCAACGTAGTTGCAAAAAATTATAGAAAAAATTGCATCCACGAATTAAAAATTAGATATAAAATTGCTCATTTTTTCTTCAATTTTTTTTACTCTTATTCACTATAAATATAATCAATAAGCAAAAACTTATTCGCTGTGAATGTAAGGAAAGCTTATCTACTATATTCACAGCGAATAATGCAACAAAAGGAAAAAAAAAAGTAAGTGGGTGGGTAACTTTAAAGAGTGTTAGCATTCAGCTTTTAATGCATTTTAATGCATTTTTTTCAAATTTCAAATTTGGTCAAACAAATCACATTCATATATCTCTTCACTCATTAAATCTTCACCATCCAACTCCACTCATTCTCTCTCTTCCCACTCATAAAAATACATTAAAATTCATCCGCTAACACACTCTTAGTCTTTTTTTTTATGGGTGCACTTTGCCAGTTGCATGTGGCCGCCCTCTAAATTAATAAGAAATGATGAACTGAACAAAAGTATCACGTTTCTATGAAGTGTCTTTTCAGACCATGATTAAATAAATGAATTTCAAAGTCATTTTTAGATTGTGGGCCCAATACATCGGTGATATTTTCTCAACTTTGCAAAACAGTTTCGACCGGTGTAAAATTATTCCAAAGGCAAACCAAAACCTGAGAATCCTCGAGTTGACAAGTCAACCGTACCAAAGCCTTCAAAAACTCGCCAATTTCGTCCTTTCTTCCCCAGTTACCATTCTTCAGATGATTCCTGCAAAATGATGACCTTCTCGACGAACTCGAAACCGAAATCGATTTTAGGTTTTCTCTCATATGCAATCGTTATAATAAGCTCACTTTTTTCACCAGCTTACTCACGGTGCAGTCGTACCTGCGACTTAGCGTTCGGCTCCTACAACATTCCTCAAAATTCAACCCTTACTTCCATAGCTCAAATCACTCAAAATTCAGTCGAAGATATCCTCAGTTACAACCCACAAATCCCCAATCGAGATACTATTTTCGCCGATACACGAATAAACATCCCCTTTTCTTGTGACTGTATACGAGACGAGTTTCTGGGTCATGTCTTCACTTACGATGTGGCTACAAGGGACACTTATGATAGAGTTGCGACAACTTCCTATGCGAATTTGACCACCGTACAAACGCTGCAGCAGTTCAATAGCTACCCAGCTAATTTCATTCCAGATACTGGAAGGTTGAATGTGACGGTGAATTGTTCTTGTGGAGATGAGGATGTATCTAGGGATTATGGTTTGTTTATTACGTACCCTCTGAGGGCTGGGGAGAACTTGGGATCAGTGGCGGCTGCGAATAATCTCACTTCGGAGTTGGTGAGGAGTTATAATCCTGGAGCGAATTTCAGTGCTGGGAATGTGGTGTTTATCCCTGGAAGAGGTGAGTTCTTGCTGTTTAGTAGTGTTAAGTGAAGAAATTAATCTGCAACCCCTGTTTATCCCTTCGAAGCAAATGAGCTTTTGGGAGATCATTAGTAGCAGTCAAGAGCGAATGCAATGCATCAAGTTTATCATTTCACCTCTTTATACTAAAAGCACTTTTGTCATCAACTTTCTTAATGCTTACTTGAGCAGAATATCACACTTTCTATAAAGTGAGATGCTAAATAGTAAATAGAAATTAACCACTCGAAGGATTAAGTGAAGTAAAAGGAATGGATAATATTCATAGTATTGCTCATGCTATTGATTTGGACTGCTTTCAAATAATAGATCCATTCAAGCATTCATGAACTACTAACATGTATTCATTGACTGCTTTAGACAAGTCTCATATATTGCATGTACCTTAGATCTGGACAATTCAAAGGTTAGACAGGGACATGAGCCACTTCTTTGAGCTAAAAGGGTTATTTTTTGTTTTTATCGAAGTCTAATCTCCTGGTAGTATCATCACTTGTGGTTGGTAATAATGTTTTGTAAACGGACTCTTAAGAATCTATGTATATATTGCATTTGATGTCATAATTATTTGTCCTATTAAAATTATTTGCACTTTTATATAATTCTGTAACCATGTCTGTCTCGCTCCGCAAGGGTGTGTGTGTTTTTTCCTTTTCCCCCAATTTTTACCATTTCTTTTGATGTCATTTCCTATTGTTTTCATGTAGTTATTCATCACACTGAGGTCTAATAATTTTACTTGTATTTTTGTTTGTGGCAACCTTAGAGTATTCAACAAGTTACTATGATGTGCCTTACTTCTTTGTGGTGCCCTAACTGTTTTCTCTAATTTCTATGCAGATCGAAATGGGAGCTATCGCCCTCTAAGAACGAGGTATCCCCCCCCCCCCCTCCCCTCTCTCTCATCTTTGGTAACTGATTTTGTAACTTCAAAAAACAGATACATATATATATATATGTGTGTATATATACACACACACACATATATATATATATATATATATATATATATGCATATATGTTTGTCGATGTTTCAGCTTCCAATTTTCAACATCCTCATGAATTTATGTTCTCTTCTTTTTGCAGCACGGGTGATTTGGCCTTCTCCTCATGCTTGTTTCAATATCATCCTCCATAATTTTCCACTTCATGCACATGAATCAAATTTGCACGGCAGTCTCCTTTCTTATTGCTTATCTTATCTTCCTTGTAATTAGGATTAACGGGAGGAGCCATAGCTGGGATATCTGTTGCAGCGGTAGTTGGGTTGTTCTTATGTGCCGGTTGTTTCTATGTTTGGTTTCGCAGAAAAAGGGGAGAAACAGTTGGACTGCTTTCAACAACGTCTACAGATCACTCTCACCAAACTATTCATGGTACTTTGTTTATCCCTCATCCTTTTTCTTATACCTTTGTGCTCCTCTAGATATCATGCTCATATTAGTGTTCAATACTTCCTGGTCATCCCGTTGTGGGTAATGAAGTCGACCAAGATTTATAGTGCTTATGACTTTTACAATTCATTTTCTTCATACTCATTCCTAACCGGACATTCAATGAGACCCATAGCTTTCACACTTTTGACCATGTATTCTCTCAAAATTAATTCATCCCTTAAAAGATAATTTTACATCTCATGGAGTACTCTCCCTCTTCAATCAAGGTGATAGATCCCATGTTGTAAACTTTGTCCTATGATTTTATGGACTTTCTCTAACCTCTGGTTAGTACTAGATCATACCACACAATTAAACGTTGTATTCCATATACAGGATAACCTGGTTGGACATTTTGGTTGCTTTTGATGGCACCGAGAGTAGACTGAAAGCACTGATAGTTGCTAGTTCTGAAATTTTAAATTGATAATCCATGATACCATATCATGGCTACTTCCTAATCACTTGATTTAGGATTTTGTTTATTGGGATTTGTGTTTTTGTATCCGAAGAGGAAAAACTTGACACTTTTTTATCTGCATCGGAAGACAATCAAAAGCATTTTCAGGTGCCAAGTTTTTCACTTCTATTCTGCAATCTACTATTATCTGAACAATTTGGTGTATATACATTACTTAACAACTTATTTATGTTTCTCTTCATGAAAGCTACGGAATCTACTGGTGCTCGTGATGGCACTTCTCCAGTCCTTACGGGCATTAGTGTTGATAAGTCTGTTGAGTTCTCATATGAAGAGCTCTCAAAGGCAACAGATAACTTCAGCATTGCTAATAAGATTGGTGAAGGTGGTTTTGGCGCAGTTTACTATGCTGAGCTCAGAGGTGAGGTAAGGAGTCTGTTAACTTGTCATCTACATTAATGCATATGAAAGAATATAATTACACTCGCTAAATTTTACGTAACAAAATGTTTGTATTCTACCTCTGTTTTTATTGGAATATAAGATTAATTATTTATTTAATGCACACATCACTACATGTGTAAACATGGGGCTTGTCTAAGAGTTTATAACATTACTGAATGACACTGGATTTCCAGTTGAATTGAAAATATAGTAGAGTTACATGTGGCCTTATACTCTACTTGCAAGTGGAAATAATTATGAGAACTTGAATACAATTTATTTCATTGTGCTGAGGAAAGTATTGCTAACTTTACTTCGTAATATTTAGGATATTCACAGTGACAATTTAGAAGAGAGTTGAATATAAAAGGAAAACTACGGCCCACTATTGGACAGTCCAGTTCCCCTAGCAACTGGCTCGACTTTCTAGGATTTCCAAGAATTTACCTTCCTCTGGTTTGAATCTGGCAATAGATGTGAGGTTTAGGTTACGAGTTGGCATAATTAAGAGCATATCATCTCTCAGAGAAATCCATGTTACGATTCTCCCGCTCCAATTCTCTGAGAATGCCTTTAATGGCCCAAATTTCGTGTTGAAACGTTCTTCATGGAGAATCCAGTTCTTGAAGTTTGGTGTTGTCATCTACTTACCACTTACCATAGCATCATCATAGTCTGCTAAAAATATCTGAGGCCCTCTAAATGTTCACAGGAAGAGTGATGGTTTCAACATCTTTAAATATTGACGTTTTCGTACACTGCTAGATCTACCCGGATGAAGCTCTACGAGACTTTTTCGGCTAGACTAGAAAAGGGCTTCTTGCGTCGACGAAGTAGCCTGGGATCTTCTTAGGAACGAGTTGTTACTTGCTTCATATGATCTGTTTTTCCAACTCAGTAGTTATCATTAAAGATTGCATCTTTCATCTGACTGCAATAAGGTCCAATGACAAAAGGACAAAACATATAAAGAGATGAAAATGCAGTAGCTTGTGCGTCTAGTTTTTGGTTTTAGAAGGCTTAGAAGTTTCAGCATACTGATTCTGTACAAATTGCGACACCTGGTATATCATTGTGGATTAGGTCTATCTTTTCAGTGGTTATTCTTGAGTCTCTATCTCATTAATACGTTTATTCGTCCGAGATCAAAAACTGAAATCACATTTATCTACTTTTAACAGACAAGCAGGCTCCTTTTTACTGTGTCCCGAGTTCATTTTTGAGAATGCAACAAATCACTCTTGAGAAGAGTTCGAACTCTCCCTATGTTTTACCATTCTATTCTTGGCAGCAAATTGATTTGATAGCTTAGATTTCATTGTTCATGGTTTGATGTTTCAGTTTTCTTTCCCATTAGTGAGAAAAAATGAGATACCACTTCAGGTAAATATACAATTTGATTGATTTGAGTTTCAACATAGGAAGTTCTTAGAGAACTTTAATTATGAGTTTCTCTGACTGAAAATTTTGTCTTTTTGTTTCCCTTTTTTCATAACGTCAAATAGCGAAAATTCCAAGCAACAATTGCACCTATGAAAAGAGATACAGGTGCTCAAGTATCACAGTCTCATAGAAAAAGCATGAAAGTTTCACATAGGATGAAAGGAAGCTTCTGACACATATGTGTTTAAGGAGACGACCGTTAGAAAACGAGAACTAGGTGAGATATTACCTCAACTTTAAAGATCAATGAAATGACCCAACTAAGAGGGTATGGGTAAATGACACATGGATTCGATTGTGAGGATGGAGTGATTTCGTCAGCTTTTTAGATGGAGGCACTAGTCGTTGATGTGTGTACACCTACACCTGTAAAGTAGCAAAAATAAATTGCTGAAGCAACTAAAGGGAGTTGTGCTCTAGGTATAAAGTGACCACAGGACTGGGGACTGAAGACATTAGACATTGTCACCAGATAAATAAGGTTTTTGGTAATACAGGACGTAAATGGATCACCATGTCGTACAGGACAGTAAATAACTTAAAGTGATCGTTCACTATTCGAAAACTGATCACGCTTAGATACTCATCAAGAGGATTAACAAAGTAAGAAGTTTCAATTCCAAAGGACTGGGATGCAAAATACCAAATGAAGTAGCAGAAAAGGGGCTTAACATCCACTTACTGACCAAGAATGGTATTTTCTTTGTTTTGAATTGAAACAACTCGCACCCTATAAGACGTTAAATGATCTGGATCGCAGACTAGCTTCCACTAATATCTGTTACCAATGTCAAGTATCTAATATTCCAATATTGTTACCAACTTCTTTTGTACTAAATTTCTTTGCAGAAAGCTGCAATTAAGAAAATGGATATGCAAGCAACCAAGGAATTTCTTGCTGAGCTGAAAGTTTTGACACATGTTCACCATCTCAACCTGGTAATAATTATTATTATATCATTATGCACTTTTAGAAGTGCTCTTCTTTTCTTTTTTCAATGTTTTTCCTCTTTTCCCCATAGGCTGACACCCCTTTCTCTTGCATGGATATTCTTGCGTTATTCACTTTCTGTTGAGTTTTGCCTTTTTAAACTTCATCTGAGAGGTAGTAGGTAGGCCACTTTGCACAGAGTCTTGACATGTCCCAATTTCTGGTATTAAGTCCATGTAGATTTATTGTCCTACAGAATGCTAAGATATACTCCTATGTTATCATTGTATCCTTTTTTTAGCAACTTATTCACTCACCTTTGGTTGAACACTTAGTTCTTTGTTTTGCCCATTTATTGCATTTAGTAATTAGTCTGTTTAATATTCTTACTTCCACACTCATATTCAGACATATTACATGCTAGTGAAGTCCTATTTTTCTCGTGGTATGTTAACAGGGGAAATGTTTCCTTGTACCCTTCTATAAATTGCAGATTCGCCATTTCTAGTAAAAAAAAAAAAAAAAGCTTTACTATTCTCGGGGAATGCATCATATTCTTGTTTCGCTACTACACCTCGTGTTTCATCAGTCAAAAATTGATGATTATGCAAAAATATTACTCTTTTCATAGCGTTTTTGTGCTAATTGAAGTTATTTATGAAAGAAAAATGTTCATAATTTTCAATTTTTCATGGTTGCAGTATTGGAATCATTTGACCTAACTCAAAATCTTAATATTTTATGATGTGTCCTTTTCAATGTTTTCACTCTTTCTTTATTTTTATTTTTTTCCCCCTGTTTTCAGTTTTCAGTTTTCAAAACACTGAAACCCTCGTTCGCTTTCAAATTTGCGAAAAAGGATTTTCGAAAACAAAGAAAAACTGTAATGAAACAGTTATAGTTCATGTCAGCATTGCTGATTCTTTCGTCCATGTTGGTTGAAGGTGCGCTTGATAGGGTACTGTGTTGAGGGTTCTCTCTTCCTTGTATATGAATACATTGAGAATGGGAACATAAGCCAACATCTGCGTGGCTCAGGTATGCCTGGTTCTAGCACATAGGTGATGCAATAATTTGGTCATTCTGTATATTGCTTTTTACATCATCTATCTTTCCAGGCAGGGATCCACTCCCATGGTCGACTAGGGTACAAATCGCACTTGATTCAGCGAGAGGCCTGGAATACATTCATGAACACACTGTTCCTGTGTATATCCACCGTGATATCAAATCAGCAAATATTTTGATAGACAAAAACTTCCATGCAAAGGTTGTAGGATGGCCATGGATTTGACCGTTAAATATGTGAAATATTTTGTTGCAGCTGCCATTAATAGATCATTTGTATTTCAGGTTGCGGACTTTGGTTTAGCAAAACTCACTGAAGTTGGAAGTAATTCTCTGCCAACGGGCCGTCTTGTGGGTACATTTGGGTACATGCCACCAGAGTAAGTCTTCTAATACATACTCATGACAACGCGTTGCAGAAAATATTTAAATTTAAATTTTTTCTGCCATATGTCAGCCCACTATTGATGGTTGGTGAAAGTATTTTTCTTCATAAGAAAATGTGTCTGCTAATTGATCCGCTCAAGGTCATTGGCTTAATTATGTATGCATGCATGCAGGTATGCTCGATATGGTGACGTTTCTCCTAAAGTAGATGTATTCGCTTTTGGTGTTGTCATGTACGAATTAATCTCAGCCAAGGAGGCCATAGTTAAGACAAACGATTCTAATACTGATTCAAAGGGCCTCGTTTCCTTGGTAACTTATATATATATATTTTTCTTTTAAATACAAAAACATGGTTCACAATTTCTCTTTGTGGACTAATCCTCTGTGGTTATAGTTTGAAGTAGCTCTTGATCAACCGGATCCAACTGATGATCTTCGCAAACTTGTTGACCCTAGACTTGGAGATAATTACCCCCTCGACTCAGCCCGTAAGGTGCAAATTCTAACTCAACAGCTGTTATTTTCGTTTTTATATTTTGTTTCTTTTTATTTTTTGTGGAGCTCCAAAAGTTCATCATTTCTTTCAGATGGCCCAACTTGCCAGAGCTTGTACGCATGAAAATCCTCAACTACGACCAAGCATGAGATCTATCGTGGTTGCATTGATGACTCTTTCATCTAACACAGAAGACTGGGATGTCGGATCTTTCTATGGTAACCAGGGTCTTGTTAATCTCATGTCGGGAAGGTAGAAAACAAGCTTGCATTGTCATACATGGTTCGCTACATTTTGCAGTCAGAACTCGAGGGTTATGTATTGTGTATATTCGGTATATTTCTGTGTTGTTTGTTAGTTAGTTCAATAAAGTTTCGAGTTATTTGAAAAGTTGTATCGAAATAGGTGGTGTTTAATAAATAGGAAAATTCGCTATATATTATGATATTTTATTTTATTTTATTTTTGAAACGGTTATATGGCAAATTTGTAATCGTTTATGATTTTACAGTGATGATTATCTATATTTTAAATACATTTTGTGACTGTTTAGAGTTTCTACGTTGCTTACTGTTTCAGGGAAAACCTTTAGTGATTATATATCTACAGTTCTACATACATAAACTAAATCGGGGTTAAAATTCAGAGGGCAATGATGTCCTTCCGATTAGGGACATAAGTCATCCCTTGGTTGATGTAGTATTGTCACTTCATCTTTTGACGTTGATTGGTATTGTCACATTTGACGTGATATTGTAATATCATTATGTATTTGTTAAAAATAATTATGATATTACATCATTATTATATGTTGTGGTGTCACGTTAGCAGGTAGCATAAATTATCTTCTACCATGGACAACATTCGATACTTATATAAACTTTAAAATACGAACTACTAGGACTCTAATTGGCCTTTTGTTAGAATGACAACATTTGATCCCTATATGCTTAAAATATGAATTACTACTACTAAAAAGTAACAATCATGTGAGTGGTTTAATAGAGGATGAAATAGCCAATAAGAGGAGACATTCAATGAGAAAATAAATCTAACGTTTTGATTAATGATTTTCGACTCTTCAACCTGACCGCTAATTAAAGAGGTGGTGAAAATTTATAACAAGAAGATTGTAGATGTATGTAGCAATGAATTCAAGCTGAAAAAAATCTCGTCTAAACTTTAAAGAAGTGATGGTAACATGAGATTAGTCACTAGCGTAAATCTGTTGGACATTAAAAAGATTGCACCCTTCTTGAGAAACAAAGGTAATCTTCTGCTGCCCCACCTTAGGCAGTAGGGCTGTCTTTAGATTGATTGCTAAAATAGGCGTCCACTTTGTCGTCAAATTCTTCTATCTGAAATTATTTCATTTCAATCACGAAGAAAAATAGGAAACAAAAAAGATAAATTGACTAAAATGATAACTTGGAATAAATGAGTGATCAAGGTGCGCATTTGAAGACATACATATATGTAAAATTTATATTAAAATTTTTTTATTTTAAATGAAGAAAGAAATTGAAAACGTGCACACACATTTTTGTAGCCGACCAAGTAGGTAGTTAAACATATTAGTCAAATTGTCAAAACAACTATCTTAATTATAGACGAGTTGCCTATTGGTTACTGTAGACCTGAAAATAACTCATTGTTTAGATGAACTTTCGACTTGTATGATCATTTGGCTATCTTAGAAGCCCATTAACCATGCTCCTAACTAGCCAACATTGCCATTCAAAAAATGGGGGGCAAAAAAAACCCTAACTAGCCAACAATGTCACGGGCAAATCATTTCTATTCAATCAAAACAATTAATAATATTTTTTAAGAAACCATTAATAATATTAAGTTGGATGAGAAAGAAATAAAACAATAAATCTAGCTATTTGTTGTTGTTGTCATAAATGACAAGTACACAAACTACAAAGTGGGAATATCAATTTTGTATCACATGCATTCCAATTTAAGTATATTGAATTGACTTCCCAACTTGACAAATTCCATCAATTTAATTTATTTCTGACCAAATGCTAATATATTGGTAACTTAAATTATCAATATATTGGTATTTAATCTTTTATGGATATTTTGTTTGTCATTTTTAACATTAATTTTCTTTCAATATTCATTTGTATTTATTTGGTTCTTGTTTTAATAAAATTATTTTGAAAAGAAAAATCATTTTGTGGAACAAATTGTGATTATAAAGTTTATGAATATATATAAGAAAAGAATAATCTTGAGGTGAAAGTAAATCAAGCTTACAAGTCAAACTAACCTTGTCCATTAAATCTTCAACTTTTTGAGCATCCTTTGCTGTCTCTTCAGCCAGATCTTCAACTACACTAACAAATTTTTTAAGGCCACCTTCAGGGAGTGTCGCCGCTATTTTCTCCGCCGCTTCATCGACTTCCTCCGCCACATGCTCCACGGCATCCGCTATTTTCTCCACCGTCTGCGCCGCCATATCCACCTCCTCTGTACGCAATTACAGCATCAAATTAACGACAAAATATAAACCTGAAAGTTCACTGATATCGGCAATATTTCTTATTGATCCTTACTTGTTAACGTCAGTAACCGTTGGATCAGAAAAGGAGCAGTCGCCAAAAGTCCTGCAACCCCGGCGATCCTATCACACATTTCTAAGAAGTTAGCTCAATTGCAAATATGCTTGCATTGGAGATTGAGACTCAGATACAAAAAATTTTAAAAATAGCGATAAATCATATCGACAATTATTAATAAGCAATTACCATGGATTATCAGCGGGCCAAAAGGAGAGAAGATTCCCAACTTCTGGATCTGGAGTGGCTTTAACAACCAAGTTCCCTCTACACGAATTAAACACAAGCTTCAATTAGTTTAATTCAACTTACAATCGAACCATATATACTTAAGTAGATGCGATTTTTTGGTAGCGTCGTCATGAGCAATAGCGATATGGCGTACATGTTTGATCCTCTGTTTCTTCGTGAGTTTTGAATATATTTCAAATTCGGATCGCCTAAAAACGAGCTTCCATTTATCTGATCTGCAGTTGTTTGAAGATAATGTAATCGATGGGATTTCAGAGGCCGAAAACTCTTGGAGCGATTGGGATGGAGGAGGCTTGAAGAGCTACAGGAAGTGGCCATTGATGGAGTATTGATTATGGTGAAAGATCAATAATGGAGTAGGTATTTTATAACGGAGGCCGAGGGGTGCTTGCCTGCTTGGCGAATTTTTTACTCATGAAATTATAAATAATTGGGGAAGATGACGCGGAACGTGATTAACGTGTGCTTATTACAAATTGTATTTAATTATAATTTGTGTTATATTGTTCATAGTCTTGCTTAAAGCTTTCAAAGCACCAAAAATAACAGCTAATAAGGCTCCATAGTTATTATATATTTCCACAGAGGAGGTCTCCTTCTATTATCCAGTTTGTAGAACTTGATTCAACATGAAAATTTAATTTATGATGTCACAATCTATTCGACTTGATTACTCGAATAATGTTAATTATTTGCACTTCATATTGCACTTCATACTTGACCATTGAAGTGCGTATAGTTGTTATTCCCGGTCCCTCGAGCCCTAAGATACAGTGGTTTATGTCTGTAATGTGGTAGTCCAAATGTGTATGAAATGGTAGAGAATATAACACCATATGAGCAACTTTTGCAATGCTAGAGCTCATTCGTTTCCTGTGATCAACGACAATGTCCGTAGGTTCCTTTAGTAAAGTTTGTGACTTTGTTCAAAAATTTATTTTTTATTACATAGTCCACGTTTAAGGAATGAAACCCTTTTTCCAATAGGAGCCAACACCGGTTATAGCCTCCAAAGGCAGACGCCTAATTCCTCTTATTCTATAAATATCAAATATCAGATCACTCAAAGATACGTAGTCACTCAATGTGCACATTGTCTCTCAAAAGGAATTTTTCCTAGCGAGGTTTCCTAGCAGTCTCGGTTCAAGCTCTCCTCGATCTACAATCACTATACTTCACGTGCTTTACCTCTATCGCCAGATTCACGTAGTTGATCACATACAATCACTATATGCCGGGTCCAACTTTTGAAATGTGCAATGGTTTGTATATCTAACGTGAATGTCTTGGTTTGCGGGGCAAGGTAGCAATTTTTGTAGTGCTTGAGGATATCCGTTTCCCGGGATCAACAATGATCTTTCCTTCTGGTAAAGTTCTTAAAAGATAAGTGGTGATATTCACACCCATATTTTTAATCCGATACACCCACATTTTATTTGTCGGTTAGCAATGGACGAGGGCGTAGGCGAAATATCGATCATCCCTTGCCGAGCAAGTATTTGGATGCTCGGCCAAGGATGCCCGAGCACGTAGTGGCCATGCTCGACCATCCATGGCCGAGCACGCCATTCTTCTCTTTCTTTTTTTTTTGTTTTAATTCATAATGTGATTTGATAATAATCATGTGAATATTAATTCTACAAGAATTCTACAAGAATTAATAACTGTGTTAAAAAAACTTACAGAATATTTGCTCCAAAAAAAACTTGTAGAATAAGAAAATTAATTGAAAAATTAATTAAAAACTACTAATAAACAAGGAAAACTAATTCTAACCAAATTAAATCACCATATGCATATTTGGGGTAAAATAAAATTAAAAACAAATAAAAGAAAAATCTAAATTATTTCAAAAATAGAAAAATGCTGATTTCGCGGCCTAAACGCGCTCAGATGCCCAAACAGAGCTCGGACGCCAAATCTGTAAAATACGGTTTCATTCCTTTCGACCCAACTCATACATCACATGTTCCTTCCCAAAATCAAAAAATAATATCAAAAAAGTTAAGTACATTGTGAATTACATTAACAATTGAAAAAAAAAATGGCCATTTCGGAGACTCGGCCGAGGATGACCAAGCATCCAAAAGGAAGCTCGGCCGAGGACGGTCGAGCATCCTTGAAGGATGCTCGGCCAGCTATGGCTAAGCTCCTTCTTGGATGCTCGGCCAAGGTTGGCCGAGCACCATTTTTTTATGCTCGGCCAGCCTTGGCCGAGCATCCAAGAAGGAGCTCGGCCAGAGCTGGCCGAGCATCGATCCTTCAAGGATGCTCGGCCGTCCTTGGCCGAGCTTCCTTTTGGATGCTCGGCCATCCTCGGCCGACCCTCCAAAGTGAATTTCGTCTCACCCTAGCCAACGTTCCATTTACACCCACGCTGCGTTATAGAAAGGGTATAATGGATATTGGGAAAAAAAGTGGTTGTATGGCTTAAAAACGTGGGTGCATGTAGCAAGACTCTTAAAAGATTTCTTGTCTGCTACCCTGTCTACTTTTATTTATTTATTTTATTTTTAAAGAACATAAGCTACACGTTCTAAAAATTGGGGAAAAAAAAAAACCAACTTCCCTAGGGAAAAAAAATAAAGTGGTTCGAGAAAAGATTGTGCGCCTTGTAAAATTATCCAAAATAATATTCACAAAGTAGATTGTCAATATTGTGTGGGACTAATGGGAGGAATTAAACTGGGGAGGAAAAAAAATAAAATAAAAAGAAGGAAAGATCTCGAATCTATATATTATATAAAGAAGACGTCATTTAAAAGTTGTTAATTTAAAAACGGTTATTAGGACAAAGTTTTAGTTAAATATGTGTTGTACCACTTATTTTTTGCCAAGTGTCATATTTATTGCTAATTGTTTTAAGATAATAATTATTATTTGTAACTTCCGTATTATATTCTTTTATATAACCTCCATAAATCATGGAGGATAAATTTGTTTACTACCCTCCTTTTGAAGGGTCAATTTGAGGGATAAATAATTGAAATTTTTGAAAATTTTTTATTCCATATTATTCTATTGATCGAGAACTTTAATATGAGTATAGTTTTGATATATAATTTTTACTATTTTAAAAGTTACTTATTTTTAATAATAAGTTACTTATTTACTTGTAAAATAAATCATTTTTAAAATAGTAAAAATTATATATCAAGATTATACTCATATTAAAGCTCTTGGATGACTAGAATAATATGAAACAAAAAAATAAAAATTCAAAATTTTACACCTTAAATTGATTCTAAAAAAAAGGTAATATTTACCTCTTTTTAGGAGGATGAACAAAATTGCTTCTAAATCATGGGTTCATATAATTTTAATGATAAATAATACAGACTTAATAATTTGTAATTATTTATTTAGTATAAATTCTATATTAATGTATTTAGGACGAGTTTAATAAATATTTCATACGAATGATAGAAAACATAACGTTTAATAATTCTATTTAAGTATACATTTCAATTTTTTATTAATAAATGTTTAAATTAATTTTTTATTTGTTAATAATTTAATCTCTTATTGTCAACTTATGTTTATATTTTAAAAATATTTGCATAATCTTAAATAGAAAATTTAATATTGTTTCCACTAATATTTTTAGGAATAGAAAAATGTCCTAACACAACAAAATTATATCTTTAATTTTTAATTTAAATATTTTAAATTATATCTTGAATTTGTACTTTAAATGTTTTTAATTATATCTTTAATTTTGATTTAGGAGTATAAATATTTCCCAACACGACAAGATTATATCTTAAAATTTTTATTTTACATATTTTTAATTATATCTTCAATTTTTAATTTAAATATTTTTAATTATATCTTTAATTTTTACTTAGGAGTAAAAAAATTTCCCAACACAACAAGATTTCCTTAATTTTCTAATTTTCTATAACCTAAAGACAACATTAATATTTCCTAATTATTTTCTAAAAACAGTAGAGAAATTTCCTAACATTTATTATATTCTACAAATAAATTGAAAATTACAAAAAATCATAATACTTTGACGAATATGTGAAGAGGACTTATTGAAATGAAACTATTCCATAATAATTTTGATTTCTATATTTTTAGGTAAGATTAAAAATATCTGAGACATTTTTAAATGAATCATATCTGATTTAGAAGATCCCTCTTATATGTGTCAATTTCATAACATGATATATTGGTACGACGAAAGAACACATAAGCGTTATGACAGATGTCGAGTTCCAAAATTTTCATTTTATTGTTGTAAGGGCAAGTGGTCAAGCTTCCACGAATGAGACACCCTGGAGGGAGGGGGTGGGGGAAGGGGCACTATGATTAGGTGCGTATTCTCCTACAAGTTTTAACATATTTTTACATATTTTTACACATAAATTTCATGGGACCTATCTGTACTACACAAATCTCAACCATTCAATTCCACTTATTCTCTCCCATATATCACATAAAAACAAATAAAAGTACACATCCTAACACCCGCTAAGTGATTTACTATATAGCATGAATGGAAAAAGTAGCCACTTTATGCAAATCATTCGGGCCTATAATGTTTTTATTTATATCAATGGGATGATAGATGGATTCTACTATTAATGATAGAAATTCACAAATGAATTTTCTAGATGAAGAGTATCTCATTAGTTATTCACTAAATTTATTTTATCGTTTAATACATAGTAGAGTATCTAATTAGTCCTTCACAAATTTTATCTTATTGTGTAATATATAGTTTGTTTATGTGATGTTATTTTTATTTGCTCTTACGTTGGTTAAGTTTTTTTTTTTAATTTTTAATTCTCATTTGCTCAATTACAATTTATTTCAGCAATGAAGAAATGCGTTACACTCTTTCACAAAGATCATTAGTCTTGAGATGAATAATTATTACGAATCGGTTTGAAATTAGTTTATCACGATTATATTATTCATTTGTTGAATTCAAAGTTTGAATGATTGTTAATTGAAATTTTTTTTATATAAATCATTTTTCAATTGTGGATTTTCCATTTATATTATATATTATGCATTCACAAGAAAAGCAAAGCTAATCGATGGTGATCGCGGGAAATGACTATTGGTTAATGCTATATACTTAAAGTGTGTATATTTCAAGCAAAGTAATTACTATTAGTATTTAATTGATTATATATTTTGTACTTAATAAATTTTAATTGTAAAATCTTTTTATAATTTGATTTGGGATGACAACAAACCACATATGAATTTGTTGAATTATGAGTACATCATAAGATGAAAAATATGAATTTTATTTTCTATAGTATTTCATTCTTATTAACACTTTTTATTTAGTTGTATTGAATTATATTTAACTTTCTGTTGAAAATTGTCTTGATTTCTTTTCTAATTAATATAATTTTTCTATTAGTGTATCATAAAGTAATTTTTTATTTTATTTACACTTATTTTCATGTTTTAATAAATTGGTTTTGATCTATGATCTAGATTTTAATTAGTGATTACATCTTTTTATAGTTTTTATTGTCTTCTGTATTATTTTTTTCTAAAATCACATTTACATTTTGCATATAAATTTAAAATAATCAAATTATTATATACCTAATGCCTATAATAAGAATATTTAAAAAGAGTGCTTATATTAATGATAACCAATTTACTTAAAGTACAATTTCAATTATAAGTCAACTTAATTTAAATAGGTTTATAGCATCATATGCTACAAAATATTTATATTTTATATTACGCTATGATGTTATCGATTAAGCACAATTGTCATCTGTTAAAAAATTTGATTTTCACTATTCTTTACCAAAAGAATCAATCTACACATTTTAATTTTTTTTAGATTTCAAGTAAATTTATACAACTTTACTCCCGTGCAACACACGGGGGGTGAAAACTAGTATAAAAAGAAGGAAAGATCTCAAATTAACTAACTACGTTAGATTATAGAACATTGCTACGACTAGAATTTTGAACACCAGAAGGAACAAGCCAAAAGGGGTAGTAATAATAATAATAATAATAATAATAATAATAATAACAATAATAATAATAACTGATATACTCATTTACAATACAGAAAGCAATTCTATTTCACCAAGTTATACATAGCTGGCCCGTCTCTAGTCTTTAGATGGATTGCTAACATACGTTTCCACTTTCTCATCCAACTCTTCTACCTGAAATTTTAATTAAAAAAATAAATAAATAAACACACAAATTATGATGTAATAATCTTCATTCAGGCCTTGTTAAACCATTGTCCCTCTAAATTTTTAACAACTCCACGTAGCTCTTCTTCGTAATATGTTGAAAAAAATAAATAAATAAAATGACAAAAAGGTTAAATATATAAAAAAGGAAAATTATATAAAATAGGGGAGGGGTTTCCGAACCCGGGACGGAGGCCCGGAACGTGAGCGACTTTACCGTCTCCCCACTTAATCGAATCCTTAATAGGTGTGAAGTTAGCAGAATAGAAATGATTTTTTCTTTTTCCATTTTTGTTCCTTTCTTATTATGTTTTGTCTTTTACTTGCATATGTACGTAATTTGGTTTATTCATTTAAGTCAAAAAGGGTAATTTAGTTATATGTAAGTGACAAAGAACAAATTGAAATTTAAAGTATTTTGACAGTTATTTTTAAAGAGAAAAATAAAAGATTTTCTAGATTACATAGTCAAAAGATAAATAATATTATAAAAGCTTGAAAAATAATTTTTTTGCTGAGAAATGTGATTAAAAGTTAAAAGTTAGTGTAACAAACAGTGTTAAAAGAATCAATCTAAAACTAACCTTGTCCATCAACCTTTCAACCTTTTGTGCATCCTTGGCTGTTTCTTCAGCTAGACCTTCAACAGAATTAACTACATCTTTTAGGCCACCTTCAGGAAGTGACTCCGCCAAAATTTCCGCCGCCTTTTCCACCTCCTCCGCCACCTCCTCGACTGAATGGGCTATTTTCTCCACCGTCTCGGCCGCCACATCCACCTCCCCTGTACACCGTTACAACATTAATTACTATAATCAACAGCAAAATACTTTAAACTCGGTGTTTACAGTTCAGAGTTCACTGATATGAAGAATGTTTAGCAGATCCTTACTTGCAATTGTTAACAACCGTTGGACCAAAAAGGGAATTGTCGCCAGAAATCCTGCTATGCCGGCGATCCTATCATAACATTTCATCGATCGATCAATTGGCTCGTAAATAAATCAAATCGGGTAATTATGAATCGGATATTAGTTACCATTGATTATCAAGGTGCAAAAAGGAGAGGAAATTCCTCTGTTCTGGATCTGAAGCGGCTTTAACAACCAACTCCCTTCTGCACAAATTCGGTAGGAATTTTAATTAATTTCCAATTCTCCATTCATGATCAAATCACACAGCAAGTAGACACGATTTCATGTAGCATCATCACAATTAATTAAGCGATAGCAACATTGAAACGATATTACAGTACACGTTTGATCCTCTGTTTTTCTGTAAATATTTGAAGCTTGGATTGCCTAAAAACGAGCCTCCATTGATCCGATTGGGAGTAGTTGGACGATAATTTAAACGATGAGATCTTAAAGGCTGAAAGCTCTTGGAGAGTTTATTAGGATGGAGAAGGCTTGAACAGGAGCTACATAAAGTGGCCATTGATGGAGAATTAATTAATGCTGCAGATGATCGATAATGGGGTAGGTATTTATGTATGCTGATAGTTATGGAGGGAGAAACGATTTACGCGTGTTCATTGCGAATTGTAGATGGCAATTAATATTTATATATTTTGATGTTGATCGAGGAAGTGTTTTTTTGGTATTTTAGAGAGCATTCTCCTATTTTTTTTTTTTGGCAAATTGAATATGCTGCCTAAGATGCCTAAGAGTCAAACTATTAACTTAAAATTTCTTATGTAAAGAAAATTGACATTTATTCAACAGAAATATCGATGTCATTGGTAGACATGTCAATTTGGTTCGGCTCGCCGGCTCGTTGTTCGGGCTCGTTTACTGTACGAGCCCGAGCCGAGCTCTAACACACAAGCCGCTCGCCTCGAGCTCGCGAGCCGGGCGAGCTCGAGCCGAGCGGCTTGTGCATTTGGTGTTCGTGCTCGGGCTCGAGCTCGCCTTTAGACGAGCCGAGCTGGCTCGTAGTCATTGGTGCCTTAGAAATATTTTCCCTTTTTTTTTTGTTTTCCTGAATTTATTAATAACATCGTTGAGACTTCAAAGCCTAACATCAACGGCGACAGTGATACCTCTGGCCCATGGTATAAACTATCAATATTAAAAGATTTTATGAAGATCCACCTCATTAGGATGTTATTATTATGTTAATTGAAATGGACAATTGATGGTTAATTGACTTTGTAAATGTTTACCAGTAAGATACACGAGAGCACGATATATAATAATTATATTGAAACGCAAGGAAAGTATGTTAGAATGCATGAACGGAAAAATTTAGTGACACGTAACACTAAAATGTCTTCAAAATATTTGAAAAACATACTTATACAAGTTGTGTTGGACGCTCCATCTAAGAGCGCAACGTGGATCGCTTAAAAAATTTGTCACAACGGCAAAGTATTAGAAGGTGTTAGCGGATGAGTTTTAATATATTTTTATGAATAGGAAGAGAGAGAATGAGTGAAGTTGAATGAGATAAATTTAATGAGTGGGGAGATATATGGATGTGATTTGTTTGACCAAATTTGAAATTTGAAAAAAAATGGATTAAAATGCATTTTCATGAAGGTGCTAACACCCGCTAAATGTGACACATAAAATGAAATGTAAAGAGAATATATTTTCTCTATGAGTGTAGATTAATTGATAATGAAATTGGAGAGAGTACAAATGGTTAAATAGACTACATACTAAAATATTGTTCATATTTTATAAAGTGTCAATGTAGACATTATAGCCCATGATAGTATTGAATTTTTTTTTTTTAAAGATTTTTATGAATTTTTACGTAAAAGAGGAGAGAGAATGAACATAGTTGAATGAAGGAGATTTGTATAATACGTATAGGTTTCATGAGATATGTGGATGAACTGGTTTGGTCAAATTCAAATTAAATATCTAATACATATCTAATACATCAGTAAATCTATATTATGTTGTATAGAACAAGCCTATAGTTTCTTTTTTTTTAAGGGCAATTATATTACCACGCAAAAAATTGTTGATGCACCACGTTTTCAAATGACTTTAAGTTACAATGCTACTCATAAATAAAAAGACTAAATGACCCTCATCGCTTTTGCTCCCTCCACGCATCCCTCATCTCTTCTGCTCTTTCTCTCACGCATCCATGCTGACATGCCTGCCGTAAATAAATTGGACACTTGTTATTGATGATCAATTACCTTTGTTCATCATCAACACCACTTCAATGTGTCTGAAAGATAATATCGATGCTCTTCTAGTGCTTTCTTTTTACAATTTGATGCATTTAAACTATTTAATTCTTCTCCTTCTATGCTTAAAAGAACACCTCCAGTACTTGGAAGATGAAAAATGAAATTACAATAATTTACTGTTGATGACAAAAGACCTTTTCTTATTGAGTCGAGTCGAGTTGTCGAGTTGAGTCAAGTTGTCGACTCGGCAATAGTTTTGGTTTCCATGTCTTGCTGTAATTCATTATTTGCAAATCGGAGGGTGATAAATTGGGCACGATTGAGCATACAAGTTTGAGACCGTACTTGACTGGAATTTGACAGAAGACGGTGGCTCTAGACTGCCGATTACGGGGTGATGAGAAATGAACGTGAGTTACGTTGATGAGTTGAATATGGTGGCTGCTGGGTTCTGCTGCGTGTGGCACATGGAATAACAAGGCTGAGGTTAGAGTAATTTAAAGTGAAGCAACACGAGCCCTTGAAACCCACAATGAGAGAGTTGGTTAGCTAAAAGGATCCTTGAGCTCCATGGATTTTGAGATGGTTAGCTCACGTAGGAAAATGACTCATGAATGACTCGTTTGTATTTATCATGAGATTATTGACTTAATTAACAAGGAGAAAGATATTGGAGAATCGGTCCCCCAGGTGATACGAGATGATTTATAAGGAGGAAACTAATAAAGATAAAATCAGCTATTGAGATGATAATAATAATAATAATAATAATAATAATATTATTATTATTATTATTATTATATTTTATTTTCTTTTATAAATTAATAAAGGATGGAAATTTTAATTTAATTTGTTAACCAATATATATAAAATTTTACCTGTAGATGGGCGACGCGGGTTTTAAGTAAATTTGGGCAACGGCCTACCGGCATATTAATTAATATTTTCTTATAAAAGTTTGGGTTGCTACAAATAAGTAATTTGACATCTAAATAAATAAAATTTTTAGACAAAAATGATCTTTATAGTCTAAATTTATAATTAGTTAAAGATTAAAAATCATCATTGACGGGGAAAAGAAGTTAAAGTTGTAATTAGATTAAGATGTAAACATTGGGAACCTTTAAAATAAATAAAATATAGTGTATCAATAAAAATGTGTTGTGCCAATATAATTGCCCCTCAGATTATTTAAAAGTTTTCAAATAACCTATTACATAAAATCATACAATTAAATTTTCATATATTAATATGAAGTTCCAATTGTCAAGTCTTGAATGTTTGCTGAAATTTTAACTTTAATGGTGAATACAAACTAAAATATTTAAACAATTTAATATCGATCATTATCTAAAATAGGCAAATAGGAAGAACAATTATATCTCATTGCATTAGAAATGCTAATTGTATAGACTAAAGTCATACTTTGTTAAGGGGTAAAAAAAATTGTAAGGGAAATGGGTGGAAACTATAATTAACTAATTAAATAACTAATTAAAAAATAAATAAATTATTAATATACAGGAAAAAAGTTCTTATTCTCTCTCTATCTCCCTATCTATATAGAGAGAGAAAGATAAGCTAATTAATTTTTTAAATAATAAAAATAATTAAATCAAATTTAGAAAAAATGTGTGAATTCTAAAAAGTTGTACCCTAAAATGATCTACATAGGAGATTGGAAGAGAAGATTAGAAACACGTGCAATATATATATATATATATATATATATATATAGTCTAAGAAAATGAGGAGTTCAATTTTTAACTAATAAAAATGATAATGTGAAACCAATTTAGGGCTGAAACAATATGGCCGAAATTGAGACAGAAATTTCAATGCTTGAAAATTTGGAAACTATAGAGCCGATACGAATTAAATAATTAAATAAAATCCTATTCAATTAGACATATAAGGAAAGGCTTAAATTAAATAATTAAATGAGATCTTATTCCAGTAAATAGATAAGGAAATACAGATAAAGATAATTTTTTGAGGGGAAAAAGCTAATAAGAAAAAAGGCAACTCTAATATATATATATATATATATATATATATATTATAGTAAATTTCATAGGCGGTAAAATTTGATAATGTGGAATAGAAAAGTGACTGAAAATTACGGAAAATAATGTGTTCCGGCGGGAAAAAAGATTGCCTTTATATATATATATATATATATATATAAATTTTAAAAAAATTTTATCTTGTTAATCTATGTTAATATCAATTTATATTTATGTTAGACAATAATTTTATATATTTGCATTAAATTTTAAATTTTTAAAAAATAAAAATTTATATATTGATACTATACTTGTTTCAAAGCTCCCGTTGAGTCAAACAAAATGAAATAATGATTTTATTTTTTAATTAAATTTATTTTTAGAAAATGAAAACATGGAAAAAGAATATTTAAATAGAATGGGATTGGTAAAGGGATTGGTAAAAATCCCATTAAGTGCGAAAACTCTATTATTTTAGGAGATTTTAATGTATATAATTTTAGGAGATTTAGGTTTTTCATTTTGGCAATAATAATATTAAAAAATAAAAAAACCTTGATTTTCGGAGAAAAATATTAAAAAATTAAAAAATAGGGTAAAATACTATGGTATTATATATGTGTATATATATATATATATATATATTTATAAAGTAAACAATGTAGAATTATTTTCAGTATATAAAATGAGTAATCAATAAATTTCCACTGTCCACTAATTTTTTCTCTTTCATTATTTTCAATCTCATACAATTACTTTACAGTTTTTATTATATTTTTTTCAATTTTCAACCACATATCTAATATGTTGTTCGAGTAAATCATAAAAATTATGTAAAGAATAAGCCCTCAATTTGTAGGAAGTAATTTAAAAATGAAGGTAGTTTCTACCTAGAGAGAGAGAGATAGTTTGTTGGGGAAGGTGGAAAAAAGGGAGAGTTGTGGTGTAAACAAAATTCTAATTAAAAAAAATTAACATGTAGTCATATATGTCATTTTATGTAAGGTTAAATTTGGGAATAAAATAATATTTTAGTTTTGTGGTGTCGTCAATAAAACTTGAAGTGATAATATAATTACCCTTTCAAATTTAAGGTGTCAATATACTTTGACCACATGTAAATACTTTAAATATGGCGCCATCTTCATCCCATAAATATAGTCCAATCTTCATTTTCACAAAGATTTAGAAAAATGCTACTCATATTAATAGTGTTGGAAAAGTAGTAAAATTTAATATTATTTTCCTAATATACTCTTTCATTTATTAAATATGCAATCTATCTATTACTATACTAAAAGAGAAGCAAGGCTTCTCTTGGAAGACTCCAGTTTCATGCTCAAATGGTCACATTTATGGTGCATAATTTTTTTTAATGGTTCTCAATATAACACGCCATTGCATATCGTGCAATGAATTGCACAATGTGCAATGCAATTCCATTTTTTTATTTTTTATTTTAACTTAGATGGGATTTTCCTTTTTAAAATAAAAAATTGAATATTTCAAACTAAGCATTATAGTTAAAATTCTATAAATTAATAGTCTTAGGACTGGTAAATTTTATTAATTTAACGAGATATTAAATGATAGATAAATTAATAATTAATTTATTCATTAGTTAATAACTTATTAATTTCTCAAACAATTATTTATTTTCTTAAAAATTTCAAAAAAAAAATTATTGTTGTACCTAATTAATTGTACATTATTTTTCAATTTAGTGTGCATATATATTATTAAACGAATTATTTTAATCAATGTATTATATTTGTATGATGTTCCATGTATAATTAATTATTGTATTTCATTTTTTAATTTATTGTGTATACATTCAATCATTTTTCAATTTATTGTATATATATTATTAAATATAATATTTTACTCAACGTATTACAATGTTCAACAAAAGTCCAAGATCAGAGTCAAAGTTACATCTATTTAAAAAGCAATAGTTACAATTGAGTCATTTTTTATGAAATCATCATAAATGAATAATTAATTATATGCATTAAGGCATTGTTAATTTAAATATTACTTGGGGTCTATATGAATTCTCGAATTTCTATTATCTTATAAATTTAGTGAACTATTAATTTAACACACTGTCCCCAACTTGAGACCGGCAAAAAATATTATTTTAACCAGTTTATTAATTTATTGAATATTAAATTATCGATGTTCTACTGTATTAAATTCCAAATAAATTTATTATTTACTAATTAATTTACTCTTATAGCAATAAATTAATTAACCAGTAGACAAAGATATTAATTTTATTTTTTCATTGTAATTTTAAAACCCAAATTTGGTTGATTGAATTGATTCAGGGAATAATCGGTTACATACTCAATTCAAAGATTGATTGTAATAAATACATCCGTGTAGGGATTTCAACCAAAAAGGCCACATACCTTCTTGCCACGCGCATTTAAAATTTTATTTTCTTAATTTTTTGATTTCTTTTTTGTGTGGATTTATATGCACTTTTTATTTTTTATTTCTTTTTTGAATGGATTTTTAATTTTTTTTAAATTTTTCAAGTTTTCATTTTGTAAGAAAGTGATTGGTTTTGATAAATTATAAATTATTTTTGTAATGTTAGATTTTAAAATTTTTGTATTTTTAGTAAGTAATCTATTTCGAAATTTATTACAATTTTGTAGTTTTTTTTTGAAAGTTATGATTTTGTAGTTTTTTAAAAAAAAATTGATTTTTTATTTCTTAAAAAAGTGATTGATTTCGATAAATTATAAATTATTTGGGCAGTGCTAGATTTTTAAATTTTTGTATTTTTAGCAAGTAATCATTTTTTTTAACTCTTAATGTAATAGATGACATTGCACACTATGTATTGTACAATATGCAATGCAAATGTTTTTTTATTCTTTTTTATTTTTTATTATTATTTTAATTTTGACTTAGATTGGTTTTCTTTTTTAATCATAAATTTTTAAAGTGATTAAATTAATTATGTCAAACTAAACATTACTAAATTCCAATTAAAATCATTATTTCCTAATTAATTAATTTATTTTGATTACAAAATCATAATAATGATTTTAGTTTATTTATTATAAGAGAGTCTTTATTATAGTTTGTGCTAAAAATTATTATAATAACTATAATTATTATAACGCAATTTTCAACTTGAATTCTGAGATTTCATTTTTTTTAACGAATACACATAATAATGTTTACACCAAATACTTTTAGTGTTCTGTTAAAAAAAATCTTTTAATGTTTATAATGTTTTGTTCAACTCATATTTTGTGTTTCATGATTTATTAAATAGTTTGGGATCTTTTATATTTCATGTTATGTTTTTATGACAATACAAGAAATTTATTTTTAGAGATGATAGATTAATATTTATATTGCTTATTTTCTTTTTTCAATCACATATTATATATATTTGTGAGCACATGTTCTTATTTACTGATGATGACTTTGATTTATTTTCATTGTAGAAATTGAATTGGATTAATTCTAATTTTTTGTTAGTTGCATATAAGCTTTTTATCTATTTGAAAGAACAAAATATCAAAAAAGTAGATTACTTAAAAATGCTTGAACTAAGTTCAGCTAATTTTTAAAAAAATTTGATTGCGATATCAAGAGCTACAAGTCACAGGGGATTGAAAGCATTGATATGTGATAAGAATGAGAATCTAACAAATAATAAATACAGTTCCAAATGCTATATATAAAGAAGTTTTTCAAAATTTGTAATATTTTTATAGCAAATATAATTATATTGTGTTTCTTTTAATTTCATTCTATTCTATTAGTTCTATCTAAAATTTGTTACTATTAACAGACAAAAAGAAGAATTATTTTTCAGTTATAAATGCTGATGCATCGCACAAGTATAACACTAGTGAAAACATATAATTCAAAACATACAAAAATGTAGTTATGCCTGGCAATATATCAACTTTAGAAGCACAACAATATTGATTGAGCGTGGAGCAATAAAACATTACCAGAAAAATCGAGAAATCTCCATTATTTTAATCAACCATAAGATGCCCAAAGAAACAAAGAAAAAAAAGAATAAATAATGATAAGTGTGTATTTTGCACATTTATTTATGTTTCTTTATATTCATTTGGAGCGGATTTCTACTTATATTTATGTGTATTTATTGTGTTTTTAGGTATGTTTCCTCGTTGTGGACGAGAACGAGACTAAATGAGGAAAAATGACTCAAAATGCAAAAAAACCCGAAGTGAGGACTAAAACGCATCAATTCCAAAATTGGAGGACTTTGGGTGCAAATTAGGGAAGATCTTCTTGGCCGCATTTCTTGAACTCACATGGAAGAACACATAATATGGAGTCTGACGGTTTTAACGGATCTCAATTCCAACTCAGGGATCAAAAGTTATGGACAGACGAAGATCATAGACATAAAGAGGAGCATTTTTTTATAAAGATACAAATTGAGTTGGAGGATACAATCAACTAGAGAGTTGTACATCATCGAGTCTGGTTTCCAATGCAATTTGAATCTAGTCAATCGAACATCGGGATCAAAAGTTATGGCCAAAATATTGAAACCTATGCATGCTGAAAAATGGGCAGAAACATTTGTACGGTATTACAGGTTATTTTTACTGCCATATAGTCCTTTTTTCTGCACAAAAAATTTCTGAAAATGTCATTTTCTTTCACCACTTTGGAGGCCTCTTTGGGTATATGTTGACATACAAATTGAGACCTTTGAACACACTTTTAATCTCGAATTTCCTCATTCTCTTTCTTAGCTTAAGTTAGTTTTTCTCTTTCTTTCTCTTCTCCTCTTGTCTTTCTTTCTTTACTTTTCTTCTTTTCTTTTCTTTTCTTATTTTAGGTTCTAGCTTGGAGAAGAATAGAGGAAATCATCAAGAGGATATGGAGCACATTGGAGAAATCAAGTTCTAAGCCAGAAGGGACTTTTTCCTAGCTTGTTCTTGTTGTTTCCATTTGAGTTTTACATGTACTATTTCCTTTGATTTCAATATATATTTAGTTAATCCATTTAAGTTGTTGGAAATGATTTGTAATGTTTATTCACCTCATGTGTGTTTGCTATTGATTTTTACCCATATGCTTGATTGATCACCAAGTGTGTGTATTTGTGATTAGTGTAGGATTCTAGTTGTACTAGTTAAACCAAATAGCATTCATTCTAAGTTCTTGTAAGGGGTAGAGATATACCCCTAACCTTAGATGATCCATTGAGCTATTTTCACGGACCTCTATGTGGTTGATTGGTAATATATCGACAAAGAGATGTAGTAGGTTGAACCAATTGATTAGGGATAGCTTGACATTCGAGAGAGGAGCTAGCTCTATAAGGAAAATCGGATCTAACATTGAAGATGAGTAATATGTTAAGTTCAACAATGGATTAGCATAACTAATATTAAGTGAAATCATGATTCCCAACTATCTTTTAACCCTAGTTAAGTCCCACTTCAATGCCAATTCATATCTTTAGTTTTAGTTGCATTTGTAGTTGGCTTTCCTTCCACCTTTGTTAATTGTGTGTCTCCCTTTTATTTGTTTCATTTTACTTTTCATGTTGCACTAGAATAAGTAATTCGATACAAATACCAATCCATGTGGGTACAATAACAAGGACTCTTTGAGTCCACTTTATTACTTGTACGGCTCATACACCTACGGTATATATTAAATTTGAATACCAGTATAGATCGAACACTCCCAACAGAAAAATCGGGCTAAACAAAAGAACACGAGCAATTATAACCCAAACGAGTTCCAGTGGTTCGGGGACCGAATCTAAGCCCTACATCCACTGTTGAGCCTCCATAAATTTGTGGATTCAAGGCTTGATTCCACTAATCAATTGCAATTACAAAGTTCTCAAGATTCGCACAAGATTACGCCACAGAATCTGTCAAATCTTCCTCACAAACAAAGATCCTCAATACTACACTATATTCTCTCTAAATTAGATTACAAACTGTAAAGCCAACCACTAATCTATCTGTTGGCACTCTGGTGACGTGGCACGGACTCACCATAGGTCTTCAGGACAACATGGACCCCCCGCTGACGTGTAGGGGCACCAGGTCGGCCGGTGACGTGTCCAGTGTCCCAGGTTGGATTGACTCTGGAATTCACCTAACTAGAGAATAGGTGGAGGGTCCCAGTCCAGCTCGGCCAAGGGCCCAGGTCGGCCGAGTAATGGAGAGCTCTTCCTATCGTTAGTTTCTGACAGATGGTCCGAGTTCAGCTCGACCATGGTGTGTGGCCAGTCCATCTTGCTACAGTAGCCGACAACAAGGACGACCCACATGTCATCTGACACTCTGACACCATCTGCAACCAACAAAGCATCTTTTCCCTTCATAAATGCAAAGGCGGCTGCTTACAAGTTCCAAGGTGAAAGCCTTAAATGCAAGACGGCTTGCAGGCGCTACAGGTGCAATCATCACGTCTACTCTGACGCTCGTACAGTTGCCTCATGATGACCTACCGCCGCCTACCTCTTCCTTGCACTATAAATAGAACACTTAGTGATCATTTGGACACGAAAATCCTCTGTAATCAAGGGCTAGCTCGAGTTCGGACATAAATACATATTTACATCCTTTACTTCTTCAGTTACTGCTAATTAGGTCCTAACACTCACCTCAGTTGATACTTAATTGGTCCTTACTGATTTTGGCATCAACACTATCGATTATAGAGAAAAATGGTACTAGATCTAAGAAGGAGAATAAGAATCCCTAGAACTCTCTCTCTAGCTCTCGAATCCGTAGAAGGAGGTGTGATGCTTTCTGAAAAATGAGCCAGCCTCCAAGTCACGCCATTAAGCCACCCTTTTATGGATTAAGTTGATAAAAAGGCCCATTAGAGAATAGGACGGATGAGATTAAAAGCCCACTTAACTGCAATAGCCCATTGATAGAGACAGCCCACTAAACTAACAAACTTGAGGCATATAAATCTCACAGTATATTTGTGTCTGTGCATAAACGCCCAACAAATAAATTAAAAGGACTATGACGAAATTTAACAAAAATTCTGACGAAATTTAACAAAAATTCCCACAATGATCACTGAGAAAGACAAGAAAAATAAAGTTAAAAGCAATGAGAAAATTAAGACAACATATTTTCATGGCTTCATTGACAATGCTACAAACAAGTAGTTTAATATAATTAAAATACATTAGAAAACTAACTTAAAGATGCTCTATTTATTTATTTATTTATTACTGCTCAAGAGGCTTGCGAAGAGAGGTTGACTGCATAATAAATAGCAGGATCATAATATATGGTCTCAAAAGTAACATCACCATGTGCTAGACTGAATTTTCCCGTGCCACCCACTATTGCCACTTCCCTCACTGGCTCAAGGGTACTACCATTGTACTTCTCGTTGGTGAAGACAATTGATATTAGGACAAGAGTATTAGATCCATCTGAAGCTGAAGTCACATACATACCTTGGGCTCATCCAACTTGGGTTGAGTTTTCTTCAACCCCTTTTGTTATTGGATCATAGGTGACGAAGATTGACCCAAATTTAGTGAAGTTAAGAGGCTCTTTGGGTTGATGCATCGTGACCTGTACTATAGTGGCATTCGGTCCACCTGACCGATCTTGAAAATACAATGACATTTTCGTTTCTTTAAGTTGACCAACTTGTGCTTGTGAAGTATACATGATCATCATAGCAAGAAACGTAAGTGTGCATAGTTTGATTAAATTTGACGCCATTGTTGATGAATGAAGAACCCACGAGGAAGAAAAATGGTGTGATCTTATAAATAAGCTTTATGTGTTTACATTAATTTATCATCGAATTAGATATGTAGATTGCGCATTGGGTCAAGGACTTGAGAAAGGAATAGATATTAGAACTTTTAAGGATAGGTTAAATAAATATGTCAAATTACCCTCACCACCCTTTGTACATTTAATTAATTAATTAATTCGTGACATAAAAAAATAAAAATAAATAAATCTTGGATATTTTTTTCAAACAAAACATCTTAACTCAAAATTCGAAACTTAATTGGAATCTATATGTATATATTAAAATGTTACAAATTAACCATAAGAGCATTCTCAACCAAAAACTCTATTTTGAAGTTCCAAAAAACTCCAAAATAGAGTGAGTTTTGCAAACTCTATATGGAATCATTTTCTCCAATCATAAACTCCATATTGGACCCCACACCTACTAAAATATAAAAATTCTATTGCTTCATATATTGTTAATTTGAACAATGCTAGTATATTTTATTTTACAACTGAGTTTTAATTACCATATTTTTACAAAAATTAATCTATAGATAATAAAATTTTTAAAAAAAAAGGATTTTTAAATGAACTATGTTAAAAAAACATAAAAATCTATTGTTATTGAAAAAAAATCGATTTCAACCACAAAACGAAAATAATTTAACTACAAAATTAACACATTATATAATATCCAAAATTAAAAAATTAAAAAATTAAAAATAAAATAAGAGATGCATCGCTACAGTGGAGCTGCAAAAAGACTGATTGCATTTCCCACCGAAATGCAGTCCCTCTTTGCCGTCCAATTGAAACCCAGACAGATTGCATAAGGCTCCTGTCCGTATATGCTACAAAAATAAACAATCTATACTCTCCGTATGTTTGCTACACAAAATACCGATCAACCAATACCAAAAAAAGATTACACTAAGGGTGTGTTTGATTGACACCATTTACACCATTTTCCATGGAAAATGTCTCGTCATGAAAAAAATTTGCCTACTTGATTGTTTGATTGACAAATTTTCCATAGCAAATATTTTTTATGTACAATAATTTAAAGCATGTTTTGCTCCTTTTCCATGACAAATAAATTCCACCTCCCCCCAAAGAAAAAAATTTTCATAAAAATTTTTTTTCCATGGAATGTGAAAAATATTTTCTTTTCCATCATTTGCAATCAAACACACCCTAAGTGTACACTTTCTAACACAAGATAAAAGTAAAATAGCATTTTTGCTTCTCCATGTTGGTAAGATCTATATTGACTAACTCCATTGGAGACATAATAAGGTCCAAAAGAAATGCAACGAAAATGGACAGAAAATATAGGATCTAGACAACTATCACATCACAAACTTGTTAGGGCATCCCCAACCCAGACCTCTATTTTACAGTTTGAAAAACTCTAGAATACAGTTTTGCAAACTCTAAAAAGAATCATCTTCTCCAACCACAAACTCTATATTGGACCCCACACCTAATAAAATATATTATCTACTATATTTTATAAATATCCTACTATTTCATATATTCTCAAAAACTAATTATTTATATATTTAGTGGTATTAAAATAATTAATTATATAATCTCTTAAACAAAATTACGTTAATAATTTTTAAAAAAGGAACTTCACATAATTTATCTATAAAATTTACACATTAAAGTATATCAAAAATAAAAGAAGAAAAAAAAAAAGAGATGCAGTTTGGACTGCATCTCTACAGTGGAATTGCAAAAATGTAGTTCCACTGGCTGGGTCTGCATTTCCCAGCGAAATGCAGTCCCAATTTCAGGTCTGGTTGGACCCCAACTCGACTGCATTTTCCCCAAAATGCAGTCCGGTTGGGGATGCTCTTAGTACCTAACCTAATATTAAGTGTTATATTTACATTTATTTTATAGTTTTATTCTTTTTAATACATTTTATTGTGCTTAAATTTGTTTAATTTTGATTATGTTATGTAAAAATCAACATGGAACAAGTGCATCACGAAAAAATGATCAAAAGGGAGTAAAGTTGCTCAATTTTAAAGAGTGTTTGATCAAAATATAAAGGGGATGGAAGATCGAGGACTAAAATTGCAAAAAGGAAAAAATTCTATATGGTATAAAAAGTTGCACCCGCAAAAACGCTTTGTGTGCTGACAAAAATTGAATAAACGACTCGTCGAGCTCGCTGTAGGCCGCACAAGAAAAGTTGCTGCCTAGGTGCGGTCGCAAAAATAAAAGTTGCGGCCGCAACTTTCAGCTTTCAGCAATGCGCGGATTTTTGCAATTTGTTCCCTAATTGGACTCATCTTTATTTTTGTACACGGTTTTGAGCATCTTTAGAAGACTTAATGAGGGTTATAAATAGGGATATTAAGACAAAAATTGGGAGTTTTACACACATCACAATTAGGGGATTTCTGGAGAATAATTCAACCGTTTTGGAGGGATGAAAGGCCGAAGTGGAGTCTTGGTGCAAGATTTGCAACCTCTGCTTGTTTTTTCTTCAAAATCCAGTGGTGAAATCTTTTATTTTAGCATTTAGCTTTATTTTTAATATGTGTAACTAATTCCATTGTTGGGATGAACGATATAATATAGTTAGAATATTTGATTTCAATTCTCAGATTTTGGATTTGATTCTTACGTGTTGGTTTTACTTCTACTCTTAATGCGTGATTTTTTTTTTTTTGCCAATTATTCATTGATTTGTGGATTATAACAAATCGAGAGGTAAGTTAGATATTTAGATCACGTGGTAAAACCCAATAATTTACATAAAAGATAGAGATGTACTTTTATAATCGTTGTGATCACTTAAGAATTCCTAAGAAATTGAATGCATCTTGTTGAGGAATATTCGGGCTACACATAGAGATATGATAGTTGATTGAATGAAATATGATTAATTTGAACTCGAGAGAGGTAAATTAAGTCATTATCGTGAATTCGATCTAACACAACTTTTGGATAAAATTGAGAGGCGAAATCAAATAGGACAACGATAGATAAATCGGGACTCATAACTTTATTCTTCATTAATTAAACCAAAGTTTTTAATTTCATGATTACTTTTGTGTTTGCTTTAGTTTCCTAGTTAATACTTAAAATTTACGTTCTTGTCATTACTTATTTATTCTAATTGAAATTAATTTAGACCAATTTAAATAAAATAATCTTTGTGGGTACGATAATAGGACTCAAAAGTCCACTTTACTACTTATTTGATAATATCGTACACTTGCGATCTATTTTCACAACACCTAACTATTAGTACAATATTCCACTCCAGTGCCTATGTTAGGCGTTAGCCAACTAACCAAGTCCCCTAATAAACCACTAACCTTGACGTGTAGGCAATTTGCTCTCAATAAATTTGAAACTTCCAGTTGCATTCCCAATCTTGTAAAGTTATCATACATCAGTATCATGTTATTTAACAAGTAATGATCTCTTCCCTCTACAGAAAAGGATAAGTCATTCCTCCGGTAGTATGTCATTGTCACATCATTATTTGGTTATATAAACTGAAGATATGACAATGTTATATTATTATTCCATATGATGTGATACTGTCAAGTTAATAAGGGGGCATGGTTTATTTCGTTCCATAAGGAAGGAGATTATTACTCTATGTTCTAAATTAGACTGCATGCTCCATGGGCCTTGTGCTTCTTTTTTACACATTGGAACTACCACGTTAAAATCGAGTTCTACCCATTTTTGATTATGCTCAATGTTGACGGAGTTCCTTTCTTTTTTGAGATCAAAATATATACTTGTTTGTTTGATAAAACTATTTTAACAATTATTTTTATTACCCTACATACATACATTTTATAAAGAAATATATATAATAATATTTATCTATAACTCTTCTTACTTTTTAGTCACGTCTCATTCAGAAAAAATTATTTGTCTTATGAATTAAGGTTTGTCAAACAAACGTGTGTTTTCTATGATTTACAATTTTTGTGTATTTCTTGATTTATTATTGCGTGTCAAAACTGTCAAGTCGCTATGTGCATGTACAAATTCGGCCCATAAAATAGAATCTTTTTGGCCCATGAGACCAAATGTGGTCCAGCATCCTAAATGGTAACCTTGCATTTCATTACATTGTTTAATTAATCTATATATCTATATATATCTTCTATATATATAAAAAGAGCTTTTTTTCCCATCCAAACACATCCTCAAATTTTCCCGCCTATTGAATCTACCTAATTTTATCTTCTATCTATATATACAATAATTTATATATTTATATATATATAGAAAATGAGACATTTTTCCTTATTATATTTTTTATTATTGCCTTAAATTTGTTTTCCCATTTAAAACCACCTCACTTTTTATTTTATTTTTTTCTTTCCGAATCTATATTCAACTCCTTTAATAATAATAATAATAATAATAATAATAATAACAATAATAATAATAATAATAATAATAATGAAAAGGAGACTTTTTTATTATTATATGTGATATTATTGCTTTAAATTTGTTTTCCTATGGAAAACCAACTCCTTAAATTTATTTTCCCATCTAAAACCAACTTGCTTTTTATTTTATTTTTTCCTTTCCTAATCCATATCCAACTCCTTTAATAATATATATTAATATTAATGTGTATAGGTTTTATTTGATTATTTCTACCACACTTTATCTAATTTCATAATATCTAAATACTCTATCGCTCTCATTTCCTATCGTTTTTTATTTTTATTTTCTAACTATAAAAAAAAAAGTGATTCCATTTTCTTCGACTTGATTAGAGCTTTAAAATAAGTATACTATCAATATATAAATTATTGTGCAACTTAAACATAAACTGATATTAATATAGATTAACGACTACTGACTTTATGAGATAAAAAAATGAATATTTTGTTACGAAAACTTAATTGATATTTGTCGTAAAATTCAAATATAATGAGATGTATAGATTGTTTTAGCTTTTAATTCGATTCCGCGTTTGATTTACTTTAAGAATAAATTAAATGAAACCTAATGCTTAAAATGTTTTTATCTCGCAAATATATGTAAAGCTAGCTTTATTTTATGTTTAAAAGTCAAAATTAAATAAATTTTTTCCTAATAAATATTTAATTTGCAAAAATAATAATTTATGTATTAATATGGTGCTTAAGTAGAAGTTCTCATGTAATTACACAAAATAGACTCAAATTCTTTTAAAATTTACATGAATAATATAAAGAATAAAGCAGAAGTCGAGATATATTAATACGGTACTTAATTCAAATTTCTCGTGTAATGATGCAAAATAGAAAAAATAAAATTCATACTATCTTGCTAAGATTTAATTTTTGTGCAATACAAAATTACTTTTCATTAAAATTTTACACAAAACTTAAAAGAAACTTATCGGCAGTTGGTTGAGTTCGAGATACCGCCCCACTACTACGATCCTCAATTTGCACTAAAAAAATTAAAAATTATGTTGGGCCCGTGAATTAATTTTATATATAATCAATTATTTTTATAAATAATTAGCTAAGAAAAAATTAATTAAAATTAGCAATTTTTCTAAGATTTAATTTTTGTGTGACAAAAAAATTAGAAATCATTAAATTTTTACATAAAAATTAAAATAAATGTGTAACATGAAAATTAAAAACTTGGCTTGGGACCTTTAATTAATTTGAGAACGAAATCATTATTTTTAAAAATTATAATTAGCAAATAAATGAAAATTAATTAAAATTAGCAATTTCGCGAAGATTTAATTTTGGTGTGATAAAAAACCACAATTAATTTTATTTTACACAAAAATTAAAAGAAATGTACAACATCAATTTTTTTTTAATTTATCATTCAATTGTAATATTAATCAATTTTTTAATTAATGGAATATATGTCTATATCTTTTAAATTCCAATATATCTTTTCAATTATAAAGATATTGTTAAAATTAGGTGCACATAATTCTTAAAATTATGGCTATCAAGCAAATTATTTTGGAAATAAGTAGTTCCTTGTAGAAATAATTATCTTAAACCTGAAAATTAAATAAAATGATTTATACTATAACTAATTAAAATAATAAATTTTATTGCAAATATTTAGTTAAACATGGGTTTAGTGGGCAAAGATTAATCAACATTAATTATATTTTTAAAAGGGAAAAATATAATTAATTTAAAAAAATCATTAGATTGCTACGGGTTTTCCCCAAAAAATGAAAAAAAAAATCTTAAAAGTGCAGACATTAAGTTGATTATTCCAAAAAAATTTATTCTTTTCATGAATAATGTGCTAAAAATGAAAATTAATTAAAGGTAATTATGTTACAATTAATTAAAATTAACGATGCTGTTAAGATTTCATTGGACTTGATTTCGTTGGATAAAAATTGAAAGATATATTTTGACTTGTAAGATATTTTTTTAATTATATGATATCTTTAAAATTAAATTTATACAATTGTTAAAACTGCAGCTAAAAAACTAATTATTTTAGAAATAATAAATTATTTTTATAAATAATTGGATAAAATAATAAATTAATAATAATTAATTATATTTCTTAGATTTAATTGAATATATTTTCATTAGACAGAAATTGACACGATTTTATTGGAGAAAATTAATCAAAATTAATTAAATTGCTAAAATGGTGAAAATATAATTATTTCAAAAAATAAAAAATAATTAAAATTAATTAGATTGCTACGGGAAGAAAAATGTGCTTCCAAAATTAATTTATGTTTTTTCGTATTTTAAAATAAAGTTAAGTTAACACCTATAAGATTTTGGATTCCTAGAATTTGGGTGTTACATCTTACTGTGAAGTAAGTCGACTGAGAATTAGTCCATAATTAATTTTATTTACTTTTTCACTATCATTCTTTTTTCAAAAACATACTTTTCTTTTGATTGGTGTATGTTTTTGTTTTTTCTATAGTAATTCTTTTGAGTTACAGTTGATGGCAAAATATTAATATTTCTTTTTGTATAATTAAGGGTGTTTCAAGGGATCTGTTCCTTTCTTTTTTAGGTAACAAAGATCCAAAACTAGGTCTGCAAATAGTAATGATTTTTTTATTTTAACACTACTCAAACCAACAATTACATAATAATTCTTTGGTGCAATCTCTCTCTAGCTAGGGATCAAGTCCAAGAATTTTTACTAAATAATTGGCTATCGACTCAATCAATTTTTGGTTTTTTTGGACTCAATTAGAATATTTTAACTGGCTTTCGACTATATTAAATGTTTATCTAAGCTTCCATCTCCTAAATAAATATTAAGAATCCTAAATACTTTGAATTATTTATCTTATACTTATTTTGTCAGTAGAGATTTTATTTAATTTTTAAGTATCATCACTGAGGTTGTGTATTTTAAATATTGATCACATATATTTCAATTTATTTATCTTATCCAAATTAATTTAAATTTTATATCGAATCATTTAATATTTAATATACCGAATATGTTAAATTAGTGAGTTTATACCTAATATATTAATATGAGTGTTTATTATATTTAGAAGGTAAAAATAAAATTTCAGTAACACATCTATTAAAAAGTAGAAATAAAAGTTTTCAATTAAACTATTATGATGAGGCATGAATGGGGAAAGAAATTTTCACCGAGGGGAAGGGGGAGACAGGGAATGAAAGTTTCCATCCTATTATAATTCTTATATCATCATCGGTCGGCATAGATTAAATAAGGATGGGTTGGAAATGAGGATAAGTGTTTCCTAGTGGGGCAGGAACAGGGTGTTAGGATCTGTCGAACTATACCCATTACATTACCATTTTTATAATATATCCTTTCATTATATTTTATAATCAAAATTTAAAAATCGTTATTCTCATATTAACTGTTAATACCGTACATCACACCGATGTATAATTAATATCTCTAAAAATTTATAATTGCATATAATAGAATGTAAAATAATTTTAAAGAAAAAACTACGAGCTCTACAAATGTTAGTATAGTTATTTTAGTATGGTAATCTTGATAACTATAACATTTAATATTATTTTATTTTTTATTTATATTAATAGATTAATCTTGCAATGAATAAAATGTTATATATTATCATAATATATGCCACGAATTGTCATTTAGTGCAAAGCATGAGTGTACATGCTAATTAATCTACTATTTCATGGCGAATAGTAAATTAAGTTATGTGGGTTTTTGTGAGTTGTTCCTTGTATATTTGCAAGATGAATTAGTACGAAACAAAGGGAAAACTCTATCAAAATTTTATAGAATTATTTTGTTAGTTATATTAATTAAATTTATTGTTGTAACTCATTTTTTACTGTAATTATTTTTTTAGGTTTTATGTTAATATTACTAACATCTATCAATACCGTTATTGGTTAAAAATTTTGTCTCTCGTGCAACGCACAGGTGAAACAGTTAGTAAAAGCTAATTGCATAATCCTACAAGCAAGGCTTGTGTGACTCAATAATTTTTTAGTTAAAAGAAAAAAAAAGTTCATTTCTGTTCATTCAAACAAATATTTTTAACCATCTTTAACCCAACTTGGTATTTGATAATTTGTTTTCATAATTTAATAAATAAACATATCAAAAGGGCAAAAGTCATTTCTTTCAATTTTAAAAATCAAAAAGGGCAAAAGTTATTGACAATCCTGCACGCTTAAATTTAAATTAGAGTGATATAGTTACGTTGCACATGAGATGAAAGGAAAGAACGTGATTGAAAAGGTAAGGGCACAAATGTCAAATAAAATTTGATGACGTTTAATACACTTGTAATGCCGACATTTATTAAAAAAATAATAATTTAAAAAAAAAGAAAAAAAAAAGCAACGTGATGAGATGAAAGGAAAGAATGTGATTGAAAAGATGAGGGCACAAATGTCAAATAAAATTTGATGACGTTTAATACACTTGTAATGTGCCGATATTTATTTAAAAAAATAATAATTATAAAAAAAAGAAAAAAAACACGAAGTGTTATTATAACCATCCTTGCACGTTACAGCTACTATGTATAGAACTGAGGGCCAAGGCTATGAGGGGACCCAATTGTGATATATAAAGTCAAAAGTTAAAGAGAGTAGTCCTTTGCTTCGTACCAACGATGAAACTCATCAACGCATGAGTAATTAGACATTCAAGTTAGTTTGGAATTATAATGGCTGTTTACATTAGTGAAGCGTATCTTTATTTTAAACTTTTTCTACCTAAAAATTACTTTTATTATTCAATTAAATTCAAACGTTGATTTTAATAACACGTCTGAGATTACTACTCATTGTTACATATACACGTCTCGTGATTTTCATCATTATCCTATTTTAAAAATTATTTTTTCACAAAATAAATATTTAGTCGATCACAAGCTAAGTTGGTACATGTGATGCAAGTAAGATCAAATGCTTTTGATCCATCCAAAAACGGCTTTGCTATTTATACAAATAGATTTACTAACAATATAACTAACAAGAATCTGTTCTTCCAGACATCAATGATTTGAAAATTTAACCGTCACATGACTACTTACAGAAATGTTTGCACAAATAATTTTTTTTCATCCAAGAAATATGTAATTTTCAATAGAAATCCAAATGGAGTCAATGTACTATTCAATTTTTATTTTTCAAATTCTTTAACAACTAGTTCAAGTTCATGTATTGTTTATTCGTGATGAGTTGATTAGTATGTTGTAAAAGTAATAAAAGTAATTTGTCATTAATTTGGTAACATTAGTTACAACTTGCAACATTTTGAGCTCCTCGTACTTCAAACCAACTCCAACTCATTTCTTTCCAAATTTCAATCCACTTTATTCTTTTATATATTTCAATCAGCATATGATCATGGCTATAATAGAGTTTTTGTTTCTTTTCAAAGCAACACCTTCACAACTTTATGAACTAGGCAATGACGAGAATTGCGTTCTAGTTTTTACCAATCAACTTTGTTCACACCATGTTAAATTACTTAATTCAAAATTAATTTAAAATTTTAATTTGTATAGCGGAAGATCTACATTCATCATTCAAATCTGTCTCTGCATTTAAAATTTTTTATTTTTTATTTTTTAGATACAAATTACATTATCAAATTCATATTCAAGCACAACAATGCAAACTCGATTGAAACTCTACTGAGGTGAAACCTATAACTGTCTAGCTGACGAAAGAACTGTAGGAGCACTACAATTACAACTCCTGCCACCAATGCCACTCTATGGGCGCTGACTATAACTGCTACTAAGGCCACGTATGAGTGGCGACTAAAGCCACATAACGCAATACGCGCTATTGGTGGGATTTGAACTTGAGATCTCTAGGCTTCAGGGCCTCAACTTGTCCTCCTAACCAACTAGACAAATGTCTCATTGGCAATATAATGTAATTTTTTTAAAGTAATGTTTGTAGACGAACTTTATAATTTCTATGGTCACCGAATCTAAAATAGCTTTTAAATTTTGACTAAATTGTAGACATTATATATTTATTTATTTCTCAACATTATTTTTCTCACCCATCAAATCATTTCTAAATCAATGATTTTTAAGAAAATGCTACACTATCATACTATAGCCATCTGCAGTGGTGTTGAAAAATAATTAAAAAGGGCAGAGCGAAAGAGCAACTCATCAATTGTGATAGCTTCGTTAAGTATCCATTGTATAATTATTGAATGAGGAAATCATTAAAACGTTTTAAGCATATCTTTTACTGTTTACACCATATTTGCAACCAATTAAAAACCTTGATTTACTAGTTAAGAAACACAACAACAAACAATTCATCTAGAAGGTATATTATCATGAACTAGTATTTAGTACTAGTAAATTATTTGTTTTGCAATTTCAATTGTCAAAAAGTAAATATTCTTTTGATACTAGCATCCTGCTTCTTTCCATTTCTTATTTTGTCACTTGGTATATTCAATTTTGAATTAAAGTGACATTTGATCCTTTTTCAGTCGAGACGACAGAGTTGTCTATATACAATAAAAACTTTCGATAAAAGACGTTTCCACCATATTAAATGATAGAATTATTTAATAATTAAAAACCGTTTTAATTGTAACCCTTTCTGCTCAATAAGAAAAGTCACTTCATTCTAAAGTGATAATAAAGAAATCAAAACGTTACACAAAAAAAAAAAAATACAAATACATCTTTACCCATTAATTAGTCAACAAGTAAAAGAATTATTCAATTAATTAGATAAATTTACTCACCAATTTATCCACTTTGACTTTATAAGTTAGTACTACCACCAAAAAGAAGAATTTGGGAGAAATCAAAATCAACTTCTTGTTGGTTAGCTCAAGCCAACAATCCCACAACGACTTCCAAACTTGATCAATCCAATCTACTATCCATCCATCAATTCAAAAATATTGCCAAGTGGTAAAAGCCCCTTTTGCCAAGTAGTTGCAGCTCACCTTACTCAAAGTTCTCTAATATCCTCCACATACATTTCGCCACGTTATTTAATTCCCGTTAAAGGAACCGTCAACTCCAGAGAGAGATAATGGACACCTAATAACCACTGCCAACTAATTTGGAACACACCTTTCAATTTTAAAATGATGCCTTATAAATGTATGCCCCAATCCAAATATGCACACCACATCTACACTTTTCTTCTTCAATTCAATTTTTACTCCTCTCACCAATGGAGTGGACAAGAGGGCATATCATAGGCCGCGGCGCCACGGCCACCGTCTCGATAGCCATTTCGGGGTCAGGTCACATATTTGCTGTGAAATCAGCACAGCTATCAACATCTGAGTTCTTACAAAAAGAGCAAAAACTTTTGTCCACTCTAAACAGTCCGTTTATTGTTCAGTATATAGGATGCGATATCACCCGACACAGCAATATAGATGTTTTCAATTTGATGATGGAGTATGCTCACTACGGTACACTTGTGGACGCTGTTCACAAGTGCGGTGGACGGCTTGACGAATCGACGATCGTTCACTACACAAGACAAATAGTTCAAGGATTGGAATATCTCCATTCAGTTGGTATGGTGCATTGTGATATCAAGGGGAGAAACATACTAATAGGAGAAGATGGTGCCAAAATTTCGGATTTTGGTTGTACAAAAAGGGTTAATGATAAACAAGAAACATCGATAGGAGGCACACCGGCTTTCATGGCGCCCGAGGTTGCAAGAGGGGACGAGCAAGGTTTTCCGGCGGATATTTGGGCTTTAGGATGCACGGTTATCGAAATGGCTACCGGGCGATCCCCTTGGCCCAATCTCAGCCAACCATCTTCACTACTCTATCGAATTGCCTTGTCCGATGAATTACCGGAGTTTCCGTCCTTCCTCTCGGACAAAGCAAAGGATTTCTTGAGTAAGTGCTTGAGAAGAGGTCCAAAAGAAAGATGGAGCGCTAAACAACTGATTAAACATCCATTTCTTGAGGAATATTTACCAAATGAGAAGAAACTGACAGACGACGCAGCTAGCTCGCCGACGAGTGTTCTTGATCAAGGCGTTTGGAGCTTGGTCGACGAATCCGACACTCCGTACAATCGCAGTCGAACAGGTAGTACCTTAAATTCTCCAAAACAGAGGTTGAAGCAGTTGTTAATGAATTCAGGATTGATGGTTAATTTGAATTGGGATGACAGTTGGATAACGGTTAGAGACAGTAAAGATAACATGGGCAATGACAGATGATGATAAATATTTAGTTGTAAGTTGTAACTTATAAGATGGTCGGAGTAGGTGTTGTAATTTCACACACTGTTGTACATATTCAATTTTGATTTGAGAAACACACAGAAGTAGGTGTATATTTTAATATATAAATACTCTTCATCAATAAATTAGATTGACACAAAATATCTCAAACAGCTAATAATAAATAACATTAATTCGAAATGGGACTAATGGACTAGAGTAAACGTGGCACACAAGAGCAGGCAAGTGGAAAAAGACAAAGTCGATCTACACATGTTTGAGAAATATGTCTCACTTATAATTTACTTGTCACTCTTGCTGTCTTGCATTGGTCCATATGAGTGCAAGATTGTGCTTGTTGAGATTGAATTATGACCCCTTGATGTGATACAACGGATTGTCCTTTCTTCCACTCGCATGTTATAATTTCCTTCTATACGACGGTGCTTTTACACTGCCACCGCTCTGTTTCCAACATGGGCGCGGTACCCACGCCACGTGGTGCCCTCACAGGACGTCACGTCACTTTTTTTTAATACCTACATTAAATTAGATGAATAATACACAACTGCTCCTTAATTGTGAAAAAATCAATGGGACCCACACGAATTTTTTTCCACTGTGGGTATGCACCCACAATGGATAACATAGCAGGACTCTTTTATATATTGTGACAAAAATTTGAACTCAACACAAGAAAAGTCGTTTTGTCTCTAGTGGTGCTAGAAGATAGAGTTGATTTTTCGGATCATCGTGGTTCTAATAAATTGTAAATCATCTTGGTAACCCCAACAATGTGAATATATTATTCTGACATAGTTTGAATAACTAAATATACAGCTGCTTGAGCCGTGAATTGAGAGAAAATTAGTTTAATATCCTTAGGATTAATTTATAATAACATTTCTCATAGTTAATTTGACAAAACATCCAAATAATTTGATTCGAGAAAATATGGCTCATATACAATATATCAAATACAAGCCCACAATAAAGTGTAGACAACCAAATTAGGGCACCATTAGGATGGGTCAACTATTATCGGCCAAGAGCCTAACAAGTGCAAACACATGCTTGAAAAAGTGTCAACGGCCAGTTGGACCTATGAGAAAACAACGTATACGTCGCTTTAAATAAGCCAATAGCAAGAGTCATCCCGATTTTTCTTTAAACTTTATCTTGTGATATGTGTTCGACTTATTCTTCAATCCTCATCTACAGCCTATGAAAACAAGTTTCATCATTGTCGCGCAGACGGAAGTTGTTTTTGCAATAATTTACCCAACATTTGAGCGCGTGTTCTCCGCAAGTTTTAATATATTTTTACACATAAATTTCGTGGGACATATCTGTATTACACAAATCTCCACTATTTAATTCCACTTACTCTCTCTCCTATATCATATAAAATATATAAAAACACACATCCTAACACCCGCTGAATCACACAACACAAAAACAAAGTTCAATATTTCTTTTTTTTTTTTTTTGTGGGCCCGGAGCAAAAGGGAGCCCCTTTCCAGAAATAAAAATATTTCAAAAATAAAAATACCTTTTGTTAGATCATTAGAAGTTTAGAACTGATGGAATGAAGTTACGCAAAAAAATTAATATACCATTTCTATGCGTGTGACAAGTCAAAATTGGGATCTGTACAACAATGTATTGTCTATGTAAAAAAATTACAGCTAATATTCCATGATTGAACTGGCAAGACATTTGTTATCTTCTTCATTGTCTCTAACTGTAATCCAGCTGTCTTCCCAATTCCAACTGACCATCGATCCTGAATTCATCGACAACTTTTGCAACCTCTGTTTTCGAGAATTTAAGGAACTATCCATTTGACTGCAATTGTACGGACTCGCTGATTCACCGACGAAGCTCCAAATGCCTTGATCGAGAACACTTGTCGGTGAGCTAGCTGTATCCTCTGTCAATTTCTTCACATTTGGTAAATATTCCTCAAGAAATGGATGCTTAATAAGTTCTTTAGCTGTCCATCTTTCTTTTGGATCTCTTCTCAAGCACTTACTCAAGAAATCCTTTGCTCTGTCGGAAAGGAAGGGTGGAAACTCCGGCAATTCATCCGACAAGGCAATTCGATAGAGTAGCGAAGATGGATGGCTGAGATTAGGCCACGGTGATCGGCCAGTGGCCATTTCGATAACCGTGCATCCTAAGGCCCAAATATCCGCCGGAAATCGTTGCTCGTCGCCTCTTGCAACCTCCGGCCCCATGAAAGCCGGTGTGCCTCCTATTGATGTTTCTTGGTTATCATTAACCCATTTGGCACAGCCAAAATCCGAAATTTTCGCACCATCTTCTCCTATTAGTATGTTTCTCCCCTTGATGTCACAATGCACTATGCCAATTGAATGGAGATATTCTAATCCTTGGACTATTTGTCTTGTGTAGCGAGTGATCATCGGTTCGTCAAGCCGACCGCCGCACTCGTGAATGGCGTTCACAAGTGTGCCATTGCGAGCATACTCCATCATCAAATTGAAAACATCTGCATTGCTGTGTTGAGTAATATCGTACCCTATGTATTTAACTATAAAGGGACTCTTTAGGGTGGACAAGATTTTTTTGTTCTTTTTGAAAAAATCGGATGTTGATAGTTGTGCTGATTTAACAGCAAATAAGTCTCCCGACTTCGACGTGGCTATCGATACGGTGGCCGTTGCGCCGCGCCCTATGGTTTGCCCTCTTGTCCACTCCATTGGTGGGAGAAACGAAATTGAATGAAAGAATGGAAAGTTTTGATGTGGTGTGCTTATTTGGATGGGGCATATTTATAAGGTGTCATTTTTAATTGAAAGGCATGCCCAATTAGTTGGGGAGTGGTCATTAGGTGGCCTTTCACTCTCCCTATATCTCCCTAGAATTGACGATTCCTTTAACAAGAATTAATAACGTGGCAAACATATGGTGGGAGGAATTAAATAGGCATTACTTGGCAAAAGGGCCTTTTATCACGTGGCAATATTTTTATGCAAAGTATGTGGAACAAGGCAATATATTTCAAGATTTCGTTTGGTGTATAGATTGGATTGGATGATCCAAAATACTCGAATTCTTTGGATTTTAGTGGCAGAATTGTTTGAAGATTGCACCTCAGGTTGGAGGGAAGTGGGTTCAACTAACTAACAACATTATTTTTTCTTTTTTCTTTTTTCCTCTCTTTTTGTCGGTATATTTTTGGAGTTTCACTGTTCATCGACAATATTAATATCTTTTCTCAAAAAAAATTAAAATAAAAAAATTAAATAGATTAACCGTTATGTGACATTTTAACATTGATAGCACCCACAAGATATTAGTATATGGGTACTCCATATCACCAATATTGTAAATGTATAATTTTACAGTAGATTCAATTAACAAGGCTGATAACAACATTATTATTTCTCTTTTAATGAAAATTTAAAATCTGAGCGCAAGAATTAGCAAAGTGAACACTGATTAATTTAGTGAAAAACTAATTATTGTAAGCATTTATGTGGGTGTGGATGTCCACATAGTTAGTTTGGCTATTAGGCAAATTAGAAGAAGTCCCACCAAATGAAATTTGGAGCAACAAGTGATGATTAATATTGATTGCTGTTTTAAGTATCAATTAGTAGTAATCCATGCTATAACCACCTTCTAGATGCAAGAAAAGAATTTTTTTTTTCCTTTTTCTTTTTGAATCTTAAGATTTAAACAATTTAGAGCTGAATTCTTTGTTGCAGTGGTTCTTAACTTGTAAATCAAGGTTTTCAAAGTTAACAACATGAAAGGCAATTAAAAGCTCCTTAAAAAGAGCTAATCATTTTCAATAATCATGATTGATTACTACTTAACAAAGCTATCAAAATTGACCACTCATGCACTTCCACTTATTAATTACTATTACATTTTTTCCCAATTTTTTCCATCATTCAAATTTGAACATAGGGTAAAATATTTTGAAGTCCGTACAGCAATTGGTATCTGCGACAATAGATCGTTGTGAAGTATTCTTTTTATTATCTTACGTTGCATTTAAAAATGTTAATCTTGTTCAAATGAGTCACTTAACACACTTATATTAGTTAACTTAAATGTTACTCGTGAAAATACCAGTGGAAGATGGAGACTTTTTGAGAATGTAAATCTTTAAATTAGATATCTTTTTAACTCATTAGACGTATTGAATTTACTCTATTAAACATATAAAATTCCTTTCGTATATTAAGATTTGGAGTTTCTGTCTTATAGATTACTTAGGGATTTCACCCGTTGAAACGGTAAACGAAGCATTCACTATAGGAATCCAGAAGAAAAATTAAAGTATTGTGAAATTTGGAAGGAAATGAGGTGGAGTTGGTTTGAAGTACAAGTTAAAAGGATTCAAGAAGTTGTAACTAATTATACCAAATGGAAGACAAATCACTTATGCAATGCACTAAACAACAATATATGGAATTTATTAGTTTAAAAAGTAAACAGACCAAATGGACCATTAAAATTGACTCCACCTGGATTTGTATTCAAATTAGATCCGTTGGTTGGGCGATCGAACATAAAGCATCTAACCTTACATTACATCATGTCTGCTAACTTTTCTTTAGGTAAGAAATTGTCTCCATGTTGTCCTTAGCCTATTGTTTCTCTTCAATCTTTATTTTTATTTTTATTTATTTGCACTTTTACCTTTTTCATTTGTCTTACAATTAATATTCTTCCACTAGGAGTTTTATAAAAGTGTTTTGAATAACTTTTCCAAAACGTTCTTTGTCGAGTGTTTAAAATTAATCTTCAATTTTAAGATAGTCGAGAGGAGTCAAATTGTATCAAAATTCTTATTGTGCAAATGTTTAAAATGTGAACAAATTAGGATTAGAAATCACCATCAAACTAGGACAGGGATATGAAAATAAACTTGGTGTTTCTTTGAAATAACATAAGGAATCATATGGTTGTACAATTTAATTTATAATAACGAGTTTAACAAATTGATATGTTATAATCGTATGAAATATATATATATATATATATATATATCATCAATATTTCAAATTAATTATCAAACATCACGGACTCATCCAACTAGTTAACGGTAGACCCATAAAATAATATGTTAAAGTTTTTTTTTTGGGTTAAATTTGTATTAAGAATGCATTATTATTATATCACTAAAACCTAAAAATATTTCATCAGATGATCAAAATAAATTAAATTATATTTGAGTCGTAGAATTCTGTCTGCTGCGTGCCACCATATTATTACTTTTGATTAGCTCTGCACCACGACATCATTGTACCACTAGTCACTATATACGAACTAAAATCAGTATCGATTCTATAGTTTATGAGACATGAGGCTAAGTTTTAAAAATAGGGTCTCATAGACTTTTAATAATAATACTAGGTACTACATACTACATTAAAGGTTAGCATAAAATTAAATATAATGTATTATTTGAAATAGTTAGATTGTAAATTAAAAAAAAATATTTTTAAAATCCTTTTCTAGTCTGGGCTTGAGGCTCGCCTCACCTTACCTCGTAAGTCATAACACAACCTGCCTTGGCTAAAATTATGGCATGATTCATTATTGACATCATAACACCATGTTAGGGACAGATCTAAGAACCAAAAAAATCCCAATTCAAAGTATTACATTGATTTCTTATTTATTTATTTATTTTATGCAGAATCTTACTCAAATTAAATATGTTTGTTCATAACAACCCGTGTCATAATACTAGATCCATCGTTGTACCACGTCACATAGTTTCACTAACATTACACCGTCGCCTCAAAATAGTCACAACCATCGTCATCCATCAACTACAAAATATTCAACTATCATTGTCATATAAAGACCTCCAGCACTAAGGCCATCTCGAATGCACGGAATGGATTGGCAAATTTTCCATGCCAGCAATTCACATTTACACACAATCAAAAAAAAAAAAAAAAAAAAAAAAAAAAAAGAAGAAGAAGAAGAACACATCTCCAATGCAAGGTGACAAGGCAAGTGTGCAGCTGAGGTGGCCGAAAAAATTCCAGGCGGCTATCCCATTGCAGACCTTCAATCCCACAGCGTGAGTCACCAAATACTATCACTTTTTTCCGAGGAAAAATTATTGTAGAAAAGCTGCTACTTTTTCTCTCTTCACTTTATCCCGGGACGAGACATGGGGATAATTGTACAGACATTGAGCATTGGAGCTGTTTCATTCAATTGGGCTATCCATTTGGTTGAAGTATGCGGGCATTTTTGGAACGCCAAAATTTTAACAGCCACATTAGCTCCAATTGCTTATCTGCATTTGAGATGGCCTAATCCCTCCACCACTACCATCTACACAGCACCACCATCGCCGCCACATCACCCACATCTCCATGGCCATCGTGCAGCCACCATAACAGCACCACAATAACATCACCTTTGTTTCTCACCCCTCACCTATCGACATTTTCGCCACTGAGAGCAAATTTGATCTGAGGAACTAAGGCAAGAGAAAATATGGGAGACTACATGTCGATATTCTAATTATTGCCCAGAATTAGCGAGAAGTCTCACCGTTACGGCTTTACCTGTCTCTACAAGTGGAATATTCCTATTCGTTTTGATCCATCTCATCAATCAACAAGGCTGATACCAATGGCGCAGAATAAAGAAATGACACGAACACTAAATTGGAATATTCTTGGTATAAATACATACTCCAAAAACACAAATTAGGAATTGTTCAAGAAAGGCACAATATCTATCTTTTCTCCCCGTTATTTTGTTCAGTGACGGATGAAGACCTTATACAAACAAGAAAATTAAGCAGCTTCAGCAAATCCAACCCTCATATTCCCATAGTCGAACACGGTGTGATACTGACCCATGAAAACGTCGCCCAAAATCCTGCAAACAATTTACAAATCATATTAGAGCAATTACGAAGCAAGATGGATTAGAGAGAAGCATAAATTAGGGACGAGCGAGCTATGTTCTCAACGGGCAAGAACAAGAACGTTACCACAAAGGGCCACGAGGAGGAGCCACATCTAAGGCTGTAAATCCACTGATACATTGAGCTGCACCACCGTCGCCAACTTTAAGGACATACTGGCAGGGGAAAAAAAGGACCAACGTAAATAATAGATGATTGAGATATTCAAAACAAAAAACAAATTTATATACAACCATAGAAGAAAAATCAAAATATCGTAAGACGGGAAAAGGTGAAAATATTCCACATACCTGCTCTGGGAGGAGATCAAACAATTTACCACCTATGGTAAAAGTAACTTTGGGCATATAAGAAAGGTTATTGCAGTCAACTGCTGATTCTCCCATTGGACTGGGGAGTCGGTCACAGAGCTGCAGTTGAAAATACATGCTTGAGAACACAGATAGGCAACATTTAAATGGCATGTTAATTAAGAAAGAAAATATAACTTAAAATGTTCTCTATTAGTTCTCAATTTTTTGTTGCGATAAACCCGATTGTAAGGTGTTTTTGGGATGAAAAATTAGACGCAAATGCGTACATATTCTAGAATCAAAAAGATAGAATTTCAGAAGATGAAGAAGACAAACGTATATTAACTTCCTTACAAATTATCTCCTCCTATCTAATGACTAACATTGTACCAAAGGTGCATGGAAGTCTAAAAGCATTGATATCATATTACTTGCCTCATTGATGTAGTCCAAAATTTTTTCTTCGGTTTTATTTCGTCTGAGTTGATTTTGTATCCACACAACTGCCATCTGACAAGCAGTACACATCTCATCGTGCATGCCATCAGAAGCTCTTTCGTTGTTCTTGTCCACAACGCTCTTGATAATCATGCTGGACAAACTAAGGTTGATAACAACTTTAAACACAAGCAAGCCACAAGAAAAATTAACATAATAGTTTGTTCTATCTGGTTTCAATGGATGTATAATGGGATTAAATCATTAGATCATTTATGATGTCTCTAGAAAAATCCAAATAACAATTTTGAATCAAACCTAACATCGCTGGGATCCATCAGAAGAGCATAACCCGATTTTGGAACAAATTGTGTGGGGTTGTTCCTGAAAACATCAACATGAAGTGCAAAAGGTCGGGTTTTTGGACCAAAAGTATAAAGCTGAAGAAGCAGAATAGCATCTTATGATAATCTGCACCGTTTTTCAGAGTAAATCTTAGGAAATTTTGTATGAGAAGAACAAAATTAAATGAATTATACACGGTTCTATCCATACCTTTGATAACAACAGTTCAAGTATGGTTTTCCCATACTCAGCAACAACGGACTTGCATTCCTGACTTACAATGCCTGAAGCTCCAATGGCATGATTGATTTGAGTAATAATAGTCTGAAAACATGATATTCTATATGTCAACAATGTGGCTATATGCACAGATGAGATGCTAACACATTAGAATTTAACAGTCAGACGAAATTCAAGCAGAAGAAGCCTCCAAGGAATGAATTGAGAAAATATCAATGCATTAATGGAACTGAATGGCAAGGGCAGGAGGTAGATTTTTAATTGAAAACAGTTAGCACAACATGAGAGGTTTACATCCATACCAAGAATTCAAATCAGCAGCTGCGATTATTCCAGAAAATATTTGTAAACGTACCAGCAGTCATCTAGTTTTAGCTTAGATGATAGGTAGTTTTAGCCCCAATCCCTTAACAACTAAGTAGAGTCTAGAAGGTTCATCTCAATAAGCATCTCCAAGTCCTTTTATATGTAGAGAACACATGATCATGCAAGACCAATGAAACAGCATCAACTGACTCATTCAAGTGGAAACTCGTAACTACCTTGACTCAATAAATTCAGACCCTTTCTGCGTGTCACATTGAATGCAGCGAATATGCAACATCCAGGACATGACAACTCGGAGATATATCACCCAAGACACCGATGGTTCAGTCTTCCACTTGCACCCCCACACCCACTGAAATTTATGCATTAACATCCTTCCCCAGTCCCCACACCCACCCAAATTTATGCATTAACATACTTATAATAAAGTAAAAGACTAAGCGTGTGTTCGTATACACTTTTTCTTACCGAAAAATCATCTACTACTAAAAGTTAAAGTCAAACATCAATATCAACCACACATCTCACATCATCACTCATTATTATCCACACGTCTCGTGTCCCCGCCACTATCTATCCAAAAACTTTATCTTTAGTCAATTTTTAGACCAAAAAAATGCACACGAACACACGCTAAGAAATAAAAAGATGATATCATTCCCTAATTATCATGATGGGTGATCAGATTCAGCTGAAACATTTTCTTAAAAAGATAAAATAAAAATAAAATAAAATAAAAATAAATACAATTAAAAATTAAAAATTTAATTATTTAATTAAAAATAAAAATAAATAAAATAAAATGACACAACGACAACAACTGACTAGAGTGAATGGAAGGCAAAGCTGCCAAAGTACTTAAGGTGCTTCGAAAATACAATCGTAAGACAACATATGTCATATCTAGAGAAACATCAGAATGGAATTAAATACCAGGAAATCACACGTGGCAAAACTCAACTTTTGAGCTGCATCAACAAAGGACTCAATCCTAAGCAAAAATTTTAGGAAATTTCACCGACCCCAAAATGCAATAGGAAGGTGGGATTGCCAACCATAAATAACTAGTAGGCTCCTACACCATATATAAATATGACATGCATCTGAAAATGCTTTGACCAAAACAATGGAGTCTTACCCATATTTCAACACTCTAATTTCACAAGCACTATCCTGTGATGCTATTGAATTGCTAACCTCGAATAAATTTAGAAGTGCATAATCTATGAAGCAGCAGTGGAGAAAAGAATCTGAAATGAACTGCTGGGTTTATTACACAACAAGGAATACATACTGTTGGTCCTGCTAACAATGAGGTTCCAGAGTCGGCAATTGCTGAACAACCACCAGAACAAAACCCTGAAGACAGAAATATTAGCTCCGAAGGTCTTCAGAAGAAAAACTGATTAAGCGACTATATAACCATCAAAAGTCAGAAACAGGAAATAACAGAAAGCTCCAAAAAATCACCAGTTGTCTCGTTGCCAACTAGTATGTCACCCATATCGAACTGACAATGGAGAAAAATGATTCAGAAGTGAGCAAAGTTAAAAGCAACAGATTGCTGCCGTGAAACAGTGTAAAACAACCAAGCAAGGAGATAGCACCTGCCAATAGCCCTTCCGTGTAACAGGGACATATGTGTGTTCGCCCCTGTAATGGTTTGGATCAAAACCACCAAAAACAAGTTCACCTCCATCTCTGTCATTAGCATTGCGGTTCAACCAAAATGAAAAAACTTGTTCTTTCACAAGACCTTGATTTACCATATTGTACCTATAAAAAGGCAAAATACCGTGTGAAATATCTCGTACGATAGACATGCATAAATATTACAAAATCAAAGACAATAAGACACAACTATTGGGTTAAAAAGCTGTTCTGGCACTCAACCTAGCAGTAGTGGGTATACACTATTTTTCGTCACTCTTCCTTTTGGTTGCACATTTAGCAGTAAAGTTTCAATTTATTATCCTGTAGATAAGTCCACTAATTTTGTCAAAACAAACTAACAGAATGTGAACATAACAAGGTCATCAATGAAAGTTAAGTGCTACCCTTGAAGCAAATTAGAAGAGTGGTCAAGCTAAGGCAATAAAGGCATTACCATAATTGACTGACTGATCCTTGCTTTAACAACTTTAGTGATTTTCACATTATATAAACATGTGTACATCATTGTCATTGTATGGTCAGTGAACAGGTAAATAAAATATTTCATTTTATTTCTGGACCCTTTAAAATTCAAAAAGTGAAGCAGAATCAATGCTGAAATGTCGTTGTGTCCCAGAGTTAAAATTATTTTTCTCTGGTTTGTAATTGAGAATTTGGATAAACGGTGATGACATGTTTGGTTGGGTGAATTAAACAAATTATGAGTTTATCTTCTAATCAGAAGACAATAAAGCTAATGATATCTCAAATTTCAAATTCACGTGCTCGTGAATTGAGAAAATAAACATTCTCGAGATATCTAAAACAAGACCTCTTAAATTTCAATTCACCTTCAAATTCACGTGCTCGTGGATTGAGAAAATAAACATTCTCAAGATATCTTAAACAAGACCTCTTGACTGACTGTTAAGTTAAAGATAACAAGACAATAAATTTCAATTCACCTCTTTTTCAATATAATAATAGGATAATTTCCGAGTAAGTTATGTGCCTCTCAATTTCCAAAGTAAAAATTAAAATAGTTAGCTTCTTAATTGGCCAGAGTTTATCCATAACTGGAAATGTATGCCGCTTATTTTGAAGTCATTCACTATTTTAAATTTTTTTACCTAGAGCCAAAAGATAACGTACTTGAGAATTAACTATTTAAACTAGCCAAACATGCTCAGTGTTCTTCCACTTAATAAAAAGTGACATGTAAAGTACTCAATTTGATGTTTTCACACTATATTACGTTTTCTTTTCGGGAAAAGTTTGGGTTTAACCTCTCTAAGCAAGCAACTTATGGATATACCCAATTTTAGCAGTTAGCACTCTTTGTAGCATTCAATTTCATATTTTCAAGCTAATATTGTTTTTCATTTGTAAATTAAGGTTAAATTTTTCCCTCCCTCCTTCTCTCAACATTAGAACTAAACTTTCAATTTATTACATATGCATCCATAAGCACATTCTAGATTCCCAAACTAAATGGAGCAACTAACAGGACAACAGTGAAATCTCATTGCTAATTTTTCAACAAAAAATGAGTGATCAAGTATGGTATATCGATAAGTTGAGTTCCCAGACAGGTTTCTCATCGCAGATATTATTGCTACTAAAAGGGCTACACTATTGCAATGTGATGAACCAAAACCACAAAAATTTGCAGAATTATAATTTATAAGTTAGCCAACTTTAAAATAAGTAACTTCCCAATGCATTCACATCAGACATTAATTCAAGTACCAGACAGGAACAGCATTCCCAACAGATATCTCTTGAAATCCAAGTCCCAGAATGCCGTCAAACTTTGCTGCTAAGAAGGTGATGCCTGGCTCTTTTGTTGCCTCAATGAAATCCTAATAAAATCAAATTTAGGGAGGCAATAGATGAAAACATTCGAAAAGAATCTTTTAATTTAGTCTGGAGACTGACCTGATCCTTCACAACAAGATCACCAAGTTTAACATAGTCCTGGCTGAAAAACCCAGATATAGATCCAGTTCCATAATGAATTGCAGCAGATTTACCTTTACCAATTATAAATCCAGAAAAGGTCTCAAACTTGTTATACAAGTAAGACAACATAAATCTATCACAGCGATAACAGTCTGCATGTAATTCAATCTTTACTACCACATTCAAATATGCAATGCTTGCCTGTGGACTAGTTTGTGATGAAGTGTTCTATATCACCAGCACTATTTCCACTTATGACTGATCTGAAAAGCCTCTTAAGGATGCAGTCAAATTACACTAAAACATGGCATATGAACATAAACTTGTACCAAAATCAGACAACTGTCGATTAAAAGGGCAGCAACCATTAGTTGGATTCAGGCAAAAAAAAGTACTGCATACATCAAATAGGTGCTAAATGATCATACGAGAATCAAAGGTTTCAAAAACTTGCAAAAGAAAAAACCACAATAATTAATAAAATGAATGAGTCATAAACAATCAACAATTAACCTCAGTATAAACCATAACCAATGAAACGAATGAAGCGTAAAAAATCACATATCAATGTTGTTAGCTACTATTGCATGACCAATCATCATAGAAGTGACAGCAAGAAATATGGAAATATGTGGGGTACCATTCCTTTTGTATGTACTTGAGTGGCTTGATCTGTACTTCGAATGGAAAAAACAAGCAACCTGTATCAATTACCAAAAGCACAAGTATTGGAAAACATCAACTACAACCAGAAAGGGAAGAAAACCTATAAGGGAAATGGTGGGTGGAAAGGAGAAGGAGACTTTTACTGTAAAAGCAAGAAGATATGAAGAAGAAACTCACAGAAAAATAGCACTTGGCTGATGGTACCCAAAGGTTAGAACTTCCAGTATCAAAAATCACAGTGAATTTCTGTGGTGGTGTTCCAATGCCAATCTCACCGTAATATTGAGCATCCAAATAGTTCTTCAGAGAAATAATATCAGTATCAGAATCTCCAGCATAACCACGAAGATTATAATTTCTCTTGAAACCACCCTCTTTTGAGTCAATGCTTTCACCAAACCTGCTGATCTGATCTAATCTCCTCTTCTTTAGTCCAACCCTCAACAACCCATCATTGGATGAAGAAAGTACAGTGGATGATAAAGCAAACACCAAAAAAAGTCTAATGAAACTGGCTCTATATCTTTTATCCATGCTACAGAACTGCAAAGATGCAAGAACATGTACACAATATCACCCACTTAACTTCCATATTGAGGGCTTATGACAGTTACGTAAAGCACAACAGAAGAAAATTTGCTAATTTATCGAATTATCACAATCCTCACTTTTCCTGGTACAAATATAGTTGCAATCTACGACAGTATTCACGAGTGAATTATATTCATTACAATCATTCTTGTACTTTTCTCTATTTTGTAATTTAAAACAGAACAATAATTTTAAAAATCTCAAACCCTGAGAATAGGGAAAATAAGACAACGAAAATGAAGGAAACAAGTTATCTCACTTCATTAACATAATTGCATCCAGAAAGGAAAAAGCAAAACGGAAAAGGATCACGGAATCGAGTTCCTCTTTCAAATGACTCACTTCCTATTAGCTTTGGATCAGTGTATAGAAATTATTCACAAATTTTCTCGGATTAGTCGATTTTAACAGTAGCCCAGAAACTTATTTTCCACAAGCACGGACATCGTACAATAACCATAGAACCTAACATCGATTATGAGAGAAAAAGATTACAGTTCGCGATTTACAATAAATGTAAAAGAGAGCATTTCTTACTTGAACTTCAACCGGAGAAGAAATGCGTTCAGAGTATGATGCTTTAGAGGGGAATTTATGCGAAAATGGAAACAAGTCAACGGTTGACAAAACTAGGAGAAGACGATCACAGCAATGCATTCAATTAGTCTTCTTAGTGTTAATACTTAAGACACATTTGGTCCTTCAGGTTTAAGAGAGATTTCAATTTGACCCATAATGTTTTTTCTCAATCATTCTAACCACTTGTTCAGCCGTATTTGACTATTTGGCAAAATTTGGCAACAATATTTTTTGAAAATAGCACGATGTTTATAAACGTGTTTATGAACATAATATTTATGACACAAGTGAAAGAATGAAAGAATAGTGATTTAAAAAAAAAAAAAAAACTCCTACGTGGTTTAAAAAACTATGAGTGTTTATAAACTAATAGATACATTGGCAGATTTAGAGATTAATAATTAGGAAGCGCTTATGATGATTTCCTCGAGAGGCAAAATTTTTTCAGAAGTGGCTAATTATCGTATAAAAAATTTATTTTAAAAAAATATCAAATTTCATACTAAAATCATATACTTACAGAAAAATACAAAAATATAACGAAGCAAATATGCTTAAATAATAAAAGAAAAATCATAAAATCACATACTTTGTAATTTATCAAATATAAACAATTCCAATTCAACAAATTAAAACATAATTTAGATGGAGACAATGAGAGAATTTATCAAATTCAAACTCAATCTTTCTACTATTTAAAAAACTTAATAAAAATCTTACCATTTTTTAAATTTTTTAATTTTTTAATTGAAAAAAATCGCAAGAGGGTTGGGGTTCACATACCCCCATTGGATCCGCCATGGAATAGATATATGTATAATTTTCCTTTCAAAAATAAATAAACATGTTATCATATTTTGTAAGAGAAATACTTGCAATATAACCATTAATTGATACTAATTAATTTATTATTTTAAATATTACTTTAAATATAAACTTTAAAATTAACAATTCAATTAATATGACGCCTATCATCGTAAGGTCACACGAGTACTCAGAAAATTCCATAACAAGTTTTTTTTTTGAAAGTCACACAAGTTCTTAGAAAGGTACGTATTTACTCAGATTTTTTTTATTTTTTTTTGTGCCTATATATTTATTTGTTTTCGTTTTTATTTATTTACTTATTTATTTATTTTTTAGTGGGGAACGGGACAAGGAATGGAATACGATTCCGTAGCAGTAGGTACACACATCAGTTTTTGCAGCGCACATTTTAGAATTTCCCATTATTTCAACTGACTCAATGAGAAGATTGAAAATACTAGGAAATTTTAGTGACGCATTGGGAAAAATCAATTTTTTGGAGTAGCACTAGAAAACAAATGTGCAAGTGCAATCCGAAAGTTGGGGAAATGAATTTTTTTTATTTTTTTATTTTTTATTTACGGGATTCTCGTTAATTCCACTACTTTTCGGGGAAATGATTTTTTTTTTTTTTGAATGTGGGAAATGAATTTATTCTCCGTTAATTCCACTTACAGCTATCGAGGAAATTGTGAAAAACCTTTTTCTTTTTTTTTTTTTGTGGGGTTGGGGGATGAGCGAGGGTGGATGGGGAATGTAAATAAATTTGACCCATTTTTGACAAAAATATACTATGGTGTCTACCGAGATATATACTATGATGCACTCCACTGATGTGGCACCATAATTGACGTACCACATCAACTCTAAGTATACCATAATATATACCATGGTGAATACTATAACATTTTTGCATTTTTTATATCTTTTTCATCATTTTTTTTTCTATATTTTTCCCAACATTAAACTCTAAGGGTGTGTTTGATTGGGAAACTTTTATGGGAAAAATCAATTTTTCCATCCTTTTCCAGCTTTTAGTCTGTTTGATTGCATCTTTTTTTCCAGGAAAATATTTTCCAACTTTTCTAAAAATCCTTTCTTTTCCTTGTTTTGAAGGAAAATGTTTTCCTTGAGGGGGAGGTGGTTTTTATTCTCCGAGAAAAATTTGCTTCTTTTTTTTTTTTAACTTGCAATCCAATCAAATACTTACAACTACCATTTTTCCTGAAAATTTTTTTCTAGAATTCATTTACTCGGAAAACATTTACCTTCCAACCATTTTCCTTCTTTACAATCAAACACACCCTAAGAAACCCATTAACTTCGTTCGGGAAAAAAAATAAAAATAACAACCCATTAGTTTTAACTTTCAGAGGTTGAACGCTAGATTACATAATTTTAGAGGATATTATAACCCACTTTTAAATCAGAAACTTTGTATTTACAGAAATGAATATCGAAATTCAATTTCTAATACATTGGCCTATAGGAAGTAAGAGGACAATTAACATTAGTTTTCAATGATAATTTGAAATATTCTTTCAAAATCCAAATTCAATTTCAACTACACATTTCAAACTACCAATAATCACTATCCACACGCTACATAATTTTCTCTATTATTCAAATTAAAAAGTAAAATTTTTAACTCAAAAAAATTGTCTCCAACACAAGCATACACTATGGTAGTCAACAATGCATCACCATCCTTGTCTTCAACTCAATGTTTGTGTCAGATCGAATTTCCATTTTTGGGAAGGCGAGGAACTACAAGAGGTGCACCGCGGACTTTTTCAAGAGCAAAGGTTATCCTCAATGGTCGACCTAGAAATGCCTGAGACCAAAACTAACTTAGAATCACGATTTTGTCAAGCGAAAACAAGTAACAATGAAGTATCCTTCGAAGAAAAAATGGAGCATCGAGCATTCTCACCTTTCCATCCATGGCATCTTTTGCGCATCTAGCCTCATCTTCTTTCGAAAAATTCACAAAACCAAAACCTCTTGATCTACCGCTCTCTTTATCGTACACTATCTTCACTATACACACAAATGAGAACCAATTTTCAGTAAAACCAGGACATGAAACTGTGGGACTGATTAAGAAATTGAACTTCTACACTCCAAATGCACTTATTCAACTGAATTGAAGGAAAACAGAAGGCAGATGCCGCGATTTTGGAGTTCATATAAGGCTATGTTGATTTCGATAACAGGAACTTTAAAACCATACAAAAAAATCCAGTTCAGAAGAGTAAAAAGAGTTTCTCTTTTCTATTCTAGTTTCTCGACGTATTCTAGTATTTCAACCCTATATGCCGATAACCAATGTCACTTTTGGCAACTCAACAAGGGAGTATACCCTTCATGCAGGGTACAATATACAATCTAAGTTTATCAAGGGTATAACTTCCAAATCGACTGCCCCATCTTTAAGCTAGCCCTTATTATACGCCGGTTTAGATTTTCATCTCTCCTTGAATATGGGATTGTAGTTGTACATTAGATGGTGGTTTGTTTCGAGACTTTGAGCAGGCCAATCTTGAAACCCATATACTCAATTGAGCCTTAATCGAGTAGAGTTACTTGTTGAAGTTTAATGAGCTCTAACTTGGAGCTGAATCTTAACAATGATCTCAAACACATAATAATCTTCCTTGATCAACACATCTAGAACTTAAAACCAGTTTTCTAAAATGCATAAAGTCTCACTAAACAGCAAGCCAAGCTTCGGATTTTTACAAGTAAATGCATAAAGCTTGGTAACCGCAAAGGCAAGCTTCGTAATGTAGGTGCAGCTTAAGCGACGCCATCCTCAATATCACCAAATTAAATTGTTCTTAGGCGCAGAAATGAACTGAGATAAAACAGTATTCGGAAGAATTTACTGGTGACAATTGTTTATAAATATTGACGAAACAGAGCGGATATATGTTCAAGAGAATGTCATTGAGGCATTTAATCAAACGGGTAAGAGGAGTGGTCCAATTTTACCTTCAGTAACCTCTCCAAATGAAGAAAATGCATCCTTGATGGATTTCTCATCCGCTGACCATGACAAGCCTGCATTTAACGCCCCAACATTATATATCATTCACATTAATAATAATAATAATAATAATAATAATAATAATAATAATAATAATAATAAGGAAACTATAAGAATGATAAGGCCAGAGAAAAGGGAACCTGCAACAAAGAGTTTATTGTTAGGGGAAGGTGGAGGATCCGACGACTGGTAAGAACAAAAACCGATGCCAGTTATTCGAAGCTAAGAATGATGAGTTTTGTGATTGATGTGCTAGAATTCTTCTGGCAACCTGCGGTAAAATAGTCATTGGATTCTCCTAACTACCAGTTGTCAAGGGAGTAGTTTTATAGGAGCGTAGGGCTAAATGCAAACACCCAAAACCCACCCCACGCCCCCCCACCCCACCCCACCCGCCCCAAAAAAAAAAGGAAAAAAAAAACCACATTTCATCCTTATTCCATCCTTTCAAAATTTAAAAAAAAAAAAAAAAAAAACAAAACAAAACAACAACAATGAAGGAGAAGCTTTGTTGCAGAAAATTGACAGCTTCTTTTCATACTGTTTTTTATAATACTTTGCAGAAAAAAGAGTGTGTTCTCCTTTTTATGACTATCATTTTCAATAGTAATTGCTATCAAAAATGACTTTTTTTTTTTTTGGTGCCTGTTCACCTAGCACTGGCCAACAGTTCGATGGCTGTTCGGTCAACTCTGGCGCCAAAAAAGAAAAAAGAGACAAAATTGGAATGATTTTGTTTGGGTGGGGGGAAGGGAGGGTTATTTAGAAAAATTGGGGGCATTTAGCAAGATGCCTTCGATTTTGTAGGAATCGACCAATTAGAACAATCAAAGTTTTGTTGATATCTCGAGCAAACTTCAAACTATAGAAAAATGAACCTGAAATGCATGCTCTGCAATGTGTTTACTATTCTCAAAACCAAATTAGTATCACTTTTTAACTCTCTTGATCTAATGAAGGCAAGCATACTATGAATTTTATAATGTGGCATTTCCACCTCCTCTATTTGCACAAGATCTTTGTACAAACGTTTAAAGCGGATCAAAAGTACTTTTTAAACAATCATTTTTCTACTACAATATTTTTTATTGATTTTTTTTAAAATTTCATTTTTTTTTTAAACGTCATTGCGATGGCTTATAAACTCGATATTTAAAATTGAAATTTTAGTGGTAAGATAAAAATAATTTTTTGACTGACGGGATATTTTATTGGATTTCTTTTCTCTATCAAACACAAGTTTCCTTGTAATACTCAAATCCAGTTTTCATTTTCCATTCCAAAAAGAGGACACTTTTTGTCAAATCAAAATCAAAGAATTGAAATTGGAATTCTAGTTACCTTTTCACCCTCCTATCAATCATCGAAAGTGTGTGATTTTCAATAGATTAATCATTTAAATGTTAACAAATGTCTAAATTAATACGCATTTGATATAAATTAGGATGCAAAACACAAATGAAAAAATAATTAATAAATATCTATTGAACGTTGTAAAATAAATGACTAAACTTAAGGGTATTGCAAGAATTTATACAACTTTCAGTCACTAATAAATTTAAGTCCACTCTAAATTTGTAGGGATAAAAAAGGCCTGACACACAAAGTGCTGAAAAGCCCAACACAACTTTTGGGCACTCTTTCCTTGTGGTACATTTCAAAGCCGAGCTCAAAAATCCTACTATAAGATACAAGACTCAAAGCTTTAGGAATGCAATGATTATATATTACAAGTTACAAGAAGCAAGACACCTCCATACTAACATACTCGCATTATCATACATATCTACACATTCTATGGACTAATCTAGCGTAAATAAACTACACAAAAATTACATAAACTATACAAATATCCTTTGCTGGTTTGCCTTTGTTTAGCTCTCTTTTATGGACAGATGATGATACAGTTGCATGGAACTCCTGTTTTTGAGCTCCCGTCCTTCTATGCCTATTTCCTTGCGACTCTGTTGTCTTCGCAGCACCTGATAGCCGTCGGTTAAACTCCTTCGCATGATTATATATGCTGCAATTCAGTAATTTGGAAAAATAAGATAAAAACAACACAGTTACATACACATTTTTCAGTACTAAAACTAAAAATGCTCATGTACTTCAATGAACCTGAAAGGTTATAACTGAATACAAGAAAAATGAAAAGCGTACGAAATTGTTCACTTAATATATAAGCATGAATGGATCTTACTTTTTACCACTTTTTTCCACTTTTTTCAACTTTTTTCTCTCTCCTAAATCAATCACATCCACATATCTCATCACATCCATAAATCTCAACCACTCACCTCCACTCATTCTCTCTCCTCTTTTACTTTAAAACACTTTAAAACACTTTTAATTTACTCCCATTCACCCTTTATATCTGAGGTCAATGGAGGGGAGCCAGAAGAAGTAATCCTACCTTAGACGGTGCCTATTGCAGGCAGTGAAGAAGGCCACAAAACCATTAAGAATGCTTCGGAGGGCACGGAAAATCTAATACAAAAGAAAACATTAACATGAGAATCATATTGATAGAGTGATTTTCTCCTCCCCCATAGGGTGAGGATCATGTATCCCCACCATGACGTGGCAGTGTCACGTCAGCAATAATAATGATGATATCATCATTTTTAACAAACACAAGATGATGTGGCGCGACACAATCATCATTTTTAACAAACACAAGATGATGTGGCAGCACCACATCATCACATCCAGATGACGTGGTAGTGCAACATCAACACCGGGCATACAAAATCCTTCCCTATGGGTAGGAAAGCATTACTCCACACTGATACTGTAGTTGGAGATAAAGTTTAAAAAGTACCAACCTGGGAGAAAAGGTCATTCCAAAGGGAACGCCACATTGAAACCTCGTAAGAGCTCACTGTTGACTCCACATTTGAAGTGAACTGAAAGATGCTGCTCACAAACATACAAATATCTCCAACCAACTCATATGTGGAACTAAATACCAAAGTGACAAGGCTACACAATCCAAGGATGACCCGAAAAGGAGCATAAAGAATTTCCCAGAGAATCCAAAATATAGGGTATACGATTGATGTTGCTGCAAACCAACACAACTATGTGAGAAAAAGTATAATGTTAATAAATCTTATGCCTTCTAAAATGCAGCTTAAAATAGATTTGTAAATTGTAAAGTGGATTTTTACACATACCTATACTCCACAATAATGAGAGAGTATACCACAATGGAAGTAGTAAAATGTCGATGAATTTCCCAGTTACCGTGAATGAAGATTCCACCATAACCCAAATTACTGAGAAGATACTCTCAGCAACTTGTATACACATGCTCCAAAGAGGAAGGAAAAGTTCCAATAACTCCACAAGTGGTCCAACCATTGGCTGTGGCAATATTGAAAAAAAGGACCGCATTGTTCGTGCAATCATAAGAAACCACTGAACAGCCTTCTGAAAATTATGAAGAAACAACATAGTACCCAAGTACTTAATCCTCGAAACCATTTCCCAGGTCTCTATCCAATCAAATAGAGGTCCGAATAAACCAGCAGCTGTTGCCTTGAGAACGGGTACGTTCTTGTACAAGTCATAGAATCCAATGAGCACAGTGACAATTGATATAAGCACATATAGAGCTCTTGCCAAAGGGCACATCCATGGACGATAAAGGTGGCAAAATAGCGGGTAAGATTGAACAAAAATTACCCAGGATGGAAGCCCAGATTCAAGTAGAGTGAGTAAACGCAAATCGGACATAATTATATCCCTCAACTTAAAAGGAAGGTCTCGATTATTGAAACGAAGTGATATTAAAACATCCTTGTAGTGGGTAGCTTCAACGAAGTCTTCACAATCACTTGCACAGGAGGGTGGAGAATGTATTGGCGTTTGAACACTTTCAGTGTCGATTTCCTCAGAATAAATGTCAATGTCATCATCACTATGCATATTCTTCATGACTTTTCTTCTCTTATAAGGGACATTAGGAGGAGGCGGCGTATGTAGTCCAAGATTTGCGTCATCCATATTTTCTGGATATACAGTGAAACAACTAGGATAGAAAGAAGAATCATCAACATCAACATTGTTGTCCGCACTGGTAGTCCTCGGAAAACTATCTTGAGCATCATGGAAAATATCCCCTGTAGACATAACAAATTCAGCAGAAGATAATTAAAATTAGGTGAAATTTAAATTTCAATGAAACCAGTAAGTTTTACACCATTGTTCAAGGGAGGCAACAAATAATCCAAATAAAATCTACATCACTGGTTCCAAAAGCACACCAAGTTTGTAATGAAAACTACTGGATAGTGAATAATTTCAGAAATTATGGGCAATCTAACAGCACTAATAAATTACACACACCAAGGGTTGTGGGGTTCTGTAGGTAACTCAACTATACACCAGTAAATCCCTCATTACATTATTGCTGACTGTAGATGCAAAGATCTTGTATGATACTGCTTCAAAGGTGTCCTCATGCATGATATTTGCCAGAAATGTTAGTCTGTTAGTCTGGAGCCATCAAACTGTGGTCTCATGACCCAGCTGACAGAAAATGCCGGTAATCCACTGGTGGCAAAGGTGCATGACTGCCCTTCGGTATTACCCAAATAAGGCCTTGTTCTATACACAACAATTTTCACTAACTTCCACTAACTTTTTCTCTCTCATCATTTTCAACCACTCATATAATTACTTTACATTTTTTAATACACTTTCCTCAATTTTCAACCACACATCAAACACGTTGTTCAAGTAAATCTACATAACAATCCTAACTTATGTATAGAACAAGGTCTAAGACTATGGAATTTGCCATTATGGCTGAAGTTTTAAAAAGTAACAACCAAACTAATGAAAAAGCTAGTTGAAAGAATATTATATTTCTGGAAATAAACAAGCATCAAGCATGAGTCCATTGAATGTGAAAAAAACCCGAAACATTGATCACCACCACTAAAGTTTCTTTGCTGGTTTTGTAAATGTGCGGCTGTACAGGTCTTGGACATCATTCTACCTAACAATATCCCCTCCATTGCAATGTGCATACAACAAATTAATATACATTCATGCAAGCCCTTGACTTTCCCAGCAGCAGTTTCAAATTGTGCATTATAGAATGAAAATATAATATCATGTGCATATAAAATCAGGGGTTTGTTGAGGAGGATCTTAGTCATCCAGTGCATTTTTGTTGGTCATAAAACTAAAAAGCACGACAAAAGCTGCGGCATCAACGCTGTATTAAGCTCAAGCAAACAAAAGTTATGTCGAATCCCTTCACAAACAGATTCTCTCCCTATAACATGCAATACCCTGTGCTTAATCATTGGTCAGTCATGGAACCCGCCTAATTAATAATCAAATAGGCTTCCACCTTCATTTCTCAACTCTTTCTGAACAACATTCCCTCCAAGGTGTTGCTTAATTGCCTTCAAATTCCTAATAATTCAATACACAGCTTGTAAGCGGATTTAAATGGAGTGTTCATCAATTCACTTACCATGCTAACTATATAGACAATATTGGGCAATGGGCATAGTGATTGGTCGAACACTAATTTTCTTTCCATTTGGTGGTACTTGTTTGCATGAACAGTGGATCATTAGGCTTCGATTTTCAATTTATTGCATGCCACTGTAGGAGCTCCTGAGGCCAGTACCCAAGCATACTGAATACTAGCAGCTTTGAGCATATCGTGAGTATACTTTTGTTGAGAAATGAAAATTATTCAAGCCAACAAAGCTACCTCCATGCCAAGAAAATGGTTAAGCAGTCCCATGTCCTTGATTTCAAATCCTATTTGTAAATATTTATGGTTTTTCCTATTGTATTAATATTTAATACGAATGTTATAATGATAATAAGTTCATTTCTTATGTCACTGATCACTCAAATCATCACTTAAATAATTGTACAAGTTGAAAAACTATTTTTTTATGAATCGTTGAATTTACTATAAGCGATTAAGTTTTTTTGTTTTTGTTTTGAAAGCCCTATTAACTAAGCTAACTTTCACAAAGTTTTAAAAAGAATATAAAAACCAACTAGACAAGAATGTTAGGCAAATAAAATTTGAAACTGAAAATATTGACTATTGAAAATTGAAATGCAATGAATTGTATTGGGCCTAGCTATTACCCCACTTTTACTAGCCCATAAGAGTTAAGACCGGAAATTGAGTTAAAAAAGAACAAAATTGAGGGCAATGATATGATTCCACAAGAAAATCACATTCATTTTCTTCCTTGTGTCATTTCTTTTCCATTCATAGACGGCTTTGTCTTTGCATTTCCATGGCTGCCAAAGCTTTTAGACTTTTAAAAAAATAAATAAATAAATAAATAATAAATAAAAAGTTTAAAAACAAAGTCATTTGAATCTAGTATGCTAGCTCCATCCATGGGCAGAGATCCTGCTAAACCATACAGAATTTATTTATTTATTTCTATTATTATTATTTTTTTTTTTTTTTTGGGCTGCAGTAGGCTACAGCCTACTACAGCCATATATTAGATATGTCCCTGAGCTTAGTAGTCTTTTTCCATATGGTGAGTGGCAACTCCACTATCGTTCAATGCATCACTATTTTTATTACCTAATACTATGACAGGACAGGTTTGATGGAGCACACAATTCACGACTTCCCCTTTATCTCCTAGATAAAACCTAAGTGCTAAAGCCTAGAGACTAAAATTTCTAGACTCAGGGATATGGAAAGACCTTTAGACCCTAGTGTAGGGCTGATTGGCCGAAATTTGACTCTGAGCAGGGCTGCAGACTCAGTTTTTAAGGTGTGATCCTGTCGAAGCAAAGGAAAAGTAATGTTGGTGACACATAACAAGGAAACATCTCACAATATTCCCTTTCAATTCTCTCCCCTAGAAAACTCAAAAAAGGTCACACATTTTCAACTTTAAGTATACACAGCAAGGAAAAATGAAGTGGAGCTTCAAACTACACAATTTGACATTAGATAGTAATCTGAGAGAAAATATATATATATATATATATATATATATCGTGTCAACTGAATCGTTGACACTCCTATATCCAGGTACAAACATAATACAAAATGAGTGCTCCATATTCCATTAACATTTTAATGCTAAATCATGCTGAGAAAAAAATACCTATCGTAGAATCCAAATAATCTTCCAACAGAATCAGCTCATCATGCGTCCCAGGGAACCATGAAGACATGCATCTGACGGCCTGCTCAATACTATCAAATTCCCATCTTCTCATGGATTTAGCTTCTATAACCAGCGATGTATCAGTCTGCAAATGGGATGAAGTTATTCGAAAACTCAAAATTTTCACTGTTAAATGCAAAGAACAATGCAATATGGAAAAGTTACAAGTAGCCACCTGAAGCTCGTTAAGATAGTTGATGCCCCGTACATTACTCCATGCTACCTCAAATACAATAAACCCGAACAAAGTTCTATGCAATTTGCTGTTTATAACCAACGAGTTCCTAAGCTTCTTGACAGGAAGCAGAGCTCTCTTTCGGGATAATGTAACAGCATCAATCAATGATAACCACTTTTTTAACTTCTCGGATTTGCCTGAATTTGATTTGGAAGAAGCAGATAACTCTGAAAAAGGACCTGTCACCTTTTTAACCTTGCTTCGTCTGGTGTTTGCAAAGGGGGACATTCTGGACTGTTAAAATATCCTGGAACAGGAAGTTATAAGATGTATTATCATTAAAACGCCATAAACATGCATTCTTGACAAATATCACTCAGATTTTTCCAGTTACCTTAGTTACCATCAATTGCCATAAATGCGTAGGCTTTGAAACAAGATCTTTCAACCATGGTTGGTTGTCAACCAATACATAGAGTTTTCTACTATCAGGGGCCAGAAATAGTGCAAGATGTGAAAGGTAGGACTGCAAATCCCTGTAAGACATTATAATTAGTTAAATAATCGTGCAAAGAATTTTAAATGTAACAACTACTTACCAAGTCCAAAGCACAGAAAGATTGACATCTTAGTACTAGTCAAACGTTAAAGAAATACAAGACTTTTTCAACTTAGGGCCAATTCCATTCATCGTGAGATCTTCTTTTTAAGGCATAAGAAAAACCACAAGGAAATTGATATAAACAAACACTCCATCTGAGAAGATTGAATCGGAAGAAAGTCCCAAACTGATGTTAATGAAAGCAATAATCTTTCAGTAAATACCCATTGCCTCTTTGTGTTCTATTTTGTCAATGTCAGGCATTGCAGAAACTTGTTGAAAGCATAGATGTTGAAAAGAAGCTATGATTTCCGGATATGCGAAGCCATGGAATCTTGAGGAGACAAAGTTTTTTGCTTTCACACCAAACCACTACGACTACTTGCACCTCACACACTGCCTAACACTGTTCAGTATTTCATCTCATTCATCCATAGTTGAATGCTCCCATTCCTGTTGGGAGGATATTTAGTGTAGACTCAAAAACTCAGTAGCATAGTCAACTGATTTTTTTTAACCTGACAGAACTATTGTCTTTCAATAAAGATAGATCTGGAGAGCATCCATACAGGGAGTCCTAAAGTTGTTCTACAGATGAATTGTGGAGACACTCATGCAAAGTTAACTAGAAATAGCAGCTGCTATCCGCCATACAGGTAAAGAAGAAACAGGAGATGCTGATCTTTAAAACAAGAAGACACAAAACAGAACATGAGATCTGGATTGTTGCAAATTCATCGAGGACAAAAAAAAATGTTAACGAGGCTTGAACGCATTGCAGTACCACATTGGACAACAATTACATTCCCTAAGTAAGTTATTTACTCTTTATGTCATTATGTGGTTTCTCCCAGGGCAAAGTCTCCAACTTCACTAATTCTTTGTTCACCTTCAAACTAACAGCATACAGCTATGAAATGCCTTGTGTGATCATTTGATAAGAAAGATGGCAACAAATATTCATAGATAAGTAACGAATGAAGGTATAAAGATATCCAAGTAATCAATTAAACCCTATTCGTCCATTAATCCAAATAAAACATATAATTAATTGACACATGAGCAACAGAGAAGAAAAATAGTCACTGTAATTACCCAATTTGTAGACTTGTCAAGGGAAATACACAACGGCCATTGTCGCCGTTCCCCATCAATGGTAACGTTGCAGCCTTGATTCTCTCTCAATTTTGCATCAATCAAAACTGTTCCATAAAATGAATCATTCACCAATTTACGTAAGGAAATTTGAAGCAAGTAAAATAAACGGAAAATTGATACCTGAGGGAAAGAATAACAAATGTAGTCGATCATCAACAGAATTTGAGGAAGGGAAATGAGAGAGCCCACCGCCGAACTTCATTAAACAAAAACAAAATCAAAAATTGAAGGAAGAAACTGCCTTCACGACAAGGCAATATCCGAGATTAATTGTGTGAGAGAGATCAACCAACGACAAGAACACGCCTCACGCGCATCAATAAAACAGGTAGCAATAATAATAAGATGATGTTTATTAGGATTCGGATTTTAATGGAGATCGGAATCGCAGTTATTGTTTGTTGTGAGAAATATTAATTAAGATTAGATGGGGGAGGGATTGGAATAAATGATTGCTTGTGTTGTGGCAACAGTCAGGAACACGTTGACTCCGTGTGTTGTTTCTGTGATGAGAAAGATAGAACATGGAGCTGTTTGGCTAAGCTTAAAAAAATAAACAATTTTGTATTCTACGAAAAACTGTATCTGGATGCCGGTGGAGATCGTCTAGCGTACCTTGACAATTATGTATAGCATACCTCAAAAACAATAATGATTCTTTTTTTATTTATTTGTAATGTAATGATCTAGTTCTAAGAGCATTTTCAATACAACAATATTAAGAGGAAATTTCATGACAAGTTGCAAAATAATGCATATGTGGCACATTTAATGCTTGACATTGTCAGGGTAATGTCCAACTTTAGACATTGTCTTTGACAATGTCTGCCTTTAATATGATAGTATTTATCCAATCACCACAATTCTCTCTTTATTTTTTATAAGGATTTAATAATAATTTTCCACATACACCATTAACGTTATTACATTGGAGACATTTTTTGGTATAATGTTAATGTCCTTTGCCACATGTGCAAGGTGCACATTGTTGCATTGGAGATGCTCTAAGAAGATTAGTCTCTCAAGACGTTCAATTGGTTGAGAATGTTGAAGGAGAAGTTGGACTCCTCGATAGCGGAATCATGGTAAATAATAGAAATATAGAATAGCATTTCCTCCGTCCCACAAAAATAAATTTGTATTTCATTTTCGTCGAGCTCATAAAGATAAGCTATTTTCCTTTTAAATTGTAGTAGAAGCGTTAGTTTCCTTACTTACCCCCTTTTACAGTTAAACACTTAAACCTTGATAAAGTAATGTTCAATAAAGTAATAACCTCGATTATATAATAATTGCTTTCAGTCTCGACTTGGGCTAATGGACTAAAGTAATAACCTCGCTAAATTCATTAAGTAATAAAAAAAAATTGAATCCTTAAGGGCCCAATAAAAATATAAAGTAATAATTAGCGACGATTTGTGCCGATTTGTACCTTTTAACATGTTCACTTTATCTTGCCTTTGAAGAAACCACTCATACAAAACTTTCTCTAAATCAAGGTATTTTGCCGATTTGTGCCCTTTTAACATCACTATTTTTAATCTCGTTTGACAAATATTCCTACGCCCTTTTGAGAGTGTTCGATATTGTTGATTGACTAATAGTTAAATCAAACTTTTGTTGCACCCATGCTTGCTTATCTTTTTGGCTAATAATTGGATTCTCTGTCTTATGCTCACATATTGCAGTCCTCGTTTTATCGTTTAAAGTTAAGTTTTTTACTCATTTCAAATGATGAGAAGACATTGGAGGGGAAATAAAATATTGTATGTGCTTGGAATATGTCTTCCAAATATGTAGTTTTTATAAGTAAAGACTAAACATTTCCATTTGCTATGTACGTATATGAACTTAATTTTTTGAGACATTAAGTTTCACTAAAACTTTTGAGCTTCCATAGATTCAAATAATACTTTGATTAGTGTCTTTTAATTTTTCTTACCACATACAATGTAAATATTTTATATTGAAAAACTCTCTCTAAAATAATAAATATTTATTTATCGATAAATGAATAAATTATTCATTTATCGATAAATAAATAACATCGCTAAATGAATATTTTTTTCCGATCTCGAAGATATTACTTTATTAACGTTTAACTGTATTTCATGTGTATTATTGTCAACAAAATATTAAAATAAAATAATTAATAAATTAATTGGTATGTTAGGAAATATAATTAAACTTTACTTTTCTAATTACTAATTAGCTTTTTCTTCATCTTTTTGAAAATGAGAATAGCTCTTTTCCCAAGTCGTCGAAGAGCATTCATGAATTGGTATGACCGGCCCAATTCCCAATTATCTCTAGTAACTTGACACGTGTTGTGTACCAAAGATGGATGTTAGCTAAGCATCGAATCCACCATCAAGGCTAACTATAAATTTTTTGTAACTGTTTGATTTTGTTTGAATTAAATGAAGAAAAATATTTTACACAAAATTTGACAATGTTTCCCTTTCACTTGCATTTCTCGATTTCGACCTGTCATCGTTGCGCATGAGTCATGTTAATCTTCATTGTATCGTTCCAATTTTATTAGATATCCCTAAACCATTAAACCCATATCCCCTGATAAGTGCAATTTATGCACTTATTTGCGTGTTCTAAACTATGTGTTTTTGTTATTTTTTTATTAAGTTCGTGCTTAATTTAGTATTATTTGTTTCTATTTCAGTAAAAACCGGGAATTGAAGAAAGATTGCAATTGTGGGCTTTTGAAAGACTCAATTTGAAGCAAACAAAGTTGGGAAAGTGAAGAAAAATCAAATGGAAGCCTAAGTGAAGATAAATTAAAGTATGTGGATTCAATTGATAGAAGTTGGAAGTTCGGATTTGCCCGCAATTAAACTATGAGGACCAAAGTGAACTTCGGGCAAAAGTTGAAATCGACATAACCATGCGGTCGCCAGCGCGTACTGCATGCTAAAATTATAACCATGCGTTCATCGCGACAAAGATGGTTATATCAGCATTCAGAAACTTTCCAAAGCGAGTTGGACTCGATTTTTGGGCTTTTTGGCTTATTTTAAAACACAAACTCGACCTAATTTCGGAAAAGAACTTGAGAGAACAGAGGGGAACGAAAGTTGGAGCAATCATCTAGGAGAAAGTTGGAGAAAAAAGCCATAATTGAAGATCCAAGCTCAAGAACACAACTTTAATTCGGTGATGGCTTTCTCTTTCTGTTTTTCTTCTGATTTTTATAACATGATAGGCTAAACTTTTCATAGCATTAGGGTAGAGATGAAACTTTGATTTTCGTTTGAATCTGGATTGTTAATTTGATGTTTTGTTAATTCTTATGCTAAGATGAAGCGTTCGGTTTGAGTTTTCAATATAATTATGCTTTCTTTTACAACTTGTGGCCAAAGTTGATCGTGATCTATTTATTGTATTGAGAAATCGTGAATAGATTAGACTTTTGTTGAAAACCACAAAGTCCGATAGGGTATGAGAATACCCCTATGCTTTGTGCGATATTTTTATGCAATTCTTGCGTTATAATGCATTTTTATGGCGTTGTTATCATAGAGATATAGTTAACACGTCATATAAATAGGTTGAATTCTACTTGAGAAAGATTATTCAACAAATTTTGTGAATTGAATCGTCAAAACTAACTTTCATTGTCAATTTGATAATCTGGAGGATAACTAAATGAAAAGTGGATTCGAAACCTTAATGCTAGTTTTCCATATTCGATTTCAAATTATAAAAATTCATTCTTTTAATTTTCTTTCATTTAATTCTTAATTCTTAATTTTAGATTTAGCAAATTCATTTAGCAATTTAATTTTCGCAAAATTAGAATTAATTGATATCAACTTATTTATTTCGGTTAAGGTTAGTTAAAGTGAGCATGGGAATAAATCAGTCCTCGTGGGTACGATATCCGGACTTTAAAGGTCCACTTTATTACTTTCGCGACCCGTACACTTGCGGTGTGGGATTTAGTCGCAACATCCCCCGAACCCATTACTAACTCAGCAGAAGCAATTAACAAATAGCGGGCTGTGCGAGAAGAGAAAAGATAGGAAAAAGAAAGGGGGAAGGCAGAATAATAAAAACGTGGGAACTTGGTGGATTAAGTGGCAAATGTGATTTGTTATGCCTGTAAATTGTCATGTGTTTAGAATTGAGTATTTCTTTGGATAAATTGGGTATTGCTTGAATTTACTAGGTGTTATTAAGATGCTCAGTCATTATATGATTTTTCCAGCTTCATTCTAGACTCCCAGCTTGTGGAAGTCCCTATAGAGGGTGGCTTTTATACTTAGTCCAAGAATAATATGTTGGAGAAACTTGATAGAGTGCTGATTAATAGCCCATGCCTGCAGCTGCTGCCTAATTTGAAAGTGGATGTTTTGAACACAAATTTTTCTAATCATTGCGTTATTTTTCTTGGTAATTCTGCCCCATAACTGCAGTTAAATCCTCATTTCGTTTTCTCAATTGCTGGGTTGCCCTTGATACTTTCATGGCCACAGTTAAGGAGTCTTGGTGTTTGCCTCTCGTTCCTTACTCCAGAGGATTGTTTGGTTTTTGCTATAAACTTCGAAGGCTTAAGGTAGCTCTCCAAGACTGGAATAGAAATCAATACAGTAATTTGCATCACAGAGTTGTTGTTGCTAAAAATTTGGCCAGAGAAAAAGAGCGGCGGTATGAGAATTTTGTTGATCCTAAGGATAGGACGCATGCTCAGTTAGCTTATGCTAAGTTGAATCTGGTCCTTAAAAAAAAGGAAGATTTATGGAGACAGAATGAGGTATTCTTCCATGCTCAAGTTAAGGCTGGAGATTGTCGAATAAATGGATCTCAATGGACTATGTGATTAGGAGAATGTTAAATATAAGCTTGGTGTCTAAATGTTATTGCTGTGATGGGGAAGAAACTATAGAGCATGTCTTTATTAAAGGGCAAGGGGCTGGAACATCTTGGACTCATTTTTGCTGGAGGGGAAGAAACTTATTCAATGTTATCGCCTATTTCATCTAATAGTGGGTGGACTATCATGTGCCCTCAATCAAATAAGCTTCTATTCTTTATTCCACTATATGTTAGTCTTTTGGGAATTATGGGTGGAGCACAAAAGGGTCAAATTTAGAACACTCACATACAAACTAATAGGTTAATATAGGGTAATTTGGGCTGTTAAGTGGCAACTTTGATGGATGGCTCTTGTACGGTGTCTCTCCACGAGATTTAACAAATGCGTGGTTGTTCCTGTAAGTTGGAAAAAAACTTATTGATGTTGTAGTTAAGCTAAACACTGATGGTAGCTTCAAGGGAGCAAGCTTGCATCCAGTGGAATTATTGGGAACTCGAATATGGAAGTTGTGTGAGCATTCGGTGCACATCTTGGGAACAGTGAGAATATTCTTGAAGCTGGAGTTCGTGCCATTTTCCCTTGTATTTCTTTGTGTCGACAGCAAGGCTACTCACAGGTCTGTCTTGCAACAGATTCAATTAGGGCATATAGTCTTATCCAAGGGACGATAGAGGAGCTTGGATGATTCAGTATGAAATCAGTTCTATGCATACTTGTCTCAAACAACGAAATTGGATAGCCCAACACATCTGGAGAGAAGCTAATTTTGCAGCTAACTAGTTCCCACAGAAAGGTATTGAGCATGCTAGTTTGATTGTTTATAGTGTGTCTGATCTAGATGGTCTTATTCAAGGTATTATTAACAGAGATAGAGATGGCATCCCGTATCACTACTACAAAAAGGTGAATAGGCAACGGTGTTTTTGGGCTTTAGGCAACGGTCATGCAACCGTCACATATGTGGGAGTCGCCTATTCTTTTCCAGAATAGGCAACGGTTTTTTTGTGTCGCCTTTAACGGGAATAGGCAACGGTCTTTTATAGATGACCGTTGCCTATTCTGGTAGTATAGGCGACGGTTTTTTAAAAACCGTTGCCTATACCCTTATTTTCGTAATATTATAATCAATGTCTTGGACACATAGGCAACGGTTTTTAAATTAACTGTTGCATATTCCTGTAGTATAGGCGGCGGTTATATAAAAACCCGTCGCCTATACGTTTATTTATTATTTTTAATTGGACAAATAGGCAACGTTTTTTAAAAAAACCGTCGCCTGCGTTTTTTTTTTTTTTTGAATATTTCTCTGTATTGTCACTACCCAACAGTTTTTAGGAGCTTTACTACTATATATCCGAACCTGTAATCTGTATAAACTACACTAGTCTTTGCATCCCCATTGCATTACCCATCAAACAATAAATTCAAAGTATTAACCAACAATGTTTACACAATTAACATTGACATGGGCACCAAATGGAGGTTTACCAAGATCTGAAATTAGGCAGATTGATGAAAAAATGTAAATCTAACAACATCTACTACAAAGTGAGCGAAAGATTAACACAACATGTCAAAGGCACCCACTGAAGAAGTATGTGGCCCATAAATCTCTGACCTCGTCTATCTGCTGTTGTGTGTACGGATCATTCCCAAAGTCCGCCTACAAAGATGTAGAGGGATCCATTAGATAAGTATATAAACCAATACTTCGTATACAATTGAGGACTATGACTTGGATAAATGCATGGAGTGTTTACCATATGTGATCAGATTTATAGCTACTCCATTTTTCATTAGACAAGTAATTGTAGTAGTTAGAGCTATTCTGCAAGTGGACATATGGGATGTGAAACAGTTATGAGAGATCGTTCAGTTCTACCTCCAGCAATGACGACAGACGATGATGGTTTCTCACTATCTCCAACATGAATCTCATGACATAGTATCCACATTCATGGCCTCTTGGTTGCTGGACACTAAAAATTCCACAGCAGTGTGACACAACAAAGAAAAAAAGGGATTAGTGTCGTGAATAGTAATAGAAGAAAAAGAAACTTGTGCCTATTCAAAGTAAACCAAGATTTGTACATTCAAATGGTGTCAACCCATGTTGCCCTTCTTCCTTTGGCTTCCAATTCCCCAATAAGTAAAAAATACCCTAGTTGATGAACAAAATGGAATAAGTGTTAAACGAAGGAAATTGAAATCTTATAAACTCATACATTGCAAAAAAATATGGGTGGTAGATAGTTGCTTACATTTTCATAGCTTCTTTGGCCTCGTATGTAAACGCCCTTCCTAATCCTGGGTCGGTATTAGGATACCGATTCAACCCGTAACAAAATACATCAAATTTTGTTATTTTGTCCACATAACTTTCGATGGTAATTTAAAACTTGTTTCACTCCATTTGGGTCTAGAAGTGGCGCTACTCACTCTTAATTCAACCAAGCACTCTTATTGCGTTTCCATTTACATAAAGTTGCTTAAGCGAGGCAAACGAAGTCTAGTTGATATATTCATACATAAAGCTCCAAACCAGATTCGTAAGGTTTCTAAAACAAAATACATTTCATTTCAAAGCTAGTACCAAGATCTCGGTTTCCCATGTGTCCACACTTCAAGCTCTTGAGGGTTCTCCGCCGTCTCCCGATGGTTTGCCACACCCAGCTTCACCTAAAAATATAACACAAGCACACGGTGAATCACGAAGACTCAGTGGGAATAGGATGTACCAACGCATACATTTTAACACAACTACTAATGCAATGAGGGCCCGGTTACGAGTCATGTGTTCACACGGCGCCAACACATATCACATTTGGCCGGATTCTTTCGTAGCACAATGCCCGTGGATCCTTGATCACAACGGAAACCACGATCTTACACACATGTGGGTTTTAACCCCAATTCGGCCCCACAATTCACAATGGTGAACACATGCCACGCAACTTCTTTATCACTTGTTAACCAAATGCATGCTAGTAACTCAATTCAAGCAAAATGTCATCATCCAAGAATTGAGGAATCTACCACTTTAAGCACGAAATCCTTAACATTGCCAAACTACAATTACACACAACACAATGTTATCTAAAACTTGTCTTTCAAAGCACAATATATCACCAACACAATCGATTCCATAAAGGAAGATGTACAAAGCATATCATGCATATATCACATGTACACATTCACTAGTGCATACTTTATCCTAGCAAGCAACCATACTCAATTTACTTACCTCTCTATAGAGTTAATACACCTATACCCACCTTATAAGATGTAGAGTAAGTTCCAAGAGCCCAAAAGTCCTTTCTTCACTTCCTTCCTCTCTTCTCTTAGCAATAATAACACATTACACACATGTAATTCAATGTATAGAAAGGTTGTAGAGCCTAAGGGTAGTTGGAGTATACTTTCAGAGGTGTTATGGGGGTTTTGGGTCGTGATTTTGGTATTTAAACATCCCCCACCGACCTAGAAATGTCCAGAAAATTTTATGCCGCCTTACCCATTACATGCAACATTCTGAGTAATTTACAAAATAACATGGCCCTTTACGGCCGTAATAATCATTCTGTAAATCCTTCTGTTTTCCAGGTTCCCAATTACGGCCGTATAATATCAATTTACAGCCGTAATGTCCTAATTACGGCAGTATCAAATAATTTACGGCCGTAATTTTCTTTCTGTAAATCTCTCTGTTTTTCCATTACACAATTTACAGCCGTACGATTACACCTTACGGCCGTAACGTAGGATTTACGGCCATAATACTCAAATTTACGGCCGTAATCCTCGTCTGGCCCGAATTCGGTTTCTTCCAATTTACTGACCTGATCCGGTTGTTCGACTTACTACACCTACATATACCCATACCAAAGCACATTGAACATATCAAACATCACAACACAGTCAGTAAATCACAGATTATCTTGTCGAATTCGAGCGGGGCATTACATCGTACCTAGTTTTTACATTTGCGTTCGAGTCCAAAACATACACTAGATGCTCCCAAGGGGAAATGACTAGTAGGATCCAGTGGGAGCTACATAATATATCAAAGTTATCAGTACTTTTTTTATGGAAATGCCTAATATCCTCTTGTAGGTTGTACATAACAAAGGAAATTCAAACTAAAATGAAATGTTCTTACTTCTCATAATATGGTGCCAGGACGTATTTCTTTTCCTGGTATTCCTTTAGTGCTCGGGCCGACGCTGTTATGTTATCTGGTTCGCAACAAACGGGGGCAGCGATCTTGTCTGGGCAAAGAAAGCCAATATTATCGATCTGCTCTAACGTACACTGGGCATGCAGACAGCTGAACGGCAATAGAAAAAGTTAGTAAAACGCAACAAATACCAAAACAAATGTATACAAATACATGAGGGAGAATATCACATTTCGAACACTTTTAGCACTGGTATGTTCAACCAATCCATTCTAAGCATTTTTGTGATGTCCGTGACTGCCACAAATACTTTATCATCCTCCTGTTGAAACACATCATTCTCAATCTCCACCCAATAGCTGTCGTTATCTGTCGGAAGAGACACGACCACGTTGTATAATTTCTTCAACTGTGCATCCAATTTTTGCAATATTGACTTGTCAACGAGTTGCCGTCGCTGGGCTGAAAATGGTGCAACACTTCTGGTCTTTTCTTTCCCTTTGTCATTGATTTTGGGTTCTTTTGTACTTCATCCTTAACATCGAACAATTTGTAGTCAAAACATGTTATACGGAATATAAGACGTATGAACAATTGAAAGTTAACTCCGTAATTTAGATGCATTACCTCTCCGAGCCGAACTAGATGTTTGGGTCATTGAACAAACCCACCGTGTGCATCGCCTAATGTGTGTTGGTGTTCATCAGAGACAGGAAGAGAATATTTGGTGGCGTCTGGAAATAGCACTTGGTCGACCCCTATCTTCACGTTATTAGGCGATATCTTCTTGCCATGTAACACGGCACCCGGTTTCTTTCCCCAAACAGTTCCTCTGGCCACGTTAATTACATCACCGTTTCCCTCCAATGCGAGGATACATCTTGTTTCATCCTACAGTGATGCAATAAGGAAGATATAGATATTTGAAATTAGTAGTGGTCGTCACGTTGATAATAACTAACAAAACTAATATTCCACGTAGAATATGCATGACACTTTAACATTACCTCAATCTCGTCGAAGGGGTCAGGCGGGATAGAATTCATGGTCACATTCGTCCAACGAGGATGGTCATTTGGCATATCCATCTGCATGGGCATGAAATTTGCTTGCATGTGTGTCTGCATCTGCTCCATCATCTGTGCATGCATTTTCTCCATTATTTGTGCCCGCATTCTTTCTTCCAGCTTAGCTTGGATTTTCACAGTTAGCTCAGCCCGCAACTTTTCGGCCATCTCATTCTGTTCCTTTTCAAACAACGATCTAACATCATCTACTGATACCAAGCCGCTGCGTGCCCTCCTATTCCCGGTCTTCCCATAATACATCTTTCCAGTCACCCGATCACCGCATCCTCTAAGTCGACCCGGCTTTTCCGGCTTCCCTAGCGCCTCGGCCAACACGTTGTTGTGCCTATTTGGCACAAATGTCTCGTCAGCCCCTATTTCTAACTGTATCAAATGGAATGCATTCTACTTGTTAACAAGATAGACATAAAAAGGAAACCTAATAATACATACAAGAACAACACCGCTAATAACGACATCAATCAAACATCTCAAGGAAATTAGTAAGGACCGCCTGAGCTTATAGTCATACCATTTTATTATACACGTCCTGAGTTTCCTTGTATGGGATGATGTAGTGCCCATCATCCATTTTCTTTGTCCTTGCTCAAACCCAATCCAAACTGAGATCGTCAATGCGTGGCGAGTAGGTCTGTTCGCCGGTCGAGGATGACGATGCCAGTGGGTCGTTAGCTGCCCATTCAAGCCTCTTGCCAGCATAACCGGTAGGGCCCAGATAATCAGGAAACTTGTTCTGCGCAGCAATTTCTACCGCTTTTCGGCTCTTCTCCTGATGAAAGCAAAAACAATAATATCAACTGTTGATTTACATCGCTAACTGAACAAATTACCACACATGAAATTGGTACTAAATGTTGTAAGCATGTCCACTTATACCTTAAACTCTGGAGTCTCGTTCGATTTCTTGAATTCCTCCCACTCGTCTGAACTAAGCCACTTGTACGTACTGCATGCGTCATGGCCTTTCGAGTCGCAGTCTTCACTGAAACGGGTCCGTAGTCTTGACTTAAATCTCCTCCACACCAAGCACATGTGTTGTAAGGTTTTATCTTTGCAAGTGTCATCGGTTATGTGGAAAAAGCTCTACATTTATATTAATTGTAGTGTCAAACATAAAAACATTAGATTGTTATTATACAGTAACTAATTACAAATGTAGTTATGCACTAGTACCTTGATGTCGGCCCATAACGTGTCTTTCAACCCACTCTCCACGTCTCGCCAATCGTTGATGGTGATCTTAATGTGTTCCCGAGCCATTGCCCCGATATACTTTTTGAAATCATCCTTGTACATCCCAATCGGTTTGTGGTTTTGATCAAATTCAATTCCTGGTTCTCCGGATTCTAGAGGCGGAGGACGTTTCACGTTCTTTGAGTGTATGCACCCCTGGTTCTCTTCTTTTCCATAGATTGACTCTCGGGCGAGCTTATGTCCGTATCATCCTCCATGGGAGCAGTCCGAAGGTCTGCACAACAGAAAATCGGCGAAATGATATTAGTAAATAACGATATAGAGAAAAATAGTACTAAAAGCAATCTGTACACACTGTCGATGACATAATAGCAATATGAATGTGCAAAGATGAATGTGAAGACATAGAAGTAAGCAAAGATAATGTACCATTACATATTAAATTTTCACGAGCGGTTGTCCAATCCATCTTCATTCCATCGATGGCATCTGTATGCCTGTGGAGAATGGGGGTGTCTCGTCATAGTGATAGTAGTCTTCTTCATCTTCTACATTGCCAATACCGACAATGCGTCTTTTTCCATGAAGAACAACCGACCATCTTGGATTGGCTGGATCAGCAATATAGAAAACCTGTGTTGCCTTTGACGCAAGGATGAATGGCTCGTTCTCATAACCCGATCGAGCAAGATCTACCAATGTGAAGCCTAAGTCATCTTCTCTCACACCTCTTTTGTTCTCCACCCATTTACATCGAAAGATTGGGAACGTTACTATCCTATAATCAAGTTCCCAAATGTCCTGAATGACGCCATAATAAGGTGATGAAACATCGTCTCTTGAAACCGCTACCAATGTGACCCACTATTTTGCATAGTACTTTTTCCGTCTTAACGTTCAGTGTAAAATGTATACCCGTTGATGTCGTACCCTTCGTACGATAAAATAGCAGTGCAAGGGCCATAAGCTAACCATCTTATTATTTCCGTAACGGTGTTCGTATTTCGTGATAAATCCCGCATCACTGTTTCGGTGAACCATCACACAAACGTTCGATTGTGCTCTTTCACCAACCAAACCTCACCTTTCGATGGATTATCTCGGCGTAACGTCGACAGATGATCATCCATGTATGGATAAACCTCGGCAATATGTTGTAATACAAGGAAATGGGCCTTGTTTCGGTCCACTGCATCGGGCACAATCGATCGGAGTCCAATCGTTCCTTTACCAAGGAGTCTCCCTTCGCGGCGAGCCCTAGGAAGACCGATCACATCAACGCCATCTAGATAATCGGAACAGAACTCAACCGCCTCTTCAGCAACATAACCCTCGATGATACTGCCTTCTGGTCGATATCGATTTCGGATGTACCCTTTCAAAACACCTATGTACCTCTCAAACGGATACATATATCTCAAAAAAACTGGACCACACAACTTAATTTCTCTCACCAAATGAACCACTAGGTGAACCATTATGTCAAAAAACGATGGAGGGAAGTACATTTCCATCTGACACAAGGTTGTCACAATAAGGGACTACAGAGCATCCAACGCTTCCGGGTCAACAACTTTACTGCATATAGCATTGAAGAAAAAATAAAGTTTTAAAATCACATGTCTAACATATGCTGCCGATACTCCTCTAACTGCAACAGGTAACAAATGTTGCATCAAGATGTGACAATCATGCGACTTCATACCTATCAATTTCAAATCCTTCATCGACACAAGCCTCCCTATGTTTGATGAATATCATGAAGGGACCTTTATAGATTTGAGGCACTCACAAAATATTCTCTTCTCTACCTTGGTGAGAGTATAGCAAGCTGCTGGAATTAATGTACGATTTTCTTCTTCTTGCAATGCTAACTCTTCTCGTATTCCCATTCTCATCATGTCCCTTCTCACTTTCTCACTGTCTTTATTCTTCCCCGTAATCTCTAATAGTGTCCCTATGATACTATCACAATTTTTTTTTTCAACGTGCATCACATCAATACAATGCCGTACTAACAAATGCTCCCAGTAGGGAAGTTCCCAAAATATTGATCTCTTCTTCCAAAGACTCTTTGGGGGTGGCTTAATTGTTTTACCAAAGCTAACATTTATATTTTCAACTTACATGTAAACCTCATGCCTTGCCAAAGGCTGCGGGGCCTTGTATAGGAGTAGTACTCCTTGCATCATGCACATAGACTTTGATAGTGTTGTAATATATCGGAAGGTAAGGCTCATTATATCCCCCTCCCAATCTTGTAATTACTTTTATTTTCAATAAAATTATATTTCGAGTTTGGATTTTGGAATCGAGATATTTCTTTTAAAAAAAAAGAAAAGAAAATGCTATTGGGTGGTATGAAGATGCCATAATGCTATGTCTGATTATATTGAGATAGATTTAGAATTGTGCTAATGAAGTTTCCTAAGGCATTATTCGACATATGAAAAAACTGAACCAACTATTAAACCAAATTGAACTTTTAAAATGAAAAAATTATTATGTCATATTATTTCTCAAAATTATAATCGATTGATTTTAAATCATAAAAATGTTTCAATTACTTTTTGAGATTATCATAAACAATCATTTGACAAATTAATTAAGTACGACATCTTATATTAACAATTTAACCCATATGAAGATCTACACACATACCATATTTCAAAAAAAAAAAAAGGAAGAAGAAAGATCTACACACACTCATAGTTAGAGCAAATCATTCGTAAATTTTCATCTTCTAAGATATTATATCAACATATGCGAAAATATTGAAGATGTAGATTAATTATATAAAAATAATTTTTTTAAAATGAATTATCTAAAGTTTTTGAAAATAATACAGTCATATAATGTTAATAAAAAATGAAAATGTACAATCATCATATAAAAATAAATTTTAATTTTTTTAAAGATTTTTCATCTTCTAAGATATCTACCTATTATTATTAAATATATAAAAATAGAATTCAATGTCTTTGTTTTTCTCGCACATTCTTCCTCCTTTTCATCTAGATTTTTATTTAATTTTTTCGATGGATAAGATAATTTTTTATTACATTTTTTCCGGCGCATTAGATTAGATGTAACTCTACTTATTCATGTTTATCCTAAATCTAACATAATTATAATTTAAATTCATTAACTATACAATTTGATTTATCTGTAGACACAATTCAAAAATTATTCAATTTAAATTTTAATCATAAGGTAAGATTTGAATTCAAAAAATCTGAATTTTTGTGCACTATTTTTGTAACAAAACTGATGCAAATAGATAAGCAAATAATAAACACGTAAATAGTTGTATCTAAACCAGTTAACAAACTAAAATTGTAGTCAGACTCAATTTGATTTAATACTTAGAACATATTTATTTATATCGAAAAAATATTTTCTTCAATATTATTATACAAATAATTATAGAGTAAATATAGAAACAAATAAAAAAAACATGTAAATAAATTTATCAAATTTTATCTAAAATATGTCACTGATTCCCGTGCATTGATACACGGGGGTAAAGGCTAGGTGTATTAATATGTAAAGATAACTAAAGATGTATAATTATATAAAATAATTTTTTAAAACGAAATACTTACAATTTTTGAAAATATAAAATCATATAATGTCAATAAAAAAATATGGTCAAAAAAGATTATATACAATCATGTAGAAAAAATATATTTTTGTTGAAAATAAAAAATATCAAAAAATAAAAAAGAAAAACCTAATATAAGTATTAAACTGCCAAGCTTTCGATTGCAAAGTGGCACAACTAGCCAACTCAACGAATACGAGTGTGGAGTATAAATTCCACATTTCAAATTTCAATATTAAGTATTTATCAACACGCACCGAGTTAACGTTAGAGCTAGGTTTAGCTTCTCTCTTGCTCTATCTTGGACACAAACAATAGAACATGATTAAAAAATTCTTTCTCAACATCTCATTGTCAAAAACAAGTGAAAACAATAACAATCACCACGGCTTCAAGATATCAAAAGAATCAATTGGATGAACTGACAAAATAATTCTCAGAAACTTATTCTCATTATTATAAAAGTGAAATTTCTGCGGTACTAATGAATAAATAAATAATACTATCTAAATGTACTGATGGACTAAAAATTCAATAGGCGATCCAAGCTCATGTTCAATTTATTCAACCCAAGAGAAACATCAGACAATATATGAGTTTTATATGTTAGTGAGTGGATAAATCCTCAAATTTATATAATGTTCCATTTATACATTTTTATGAGATTCTTTTCATTTCATTTATGTCCGATTATAAATAATGTAGTTATTTTAGTTATTTTGAGTTATTAAATATATTATATATATGTTCATTATTATTTTAGTAAGAAAATGCTGTAGTATTCGTGTAATGAATAATAATTAATGACTATTTCAAAATGATACGTTTCAATAAAAAAAAGTTAACTACATTATTCGAAAATAAACAAACAAGAAAATTAGTATATATTTTATGTTTGTTTTTCAGATGCTATTATGTGACATGTAACCTTTTCCCCTTTTTAGTGATATATATATATTAAACAATTTATCTCACATAATGTTTCTTTTTTTAATAGAAATGCAATATCTTTTGAAAATTTATTTAACTGTGGTATAATATAATAAATTAAATTAACGACATAATATATAATTAAATAAGATCCCATGCAAAGTAATTTTTTAGAATTAAAAAAAAAAGAAATAGTAAGACGTACAAAGTTCATTTCTAGAAACGTGTAATAAAGTTCATTTCTAGAAACGTGTACCAATTTCGTTGGAAGATATATTTCTCAATTTTCTAAAAGGAGAAGAAAAGGAGGACTGATTGGCAATAATTGGAAAGTTACTGCTTTAATTTGACATTGATAATTGACGCAAGTTGGTCTTGTTCACGGGGCGTAGTAACACGGAAAGCCTTTATCTGTTATTTGAGCGTAGCCAAACATGCCCTAGTCGAGTTCACGTTAGTTGATACGTAGGGCCAGAGACATTTATTGTGTCGTTATCTCTCAACACTGGGTAATTGCTATTCTGGTCACTGAACTTTAGACAATATTTTAATTTGATCATTCAATTTTAACTTTGTTGTATTTCAATTTCATTTACTCTATGCCCCTTGCTATGTTTCTTGGTGCGTATCGGCATAACTCAAGTGGATGATGAAAAAGAAAAAGAAAAGCTACAAAATTCAAAATTGTATGACATTTTTTGCCACTTAAAAATGCTGTTTGATTACCAAAATCACCATTCACGCTACAGGTATCATGTATACGTTTGTGTAAAATTCATCACTCCCAACGCAAGTGACCATCATGAGCCGGTCTCGACAATCAATCTTCCTTTACAAGAATAGCTTTTTAAAAAAAAAAATGGAAACAATATATCTAATCACCAAGCTTACCATTTACACCACAGGCCATGGCCATGCATATTGACGAGGCACGGGATGAAGTGGAAGAATTTTTAGAGAGTGTTTGCATATAAATTATAATGTATTTTTATGAGTAAAAAGAGAGAATGAGTAAAATTGAATGGTAGAGATTTAACAGCACATATGGATCCTCTGAGATATATGGATATGATTTATTTAATCAAATTTGAATTTTAAAAAACAGGAGAAAGTATAAATTATTAAAAGTATGCAAACAGGCACTTAAACTAGTTGAAGAAATACAATCACATACTTGTGCCTTGTTCTATTCGGTGTTAACCAAATCCGTCGCAATTCCGTATATCTCATACTCATTTTCAACCACATACACATTTTCCAAAATAATATTAACCACACATTTTGCACGGAATACCGCGCGGAACAACTAAACCCCCAATCAAACAAGGCCACATTTTGAAGAAATAGATGTAGAGCTAGCATACAAGCTTATAATTTGCATTGTAATATGTCTATGGAATAATCTCTAGCACTTCCATCGAGACAAGTTGATTCGTCACTATATATGATTGATTTTATTCATTTCAACGTTGACTTCTTTTGGTACCCTAAGAGAAAATTAAATAATTAAATAAAATAAAACATTTTCTTTTTTAGTTAAAAACACATTGTTATATGTTTAGTAGGTCATTTTCCGTTTTTTCCTTAATATTTCCATCAATTGGAGTCCTATGGGAGCAATGGGCCCCGATGACCCGGTGAGTGTTTTTTATTTTTTTATTATATTATTTGGAGTTCAAAAGTCAATTGTCTCCATACTCCAATCTACTTCTGCACTTATCTCACTCCTAATCCCATAAAACCTAACTCAATAATATATTATCCTCTTGAATCCCAATTTTCATTCCTCTATGTTGTCTTTTGCTCCTTTATTTTATAAGTTCCTCCTTAACCTTCTCCAATTCCCATTTCCTCCTTGTCCTTCCCCAATTTCCCTAACACTTGGTTATAGTTTAATATAATTGTATATTTTTTGGTTAGTAAATTTTTTTGATAGTTAATATGTGCCCATTTGAATTAACTTCGTAGCTATGCAACTGCGTCTTGCTGCAAACCCGAGTTTTGTGATTGTTCGTAAATTTATAGGTTGTCTACGATCACCATCGTTGCAAGAATGAAAATACCAATTAGCTTCCGATAATCGATGTTTCGATTCTGGAATCGCATGCATAACATGAACAAACATTATACTAATAATATTACAATCAACCCATTCGTTTAATTAATCGAGTTTTAGGCCCATGTCTAGATCATTTTACCCCCGCACAATTTTTGATATATACTAATCATTATTAATAACAATGAATTTACAATTAATATACAATTAATGAATTTAATTTTAGGACTTTTCACATATCGGTCTCTAATATTAGATTAATAAAATATCAAATCTTGTGTTTTTAATAGATTAATTCAATAAAAGAAATATCGTATTATTCTTTAAAATTTTACACATAGTCTGTTCTAATTCAATGTAATACAAGAATATGTCTTATATTTGTCAATTTTATGGCTTAATTCTTACAAATGCAATGCAATTCAATCTATTCAAACCGTCGGTTGCATATAATTGTCTATTTCTATGAAAAATTAGTTATTGTAGGAGAGCTTATGCACAATGTGTTGAAAAAACGTTGCAAGGAGGTACATATTTTATTTATATAAAAAATCATTTAAAACTCTTAAGGTGTGTTTGATTGCACTTTCTTTCCCAGAGAAGAGTCAATTCCATCAAGTTTTCCTGTTAAATGGCTGTTTGATAGCTTTATTTTTCCATGGAAAGCTTTTTGCGACTTTTAGGCACGTGACCCACTTTTCCAATGAAATGAGGAAATCCAATTCCCAACCAATTGCTAGATTTTGTTTCCAGGCATGTGAATTTTTTTTTTTTTAAATGGACAATTTGTTTTAGCCATAAAGACAAGGAAAATGATTAAATTTCATTTGAAAACACAAAAATAAGAAAAAAAAAATTATTTTTCAACTTACAAATTAATGCAATTAAACACCTACAACTACCATTTTCCCTGAAAAACCTTTTCCCAGAATTCATTTACCCTAAAATCGTTTTCTTTCTAACTAAATTTCGACTTTCCAATCAAACACACTCTTAGATCAATCTGCATATCTAACGATAGCTCATGCACAATGTGTTGGAAAAACGTTTAAAACTCTTAGACCAATTTGAATATTTAATCATTGATACTATACATTAGATCTATCAATTGCTAAATTAAAGGTGGCGCCACGGAATTTACCATTAACTATATTGGATGCAATTGATTGATTTGGTCTAATCTTGAATTTTGGCCTTGCTTCCTACCCTTGAATCTTCTTTGGTATTCTTCAAACTAGATTGCACACGTGTGTTGGCACTTGCGGATCTCAAAATCACACACACACAAGAATAATTTTACAGTCACCTTTGGGAGAGGGGGCACAATTACTTAATGCAAAAGCAACTCCCCTTGACTTCTAAGAGGTGTGCACCCTCCGGTCAATGTAATTTCCTGGATCGTTTCACCTCCGCAATCTTTAAAGTACTATTTCAACATGTATAAGTTGGTCCAAAACTATTACAAAGCTACTGAAGGAATCCAGTCAAATTTATACAATGAGGCAGCTAATAATTAAATCATGTTTTACTGATTGAATCGTCTAATATAATTATTTATACTATATTATAACTCGGACACTCCACTAAAGGAAAATTATGGCAACTCCAGCGTACAATCACGCTATGGAATTTAATTCAACACAATGGTCCAATCTAGTGCACTTATTTCAAAGTATATCAATGATATTACTCACGACCCTCGTGATTATCAAGACAAATCGTCTATTCCCATTAATTAGAGCCTCTATAGAATAAGGTGCCCACCCTTCTCGATTAAGGACTGCGTAATTTCTCGATTGAGATACGAAATAAATCTTCTATACTTCTCCAAACATGCCCATCTCATATCACATCTAAATAATCCAGGCAATTCATCACAAGCTCAAATAGTATTAATTTTGCTCAAAATAAGTAATTAATAATTGATCCCACATAAATAATTATTTATGTTCTCCAAACATACGTACTACAAGGGAGCCCAACCTTGCGGTGTGTACTGTACTATTTCAATTCTCCTTCAGTTCTCGACATGTGATGCATGTTAAACATATAAGCGAGTGGTCTCATCCATGGCACATCAAAGTTCCTCAAGATTGTGTGCGTAATAAATACCACATAAGGCGGATTAAGATAAATCATATGAGAGTCATGTAGAATTTAATTATTGCGTACAATCACATTGTGGAATTAAATTCAACATGATGGTTCAGTCTAATATACTTAATTATTTCGAAGTATATTAATGAGATTATTCCCGACCCCACTAGTCGCGATTATCAAGACAAATCGTCCACTCCTATTAGTTAGAGCCTTTTGTAGAATAAGGCACCCACGCTTATTAACTAGTTAATTTCTCAATTGACATGTGTAATATATCTTCTATACTTCTTCAAACATACCCATCTCATATCACGTCTAAGTAATTGAGGCCATTTCGCCAGAAGCTCAAATATTATAAATTTTGCTCAAAATAAAGAATTAGTAATTGATTCCACATAAATGATTATTTATTTATTTACAACTTTTAGTCACATCCTAATACTTTATTGAGTAGACATCTGAAAAACAAAACATCATTCTGTCACTACATCAGAAGGGTTCCCTATTTATGGCCGTGCTCTTCCATGGCTTTTAATGTATAGATTCATGTGTATACAGCATACACATCAAAAGCTAAGATGTATTTTCATACAATTTTCTCATGCAATTTTTTATATATACATTTTAACCATTAATAATAGGATATTATAAGTATTATTTAATCAATTGATTAATTTAACTATAAGCCTATTCGCCTGTGTTCATAAAAAAATTGATTTCCAATATATGCATTTAATTGAACAAAATGTCATATCATTCCCTACCGCATACACATCCTGTATTTATTAATTTTATGGATTCTTCTTGCAAATTTTATTCAATTCAATTTTCTTTATTGCTTAGATGATAAGTTGCAAATCTGTGATCCGTTGGTTGGATTATTGTTCTTTTGTTTACTACAAGGACCGTTCGTGATGGATGGCGAGACAAATGAAAACATATAAAAGCATACAAACAAGATAAACAACTTGTAGTCACGACGTTCTTAAAGAAAAAAAGAACAATGATGATGTTCTTTTAATATTTTAAGGGTTATTTAGATCCGGGATCCCTAATTTTTTGAATTTGATACAATCTCGTTTCCGTTCTTTTTTTTTTTCGACATCGCGGGTCCTCAATCTTTAAAACTTCACACATATAGTCACTATGGATGGATTCCGTCCAATATTTCCGTTAAAGCATATGAAAATTACATTTATACCCTTATATTTTACATCTTATTCTCTCTCTTTTTTAGCCAATAGTTAATATACATCTTTATATTAAAAAACCTAGAGTGCCAACTAGGCATATTGCCATGTTGGCACTCCTTTAGTTATTTTTTTTTAAATCATATTTAGAAACAAACATTAAATGATATTTAATAATTTTATTTTCTTATTTAATTTATTTTTATTTCCATATTTGCTATTTTTTATTTACATTTCCAAGTTGACATTCATTTATTATAAATAGAAAAAAAACCTGATTTGCAAACAAACATTAAATGTACATTTAATAAATTTATTTTTCTTATTTAATTTATTTTTATTTTCTTATTTTGTGTGTGTGTGTGTGCGTATATATATCTCTCTCTCGCTCTCTATATTATAAAATTTGAAGTGCTAACTAGTCAGTTTGCCACATTAGCAGTGCCTATCTGGCACACGATTTTTTTTTTTTTAAGAAAAAAAGCTAATTAAACTAATTTGTAAGTACACTAATTGTCCATTCATTTTTTTTTCCAAAATGAAACATCCGTTATGATATAAATTTTGTATAACTTATATAGGGATTAGTTAAATAAAAAAGGAAAATTTTTCTATTTTTATTGCACGCGTCTATTTAAAAAATAAATTTCAATGGTTTAATACGGATAATTTTTGTTTTGTATTAAACAAGTGATTTCATTATTTTAATTTAATTACAAAATGTGTTTATCTTTTTATTATTATTATCTAACTATATATAAAATAAATGAGCCATGTTGGATGTGATTTCATTATTTTAATTTAATTATAAATTCACTTATCTTTTTTTATTATTATTATCTGACTATATATAAAAAGAATTGAGCTACGGTGGACAGTTCCAACTTGGTGGACGTTATTATTTTTAAAAAATAAAATATTGTTTCATATTCTATTTTTAAAAACAAAAATTTTTATATTAAAAAAACTGGAATGCCAACTAGATACTGTGCCATGTTGGCAGTGTCAAGTTGGCATGCATTTATTTAAACTAAAAAAATTATTTTGAAAACAAATATCAAATATATATTTATTATTTTGTTTTCCTTATTTAATTTATTCTATTTTCTTTATTTAGTATTTTTTCCTTATTTTATTTTTTTATGTTTATTTTAATTTTTTATATAAATTTTAATTTGGGAATTATAAATATAATTTAAAATGAATTATATACAAGCATGAATGAAAATGTGATATTATAAAGTCAAAGTTGTAAATTACAATAGTACTTGAATTATTTTAAAAAATAAAAAGTAACTTTTTTTATGTACATTTTAATTTTTAATATATATATATATATATATATATATATATATAATTAATAGAAGTTTGAATGTCAACTTAGTACAATGTCACTTTGACGGTGATTTTTTGTTTAAAAATTTATTTTTATTGATTTAAAAATATTAAATAAAAAATATTTTTTATTTATTTTTACCATGTTAAAATGATAGTTTTAAATAACTTTTAACGGTAATGTGCATTAGGGGTTCAATGATTAGAAAATGAATTTTTTATTTAGCTCAAACTTTAATACATTTCCACAACCATTTTCTAGAATCTCTGCGATTATAACCCGCACAATAAGCCACATATGATTTACAACAAAAATCAAATAAATTTATGATAAATCACATGTGATTTCATTTATAAAAATATGTTCGGGGATCGAAATATTTTCACATATTTCCATTGTCTAATTCGTAGTTTTAACATTATTTTAATTCGTAGTTTTAACATTATTTTAAATAGATCATAATTTTCCCCTGCATTGCACGGGTGTCATACTAATATAAATTAATAAGTTTTGAATCCACACCCATTACTGAATACATTTTCTCTTCATTCCTGTTCTATTTTCTACATCAATAAAAATCTACATTGTATCATTAAAAGTGCTCTCATTGTGTATCTGTCATCAGCCTCTTCCTGCCTTTCCATGGTTGGTTAAGGATTCTTTAATTTGTCAGTCTCTTGAAAACAAAAGGAGATGGACCAACTTGAAAAAATTACTCCAATAGCAACTTTTAACTTAGATAATACTAAAAAGTCACACAAGTTATAAGAGAATACATATAGCAACATTTTCAAGTCAATGAACGAAAATGCCCTTAAATTTTTTTTTTTTTTAAAGTATTAATACCATTGCCGCCACCAAGATGGCAATGATGCCGCCACTCCGCTTGTTTGCCGATTGGTTCACAAATGGTGAACCAGAACGAGAGGTTCAAGAGAAAGCAGAAGCTGGTTCGCCAGCAAACAACTCTCCGCATGCCACGGATGCGGGGGAGGGTGAGTTGACTGGTGGCGGGTGGGGTGGGTATCAGGGTTTATCTTAAAAGTTTAGGACTATAATGCAATTTTGTCGAAATTATTTTGATCTTTTTTTTTTTTTAATATAAGTGTTGTGTCCTCTTGGAGCATCTCCGACCCAAAACTTTATTTTACAGTTTTGAAACTCCAAAATATAGTTGATGCTACGGTATTTTACCATATCAACTCCAACCATCAACTTTAAATTTTACACCAAATTCACATTATTCACTATTTTCATTTTCTTTCTTATTTAATTAAATACATTTGAAATCTAAAATATTATTATAAAAATAATAATTACATATTTTTTGAATGAATATTAAAAAATCTAGTACAATATTAATAATTAAATCACAAATAACTGAGTACAAACAATTAATTGATAATAAATATCTATCCACAATAAAAATAAGTTTGGATCATTTGATTAATATACACACAATAGATAAAAATATTTACACCAACAAATATTATATACAAAATACACAAAAGGAAAAATAAGAAAAACAAAAAGGATTCATCGTGCAAAATAGTGAGTCCCAGCTTTACTGTGTATGAATAGTGCAACGCCATATATGGCGTTGCACTGTACACAATCCCCAATTTGACGTCGATTTTGGTGCTGGGCTGGAGACTATCTGACGGGAAATTCAATCAATTAACGCCAAATTAGCGTGGGTTGTAGATGCTCTTATAACGTCTGCGATATTCATGAAATTTCAAAGATACTTATTGCTATTTATATCATTTCCTCTTTAAAATTTATTTTATTATTATTTTTTTCTCTCTCTCTCTCTCTTGGAAACGCATTCCCTCTTTAATTTAATACTAATAAAGTTTTAGTTTTCATTAGGCTTATTGGCGCCAGAAAGACCCAACGTTTGCACTCGTTGCGCACAAAGGACCTATCCTTTTTTTCTTGGCAATTCAGTACTCAAACTCAACTTTCATGGCCGCATAAGAACCTCCGTTATATTTAGTCGTTAAATCCACCCCATGTGCAACTCACGTGCAGTTTTTAAAGGTCAAATTGGTCCGAAACTTTGGATATTATTATAATTCAATCCCAAAGTTTGAAAAATGTATGATTTAGTCCCTAAATTTAATTAACCCTTAAATTATACAATTATGAATTTATTTATTTTTTCCATTGGTATGTATTTGGTCAATAATTAATTTGATACCAATTAAATAGTTTTTATCAAAAAATTTCAACACAATAATATTTGTTCGTAAATATAAATAATATCACAAGTTTCCAAAATCTGCTTTAGCATTAGAGAAGCCCACATTTTGATTTTGACATACAGTAAATAAAATATAATATAAAAGTTTATTAAGGATATAATAATATATTATTACAAAAAAATATATCAAATACAAAGAATTAATCAAATCAAATCAAAAAAATACAAAAAAAAAGGAAAAATAATTCAAAATATTTCTTTCGCATTATAGACGCGCATATTGTGATTTTAAATAACAATTATTATGCATATATAAAATTTTATTAGTAATATATTACAATAAAAAAGTATTTCGAACACGAAAAATTAATCAAATTGAATAAATTTTATCAAAAAAGAAAAAAAAAAGAAAAATCCCACCCACCCACCCTCCCCTTCCCCAACACCACCATCGGACTGGTGGTGGTTCGAAACCACCACAGTGGTGGTTTCGATCCACCACAGCTGGTGGTTCGAACCACCAGCACTTACTGGTGGTTCGAAACCACCAGCAGACAAGCTCTTACTGGTAGATCTCTGTCAGAGAAAGGGGTCGTCCATCCATGGTAGATCAAACCATGGTAGATCTGGCAGACAAGCTCAAACCATGGTAGATCTGGTATTTCAATAGAGACGAACTACAGAGAAAGGGGTCGTCTATCCAAGATTTGGAAAATCAGCTTCAATCAGCGCGAAATGAGATCTCCATCTGGATAATCAAACTCAAGAATGAGAAAACCATGGTTTCAAAGCTTCAGTCTCCATAAATCTTGACCAGCAGATCTCCACCAGCATGGTCCCCATAAATCTCGATCTGGTGGTCTCCATAAATCTCGACTGCTGATGGTGGCGAAACCACCAGCAATCTCCATAAATCTCGACTGCTGATGGTGGCGAAACCACCAGGAACCGATGCTGGTGGTTTCGCCACCACCAGCCCTGGTGGTGGCTTCGAATTTCTAAGCCACCACCGCCTCCACCACCGCCAAACGTGGTGGTGGTGGTTGGGGGGAGAGGAGCCGGGGGTGGGGTGGGGGATGGGGGGTAGGGTAGGTTTTTTATTTTTTTTCTTGTTTTATTTGCTATTTTTTTAAAAAAATTATTTGATTTGATTAATTCTTTGTATTCGATATATTTTTTTACAGTAATATATTACAGATAAAATTTAAGTAGGTATAATTGTATTATTATTAATTATTGTTGTTTAAAATCAAAAGGTACATGTCTCTAATGTTATAGAAAATTCTCTAATGCTATAGAAAATTTTTGAATATTTTGTTTTTTTTTGTATTTTTAATTTGATTAATTCTTTGTATTTGTTTTTTTTTTGTAGTAATGTATTCCTGATAAAATTTTATGTATGTAAATAATTATATTTATATTTATTATTAAATGTGCGTGTTTTTAATGTGAAAGAAAATTTTGGAAAATTGTGATGTTATATTTATACGAAGGAATGCTATTGTGTTGAAATTTTTAATAAAAACTATTTACTCAGTATCAAATTAATTATTGACCAAATACATACCAATGGAAAAAATAAATAAATTCATAATTGTATAATTTAAGGGTTAATTAAATTTAGGGACTAAATTATACATTTTTCAAACTTTGGGATTGAATTATAATAATATCCAAAGTTTCGAACCAATTTGACCTTGAAAAACCGCACGTGAGTTGCACATGGGATGGATTTAACGGCTAAATATAACGGAGGTCCTTACGCCGCCAAGAAAGTTGAGTTTGAGTACTGAATTGCTAAGAAAAAAAGGATAGGTCCTTAGTGCACAGCGAGTGCAAACGTTGGGTCCTTCTGGCGCCAATAAACTTTTTCATTATTCCGTTTTCACCGATTTCTAATGACGCGGGTTAGAAAAGCACCCTTTCCAATGTGAACAGTGAACTCCAGTTGTAGTCGTTCATGCATTAAAGTAATTTCTTTATTGACTTTTATTACCTATATGTACTTTTGCCAGTTATTCATTTGAAAACTAGAAATTATTTTGTCGATAGTTTTTGGTCTGTAAATGTTTTCTGGCAAAGTGAATAGCTAGAGCTGAAAAATCTCTTGCACAGTGTTGCACAGAATTAATTATAAATTCAGTAATATATTTTCGTCCAAATGAAGAAATAAACTGTCAAAACTAGAGAATCAATTAATATAAAATTATATACTCTTAATTATAATTTTTTAAAATTTCTAACATATACAGTAGATGAATAGCATGATCGTATTTCTGTGTTACACCATAAATTAATCAAATCCCAGAATCCCAATCGCTAAACTAAAAACCAAAATATTTGATCCCAGTATACTATAAACATCTTCTATAGTAAGTAGAAATCCAAAAATTATAGTTTGAGAACTGACGAAGAAGAAATCAAAGCTTCAAACAACAATCTGACGGTCATTTACTGCCGCCTCTGTTCTTCTCCTAGTGACCCGAATGTAGCAATAAACAGCCGCAAAAATTGCAGTAACAAGCCCTCCGATGATAACACCTCCACAGGCGACTGATTTATCGCCAGACGAAGAATGATGCTTAATCTCCATCTCCTTTTCTGGTGCTTCAGCTTTCGGATCTGCTACTCTGCTTCTCCCTGGGCTTAAATCCTCTGCATTTACAGATCCACGATCCAACGATTGGATCGCGAAGATCGACGCGAGTAGTAAGAGGAAAACAAACTGGAATCGAACCATTACAGGTCAAATTGAAGTGATTTTTGTTTTGAAATGTATGATGAATATACGGGAATGTTGTGATACGTGGGGGAGATCTGATGAGGGGATCTGTGAATTGGATGAATCTTACTCCATGAACGTGCATATATATAGAGAGAGAGACGTAGATAGAGAACGAGTATCTGTAGAAAGAGTATCGTGTGGCTTGAAATTTTGGGACTGGGAGAAGCTTCAGCGGTTCACTTGACATGTTGGAATGTGGGCCCATGGGGTCTTTATAGCTGGCCTTTTAACGACGACTGTTCATCGCATGAATGCCCGAGTTTTGTTTTATTATCCATATGTGAGTATCTTAAGATGTTCACATATTAATTAATAGCAGGCCTTTTCAAGTGTCATCGGTGGCAGCATAGTTACGGTGCCATCGAAGGTATTTTCGGATTCGATCCGATATCCGTTTTGAAATTTGGGACCAAATTTGGAATCAACACGACGAGGGGGAGCTCCAACAATTTTGAAAATTTTCCGACGACATCGTGGCTGCCGGCGGCGGCCGGTCAAAGTTTTGGTTATAATTTGATCAAATTTTGGGCCAAAATTATACTAAAACTTTGCCACGCCATGGCACTATCGATATAACCTAAAATTTTCAAAATTATAGACGTCACACATCTTTTATTATTAGGAGGAACATGTGTTGTGCATTCGCTTATGTATGGGTATCTTAAGATGCTCATATATGAGCAACAGAATATTTACCAGGTTGACACTCCCATTTTTCTCTCCATATGTGAGGGATTTTATTCTCTTGTACTAATAAGGTATCTCTATTTGAAGATGATCTTATTTTCTAAAAAGTGATATCTAATTATCGCGTAAATAATGAAAAAAATAAGAATTCTCGACATGAGAAGGAGAACGTCAGCGTGAATGTTGATTAGTTTGCTTCCCATCTATTTCTTTGTCTTTTGACTCACAACACATTATTTGTAAGCAAGTCAAATCTATAACTACAACCCTATTATTTAGAAATGAGCAGATGTCTAATTAATTTGGTCACTTTATCATACGAAAGTGCATAGCATGTGATATGCAGGAAACCACATATACATTAGACGCCGGATCATTTCTACCCTATTATTTCTTCCCAAAACTCTTCATAGATAAGCCTTCATTCATCGAACAAAATATGTTTTTGATGGAAAACAAAAGGCGTGAAAAAATGATTGCTAAAGTAAACTTGTAGCATTGTTTAAAGTTTTTTCTTTCTTTCTTTTTTTAACTTATAATTTATAAATCATCTCTTATTATTCTATTAAAGTCAAATATTAGCACCAACTACATATTTTATACCTCTATTCACTTTTAAAACATCTCTAATGTAATAATATCTATTGTATTTATACAATTTTGTTCAAGCACAAGTGGGAACGCCGTTATATTTTCCGACCATATACGACATTCGTTTTGAAATTCGAGATCAGATCTAGATCTAATATGGAGAGGGAGAGCTCTAATAATTGAAAAATTTTACAGCGTCGTAGTCGCTGTCAAAGTTTTTGGCCAAAAATTTTGGCCAGCGTGGTCTCAGGAAAATTTTCTAAATTATTGAAACTCCTCTCATTATCTTTGACTTAGATCTCTGCCTCGATTTCAAAATGAGATCGTAAATATAAAACACCCTGAGCTCCCTCTTGTGCTTGAACAAATTTGTATATTTATATTGCAAAAGACAATGACTTTACAATGAAAAATGTATCCAATGCATCAATATTAATATTGTGTATATGGTAAATTATTATTTGAGTTTTAGAAAAAATACAGTGAGAAAAAGTTTTTGTACATTTGTGTGTATGCTTAGCATTTAATATGCCATATAACTATTTTTAGCTATTTGTCAAATTTTTTTCCTTTCACATTATTGCATTTTAAATGCTCTTGTATATCTATACATCTTATTATTTCTACTATTCAATCTAAAAAGTTTTTTTTGAAAAAATAAAAATCCAATTAAGCACACCTTGATCTTTTCAAACAAAGCATTAAATGTCTAGATAAAAAATGTGATTTCGATCTTCGAAGTCAACTATCCCAAAATTTCGAGCGAACCAATAAGCCTGGTAGGGTTGAAATTTTTATACTCTCTCCGTTCCACAAAAATAGACCTACTAATTTTTGTACAGAGTTTAAAAAAATATATCAATTAATAATATTATTAAAAAAGTAAAATTTAAATGTATTTTCCTCAAATATCCTTTAATTTATTAATTATTACACTTTAATAGTAATTTTATTTTGTTAATAACAATAAACATTAAATAAAGATATATAAGAAAATTAATAATTTCAAAGGAAAGACGACTATTTTTGTGGGATAAACGAAAATAGTAACCAAGCTTATTTTTGTGAGATGGAGGGATTACATCTTTGTATATTTTTATTCATTCTTTCTAAATTTAAATTTGGCCAAATCAATCACATTCACATATCTCATAGAACTTGTATATACTACACAAATCTCTATCATTCAACTATTTTCTCTCTCTCATACTTTACATAAAAATGTATTAAAAATTATAAAAATTTCAATCCAAGCCATGAGATTTTTTAATAAAAACTATTTAATCAGTATCAAATTAATTATTGACCAAATACATACCAATGGAAAAAATAAATAACTTCATAATTGTATAATTTAAGGGTTAATTAAATTTAGGGACTAGATTATACATTTTTCAAACTTTGGGATTGAATTATAATAATATCCAAAATTTCGGACCAATTTGACCTTGAAAAACCGCACGTGAGTTGCACATGGGATGGATTTAACGGCTAAATGTAACGGAGGTCCTTATGCCGCCAAGAAAGTTGAGTTTGAGTACTGAATTTCCAAAAAAAAAAGGATAGATCCTTAGTGCGCAGCGAGTGCAAACGTTGGGTCCTTCTAACGCCAATAAACCTTTTCATTATTCCGTTTTCGCCGATTTCTAATGACGCGGGTTAGAAAAGCACCCTTTCCGATGTGAACAGTGAACTTACTGAACTCCAGTTGTAGTCGTTCATGCATTAAAGTAATTTCTTTGTTGACTTTTATTACCTATGTACTTTTGCCAGTTATTCATTTGAAAACTAGAAATTATTTTGTTGATAGTTTTTGGTCTGTAAATGTTTTCCGGCAAAGTGAATAGCTAGAGCTGAAAAATCTCTTGCACAGTCTTGCACATAATTAATTATCAAATAATTATTAATTATAAATTCAGTAATATATTTTCGTTCAAATGAAGAACTAAACTGTCAAAACTAGAGAATCAATTAATATAAAATAATATACTCTTAATTATAATTTTTTAAAATTTCTAACATATACAGTAGATGAATAGAATGATCGTATTTCTGTGTTACACCATAAATTAATCAAATCCCAGAATCCCAATCGCTAAACTAAAAACCAAAATATTTGATCCCAGTACACTATAAACATCTTCTATAGTAAGTAGAAATCCAAAAATTATAGTTTGAGAACTGACGAAGAAGAAATCAAAGCTTCAAACAACAATCTGACGGTCATTTACTGCCGCCTCTGTTCTTCTCCTAGTGACCCGAATGTAGCAATAAACAGCCGCAAAAATTGCAGTAACAAGCCCTCCGATGATAACACCTCCACAGGCGACTGATTTATCGCCAGACGAAGAATGATGCTTAATCTCCATCTCCTTTTCTGGTGCTTCAGCTTTCGGATCTGCTACTCTGCTTCTCCCTGGGCTTAAATCCTCTGCATTTACAGATCCACGATCCAACGATTGGATCGCGAAGATCGACGCGAGTAGTAAGAGGAAAACAAACTGGAATCGAACCATTACAGGTCAAATTGAAGTGATTTTTGTTTTGAAATGTATGATGAATATACGGGAATGTTGTGATACGTGGGGGAGATCTGATGAGGGGATCTGTGAATTGGATGAATCTTACTCCATGAACGTGCATATATATAGAGAGAGAGACGTAGATAGAGAACGAGTATCTGTAGAAAGAGTATCGCGTGGCTTGAAATTTTGGGACTGGGAGAAGCTTCAGCGGTTCACTTGACATGTTGGAATGTGGGCCCATGGGGTCTTTATAGCTGGCCTTTTAACGACGACTGTTCATCGCATGAATGCCCGAGTTTTGTTTTATTATCCATATGTGAGTATCTTAAGATGTTCACATATTAATTAATGTCTTTTCGTGTCGTTATTGGCACTAGTTCTGATCTTATCGGCGTTTTCGGATTCGATCCGATATCCGTTTTGAAATTTGGGACCAAATTTGGAATCAACACGACGAGGGGGAGCTCCAACAATTTTGAAAATTTTTCCGACGACATCGTGCGCCGGCGTCAAAGTTTTGGTTATAATTTGATCAAATTTTGGGCCAAAATTATGGCCAAAACTTTGACCGGCCACGCCGCCACGATATAACCGGAAAATTTTCAAAATTATAGACGTCACACATCTTTTATTATTAGGAGGAACATGTGTTGTGCATTCGCTTATGTATGGGTATCTTAAGATGCTCATATATGAGCAACAGAATATTTACCAGGTTGACACTCCCATTTTTCTCTCCATATGTGAGGGATTTTATTCTCTTGTACTAATAAGGTATCTCTATTTGAAGATGATCTTATTTTCTAAAAAGTGATATCTAATTATCGCGTAAATAATGAAAAAAATAAGAATTCTCGACATGAGAAGGAGAACGTCAGCGTGAATGTTGATTAGTTTGCTTCCCATCTATTTCTTTGTCTTTTGACTCACAACACATTATTTGTAAGCAAGTCAAATCTATAACTACAACCCTATTATTTAGAAATGAGCAGATGTCTAATTAATTTGGTCACTTTATCATACGAAAGTGCATAGCATGTGATATGCAGGAAACCACATATACATTAGACGCCGGATCATTTCTACCCTATTATTTCTTCCCAAAACTCTTCATAGATAAGCCTTCATTCATCGAACAAAATATGTTTTTGATGGAAAACAAAAGGCGTGAAAAAATGATTGCTAAAGTAAACTTGTAGCATTGTTTAAAGTTTTTTCTTTCTTTCTTTTTTTAACTTATAATTTATAAATCATCTCTTATTATTCTATTAAAGTCAAATATTAGCACCAACTACATATTTTATACCTCTATTCACTTTTAAAACATCTCTAATGTAATAATATCTATTGTATTTATACAATTTTGTTCAAGCACAAGTGGGAACGCCGTTATATTTTCCGACCATATACGACATTCGTTTTGAAATTCGAGATCAAATCTAGATCTAATATGGAGAGGGAGAGCTCTAATAATTCGAAAAATTTTCTAGCAACATCGTAGTCGCCTGTCAAAGTTTTTGGCCAAAAATTTTGACCGGCAGCCACGGTCTCACCGGAAAATTTTCTAAATTATTGAAACTCCCTCTCATTATGCTGGACTTAGATCTGGTCTCAGATTTCAAAATGAGATCGTATGTAGCCGCAAAACACCTCGGGAGCTCCCTCTTGTGCTTGAACAAATTTGTATATTTATATTGCAAAAGACAATGACTTTACAATGAAAAATGTATCCAATGCATCAATATTAATATTGTGTATATGGTAAATTATTATTTGAGTTTTAGAAAAAATACAGTGAGAAAAAGTTTTTGTACATTTGTGTGTATGCTTAGCATTTAATATGCCATATAACTATTTTTAGCTATTTGTCAAATTTTTTTCCTTTCACATTATTGCATTTTAAATGCTCTTGTATATCTATACATCTTATTATTTCTACTATTCAATCTAAAAAGTTTTTTTTGAAAAAATAAAAATCCAATTAAGCACACCTTGATCTTTTCAAACAAAGCATTAAATGTCTAGATAAAAAATGTGATTTCGATCGTTGAAGTCAACTATCCCAAAATTTAGAGCGAACCAATAAGCCTGGTAGGGTTGAAATTTTTATACTCTCTCCGTTCCACAAAAATAGACCTACTAATTTTTGTACAGAGTTTAAAAAAATATATCAATTAATAATATTATTAAAAAAGTAAAATTTAAATGTATTTTCCTCAAATATCCTTTAATTTATTAATTATTACACTTTAATAGTAATTTTATTTTGTTAATAACAATAAACATTAAATAAAGATATATAAGAAAATTAATAATTTCAAAGGAAAGACGACTATTTTTGTGGGATAAACGAAAATAGTAACCAAGCTATTTTTGTGAGATGGAGGGATTACATCTTTGTATATTTTTATTCATTCTTTCTAAATTTAAATTTGGCCAAATCAATCACATTCACATATCTCATAGAACTTGTATATACTACACAAATCTCTATCATTCAACTATTTTCTCTCTCTCATACTTTACATAAAAATGTATTAAAAATTATAAAAATTTCAATCCAAGCCTCGTCATAATGCCGATATCGTAGTTTTCACTATTCATGCTTGCAATTACGCCCATGATAGGATTGAATTTTTTTTTATGGATTTTTATATAAAATAAGAGAGAATAAATGGAATTGAATGATAGAAATTTGTATAGTGCATGTAAATCCAACAAGATATATGTACGTAATTGATTTGATAAAATTTAAATTTAGAAAGAATAGATAAAAATATATAAAAATGAGTAAAAAATTCAATCCTATCATGGGCTAAATTACTACATTACCACCCATGAGATTCCTAAAACGATTGTTACAAGGAGGGTGATGGGATTGAATTTTTTATGATTTTTTATAGATTTTTATGTGAAAGATGAAAAAGAATGAGTGGAGTTGAATGGTTGAAATTTGTGTAGTATATATAGGCCCCACAAGATATGTGGATGTGATTGATTTATGATAAAGAAAGAATGGTTAAAAATGGATAAAAAAAGTTTAAAATTTTGAAAAATTGAAAACATGACATGGACAAGAACAATGACACTAAGGGTATGTTCTTTTGGTTATTAAGTTACTGGGCACGACTTTCCGTATAAAATGTGTGGTGTATATTGTATTGGAGAATGTGTGTGTGGTTGAAAATGAGTGTGGAAATACGTGCGTGTAAGAAAATATTGGAAAGAACAAGCCCTAAAATAGGTCCATCGTCCTTTCCTAAAAAAGGTCCATCGCGAACATTGAGTACAAATTGAATAATTTTGCATTGATCATATCCATGAAGTGATGAAGATCGTATATTTCTCTTAAGTCGGTAATTTATTAACGTAAAAAAAAATTGTGTAGAAAAGAAAAGGTCTTCGCGTTTCGCGTCAATCTTGGACGGTGTATATTTCTGGTCTAGCCAACTGCCGGTGTCGATAAAACAAGAAAAAGTGATCAAATGGGAATCTCCAAACAAACTAGAAATAGACAAAAGCTGCTTTGACCATATCTTTATGATCTATATCAAGAAATTGCGTATGTGTTGGTTTCTATTTATTTATTTTTAAAAAGTATCTGTTAGTATTAAAAGTTAAAATTAAATATTAATATAATAATATATTTCAAATCATCTCTTATTATTATTTGTATATATTGTGATTCTCACTACTATTCATACAAAAAATTAAATTTTAAATGAAAATAAGTTTACACGAATACACCTGACTTTAAAACCAATTCGACCCGGCTTGGGTTGGATTGCGAATTTTATTTGTACCCCCAACACCATCAATTCTTTAAAAGACTGAAATGGTGATAGAGATTGGTTTTTAATAGTTTTTAATGGTTTTTAATATAAAAGATGAGAGAGAATGAGTGAAGTTGAATGGTGGGGGTTTATAGATGTGATATGATATGTGGATGTTATTGATCTTTATATTATAAAAAAGGAGTGCCACCTAAGCACATTGCCATGTTGGCACTCCTTTAATAAATTTTTTTTAAAAACCTTATTTAGAAAATAATATTAAATGACATTTAATAATTTCATTTTCTTATTTAATTTTTTTATTTCCATATTTACTATTTTTTATTTATTTCCAAGTTGACACTCATTTATTATAAATATAAAAAAATAATTTGCAAAAAAAATTAAATGTACATTTAATAATTTTATTTTTCTTATTTAATTTATTTTGCTTTTCTTATTTATAAATATATATTTTCAATTTTGAAATGAACTAAATACATGAACCAATGAAAATCATACTATTAATAAAAACTGAAGTATCAACTAGATACTATGCTAATTTGGCACGCATTTATTTAAAATTAAAAAGAAAATCCTATTTTGGAAACAAACATTAAATATGCATTTTATTATTTTATTTTCTTATTTAGCATATTTTTCTTTCTTTATTTAATATTTTTTTATTATTTTATTTTTTATATATTTTTAATTTTTTATATAAATTTTAATTGTCGAATTATGTACATAATTGAAAATGAACTAAATACAAACATTAATGAAAAGATAATATGAGGTCAAAGTTACAAATTATAATGGAAATTGAATTATTTCTAAAAATGGGAATTAAGATTTTTCATATACATTTTAATTTTTGAATTATATATATATATGTATGTACGCGTATATATATTCTTCTCATTAAAAGAAGTTGAATTGTCAACTTGGTACAGTGCCAGTGTGCCACGTTGATAACGATTTTCTATTTTAGAAAAAAATTAGTCTTTATTTATTAAAAAAGATTAAATGAAAAATTATTTTTTAATTTATTTTTTCCATGTTAAAATAATAGTTTTAGATAGTTTTTACGCGTAATGTGCATTGTGAGTTCAGTGATCGAAAAATAAGTTTTGACTTCAATTGGTGTTTCTATTTTAGACCTTAAGTTTTCTAAATATATTATTTTGTATTTACTTTATAATTTTTTCAAATATTTAATTTATATAACATATGCTATTTCAATGCTAATTCATTATATATGTGGTCTTTAAAGAAGTTTTTCAAATTTTAAATTATTTTAGGTATGTTTGTAAAGTTTCAATTTCAACATCAATACTAAATTTAAATGTTATGCAAATTATTATTTCTCTTTTGGATTTATCATATAATTAAAAAATTTTACGAAGTTTATCAATATTATATTTACGGATCTCGTGTATCGCACATGCGTAGTACTAATTTAGGATAAAGAAATTAATAATAAATAAAAAAGTGATAAAAATTTTTATGGTTTAAAAGTGATTGATGTGATGACGAATCAATTAATTATAAAGTATGTATTCCACACATTTTTGGGTGATATGACAATTCCATTGATGTAATGTTACATCATTCAAGATATATCAAAGTGTGCATTGAAGCTAGATCAGTTTTGGTGATTAATGCTAATTGACATTTGTACATGAAAATTTACGTAATAGGTTTAATACACATAGGTCCCTCTCCTGCCCACTGAGTGATGGGGTGCTACGCCATCAAATTAAAAAAAAAAAAAAAAAAAAAATTAGTATCTACGTTAAGTGAGATGAATAATATATAACAACCCTCTAATAGTGGGGGCTCATGTAGGCCCCATAAATTTTTTTTTTTTTTTGCCCCAAATTTTGCAAAAGTGAGCGAATACATATAATATGTCAAAATCTTGTAAAAATTAAAACAAACTAATCGTGATGCAGTCGTCTCATTTCACAAAATTTAAATATATCACAATATTAGAATCTTTAGGGAAAAATATCATATGACTAATAATCGATATATGTTAGGAGTTGAACTTAAAGCCTCGGTGAAGCCTATTAAGAAATTTGCAACATGGTCAATCCCTCCTAATTATTTGCTTATAAACTGGTCTCAAATCTTTAAAAACAAATAGATTGGTTTTGTCCTTAATGTAATGTTTATTTTAATTTTTTTATCCTTAAAATATAATTTTTATTATTCATTTTTTATTCATTTCCTAATTTTCACCACTATTCAAAAAAAAAAAAAAAAAAAATTGAAAGTAGTTTTTAGCACCAAAAAATTTTGTCTAAACACATACTAAATTATAAGACCATAGTCATCACAGTTAACATCACTCCCGTTCCGATGCCAACAAGTTGGCGTCATAAGGCGCCAACACCCCCATTTTCGGGGGAAAAAAATATAGGGGTCGGGTGAGTCCCCCCACCATCAGGGGCCAATTATATATTATTCATCTCATTTAACGTAGATTCAAAAAAAATATATATATTTCAAAAAAAAAAAAAAAAAAAAAATTAGCGGTGATGTGGCGCGCGTGAAAGCGTCGCGTCGCGTATGTTAACGATATAAGTTCTTTAAACAGTTGGTAGGTGATCGTTCAGGATTCACATAGCTGTGATTAATTGTGGAAACTTTAACATCCACCAACGGCTAAACGTCATCCACCAACAGCTAAAAGTCATAATAGGAAAATCCAGTAAAATAAAAAATAAAAATAAAAAATTGCGCAAATCAAGTGTATGATTATACTGGGTGATCACCCAGCACAAATCTGGCAATTGCCTAGTTTTTTAGAATTCGTAATTTAAAAATTAGTTAAAATAAAAAGTTTGTGCAAATCGGGTGTGTGGGTTACATAGTGCGATCCTCCAAATTTAAATTGAGTGATTGCTAAGTCTAAGTTTGATTGTCTAGTCTAGTTTAAAACTAGTGGGCGTTCGATAAGTACATTTTTTTTTTCAAAATGAAAATGAGAATAAAAAAATTCTAAAAACTAACAAAACTCAAATTAAAATGCCTGAAATGTAATATCAACGTTGGCAAAGCGACTAATTGAATCTAACTCGTCGAGAAAGCATATATTATAGGCTCAAATTGGATACTATATACGAAATCAGAGATTATTATATTTCTCCTTGTAGCCCAGAAATAAACCGAGTGATCGCGCAACACAAAATCTTGACATTGTTCAGCTTTGGGTACACTAAATTTGTGTGAAATCAGGTCGCAACCAAGCCGTGCTCGACCTAGTTTAAATAATTACATCTATTTGACCTGATCTAATCTTTGTAATTTAAAAACTTACTCGATCCAATTTCCTCTTTAACTATTTAGTATTTACACGCGCCAACCCATTATTATTGTCGTTGCCGTCGAGATAAAACCATGCTCCACATTATTAAACGAGGGGGTATCCAACTGGCAACTGTCCATAAGACTACAGGTTGTCATCTAAAATGACCCACAAAAGGAAATTGCCAATATACTTTTACATCAAATAATTTATTGTTCAAGAAATATTAATTGCTCAAAATCTAGGATGCTAGGGAAACGTTCTTTTCAGTCTAGATGTCACCATATATTGCCCACTAAACGGCAGTTGGCTTAAAATTAATTTCTGCATCATTTAGATTTTACTAAAAATGCTCAACTTGCATTTACAAATTACAACCTTCATTTCCGAGGGAAAAAAAAGAAAAAAAAAGAAGAAAGAAGAAGGAAGAAGGAAGAAGGAAGAAGGCATTTACCACCACTGTATTTACTTTCTAGAAATAAGGGTTTTTCCACACTCTTCACAAATCTAATTAAAGGCTTTAATGCACTCAATGTACTAGTTATAAAGTGTGATTGAGCGACAATGTCAAGTTTGGAATATAAGTGGGCATAATTGCTATGCGCGAAGTAAACGAAAAGTATGCAAAATAGCAAGACCAAATTTTGAGTTTAGCATTGCTTAAAAAATGTTGAAGCTAACTTTTTAGAACAAAGCATATAGCTACTACATTACAACTAAATCCACACATTTTTATTCTTTATAATTAACTTATTTGATAGTAATGCATAACAATATCTATAATGAGCTCCATCTACAATTTATTGATGTCGATACAATTTTTTATCTATGGTATATACGCCAATCGAAATAATTGAAATTAACATATATATATATATATATATAGAGAGAGAGAGAGAGTCATACAGTCATGATCGAGTTGATAGCTTACTACTATTTAGTTTTACAAATGAGCCAGCTCACATAATGTTTTAATTAACCTATTGCATTTGAGAAACATTTTTAATGTACGTGTATTTAATTTATTTATATCTAAAATTAACTAAAATCGCTTAATCAAAATTAACTTCAGTATTGAAAATACATATCAAATAACTATTTGTTATTATATATACACATCTTATAATCCCAGTATATTATTCCAAGTAAAAAATTAAAATTTTCGCAAAAAATGAAGTTGGCCTGAAATATGTATGCAAAGAATCACAATTTTTGTGGCCTTGATTTGCTACGCACTCCACATTTGAAACCATAATTAAATGTGTGTGATACTAGTAAGTTACCTAACGTCGATGCACCGCCATTTACAATAATTGAGACCTCTTTAAAAACCCAACCGAGTGTCAGATTGACATTGTCATTTGGTATATATGGTTGACCAAGGAATCAACTTGATCCAACGATGGACTAATTCAGAGTTGACGACATATGGGAGTGTAGAACCCTAATCTACAATTTGAAATCCATGACTTCGCCATGGTATATCAAGTATCAACGTCTAAGTTTTGAGAATATAAAAGGATCAAATAGCTTAATATATGTCAAATTTCATCCTATATCAACCAGGTTGAACTCTATACGAGGATATGAAGTTTGAGATTGTATCTAGCTTTCAAACATTCTAATCTTGTAATCTCCGAAGGATAGTTCATTTTGTCTAACGTCCAACGGCGCCATTAATGGACCCCACAAGTATTTTGGAATTTATTTTTTGATCACTTTTATTTTATTTTATTTTTTTTTTTGGTAGAAAAATATTTAGATGAAAATAAATCTAATTCAGCTATGCTACATTGAAATGATGGTGACTGAGATCAAAATCAAATTTACTTTTGAAAGTATTTCTCTATATATTTCGAATACGTTGGTTTCAAGAAATATGGAAAAAATAGTAAATGCGAGATGGAAAATTTGTATTAGGAGTGTTCATTTTATACTTATAATAATAGATTAGAAAAAGTTAATTCATTCAATAATATTTTTACTAGTATTAATTATATTATCGTGTCTTTTGGAGAAAATTTGCTTGATTAACGTGTGCTCCCAATAAATTTTTATCCTAAAATGTACAATGTTACTTACATTTTATCGTCGATTATAATTTAAATACTTAAAAATTTTACTAAACAAAAATAAGAAGTGTTATATTTATTGACTATATCCTAAGTCTATTTATAATATATATTAAATTGATGTGTATTCATCTGATTTACTAAAATTTAAATGTGCATGTATATGGTATACCTTTATAACATGTTGGACTTTTCGTGTACTGAAGAATATGCCGGATCCCTAAACTTCAAATACAAAGTAAGAATCTTTCAAAAGGCATATGGAGCCTTCCCATCCCACTCTATATAGAGAGTTAAGTCCCTCTCTTCTTCGGCCTCTGTTTAGTTTGGCCGGTCTATAAATGCTTTATGTTCTCCTCAACCTTCAACTAAACTTGTGCGTCAGACATATACATAGTCATACCGACAAGATATCAAAAAGTCATAAAAATAATATTGAACTTTAGGCCAATGCCGAGAAGCAGTCAACCAGGAGTAAATAATTAAAGATTAAAAATATTGTTACTAGCCAACTTAAGAATTACTTACTTTTAACATCGGTGAAGATTAACATAATGTCTGGTAGGCTTATTAATTATGGGAGAAATGAACTGTTGACTAATATTCCGTTTGAATTTATATTCCCTTTTAAATTTGAATTTGACAAAAGAAATCACATTTATATATCTCTTGACATCTATGTGCGGACGTGGGATCAGGGCAGTGTCTCGCACCAGTTGAGAATAATTCTAAATCGCCATTAGGCCATTAAATCATCCCCTCCCCACCCCGCCCCGCTACCCCCACATTTATTATTTGTTTACTTGGAATGGCTCTCAATTCAAGTCACACGAAAGCAAATTCCTAGCCACATATTGCTTTTCTTTAATTATTATTATATCGTAGGAGGAATGATGGGGTACTCACGCCGGGAAAAAATTAGTGTGGGCCATATCGACTCTTCCAATATTAAGAGACAGTTATATATTATTCATCTGATCTAACGTAGATATTTCAAAAAAATTTTTAAAAATTTTTCCGGATGACCTGACTCCTTGTGAAGACTCCACGTGGCATGAGTTCAATACCCACATGAGTATCCAAACAAAACCATATATTGTACATATCAAAAGTTGCTTGATCGTAAGTCGATGACATAGTTGTTCACCAATCAAATTTGTCTAATAGGAATTATCTATCACAAGTGGTTCAAATTAAATTTCTTTTCCCAAAAAAAAAAATGAAAAAAGAAAAGCTCAACTTGATTGTAATCCAAAATAGTGAAAATATTATTAATAATAAGTTAATAACTATATTTCTCGAAAGAAAAAATCTAGACAAAAGAAGGTAAAGTTTGATTAAACTTAAATACGTCGGGAATCGGGATAGAGGTCATGATTCCCGTACCCATCCTGTTCTATCATCTCCATCTCGAGTCTTAACTATTAACTCTTATCCCCATCTCAATCCCATGCATGTTTGAGCAAAGATTTCTGGATTCATTCAAGTCGGGTCCCTATCGATGTCGGGTACCATTGTCATCCCTCTCTTCCATTATATCTTATTTTATGTGAACTTTTGAAATAAGATAATGGTTAAGTGACAGGTGTGAGGGCCCAAAAAGTCAAGCCCAAAACCCACAAACTCCAACCCAAATCAAGCGAAACAAAAAGCCAAGCAAAAAGGTGCCATTCATGTCAATTACTCAAGGACACAGAAGAGTCTAAGACCCGATTAAGATACAAGGCCCGACATTATATCGGGCTATATTAAATCTTGAAGATTAATCTGGACCACTGATTTTTCGTGAAGAATAATGAGGACCGTCGATCAAGGCTTGTATAAAGACCTTCTGATCAATTATTATGGATCACTAATCACTTCCTCATTCTTTCAAACCCTAATTCTCTGTTCTCTCTTCATTCACACGGTCTATATAATTCTTCTTTTCAATGTTGTTATTAATCTCATTTTGTTGTAAATATACTTTGGATATTATATATATATATATATATATATATATATAATATCTACTATGTGAATGCCTATTTTACCCCCTAAGTGTATTGTAATTTACACATTTGCCATTTTGTAACTCTATAAATAGGGGTGTTCTTTCCCCCACTTAACATAATAAAATTCTCTCATTCTCCTCTCTAAATATTCATCTTACTTCCTCTATCTTCATAAATTTTATATCATCCCATCAAATCTGTTATTCCATAACACGTTATCAAAGACGATTGCTCGCCTCTAATATACATCCAACTAAAGGGTAATATAACAACTTATTTTGAACAAAGGTATGTAGAACATCCTTGTAATTTAATTCAAGTTGTGGGATGAAACACCAAATGAAGAACACACACTCTGTATATTAGATAAATAGTTTTACCGCCATGTTGGATGGTTTAGGAAATTCTTTATTGATGACCGTCATGTTGGATGGTTTAGGAGATGGTTTAAAAGATTCTTTATTGATGATCGCCATGTTGGATGGTTTAGGAGATTTTTTTTTTATATTGATTTATGAATTATTAAATGGTATACCAAGCCACCAAATAGTCTAATTATTTTACAATTCAAATACTGAAAATACCCATTTTCGTGATGAGTACAACTATCATAAATTGAGAGGATACACGAATTCCTACATTTTTGTGTACTCTAGTTACCACACTCAAAGGAAGATCACCCAAATGGAGGTTTAACTAGTTATACACTTTATATTAGTTAAATTCCTACATTTTTTTTTGTACTCCTAGTTACCACACTCAAAGGAGACTGCCACCTAGTGGAGGTTTTACTTAGTTATACCGCTTATATTAGCTAAATTTATTGAAAGCTAATCTATACTATACTATTTGCATTACATTTTTTTGGTATCCTACCACATGATTGATAAAGAATTAATTATACTTAAAAATTTTCTCAAGAGAATATTTCTCCTTCAAAACCCACTATTAATTCACCCAACTTTTATTTTTTTACACTTGCTTTAATTATTACCAAACAACATCATATCAACCCACTATTAATTCACCCAACTTTTATATTTTTACACTTGCTTTAATTATTACCAAACAACATCATATCAACCTACTTTTCTTATAAATTTAACAATAATTAAATATATAATGGCAATTATCTTGTCTAGTTAGTTGATGTAAAAGTAATAATTTTGTCTAGTTAATTAATGTTCTAACTTGTTTTTTTTTACTGTTATTTTATAGTATGGCATCAAATATCACAAAATTAGAGTTCATGACTCTCGATATTATCGAAAGAATTATCTATCATGGATTCTTGATGCCAAAATGCATTTAAATGCAAAAGGCCTCGGAGATACAATTAAAGAAAAAAATGAAACATCAGAAAAGGACCAAGCCAATGCTATGATTTTTCTTCGTCATCATCTCGACGAAGCACTAAAAAAATGAATATCTTACAGTTGAAGATCCTTCGGAACTTTGGAACAATTTAAAGGAAAGATATGATCATCAGAAAACAGTAATCCTCCCCAAAGCTCGTTTCGATTGGTTACATTTAAGGCTACAAGATTTTAAATCAAGAAATGAATATAACTCCGCTATGTTCAAAATTACTTGACACTAAAATTATGCGGAGAAACAATTACGAGAATGATATGTTAGAGAAAACATTCTCCACTTTTCATGCCTCAAATGTTGTCCCGCAACAACAATATAGGAGCGAGGCTTTAAAAATATTCGAGTTGATATCTTGTCTACTTGTAGCGGAACAAAATAACGAAATTAATGAAAAATCATGAATCTCGCCCAACGGGATCTTTACCAATGCCTCAAGTGAACAATATAGCATCTACAAGTCGTGGACGAGGATACAACGGGCGAGGATACAGTTTTGGCATTAATCGAGGCAGAGGTCAAGGCCGTGGCCGTGGACGAAATTTTTCATGGCATCGAAATAGTCATGACAGTTTCCCGAAATTTAAGAAAGTAAATAATTATGGTGAAAGAAGGGGAAATCTCTATAAAAGAAATGTGAAGGAATCGATAAGAGAGCGGATAATTCATGCCATAGATGCGGCATGAAAGGACACTGGGCAAAAGTCTATCGAACTGCTAAACATCTTGTTGATTTATATCAAGCATCTAAAAGGGAGAAAGTAAATAACATTGAGACAAACTTCTCATATAAAGACGACACTCCACTCTTGGAGCCATCAAAAGCGACACATCTTGAGATTGCAGATTTTTACGAACATAATGAGAATTGATGTTTACTATGGTATCTATATATGTATGAAACCTACTTATGTGTGTCTCAGATAATAAATAATGATGTATAATATGTGTGTATCTGAGTATGTATGTGTGTAAGCATTATATTCGTTTTATATATAAATAAAATATTATATTCTAAAATTCATCATTTCTTTTGAAGGAGAAAGAATATTGATCACCTATTGATTGACTCCAAGGTCATGGATGAAGAAATTTGTTTAGCGGATAGTGCTTCGACACATTCTATATTAAGAAACAAAAAGTATTTTTCAAGTTTGGCTATGATAAAGAATGATGTAATAACAGTATCAGGTTTGGCAGCAATTATTGAAGGCTCCGGAAGAGCAAATATCATATTGAAAGGGGGAACACGAATCATTATCAATAATGCTTTGTTTGCCCCAAAATAAAAAGAAATCTATTGAGTTTTAAAGACATACTGAGTAATGGGTACCATATTGAGACAAATGAAAAGAAAATAATGCGGAATATCTATATATAACTTCTATGATTTCCGAAAGGAAACATGTGTTGGAAAAGTTGCCCGCATACGCTTCCGGTTTATACTATACCAATATTAATACAATTGAAGTACATATTACATCTAGCCTAAGATTGAAAATCCAAAAGATTTCAATATTTGGCATGACCGTTTAGGTCATCCTGGTTCGACAATGATGAGAAGAATAATTGAAAATTCAAGTGGGCATTCTCACAAAAGTCAAGATTCTTCAATCTAACGAATTTTCATGTGCTGCATGTTCTCAAGGAAAATTGATAGCGAGACCATCACTAGCTAAGGTCGGAAATGAATCTCCAGTATTTCTAGAACGGATACAAGGTGATATATGTGGGCCCATTCACCCATCATGTGGACCATTCAGATATTTTATGGTTTTAATAGATGCATCTACAAGATGGTCCCACGTATGCTTATTATCCACTCGAAACATGGCATTTGCGAGATTGCTAGCACAAATTATAAGATTACGAGCACATTTTCCAGATTATCCAATCAAAACGATCCGACTAGATAATGCTAGTGAATTTACATCATAGGCTTTTAATGATTATTGTATATCAGTTGGAATAAAAGTTGAACATCCAGTTCCTTATGTTCATACTCAAAATGGCCTCATTGAATCATTTATTAAAGCCTCCAATTGATTGCCAGGCCACTACTCATGAGAACAAAACTCCCACTTTCTCGCATGGGGATATGCTATTTTACATGCAATGAACTTGTAAGGTTAAGGCCAACATCCAACAATAAATTCTCCCCATTACAATTAGTCTCGAAAAATGAGCCTAATATTTCTCATTTGAGGATATTTGGTTGTGCAGTATATGTACCCATTACTCCTCCACAACGTACTAAGATGGGGCCTCAAAGAAGGTTGGGAATATATATTGGTTTCGAATCTCCGTCTATAATTAGATATCTTGAACCCCAAACAGGCAATATCTTCAATGCACGCTTTGCCGATCGCCAATTTGATGAAACATTATTCCCACCTTTAGGGGGAGAAGATAAAAAGTTGGAAAATGATGTGACACGCATAAAGGTTGGAAAAGGAAGTGATATGGAATACTACAACATTATCCAACCTAGATCCTGCGCCTTTGGGCAATGCGAGCAAGAAGTTCAAAAGATAATTTACTTACAAGGAACAGCAGATCGATTACCAGAAGCTTTTACAGATGCCAAAGGGATAACTAAGTCACATATTCCAGCTGAGAATGCCCCTATGAGAATTGAGATTCCAAAACAAACTAAAATTGCAAATGAATCGAGAATACAACAAAAACGTGGTAGACCTATTGGATCAAAAGACAAAAATCCTCGAAAAAGAAGGGGATCAAATGCGCAAAATAATCGCATTAAAGAAACAGAAGGTCTTAATGAATCAGTAGATGAAATCAAGCAAGAACCCCCTGAGAAAGTTCAGGTACCTGAAAGCGATGAAATTAAAGAGATCTCTATAAACTATGCTTTCACAAAGAAGAAATGGAATAGAAAAGAAACAATTATCAATAATGCATTTGCATATAATGTTGCACTTGATATAATCAATGAAGTTGAAGATGTTGAACCAAAATCTGTTGATGAATGCCGACGAAGAAATGATTGGTTGAAATGGAAAGATGCCATTCAAGCGAGCTAGACTTCGTTAGAAAACGAAATGTTTTCGGACCTATAATGCGAACACCAAAAGAGGTTAAACCAGTAGGGTACAAATGGGTGTTCGTGCGAAAACGAAATGAGAAAAATGAAGTGGTGAGATATAAAGCACGACTGGTGGCACAGGGATTTTCGCAAAGGCCCGGCATTGATTATGAAGCAACATACTCCCCTGTAATGGATGCAATCACCTTTCGATATCTTGTCGACAATCGCACATGAGAAGCTCAATATGAGACTAATGGATGTGGTTACTGCATATTTATATGGTATAATTGACAATGATATCTATATGAAAATCCCTAAAGGATTGAAGTTGCCTGAAGTATACAATTCAAATGATCGTGAAATTTATTCGATAAAACTTCAGAGATCATTATATGGGTTGAAACAATCTGGACGCATGTGGTATAATCGTCTAAACGAATATCTTCTGAAAGAAGGGTATAAAAATAATCTTATATGCCCATGCGTCTTTATAAAAAGGTCACCTTCAGGATTTGTTATTATTGCCGGATATGTAGATGATCTAAATATTATCGGAACTGATGAAGATATTCCAAAAACAGTTAATTATTTAAAAGCAGAATTTGAGATGAAAGATCTTGGGAGAACTAAGTTTTGTCTTGGCTTACAAATTGAACATTTCAAAGATGGGATATTCTTACACTAGTCCACATATACAGAAAAGGTCCTTAAACGATTTTATATGGATAAAGCTCACCCACTAAGTACCCCAATGAGTGTTCGGTCACTTGATGTGAAAAAGGATCCTTTTAGACCCCGAGAAGATGATGAAGTGGTCCTTGGACCCGAAGTACCATATCTTAGTGCAATCGGTGCACTATTATATCTTGCTAATAATACAAGACCGGATATAGCCTTTGCAGTAAATCTATTAGCAAGATATAGTTCTGCTCCTACACAAAGACACTGGAATGGAATCAAACATGTGTTTCGCTACCTTCGAGGAACAGTAGATATGGGCCTATTTTACTCAAATAAAACTAAACCTGAATTAGTTGGTTATGCTGATGCAGGATATTTATCTGACCCACATAAAGCAAAATCCCAGACAGGTTATCTATTTACATGTGGTGGAACTGCAATATCTTGGCGGTCGATCAAACAGACACTCACAGCCACATCTTCAAACCATGCAGAACTGATAGCAATATATGAAGCAAGTCGAGAATGCGTATGGTTGAAGACGATGATACAACATATTCGAAAAGAGTGTGGTTTATCCTCTACTACAACCAATCCAATTATATTGTATGAGGACAATACTGCTTGCATAACCCAACTAAAAGATGGATTCATTAAAGGCGACCGGACGAAACACATTTCACCAAAGTTCTTCTTCACTCATGAACTTGATAGGAGTAACTTGAAATTGATGTACAATGTATCCGTTCTAGTGATAATCTTGCACTGCTGACGGCGAAGGCACTACCGATCGCAACATTTGAAGGATTGATACGCAAAATCGGGATGCGCAGAATTAAAGATATCAAGTGATATTATATTGAGGGGGAGAAATTTGAGCTGTACTCTTTTTCCCTTCGTCCAGGTTTTATCCCACTGGGTTTTACTGGCAAGGTTTTAACGAGGCAGCGTTCTAAAATTTTAGTATTACTGTTTTTCACTTAATAAAATAGTCATTCAAGGGGGAGTGTTGTAAATATACTTTGGATACTATATATATATATATAATATCTACTATGTGAATGCCTATTTTACCCCCTAAGTGTATTGTAATTTACACATTTGCCATTTTGTAACTCTATAAATAGGGGTGTTCTTTCCCCCACTTAACATAATAAAATTCTCTCATTCTCCTCTCTAAATATTCATCTTACTTCCTCTATCTTCATAAATTTTATATCATCCCATCAAATCTGTTATTCCATAACACATTTCAAGTTCTATAACATTTTTAAGGGTTATGCTTAGAGAACTAGTTTCGGTCGATTTTAACGTGGAATGATCAAATTCTGATTTGTAATTGATCATTTTTGAAAACTATTTGATTGCAAATTTGTGCCATTAGTTTCTTTGAAATTGAAAATATTTATGTTTATAAATTGTTTTTGGATTTAGATTTACTTCACAAGATAATAAGAATAGAAAATCAATGTAAATAGTAAATAGTAGCACCATATAGGTCATCATCGCTGGAGATGACAACGACCTAAAATTGAGTCCTCCCCAGTGGAATTGCAATATATATCATTTTGGCCGCTTTTTTGTTGAGGCACGCCGTTGGGTATAATAATAAATAATAATATTAGTGCTCACTTTTGGTTCTTCTTTTTAAAAATTTTTAAAAATAAAAATTTACTCACTTTTTTTATTTTCTATTTTTGCACGTCCCTTCTAAATTCACAAATCCAATTTCATATATTACATTGACACATATTTTATCATTACTTTTGAATATCCTTTTTTTTTATAGAACAATCTCAATCCGAAAATCCAAATTTGAGATAGAATTTTATTGATTTACAAAAAAAAAGATACAGGGGGGAAGGGGGGGGGGCATAATACCTGACTTCATAATAAAAATAACATACAAAGTAAAACCTTGTAAGCTAAAAACCAACCTCAACCAAGAAAACAAGCTTAACTAGATATTAATCTTATATTAGGCATATCTATTTTATCTAAGTAGATGAGCCTCCTAACACTACCTACCAACTCCTGTGGCTGCATAAACTCGAAACACTTTTCCTTATGCCCTTGATTAGCTGGGAAGTTCGCAACCCAATTACCTTCCCCTCCATGTGTGCGTGAACGTGATCTCCATATTAGTTTTATGTCTTCTTAACTTGTCCAAATAATATTACAAATTCCATGGGGCAGCACACTTATTATTACAAATGTTAATAGCCATTCAGAAGCAGATTCAACCCAAACAAACTTATAGTGCAGTTGCCAACATAGCTCAACACCAATTACAATGGCCTTCATCGATCTCAGTAGCCACTTTTGAAATCATTTTTATATCTCTCTTTTTCATTTTTCACTTTTCCGTTCTTTCTTTTTCTCAAATATCTTTTTTATACTCAATTAAAATAATACTTCTATATTTCTTCTCTCTTCCTCTCATTGGTCACTACACACAAAGTGCCAATTTTGGAGATGCCCTAAATTGATATTCTAATTATTTTCTCTCCTAATTTTACTTGATTATGTGTAATCATTGATATATATATATATATATATATATATATATTATATTTACCTTAATTTGAAATTGACATAAAATATTCTTGATTTGTGTTTTTAATTATATTTAGTTCTATCAGCATTGATCTGTATACTAATGTCTTTTTTTTTTTCAATAAATACAATATTTTATGAAAATATTCGTAGTTTTTCACGCATTTGAGTATTAATAGTACAAATAATCATGAAATGATTTTCAAAATAAATTAATTGTCGAGAATAACTAATAAAAAAAAATAAAAAATTAATAGAATCAGCAAGCATTTTTGAACTTTACAGTATTAGGCTGAAGATAATTCAAGGAGTGAATTTCGAAAATTGACAAACTTTATATCTAATATTTCCAAGTTCCAACTAGTAGCTAGCTAGGAATAGCCAGTTCCTGAATACTACACAAGGAATATTGATAAATTAAAGACAAAATCTAATAAATAAACTGAAAAGTGTTTATAATAAATACTTCACATGCAGTTATATATGTAGTACAGTAATACTTTGATGATAATATTAATGAGAGTCACACTAGACAGAGTAACAAAATTTACTACCCCCTTTTTTGCAATTTTTGACTTAAATATATTGTTCTCTACTCTTCTGCATTTAATATGTACTGCAAATGCTCTCATGGACTACATATTGTAATTCAATTACACTCCTCACGTAAAATAAGCACTGTTGAATCGTTTCAGTAACTTTGTTCATTACAACCTTTCTTCCTAAAAGTGTGACTGCAGAAATTCATCACCATCGCTCACAAGTCTAAAACCCTGTGACATCTCTCTTTTTCATGTGACTCACACTTTTGCCTGTGACTAGCTTCAATTGCTTTTTATCCTTCCTATTAGGGCTCCTATAAATATATATAATGTTAGTTGTATATGCAGTTCTTCAGTTCTTCTCCGACAAGTAAAGGTGTTACGTTTTGGATCGAACAAGCTCGATTACGTAATTAAGAAAGAAGGAGAGAAGAAAATATGATCATGAAGGGTTGTGTAATTATTTGCTGTCTACTTCTCCTTCCATTAGTCATGCATGCAAGGCACATCGGCAAACTACACTCACGTAAGATTCTTTCGTTTCGCAAATGATCTCCTACTCGTCCCCAAGCGAGGCATGGGATGTCCTGCTTCGCTAGGCATGTCGGTCGAGTGTGTAATCAGTATTGTCCTTCTTTTTTGTTGATCGTAACTAAATTCAGATCTGCTATCTTACTTTTTGTTGCTGTTTCGTCCAATCAAAATAGCATATACATACACAACAAAGTGTATTAATTCAATAATATATACTGTTTTAATTGGTCCTAACAATCTAATTAAGAGACTGAAAATCGTAATTGGTAGAAGAAAATTCACTCTTAACGTTGGCGTTAGCTATGTTAAAGTTGTTATTTGGTTTTTCTCGTCAAAAGTAAAAGTGAAATTTTGATAGAGGTCATGTTTATGGAACTAACCATATATATGTTTGACAGATAATGAGCATCATCATCAAAATGCATTGTCTAACAAGAAGGAAGCAAATGTGAAACCTGATTTTTTTGTTGATCACAAAAGGGCACCATTGACGCATAGAAGAACTGTCCCGCTCCAAATCGCCGGGTCGAGATTACCGGATTGCTCGCATGCGTGTGGATCATGCACGCCGTGTCGGTTGGTTATGGTTAGCTTTGTGTGCTCATCGCTTGAAGAAGCTGAGACATGTCCAATGGCTTACAAATGCATGTGTCATAACAAGTCATATCCGGTTCCATGATGTTTCATTTTGTAGGATTTTTTGTATTTTAATTTTCTGCTAGATTTAGTTTCCTATGTGTAATCAAAGAGTTCATTTCTAGTTTATAATCAGTGTTTTCAAAGTGTTGATAGTCCAAGATTTCGTTAATTATCTTGCGAAGGAACTGAAACAATTTCAATTTGTACTCATTCGTCACACACTAGTAAATACTATTAAACATTAACGAAAATAACGAAGCATATGTAATATTAAAATATATTTCAATAATATTTTATAAATTTTCATCCAACCTATTATCTTGCAGAAAAAAATAGTCATATCAATTATCGTTTTAGCACTTTACTAATTTTATAATTGTTTCTTTATAATATTTTATCATTGTTTTAGAACTTAACTAATTTTAAAAATAATGTGACATTGAGGAAAATTAAAAATTATAATTTATACCTTTAATATAAATTTATTATTTTTTCTACCTTTAATATAAATTTATTTTGAATATATTAAACATTTAATCTACACAATTAGTTAGAACACAAAAGATGCACTTATAAGGAAAAAAATATGCTGCCTAAAAATGAAAGAAAAATCATTCTCTAAGAAAAAGAATAATTTAAATATAAAAATATATGTCTCAAGTATTTGCCTTGTAAAAAGGAAAAAAAAATAGCTATATTTTTTTAGGGATTTTGACGCAAATGGTCCCAAAAAACTAGTCATATTGCAGATTTAGTCCCAAATAATAAAAAGTAGCGCAAATGGTCCCAAAAAAACTTTGGTGCGCAAATGGTCCATTTGGATGGAATCCGTCTGTTTAACCGTTAGTAAAAGTCAATTGTTGAAAACTTGGGTGCACATTTGGTCCATTTAACTTGAAATAAATTGCAAAAAAGGTCCTAACTTTAAATATTATTATAAACAAGTTCCAAAGTTTGAAAAATATATACTTTAGTCACAAATTTAGTTAAATTGTATAATTGTATATTTTAATTTTTCTATGAGTGCTTATTTGATCGTAATTAATTTTATTGAATTAATTTGATACCGATTAAATGGTTTTTATCAGAAATTTCAACACAGTAGCATTTGTTCGTATTAATATAGTATCACAACTTTCGAAAATTTTCTTTAGCATTAGAGACGCGCACCTATATTTATTAGCATTTTCTTTTGATTTTATATTTCTAATAAAATTTTATATAGGTACAATAATTATATTTATTATTAGCTGTTGGTTAAAATCAAAATGTGCGCGTCTCTAATGCTAAAGAAAATTTTGAAAGTTGTGATACTATATTAATACGAACAAATGCTATTGTGTTGAAATTTTTTTGATAAAAACTATTTAATAGGTATCAAATTAATTCAATAAAATTAATTACGTACCAAATAAGTACCCATAGGAAAAATAAAATATACAATTATACAATTTAACTAAATTTGGGACTAAAGTATATATTTTTCAAACTTTGGGATTTTATTGTAATAATATTTAAAGTTAGGATCTTTTTTGCAATTTATTTCAAGTGAAATGGACCAAATGCGCACCTAAGTTTTCAACAATTGATTTTGACTAAAGGTTAAACGGGCGGATTCCATTCAAACGGACCATTTGCGCACCAAAGTTTTTTTTGGACCATTTGCGCTACCTTTTATTATTGAGGACTAAATCTGCAGTATGCTAGTTTTTTGGACCATTTGGGCCAAAATCCCCTTTTATATATATATATATATATATATATATATATATAAGTCAATTTTGCAACCTTGAATTATTTAAAAAAATAAAAGATAAAAATAGATCATCATTTATGCAATTATGTTTAAATGAATATCAATAAAAAAAAGACAAAAATATTAAGTAGGGAACACGGTTCCCATAAATTTAGGGAAACGTGTTCCCATTTCCCATAATTAACTTGGTTCATGGAAACCTTAAGAAAATAGTAGGATTAAATTAAAAATAAAAAATAAAAAACTATGCCATTTAGGCGAGAAAATGCAGTATTAATTATGGCAGTACTCCTTCTTTTATACTCCCTCCGTCCCACTAAGATAGGCAAGTATTCCTATTTTGTCCGTTCCAAATTATAGTCCAATTTCCTTATTGAATGTATAATTTATTTTCCATGTACTAAAATACACATATTTAAGATAATTGGAATATTAAATATCAAGATAGATATTTCATCTCCCAAGATATTTAAACATGTTCACACTACTTTTTGACCATTCAATATAGGGGTAAAATTGGAAGAATATATGAATATCTTATAATTCCAAGAACATTTAAGATGTCTTCTTAATATGTGTGAAAAATGGTGGGTGCCTATCTTAGTGGGACGGAGGGAGTATATATAAAGATAAAGATGATTAATTATTTTTTCATGCATGAAATAATTAATTTATTTTTAATAGTTGAATTAATTATGTTACAACTTGTTTTGGTCACATGATTTATTTAGAATGTCCTAGAATTATTATAGTACATGTGATTAATTAAAAAGTTATGTTGGAAATAAATTGGGACTCATATTCTTGCTACTCAACGTGCCCCAAGAGTTTCAAAGCTTGAAGGACAAGTTTGGTCAACTTACCTAGATTGCCTAAGACTCTATGTGTACTTTAGTTGCTAAGTTGTCAAATTCTACAAGATAAAGTGAGACTTTAATAATATAATTATTTTTACTTACCTTGTATTTTTTCTTATCCTACACCTAATATTTGATTATTTGTTTTGTATGATTTTATGTGTAATAAGAGTCTTTTGTGGTAAGGTAACCTATTACACATACTTAAAAAAGGAGTCAAAGTTGATAGAGACGATGACACACATATGCACGTTAGAAACATACATACACATAGTGCTTGAGTTCCACAAGTCTTCTTTGATTCCTCTATGCACTTGTTAAATAGATCAATTGAGATTCAACGCTTAATTCTGCACCTTGATTTTAATCGAGCGTTGAAAGGTTCTCCGGGAGGAGTCCGGTCCACTACGAAAAGCAACACGAAGAAATATGCACGGGATGTGAAGATTTGTTGGTGGCTCAAGCAAATACAAAAAGTTATGAAGAGCGGTGAGATGCTGGTTCGTATTACATGCTATGAGAAAGTAACATGAAGTGTTTCTCGCTATTATCTTAAATGTTGTATTATTTATACGTAAACATGCTTTGGGTTGCTTGTGCTGAGTTAAATTTTGTTGACTAGTGGATCAGTTTTTGTCTATCGGCTATGAACACATGGTTTTTTTTATTTTTTATTTTTTATTTTATATATCCAAATGGGTTTTCTACGTTAAAATCTCGTGTGTTTTCTTTTTATTACATTTCTATTATTCGCTAAATATAGGGGTAGACAAAATAACCGGATCCGAATCAACTGAATCGGAATCGGACCGAATCGTTAGATTTGGTTTAATTTTCGCCGAAAAATTTAACCGTTTTGGCATAAAATTCGAGAATCGTATGGTTTGGTCCGGTTTTCGGTTCTTATGTTGGAACCGTAAAACCCAAAACCCCATTACTTTGTGTATTTCTATTTTCATTTTCTCATAAGTCCCGACACAAGTCATCCAACTCAATTTTCTTATTTTGAAATTTAATAACTTAATCTTAGTTCTAATAAAATAACTCTAAAAATAAAGTTGAAAAGTCAAAACTTTCTCTAGAGGATCTTCAGATCCGAAGTCAAAAAGCAAAAGGCAAACCCAAAGCCTGAAAGTCAAACAAAAACCTTAAACTAAGAAAATGACTTGAGTTCTTGAGCTGTGTTTTGTTGGTGCCAATTCACTGCGGCTGAAGTAAATTTTAAAGGCGAAGCGCTACTGTGAAGAGACTACTTCAATACTCACAAATCAAAATGGCACCAATTAGATAAAGAGTATGTGATATATATGCCCAAGCTCTCCCTTTCTTTTTAGTTTCTAGTTAACTTTCTCAAGTGGCATTACTTAGTACTATTTGATTGATGAAAAAAATGAATTCTTTGGCCTATTAATTATTGAAATGTGTTTTAAAAAATGAAGAACCGAAACAAGAACCGATAAAAATCCAGAACCAAACTTTAGCCGAATCGGTTTGGTTCGTTTAAATGAATGGAACCGAACCGAACCGAACAGAACCGAAACTTTTGGTTTGGTTCCAGTCCTTTCGATACCCGAAACAAATCGAGTTTGTCCACCCCTAGCTAGATATATCTAGGCATGGGTAACTTAACCACAAATGTTTCTGTTAATTAATAACTCATATACGTCTCACGTAGGTTTAACAGAAACTAACTATGCATTATGAGATCATGAGTCAGATACGCATGGGTCATCTGTAATTAGACAACTTCGAATTTTCATACATGATATGACTACTTTAATATTTCTGCATGTTTAATAAATATCATAATTAAAAATATTTTGGATGGAAATCCTCCAACTTCTTTTTTTTTTTTTTTGAATGGATCCAAATTCTTCTTTAATAATTCTAATCTGAACTCCTTGTCTGACAACCAAACTCAATAAGGACAACTTTGTCAAGTTAAATAAATAAGTGTCCAACCAATTAAATATTTAAAAAATATTATTAAATTAAAATTAGAAAAAAAATGAAAGTATTTTTTATTGGAAATCGCATTTTTACATGATATGACTACTTTAATATTTCTGCATGTTTGGTAAATAATATTATGTATACAATTTTTCTTGTTGAATAAAATATTATATATACAATTTTTTTTTTGAATGTATGTATTATGTATTATATATACAATTTTGGTGGGTACTTTTGTTGCAAGTAACAATCATGGGAAAAATGTGGACAGACATAAATAACATAAATGGATTCCGCATTAAATGTATACAACCAAGGTTGCCAAGGGCCAGTACCTTGTGGAAGTATCGAAGCAGTATTGCAATTTAGCATGCATGAATTAATATACTAGTAAATTTAATAATCTCCTCTATTTTCTAATATTAGTATTTTCCCCGTATGATACACGAAAAGTTATAAGATGATTTATTTATATAAAATAATATTAATATAAAATAAAAATAATAAAGCATATGTAATATTATAAATTTTAATAACGGTTTACAAATTTTGATATGAACCATTATCTTGTAACAAAAAATATCATATCAGTTGTCGTAATTGATGATTTTATATAATAAAACAAAATATTTGGAATTAAATCTTACACAATACTTTTATAAAAAAAGCTCCTATTAAAATTTTTGCTAAATTTTGATCGTCAATGTCATTCAAGTAGCTAAGCCATGATGATATTTTTTAGCACAGATTTTTGAATATTAAATTTTGGAGAATTTATGTGATGTGGATTGTGTATTGTATGACATGATAAGATATATATAAAGTATTTATATGTGAAACTCTACATATTGATTTTTCGGTAACAAAAATTTGTGTAAACTAATTGAGAAAAAATCACTAATGCATGCAATACTAAATATAAAAAAGAAAAAAAAATAGTTTTTGATACTTTTAATTTTTTGGCAAAAATGAAGAGATGATTAAATAATAATTTTAATAATTATTTTTTTAAGTGGCTTGCAAAATGATGAGACATTAAATTTATCATTTTCTGTTTCTTTTCTAATTAGTTAATTAATTATTCATTATAAATTTAATTATTTAACTGTTCACTGTTTGATCTTAAAAAAATTATCCAATATTTGAACAGCTTGATGCATATTACTCATGAAAACTATCTAAAACCACTCTTTTAAAATGGTAAAAATAAAAAAAGAGGTTTTTTTAATCTTATTTTTTAAATATGTAAAAGGCCCTTTTTTTTTTTCTAAAACAAAAAATCTTGTTACATTTTTATTAATGCATGCAACACTATATATAAAAGAATTTAAAAAATTATATAAATTAATTCAAAAATTAGAATTTGAATACATATAAATAAAATATAATACGTATAAAAAAGTAAAATAAAAAAAATAACGCCAAATAAAGAAAGTAGAATAAATTAAATAATGAAAGCAATTAATTACTAAAATACAATGGAGTCAAATGTGGTACTGCCACCTAGACACTTTGTCTAGGTGACTATTTTGATTTTATATATAGTAAGATTAGATTTCAAGCAACCTTGCTAGTAACCAAATCATATTATTAATGAAGAAATCCATATTTTACATGCATATTTCCATTCTGTAAAATCTTTGAAAAAATGTTAAATTCTTATAATATAAAAATTACTTTCTAATAAATATTTTAATTGGTTGGAATAATTTATTTCGTATTGCACCATGCTATGCCAAACAGGTCACTAAAATTTACCGGTCAATGTGGGCTATTTCATTCAAAAGCACCTATGACAACAAGAAGTAAAACACCTTGGGATTTTTCAGTATACGAGTTCAAACGTTTGACACCCATTTGCGAAAAGGGAACATTAGCTACTAATTGTATCAATTACCCTGAAGAAGATTCCAATTGTTTCTCCTTATTTTACCAAGAAATCATTACTCTTTTCATACTTTTACACAAAAAATAATCTAATTTTCTCGTTAATCTCATCATGGTTATTATTATTATTATTATTATTATTATTATTATTATTATTATTATTATTATTATTATTTGTAATTTTAAAGAAATTTCGGGGGCGTTCTGTTTGTTTTGTATTTTCTGTTTTCGTTTTCGAAAATATTTTGGTGTTTTCTGTTTTCAATTGCTATTTTCAGAAAATTGAAAATGCGTTTGGTTTGTTGTTTTGAAAAAATTATTTTTGAGAAGAGAAAATAAAAAATGTGTTTGGTTTATAATTGTTTAAAATATAATAAATGTAAAGTTTAAAATCCGAAAACGCGTTTTCCTTGTTTTCAACATTTAACACAGAAAACGCCGAAAATGTTAAAAAGACGTTTTCGTGTTTTCTATACAAATCTTGAAAACGATTTCGAAAACGCATTTTCGAAAACAATGAACAGAATGCATTTTCAACATTTTCAAAAACAGAAAACAGAAAACGGGTTGAAAACGGCAAACAGAACGCACCCTTCAAATTTTGGCTCTTGCTTTTCCAGTTTTCCTAACTTCTATATTCTCGTGGCTGGCCACACAGTCTCACAATACAATAGTTATACAGATTTGATTGTTACTCTATACGTCACATAAAGATCGAGTCGTTCTTATTTTCCATTTGTTTCACAATATGGGCCACCTTTTATTCGTGTTCATTAAATTCCTTTATTTTTTTTCGATTATATCCTTATTTAATATCCATTATTGATACTAAAAACATACTATCATCGTTTAAAATAGAAATATATTTGAAAAAATAACAATAAAATTTCTTTTTACCATTAATATTAATTATAATTTCTTAATCTGTGTAAAAATCAAATTAGGCATATTTCCATGAGACGGACAAAGTAATTTTATTACTGGTAAATATCACCGATTGGATGGACGCTTTCTTGAGAAAAGCAAACTTAAAACATTCCTTGTAAAAATGATTTCATCGGACGTACTCCCTCCATCTTATTAAGATATGTATGGTTTGACTTTTACACGAATTAAGAAATTGTAATTAATATTATTAGAAAACTAAATTTTAATTGTATTTTTTCAGCTATATCTCCATATTAAAATATATGATATGATATTTCAATTTCAATTATAATGATTTATATTAAATAAGGACATCTTAAGACATAAAAAAATTAAATATATATCACTAAAAAAAAGTAACATATATTTTGGGATGGACCGGACGAGAAACAAGAGGAGAAGGCCGAGGGAGGAGTATACTCGCAAATTTCAAAAATAAATTAGAATTAGAATTCCCGTACAAAATTGGGATAGTACGAAATTGGCGGGTATTTTGCGACATGGCTGGTTCGAGAAAGCCAAGGGTTTCTCTAGCCCTTATTCTCATTCGTCGTCGTCATCTGCTTCATTTTCATATTACCATTTTTCACATCTGTTGCTCGTTGCTCCTTCTCTGGTCCCACCACTATCTCCATTCCGGCTCCACCTTCCACCAGGAGGAAGAATTTTAATTCTCGTTTGCGATGAGAGGTGAATTTTACCATCTTTATAAAACCGCCGAATTTACTATTGCAGCAAGTTAGATTTTGGTTCATAGGTGTTTGTGTGCTTGGTCTAGCTGTTTCTTCGCATATATATGTTGATTGTGTGATTTTGTCGGTGTCGAGTAAAGCCAATGCGAATATGAAATATGCCTACCTTTTCCTTTCCTTTTTGAAAAACTTTTTGTCCCCCTCCTTCATAGTGAAAACCAAATATTTCTCTGTCGCAATGATGTTAATGTAGCAAATTTCCCATTGATTGCGCTATGACACTTCCCTTTATTCCACCCGAAAGTTCTATATATATATATAAAATTTCCCCCCTTTTTCCCCTGTTCGGATGGGACATAGGGATGTCAAAATTAATGTTGGGGAGAAAATGTAAATTTGGGCTTTGCAGCCAATTAATGTTGGGCAATAAGGGTGAGAAATACATTTTTCACCCCTCTTTTCGCTCTTACATTTTTCCCCCAACATTAGTTTTTCCCTAATGGAAGATAATAATTTGGTGGAGAAACAGCAAAAATGAGTGTATGGGAGTGATTCCAAATGATGAGGGGTTGAATTAGAGGAGCCAAGCATGGTATAATGCAATCATTGATTACTGTGTCAGCAATTCTCTTTTACTTTGCTTTTCTGCTTAGAAAGGTTAGGAGATTCTCATCTCTCACATTCTTTTTTTTTTTTTTGGCTCTGATGAGATTGGGGCGTAGAAAATGTATTCCTTCTTGTGCCTCTAATCAAAGAGTAAGCTGCTGTTTTTTCCCCCTCTCTAACCATCCATTCTTTCATCTGATGGCACCAAAAACAGAGAGACTAGCTTCTCTTTTGAACTTACAGAATGATTTTTTTAATCGGAAATCGCCTTCCCCAGAAGCATTTGATCCTTCGCCCATGTTAATTTTAATTTTAAATGATGAGAGCCTTAGAATTCTAAGGGTGTTATGTTGTCATTAGGACTGAATCTTGAGCTCACGGAGTGATGAGATAAATAAATCAGGACTGAATCTTGAGCTCATTGAGTGATGAGATAAATAAATCATTCTGTTGAATAAAGTGGTTATTCATTCACCTGAGGTGTTGAGAGCCTTCATATAACATTTCATTATGCCAGTTTTTTGCTACAAGGATGCCCGTGCCTATTCATTTCCATGCTTGCATTTCTATCTTGAAGACATAAAACTTATTTTCTTAAGTTTGTCTATGGATTATGCTAGTGCTGGGTATTTCCATCACTCGGTTTTCGATTTTCTTAAGTAAACAAGCAATAACCATCTCTGACAAATTTACTTCCACTGATTTCGAACTTCTAAGTTCATCAGTTTTCTTTATAGGCTTATGCTATTGGATCTCTGAGTCTCATACTCTTCACCATATTGAGATGATATTAAGGCATGATTTTTACATGTTTAGAAGCTCATATTTAAGTAAGTGGAGTAAAGGTAATTCATCATCTCTTTCATTCTTATGGATATCTGCATATCCAGGTTGATGAAGATGAACCTTACTGGGATGGAAAAAAGCACGATGAAGTTTCGGCTTGGTTGCATAATTCTGCTCACGTAATATCACAGTTAGCTCAGTGCTTTAGTGAGTAAAAAATATTAATGCTGTTTTATGACATTGCTTGCACATGTTTGTTTCTTTATCTTGACCTTGTTGTCCTCCGCTGGTGTGCACACTTACCGGTTCCGCATCATTTGATAGGAACACTATCAACATACATACATCTACACACGCATAATATTTCAAGGATGCATGAGTTAGCTGAATATAAAATTACAAAATGCCTAAACAGCTATCAGATTTATAATGCTTCATGTAAACTTATAAAATGTGGAACTTCTTGGAGTTGACTGGTGATCTTTTTACTGGTAATGCCACCTGCCTGTGACAATCACAGGAAGGGTTTCTCTTCTCATCTGAAGTTCAGCTAGTTTTATTGCTTTTCCATCTGTTTCTTTCATATACGTTTTTTGCAGCCAGCTGTTTAGGTATGTGATGTTCACACAGTCCTTTTCATCAGCCAAAAGAAGGGGAGAAAATGGATCTTTTAGTTACTTCTCAATGCTAAGACTAAGTTCTCTATTAAGATACAAAATGAGGACTGATGATTCTTAATATTCGTTAATCAATTAATCAGAACTTGTAGAGCTCAATTTAGGTACACATTAACATCCAAATTTCACGAATTATATTTTGTTGTTGTAGCTAATGCTATGGTCGGACCACGAACATGGATTGGAGGAATGTTTAGCCGCCCAGGCAACAGACGATCTGGAAGCGGAAAATTTCTTGACTACACTCTAAGTCCTATTCAGGTATTTGGAAAATTTACTGATTTTTGAATTCTCGATTCGATGATTTCAGTGTGCATCCGAATTTTAAATGGTTTATTGCATTAAAGAAGCATCAGGTTTTGTAGTGTCTGTTACTCTGTATAAGATTGTGGAATCTGTTGCCATATGGATTTTCCAATCTTCTTTGACTTGTAGTACTTCTTGACCTAAGTTGCAGATTTTGAAATGCTAGCAGGAACAAAGACTTAAAACACTTCAAGAACGATTAGGAGTGCCTTTTGATGAGACTCGCCTTGATCATCAAGTATATTCTTCATTCTTGTTTCCCATAATGTTGCTTTAAATATAAAAGTTATCTCTTCCGTTCCCATACTATAACTAAATTTATCGAGGACCCCAAAAGTCTGAGACTGCATTTTGATTTGTACTAATCTTTTTGTTTCTGACAACGAGAGCAACTACGAATCCATGTAATATCTCCGTTTGCTTGGAGGTTATTTGTATTTAATGTCAAGTTGTCAACAGTTAGTTGTTCATTCCAACACAGCTATTTGTTCTATTCTACTGCCAGGAAGCACTAAGAAGTTTGTGGGATGTAGCCTTTCCAAATGTTAAGCTTAAAGGTATGATCTCTGAGCAGTGGAAAGATATGGGGTGGCAAGGAGCTAATCCAGCAACTGACTTTAGGTGCACTTCCAAATTCTTGTATGCTAGTTTTACATTCCATTTTGGTGTGGGTGTTAGGATGTTGGGGTTGTGTATACATCTGCACACAAATTTGAGAATTGAGAATAAATTTAGTGTTACTGACATTATTCGGTAGGGTCTTCCGTTCATACTGTCCTTTAAATTCTCAATTAGATTAGTACATTTTTACTAGCCAAAGACAATTATCTACTGAATCAACTTGCAGCAAAACTGAAAAATGGAACTGGAACTAGTCCATATGCTATATCTCAATGGATTATCTCCCCCCCTTCCTCGTTCATTCTTTCTATGCACACAGAATAAATAAAAATTGTCAATGAGAGGAAACTTTTATTTTTCTATTTTATCCTTATAATATTAAGCTTAAAGTCCAATTTATCCTTATGCATAACCCATCTAAAAATGCGCAATCGTCCAATTTAAATTCAATTTTTGTCTTTTTGATTTTGGGTTCCAGACAACTCTGTACTTTATCAAAATAGCTACAATTTAAAGTTCTGGCATATTTTTTCTTTTGGTAAGAAAAATATGCAATATGCGTGTCAAATAAAAGAACTCATGTGAACTTTAGTATGTACCAACAAATGAAAGCAAACTATAAACTTACTGTCCATACAAATCCCTGAATTATTACTTATTAGTGGTAAAAGTTTCACTTTTTATTTTTTTACTTTTCTACCGTAAACTAAATCTTTTAAAAGTAGTTCATTTAAGTCCTACATAATGTCTATAACTTTCTAATTTAATTCAGTTTGGTCCTAAATAATTAATATCAATTTACTTTCCTTTTCTTATCAAATTAAGATTAAATAATAATAATAATAATAATAATAATAATAATAATAATAATAATAATAATAATAATCAAATTTTCTAATTATATTAAGGTATGTTCTCTAGAGATATAATCTCACTAAATTTCAAACATCTTTTTCAATATTCGTTATCAACCACTCATTTAATTGATTTGATAATTATTTTAATTTTTTATACTATTTTCTTCCACTTTCCACCACATATTTAAACCACTTTGAGATCAATCTCAAGTCTTAAACTTAATGTCTATAGAATATTTTATATACCCTAGATTAAGTCAAATTAAATTTTATGACACCAAGTTTTGATCAATTTTAGTTTTATTTGAGATTAACTTTATTTATAGTCGTTTTGCAACCTACTAGAATTAACACCAATTATAATTGGTGTTATTTTTCAACTTTTGGACATGTGCAAGCACTGAATCGGGCCACATTTCATAGACAATGTAAGTCATCTGATGTCTTCTAAGCATGCTCATTGTCTCCCGATTCACCGAACACTCGGTCCACCATTTTATTCTGGCAATATAAACAGCTTGCTGCTTTTTGTTTGTAATCATCCACTTTTTTGTTCGGATCTCTTGTATTTTTTGTTTTAATAAAATTCGCAGTTTCCTGTATAAAATAAAAAAGCTTGCTACTCACTAGTGGAGCTACCTTATCAGCTATCATCAGTGCGCCGCACTAAGTTTTTGCTCATTTCTACTAAGGGAAAAATTTAAAAAACCATCGGATAGTTTTTTAACTATGGAACACTCGACCATTTTGAAGGCCCATCCGATTTCCGTTTTGAAATCTGGGACCAGATCTAAAATCAGCATGGCGAGAAGGAGCTCCAGCAATTTTGAAAATTTTTAGGTAATATTGCGGCGGTCGGTCAAAGTTTTGACAACAATTTTAGGCAAAAAATGTTGCGAAACTTTGATCGGCCACCACGGTGTCGCAGAAAAATTTTTCAAATTGCTGGAGCTTCCCTCAACAATGCTAATTCTAGATCTCGTCCCGGATTTCCAAACGGAGGTCGGACAGACCCTCAAAATGGTTCGATGGTTTCATAACTATGGTAAGGATGATGGTGTTGGAACGGGATTAGTCTGGTAAGAAAGCCTAATTCACCACACTAAAGTAATTTTTTTGGCCCAAAATCTAAGTAGTAGCCCATCAATAATTAGTAGCCCACAAAGTCAAAGCTTAGGGAAAGAGGATGTCAAGAATTAAGGATTAATTGCAGTTCAATTTGAAGTCTGAGCACAACATGCTTCGTCCTTGTCTTCTTGCACGAGTATAACCAATTGAATCATCCACGACCAACGATGAATTCAAAAAGATTTTTTTACTACATGAATTAGTGTGTGCTGATCTTAAGATTTGAAAATTGGAGTCAATGTTATAGATTTGTTTAGTAAATGATTTCAAATAGTGTTACAGGTATAGGATTTTCGATGTACAATTAAAATAGCGTTCACTATCTTCCTCTAATGGTTGCTTATCAAGATATGAAACAGTGACAACCATAATTGAAATGGTATCATTGTTTATCTAGAGGCAGGTAAAATTTTAAAGATTGATAATGAAGTAATTATATAACTTTTTCAAAGTATAAAAACTTGTAAAGTACTATTGTAAAAAATGTCTTCATTTTTTTTTTCTTTTTGACTAGTTACTCGGCTTTACGTTACTAGTGCTGTTAAATTTTGTTTGGGCTGAATTGGACAAATTTCTTGGCTATGCCACTGTTGTTGCTACTCAATATCAATCATCTCGTTACAATTTGATTCATGTATATTTTTTATTTATTATTTGTTTAACAACTATCAACAACTTTTAAAATAGTTACTTACCACTGATAATGCATTGCAAATTTTGCTGATGTGCAATGCACGTCGTTATTAACGAACCCCGCCCCCCCCTCCCCCCTTCTCTCTCTGTATATATATGTGTATATATATATATACTCATTGTGCTTGCATTTTGGCCTTAGGGGTTGTGGCTTCATTTCGTTGGAGAACTTACTATTTTTTGCCAAAACTTATCAGGTATGGTTACCTGCTCCGCCATCCTAGATCCACTATATTCTGCATGACATTAAATATCATTAGTTCTGTGTGGTTTGAACTCGACGAAGGATTGATTTTTACTCATACTGTAGTATTTGAATTGAAGGCTCCTTTTCATCGATTGTTATTCAAGCAAGGTGGAAAGCGCGCAGCTTGGGAATACCCATTTGCTGTTGCTGGCATTAATGTTACATTTATGCTGATTCATATGCTGGATTTATACTCAGGTGAACTATACACTTACATGTACAGAACTTAGATTCTCTGTTTTTTGTTTAAACACATAATTAGTACTAGTGCAAAAAAATCTTAGTAACGCATACTAGTTTTAACCTATCAAAAAAAAAAAAAAAAACACCGTATACTAGTTTTAAGGTTTCAGAAGTTATTTCTTTAAATCAACTGGCGTTGAATGAAAATAGTGAGGCCTCCGTTGGGAAGAGATTGTAAAAAAATTGTTGTGTAAATGGTTAGAAATGAGTTGTGGAAAAGTGGACAGGTCTTGTGGCTCCGTTAAAATGTGATTGACAATGAAGTTTGAACATTTATAAGAGCATCTCCATTGCTCATGTGCATTGTGAATTTCTAGTTTAGGAGAGAGATGGATACAATTTTGTGAGAGAGTCCCACGTTTTTTTGTATTTTCTCTTTTTTTAATCACTTTTCCCTCATTTTACTCACTTTTTCGCCATTTTTACCTCATAAATTCTTGTGCCATGTCTATATTCAAACATCCATCTACACATCCTCCACTACTATTCTATTGTTATTTTTGAATTTATTTCTATATCTCTCCTCGTTTTCACTTTTCTCTCGCTTTTTTCTCTACACATCTTTCTATTCATCTCAAATTAAAATAATCTTCTCTCTATCTCTCTCATCCAAATCATCTCCAATCCACACTCATGCGTTGGAGATGCCCTAAGTGACTTATAACTTTCCCAAGCTGGTTAAACCCTGGAGTTTTTCTGTTTTCTTTGTAAAGTGTTAGTTTATTATATATACAAGTTGCTTAAGGTTTATGGCAGTGACACTATATAAAAACTCGTGTAATTTGAGCTCTGACTTGCATTGAAACAATATAGGATTTATTTAATTTTAAGGCGTCATGCATGCACATGAACTATTGTCATTGTCAGCTGTGGCTCTTAGGTTTGTACTCTGATTAGTCAATCAGGTCAGGTAAAAGGAATTCGGCTAGAGCTCCTGTTTTGTTTTCCTTTCTCTTTCACTACTTCTTTTTCCTTTTTCTTTTTTAATTTTATAAATTTTATTATATTTCTTAAATTTAATGCAACCATATAGTTTTCTGAGTTAAATCAAAGTCAGGTTGAATTTTTCCATTTTTTGTATCTTATCTAATAATATTTAGCTATGTTGGAATGTGAATCACCACATCTTGCAGTCAATACAATGAATAATGCTGTGAGCCACTAAATTATTCGTAGTTGATGGTCAGATTATGGACCAGAGTGGATGCAATGTTAGTCACAAAAAGATCCAATCGGTAAAATTTATTTGTCAGAAAATAGTTGGCGATTAACTTTACACCTTGCAGAACTATACATTTTAGTGGACGCTAAAATTTAGTTCTAGTTCTTCCCAATTATCCTGTGAAGAATTAATTGTGGACGAACTTCGTTGTCGGGATTTTTGTGGAAATTTTCTATTGAAGGGGAATATATATTGGGTGGTGACATGTGCTTAGTGATTGTGCAATAGAAAGGACAGCGAGGACTGAGCCTCTATGATATATTGTTTTTTATTTTTATTTTTATTTTTTCTTCAATACAGCAATTAATTCCATAATGGCAAGGAGGATCAAATCTACTTCCTTTTTCTGTTTTCTCTTGATACCTACGAGGAGATATATTGTTTTTCGAATTTTTTTCTTCAATATAGCAATATGAAGTTGGAAAATAAGAGTTCAAGCAATGATCTGATGCTTGTCTTTTTTGTTTTGCAGTAAAACCAAAATGTCTTCCAGGTCTTAATTTTGTTAAAATGCTAGGGGGTAAAGTGCCTCATGTTTATTATGGTTACTTCTTTTCTTCTGCTGAATGTAAACATCGTTGTTATTGAATTTGGAATCTTATTTAAAATTGCAGAAGATGAAGATGCATTTGATGTCTTATACTCTGTAGCATTTGCAATGTTGGATGCTCAGTGGCTTGCCATGCGTGCTTCATATATGGAGTTCAATGTACTTCTCTCTCTCTCTCTCTATCGTGTATCGATCGTTGTCTATCTCACACTGAAACTTATAGAGTATGACAAATTTGTGGTGCTTTAAGAAAGTCATGGTGAATGTTTATGGATCACTTGCTAAAAGATTCAAGAAACAAGTGACATATTTTCTTCTTTCAAATTTGATCTAGTCCCAATGTTGAAATTTTGTTAGTCTCAGCGTTTGATGTTGGAGTGGCGCTGTCCCTAAAAGAAATATGTGATTCTATGTGAGTTAGTCCGCTTTTAATGCCATTGTGTTCTCAATGGGATGTTAATGATGGGCTCTTCCTTTTTCCTCTCAAATTCGTCTTGCTCAGGAGGTTCTACAAGTAACAAGGACACAATTAGAGAGAGAGCTGTCTTTAGAAGATGTTCACAGGATGCAGGACCTCCCGGCTTACAACCTCTTGTATCAATAGTCTAGTGTTAGTTCAAACGATAGGAGTATAATTTTCTTATGTACATTTTGTGTAGTTTTGTCGTTATTATGAAAAGTCAGCAGTTGATTTAACATATTGTGGAGTAGTTAATTCTTTACCTCTTTTCGGCTCTCTTTATCTTGCAACAAAATCGTTTGTTTCGGTTGAATTGAAACCTCTATATATAGCACTTTCGTTCTCCTACCGACATGTTGGCACCATCAGGTGTCAACATACCATGCGGCCCCTATAGACTTGACAAAATGGCTCGCGAGCTCGTACAGTGTATGAGCCACAAGCCGAACTTAAACACTAAAACGGACGAGCCGCTCTGCTCGAGCTCACCTGACTCGAGAGCTTGAGGCGAGCGGCTCGTATTTTCTCGGCTCGTACAGTCTACGAACCATGAGCCAAGCCCGAACACGGCCTTGGCGAGTCGAGCTAGCTCGCCAAGCCATTTTGCCAAGTCTAGGCGTCTATGTATTAATTCAATATGGGTACGGACCACCCCTTCATTCATGGGGAGGGTGATACGTGGAATTATTGACGCTATAAGGTGTCAATATGTTGGTAGATAATTGCCTACTCTATATATAATGCTCGACAAAGTTAGAGGGCAAAAGTAATTTTTGGGAGTATGTAGTTACAAGATAAAAACAAAAAAATTAGTAAGAAATGTGATGTAATTTTTCATTCTAAAATAAAGTATATAGTAAAACAATGAGTAGGAAAAAGTATCCAAAATAGTTTTGTCAAGCATGCTTATAATGTAATTTGGCACTAGCAGTGCGATTGTGGAATTGCACAGATTCCTACGTATTCAACTAGATTTTTCCTCTCTCTTTCCTTTTTCAACATTAGTTAAACAAAAAGACTTTTGTCCCTTGCTACCAAATTCAACTTCTTGTACATAATATTCGAGCATTGCAAGTTTAAGTGCCTGTGTAAAAATAATTTTTAATATGATATAAGAGAGAATGAGTGGAGTTGAATGACGGATATTTGTGTAATATATGTGAGTTCCAAGAAATATGTGAATGTGATTAGTTTAAATTTAAAAAAGAATGTGTAAAAATTTGTAAAAATGTAATGGCTAACATGCGCTAATTATGAGTTGTTAAAATATTTTTATCACGTTATTTTTTTTAGTACCTCTGTTTCACAAAGATAGTTCACTATTCATTTTTATCCGTTCCAAAATGATAATACACTTTCCTTAATTCACTTTTGGCTTTTTTCACATATCTCTATTTAATGTGCATTGTAATCAACAAATAAAAAGTAATGTAATTGAATAACAATTAACTGTAGGGGTAAATTAGGAAAAATATTCTTAAATTACAATTTTCCAAGAATATTAATTGAGTTCTCTTAATTTATGTGAAAATGAGAAGTGGATTATCTTTGTAGGACGAATGAAGTACAAATTAGGGATCGTAGAGATGAGGTAGTATCTTCAACTTAGGTCAACTGTCAGTAAGGGGATGTCTCTACCATTTTTTGTCACATTACTAGATAGACATCGTTTCAAAATTCATTTTCAAATGCATGTGGACATGAAGCTAATAATCAAATGCTCTTTTGTGGACTGATAATTGACATTGGCCACCCACTTGATGTTGGTAGTACGTGTCAATCATTAGCCTATATGAGGACACCATAAGATGCCCACACGTGAACGTCGGATAATTGACCGTGGAGATGAACCTCTAGCTGATGTTGCAATATTATTAAAGGGTAATTTTCACAAATGGACTCCAACCTTTAAGTTCTGCAATGATTTCAACTTTATTTATTTATTTATTTTTGTTACGGTGGGACCATAGTCTTTAATTAATTATCTTATTGTTGAGTATTTACACACGCAATAATATACCACAAATACACTGGCCGTACAAGTAATAAAGTGGATTCAATGAGTTCGGATATCGATCCCACGAGGATTGGTATTTGTGATCGAGCTATTTCTTCTAGGGGAATAAAAAGAAAACAAGTAAAACACACAATCAAAGGAACAGAAAATGAGCTAAACAAAACTATAGTAAGAAAGAAAACGAAGACAAGAAATCGGCAGGGATGGAGATAAACTTGGATTAATGAATAGTTGTGATTCATGATTTCACTTAACCGTAATCTAATCAAATCATCGTCTAAATATAACATAATGCGCAATCTCAATGTTAGACCTAACTTTCCTTATATAGATAGTTCTTCTCTCGAATGTCAAATTATACATAATCAATTGATTCAACTTACTACATCTCTATGTTGATATGTTATTAATCAATCGCATAGAGGTTTGTGAAAGTAGCTCAAACTCTCACATAGGATTAGGGGTATATTTCTATGCTCCATAAGAACGTAGTGATTGCTATTGCATTTAATTAGTGCACTCTCATCTCTAGGATCCTACACCAATCACATATACACATACCTGACGATCAATCAAGCATATAGGTTAAAATCAATAGCAAGCACAGAATAGAATGAACAACAATTACAAAACCATAAACATCTTTCATTAATCAAACTAGGCTAAGATCATCCATCATCCCAACTTTACAATACTAGCCCATAGTATAAGAAATCCTAGACATATATACACACAAAGCACAATGGAAATAGAAATGGAAAAGTAAAACAAAGATTAAAGACAATCTCCCTTTTGAATAGTGAAGTCTTGCTCCTTCTCTTCCATCCACCTCCTCTTGATTTCCCTTTCTTCCACTCCAAGTGGTGATCCCCAATTTATGCCCCAAACAAACAGAAAAGAAAAGAAGGAGAAAGAAGAGAAGAAAGAAGGAGAGGAAAAGAAAAAGAAGAAGAGAGGAAGAAGAACCATAATGCTAAACTAAGCCAAAAGATAATGAATTGGAGGTGAATTGGTAATGCATATTGACCGCAATTCGTGTGTCAAGACTCCCCAAGAGGTCCTCCATCAGTGAAAGGAGGGAGAAAAGAGTGAAAGAAGGGGAAAAAAGGTGGCACTTGTTGGTTCTCGGGGATTACAGTCGTAACCCAAGATGTATGGCCATAACTTGGATATTACGGCCATAAAAGCGCTTCTGCATGAATTTGGCAATTTTCTCCATCTGGAAATTGCACCACAGATCCTTAACTTTCACTTTATTACACTTTGGTCCTCAATATTTGACTTTTCTTACAAAAAGGTCCAAAACTAATTGCATCGAAGGTTCTTTAACTTTTGGAATGTTATAAGTTGGTCCCCGAAATTCTGAAAATGTGACGCTTTTGATCCTTTTTGCTCCTTTTCGCATGTTCTCGCCCAAATTGAGGAAATATGCCTACAAACACAAAAAATGCAAATAAATAAGTAGATATCCGTTCGATCTAATGATAAATCAGTCCGTTTAGAGATATAAATGAGTGTGTAAAATGTACACTTATCACTTATCAACCCCTATTAACGGAAAACATCTAGTTTCACCATTAACCCCATCAACATTACTTTTCCACCCTTATGTCTTAAAATACAAAATTATTATTTTTAAAAATTGAACATAATTATTTTTCTCCCCGTTCAATTGTTGTCATTTATTGACACTGACACAGTAGTAATTTCACATAAATTAAAAAGCATTTAATTCTTTTTACAATATCAGAATTATTGGTAATGTTTTCATATAACCTAACTTTTTCACAACTGAATAAAGTAGAGTTGAATGAAAATAATAACTAGAATCAGAAAAGGGAAAAAGACGATAGTATAATATATGAAATTAAAGAATTTATTCGTCGCTAATCGCCACCAACACGAATTGCAATCCGGAAGTATTGTTAAGATCAAGGTTAATTCATTCTGTGGTGAAATGAGAGAAAAGAAAAGCCTTTTACAAATTGTTTGTCAAAACTTTTTTACACAAATAAATGCCCCTGCCCCCCCCCGCCCCCACCCCACCCAAAACAAGCAAAACCCCCAAAATGGGAAAGAAAAATTGTTGTAATTGAAATGCAAAGAAGTATATTAACAATCACGAGAAATTAAAAATCGATGTAAAAAAAATAATTGTTAGATGATTTTATCAACCAAATATTTTATTTTATTTTTATTTATTTTTGTGATATTTCACATTTTTGGGATTCCATATAAATGGTCTCCAACTTTTCGACCAAACAACACCATATTGATGAATATGAGTATTTTTGGTAAACTACTATATAACACACCAAATATTTTTGGTGCTTATATTTTTCATGCATATAATTTCTATATCAAAGATACAAAATAATGAGTATAATAGAATTAATCATGGTGACTAGATATAGTTAAAGAAAAGGCTCATAACAGTTTTGTAGATATTTATGTTGAATGAATATTATGACTGTATAAATCTAAGGATACGCATAAAAAATTTAATTTTCTTATTACCAGAGCAAAAGTTAGTGTTTTCTTAAAATGTAAAATGTAAATATAATTAATAAACAAGTAAATTATTGTTCATAAAGGAATTCCTATAGTTGCCATTCCAAGAGAGAAAAAATGTAAGAAAGTACAGCTTGTGCATTAAGGTCTTTCAGTAAAGTAAATGGACAATTATTGAAATGGACCTTTCTTGTTAATTAGAGCATCTCCAATGCAATAATGTGCACGGTGTGCATGTGGCATGAGAGAGATAGACACACAAAAATTCATACATAAATTTTCTTTTTCTTCATTTTCCCAATTTTCTTTATCTTTGGTAACTTTTTCTCCACATTGTGCTTGACACTTTCTACAACTAGACATTATTCTTGACAATGTGGAGCAAAAATTACCAAAAGTGAAGAAAAATGTAGAAATCAAGAGAGAGAAATTTGATATTTTAATTTTTATGTTTCTATCTCTCTCATACCAAGTGTGCACCGTGCACATTGTTGCATTGGAGATGCTCTTATCTTCCTTCTAATATTCCACTATTGTACGAAGTTGAACTCCACGAGCCGACATCTCTGAACTTGAATGATAATGTTAACATAGTTATAGTAATTCACGGTGTTAAGCCATCGACAAAATAGCATTTGAGTCGATATTTATCGACTCTTGGTGATATTGAATATTCGATAATTTTTATTATTAAATTATTATAACTATTTATTTATAAGAAATCACAATTAATTAAATATGATTTTTTCCATTTAAAATTTTAGTATTTATTGATAAAAAATATAGGTTACAAAACATCAATAACAAGAAAAAAAATTCTAATACTCCAATAATTGTGTGCGCGGTATATAATAGGATTTTTTGTTCTTCGTGTTGTAACCAGATAATAATGTGAATTGTTAGTTTTTTTAATTAAATGGACATGATTTAATTAATTAAAGGCTATTTATTATCATTTCTATTTTTCCCACTTTAGTTAAAGTGTCACTTAATAAATTGTGGTCTAAAAATCAATTAAAAAATTATCTTATATTTGTGATTATATTTTGATAAACTCTACTTTAGGATAAGATAACTCCAATTTGGGCATTATCTTGTTTTGACTTTTCTTGATTTATCCTCGACATATTTTTGAATCCATCCTATTAGTGTCACACGCCTATCATGATGGAGATAAGATAACTTAAGTTCAAAATCAAGAGAAGATAACTCAATCCCTTGGCTTATCACCTATTTTTGTTTATCCTCACTTATTCTTGTTTATCCTTTATTTTATCATACTTATCTCATCTTATCCATTTGTTTTGTGTGTAGGAATTTACGTGTGAACAAAAGTCTTGGGTGGCAAGACAAAGTGGGCACACGTAAATAAATAGAAGGTGAGGAGGACGAAAGGTTCACGCATGCCGAGAGGAAAGAATAATAGTCGAGTATAACTTACATGCATGCATGACTTGTTTTCGTGTCTCCCTTTTGCATGCACTTATAATCTAAATTTGAGAGTGTGCCCAACGCTAGAAACATAACTGCAGTTTGAACTACGAGCCCATCGCTCATTGTCATCTAGTAAAAGCTTCGGAGAAGTTGGTTTCACTACACATAAGCCTCGACCCCGAGAAGATCTTCACGGGAGGTGACGATCGGTGTGAGGACCGCGCAAGTCCAGGCTGGATTGCGGAGTTACGAGAAGTTTTGAAGAGCAAAGGAATGTTGGCTCACAGTACAAGTTAGAAGAGACATCAGGAAGTGATTGTCGCTAATTCTAATTGTTTAATAGTGATATGCGTATTGCTGTCCCTAATTTCTTGTAACTGGTTTAATTTTCTGGCAACTAATGAATCTGTTTGTCTGCAGGTGCAGACGGATGGTTTTTTACCCGTTTTCCACCTTAAAAAATCGTGTGTGTGCTGTTTTTGTTTATTTAAATTTTCGTATGCACTCTCCGTGCTAGATGTATCTGGGTTACAATCGTAATATAACCCATATACATCTAGTTTGAGTGACAGGTAGGCAAACTAGAATTTAATAGAACACAATCCAGATACGTCTAAGTAATTCATAAATCAGACAACTCATAACTTTCAAGAATCATTGAAGATAAGGTGGGACCAAGTGCAAGTTTGACCAAGTGCAAGTTTAACCAAGCAATAACAAATAAGAAACGTGGATACGTCACGACCTTTATTCACCCGTTAATTAATGGTAGTCCAATAATTTGAGAGCATGCTTCCACTATTCCTAAACCGAATGCATATAAAATACATATGAAGCTCACGGCAAATAAATGATATAACCTAACATGACGTTAGGAAAACTCGCACAAAGACAGAAAAAATCTATAGAATTCACGTTTCGTGGGACTTGAATCTGGGCCTCAGCCTTGCTAATTGAACAAGGCCCCATTGACGTCTAACATCTCTTACTACAGTTAATTAAGTACTCAATTTTTTGTTGTACTTTTATAATTAATTATTTCATAATTAATATATTTTGTCATTAAATAACAGTTTATATATAAATATATGTAGCCATATATTTAAATTAGTATCAGATTTTGCACATAGGTATTTGTTACAATTTATTTATTTATTTAAAATTACCTAATGTAAATAAATCTTTTGACATCCAAGGGGAAAAACTTTTTGTACGAAGATTATTAGTATGGACAAACTCACTATAAATGGACCGCGAGATTAATTAAATTAAAAGAAAATTTAACGATATAATTACAAAACAAGTAAATTTTAAGGACTTTGGGAATAATATTGGCGCACCAAATAACAATTGTGGTGCCAATATAATTGTCTAATGCAGAAAGAGTATTTACATTATCACCCTATATCTTCGTTACAAAAAGAAGAATTTAGGGATTTTGGCGCAAATAATCCAAAAAAATAAGGCGTTTTGCAAGATTGGTCCGAAATAAGAAAATGTAGCTGAAATGGTCCCCCCCAAAAAAAAATTGTAGTGCGCAAATGGTCCATTTGAAAGTTTTCCGTCCAGTCAAACCGTTAGTCAATTCAAAATTTCCTATTTTGTCTTTTTGTGCGGGTTATTTTGGCCATTTAAATGTTTGGACTAAACATGCAACTTAGCTAGTTTTTTGAACAATTTGTGAAAATCCCTTTATTTGTTCTATGAGTGTTTATGATACATAATTAATTTTATTAATTAATTTGATATTAATTAAATAATTTTTTTATCAAAAAACTTTCAATACAATAATATTTGTTTGCATTAACATCATAATTTTGATTTTAACTTATATTTATAAAAAGTTTAATTAGAAATACAAGGCATGAAGAAATATATCGAATAAAAAAATTAATAAAATCGAATAATAAAAAATCAAAACCCACTCCACCCCCACCCAACCCCACCCTTCCCTATCCCCCAAACCACCACCACCACCACCAATCGGGGTGGTGGTGGCAGCAGAAAACCACCACCAGCTGGTGGTTAGCTGCTATAGCAGCTGGTGGTTTGAATATGTAATTTGATGGGCTCATCTTTTTTGTATTTGATTTCACATGAAAGTTATCCAGTAGCCCATTTGACGGTGACGGAGACGGAGACAGGGCTCGGATACTTGTCGGAAAGCTGCGCAGCATCAGTTCTCGCGTACTGAGATCCACTGGAGATCTGCAAGCTTGCCGTATAGAATAGGGCCTTTAGTGGGGCTGCATTTGCTGATTTTGTGTGGGAGTAAATTGCCTAAGAATTATTCTTATCTTATGCAAAGGGTTTTTGGGGAGACTGGCGATTTTTGTAAAGATTTGTGTATAAGATACATTTATTCCAAGCTTTGTCGACCCAATAGTTTTGATTATGGCACAAAGGTATTATCTCATCCTTGCTTGTTCTTCCCCATTCTAATCCTTAAATTTTATTTTCAAGGTTTATATTTGTGAAGTTAGACGGATCCTGTATTTGGTTTGAATTTGAACCAATTCTTGTTTCAAGGAATTATCAATTATCTAAAGTGGATTTTCATTCCTAGCGAAATTTGTGGGTTTTTTAATTCGATTGATTGAATATTTGTTAATTGGAAGTATTGGATATTTGTTAATTGGGGTGGGTTTTGATTTTTTATTATTTGATTTTATTAATTTTTTCTTTGATATATTTCTTATAGTTTTATATTTTTAATTAAATTTTTTATAGATACAAGTTTACATCAAAATGTGTGCGTCCATGATGCTAAAGAAAATTTTCGAAAATTATGATATTAATGTGAACAAATATTATTGCATTGAAATTTTTTTGATAAAAAACTATTTAATTAGTATCAAATTAATTAATAAAATTAATTATGTATTATAAACACCCATAGAACAAATAAAGGAATTTTGGTGTAAATGGTCCAAAAAAATAGCCTTGCACTAAAAGACAAAATAGGAAAATTTGAGTTGACTAACAGATTGACTGGACGAAAAACATCCAAATGGATCATTTGCGCATCAAAAATTCTTTTTGAACCATTTGAGCTATATATTTTTTTTTTATTTCGGACCAATCTTGCAAAAAGCCTTTTTTTTGGACTATTTGCGCAAAAATCCAAAGAATTTAAAAAGAATTACAACAAGAAGTAAATATTAGGGAAATTGGTGCAAATGGTCTAAAAAAATTACGTGTAGTACGAGTTTGGTCCAAAATAAAAAAACAAGGTAGCGCAAATAGTCTAAAAAAAATTTGGTGCGCGTTGATTCATTTAGATGGAATCCGTCCGTTAAACCATTGGTCAAAGTCAACTTTCGAAAAATTGGATGTGTATTTGGTCCATTTGATTTGAGATAAATTGCACAAAATATCCTAACCTTTAAATATTATTATAATCAAGTTTTAAAGTTTGAACAATGTATACTTTAGTCCCAAATTCCAGTTAAACTGTGCAATTTTACCTTTTATTTTTTATGAGTGCTTATTTAGTCTATAATTAATTTTATTGAATTAATTTGATACTGATTAAATAGCTTTTATAAAAAAATTTCAACACAGTAACATTTCATCGTAATAACATAATATCACAACTTTCAAAAATTTTCTTTAACATTAGAGATGCCTACATTTTGATTTTAACCAATATTTAATAATAAATATAATTAGAGTACTTATCTCGAATTTTATTAGGATATATTACTACAAAAAAATATATCGAAGACAAAGAATTAATAAAATCTAATAAAAAAATAACAAAAAGAAAAATATAAAAAATTCAAACATTTTCTTTAGCATTAGAGACAGGCATATTTTGATTTTAAATAACAATTAATAATAAATGTAATTATTGTACATGCATAAAATTTTCGAAAACAACCACCACCACCACCAACTTCGGTGAAACCTCCTTGTAACATTTCTTCTAAAAAGATATATTTCCTTAATACACGTTTAGATCGTCGATGAGACATGGGTTTCCTTCGCTTGTGTGATGGCTCCATTATTATCACAATCTTTATGGGATTAACAATGCGAGGAAAGCGTTCGAGTTCAAGTATGAACTTAACAATATAAACCGCTTCTCTTGTTACTTTCAAAGTAACTGTGTATTAAGGTTGAGTAGTTGTATCTTGCCATTAAGAGCAAAACTTAGTGTTTTCTTAATCAAACTATTTTATTATTTTGCAAATATGAACAATGTCAATGACGATGGAAGTTCTTTGCCTTCCCTGTAATATCAAAAAATTGAATTATTCAAACACACAGACAGACACACACACACACACACACACACATATATATATATATATATATAATAAATTTAAAATGTAAATATAATTAATAAACTGTTATGAATAATAATTGAAGAATAATTATTAGGTGTTATGAATAATTGAGAATAATGTGGTGGTTATGAATTATGAGGAATAATTTGGTGGAGGAATAATTTGGTGGAGGAATAATTTGGTAAAAGATGTAATTATTATATGTGAATGACTATTATACCCTTGATGAAATTATGTAATTACGATTGTGCCATTCGAAATTTTCCTATAAATAGGGCTTCAGTTATTAATGAAATTCATTCATGAGAATTCCTTAGAATTCATTCTCTCTAAATTCTCTATATTGTTTCTATACTTTTATAACACGTTATCAGCACGAGTCTCTATCCATTTGAGTAATATGAAGGGAGTATGCTCTACAACAGTTCTATCATTGATGAACCTCTGCATCAAACCTTAATATTAGTCGATTAATTGTCTCTAAAACTATGCTCACAGAACAATTCTCTGGATCAAGATTCTCTCCTCTCAAAATCATCTTCATTCGAGAGATCTCCATTATTCTTCTTCCTCTTATCTCACTATCTCCGTTCTCTTTCTTCAGCACGCAACATTCATAACTTTTCTCTCATCTCTAGTGTTTAATTATAGTTTAATAATATTATATTTTGGCTTAATGATGATTATTGCATTATGGGCAATTCAAGAATTGGCAAATGGAGGAAATACGTGCATGTTCAATTGCTTCTGCCAAAGAAAACGGAAAAGGTATATATATATTATATTACTTTATAATATAATAATATATTAAACTATAATATTCGTTTTCTCGAGATATAAGAAGCATACGTTATCAAAATCAAATTTTCTCGACTCCATTATACTCGATTTAACGTGAGCTTCGATGTGACACCAATATTGATAGGGTAATAACTCGTTTTGAAATATGTTATTATCAAACTTTTAAAATTTACAAATCAGTACACTAACTTTTGAAAAAGTTACAAAATAGTCCTTGAATATTTTAATATTGATAAATTGAAGTAGAAATGAGATAATTTTCAATCGTAAAACATTGATAAAATATTTTTGACAATTTTACCTTATGATTGGAATGGACAATTTTACCCTTAGGTAAAACCGACCTAATTTTGACGACAGTGAAAAATGGATAGAATATTCATGAACAAATTCTAAATCCATTAATTACGACCTGAAGTCCATTTGAGTTAATAGATCGAAATATTAATGTAACTCTCGAAGAGTTCAATTACATAATGTACTTATTCTAGAAGGATAAGTGTGCTCTTGTAGAAGTAATGAGTATTTGTTCTAGAAGAACAAATCTGCTCCCGTAGAAGCAGTTCAATATTTAATTCTCGCACTTTATTTATTGCAATTTAATTACTGCAATACCTCCTACTTGATGATGGGTTCAACCGTCACTAAACGGAAGGTTTTATATATATTTCTGCACTTTATATGCTAAGTGATGGGTAATACCTTCTACTAAGCAGATCCTACTCTTGAAGAAGTAGTTAATCATTATGCATTTTAATTCTACTTAATTTAAATTCGTAATTTATATTTATTGCAATAATTCCCATAAGGTAGGTTCGACCACCTATTGGAGGAAATTTAATTTCTACAATTTAAATTTACGCACTTTAGATTTCGCATATATTTCCAATGTGGTGGGTTATACTACACGATTGGTTATAATGAATCCTACTCCTGAAGAAGTAGTTGATCAAATATTCTAATCTTACTCTCGAAGAAGTAGACGATGAGAATAAAATTACTTATCCATATATACCGAATATTAATGGAGAAAATTGAGCAAGTGGTACTTGAAGTTACCATTGGATAAATAGATGAAAGTAAAATGCTCAATAGATCCCATGTTGATAAATCAAAGAAAATATATCGCATGGAAAAATTATATGAAGTAATCTCATCGATGATATGAGATTGTATTAATATGAGAATAAAATGCTCTTGAAGAAGCAAAATCACTAGATATCTGTATTTGAATAAAGCCAATATGATATTATTATTACTCCAGAAGAAGTACAAAATGTAGAAGTGGAACATATTGAGAATATCAAAGATGGCATTAAACACTCGAAAATATAGAAATGCAAAAGAATATACATCAATCCATAAATGAGGGATGCGTCTCGAGAGTATAAATACTGTAACTCTGCCACCATCAACATTAGGATTCATAATGAAATATTTAAAGGATCCGAATTTCTTTTTCGCGACACGATGATGCAGTGACCGACGGACTGGGCTTCCACAGATTCTTGAACATATGCATGAAATTTGATGAGTAGTTCATCAACAGTACTAGCAGAGATAAGTATTTTTCTCGCTGAATGAGAGATAAACTTATTATTTACACCCTGATCTAGAAACGCTAGTAAGCCATCAAAGAAATTGTTAATATTCAACAAACCTATTGGTTTGACATGAAAGTTCCACTGTGCCAACGAGACTATATTGAATATTTCCTCCAGTGTGTTGTAGCCGCCTGGAAGGACAATGAAAGCATCACTATTATTCATCATATACATCATGCAGTTGTGGATGGATTGCGCTTGTAGCACCAACCCTGCTGGACCCATGGTAAAACTGGCTCCAATTCGAGTATTAGATCCAACTAGATGGAAAGGTATTACACTCGAAACTCTTATTCCCCATGATGGTGCGGCCATTATAAGTCTAGTTAAAAGTTTGTTGTTGGTCCCTCCATATAGTATATTGATATTTTGTTTCCCTAACTCCCTTACAAGTTGGTCTGCCATATCCACATATTGGATATGACCTACTAGTCTGGAGCCACCAAGAACACATATAGTTTTTACCTGGCGAGGTAAAGATTGACTTACATAAGATGATTTTGATATCTCCATCTCCATCTCCACCTCTATCTTTCTCTTTCAACGAATGAATGATAGATATATGAATCCCTCTATTTAAAAAAAAATTTTCAAACTAATAATTGAGTGCACTATTTACTTTTTGACAAATATGAAAGAAAAAAAGGGCAGAAAATTTTTTTAGTGATATGACATATAGCTGTCAGAGATTGAAAAATAATATATATATCTTAAAATTGAAAAACGATATTTACAAATAAAAGAAATATATTGATCTTTGTTATTACACCGAGCTTTCTTACATAAATATGGGAAAATCATTATGCTAAATTTTTCTACTAAATTTACAAACAGGATCTTCTAAAGTAAGTTTTTCAAGACTGTAACGCGTTTGTTGATCTTTGAATTTGGCCCATAAGGCCATTAGCTCACCTTGTACGTGTCCACTAGGATGTGTCTCAAGAGTCTGTTGAATATCATCCAAAGGCTCCTTACTCAATCCATCTTTAATGAATGCTATTTTATCTTCTCGGTTTCTGGACAAGTACCCCACATATTTACATCGAGTATCACATGTCCACCGAGCACACTTGTAGCATCCTCCTAATCTTTTTGCTCTCCGTTTCTTTGAAAAACTACTTTTACCCATACCAGGCATGTATTTAGAAGGAATTGAAACCTCACCAGATAATCGAACCTTTGCTTCAATCAAACATTGGATATCTTGTGGGATACCCTTATTCATTTGCATCCTTAATCTTTCCAGCCTACATTGATAAATCCTTTTTAGGATTTTGATCGGTAGTGATGGATAGTATTTTCGAAGATTTGAGAGCATATGATCCATTATAATGTATAGACCCTTGTTAGGATGAATTTTGCAATAATTTTGATGATTTATTTATAGAATAATACGACGCGTATGAAATAAGACTCCGATTTTAAATAAATAATATGAAGCGTAAGAGCTAAGACTCCGTAGTTGAACAGTAGCCAGATGTGATGCGTATGAGCTGTAACTCCGTGTTTGAATAGTGGTAGACAATAATGTCACCAAAAGATGATGGAATATGTCGGTGAATTATTTCTATGATAAATCATGTTGAGCACTATACAGATACTAGTAAAATCGATATAAGAATTTACTGGACTAGAAGTTCAATAATACTCGTTTGCAAAACCGGAATGACCATCCCGGTTTAAATAATTATTGAAATCAATATTTCAAGTGAAGAATTAAAAGAATTCTTCAATGATTGTTCTCGATAAATGATGAAATCATTACTAGCCAATATTGGGAATAAATCCCAAATATATCTGGAATAAAGGATGAGAAATATGGGCCCACTCATCCTCCATGTGGACTACTAGATATTATGATATGGATCCACTAGATAGTCACATGTGTATATGATTCGTAATTTGAAATTTATTTAAATATTTGCTCACTAGATGAGCATGCTTTCCATTTAATGATAAAGCTAGTAAATGTATATCCCAATGATTTGAATAAATCCTGAAGGATTTGAGTATCTTGCATACAAGTGGGATATTATATGACAAATTATTTAAAGTCCTCAAATAAATTGCCGATATCGAGAATAGAATGCAAACGGTCTAAATTCCCATATTAAGGCTGAATGATGAGAACATATATGATTAAAATCATACCAACTGTATGAGTTTTGGTGTTCTAAATTTTCTCAGCATGAGAGGGAGTATTAAATGTTGAAAATAATATGTGAAATGCATCATGTTATATCCTTGAAATTGAAATACGAACTTGAAGTTCAAAGATGCATGAAAGGCTATGAACAATCACATATATCAGCTACGATACTTTGATAAGTTAGCGCGCCAGAAGCGTTGATATTTCCCCAAACATATATATCAAAGCAAATTATAAAAGATGGTCTTAATAACGGAGGCATATGCTCTTGAAGAGTATATAGACATAACTATATTGTGTAATCCTACAAGAGGATTGATAATGAGATATCTCGATAAGTTATGTCGATATGGGGAAAGAAATGAAATTGAAATGTGTCGACACGGTATGAAAATGTAGCGCTACATATGATCAATGATAATGAAAATATTGAGATATATTGAAGATGATAAATGGTGAATGTGAAATCCTTAACTTATGAGATGATGAGATGATGATGACTAATGCTCAAGTTTAAAGATAAGCATGGTGGTCATTATATGTTGCATGCTCATGAAAGTTAAATTACCGATCGTGTGTGTAGTACCGAAAAGGAAATTAAAGGATCGGGTGAGCTAAGCCCGTATTTTATGAGTACCCTAAAGGGTGAACTAAGCCCCTGAAAATGAAATAACCTATTAAGTGGGTATTAAATGTTAAATGATATATTTTAAATGTTAGTTAGTTATGAAGGTTTACTTATATGTTTACATGTTTTTACAATGAATTTATATGCTTTAAATTGTATGTTTGGAGACATGTGTTCATGGTGAATGTTTTGTAGTTGTGTACGAAAATTGATGCACTCTAAATAAACGAAGAGTATAAAACCAATGTATATGATACTCATACAAATGTATGAAAGATTTTGAAATGCTTGCAGTATACTTGTATAAAATACGCGTTGCACTCTTTTTCCCTTGACTGAGGTTTTATCCCATTGGGTTTTCCTAGCAAGGTTTTTAATGAGGCAACTTTAAATGCGTATTCACATGAATAATGTACTCTTTTTCCTTCATTAGGGTTTTTCCCACTGGGTTTTTCCTAATAAGGTTTTAAGGAGGCATATTCATGGTATATTGAGAACGATAGGAGAAATTGATACAGTGTATCTATTGGATCAAGTTATAATGGAGCTAATGCTTTAGATCCAAACGATGATGATATTGAAATCATTTACCAGAAGTAAAGATATCAGTTCTCAAGATATGAAATCAAACGGAGCAGCTGTACTCTTTTCCTTCGATCAAGTTTTTTCCCACCGGGTTTTCTTGACAAGGTTTTAACGAGGCAAAGACGTGAATACTCATATGCCTGATAGACATCGTGGGAGCAATGTTTTGATGAAGCAAAGATATAACCACTCCAAGCTATCCTGCAATCGGTTTGGAAGTTTTTTCCCACTGGGTTTTTCTCCAAACAGGTCCAGAAGACATTTGTATTAATAGTCATTCAAGGGGGAGTGTTATGAATAATAATTGAAGAATAATTATTAGGTGTTATGAATAATTGAGAATAATGTGGTGGTTATGAATTATGAGGAATAATTTGGTGGAGGAATAATTTGGTAAAAGATGTAATTATTATATGTGAATGACTATTATACCCTTGATGAAATTATGTAATTACGATTGTGCCATTCGAAGTTTTCCTATAAATAGGGCTTCAGTTATTAATGAAATTCATTCCTGAGAATTCCTTAGAATTCATTCTCTCTAAATTCTCTCTATTGTTTCTATACTTTTATAACATAAACAAATAAATAATTGTTCATAAAGGACTTCCTGTAGTTGCCATTCCAAGAGAGAAAAACGTGACAAAGGAACAGCTGGTGCATTAAGGTCTTTCAGTAAAGCAAATGGACAATTATTAAAAGAAAGAATACCTAAAATGACCAACTTAAAAATACTAAGGGGCCTGTATTTAATTTGGATTTGTATGAATTTTAATAGACTTTTAAATTGAATGACTTTCATGTAATTTAATAGACTTTTATTGATTTTTGATATATTTCTATAGATTTGCACAGAATCCATAAAAATCTTCAATGAATTTGAAAGGACTTTTATTTTAAAACTTTTGCTGGATTTCTTTGGAATTCGTTTGATAATATAGATTTCCGTCTCATAAAATAAATATTATTAAACTTATTGAGATTTGACTTTTATTATCTTTTCTCATTAAATTATTATCGTGTCAAAAACAGAAATTAATAATAATTATTTTTTAACAAAGTAATAATTATTATTGTCTATACAATACTTTTCTAAAAAAAAAATTTAACTAAAAAAATACACAAATATTGCAAACAGTCATTTCACAATAGTTTGATATAATTTAATGAGACAAATTAAAAAACTATCTCATATTTAATCAATAGGCCAAAATATATATATCAAGTTATCAAAGTAAGTAATAGATATAAAATCTTTAATTATAAATTTTAAAACTCTTTACAAACTTTTCTAATGAAAAGTTGAAGAAAATAAGATAAAAATGTTATAAGAACTTTTTTATATCATCTTGTTGTGAAAGTAAGAAAGAATGGAAAAAAAGAAGAAAAAGTAATGAGAGATGGTGGCGGTGGTGGTGGTGGGGGCGACAGTGATGGCGGTGCCGTTGGCGAGATGGTGGTGGTGGTGGAGGCGACGATGAAGCGGCAGTGGTGGAGGCAGCGGTGACAATGGGGGGTGGGGTGGTGGCACTAAATGAAAGTCCATCAAAATCTTAGGGGTAAGTGATAAATTTCATATGATAAATTATGTTTGTATTTTGTGTTAAAAGATGAGTACTTAAAGCATTATATTAAAGTTCTTAAAAATCTAAAACAATTTTGAATACCTCATAATTTCATAAGATTTTTAAAGGTATTCATTTAATACCTCGTGACTTTGGTGGGCTTTTAGAAAGTTTATAAAAATCTATATTGAATATTTCAATATTTTAATTAACTTATAAAAATCTCAATTAAATACACCTAAACTTTTGCAAGTCCATCAAATTCCTTAAAAATTTTTAAAACTCATTTAAAATCTCAATTGAATACGCCATCTTAATTCCTAAAAAAAAAGTTAACTTTTAACAAATTTCACATTTCACAAGATTCTTCATTTGAACTTACTAGAATACCCTTGATTTAGACTCGACCTCCCCCCCGCCCCGCACCCCCCAACCAACTGCCTCCCTACGCACCCCTAAAAACTTTCTCTTCCCTCCCTTCTAGATTCGTTCTCTGTCCTTGAGATGTGATGAACCCAGCCTTCGTCTTCACTAACCTTCATTTCTTCATAATGCAGTGATGATAATTTCTCTACCCACACAATTTTTGAGCCTTTATATTTATTTATTTTACCGCAATTTTATTTTTGATTTGAGAGTTACAAGATAAAATTAGATCTGAAGGAAGGGTTAGCGAAGAAGGTTGGAAATAATTGACAGGAGCTTTGGGTCGAACCACGATGCAGACCGTACAACAGCTAACACTATTAATTATTGTTCGTGTCGCTTGAAATTTTTACAGAACTTTTATCTACAGAAAATCCTATATCCTTTATTATAGGGTATAGAATCGGCGACTGTTCATCTTTTCTGGTAGCGGCAAGAATACCATCTGGTTTCTTTGGTTCGTTCCTCTTTGAAATGATAAAACCTCTCTAACATCAAATTCTAACTTCACGGGAGATGTTGACTGGATTTCGAAATTTTTTACAAAAGTTTTATTTGCAGAAAATGCTTATTTTCTTTATTATAGGGCATAGAATCAGCCACTATTTATCTTTTCCGGTAGCACCAAGAATGCCATCTAGTTTTTTTGGTTCGTTCCTCTTTAACTGATGAAATCTCTCTAACATCGAATTCTAACTTCGCAGGAGATGTAGACCAGATTCTTGAAAGTTTTTTGTTATCTCTTTCTCTCTATTTTTTTGTACGCTAGAGATGATGATCGAAAATGATACCGGTATCTCCCTCGAAGCTTTCTACATTTAATCTGATCTTTGAGTTATTTGCAGTTTCTCAAATTATCCCGATCTTTTTCATAGATCCGGTGGACTATTTTGGGGCTTGAGAGAGAAATTTTAGGGTTTGTATGAAGTTGTCGTTGATTCATGATTTTTTTTGTCGGAAATATCTCGCCGTTGCCCGAGAAGACGATCGGAAACCATCGAGGACGATGATTGGAGATGATGTTTGCTGTGGAGATGATGACTAGAGGTGTTGCCATTGTTGGAGATGAAGACCGGAAAAGAAATTAGGGTTTGTTTGATTGCAAGGCTGAAAAATGGTTAGAAGGAAAACGTTTTCCGGGTAAATGAATTACGGGAAAAGGTTTTCCAGGAAAATGGTAGTTGTAGGTGTTTGATTGAGTTAATTTGAAAGTTGGAAAATAATATTATTTTCCTTATTTTTAAGGTTTTTTTAATGAAATTTGATCATTTTCCTTATCTTTATAGTTAAAGTAAATTGTCCATTAAAAAAAAATGCTAAACTTTTCCCGAAAAACAAAAATCACTTCCCCCTAAGGAAAATATTTTCCTCCAAAACAAAAAATAAGTGCGGATTTTGTGAAAAGCTTAAAAACGTTTTTCGGGAAAAAAAATGACAATCAAATAACCAAAAAGTAAAAAAATTGAAAAACGAATTTTTTCGGGAAAATAAATGTGAATAAAAAACACACTTATAGGAAAAGAGGGTAAAATGAGGGGTATATTGGGCAACTAAGATGAAAGACTTGTGACTTGGGGAATTTGGAAAAGCAACTTCATTGACTTGAAATTTTGAAGTTTTGACTCGTGATTTTTATCATTCCCTCTTATTAAACTGGACCTTTCTTGTCAATTATCTTCCTTTTAATATTCCACCATTGTATTAAAAAGTTGAACTCTACGAGCCGACATCTTTGAACTTGAATGATAATTTTTTTATTTTTTGTTTTTATTTATTTATTTATTTATTATTTTTGAATCAACTTGAATGATAATGCCCGGCAACGCAGTAATACTCATTCACGTTGCCACCCATCAACAAAATAGCATTTATGAGCCGATATTTATCGACTTTCGGTGATATTGAGTATTTGCTTTTTTTTTTTATGATTAAATGATAACTATTTATAAGGAATCACAATTAATTAAATATGACCTTTTCCATTAAAATTTCTTATCATTTATTGATAAATAATATAGATTACAAAACATCAATAATCTATTAAAAAAATCAAAAATAAGAAAAAAATTTTTAACACTCCAATGATTTTGTGTACATATATAGTAGGATTTTCTGTTCTTCGTATTGTAACTAGATAATAATGTAAATCATTGAAGTTAAGGTGAGACAAAGTGCAAGTTTAGCCAAGCAATAAGGGCATCTTGGACGCACAAAATTTGGAGACTGTCTATTACAGTTCGGCTCAGGTACCCACAGTCGGAAAAAAAAAATTATGGGGGTCGGGTGAGACCCTCCACCATCAAGAGGCAGTTATGTATTATTCGTCTAACTTAACGTAGATACAAAAAAAAATATTAAAAAATTAAATTTTTTTTTTTGCGTGATGACGTGGCGCCACCTGGTGGGGCCACGTAGAGCGTGGGGATTGGCTGATGTTCCCCACTGTGGGGAACAGAGCTAATCCGTTGTCTATTAAGAGGAAAGAGAAAGACATAAAATTAATGTGGATCCCGTACTTTTTCAATTCTCTTGAAAGTTTCTATTTTTAAAATAAAATTTCACTTATTTATTCCATTTTTTCATCACTTTTGCATAATCATTTTCCATTCTTTTTAAATTTAGACATCCGCCTATACATTATATGCTATTACATTATTATTATTTTTGAATTTATTTCCACCTTTCTCCTCCTTAACACTTTTTCTTATCTTTTTTTCTTACACTTCTTTCTCTCTCTCTCTTTTTTTTTTAAATAAAATAATCATTTTATGTCTATTTCTCTCCTCCGTATCATCATCCCTTAGAGATAGGCATGACCTTTATTCACAAGTTAATTAATAGTAGTCCAATAATTTGAGAGCACGCTTCCACTATTCCTTGACTGAATGAATATAAGGGTGTGTTTGACTCCACAAAAGTTTTCCTGGAAAATGAGTTTTCCGGCCATTTTTTCCAATTTCGGGTGTTTGATTGGTTTTTTTTCCAGGAAAACGTTTTCTAACTTTTCTCGAAATCTGCACTTTTCCTTGTTTTTTTTCCTTGGGGGGAGGTGGTTTTTGTTTTCCGGGAAAAGTTTGATACTTTTTTCTTTTTTTTAATGGAAAATTTAATTTAACCATAAAGATAAGGAAAATGATCAAATTTCATTAAAAAACTCAAAAATAAGGAAAATAACATCATTTTCCAACTTTCAAATTAACCCAATCAAACACCTACAACTACCATTTCCCTGGAAAACCTTTTCCCGGAATTCATTTACCCGAAAAACGTTTTCCTTCTAACAATTTTCCGGCTTTGCAATCAAACACACCCTAAAATACAAATGAAGCTCACCGCAGATATAATGATATAAACTAACATAATGTTAGAAAAACTAGCGTAACGACGGAAAAAATCTATAGAACTCGCAATTCGTGGGACTTGAATCTGGGACATGGCCTTAGGCAGTTAGCCTTGCCAATTGAACGAGGCCCCAGTGATATCTAACATCTCTTTCTACAATCAAGTACTCAATATTTGGTCACACTTTTATAATTAATCATTTCATAATTAACACATTTTGTAGTAAATAACAGTTTATATATAAATGTTATGTTAGTATATATTTAAATTTATTTATTTAAAATTACCTGAAGTAAATAATCTTTTGATGTCCAAGTGGAAAAATTTTTTGTACGAAAATTGTTAGTGTGGACAAGCTCACTATAAATGGACCACGAGATTTATTAAATTAAAAAGAATTTAATGATATAATTACAAAATAAGTAAATTTATAGAACTTTAGGAATAATATGTGGTGCACCAAAAATAATTGAGGTGCGAATATAATCGTCTAATGCACAATGAGTAATTATATTGCCACCCTATATCTTCATTACAACAACAAGAATTTAAAAAGAATTACAACAAGATGTAAAATTTAAGAACTTTAAGAATAATTATTATGTGGTGTACTAAATAAAATTGTGTTATGAATATAATTACCGTGTGCAAAAAGAGAAAATAAATTACGTACCACCCTATAGTTTTGAATACCACATTATAATCATACGCAATTAAATGATAATTTTCATAATTACACTTGCACCACAACATGTTTACAATTATATATACTCCTATACTCCATAAACAAAAAAATCATTTACAAATAATAGTTTTTAATTGTGCTAAAAAAAATAGTAATAATAATAGCCTGTCGGTTCTTCAAATATATCAGTAAAGTAAATCTGTTTTAGTTCCGACAAATCCCCACAAAATCGACCTTGATTTTGAGCAGTAGAGAATTTTGTGAGGGAAAAAACAACAATTTTTATTTTATTTTATTTTATTTTTCATACCCAAATCAAATCAATATGCAAATATATCAGTAGATTCAGTATTAATTCAATGGATTCTTGCTTTCTTCAATAGAATTTGGCAATTACCCTGATCCCCATTTTACTACAATCAATTTTGACCCTCTTCTTGACATTCTCTCTCTCTCTCAAATCGAAGGAGAAATTTTCACAGCGGATTTGACTTTTTCCTCGTATCGTAACCTGAGACTATGTGGGTGTTTACAAACTTGTCAAAAATTAAAAGTGTCTTTTAAAAATAAGGAGAGAGAATGAATGGAATTAGATGGTAAAATTTTATTGGTATAAGTGTATGTTACGAAATAAGTGAATCTATTTGTTTAATCAAATTCGAGTTTGAAAGAGGAAGAAAACTTGGGAGGAAAAATAGTGTGAAAACACGCACTACCTATGTGATCCTGGAAGTTAAGGTGGGACCAACAAGCGAGCGGAAGTCAAGCCAAGCACTCACAGACAACAAACAGAGATAGTGCATCACCATAATTTCGGAGGGTCCACGCGTTTATTCCAACACAATAATTGAGGCTCTGCTTCCACCATTCTACACGGTAAACTCAACATCTTGCATTCATCTCTAGCTATTCATAATTCAGTTGCCATTGTCTTCAAGAAAACAATTAAAGAGGGGGGGAGGAAAAAAAAAAAAAGATTACGATGCCTATTGGAGAAGTGTTTCTGGGTGCATTTGTCACTGTTTTGCTCGAGAGGCTGGCCTCTCGTGAGTTATTTAACTTTCTTTGTCCCGCAGGCATCGATGCCCAGTTGAAAAAATGCCGCCGAACATTGTTGCTCATGTAACGCCCCGCTAAAATCTCGTCACGATTTTATATGATTCCGTATGTTTATCATTTGTGTTTTTGGGAATGGGTCGTGATGATGTGAATATGTCGTGAGATGGTGTTGATGGGTATGACATGTTTAGGATGTGTTTTGGGTTGCCCCATGTATGTTGGAACTAGGTACGGTCGCCAAGAATGAGCCGGAAGAGAAATGCAGAAAAACTGGGATTTACGGCCGTAATTTTGGGATTTACGGCCGTAAATGTGATAGTTACGGCCGTAAGTCTTATGGTTACGGCCGTAAGTCAAGAATGATGGTTAAAGGGCTGATCCTCTGCTGGTCGCGTGACCGGAAGCGCGGTCGCGTGTGTGCCTAGTTACGGCCGTAATTTATTGAGTTACGGCCGTAATTTTGGAATTTACGGCCGTAACAGGGATATTTACGGCCATAATTTTCAGTCGGCAGATGTGTATTTTTGGTCAAAAAGTCACTTTTCTTGATGGTTACCCTCATTTTCGAGCCAAGCATACATCTAAGACATTTTGAAGGTCCTCCATCTCTAGAAATCCATCCACATATCATACTTGGATCAAGTGTTGGTATAGAAGATCAATCAAGTCCTTAAGGAGCAAGGTGAAGAAGAAAGCAAGTCCACCCTCTACCTAGTTCTTCGTTGGTGGTACTATCTTTCTAAGGCGGGTAGTAGAGCACTTAAAGTGTTTTGAGGTAAGATCATGCCCTAGTGTTGGTTGGTTTGCAATAAATAGGTAAAGAGGCAAGTGGTAAGGTAGGATTAATGATGTTGATGCTTTGGTTGAGTAGATATGACTATAGGGTTGGTATAGCATATAGATACTCAATTTGGGGGTTTGTAGAATCTTGATGTTTATGGACCCATTTTATGTTAATATGCATATGATATTACATGTGTTTATTTATGTGTATACATTGAAGCATGGTCATGCATGAAAAAGCGAGAATAGGGTTGCCAACCAAATGTTTATATAATGTTCGTCTCACAAAGGTTTGAGACAATTGGCCCAAATGGAGGTCCCTCAAAGGAGGGTCCGCCAATTAAAGTATGAATGTATGTTACGGCGCCAATATAAACATATGGTTCGCAACGGGCCCATGAGTACGAATATGTCATGCATTGCATATGGATATGTTCCCCACTGGGCCCTCGTGGCTCACAATGTGTTATGATATGTTATAAGTGACCAGAGTCGAGACCGTGGACTTGGGGACGGAGAATCCTCGAGGATGTGGCGTGGAGGAAACCAAAGGAAGCTCCCGATCCTGTATAGGCCGCTTTTGCATGTGTCCAATGGCCATGATTTAATGTATTTTGTTTATGTTTTGATGTAAATGTGTAAATAAGTACTCATGAGCTTGGACAAAGTAAAGGTTTTGTAACGCTATTTAGCTTTCGTTGCTAATCGTTATGGTTATATACGTATGTTTTAAGAGCGGGCGTTACAGGATGGTATCAGAGCCGGCTTCCTTTTCGTTTCCCCACACATTCGAGGACTCCCTTCGCCTCTCCAGGTTATGGTTGGATTGGTAATGTGTTTTATGTGTGCATACTATATTGTTATGATATGTTATGTTATGATGCTCTGTGTACTATGCGAAGGAGATGAGTAGGGTGATGTGAGTTGAGATGTTTCCTTGTTGTGATGAATAGATGGCGGATGATCAGGCACCCGTTCTTTAAAGGTTGACTCGGTTGGTAGAACAACAGTCCCAAATGATGCAGCAGATGATGACAAACACAAGTGGGAATCATAATGTTAGCGGAAGCAATTCAGTGAGTGCTTCGGGTGTTGAGAAGACCCGAGAAGATAGGGATAAGGAGTTTTCATCCGATCGGTTCCATCGTCTAAATCCGCCTATCTTTGAGGATGCGAAAGATCCAATTGACGCCGAGAATTGGCTTCAGACGATAGAGCGAATGTTAGAGTATGCCCACATTCCCGAGTCGGAGCAGGTGAATTGTGCGACCTTTATGCTCCGAGGCTCGGCGGGCTTTTGGTGGGATACCGTGAGACAAGAAGAGGAAGTTGCGGTTACGGCATGGATGGATTTTTGTACTAGGTTTCGGACCAAGTATTTCTCGGATGCGGCTCAAAATGAGAAGTTGAATGAGTTCATCCAAATTCAGCAGGGTGCTATATCGGTGAGTGAGTATAGTAAGAAGTTCGATGAGCTCGCCCGATTTGCAACGCACATGGTGAATACCCCGGCTCGCAAAGTTGCTCGGTTCATAATGGGTTTGAAGCCGGAGTTAGCTCGAGATGTACAGTTGGCCAGTATGGCGACTACGAGCTACACTGAGGTGATAGAGCGGGCATATGTCGCGGAACGAGCCGAAGCGAGAATTGCTCAAGCTCGTCAAGCCGCTAGCCAATCGGTTCCATTTTTGCAACCGGCTCAAGGACAATCCTTTTCTTCCCAAGGTTCATCTACGAGCGGTCGAGGATGAGGTTCTAATTATAGGGGTCGTGGGAGGAATAATAAGAGGCCGGCGGGTAACGCTCCCCACTCCCGACCACCGGCTAAGAAGGGAACAAGTTCTTCTTCCGCGCCGACGTGCCAAACATGTGGAAAGCCTCATGGGGGACCGTGCTACTACGGCACCAATCGATGTTATAACTGTGGTAAAGAGGGACACATGAGTAGAGCTTGTCCGGAGGCGAGGAATCAAGCGCCTCAACAACTCCCCCCACCGAGACAATCCGGACTCGTGTTTGCGTTGGTACAACCCGAGGTGCCCGAGAAGGTTGATGTTATTGCAGGTATTGTTTATGTTTATGCATTACCTGCTTATGCCTTGTTTGACTCCGGAGCTACGCACTCTTTTATATCATTATCCTATGCCCTACGAATGGATATGGTCCCGAAGCCATTGTGGTGTATTTTTGATGTTATTTTACCCTCGGGACGGAACCAGTGCGTCGTGAGTTATTTCCCTAATGTTCCTATACGGGTTCAGGAGAATGAGACATCCATTGATTTACTAGCTTTGGAACTCCGAGATTTTGATGTGATTCTCGGGATGGATTGGTTAGTTCAACATAGGGTTATGTTAGATTGCCCTAACCGTGCTTTGAGGTTTTCGGATGGTGAACCAATTATGTTTCCAAAGCTAGAGCGCTCCAAACGAGTTATGATATCGGCTATGAGGGCCGAGAGATTGATTAGTCAAGGATGCCAAGCTTACGTAGTCACCTTGTATAGTGCAAAGACGGAGATACCCGTGTCGCCAGCTTCAGTCCCGGTAGTATGTGAATTTTTGGATGTATTTTCGGAGGATTTGTCGGGTTTACCTCCGCCCCGGGAGATTGAATTTGTTATTGAGGTTGTTCCGGGTACGTCGCCCATTTCTAAAGCTCCCTACCGTATGGCTCCCTCGGAACTTAAGGAGCTTAGAATCCAATTGAATGAGTTGTTGGAAAAGGGCTTCATTAGACCAAGTACTTCGCCATGGGGTGCGCCGGTGTTATTCGTGAAGAAGAAAGATGGATCGATGAGGCTATGTATTGATTATCGAGAGCTTAATAAGGCCACGGTGAAGAATAAGTATCCATTACCCCGCATTGATGAATTACTAGATCAACTCCGAGGCTCGGCAATTTATTCGAAGATTGACCTTCGTTCCGGATATCATCAATTACGAATTAGTGATGGAGATGTGATGAAGTCGGCTTTTAGCACCCGGTATGGCCACTTCGAATTTTTGGTTATGCCTTTCGGACTTACGAATGCTCCAGCCGCTTTCATGGACTTGATGAATCGAGTTTTCAAGCCCTATCTCGACAAGTTTGTTATTGTTTTTATCGACGATATTCTCATCTACTCTAAATCCCGGGAGGAACAGGAGGACCATCTCCGCATTGTCTTGCAAACTCTTCGAGACGAGAAGTTGTACGCGAAGTTCTCGAAATGTGAATTTTGGACGAAACAAGTGGTGTTTCTAGGACATGTGGTGACGGAGGATGGTATTTCTGTTGATCCTAGTAAAGTGGAGGCCGTCTTGAAGTGGTCTCAACCAACGACGCCCACGGAAATACGAAGTTTTGTAGGTTTGGCTGGGTATTATCGGCGTTTTGTCAAGGATTTTGCCAAGCTTGCTTCTCCATTGACACGGTTGACGAGGAAAAACGTGCCTTTCCGATGGACGGACGAGTGTGAGCGGAGTTTTCAAGACTTGAAGACTCGCCTCACCACAGCTCCTATTTTGGCAATCCCGGACGACTCAAGTGTTTTCGCCATTTATAGTGATGCGTCTCAACAAGGACTTGGGGGTGTGTTTTGATGCAAAATGATAAAGTTATAGCCTATGCCTCCCGCCAATTGAAGAGTTATGAGGAGAAGTATCCAACACATGATTTGGAGCTAGCCGCGATAGTATTTGCTTTGAAAATTTGGCGCCACTATCTTTACGGGGTTCGATGTGAAATTTTTACGGATCACAAAAGTTTAAAGTATTTCTTCACCCAAAAGGAGCTCAACATGAGACAAAGACGATGGTTGGAGCTCGTGAAGGATTATGATTGTTCGATCCATTATCACCCCGGTAAAGCAAACGTAGTAGCGGATGCCTTAAGTAGGAAGTCGCCGAAACAAAGATCCCGTAAGTTGCAACATGAAATGGAGAAGTTGGATCTTGAGGTGTTAGACCCGGATGAAGCCCGACTCATGGCCATGTCAATCCGGTCGACGCTTATAGATCGTATCAAGGAGGCGCAAGAAACTGATGACTGGGCTACTAAGACAAAGAAGAAGCTCCAGGAGAAGCCAAGTCCGGACTTTCAGGTTCAACAAGGGATTCTTAAGTATAAGAACAGATACTACGTTCCAGCTACCGAGGAGTTGAGGCAAGAGATTTGTCTCGAGGCTCATATGACCCCCTATACTCTTCATCTAGGCTCGACTAAGATGTATCGGGACATTAAGGTATTGTATTGGTGGCCAGGCATGAAACGGAGTGTAGCGGAGTTTGTAGCGAGATGCTTGGTCTGTCAACAAGTCAAGGCAGAACACCAGAGGCCGGCTGGACTATTACAACCACTCCCGATTCCAGAGTGGAAATGGGATGATGTTACTATGGATTTTGTAAGCGGGTTACCAAGAACAAGTAAGGGGTCCGATGCTATTTGGGTGGTAGTCGACCGACTCACCAAGTCTGCCCATTTTCTCCCAATCAAGACGACATATCGAATGGAGCAATTGGCTCAACTGTATATTCAGGAGATTGTTCGGTTACATGGGGTTCCGGTTACAATCATCTCGGATCGAGATCCGAGATATCTATCACATTTCTGGAAGGAATTACATACAACATTGGGGACGAAACTTCAATTTAGTACGGCGTTTCATCCTCAAACAGATGGACAAACGGAACGAACAATCCAAACGCTCGAAGATATGTTGAGAGCTTGTGTTTTAGAGTTTCCCCAAAGTTGGGACCGTTACCTACCGTTAGTTGAGTTCGCCTATAACAATAGCTATCATTCCTCGGTTGGAATGCCTCCCTACGAAGCTCTTTACGGTAGAAGGTGGAGATCCAATCTTCATTGGGATGATGTGGGAGAAATGAGGTTGATGCGAACGGAAATGCTACAAGACATGCTGTCAGCAGTTGAAAAGATTAAGCAACGGATGAGAACAGCTCAAGATCGACAGAAAAGTTATGCTGATAATCGACGTCGGCCACTAGAGTTCGAGATTGGCGACAAAGTGTTCGTTCGTATCTCGCCAATCAAGAGACTCTTTCGGTTTGGAAAGCGTGGCAAGTTGACCCCAAGGTATATTGGTCCCTATGAAATCCTTGAACGAATTGGAGTAGTAGCGTATATGTTGAAGTTGCCAACTCATTTGGATCGAATGCACAACGTATTTCATGTCTCCATGTTGAGGAAGTATGTTGCAGATCCCTCCCATGTATTACCAGACCCTCCATTAGATCTTCAACCGGACCTGTCTTATGAAGAGAAACCCGTGCAAATCGTTGATCGGAGCGTCAAACAATTACGAGGAAAACAAGTGCCTCATGCACGTGTTTTGTGGCGAAGTGCGACCATTGAAGAGGAGACGTGGGAGAGAGAGGAAGCAATGAGACAACACTACCCCGAACTATTTTCAGGTAAATTTCGAGGACGAAATTCTTTTAAGGAGGGGATATTGTAACGCCCGCTAAAATCTCGTCACGATTTTATATGATTCCGTATGTTTATCGTTTGTGTTTTTGGGAATGGGTCGTGATGATGTGAATATGTCGTGAGATGGTGTTGATGGGTATGACATGTTTAGGATGTGTTTTGGGTTGCCCCATGTATGTTGGAACTAGGTACGGTCGCCAAGAATGAGCCGGAAGAGAAATGCAGAAAAACTGGGATTTACGGCCGTAATTTTGGGATTTACGGCCGTAAATGTGATAGTTACGGCCGTAAGTCTTATGGTTACGGCCGTAAGTCAAGAATGATGGTTAAAGGGCTGATCCTCTGCTGGTCGCGTGACCGGAAGCGCGGTCGCGTGTGTGCCTAGTTACGGCCGTAATTTATTGAGTTACGGCCGTAATTTTGAAATTTACTGGCCAGAATAGGATATTTACGGCCGTAATTTTCAGTCGGCAGATGTGTATTTTTGGTCAAAAAGTCACTTTTCTTGATGGTTACCCTCATTTTCGAGCCAAGCATACATCTAAGACATTTTGAAGGTCCTCCATCTCTAGAAATCCATCCACATATCATACTTGGATCAAGTGTTGGTATAGAAGATCAATCAAGTCCTTAAGGAGCAAGGTGAAGAAGAAAGCAAGTCCACCCTCTACCTAGTTCTTCGTTGGTGGTACTATCTTTCTAAGGCGGGTAGTAGAGCACTTAAAGTGTTTTGAGGTAAGATCATGCCCTAGTGTTGGTTGGTTTGCAATAAATAGGTAAAGAGGCAAGTGGTAAGGTAGGATTAATGATGTTGATGCTTTGGTTGAGTAGATATGACTATAGGGTTGGTATAGCATATAGATACTCAATTTGGGGGTTTGTAGAATCTTGATGTTTATGGACCCATTTTATGTTAATATGCATATGATATTACATGTGTTTATTTATGTGTATACATTGAAGCATGGTCATGCATGAAAAACGAGGAATAGGGTTGCCAACCAAATGTTTATATAATGTTCGTCTCACAAAGGTTTGAGACAATTGGCCCAAATGGAGGTCCCTCAAAGGACTGGGGTCTGGCCAATTAAAGTATGAATGTATGTTACGGCGCCAATATAAACATATGGTTCGCAACGGGCCCATGAGTACGAATATGTCATGCATTGCATATGGATATGTTCCCCACTGGGCCCTCGTGGCTCACAATGTGTTATGATATGTTATAGGTGACCAGAGTCGAGACCGTGGACTTGGGGACGGAGGGGAATCCTCGAGGACGTGACGTGGAGGGGAAACCAAAGGAAGCTCCCGATCCTGTATAGGCCGCTTTTGCATGTGTCCAATGGCCATGATTTAATGTATTTTGTTTATGTTTTGATGTAAATGTGTAAATAAGTACTCATGAGCTTGGACAAAGTAAAGGTTTTGTAACGCTATTTAGCTTCCGTTGCTAATCGTTATAGTTATAGACGTATGTTTTAAGAGCGGGCGTTACAGGATGGTATCAGAGCCGGCTTCCTAAGGATGGGATGGATTAGTACAATCTGCAATTGAATTTCCTAAGCTTCGCAATTTGTACATACAAAGATGTCCCAAATTGGTCAAACTTCCATTTCATTTGTGTCCATCACTTGAGAGGCTAACTTTTGAAGACATGCCCGAATGGGAGGAATGGCGTGGATTAGCACAAGCTGAAATTGAATTTTCTAGACTCCACTGGTTGCAGATAGCAAGATGTCCCAAATTGGTCCAGTTCCCAGTTCTTTCCTTTCCATCTATGCATGGTTTGAGTGTGGACAGCTGTAATGAGGTGATACTAACTCGCATGAGCAATTTAGCCTCCCTAAAGTTCTTAAGGTTGTAGAGAATTATTGGGTTAACTTCAATTTTGAAAGCATTTGAACAATTTCCATTGAAGCTTGAAACGTTTGAAATTCATGAGTGTGAGGACTTGGAGACTCTATGGGAAAGTGATAATCTTGTGCAAAGACTGGTCAACTTAAAGTCACTAGATATTATACAGTGTCCTAAGCTATTGTCTGTTCAAGAGATTGGTGTTCTTCCTGATCTTCACTTTCTTTCCGTAAGTGGCTGTTCCCCTCTATGCACGATGACGATGACACTGAAAGATTGCAATACCTCACTTGGTCGTCTTTTGATCAAGGAGTGTCCACATTTGAACTTTGAAAATTTAATGGGGTCTCGTCGAAGTTACTCAAATCTTGGTGAATTGAGGATATGGTCATGTTATGGTTTGGAAATGTTTCCTCAAGGAGGGTTGCCCACTCCTAATCTGAAAATTCTTGATATATCCAGTTGCCGGAATTTGAAAGCCCTACCGGATTGGATTGAACAACTATCATCCCTTGTCACACTGGTAATAAGAGAATGTCCTTCATTAATGGAGCCCTTCCCCCAAGGGAATCTTCCCCGAAATTTGACTTCGCTTATAATTGCTAACGTTGTGAAACTAAAGCCCCTGGGACAGTGGGAGCTACAAAAACTCACCTCTCTTACTCTTTTCCAGTTAACTGGTGGATATCCAGAGGTGGTTTCATTTGCCGAGGGTAATGGTAATGATCGACGCTATTTGCTTCCTCCATCTCTCATTAGATTGCACTTGCATTACATGCCATATCTGGAAAACTTGGAGGGCTTTGGAAACCTCACCTCTCTCAAGCATCTAGATATCAGAGGCTGTGAAAAGCTTGTGGAGTTGCCCGTGGAAGATCAGCTTCACAAGCTTTCCAGCCTACAGATTACTGACTGTCCTCTTATTAAGAAACGGTGTCTGAAGGACAACGGCGACTATTGGCCGATCATCGCTGACATTCCTGTAGTTAAAATTGATTCTCGTGACATCAGCTGTCCAGGATCTATACTCAAAAGGTAATTATTTATTGGCATGCATTCTCTGGTCCATAATTTGAAGAACCGGCATTGCTTCTATGAATTCTGTCTGGTAAAAGATCCCTTCACCTACCCCTTCTTGTTATTCATTTCCAAATTTTAATCAACAATACTGAATCTAAATTTGAGATTTCAAATTGAAATTGATTTCGTTCAATTCTATTCTAATTCTAAATATGTTTTTTCACCAAATATTAAACTTAGTGATATCCATTCTTGTCTTTTGCTTCATGAAAAAAACAAAAAGGAAAAAAAAATGCATTGACGTTTCGTCAATTTTTAGATTAGAATGTCATTTTTAGGACAGAACAAATATTAGTTCATGAACTCCATCAGGTTGTCCACGATCGTTTTATGTCTCGAGTACGATTCTGTGTCAATCAGTGTGTAAAGATTGAATCTTCAGCAGCATGAGGTTTCTAAAAAGTTGCAAATTTTGAAATGTTAACAGGAAGTAAGAGACTTCAAACAGTTGAAGAATGAACAAGAGTACCTTTTAATGCGATCAAGTTTTCCCATCATCATCAACTTATGTATATTCTCTATCCTTATATATTTCCATGATCAACTAACCATTTTTTTTTGGGTTAAAATTTTACACATGTCAAATCTCTTATTCATATTAGCTATCTTAATCGTGGATTACTTCGTCTTGCAAAATTACTAGAGTGAATAATGCCATCTTGGACAAGAATTTGTATAGTTTTGGCAAGATTTGTGTGCGCAAAGTCATTCGTGTACCGAAAATGGAAAGAAAGGATGGCATCTTGCGAAGATCAAAGGTAGTTGATACTATATATGGTTTTATCTTTAAATCAATCTATCTATTGCAATTTATACACACGTGATAATGGTACACCTATAAAATACTTGCTCAACAATTTCAGCTACGTCTATACACGATCTAGCTAGAGCAGTTGCGATGCTGCCCACAAAGTTCCCGGTGCACGATACTGAACTGGTGACTTTAAGCAATTGGTTCAAACGCATGCCTCTTGGAAGAGATTTGATGGCTTTTAGAAGAGACGAGTAGTGGTTTGTGCGACTTTATCCCCCACGAAGTGAATGTGGTTGCCGACTCTATGGCATCCTCGATTTGTCTCACATTTGTTTTGGATTTTGGATTCATTGTATGCCCTTATGCCTTAGTTTGATGATTCATCGACACATTTGTTAATCAAGTTTCATTTCCTATATGTCAAAAGAAAAAGAAAGGCTAAGTTAGACATTTCAGAAAATGTGTACTAGTTTGGTTTTTTAGGCTTTGTAATGGTTCCTTTCTATTCAGACAGTATATATTTTGATTTTATTTGTTATTCCTTATAATGCGTGAATCATTTTCTTTAATATGTCGAAAGTTGATTCAACCAAATTAACAATTGCTAATACAGTTGAAGCTATTGCAAATTCATCAGATTTTTTCTAACATGCCTAAGCAAGCAAATGTCTCGATAAGGATTTTCAGTTTGAGGTACTTTGTTTAAAAAGAAAGAAAGAAATAAATAAATAAAATAAAAAAAAACTGACCTGTTTTCCCAGTGCTCAAACAGGTCCACAATTTAAGTTCACGAATTCTTTAATTGTGAAACAAATGGTTAACCTGAATATATTAATAGTTATAATATTGATATTAATCAGTACTAATAGTTGTCTAAAATAAAATTAGGTAATTTCCATCTAAAAAAAATCGAAAAATGGTGGTTGATGTGTTAGTGGCAGATGAATAGTTTCCACAATTTTCATCTTGATCTTCTTGTTCAATTTTTGAAGTCGCGTGCACTATATATTCTATAATATATGTCAAAGTTTCATATTAATTAATTGATATAAATTAATAATAGTTTTGATAAAACTTCATTATACTATTGATATAAGATTAAGTTGGTAAAAATTTGCCTTCAAAAAAATGTGTAACTTAATTATCGAATCGTTATAAATCAATTATTGTAATTGATATAGAGTTTAAAATTGAGATATATATTTAAAATTTACTTAATTTAAGATTCACAAAAAAAAAGAAATCCCAAACTCTTTTTTTTTGCTATAAATGATATAAAATAATTATTTTCTTTATATAAATAAAATTTTTTATTTATTAAATTTAAATAAACCACATATCTCCTACGACGCACGAAAGCAATACTACTATTTTCATAAAAAGATATGATAATTTTCAACTTAAAAAGTACACAACTATTACAAACAATAATTTCTTAACATTTTCATATAATTTAATGATAAAAACTAAAAAAAAGAAAGAATACCTAAAATGACCAACTTAATCCCAAGAATTTAAAAGGAATTACAACAAGAAGTAAATATTAGGGAAATTGGTGCAAATGGTCTAAAAAAATTGCGTGTAGTATGAGTTTGGCCCAAAATATCTAAAAAAATTGCGTGTAGTATGAGTTTGGCCCAAAATAAAAAAACAAGGTAGCGCAAATGGTCTAAAAAAACTTTGGTGCGCGTTTGATTCATTTAGATCGATGGAATCCGTCCATTAAACTATTGGTCAAAGTCAACTTTCAAAAAATTGGATGCGCGTTTGGTTGGTCCATTTGATTTGAGATAAATTGCACAAAAGGTCCTAACCTTTAAATATTATTACAATCAAGTTCTAACGTTTGAACAATGTATACTTTAGTCCCAAATTCTAGTTAAACTGTGCAATTTTATCTTTTATTTTTTATGGGTGTTTATTTAGTCCATAATTAATTTTATTGAATGAATTTCATACTAATTAAATAGCTTTTATAAAAAATTTTCAGCACAATAACATTTCATCGTAATAATATAATATCACAACTTTTGAAAATTTTATTTAATATTAGCGACACCTGCATTTTGATTTTAACTAATATTTAATAATAAATATAATTAGAGTACTTATCTAAAATTTTATTAGGAATATATTACTACAAAAAAAATATCGAAGATAAAGAATTAATAAAATCTAATCAAAAAATAACAAAAAGAAAAATAAAAAAAATCAAAAATTTTCTTTAGCATTATAGACACGCATATTTTGATTTTAAGCAATAATTTATAATAAATGTAATTATTGTACCTACATAAAATTTTCGAAAACAACCACCACCACCACCAACTTCGGTGAAAACTCCTTGTATCATCTCTTCTAAAAAGATATATTTCCTTAATACACATTTAGATCGTCGATGAGACATGGGCTTCCTTCGCTTGTGTGATGGCTCCATTGTTATGACAATCTTTATTGGATTAACAATGCGATGAAAGCGTTCAAGTTCAATTATAAACTTAACAATATAAATCGCTTATCTTGCTACTTCAAAAGTAACTGTGTATTAAGTTTGAGTAGTTGTATCTTGCCATTAAGAGCAAAACTTAGTGTTTTCTTAATCAAACTATTTTATTATTTTGCAAATATGAACAATGTCAATGACGATGGAAGTTCTTTGCCGCCTCTATAATATCAAAAAATTGAATTATTCAAACACACACACACATATATATATAATAAATTTAAAATGTAAATATAATTAATAAACAAATAAATAATTGTTCATAAAGGACTTCCTGAAGTTGCCATTCCAATAGAGAAAAAACGTAACAAAGGACAGCTGGTGCATTGAGGTCTTTCAATAAAGCAAATGGACAATTATTAAAAGAAAGAATACCTAAAATGACCAACTTAAAAATATTAAGGGGCCTGTATTTAATTTGGATTTGTAAGAATTTTAATAAATTTTTAAATTGAATGACTTTTATGTAATTTAATAGACTTTTATTGATTTTTGATAGATTTTTACAGATTTCGACAGAATCCATAAAAATCTTCAATGGATTTGGAGGGACTTTTATTTTAAAACTTTTGCTGGATTTCTTTAGAATTCGTTTGACAATATAGATTTCCGTTTTATAAAATAAATATTATTAAACTTATTGAGATTTGATTTTTATTATCTTTTCTCATTAAATTATTATCGTGTCAAAAGCAGAAATTAGTAATAATTATTTTTTAATAAAGTAATAATTAATTATTGTATGTACAATACTTTTCTAAAAAGAAAATAATTTTTAACTAAAAAAATACATAAATATTGCAAACAGTTATTTCGCAATAGTTTGATATAATTTAATGAGAAAAATTAAAAAACTATCTCATATTTAATCAATAATCCAAAATATATATATCAAGTTATCAAAGTAATAGATATAAAATCTTTAATTATAAATTTTAAAACTCTTTACAATCTTTTCTAATAAAAAGTTGAAGAAAAATAAGATAAAAATGTTATAAGAACTTTTTAATATCATTCTTATTGTAAAATTAAGAAAAAATGGAAAAAAAGAAGAAAAAGTAATGAGAGATGGTGGCGGTGGCGGTGATGGTGGTGGTGTCGAGAGTGATGGCGGTGCCGTTGGCGAGACGGTGGTGGTGGTGGTGGTGGCGACGGTGAAAGCGGCGGCGTTGGAGGCAACGGTGACAATGGGGGGTGGGGGTGGGAGTGGGATGGTGGGAATAAATGAAAGTCCATCAAAATGTTAGGGGTAAGGGATAAATTTCATATGACAAATTATGTTTGTACTTTATGGTAAAAAATGAGTACTTAAAGCATTATCATTTATTATAGGATATAGAATCGACGACTGTTCATCTTTTCTGGTAGCGCCAAGAATGCCATCTGGTTTCTCTGGTTCGTTCCTCTTTTAAATGATGAAACCTCTCTAACATCAAATTCTAACTTCACGGGATATGTTGACTTGATTCCGAATTTTTTTGCAGAACTTTTATCTGCAGAAAATGCCTATATTCTTTATTATAGGGCATAGAATCAGCCACTATTTATCTTTTCCGACAGCACCAAGAATGCCATCTAGTTTTTGTGGTTCGTTCCTCTTTAAATGATGAAATCTCTCTAACATCAAATTCTAACTTCACAGGAGATGTAGACCAGATTCTTGAAAGTGTTTGATTATCTCTCTCTCTCTCTTTTTTTGTACGCTAGAGATGATGATCAAAAATGATACCGGTATCTCCCTACATTTAATCTGATCTTTGAGTTATTTGCAGTTTCTCAAATTATCCCAATCTTTTTCATAGATCCGGTGGACTATTTTGGGGCTTGAGAGAGAAATTTTAGGGTTTGCATGAAGCTGTGGTTGATTCATGATTTTTCTTGCCGGAAATATCTTGCCGTTGCCGGAGAAGACGATCGGAAACCATTGAAGACGATGATTGGAGATGATGTTTGCCGTGGAGATGATGACTAGAGGTGCCGCCATTGTTGGAGATGAAGACGGGAAAAGAAATTATTATAGGAAAAGAGGGTAAAATGAGGGGTATATTGGGCAACTAAGATGAAAGCCTTGTGACTTGTGGAATTTGGAAAAGCAACTTCATTGACTCGGAATTTTGAAGTTTTGACTCGTGATTTTTATCATTCCCTCTTATTAAAATGGACCTTTCTTGTCAATTATTTTCCTTTTAATATTCCACCATTGTATTAAAAAGTTGAACTCTACGAGCCGACATCTTTGAACTTGAATGATAATGTTTTTTATTTTATTTATTTATTTATTTAATATTTTTGAATCAACTTGTTGAATGATAATGCTCGGTAACACAATAATACTCATTCACATTGCTACCCACCAACAAAATAGCATTTATGAGCCGATATTTATCGACTTTCGGTGATACTGAGTATTTGCTATTTTTTATGATTAAATGATAATTATTTTTATTTATAAGGAATCACAATTAATTAAATATGACATTTTCTATTAAAATTTTTTATTTATTGATAAATAATATAGATTACAAAACATCAATAATCTATTAAAAAAAATCAAAAATAAGAAAAAAATTTTTAACACTCCAATGAATTTGCGTACATATATAGTAGGACTTTTTGTTCATCGTATTGTAACTAGATAATAATGTGAATCATTGAAGTTAAGGTGAGACAAAGTGTAAGTTTAGCCAAGCAATAAGGGCATCTTGGACGCACAAAATTTGGACATTATCTATTAAGAGGAAAGAGAAAGACATAAAATTAATGTGGATCCTGTACTTTTTCAATTCTCTTGACCGTTTCTACTTTTTAAAATAACTTTTCACTTATTTATTCCATTTTTTCATCACTTTTCCATAATCATTTTCCATTCTTTCTAAATTTAGACATCCGCCTATACATTATATACTATTATTTTTTATTATTTTTGAATTTATTTCAACCTCTCTCCTCCTTAACAGTTTTTCTATCTTTTTTTTCCTACACTTCTTTCTCTCTTTTTTTTTTGGAAATAAAATGATCATTTTATGCCTATTTCTCTCCTTCGTATCATCATCCCTTAGAGATAGGCATGACCTTTATTCACAAGTTAATTAATAGTAGTCCAATAATTTGAGAGCACGCTTCCACTATTCCTTGACTGAATGCATATAAAATACAAATGAAGCTCATCACAGATAATGATATAAACTAACATAATGTTAGAAAAACTAGTGTAACGACGAAAAAAATCTATAGAACTCGCAATTCGTGGGACTTGAATCTAGGACATGGCCATAGGCAGTTAGTGTTAGGAATTGCCCAATAAATCATGCACAACGGAATATAAAATTGGGCAACTCAAAACCGGATCTACTCGTTTTTTAGATGAGATCTGTGATTAGAGATTACCAGAGTAGAAGCGGATTCCATGGCAAATCTCTCGTTTGTTCTTTCGTCTCCACAGCCGTCCAATCGTCCGGCCTCCAATGGTGATCTACACGCCAAGACTACTCTTGAATCACGAACAACTTCGTAGTGGGATCCTCTCTCTAAATTTAAGTGCTAGCTAAATTATAGAGAGATTTAAGAGACCACTAACTATATAGTTATAGGACAATAATAGGTTATTTATATGTTTCTAATAAACATATTTGGTCTAGGATTTCTTGAGCTCCAAGACAACCTAACCCGGTCCAACTATTGGGCCTTGTACATATCATAACTAATATTCTCCCACTTGGATAAAGTCCAATTCAAGATATGAGTACTTGACTTTGTGTGTGACCCATCAGGCTCCCACTCACGATGGCAAACATCATGGTGTCACTATTTGATCTTATCAAGATAGGATAAAGTGAAATCCCTATTTCAGTTTATCATCGATTCACCTAGATCGATTGACCCATGTCGTTGTCCATGATTAACATCTAGCAATGTATCATGGCAATCCAAGTGATGGGAAAAATCATGTGGTAATGACGAACCTATACATGCGTGGTTACCGTGGAACTATAATCCCCTCATCAATATAACCCGATCGGTTTAGAGATATGGATTCGCGTCAATCTCATTCAACCAACCATGTTGTTCGCTTTCAACTCAACGTTGATTAAAACAATGATTGTAATTGAAACTCTTTTCAATCTCACAATCCCACCTTGGCCAAGGATTTTATATCAACTTGATTGGGCGAAATGCAGGTTATAATCTCCCGTTATCCAGGAGTGATGAATCCTTTATTGAATACTCACTACCTTCATGCATCTCTCACTATACCTGTACGGCATTTCCAGTCAACCCATGGTTAGAGTATCCTTCAATGTCCGCCAAAGTAAAGCAATCTTTACATAAGGTTCTATGGTATTCTCAAGTCAAAGGACCAATTCCACACCGTGCATTAGAGATTAACTACTGACGAAAGGATAACTATCCACATAGTATCTCTAGGCCGGGTCATCCAGATGCTTGTTCCACTAATGAAGCATCCACGTGTCCATCCGAATGTCTCCACATTCCAACTTGTGAGATCAGTTACTTTCTTCTTAAGAAAGAGATGCGACACGTGATAGTCCATCCGCAACAACAATATCCGAGTTTTGTCATTGCTATGACTAGGGATAATTTAAGAATAAGTGCTAAAAACTTTTATCTCACTATCACAACACCTTGTGATTAATAAATTTTTCCACATTTATTCTACGGATTCTATTATTTTAGTTGTTATGATGAAACAACACAAATATGTAAAATAATAGATCTGTCATTCATGTGCATTTATTAATTAGGTGTTTATACACATCAATGTCCAACATCGATTACAACACTAGAATTTTACACAAACAGATCCAAATGTTATTGTATCTAATACATATAGCTTCATCATGACCATCACGAGTATACTGCGACATCACTATGTCAAAGGATCTTTTGGGTTCGTTTGATCCTTTCATCATTTTGTTGTATCATTTCTTCTAAAGAAATATACTACCTCAATACACATTTAGATTGTTGATGAAACCTGGGTTTCCTTCACTTCTGCGATGGCTCCATTGTTATCACAATCTGTATTGGATCAACAATGCTAGGAAAACATTCAACTTAACAATCTAAACCGCTTCTCTTACTACTTCTAAAGTAACTGTGTATTGAGTTTTAGTAGTTGTATTCATTTGGAACATTTCCAATTGATCATACTACTTTTATGAGTAACTACCTATCCGGATTGGGATTGCTTGATTGTCTTTCAAGACTAGGAACTGGCGCTTGTAAATCTTTGAACTCTCAGTTCAATTTCTCCATAATAACGTATACTTAGTGCTTCTCAAGCATCTAATAATGTTCTTTGACCACTATTTAATGTTTCCCACATTGTTTTCTTGGAAACTTTCTTTCCCCTCCAAAACATGTGAAACATTTGGTCTAGTACATAGTATCTGAGTGATCTCTCTCAACCGGTGTTCTCCAACACCTTTTGAGGATGTAGACCCATTCATATAGGATAGAGTTCTCTCTTGAACTCTTATTATGAAAAATCTTCTAAAGATTTCATTTATGTACTCGGATTTAGATATGCTAAGTATTTTTCAAGATCTATTTCTATAGATCTTTATTCCGAAAATCACATGCAATCCTTTTCTAAATCCGTAATGGAAAAAACCTTGGACTTTCTCTACAGATATCGTTTTCTAATAACACATATCCCTATATCGTATTAAAAACACGATTATACTCCCACTACCTTCTTGGACACACTAGTCATATTCATTTATGATAAAATCAAACTATTTGATTGTCTCATCAAAATGAAATTTTCAGCTCCCTTGGGTATGCTCACACGCTTAATTTGATCTTATAGATTCAAAACTTTTAAGTTGCATAAGATACAACGTGATCAAGATCAAGTTTTGAAAACCATTTCCCCAATACGAGCATCTACGATAATTAGAATTCAAACTGACCAAGACATGATTATAGTAGGAATTTTTCTCTCAAGGGCGACATTTGTCTTTGATTGCAGTATTCACTGTTAATCTTGTCCTGTCAGCATTACGATCCATGTCGATGAGTTGTTTGTAAGCTAATTTATAAATTACATGTCTAACCCATCGTGTAACCAAAATCCACATTTTGGTTTTAGCACATGGAGCTCACTTCAAATTCTAGTGTATCTATCTATACATTTTAGGTCAACAACTTGACTTTTACCATTTATAAACCACATGCTTCTCATCATTGACTAGCAATGCTATATTAATAGCCATAAGATCACATCTTACTATGGATGAGCGTTTACACGGTCTATACGGAGCCAATGTGTTATTAAGAACTTTTCTTTTTTACTAGTTTGCACCTCATCAAATGAAGTTTAGCAACTAGTTCATATAGTCGGTCAATCTCTTTTGTGATCTCTTGAACTCTTTCAAAATCTATTCTACTCCCACTGTCCTTTTAGGAAAAACAATTTCTCCAAGATTAGATCATACTTCAACAAGATGACTCCAATCTTAAAAGTGAGAACAGTGATACGCAACAATTTTTTTTTTTTGAATATCTATCAAGAGACTTATTTCCCTCACGCTTCATCTAAGCATTATTACTCAAAACTATTTTGAGCTTTATGTACCGACTTAGATGGAACATTATTCAGTGTGTCACTTGCAATCTCTATTGCTTATCTCCAAAACAATTTTGGGCCGAACTGTTAGGTATAATGATTACATTGTATCATATTAATATGAACAATTTCTCTTATTATACACCACCATCCCCACATTCACTGAATGAGAATCTCATTCTTCTAATCATATCCTTAAATAATCTCCACTTCGATCATATCGTAACGTGAGAATATTCTCCAAATAGCTTTCCTCTATTACTTGAGCCATTTTGAAAATTTCAAAATTTCCATGCTTGTGGTCCATCAAGTGTAAGATACTATATCTAATATATAGTGATCCTTGAGCTTGATGACGTTGGAAAGGCCATTATCTGACTGTCGTACATATTTTTTTTTCCCAATACATCAATATGAATTAGGGTTAATATGTTTTGATATCAGAATAGGATATAATTATCTTTATATCTCTTTATTTTCTATTCAAACAATAGACCTTTTAGGAGATCAATATTATTGACCTTATTTCTACAGTTGATCCTATTATATGATTGCGAACAACTATTATACTTAATCTTAATGGATCAACTATTCAGTTCCAAACATGAATAGAAATAATGTTCTTCACAAGAACGTGATCAAAATATTCATTCTAAAACAAAATAAAAGGATAACGAAAATAATAGGTCTTGAATGAAGTAACATTTACCTTATTTCCTACTATAGGTCCCATTTTCTTACTTTACAGTGAACTTTTCCATTTAAGTCTCAATCATATTTAATTATGGGATCTTCATCCAGTATCTAATACCTAAAAGACTTAAATACAGGTTTTAATAACCTGTGACTCGAAGTAGAATCTTCTCCAAGATTCTTTTCTTCAAATGGTTATGCTTGCCTCACAGTTCCATCCCAAATTGTCAATCTTCTTTGTCTCTACCAAGTGTTATTGGCTTTGGATATGTCTTTATATGCTTCAACTGTTGGTTTAATTTTCTAAAATCTTGCTCAAAGTTCCTTTGGGACTTCTTCTAAGTCTCGTTAGGAATGTCAACATCAAAACTTATCATATTGGTGATAGGTTTAACAGTTTGGGCATACCAAACAGATTAGTGGGTACTGTGGATTTTATTCACATATTAATTCACAACAAATTGTGATAAGCTATTAGGTAATGAATATTGAACTAAGTCAACATTTTGACTCGTTATCCATCAAGCCTCCAAATAGCATTTTGGATTTTATATTGTTCAGTACATGAATCAACTCCTTGAAATGATAAAAACAATATAAATATCCATACCCATATGCGATATTTACAACTCATAACTGCAAGTATCATACATACTGCATTATGATCATCACATGATCTTTGTAAATCCATATTGTCCTAACAAGACTGTCTTGGTAGGATTTTTCGGATAATCTGTTTATGACATATCATAAATTATATGTGAGAATAAATCTCACATTTACAACGTCAGTGTAAGAAAGTCCAATGAGCGTGCTGACACTCAATTCACTTTTCGTATTTGAGTACAGTGCTCAAGTAGTTCCGGTGAGTTTGTTGGCATCAACTATGCCTCTCAAACTCAAAACATTACTCATAATACAACTAACAGAAATGATAATAGAATAACAATTAATAAATGCAATAAAGTTAATAAAATGTGGACTTTTATTAAATCAACTATACTCCCACTGAATCAATGATCCCCAACATTGATGGAAGAATAATTTTTCAATATTTATCAGTGGGCTAGGATCCCGTTTGTTCAATTAGAACCTTGAGTTACTCAACAAACCCTAATTGACATTCAGGTAGATACACCGATCAATCACATCTCCATGCGACTCCTAGATTATCAAGCAGATAGCCATTTATCTCGTACATCTTATGCATTAACTTGACGTGCCTCTAAAATCTATTTCCTTGAGTTACTCAACAAGAAATAAATTTCAGTTAAATTCAACCCAATGTTCAGAGATATCACATATTTTATAGTGAAGAATATTTCCAACGATCGAGCAACCTTGAGTTACTCAACAAGCTGACTACGATTGTGGAAATCGAATTTTTTCACCGTAACATTGGAAGGCATGGATTAACGTTTAATCATGAATTTAATATTATTTTTAAGGGGATCAGTCTCATCAATAATATAATGCATAACAATCAACATCAACCATGCAATCATCAAGCATAATAAAACTAGTGGATGATTATGGACGTATTTCTATCTAGTTCTCCAGAGCCAAGAGGAGAACTAGTTGGTCAATTCCTAGGGGACAATTTCTTCGTTCTTCGTTGGTTAATTCCGGTCATCTCCATCTTCTGCTCCAACTCATATCCAATATTAGTTGGCACATACGCCATATCATATAGACTCGCAGGTCCGAAAATAAATTAAATAATCAATTGGCACACAGACCCAAATTAATAATAGGCACGCAGGCCCCCAACATGAAACAAAGAATAAAACCATACATTCATCCAATCACATTGGTCTGGTCCATAATCATCCACGATATCTAATATTAACAATTATATCAATTTCTAGGTTTGGGTAATAATATTATTTGGCCAAATATTTTAAACCAATAAAGAAACGAACCAAACGAATATTAATTAGTTAATCGTATTAACTAATTAATAACTCATCAATAAAATTATATAATTAATCCAATTAGTTATTTAATTTTATCACAAATGAGGGGTTTTTACAAAATAACTCCTTATTTTGTCAATCATGTCAAAATATTAGTTAATCTCATTAATTAATCAATAAAATTTCACGACTAATCTAATCAGTCAATTAATTTTATTAATACCAGGGGACCCACCAAACAACTCCTCTTTTTGCTCACTACATTAAAATTAATTAGTTAATCATATTAACCAATCAATTCTATGATAATATAAATAATTAATCTCATTAATTATTTAATTTTATCACGAAAAGGCGATTTACAAAACAACTCTTTGTTTTGTCTTTATCATTAAAGACACACTTCAATGTAAGTTTTGAAGAACATGGGGTCATAATGGTTAATTTGAAAATTAAAATCACAATTTTAGTTAAGCCAAAATTCAACTCTAATCCAAAACAATTTTGCTAAAAACAATTTTATAAAGTTGAAATTTTGACCTAACTTGAAACTGCTCAAAGTTTAGAAATTTTCAAACTGTAATTAAGACCCTAAGGACTCAATTGCAAAATCTTTCAAAAATGTGTGACTCACCCTGCAATTTCACAAATCTAGGGGTCAATCTACACATGTTCAAAACTTGAGGACTATATGTGCAATGCATGGCCCTTTTAAATATTTCAAAATTTCTGGGGACTTGATGGGGCAATTTCGAAACCTTAGGTCCTTTTAAACCCTTTTCAAAATGCTGGGGACTTGATGTGCAATTTCAGAAATTGCACATCAAGTCCCGTCTTCATCCGATGGTGGAACCCTAGGGTTCCACCGCCCTCTTAGCAGCGGCGATTGTCGCCGCCCCTGCTCAGGGCAGCGGCGACAATCGTCGCTGCTTTGTGCAGCTGGGCGCTGTTGCATCTCATGCAGCAGCGCTTGCTGCCACCGTCAATGGTGGTGGCATGAGTCGCCGCTTTAGCGGCAGTGGCGACAATCGCCACCGTCGCCGGTGAGTGGCTGGGCTTCCGGTGAGGACCTTCTCCTCCCTTTTTTTTTTTTTTTGAAATTATTCGTTTTCTTTGAGTATTGACGTAGAGCACTTGAATCAGATTCAAAAACCAAAGACTCAATCCTAAAAAACGACCCACCTCACAGATTCGTGATTTCTTTATTTCAAATAATAGATTTATGGATCACATTCACAAACTAAATTGATCCAATAACAATTTCAAAAAAATTATATGTCATAAATATAATGTATATTATTATTACCCAAATCAAATTGATATAATAACATCTATTCCTAATTGAATAATATCTAACAAATCTCAACAAGAAATCGAGTTGGCTCTGATACCACTGTTAGGAATTGCCCAATAAATCATGCACAGCGGAATATAAAATTGGGCAACTCAAAACCTGATCTACTTATTTCTTAGATGAGATATGTGATTAGAGATTACCAGAGTAGAAGCGGATTCCACGGCAAATCTCTCGTTTGTTCTTTCGTCTCCACAGCCGTCCAATCGTCGGGCCTCCGTCCAATCGTCGGGCCTCCAATGGTGATCCACATGCCAAGACTACTCTTGAATCACGAACAACTTCGTAGTGGGATCCTCTCTCTAAATTGAAGTGCTAGCTAAATTATAGAGAGATTTAAGAGACCACTAACTATACAGTTATAGGACAATAATACGTTATTTATATGTTTCTAATAAACCTATTTGGTCTAGGATTTCTTGAGCTCCAAGACAACCTAACCCGGTCCAACTATTGGGCCTTTTACATATCATAACTAACAGTTAGCCTTGCCAATTGAACGAGGCCCCAGTGATATCTAACATCTCTTTCTACAATCAAGTACTCAATATTTGGTCATACTTTTATAATTAATCATTTCATAATTAACACATTTTGTAGTAAATAACAGTTTATATATAAATGTTATGTTAGTATATATTTAAATTACTATCAAATTTTACACTTTGGTATTTGTTAAAATTTATTTATTTAATACCTACAGTAAATAATCTTTTGATGTCCAAGTGGGAAAATTTTTTGTACGAAAATTGTTAGTATAGACAAGCTCACTATAAATGGACCACGAGATTTATTAAATTAAAAAAATTAACGATATAATTACAAAATAAGTAAATTTCAAGAACTTTAGGAATAATATGTGGTGCACCAAAAACAATTGAGGTGCGAATATAATTGTCTAATGCACAAAGAGTACAAGAATTTAAAAAGAATTACAACAAGATGTAAAGTTTAAGAACTTTAAGAATAATTATTATGTGGTGTACCAAATAAAATTGTGTTACGAATATAATTACCGTGTGCAAAAAGAGAAAATAAATTACGTATCACCCTATAGTTTTGAATACCACATTATAATCATACGGCAATTAAATGATAATTTTCATAATTACGCTTGCACCGCAACGTGTTTACAATTATATATACTCCTATACTCCATAAACTAAAAAATCATTTACAAATAATAGTTTTTAACTGTGCTAAATAAAATAGTAATAATAATTGCCTGTCGATTCTTCAAATATATCAGTAAAGTAAATCTGTTTTTGTTTTGACAAATCCCCACAAAATCGACCTTGATTTTGAGTAGTAGAGCATTTTGTGGGGGAAAAAACAACAATTTTTATTTTATTTTTATTTTTAATACCCAAATCAAATCAATATGCAAATATATCAATAGATCCAGTATTAATTCAATGGATTCTTGCTTTCTTCAATAGAATTTGGCAATTACCCTGATCCCCATTTTACTACAATCAATTTTGACCATCTTCTTGACATTCTTTCTCTCTCTCTCTCAAATCGAAGGAGAAATTTTCACAACGGATTTGACTTTTTCGTCGGACCGTAACCTGAGACTATGTGGGTGTTTGCAAATTTGTCAAAAATTTAAAAAGTGTATTTTAAAAATAAGGAGAGAGAATGAATGGAATTATATGGAAAAATTTTATTGGTATAAGTGTACGTTACGAAATAAGTGAATCTATTTGTTTAATCAAATTCGAGTTTCAAAGAGGAAGAAAACTTGGGAGGAAAAATAGTTTGCCAACACGCACTACCTATGTGATCCTGGAAGTTAAGGTGGGACCAACAAGCGAGCGGAAGTCAAGCCAAGCACTTACAGATGACAAACAGAGATAGTGCATCACCATAATTTAGGAGGTCCACGCATTTATTCCAACACAATAATTAAGGCTTTGCTTCCACTATTCTACACGGTAAACTCAACATCTTGCATTCATCCCCTAGCTATTCAATTTCCATTGTCTTCAAGAAAACAATTAAAGGAAAAAAAAAGATAACAATGCCTATTGGAGAAGTGTTTCTGGGTGCATTTGTCACTGTTTTGCTCGAGAGGCTGGCCTCTCGTGAGTTGCTGAACTTTCTTCATCCCGCAGGCATCGATGCCCAGTTGAAAAAATGCCGCCGAACATTGTTGATCATCAAAGCCGTGCTCACTGATGCAGAGAACAAGCAATCGACGAACGAAGCCATCAAAGAATGGCTCAAAGATTTGGAGGATTTGGCTTATGACTTGGACGACATAGTGGACGACTTGAACACTGAAGCTCTGTGTCGCAAATTGGCCGAAAACGAAGCGAGCACAACCACAAGCATGGTACAAAAGCTTATCCCTAGTTATGCTAATCTCTCCTTTGCTGATTTCCAGTTTGATAGCCGGATTACTTCCAAGTTAGATGAGATCAGTGGCCTATTGGGAGATCTAGTCGATGAGATTAGTATCCTCAGTTGGCTACAGAACGTGGGGGGCATGCCGTATCATAAACCAGAAAGATTGCAGATGACTTTTCTCGTGGTAAAATCTGAGGTACGTGGTAGAGAAAATGAGAAAGAGGATATACTTAATATGTTGTTGGAGACTGATGAATCCAATGATAGCCCGTTGACGGTGATTCTCATTGTGGGAATGGGAGGTGTCGGGAAAACGACTCTAGCTCAGTTGGTGTACAATGATGACAAATTGAATGGCGAGTTTGAAAGCACGGCATGGGCTTGCGTTTCGAATGAGTTTTATGCTGCAAGGATAACCAGAATCATCCTTCAAGTTGTTTCTTCTGAAAGGTGTGATTCTGTGGATCTAAACATGCTTCAAGTGAAACTAAAGGAAAAACTTTCAAACCGGAGATTTCTAATAGTTTTTGGATGATGTTTGGAATGAGAAATATGGAGATTGGGACATCCTTCGACGACCTTTCCTTGCTGGAAAACCAGGAAGCAAAATCATCGTCACAACTCGACAACAGACGATGGCCAAAATGATGTCTTGTGTTGAAGCATAAAATTTGAATGAATTGTCAGATGTGGATGCTTTATCATTGTTAGCTCAACACGCACATGAAGCCAAAGATTTTGATGTACTTTCAGATCTGAGAGAGATCAGTAAGTCTGTTGTTAGGAGATGTAAAAACTTTCCATTGGCAGTGAAGGCTATCGGAGGGATCCTACGCACGAAAACTAGTGCAGAAGAATGGGAAGGTATCTTAAACAGTGAGATTTGGAGGTCTGAAGAGAAGAGTGAAATTCTTCCTGCTTTGAAACTCAGCTACCACTGTCTTCCTTCTCATTTGAAGCCATGTTTTGCTTTTTGTGCCATATATCCTAAGGACTACTGGTTTTATAAAACTGAGCTGGTGTATCTGTGGATGGCAGAAGGTTTTCTCCAACAACCAGAAGAAAAATCAATGGTAGAATTAGGAACTTGTTATTTTGATGAACTCTTAAGTCGATCATTCTTCCAAGGAGCAGCTTTTGATGATTCACGTTTTGTAATGCACAACCTCATAAATGATTTGGCTGCTTTTGTTTCTGGTTATAAGTGTTTAAGGTTGGAAGATATGGTAAAGGGTAATTTAGGATCCATAAATTATGGAAAACCACGTCACTTGTCATTTATTCGTCAGAGGTACGAGTCCTACGATAGATTTAGTTCCATAAGTTGTTTTCAAAGCTTGAGAACATTTTTGCCGCTGCCCTACACTGAATATTACTTCAGCCAAAGAGCTTTGCGTGAAATATTTTCAAAATTATAATGCGTAAGGGAGATATCCTTGAAAGGTATTCAAATATATGAGTTGCCAGAAAATATAGAAGATTTAAAGCATTTAAGATACATCAACTTATCTGGTAATAGAACACTTAGATACTTACCAAATTCTGTAAGCAATCTTTGTAACTTGGAAGTGTTAATTCTAGAAGGTTGCCACAGTCTCGTCAAATTACCTGCTCGCATTGAAAATCTTATTAGTATTTGCCATCTAAACATTCGAACACTAAACCAGTTAGATGAGATGCCTAGAGGAATTGCTCGGTTAACAAGTTTACAGACATTATCCAAGATGATTGTGAGTGAAAGTGAAGGGCTGAATATTAGCGACTTGAAGGATTTGTCATTTTTGAAAGGCAAAATTTCTATTTGCAAATTGCAAAATGTGGAGAATGTTCAAGAAGCGATAGATGCAAGGCTAAATTTTAAGTCAAGCCTTAACGAAATAAGACTGATCTGGAGTCGTGAGTTTGATGATTCTCGAAATGAAGTTCTTGAGCTGGATGTGCTTGAAGCGCTCAAACCCAATGAAAACTTGTCAAGCCTTAAAATTGAATTCTATGGTGGTACAAAATTTTCTAGTTGGATTGAGAATTTGTCATCATTCTCTAAGTTAACAAAACTACACTTCAAGTGTTGCAAAAGATGCACGAGTTTGCCAAATTTAGGGCTGCTGCCTTTGCTCAGAGACTTGAGCATTGAAGGCATGGATGGACTGAAGGTGATTGGAATTGAATTTTTTTTTATGGAAACGGAGAATTAGTATCTCCATTACTTGAGAAGTTAACTTTTCAAGACATGCCCGAATGGGAGGAATGGCATGGATTAGCACAATCTGCAATTGAATTTCCTAGGCTTCGCTATTTGGGTATAAGAAGATGTCCCAAATTGGTCCTGCTTCCGCTTCTTTCGTGTCCATTACTTGAGTTCCTAACTTTTTACAACATGCTCGAATGGGTGGGATGGGATGGATTAGCACAATCTGCAATTGAATTTCCTAAGCTTCGCAATTTGTACATACAAAGATGTCCCAAATTGGTCAAACTTCCATTTTCTTTGTGTCCATCACTTGAGGAGCTAACTTTTGAAGACATGCCCGAATGGGAGGAATGGCGTGGATTAGCACAATCTGCAATTGAATTTTCTAGGCTCCACTGGTTGCGGATAGCAAGATGTCCCAAATTGGTCCAGCTCCCAGTTCTTTCCTTTCCATCTATGTGTTATTTGAGTGTGGACACCTTAATGAGGTGATACTAACTCGCATGAGCAATTTGGCCTCCCTAAAGTTCTTAAGGTTGCAGAAAATTATTGGGTTAACTTCAGTTTTGAAAGCATTTGAACAGTTTCCATTGAAGCTTGAAAAGTTTGAAATTCGTGAGTGTGAGGACTTGGAGACTCTGTGGGAAAGTGATAATCTTGTGCAAAGACTGGTCACCTTAAAGTCACTGGATATTATACAGTGTCCTAAGCTATTGTATGTTCAAGAGATTGGCGTTCTTCCTGATCTTCACTTTCTTGCCATAAGTGGTTGTTCGCCTCTATGCACGATGACGATGACACTGGGAGATTGCAATACCTCACTTGGTCGTCTTTTGATCAATGAGTGTCCAGATTTGAACTTTACAAATTTAATGGGGTCTCGTCGAAGTTACTCAAATCTTGGTGACTTGAATATATGGTCATGTGATGGTCTGGAAATGTTTCGTCAAGGAGGGTTGCCCACTCCTAATCTTAAAATTCTTGAGATATCCAATTGTCAGAATTTGAAAGCCTTACTGGATCGGATTGAACAACTATCATCCCTTGTCACACTGGTAATAAGTGAATGTCCTTCATTAATGGAGCCCTTCCCCCAAGGGAATCTTCCCCGAAATTTGACTTCGCTTATAATTGCTAACGTTATGAAACTAAAGCCCCTGGGACAGTGGGAGCTACAAAAACTCACCTCTCTTACTTGTTTCAAGTTAACTGGTGGATATCCAGAGGTGGTTTCATTTGCCGAGGGTAATGGTAATGATCGACGCTATTTGCTTTCTCCATCTCTCATTACATTGGGCTTGTATGACATGCCATATCTGGAAAACTTGGAGGGCGTTAGAAACCTTACCTCTCTCAGGCATCTAGCTATCATAGGATGTGAAAAGCTTGTGGAGTTGCCCGTGGAAGATCAGCTTCACAAGCTTTCCAGCCTACAGATTGCTGACTGTCCTCTTATTAAGAAACGGTGTCTGAAGGACAACGGCGACTACTAGCCGATCATCGCTGACATTCCTGAAGTTGAAATTGATTCTCGTGACATCCACTGTCCATGATCTGTACTCAAAAGGTAATTATTTATTGGCATGCATTCCCAGGTCCATAATTTGAAGAACCGACATCGTTTCCATGAATTCTGTCTGGTAAATGATCCCTTCACCTACCTCATCTTGTCATTCATTTTCAAAATTTAATCAATAGGACTGAATATAAATTTGAGATTTCAAATTGAAATTGATTTCGTTCAATTCTATTCTAATTCTAAATTTTTTTTTGACCAAATTTCAAACTTAGTGATGTCCATTCTGGTCTTTTGCCTCATGAAAAAAAAGAAAAAGAAAAAAAATATTGTGATGTTTCGTCAATTTTTAGATTAGAATGCCATTTTTAGGAAAGAACAAATATTATTTCATGAACTCCATCAGGTTGTTCACGATCGTTTTATGTCTCGAGTACAATTCTTTGTCAATTAGTGTGTAAAGTTGCAAATTTTGAAATGTTAACAGGAACATGAGAGACTTCAAACACTCGAAGAATGAACAGGAGTACCTTCTAATGCGAACAAGTTTCTCCCCATCATCAACTCAAGTATATTCTCTATCCTTATATATTTCCATGATCAAATAGCCCCTTTTTTTTGTTAAAATTTTACACATGCCAAATCTCTTATTCTTATTAGCTATCTTAATCGTGGACTACTTCATCTTGCAAAATTAGTAGAGTGAATAATGCCATCTTGGACAAGAATTTGCATGGTGTAGGCGAGATTCGTGTGCGCAAAGTCATTCGTGTATCGAAAATGGAAAGAAAGGATGGCATCTTGCGAAGATCAAAGGTAGTTGATACTATATATGCTTTTATCTTTAAATCCATCTATCTATTGCGATTTATACACAAGTGATAATGATACACCTATAAAATACTTGCTCTACAATTTCAGCTACCTATACGCATGATCTAGCTAGAGCAGTTGCGATGCTGCCCACAAGGTTCCCGGTGCACAATACTGAAGTGGTCACTTTAAGCAATTGGTTCAAACGCATGCCTCTTGGAAGAGATTTGACACCTTTTAGAAGAGATTAGTAGGGCCGGACCTTCCATAAGGCCTTAGAGGCGTCCGCCTTAGGGCCCAAAATTTTGAGGTTTTTTGGGGGCCCAAAAATTGTCAAAATTATTTATATATATTATCCGTGTAAGATATGTCAATCTGTGGTTTGGTGGTGCAGCGGGTAGCATGTGGTATTGTGTTATTTCTTGATCGGGTTCAAATCTCCAATTGTGCATTATATGGTTTTTTTTCCCAATTAAGCCATAAGCCATAAATGGGTCGATGGCACAACTGCACGAGTCCAATTAATTTGTTGTTATGATGTTTTTAAATTTAAGTTATAGTTTGGGGGCCCATATTTTATATTTGGACTCAGGGTCTTGAAATCTCAAGTACGGCACTGGAGATGAGTAGTGGTTTGTGCGACTTTATCCCCGACGAAGTGAATGTGGTTGCCGACTCTATGGCATCATCGATTTGTCTCGCATTTCTTTTTGATTTTGGATTCATTATATGCCGTCATGTCTTAGTTCGATGATTCATGGACACATTTGTTAATCAAATTTCATTTCCTATATGTCAAAAGAAAAAGAAAGGCTAAATTAGCCATTTCAGAAAATGTGTACCAGTTTGGTTTTTTAGGCTTTGTAATTGTTCATTTCTATTCAGACAGTAGATATTTTGATTCTCTTTGCTATTCATTATAATGCGTGAATGATTTTCTTTAATTTTTCAAAAGTTGATTCAACCAAATTAACAATTGCTAATACAGGTGAAGCTATTGCAAATTCATCAGATTTTTCAAACATGTTTGATGGAGGGCATAGTTTAGCACCCACAATTTATAAGGTGGCTGCTTTCCTGCACATTAGTGTGCAGGAGAAGTTGCACACTCCGTGACGTGACGCCCTTAGCTGGACACTCCGTGATCTGGCGTCATTGTCATCAATTTTTTTTTGGTATTTACGTTAGGTGAGATGAATAATACATAACTGCCTCCTAATGGTGGGAAGCTCATGTGGCCGCCACGAATTTTTTTACCCGAGTGTGCATGAGTGTGTGCATGTAAGAGTGTGTAGGAGAGTGGGAGCGCAATTTATAATCACCAAAACTCAATATAGAAAGGCTTTCGAGATAGTATCAGTGACCAATCATTAGGAGGGAGTTTTAATGCTCATCTATCTTAAACTCAAGTGACTGTTGCAGAAAATGCCTTAGCAAGTAAATGTCCCGATAAGGATTTTCAGTTTGAGGTAGTTCGGTTAAAAAAAAAAAACCTGTTTGCCCAGTGCGCAAACTAGTCAACAATTTAAGTTCACGAATTCTTTAATTGTGAAACAAATGGGTTTGTTAACCTGAATATATTAATGGTTATCATATTAATATTAATCAGTATTAATCATTGCCCAAAATAAAATTGGGTCATTTCCATCTAAACAAAACGAAAAAGGGTGGTTGATGTGTTGGTGGCGGATGATTAGTTTCAACAATTTTCATCTTGATCTTCTTGTTCAATTTTTGAAGGTCTCGTGTACTATATATTCTATAATATGTCAAATTTTCATATTAATTAATTGATATAAATTAATAATAGTGTTGATAAAACTTCATTATACTATTGATAAAAATATCTTATGTTCAATTTCTTAACATTTTACTATAATTTAATGATAAAAATTAAAAAAATATCTTATGTTCAATTTTTTTCTTATTATTCCTCTTTTTTTTTTTAATAAATGTTCAACTTAATCAATATATAAAAACATCTATCATGTTATTAGATTAAATTAAGGTGTACATATAAAATATTTAATCATAACCTTTAGTATTTATGTACACATGTTGATAAATAATTATCTTGCTCATAAAATGTTGAAGAAAAAGGTAAAATATCAATGTTATAAGAATTTCTTTAATTACATTGTCCGTATTGTAAAATTTAAAAAATAACGAAAAAATAAAGAGGAAAAAGTAATAATAAGTGAAAATGGCAAACTTATATATACAAAGTCAACAATGAACTTGATTCTTTACGACATAGAAACCAGAAACATGAAGAAAGCTAAGAATACAAAATATTATCATCAAATAATTGGCTCTCACTTACACCTTGTTAGTGTATGTGTATTTATGAATATTTATGAGTTTTGATGTGAAATAGGAGAGAGAATAAGTGGGATTGAGTGGTGGAGATTTATGGAGTACAGTGGGTCCCAGAAAATATGTGGACGTAATTGGTTTGACTTTTGATGTGAATGTGTTAAAATGTGTAAAAATTTGTTAAAAGTTGTAGAAGAACGGGGGCTTAATCTCCCTTAAGGGCTTGTGGAAAATGCAAAGAAGTTGAAGCAGTTGAGACTGTTTCGCTGTGACTAAATTTCAACTTAAACTTATTGAAGTTTATCGACGTATGTTGGTTTCACTTTGGTTTTGAGATGTAAAACTTACTCTAGGTATACGTGCAATTTGCACCAAAATTTTGTGCAATTTGGGCATGAGAGGATGGTGAGATACTGGTGATTTATGCTATATTGCTATTTTCTTTCTGCATCCTCTTGGACACAGTGACTATTGCATTGCTGCTTCAGCTTGCGGCTTGCGCCTAGATATATATTTAAGTGGAAGAGATGAGATGCAATTTGTGAGTAAATTTAGGTGGTCAAACTAGTATCGAATATAATGCAAAAGCATGAACCCTAAATGTAATTTTTCAACATATTTAATCCAATCTTTGGCATATAGAATATTATATTTTGATTTGCATTCTTTCAACAAGCAACAAGACCTGCTTCTGCAATGAGGGCATGGAGGGTACTCTTGCATCGCGTGGATTGCATTTTTTTTAACTCATAAGTGTCTATACGTGCCATGAGAATAGCAATAGAAAAGTTTCTTTCATGGGTGCACTTCATCGAATTCAGAAGGGGAGAATGAACTTAGAAAAATCAATTAGATATTTCACGACATTAATCTAAACTTGCAACTTTCATTCTAAACAACTGTTGTACATGTGTTACAGAAACCCGAAAATCCAATTTTCACATAGTAACATATTGTATTATCGACATGCACAACACAAAAGAATGAGTAGCCTCTTGGTATAGAATCAACCGGTTCTCACGATGTCTTCAAAATAAAAGTTACTACCCAATTGAACATTTAGAGTGCCCAAAATGTCCGACTTGCATATAAATTCCTAACCTCTCCACTGGTCTCAAAAATCACAAGTATGATAACAAGTCATATGTTTCAACATCGTTCTGTTTATATAAGAAAGACATGTCATAATACGTTGTCAAAAGACCACATACTCCCTGAATTTCTATGAAATACCTTGTCTCCTCACAAACGGATCCTGATGAATCTTATGTCCGCATTGCAATCATTTAATCAATCCCACATTGCCTGATTTGGACGACCATTGTGTCATCAAAAGACGGCGAAATATCACAGCAATGACGTCGGGGTGTCTTCGAATGATATTACAAAATAAGAAACCATCTCATCATTAACAAGAATATTATTAATCGTTAAAATACCCAAAGTCAAAAGAACAACGAAAACCTGCTCAATCTCGAAAACTAGCTTCAACGATGAAAATTTTATAACTTCAAATTTCTCAATTGCTTTCAATCGACCACAATCTTTTCGCCCGTGCTTGGCGTAGCTACTCCAAACCAGATTCTCGTCAGATTCAACACCATCCATAAAGAAAACTGCAGGTCTTTTACACGGATCCTTTGCAAATTCTCTCGTGTTGAACATATAGTGGCTCGAAGCCACATTTTTGCCTCTCTTCCATGGCTTAAAGCTTCTCTGCAGTGAGAGGAGATCTGCAAGAAGTTTATTCCCCTAGTATACTTGAACAGCATATCCCCATGAAATTGAAATGGTTAACGAATTAGGGTTGTCATAGCAAACAGTTTGTTGTAGAACCCGAGCTGGATCAACTTCAACGGCTTTAAAAAGGTGTTTCAAAGATTGAATCTAGCTCATATTGGGAAAGATTGGTTCCACTGCTTCCATATGATGAAGTGATAGAACAGAGGATGATGGATGTGACGCAAGAAATCCAAACAAATCGCCACCAAGATCAACCTAGTAATAATAAACTACAATTCATTAAACACTACAAAAAAACCAACATCAATCATAATCTTCTAGCAGATTTCAATAGTAAAATCAAGAAAAATATTCCAAAAAAACCAACACAATCATAATCTTCTAGCTGATTTCAATGCTAAAATCATGAAAACTACCTGATGGAAACCTAGTTCAGGGGTCAATCCAACGCCAAGCTCAGACAAGCAAGCGAAAATCCAGCATCACTACCGTACAAATGGGGGTACCTGTTTAGACAAGAATCAAGAACTTTAGCCAAAATTCTTGCCAACGGTGCACTAATGGCGAACCCACCGCCGCCAAAAGCCATGTTGAAGAAGAATTTATCGTTCTACTCGAAACTCTCCGACCCATACACAACGTAGTACAACTGATTATGATCGTCCTTGGATAGAGTTGCTACTAAATTCTAGGTAAAAAATATCGTATCGTCGTTGCCGAAAATGTACCAGTGGATATTTGAGATGTCGAGGACAACCGCGTCTTTGACGATTAGGGCAATTCGGTAACCGGGGTGGAGATTGGGGAAGGATTTGGAAGAGATGACAGCTGGGAGAAATGAAGAAGGATTTGATGGTTTAACATCGGGCCGATCGAGGAAGAAGAAGAGGAAGGTGTTGTTGAGGGAAGAAATGGGATGGTACCAGACGTAGGAAGAAGGGGTGCGGCGGGAGAGGGAGGAGGAGGAGCAGGAGAAGGCGATGGAGAAGAGGAGGTTGTGAGTAGAAAGTGATGAGGGAGGAGGAGAGAGGGAGGCGGAAGAAGAGGCAGATGGAGAGGAAGGCGGAGAGGAGGAGGAAGAGTCGGTTTTTGATACGGGAGTGAGTGCTAATGGATCTGGAGAATAAGTGCATTTCGACACCAACGAGAAAAGAGTAGAATCTTGGACAACAAATTTATACGGTTTTGCTCTCGAGTGTGCACGAGAAGCATGCATGCACAATACATAGGAAAAAATTTGGGGGGCCCACATGAGCCCCTCAATCAAGAAATAATTTTATATTATTCATCTCACATAACATAGATATTAAAAAAATAAAAAAATTGATGACGTGGCGTCCTGTGAGGGCGCCACATCATCGAGTGTGCAGGAGAGTAGTTGCGCAATTTATATGGGAATGTTTTGTAAGATTTTATAATTAGATTGCTTGCTAAGATTTTATAATTAGGTTGCTTGCAATAATAATTGATAGCCTACAACTTTTACCACTTTTTTTATATCTATTTTTATCCATTTTTTCTTTTAGTCAATCCAATTATATTAACATATCTCGTGGGACCTATGTATTAATGTATACTACACAAATCTCAATTATTCAACTCAATTCATTGTCTCTACTGTTTTACAAAAAAATCCATTAAATAATCATAAAAAATTCAATCATAGCACCCCTATCTTATCTTAATATTGTAATAAGAGAAGTGTCACCTAAGTAAAGTGCCAAGGTGGGAGTGCCACGTTTAGCGTTAATTTTTAGGGATTAATTATTGTCCTTATTTAATTTATGTTATTTTCCTTATTTGGTGTTGTTTTCTTTATTTTATTTTTTTATATGTGTTTTATCCCTTTTATATGTATTCTAATGTTTGACTTAATTTATAAATTTTTAATTATTTTATATTTAGTGTTGCATGCATTAATGCAAATGTCATAATAGATAAAGTTATAATGTACAATACCTATTAAATGAAGTATGAAAATGAGAATTATAATTTTCTATCTACATTTTAATTTTTGGATATTGAATTTTAGTTATTTCATATACACTTTTATTTTCGAAGTAATTATATAGTTGAAGTATCAACTTAGCATAGTGCGATGTTGGCAGTGACAATCTGTTTTAGGAAAAAATATTTTCACATATTTAAAAAATTAAATAAAAATCTTATTTTTTTAATAATTCCCACGTTAAGGAGAATGAAATCAATTAACTATATTTTTTATTCAGTTCGAGCCGAATTTGGTACAAAATCAATTCAATATTCAAAATTCAATTCGACCTAAATATGGAGCAAAATCAATTCAAAATTCATAAAATTTATATATACTTGAGTCAACACCCGTGCATTGCACGGGAAGAAAATTCAGGAATATATATTGTGTTAAAAAAATGTTAAAAGATTTGAAAGTTGTAAAATTTTTTACTTTGTGAAGTCAAGAACGTTAGTTGTTGTAGTACTAGTAATATTAATATTATTATAAATTTTGAACAACTTCTTTGAATATAATATTCGTAGTGACGTCGGTCGGCTTAGTTCTTTATAACAATAAGTCCTAAAAGTGTTAATTTTGCAAATTAACAGTTTGAATTTTCATTTGAACAACGTAATTGAGTATGCATTATTTTTTTATTATTATGCATGCTTTAGTTATTAGGAATGCGGGTAATATATTATTGCACAATGGATGTTCTATATCTCCATGGGGTTTCATTACACATTTGGTTGTTTGATGTTTGAATGGTGATTGAATATAAACTCAATTATGAGACAATTGAGTAGTAATAGATGTCAATCTCATGAATTGTAAACTGTTTTCTTGCACTATGTAAGCGCACACATCACTTAGTTGCGCAACATTGCAGAGAATGAAGGGTAGTTATTAAATATTTTGATATATTATCCTTTTAAATATCATAATAATGTTTTCTGTTTGAAAAAATAGCTTTCTATTGTTTTACAATAATTAGATATAACGAAAAAAGGTAATGATCTCCTCCCCATAGTGGAGGGCCACAAACGCACATGGCCCCTCGATTGGTGGAGGGCCAATGGTGGGGCTCACACACATGGCCCCCACAAATTAGGGGGAGCCATGTGTGTTTTGTAGGTATGATATCCTCTCCACTGTGGAGAAGAGATCATTTCCCTAAAGAAAAATAGTATTTGTTGGACGGAAGAAAACCTTAATAGTTATTTAATTAATATCAAATTCAATAAATACATTGATATAAATGAAAAAATGCTAAGTAAAAGTGAAATGTAATAATATTTACATTATTACAAATAAGTTGAAAATTTATTTACTAAAAAAATTAATATAAAATTTGGAAAGCTTCATTAAAGACAACATTTGACATTAAATAATTATGCATGTAGATGTATAAAACAATGTCATTTTTATAATTGTATCTCATATTTGGTTTTCCATTTTTGGAAGAGACATTATTTTTTGAACTAATTACATATAACTTTATACGAAATTGGCATATAATACATGTATACCAATAGAAAGAAAAATGAAATTATGACAATAAATTAATTGTATTATAAATTCATTGAATGCGAAACCTTTGCGATTACTTTATTTTAATTAAATAAAGATCAAATCGTCATCACAATATTAATTTTTTTATGTGAAAAATAATTTAATTAAAATTTTAGGTTATAATTGTTTAAAAAAATATGCATCATCCATCAACTTTATATATTTATGAGAATGATAAAAAAATAAAACAAACTTAATAAAAAAATAAAGTTAATCATAATTAATAAATAAATTTATCAAAACCAAATACCTAATAATCTTTTTACATCCCCATTTCAAAAAAGGAAAAAAAACCTTTTTAGATTTTGAATAACTATTCTCACTTATCGGACCAGTAAGTAAGACAACAAATCACATTTTATTGGAAAAAAATAAAAATAAAAAGGTTGCCCAAAACTTATGGCAAACATATCCACTTACTCTTTCCTTATGCTTGCTTCCAACACAAAAAATAGAAAATAAAAAAAAAGAAGATAATAATAACCAAATAAGAGTGAAGCATATTTATTAATGTTAGTACATAACCATGCTTATGTACTAATATATACACTACCATGCTTATCGGTAAGACTATGGCCAATTATTATATATATAATATCAAGATTTTAAAATCAAGATGCACATAAGAAAAGTTAGTACTACACAAAATAATACAATACGTAATACATATAAAAGTAACTATTTCAATTCTTATATTTTGTTTATCTCAATAAATTTAATATCAATACACATTAAATATTAACTTTTATGTTTCTCAATTCAAAGTAAATAGAAAACAAAACGAATAGGTTATACAGAGCTATATTTGACTTTTTCAACAACTAAACAACATAACAAAAATAACATTATATTTTATTTTAAAAAAAAACATTACATTTTCAAAATTGCCCAGAAAAGAAAAAAAAGAATGATCAAAAGACTATCTCTTGAAATTCTCAAAACACAGGTATTATTATTTTTGCGTTCTTTATTGTTTAGTTTCTTTTATATAATTCTCATGCGATATTGCGTATTTCAACATTTACACTAATAATAGTAACACAAATTTATTCTTTCATTATTTTGTAGATTGAAGTTTGCTTTCATCGGAAACAACCAAAAATAAATTCCAATTTCATTTACACCAGATCCGAAATAATACACAAAGAATGCCTTTATATCAAACTTGTAATTTTATGTATTTGTTATAAATAAATAAATAATTTATAATAATTGAGTGTTTTTATGTAATACCTAAAATACCACAAACCCAATCAAAAAAAAAAAAATATGTCGAAGGAGGAATATGGCATAATTAATTTATAGAGTTGAGTATATTTAATAAAATAAAAAATTGTAGAAGTAAGTATTGGCGATTAAAGTACCATAAAAAAGTATGGCGATTAAAAAAAAAGAACAAATAAAACTTCTAATTGAGAACGCAGGAAATGGATGTAACCATTAAAAAACTATTAGTCAAAACCAACTACCTGCCACATGAATAATAAAGAGCAAACATATGTCCAAAACTACCATAACTAAATTAATGTCTAAGTAACTACTTTCCAATTACAACTTCCAATTGAAACCTAAAAATATATAATATATAGATATATATGTGTGTGTGTGTGTATAGGCCGATCATCAGATCGTTGTTAATCGTGTGTGAAATCGTTGTTAATCGTGTTTGAAATATGTTTGAATAGTTGTGTATGACTCATAAAACGTGTTATTTAGACTGATTTGTTTTGTTCAAATAAATATCTTATTTAAATTTTATTTCTAAATATTATATTCTCATCTAAAACTATCAATTAGACAATTGATATGATATTTTTTTATAAGATAATATTTCCCACTAAAATTTGTAAATCATTATTGAAATCTATAATATTATCTATACTTCGTTATTTTTATTATATATATTTATACTAATTTATTGCCTTATTTTATAATTTTTTTTTATATAAATGTACTATCTCATTCGTTCCGTACAACGCACGGAGATAATACTAATAAGATGGAGAAAACAATTAGTGTCACGCCACTCACCACTAAATTAGTAAATTCACATATCCCTTAGGTCTAATTATAGCGATTGTAGTTGTTTTCTAATTTACATATCCCTTAGGTCTAATTAAATATCCCTTAGTAAATTTACATATCCCTTAGGTCTAATTACATATCCTTTCGTTAAGAGCCAACATCAACAGTGATATATGTTGTGGATTAGTGAACAAAGAATTAAAAATACCAAATAATTTGGATCATATTCCTAGGTTAAAACCATATGCTAGTCAAGAAAAATTACTTTGATCTCAGGCCAATATTCGAAACAAATCATCATTCCGTGAAGATAGCACTTGATACTGGCATACACGAAATGTAATTCATCTTTGATAAAACCGGCTAACCTCTGTTTGGAGTGAGATATTAGCTTTAAATGTGTTGATGGTTTTCTATGTGCATTAAGGTTGAAAATAATTTGTAAATTATGTGAATAATGCCAATGATAAAGTGGAATGAGATGCTTTCGTTATTGAGCCTGAGTTTCATTTGGTTTTTATGTAGTGCAATATTTGAGACTAAATAGCTGTTTGAATTAAAACTCTCTACACATTTTATTCCAACATCGTTTGGAATTGGTTACATATTATAATATATTTTAGTTTTTTTACAATATTAGACATAAAATAGTTTTAGACTAACATTCAAGAATCACATGCAAAATGTACGTGTTTCCACTACTATACTGTTCAATTTGTCTATCATATGAGGATGAATTTAAGGGATTTATGGGTCACATATTTTTCTTAATAATATTTTGGGTACAAGTTTCATTTTGATTTTGTCTTGCACTCAACATTTTGTAAATAAGTGATAGCCTTTTTATCCCTTTTTTATTCGTTTTTACGTTCTTAATATTGGTTAGGTTCAATCACAAAATATTAACTATCTCCTAATAAACAAATGTTGGAGATCAAATATTTGATTATGCTTTGGAAATTATATTTTAATTTTTTTTTTAGTTTTGTAATTTGAATTCTACATGTAATTATGGAAAACTATAGAGGAAGAAATATAAAAATTAAATGAAAGCTACAATTTGGAACACAACTCAGAATCTTCGATTCAAGCTAAGCTTGCAAAATATTGGGTATAGCACTGATTTATGAATGAAAAACCATACAAGGCAATGCACTTCTCTAGACAAGTATTCAACCAACTATATGAATTTCTTCCTGCTAGATTTAATAAAATGATTTTGAATCATACAATACAATATACAAAAGTAGATTAGTTGTAGGTGAAAGAGAAATACCATTCTAAACCAAATTTATTTATTTATTTTATTTGTGTATAATTTTATTTACAAATTTATATCTATAAATTAGAAAATATTATATATATATATATATATATATATATATGTTTTCATTAATTTTTATTAGACAATAAATAATTCAAAAAGGAAATGTTATCGTCTGCTGCAAAACATTTTTAACAATACAATTGTAAAAAACTATGTTTTAATATAACTATTTTGTTATGAAAAATAATTTATATAATTATACTTTGATGATTCAATATTAATATAAATAAGTATCAACAAGACACCGTAAGAAATAATTTCATGTTTAATTATTTTACAGAAAATAAATTATCATGAATATACTGTGATTTGATGTCAACATAAAAATTTTCATTTAAAAAATTATTTAGATATTTCGATAATCTCCCTTTTCAGCACAATTATATTATTATTTTTTTAGAAATTTACATATATGGCACGATTTGATTAAAATAAAGTATGATATTATATTATTCAAAAAAGTTATATTGACATTATATTGACCACGGATTAAAATATAACAATTATGATCTACCATTCAGGAAAAAAAAAATTATGATATAGTCTAGGAACTTATTGCAATATATTAATATATTGTTATAAAATCAAAGTAAAAAAATACCTTAAATGCTAAAAGAGAATAGAGAGGAAATATATTGAACTTTCTTCCTTCTTCTTCATCCATCAATTCATGAATTGAGGTCTATTTATAGACCATCAAGTGTAGAATCAAAACAAAAATGATGAGTCATATTACACATGATTATCAATCAAGTTGTACAATTATTCATGAATTATTTTCATCCTCACATGATTTCATAGTCATTCACAACTCATTCACAATAATGCATCCAACTTTTGGAATTATTTATAACACTTCCCCCAATGACTATTTATACAATAAAGTTGATTGTGGGATGCCCATGTGTTGCCTCGCTCAAACCTTGTCGTGAAACCCTAGTGATAAAAACCCGATCACTGAAAGAAAGACAACCGCTTCCGATGTTCACCATAGATATAAATATGTCGCTCATTAAAACCTTTGTCAGAAAACCCAATGGGATAAAACCCCGATCAAGGAAAAAGAAAGACAATACTCCCTCATAATGACATTGTTCAAGGTCCTTAAGTCGCCGCATGCCAATTTGGTACACCAATTTTCTAAAGGTTGATGTTGGTAACGCGAACAAATCCGCTTAAATTGTCAATTGAGCGAATTTGTTGAACATCAATTTCACCACTTTTCCGGTCATGTGTATAAAAGAATTTTTGGAGAGATATGCTTCGTCGCTCTATCTCCCTTGATGTAACCTTGTTGAGTTGTGTGATGCAAGTCGCATTATCCTCATACAATACAGCTTGATTTTTCTTTTTATTGAGGATAGCCCACATGATGTTTGTATATGATGAGTCATATTCTTAACCACATACATTCCCGACTTGTCTCATGAATTGCAATGAGTTCAAGATTATTTGATGATGTTGCGCCCAAAGTTTGTTTTGTAGATTTCAAGATATAGCAGCTCCTCCACGCCAGTAAATACATATCCTGCTTTGGGACTTGCCTTTATGGGGATCCGAGCAAGTATCCTCAAGGTCTGGTGATATCCAACTAAAGTAGATCGAGAATTATGTGAATAAAATAAACCTAAATCCAGACGTAATTTTAGATAACTGAGAATGTGTTTAATACCATTCCAATGTCTTTGGTAGGTGTATGACTATATCTTGCCAGGAGATTTACGTAAAAGCTATGTCCTGGTCGAGTGCAATTTGTCGACAATGTAATGCTCCAATTGCACTAAGATACTGCATTTCCGACCAAGGATTTCTTCCCCATCTTCGTGGTCGAACGCCCTTTCAACATCAAGTGTTCGAACGACTATAGGTGATGTTAGAGGGTGTGCTTTATCCATACCAAATCGCTTTCAAACCTTTTCAAGATATGAAGATTGATGAACAAAACTCCTTCTGAAATGTTCAATCAGAAACCTAGACAAAATTTGGTTTTGCCTAAATCTTTCATCTCCCAAATTCGCTAAGTACTTCATCGCTTCATTAATCTCTTCAGAGTTCCAATGAGATTTAAATCATCAACATAGACTGCTATGATTGCAATCCAAGATCCGCTTTCTTTTGAAGACACAAGGACAAATGTCATCATTTTTGTATCCCCTTTTTAATGTAATTACTTAAGCAATTGAACCACATTCTTCCTGATTGCTTCAAACCATATAGTGATCTTTGCAATTTAATTGATAACACATTATTTGGGCATGCACTAAGTGCTTCGCACTTTTATTCCTTCTGGGAATTTCATATATATCATCACAAGTGAACCATATAAATATGCAAGCATTACATCCATAAGACGCGATGTCAAGTTTTTCACATACCTGCACTTATCAAAAATCTAAAAGTAATAGCATCCATTACGAGAATACGCTTCTTCATAGTCAATTCCTGGTCTTTGAGAGAATCCTTGCGCTACAAGCCTTGCTTTATACCTTGTAATTTCGTTCTTCTCATTTCTTTCTTACGATTTAAAACCCATTTGTATCCTACAGGATTACATTTTTGGTGTTTGAACTACAGTCCTAATACTGCTTATACAAAGAATTTAATTCACCAAATTTATGGCTTCCTTCCATTTTGGCCAATCATTTCTATTTCTCGCAATCTTTAACAGACAGGTTCTAATCCTCACTTTGCACAATTTTATCGGCAACATTAAAGGAGAATATATCATCTACAATGTTGCTTTCCTGCTCCCATAAGTTTATTAGATAGTAAATAATCTTATTGATATCTCATGGTTTTCGAATACTGTTCCGCTCAAGGAACCTCAATCTTCTTGGATGCTTCCGGTTCTCTTGGAACTTTAAATATTTTATTTGATTGATCAATCATTTTTATCATTTCTTCTCGCAGATTCTTTGTTGGTTTTTGTCTTGTACTCCTTCTTCTTCTAGGTACGTAATCCTTGAACCAATCGGGTCGACCACGCTTTCGGGCGATTTTAGATTCATTTGTCAGAAATGTGTTGTCCTCCGCGGACATCAATTTTTGCCCGTGTATTTCTACCCAGATATGCGCACTTGGTGCACTTTCCTTGTATTCACAAATGCATCAGCAGCCATATGCGCTTCTTGCAAATGAATAAGATTTTCAATTTCTCTCACATTTATTGCTTCGGGATCAAAGTGAGCTAGAGTCTTCATCTATTCCAGAAAGTTCATTTTTCTTTCGTGACGTAGTTTTGTACCCCCTGTTGGAAAATTCATTTCATTAAAATGACAATCATTAAAGCATGCATTAAATAGATCACCCGTTAAAGGTTCTAGGTAATTGATGATTGATTGAATTAAACCCAACATAAATTCCAAGCCTCTGGGGACCCATTTGGTACGTCAAGTGCAATTGGTACCAGATTTCACAACCAAAAATTCAAGATGAGAAACATTAGGTTCTTGACCAAATGCTAATTGTAAAGGGAGTATTGATGATATGCGCTGGTCTGAGACGTATCAATGCCGCAGAAGATGTAATATAGCATGTCCCCAAGTAGAAGTTGGGAGTTTTGACTCATAAGCATAGGCCTAGCAATAAATTGAGGCGTTTACAAATGATTCTCGCTAATCCATTTTGTGTATGGACATGAGCAATGTAATATTCAACTTCAATTCCTATAGCCGCATAATAATCATCAAATGCTTTTGATCTAAATTCACCAAAGATTATCAAATCGAATGAATCGATCGAATAATCGTGAAATGAACTCAATTTTATAATTTGGGCTAATAGTTTAGCAAATGCATCGCTTCTAGTTGAAAGTAGGCAAACATGTGACCATCTAGTAGATGCATCAACCAAGACCTAAAATAACGAATGGTCCCACAAGGCGGGTGTATAGGTCCACAAATATCACCTTGAATTCTTTCTTTAAAAGTTGGCGATTCAACATTTACCTTTGCTTTTAGAGGGTCCATGACTAATTTACTTTAGAACAAGCTTCACATGGACACTCATTTGGTAAAATAGTCTTAAGGTTCTTAAAAGGATGTCCATGTGAGCTTTTAATTATTCGCTGCATCATAGTCGCTCCTCTGCCCAAATCTATCATGCCAAAGTTTAAGAACCTTTTGAGTCAATAAATTTTGATTTTATGATGTTGTTAGACTCAATCGCTCTTATGAATGTATAATACATTCCAGATGGAAGCTGATGGAAGTTTTTCTTTAATCCGCTTAGCGCCCAGATAGAAATGAGTTTATGTAAAGATATTCTTTATTATTTTCTTCCATTGTTTCAATGTGATATCCATTTTATGATATCCTTAAACTAAGCAAATTTCTTCTCGATTTGCTAGAATAAAGTGCATCATCTATATTCAATTGTGTATCATTCGGGCAGATAATACGAAGCCCTACCTGAGCCTTCAATAATATTTGATGCACCAGAAATTGTATAGACATAATTTTCGTGATTGTCAAATCCAAGAAAATTTCTTATCTTGTAAAATAGTATGAGTTGGCGCTATCGCCAGGCAAATATCTTGGCAATTTGTCATGGTCTACAAAAGAAATTTAAAATATAAAATTCATACCAGCTTAACAAACAACAATTACATATAACACTTAATGGAAAATAACAATACAAATATAAAGATAACAATTCCACACTTATCACACAAAGCATTATAGAAAAATATTTCACACATAATACACCATTAAATATAATAATACTTCATTAGAGAATTATTTAATCGATATTTTCCATCAAACTTCCAATGTTTGTATGATTCATGATCTCGGGAAAAAGTCGAGATTAAATGAGTTCCATTGACTCCGCTATCCCAATCAAGAAAATCGGGTTTCAACTTTTTCTTTTTCCTTTCTTTTCCCTTGGTCGAAGCGATATATAAAGTCCACCAAATGCTTTGGTGTACGCACATATACGGACCAATGCCCGTGGTATTCCACATCGATAAGATCTCGCTATTACCATGCTTTTATCAAATGAATCATTTCATTATTTTTTCCAAATTTGAACTCGCGATTATGTTGTCGATTCGCCATTATATCGTAAATGAGCTTTTCCATTATCATGTTGGAATTAATGCCTAAACCTCGCCCACGCCCACGCGCCCACGCCCACGCCCACGCGGGCCCACGCCCACGCCCACGCCCACGCCCAGAATTATTTTTCCTGAACGCTGCATTTACCTCAGGCCATATAGTTCCATTTGTTTCTCGTATCACCGCGGATCCCTGCTGACGTGATCCCATGGTTTTTCGCGAGTAGTTCATTATTTTGTTCGCTACTAATAAGCAAAGATACAAGTTCCAATACGCTTGAAATCTACGCTCGACATCAGCCGCCGCAGGAGCACGCTCGGCGGCATGGAATGTTGAAAAAGTTTTTCTAACATATCTTGCTCAATAATTTCTTCACCAGTAAGTGCAATTCGTAACGATTCAATAATTCGGAATTGTAATCTTTACAGATTTAAAATTTTGCAGCGCAGTGCATCCATCGACGATATCCTGGGCCTTGGGCGATCGTACGCCTTTGTGATCGAATTGCCCCTTAAATTTTTCCACGCATGACGATCTTGATCGTGAGGTATTCTACCATCGAGATGCATGAGGTGTCGCCGGCGAAAATTAACGCCGCTGCACGATCCCGCCGATCTTTCATTTCCTTCGATTATTGTTTCACCTAACCCTTTGAGATCAAGTGAATCTCAAAGATCAAGTGTCCATGATTTAATAATTATCACCGTAAATATCAAGAGCACAAAATCAAGTTTTGCAAGCTTACATTTTCAAAAATTTAGATGAGCTAGTATATTTTGTTTTGAAATTTGAATTAGTACTGTAAGACAACAATAACAAAATAAAATTTCTGTAAAAATCGCGATTATCTTGTAATAATTGTGCCATACAGAGGTCATCTATAAGATGCAATCAGAAGATATTTCCTTTACTACAAGAAATGTTTCGAGCTGCAGACTATACGATAACGCGTTATAAAAATCAAAGAAAATACCTTAAATGCCAAAGTATAATGTATAAATATATCAACTTTCTTCCTTCTTCTTCATCCATCAATTCATGAATTGAGTGCCTATTTATACCATCAATGTGTAGAATCAAAACAAAAATGATGAAATATATTACATGACATCAATCGTTTGCATACAATTATTCATGAATTATTTTCATCCTCACATGATTTCATAGTCATTCACAACTCATTCACAATAATACATCCAACTTTTGAATTATTTATAACATATATTATATTATATATATAACCGCCTGCTTTGTAGTTAAACTAGGGTCAAGAGTGGAATGTAAAATAATGGGGACTGAGTACGTAAGTTACCATTTCAAACTTCTCTCGTATCTGATCGTTCATTCGTTCATCTTACCAAATGGTGAAGATATGACCGTTAGGCCACTGCCTTTATATGCCTTTATATTCTTTCCTTCAAACAGAGGCTCCCCTGTTTCTCAATTCTCTATGAGTATTCTAGTCTATGATCTTGGGGTTTCTCTATCCACAATGAATCTTGAATCGAAGTTTCTGGGGTTCTTCTTTGATCTAACCGATGATTAATTACAGTGGTATCATTTCGCGGTAAAATTCATGATCAATTGGGCATCTTGTTTCTCTATCAGCAATATTTTAGGCGATGATCCTACGGTTTTTCTTTTGGGTTTCCTTTTTGGATCTAGGTGGTGATCTGTGGACTCTGATCAATTGATTGGGCATTGTTGTGAATTCTAGGGATTGGTTGGGCATTGTTGTGAATTCTCAATTCTCGAAGGTAAATATCTGAGTCGTGGGGTATCAGCGACTTCGCTCTTTCCGGTTGTTTTCTCTCTCTCTCTCAATAGACGAATCTTTTAGTTTGTAGAGTCAAATTGAGCGTCAATTTCTCATGGGATTACTACAGTGAATTTTCTGCTGTAAGTAGTGTGATCAACTCCTATGAATTTTTCAGGGTCAAATTGATGATCAGTTCTGTTGTTCTCTATCACTCTCATTGAAAAACAATGGAGAAAAACAATCAACATAACAAAGGATCATACTCTTTTTGGTAGTGTTTGGCTTCGTTGAAAAGCAATTATAATTCAATAACGGTACACCGTGTGGCCTTTTATTTGAATCACATGTTTTCCGTCCTCCAATTTTAGACTTGAAAATGAGAATACCAAGCAGGTTGCATGGGGAACACCCCTGTTTGTGTAATTCTGTTGTCTTTATGGTGACTCTCTCTCTCTCTCTCTCTCTCTCTCTCTCTCTCTCACACACACACACACATCTGGATGGACGTTGAAGGTTCTGCAATACTACTATTGATTCTGTGAATTTATGTGGACTCGATATCTTTATGGATTTGTGTTTGGTCAATTGGTTTGAATAGTGATAAGTTGTGTTTCCTTTTGATTATTTTTCTATGGCTATTTTAGCTGTAGTTTTGTGAGTGTGGTGTTCTATATGGATTTGTGTTTGGCCTGAATATTGAGGACTTGTGCTTCCTTTTGATTTTTGGTATGGGTACTTAAGTGATGGCATTGTATATGTGGCCATGTCCTCTTTCTTTCTTCAATTTTTATTATATCTGATTGAAGACGTGCTTTCTTGGCGCTTTTGGATGAATGTATAAGTATTTTATTGGGTTCAATCTTTCTAGGTTTGCTCGACGTTGAATGGAATCTGTTCTTTTTGTGATAATGTTATTTGTTCGAGGGTCATCATGATAATGATCCTCTTGGTACATTTTATGACGTGGAAGGATCTTTTTGGATGTTTTCTTTGGAGTGGTGATCAATATTGGTAGATTTGCATTTGCCTATGTTTTTCTATTGGTCGAATCTTCAATTAATCTTTGTAGATAGTGTTATGTCCTATTATCCATTTGCATTTTATGTATGGTTAAATTAATACATTTGTTGGTTTATTAAACAAATTGTTGTTCAGTTTTAATTAAGCTCATCATTGACTATATATTGAGATGTGTTGGTTGTGTCATTTTGTCTATCTTCATAGTTGTTGGGACAAAAACTGTAGTACTTCTGGAGTACGATGGTGCAATTATTGACTATTGAGACATGCTAGTTGTCTTTTCGTTCTGTCTATCAACATGGTTGTTGGGACAAAAACTATAGTATTTGTCGAGTACAATGATGAAGTTATTTTGATGCCGATGAATGATTGTGAGGAAGTCCCTCAAATTTTGAAATATAATCTGCCGTGATGTTGTATTGCGATTATTATTGTATACCTTCTGTCCTATTTCTTACTTGCTAAACTTCTCTTGTTGGTTCTGTTTCAAACCTCATCTCCTTCTGAGATCATGCCTTTTATTACATGCATAAGGTACCAGCAAATCAGCAACTGTGTTTTTTCTTTCTCTTTTCCTTCGTTTTTGTCCCTTTGTTAAAGTGTGGGCTGTTAATTAACTTTCACATGACTCGTGGTTTTATTTCCCTTTTGGGGTGATTTTTGGCTTTTCAATTGATTCTTGTACTGCTTATATATTAGTTGACTCTTCAAGATATATGACCTGTGTGATTTTCGACCTTGTTCTTCTCTGTCATCTATCATTTGGAGTTTTTGGTTCTAAAGATGTTACTCGATTGACTAAAAGTTGCGCTGGATTGTGGGTTTAGGAAGGTTTAGGAAATCTTCTTCTGTTTTTGTCTCTAATAAAAGTGATATGTTGTTTAAAAGTTTGCTTGTTTGTGTTTCCAAATTTCTGAATGCAGAAGGTTTGAAATTATACTTTTACTTGGACAGATAAATTTATGACCAAGAATGCTTTGCCTATGTTGTAAGTTTGGTGACTTCGATTGCACTTTGAAATTACACAGCTAGTTCATGCCATGTTCAGTGATGCCATATAGGCATTTAATGTTGTCACTTTTCTAGTGACTATTTCCAAAACATAAGTTGTTTCGGTGCTTGTCACCGGTAACTTATCAACTCCAATTAATTATTTGAAATTTCCACAAAGCTTCATCCGGGATGTTCTTTCAATTCTTTTTTGTGCCAGTTTACATTATTATTTCCTCTTTTTTTTTTTATTTGATTATAGAAGTGAGTCTAAACCCAAAGATAGGGCGATAGGGTGTGAGATGAGAGCTATCCTTTATTATACAAATCCAAAGATTGCAGGTTCTTGGATGATGGCTTCAAAGTGTTTAGTCATCCCATTAATTGTGGATAGGATCTAACTAGATGATTAGATTGTGATGACCAGCTTTTTCAATTCAAAGATACTTGAGGAAGTGATTTGGTAGCAACATTGGTGGTTCCATCTTGAGAGCAATGCTCGATTTTGGTATCAACTACTGAAACAGTGGTCTAATCATCTCACATGGAGTGCCTTTTGAGGACGACTTCTTACTAGATTTGGACTGAATAAATTCTATGATTCTTTGGAGAGTTTACACGATTATGACAGCTAGGTAAGATTATCAATCTGAGTTATTGGCATAAGCTGATCATCTTCATCAGGACTAGCAGGTGAGTGGTTTTTTAGGGGGCTGTAGAAGATGTCCAATTAGGAAACGAATTCCCTACTCCAAGATCTAGTTTTTATTTTAGTTTCTCCCCATGTCAGAGATTTTTGATGGTATACATGGTGATAGGGGTGTGGAATAAAGGCCGATAGGGAGTGAGATGAGAGCTCTCTCCTTTATTATATAGATAAATCTAAAGATTGCAAGTTCTTGGATGAGGGTTTCACATGTACAAAAAGAATTGGAGGCCTGATTTATTCAGATAGCAACCCGAGCAGACATTGCAAATTGCACAGGTAATTCAATTAAAACTGAAATTCCTTTTATTTATTATTTAACTAAAATGTGATGTGCCAGTTATTGTATTTTCGTAAACAAAAATACTGTGGCATTATTTTGTATATTCAACTTAATTGCTATTTTGTAACAATGGTATATGTACTTTATTTTTCGACTTGTTTAGCAACATTCCTTAAGGTAAAAATATCAAATTCAACACTTTTCATTTTAAAATTATTTAGATATTCTCAATTCATCTTCTTTTCATTGCTAAAATTAGATATTCCCCCTTCAAGGTAAAGAGAAAACAAGGCATTCACATTCATCTACTTCAATTTAAAAGTTATATAAACTTGCTCTTTATTTTCAATCACACAACATTCCAAATCAATATGCCACATGCAACAAGTTTTGCCATTAGGATTAGATCGACACTTCTAAACATCCCAACTACTAAACAGGTGAATGATCAACTACTTGTGGTTGGATGATCGACACATGTCCCCCGCACGATGGTGGGCGCGTGCCCATCATTTAGCCACAAGGTGTCCACAGGATTGGGAGCGCTACTAAACAATACATTATGACATCTTATTTTATTGGAAATTGATGAGGAGTTGGTTTTATGTTATATGTAACGTGCTCTACACACATATTCATTTCATATTTTTCAGCCAATTTTTCATGTAATAATAAAATCATTTGAAGAGATTTTTTTTTTTTAATCAAATATACCCCGACTATTACGTATTTGACCTTAATTACTATGTTGTAGTAATGGTATACTTTACTTTTTTAATATTTAGAAATGTCTCTTTAATTAAAACTATTGTTTTACGAATTCTTCACTTTTGAAAGGATTTATGTATGTATTTTCGTCTCCCTGCTATTCACCTGTTACAAGACTCATCCTCCTGCTCTTATTTTTTTATTTTTTTTTTTGTGTGTGTTCTCCCCATCCTGAACTCTACCTTTCAATTGAATTCAACTACCGCTTTGTTGATGACGTGTATACTATTTGCAGTTTCTTGAGTTGCTTTTAATTAAAATTATCGGGTAATAAATTTTCACATTTTGAAATTATTAGTTTTTTATTTAAATTACTTTGAAATTATTGAGGTATGTATCTTCTTCTCTCTCTTATTATTTATCGGTTACAGACCTTTATCCTCCTCTTCTATTACCGTTGACCGTTGTATTGGTTGTATTGGTGACCTTTATTATTATTATTATTTTTTTTTTGAATTGGTAACATTTTTCTTTGTTAATACTGCCTTTCAATTTTATTCAATTTAGTTTCCACTATGCAACATTTTTTGTTGTATCTGTTTTCTTCTAATTTTTGAATTATTTTGTTTTTTCATCTGTTACTTTTCTAAAATTTAATTGGTTAGATTTGTAACCAGAAATCATTTTTATATCTTTATTGTACACATTTTCAAAGATTGTATATTTTTTTATTTATTAATTTGGGGAGAAAATATTCGTTTTTGTGAACTCTATATTATTTTTGAAGATTTAATCGATTATACATTTCTAAATAGACATAATTTATATCTTTATTATACATTTTTTTGAAAGATTATGTGAATTTTTAATTTTTATTTATTTGGAAAAAGATGAACATTATTCGCTTTTGTGTTATGTCTTTTAAATGTTTAAATTTAATTATTTTCTTTCTACATTTCATTTAAAATTAAAAAAAAATCAATTTATTAAACACTTCTACACAAATATTTTCAATTATTTATTCTTTGTTACGAGACCTTTGTCCTCTTTTGTTATCTTTTTCTCTTAATTGATACCGAAAATTTCTCTTAATTAATTGATTAATTGATACCGTCTTTCGTTTATTCAATTTTCATGCAACTCTGGAATATCGATTTTATAATTGTTATGTTATTTGTTTTAATTTTTGAATGATCTTTCTCTCTTTTACTTTTATTTTTACTTTTACTTTTTTTTTTGAAGGAAATTATTTTTTCAACTCATTTTTAACCATTCATTTAATTGATAGGACAATTTTTTTCTTAAATTCTTTTATACCCGCTTTTGTTTACTTTTGAGTTAGCATTTGACAATTATTTTCTCAAAAATCTCTGTCAAAACATTCTAATTGATTAGACATTTACAAGCTAGAATCACGTATGTATTCTTCATATCTTCAAATGATCGTGTGATTTTTTATTTAGTTGGAGAATAACTAAGATAATTCTTTCTCATTAGTTTTTTTTTTAAAATTTAATTTATTAAATATTTGTAAACGGCAATGGTTTATATTTTAGGGCAAATATGTGACTGGTACCCGGCCATTTATTTCATTTGTACTTCGGTCCGTGACCTTTATCCAACCTTTCAAAAATTGGCGTCGTCGGTCATAAAACTATGATGATGTTACTTTATTCGTTAATCATCCTCATTTTTATTTTTATTTTTATTTTTTATTTAATAAAGAATGGCAATTTAGTAATTTAACATGTATGCCATTTTATCAGTAATCTATATATTCTATTCTATATTTGTATTTATTTATATAAATAAACCAAGCAGGTTTTCCCGCCCATTTTAACATTTTTCTGAATTAATAAATTATTATTTTATTCATTATTCATTGTCTGCTCAATCTGTCTCGGGTAAAATTAAGAAATATAATATTTTAGGATTAAATCAGTTGTGTTTGATCTAGTACTTATGACAAAAACAAGTTCATGTGGACATGTGCTTCATCTTCGATGAGCGTAAAGATTATGAATCCAAATCTGTTATTTCAAATCTTACTGCTGTGTTATTATCTAATGAAAATATATCACGTTATTGATCAATACATGCGTGTACGTCGATGTTTTAATTAGATGAAACAGTTTGTCGAAAAAAAACTAATTGGATGAAACAGGATTCGAGACTACAGATTTAGACTGATAGATTATATTCTTGTTTGGGCGCCACTTCATGCTTGTTTCATGCCATTTTTGTTGTCTCTTTTCCGCATTGGTCGGAATTCTTAAATGGATGCTGGCTAAATAAACAATATATAATAATCTAGTTCAAGAATGAGTCCCTAATTAGTTTCCAATGAGGAAGTTGTTAACCGATGAAGAAGGCAAATTTCAGTCAAAACATAATGAATAAGCAGCAAGTTTCATGCCTCTTTTTTGACCATTAAATAGCACCTTGTGGAGACCATCAGCTCATCATCCAAACGAAACTCACTGATCTACTGAAACCTTTGCATTTCGACATGGTTTGTCTCAAGGATCCATTGGTGCAGAAAATCTGCAATTTGTATGAAAGAATCTCGAGGCTCAACGACCTTAAACCTTCCAAAGAAGTTGATGTGGTGTTGACAGAGCTCGTTGTCACGTGCATTCCGCCATGTACCACAAAGCTGTGTGACAAAATTCAAGAAATGAGGTCTAATCTCATTAGGATCTGTGGGGAAGCTGAAGGGTTAATGGAGAAACATTTTTCGACCATCTTAGGTTCTTTCGACAGCCCACTTGACCATCTTAGGTTTCCCCGCCCATGCTTATAACATCATCATTGTCTGCTCAAATCCCTAAGTGTCTGGTTGCCCACCTGCTAGAACAATTAGCACAAGACTAATTGTTAGTAAAATCAATTGGAACTCTGGTATTGTTTTTTGGAGAAGCCAAAAACCCAGTAGCCCAAGGCTATTGGTATTTCTATATAAAACTTTACATGGTCAAAAGGAACCTATATGCTTGTGTCAAAAGGAACATTTATAAAATCACTATTTTTCCAATATATTTCACCCGTGCGTTGCACGGGTGAAATTGCAACATTGGTTAGATTACTAAATGAAGCGGAGAAAAATTATTAGATTATTAGTTAGTAAATGAAGCGAAGGAAAATCATTGGTTTGCTTATAAATCAATTGCATAATACTTGTTTGTTTTTTTTTTGCTGGAGGATGTTGAAGGACTTGGGAAGTCTGAACAGCTATAATTGAAATTATTAGATATAGTGTGGTTAGACTAAGTGTATATATGGTTCATTAATTGTTACAAAACTTGATGTCTTTTATATATTTGATGTTTTGGTTGTGCCGTTGAGAATGATGGATATTGTTGGTCTTAGACTGCTATTGACACTAAGATGTTTGGGCAGAAGTTAAAATTATGTAAGGTTGCTTAGTTTTTTATTTCTAATATGCGTTTTAACCGGACGGATTTATATGAAATATAGGGGAAATGTTGCTGAACATTTTGAAAAATCTTTCGCACTTTGTCTCTTAACATAGGTTCTAGATTATGTCTTGGACATATGCCATCGTGCAACGCGCGGGTGAATAGTAAAGATTAGATTGAAGTATTTTTTGGCTCAAATTCTACCATAAAAATTTCTTTCAATTCCCTCAATTCTTCAAATTTTCAACATAAAACCCTAGCACCTAGCAGCTCCCCAAGACCTACCCAACCACCCCGAAAATGCGCCCCCACCCCACCCCATCTTGGTTTACGAAGAACTCGCAATTTCTACACTCTTACTCTCGAAGAAACTCTTCAAAGCCGTGGAAGTTAGGTTCCTCCAATCCTTAGGCAACTTATCAAAAAGGAAGCCAAGGTAGAATTAGATGGTAACCAACAGCTTGATCATATTATCTGTACCCACAAGATTTACATTGGTAGATTCTAGTATTTAACATTGCAAACTTAATCTTGCCTTCTTTATCAAATTTCACCCCCGATTCTTTTGTTTTTTCTTTTCTTTCGAGACATTGGCTGACTTGATTGCAGTGAAAGTGGGCTTTGTGGGTCTCTGGGGGAATTGAATTGATTCAAATTTGAGGAATGTGAGTGGTTTGAGTTTACGAGCAACGGAGATTTGTTAAAGGTTGAAAGTAATGGGAGGTGGGAGGCAGGTAGGAGTGGGCATTCAACCCAACCAAACTTACCTACCTGACCCGACTCGGATCGGTTTCACACATGGCCGAGACCCAACAAACTTACCCACCGACCCGACTCGAATCGGTTTCACACATGGTCGAGACCCAACAAACTTACCCACCGACCCGACACTCGGTTCCACACATGGTCGGGTTGGGATCCCGACTTGAAAACTGATCGGGTCTAGAAAAAAGAAAATAAAAAATTATCAAATTAGCTGCCAAACCAGCTCGAACCAAAAAATCGAACCGCAGTTCGGTTTCGAGTTGAAAAATTCAAAACCAATAATTATCGGTTAGGTTTTTGGTTGTGCGTAGGGGTGCATAGGTGCTAAAGTTTTGTATCGAAAATTTGGAGAAGGGACTTACTTGAATACAAATTGTACATTAGAGCCTAAATTGCAAAACGATTTAATCTTTTTTTTTTTTTTTTTTTTTTGGATTAGTTATTGACGAAATAGTAAAGTAAATATTAAATTACCAAATTACCTTTTTTTATTTAATAAAGAATAAAAATAAGGGTGACTGATAAGTGCTAGAAAAGCACTTAAATAACTCTTCTATTTTACGTATTTGTGTGTTTTATTAGTATTATATTATATGTTTATTTTTATGTGTTTTCCTTTTATTGTGTGTTTAGAGTCACAAGAAATCAAAAGGAGCCAAAATGGATAAAAACGGAGCGAAAACGGAACTTGGGACCGAAATGCAAGCAAATTCAAAAATAGAGGGCCTCCGATGCAATTTTATGAAAAGTTGTTTTTACAATTTTTCTTGTGCCAATATCAAAGAATATCAAAAGAGGATTTCCACATTTTTGTCGGATCCCAAATCGGAGTTTCCTAGTGAAAGTTATGGCCATTTGAAGAGAAAGGACAAAGCGTAAAACATCAGCAGCTCGAATTTACTGCTGCAGTTCAGTAATTTGACCATAACTTTTGCTACAAAATTCGAATTGACCTCCACTTTATATTGTTGGAAAGGACACTTAGAGGACTACAACTTTGATGTTGACATCTTCAAATGATTCGGATCATATCATGGTCAAAAATGGGCAAAACCGAGAGTGATGTGAATGGAGGATTTCTTGGGCCATGTTTTGGTAGAAAATTCATAACTTTCTATTAAAATATCCAAAAGAGGAAATTCCAATTGCACAATTCAGCCAAGATGCTTACCTATACCATGATATAATATTTGAACTAATGGAGCAATTTAAGATCATAATTTGATGGTTACCAATTAGTGGAATCATAATGGAGTAGTTGTACAATTGTTTATCATGTTTTTTTGTGAAATTTTGCCTATAAATAGAGGCATTTGTAAGGAAGGAAATACACAACTTAGTAGGAGTGAATTAGCTAGTAGTTCTCTCCAACTTTCTCTCCAATAAAATTTTCTTCTTCATTTGTTCTTAGTTTTAGTTTGAAGCTCTTAGCTTTCCATATTCAAGGATCAATTCTTGATAAGTTTCTCTTTCCCTTTTATTTCTCTATTTATTTCTTAGCATTTATTTACTTGTTTTCTATATTTTGCGTAAATTACTTGTATAATCTATCATATTGTGGTGGTCATACAAGGCGCACACTCGCTAAAAAGTATGAAACCCCGCAAATATGAGTAGTTAGACTTTTCTATCTAGTTCGAGGGGGACGTTGTATTCAACTAACATGTGGTTATCTTTTCTAACTCTTTAGTAACGCTTATCTATTCCTCTACTTCAATTTGTTGATTTGTTATGCTTTTAAACCCGTTTTGAATTTATGTGATTATTGCATTCACTTTGGCCAATTGAATCAATTAATCTTTAAATTCAAGTTATGTGCTAGGATTGAAACTTTTGATCCGTAATTGTCACTAGATTCCAATCCACAGTAGCAAATGAATATCGTGCATATTTGTTAACAAATCAACTTAGATGTATTAATTCGAGCTTGTGAAATTATTCATCTAATTCAACTCATTCTTCTAGTTCATTTCATACTAGCTTTGCATTAAATCCTAAGAGCTTGTTTAGGGTTATCCAATAGCTAGATGTTAAGTTAAAGAGCTCACTTTAATTTAATACACTTAAGGAAGAATTCGTTAATCAGAGCGTATTGATTAATTGGAGTTGATAAATTGGAGAAGGAATAGTAACACGTTACATGGGAAAGATAAAAACGAGTTGTTGACACAACCGAACCCGAGAACTAGATATTTATTTCAATTGTTTTATTTGATCTTACCTTTTGACATTTGATTTTTATTCAAAATTCTCAAAACCCTCACTTTCCTATATTAATTGATAAAGACAACTAGATTAAGCATCGTTCCTCTTGGGTTCGACCCTTACTTACCACTTCTACATTAATTTGTAGCTTTGAAACCGAGTAAGGAAATAAAAAATAAACTTTGGCGCGCCGCGACCAACGCGACCAAGTTTTTGGCGTCGTTGCCGGGGAACGGTTAACGAATTTAGTTGCTTTTATTAATTAATTTTTTTAAAAAAAAAAAATTCTTCTTCACTTGTATGCATAATACCCGATCTACTAATCGAATTCTTGAAAGTTTCGATCCAGAAATCGAGAAATCCATTCGAAGACGAATAAGAGAAGCAAAACAAACCGGACGAGAAATGGCAGAAAATAATAACGAAAGAACTCTCAAACAACTGGGAACTCCCGAAGTTACTCAACAACCTTTGTGTATCACCTTTCCAACCGTAGAAGAAGGTAAAACTTTCGAGCTGAAATCCGGTTTGATACATCTTCTACCTTCTTTTCATGGACGATCCGACGAAGATCCATATCGACACTTGAAAGAGTTTCATGTGGTGTGCGATAGCATAAAACCCCCAGGCATCACTGAAGAGCAAATCAAGCTCAGAGCCTTTCCATTTTCACTAAAAGATGCCGCCATTGCATTGGTTATACACATTACCACCAGGTTCACCACAACATGGAATCAAATGAAGCAACTTTTCCTCGAAAAGTACTTCCCAACTTCAAAGACCGCAAATATCAGGAAAGATATCTCTGGAGTACGCCAAAACAATGGAGAAACTCTTTATGAGTATTGGGAGCGTTTCAAAAAGCTCATTGCAAGCTGCCCGCATCACCAAATCGGTGAAAACCTCCCAAAGGCAATACTTCTATGAAGGCTTATGCCAATCTATGTAAACATGGTTGATGCCGCTAGTGGAGGTGCATTGATGAACAAAACCCCTGATGCCGTAACACCGATTTCAAACATGGCTGAAAACACTCAACAATTCAAGATGCACTGAGATGAACATTTGAAGAGTTAACGAGGTAAGTAATTCCAATATTGAAAGCCAACTTTCTGAACTAACACATCTTCTCAAACAAATTATTGTAGGAAACAATCCGCAAGTCAAAGCATGTGGCATATGCACAAATCTAGGACATCCTACAGATGCTTGTCCTGTTCTACAAGTGGATAACAACGAACAAGTGAACTCAAAGAAATAATTTCCCATTCCCAAGACAAGAATACAATCCGTACTCAAACACCTATAATCCAGATGGCGAGATCACCCCAACTGAAAGTTATGGAACCAACAAACCCCAGGATTCTTCCCTAACAAGCCTCAAGGCCAATTCCAAAGAATAAGGGAATTTTCAACCCCAAGGGCAATTTCAACAAAAACCTCAACAATCAGGTATGTCTCTCGAGGATATGGTGAAAACATTAGCAACTAACACTGTAAAATTTCAACAGGATTCAAAGGCAAGCATTCAAAACTTGGAAAATCAAATGAGTCAGTTGGCAACTGCCATCAATCGCCTAGAAGCACAATCTACAGGAAAGCTACCATCTCAACCTGCGGTAAATCCAAAGAATGTCAGTGCTATAACCTTAAGGAGTGGAAAAGGGATAGAGAACCCACACAAAGAAATTCCCACACATGAAGATAAAGAAGAAAAGCTTGAAAAAGAGGCAAGTCCTAACTCTCATATCATTGCTAAAACAACTCCTCCCCATTTCCCTAGTAGATTAGCGAAAACCAACAAAGATGATAAGGAAAAAGAAATTTTGGACACATTAAGGAGAGTAGAAATCAACATTCCATTGTTAGATGCAATCAAACAAATTCCACGCTATGCTAAGTTTTTGAAAGATCTTTGCACTAACAAAAGGAAATTGATGGGAAATGAAATGATAAAAATGGGAGAAACAGTTTCAGCAGTGTTATAGACCCGGGTATGTTCACTGTCCCTTGCACCATAGGCAATCACCACATTGACAAAGCACTTATAGATTTAGGAGCATCCATAAATGTCATGCCTAGATCCTTGTATGCTTCACTAAATTTAGGAAAACTGAAAGAAACTCACGTAATTGTGCAACTAGCTGATCGTACCAATGCATACCCGGATGGAGTGATAGAAGATGTGCTAGTCAAAATAAATGGTTTAGTTTTCCCTGCTGATTTTTACGTGCTTGATATGGCTGATGAACATTCACCTCACCCTACACCTATCATATTGGGACGTCCATTTCTTTACACTTCTCGCACTAAAATTGATGTCTATGAGGGTACACTATCCATGGAATTTGATGAGGAAAACGCGAACTTTAATATTTTTGATGGTTCATTGCGCCCTAATAACGCGTGTTCTGTCTTTGCAATCAATTCAACTAATCCTTTTGTGCAAGAACTGTAAGTTGAATTGCAGAGCCAAAGACAACACATAAGATTGAGCCAAAGCACAATTACCTCATCTCAAGAAGGAAGCCATGGAAAGAAATGAGACCAAAAGAATTTGGAGAAGAATTCAAGAAGGACAGTAAGAAATCAAGACACTCGGAGAAGCCATCAAGACAAAGTGAAGCCGCAATGGATTTGAGGAATCCTACTTGACAAATGGGAACTGTGGTCGAGCTAACGACCATAAACAAAAGCGCTTCTTGGGAGGCAACCCAAGCATTTTTCTTTAATATTTGTATTTTTTTATTTGTTTACTTTTCATCTAACGTATTAAGGAAGATATTGCTTTATTATCAGAGGAGGACAATATTTCGAGACTCAATTATTTGGGAAGAGACATGATGGCCCATAAATCGGTGATTAGCGAGAATTACTGATAATGGGCAAAGTTAATTATTGATAAATGACAAATCCACAAACGCGTTTTCTCGGATGCCCACTCCAACGTACTCTTTACAGCACACTCTGCATGCACGATTGTCGGTTGAAACAGTGCTCACTTTGACTATAAATCAAAGATCATTCTCCACTCGAAACCACAACCACAATCTTCATTTTCAGTGAGTACTTCTTTCTACCAGTGATTAGGTAATTTCTTTCTTCTTCGTCTTCTTCTTCTTTCTATTTATTTTGTTTTTCCTAATTTTATAGTATGGATGTGTGTGATATTTTTGTATATATATATGTCTTTTCCTCATATTAATCGATTATGTAATTCAAATTTTCTTATTTTTTTTCCTTCTTCAGTATCTGGTTTGAAAATATGGAAGAGTGTGATAATCTATTCTGCTTATTTATTTTGATGATTTTAATCTTATTACTTCAGTGTTTCTTAATCTCTCGTGTGTTACGTAACTAAAAAAAAAAAAAATAATTTACAGTCGAGTCAACGACTATAAACAAAGGCGCTACTTAGGAGGCAACCTAAGCACTCTCTTTTCTTCTATTTCTCCAAAACACTTGAATTTTCAATGGATAACAAATTTTCCAAAATCCACAAATATTATCCGTCATTGCCTTTGAATGCTTTGAAAGAGATTTACTATTCTAGAGTAGGACGGTTAAAAATGTTGATGGAAAAGGAAATGCCTGAGGATATTCGTTGGTTGATTGAAGCAAAGGTCCGATTAGGATGTGAAATGCCAGCTTTTAGTATTAAATATGCACCAAGGTTAGGCAAAAGTAATTTTGCCAAGAAACGAAGAGCAAAAAGAATGAATGTGTGCTATAAATGTGCTAGATGACCTTATAAATGCACTCCATGGACCTGCAAATCAGGTAATAGTTCCATTGGATTTGTGTCCACAAATCGAGAAGATAAAATATGTTTCATTAAGGATGGCATGAGTAAGGAGTCTTTGGATGATATCCATCAAACTCTTGAGACGCATCCTAGTGGAATGGTGCAAATCGAACTTCTCAATTTGTGGAGTGAATTTAAAAAGGAACGAGAACGATATAGTCTTGGGAATCTGACTTTAAAAAACCTTGTTTGCCAGTCTATAAGAAAACTGGATGGGAAGCCTATCCCCGACTCATAGAAGGCGTATAAACCGTTTCTGGACGTAAAACCAGAGGAAGATGTGAGCCACAATCACAATTACGTGTACATATTGTTATTTTTAATTGTTTTTGTGTTCTTGTGTCAGTTTTTAGTGTGCAAAATCGACAACCTATGGAGGCTACTACTTCGTTCGGAACTGAGAGTTCAAAGAGGACATTGAGGGTCATAAGTCTCTTTGGTGGAATCAATCTGGGACAACCAACGCTTCTAGCACCAGTAGTCAAAGTTGGAACAGTATTTGGAGATCGAAATGGCAAGATAATATACGGAGGAGGTTACCGTGGACTGATAGGGTGTGCCGTTCAACCTGCGTACGTACGAGGATCAACAGTGATTGGTATTACTGTGCCACCTTTAAAACAGGTGTATGGTAAAACCATCGGCGTTGAGGTAAAGGCTAAATCGTTATTTGAACGCTTAACACTGATGATAATGCATTCGGATGCTTTTATCGTATTACCAAGGGGTTTTGAAACTTTGGAACAGATGTTTTGCATAATTTCTTGGGCCACGTTGAATCTACACTCTAAGCCAATTGGTCTTTTAAACATTCAAAACCATTTCAATGGTTTATTGGCATTTCTCGAATTTTTAGCTCATCAAAAGCTGATTTCTCCTAATATTTTGAAAATAATTTTTATTACACCATCAATTGAGGAATTATTGGAGAAATTAGAATCTTATGTACCACAAATGCATGTAGAAGTGTCTGTCATCAATTGGCCAGAGGAATTAAGCGAAAGAAAAAGAGATCCGAATGAATTGGATTTAGAGTTAAGGTTATGAATGTGGAATAGTTAACTTCAGATGGTAGAATACGGAGTTAAACTCTGGAAATACATCTGTGTTACACTCTGGAATAAAATAAAAAAAAACACAAAAAAAAAATTTCAGATGTTGTTTTTCTTGTTCTGTACATATGTTGATTGCAGGTCGTTTGCTCTTGGATTGTTGACCTTTTCTAAGAAGTGCTCCATTGGGCAACCACCATCCCCGATTGACACGACTCATTGCTTACCATAGGGGAGTTTCTATTTCTTCTCTTTTTCTTGCTTTCTATATTTCTACATTGGGGACAATGTAGAATTTAAGTGTGGGGGAGTGGCATATTGTGGTCTCATGTGGTGATTTTTTATTTGTGTCGACGATTTTGCATGAGATAGCAACTTTTGAATATGATTGAACTTAATTTGCGTGACTTAGCTGAAACTACAAGATCTCGAAAAAAAATGTGTTCTGTTCTTCTCCAAGCACAGCTGGCAAATTTATCTGAGCACATTTATAGGTAATTTACTATCATTCTCTGGAACACAAATTGAAAGTTGAAAATGTTAAATTTTTTTCTAACTTTCTAGACCATAGTAAACTAATTTTTTTTTCTATCCATTCGTCCTGCTCAAAGTAACCTGGAAACATCGATTGTTAGTAAGGTGGAGTTATAATCGCATGGTATCTGTTTTTTGTGAATGTGTCTTTTATTGACAGAGTTTAAAAAGTTTTGAAAAAGCACTGACCTATGCTGAGAATGAATTTTACTTTTATATTTGAAATAAGGAGAGGGACCACAGGAAAGAGCTACCTACCTCAGAGTGTGAAGCCGTCACCTCGAATGGGTGAAGAAGGCTGCCTCCAATGAAAGGGGTTTAGTGTGAAAGCTACCTGTGGGGTAAAAGCTGAAAAGAAAATTGCAAAACTCTTCTTCTTCTTCTTCTTCTTCATCAAAAAAAAAAAAAGAAACATAAAAAAAAAAGAAATGTGATAGCTACCCAAGTGTGAAGTGAGGTAAATAAATTTTCTCAGTGGTTTGAAGTGTTCAATCTAAACACTCTTTAAATTGAAGACATATTTGCGATAAAACACCTGCCATGCCCTTTTTTTTCTTTGTAGTGCTAACAGTTGATGATTTTTGGTGAACAGAGTAATTTTTAGGATCCATGGGAATCATTGTAAAATAAGAGTGGGATCACGAGAGATGAAAGGAAATATTTGACTATTTCGGGTCAGGATTTGGATAGAACATCGTAAGCTTTTATTTGGTTCCAGTTAGTGATGGGATGATAACCTTAATTGCACACACTCACAAGCCATTGTGTATTTGAGAAGAAGTGAAATTTTCATGGTTCAGGAGAATGTTTAATAAGCAAGTCATTATCTGTAGTTGGATTTCACCGTTTAAAGTCGTTTATCTCATGTAAAACCAGTTTGTTGTTTTGTGTCATATGGTTGTTGTTCGAGGGCTTAACAACAATAAGTCAAGTGTGGGAGTTTGATAAGTGCTAGAAAAGCACTTAAATAACTCTTCTATTTTACGTATTTGTGTGTTTTATTAGTATTATATGTTTATTTTTATGTGTTTTCCTTTTATTGTGTGTTTAGAGTCACAAGAAATCAAAAGGAGCCAAAATGGATAAAAACAGAGCGAAAACGGAACTTGGGACCGAAATGCAAGCAAATTCAAAAATAGAGGGCCTTCGATGCAATTTTATGAAAAGTTGTTTTTACAATTTTTCTTGTGCCAATATCAAAGAATATCAAAAGAGGATTTTCAAATTTTTGTCGGATCCCAAATCGAAGTTTCCTAGTGAAAGTTATGGCCATTTGAAGAGAAATGACAAAGCGTAAAAAATCAGCAGCTCGAATTTACTGCTGCAGTTCAGTAATTTGACCATAACTTTTGCTAAAAAATTCGGATTGACCTCCACTTTATATTGTTGGAAATGACACTCAGAGGGCTACAACTTTGATGTTGACATCTTCAAATGATTAGGATCATATCATGGTCAAAAATGGGCAAAACCGAGAGTGATGTGAATGGAGGATTTCTTGGGCCATGTTTTGGTAGAAAATTCATAACTTTCTATTAAAATATCCAAAAGAGGAAATTCCAATTGCACAATTCAGCCAAGATACTTACCTATACCATGATACAATATTTGAACTAATGGAGCAATTTAAGATCATGATTTGATGGTTACCAATTGGTGGATTTATAATGGAGTAGTTGTACAATTGTTTATCATGTTTTCTTGTGAAATTTTGCCTATAAATAGAGGCATTTGTAAGGAAGGAAATACACAACTTAGTAGGAGTGAATTAGCTAGTAGTTCTCTCCAACTTTCTCTCCAATAAAATTTTATTCTTCATTTGTTCTTAGTTTTAGTTTGAAGCTCTTAGCTTTCCATATTCCGGCGGATCAAGTTATGTGTTAGGATTGGAACTTTTGATCCGTAATTGTCACTAGATTCCAATCCACAGTAGCAAATGAATATCGTGCATATTTGTTAACAAATCAACTTAGATGTATTAATTCGAGCTTGTGAAATTATTCATCTAATTCAACTCATTCTTCTCGTTCATTTCATACTAGCTTTGCATTAAATCCTAAGAGCTTGTTTAGGGTTATCCAATAGTTAGATGTTAAGTTAAAGAGCTCACTTTAATTTAATACACTTAAGAAAGAATTCGTTAATCAGAGCGTATTGATTAATTGGAGTTGATAAATTGGAGAAGGAATACTAACACGTTGCATGGGAAAGATAAAAACGAGTTGTTGACATAACCGAACCCGAGAACTAGATATTTATTTCAATTGTTTTATTTGATCTTATCTTTTGACATTTGATTTTTATTTAAAATTCTCAAAACCCCCACTTTCCTATATTAATTGATAAAGACAACTAGATTAAGCACCGTTCCTCTTGGGTTCGACCCTTACTTACCACTTCTACATTAATTTGTAATTTTGAAACCGAGTAAGGAAATAAAAAACAAACTTTGGCGCGCCGCGACAAACGCGACCAGTGACTAATAGAAAAAGTAACAGAAAGGTTAGGGGCTCGGTGGTCTAGGACCAAAGTGCAAATGATTGAAAAGTTGGAGACCATTTGGATAATTTACCACATCGGTTTCATGTAGAAAATCAAAGCTTTGCTTCCTTGCCCTTGATGTCCAGGACATCTCATCCAGATTGATTTACCCTATATACAGTATGTCAAGTACATATATATTTTCAAACATAAAATTAAGAGCTTATTCGATGCAATATTTAAAAAATCTTTATATTATAAAAAGAGGAGTGTGACGTTGGCAGTAGTACCAACATGACACTCATTAATATTAAAAAAAGCATAAAAATCAATTTGTACTTAAAAAAAAAAGGAAACTCTATTTTTGGAAACAAACCAATATTAATTGGTAGTTTTAAATGGGGAAAATTCTTTAAATATAATTATTTTTTAATGAAACATAAATTTATCATTAAATGTGATAAATAAAATTTAATGAGAAAAAAATAGTTTTCGAAAAACTTTAAATGTAATTTCATTTTTCAAATTTCTAATTAAAAACATTAAATAATAAGTATTTTATTTTTATCGTATTAAAAAATATTATAGTTTTAGATAGTTTTGATTTGTAATGTGCATTGGATTATTCAAATAGTGGATTATTCTTAAATAAAATAGTGCGTGCTAAAATTATAATTGAATTTGCACTGAATAATTTATTTATTTTTAAATAAAGAGTAATTTATTAATCTTTATCTTTATATTTTGAATTGTTATATTATCATGCCATTAATCTTTATTATCTTAATATAGTAATAAGAGAAGTGTCATCTAAGCAAAATGCTTAGCTAGCAGTGTCATGTTTGGCATTAGTTTTTAGGGATTAATTATTTACTTTATTTAATTTATGTAGCTTTTCTTATTTGGTGTTATTTTCCTTATTTTATTTTTTTAAGTATTTTATCTTTTTTTTATCTTTATTCTAATTTTAGAATTAATTTATAAATTTTTTAAAGTCTTTTATATTTAGTATTCTAGGCATTAATGTAAATGTGATTGTAGACGAAAGTTATAATTTACAATATCTATTAAATTCGGTCTAAAAATGATAATTATCATTCTCTATCGACATTTCCATTTTTGAATATTGCGTTTTACTTATTTTATATACATTTTAATTTTCGAAGTAATTATATAGGTCAAGTATCAAATTTTCATAATGCAATGGTTGTTGCAATAATCTGTTTTAGAAAAAAAAATGTTCACATATTTAAAAAATTAAATAAAAAATCCTCTTTTTTATAATTATCACGTTAAGGATAATGAAATCAGTTTACCGCATTTTTTTATTTAGTTTGAGTTGAATGTGGTACAAAATCAATTCAATATTCAGAATTCAATTCGAAGTAAATGTGGTACAAAATCAATTCAATATGCATAAAATTTATATATGTATGTGCAAGTCAATTATAAGATTATTGTTAATCGTATTTGAAGCACGTTTGAATAATTATGTATGATTCATAAAACGTGTTATTTAGGCCTATTTTTTTGTTCAAATAAGTTTAGTATCTAACTTTTCTTCACAAATATTATGTTCTTATTTAAAACCATCAATTACAATAATTAATATAATATTTTTCTTATAAGAAAATATTTCGCACTAAAATTTGTAAATCGTTGTTGAAATCCATAATATTACATATATTTCATTATTTTTTTAAAATATTCATAATAATTGATTTTCTTATTTTATAATATTATTTTACATAAATCTACCATCTTATTCGTCTCGTGCAACGCACAGGGGTAATCCTAGTTATTTTTATCTATCATCATTTCAATCATTCATTATATTGTGTTGAAAGTTTTCTTGATACATTTTCTTATACATCAAAAAATCTAAATTGATTAAACACTTTTAAATAGAAATCCTTTATATTTTTGTTAGACAGATGTTTCAAAGATTACTTGATTTTTTATTTATTTGGAGAATAATGAAACTAATTCTTCTTTATTTTACGTTTAAACTCACCCTCATAATTTTGTTAAATATTTTTTCACTTTTATTTTGCTTTTAAATATTTGATATTTTCTAAACATCACCTAGTGTTGTTTTTTTCTTTTTCCTTTTTTTTTTTTTGAGAGGAGACATCATCTAGTTTTTGAGAATGAAGTAGATAATTCGTTTTTTGTTGAATTTTCCCCCCTCCCTCTCTATCTTTTAAGATTTAGTTGGTGATTAGGCCTTATTCTCCCCACTATCTCTCTCATCATTTTCAATGATCCATTTAATTACTTTATATTTTTTAATATTTTTTTCTCAAATTTCAACAACACATCTAACACGCAATTCGAGTAAATTAACAAAACTCTGCAACGAAAACATTTCTAAGCAAAGTATTTTTATCTGTATTAAGTTAACCGTCCGGTTATTTTGTATTCAACATTAATTACTTATTTTATATTAATTGTATGATTTATTTTTCTTTTTTTTTTTTTTTAATACTAATTACAGTGTCCCTTTACTTAAAAGCATCAAGTTTTAAATTATAATATGATTTGAAATTATTAAGGTATGTCCAGTACATGTCATTCTTCCTACTTTTTGCCTCTAAATTGATTTATCACTTGTAAATAGAAATCCTTTATATTTCTGTTAGACATGTTTCAAAGATTACGGGATTTTTTATTTATGTGGATAATGATGAAACTAATTCTTCTTTATTCTACGTATAAACTCGTCCTCATAATTTTGTTAAATATTTTTTTACTTTTATTTTACTTTTAAATATTTGATTAAACCATTTTCTAAACATCACCGAGGTTTTTTTTTTTTTTTTTTTTTTTTTTTGTTTTTTGTTTTTTGTGTGAAAGGAAACATCACATAGTTTTTGAGGATGAAGTAGATAATTCGTCGTTTTTTATTGAATTTTTCCCCCTCCCTCTCCGTCTTTTGAGATTTCGTCGGTGATTAAACATTTCTAAGCAAAATATTTATTACCTTTACTAAATTAACGGTGCTATTATTTTGTATTCGACACTAATTACTTATTTTATGTATGATTTATTTTTCTAGTTGTTTTTCCAAATTACAGAGTCCCTTTACTTTTTAAAAACATCAAGTTTTAAATTATAATATGCTTTGAAATTATTAAGGTATGTCCCCTACATGTTATTCTCCCTACTTGTTGCCTTTATTTTAAAAAACTCGCTTTGGTCTCGTTCAAGCGCCGCCTAAACTCGGAGCTTGACCTATTGTTGCTATCATAGTATAGTGAAATGTGAACATGTATCAATGTTAGTTTTGATCTAAAAGTCTAAATAGCTTATAGAACAGATTACTAATTTTGATGTTTCAGCTATTTAGTGATCGATTTCATTGTTACTGCTTCAGATCTATGTTAGTTCCTTAGGTCTCACTTAGAAAGGCGACGTGATAGGTGATCTGTTAATGAAATGTGATAAAAAGTGGTGTACGCCGCAATAGAGCAGAACAGAATCTATATATCAAAGAGATCACTACCTAAGGGGGGGCCGGCACGGGTGGTAGCCCCCCCGACCCAAAAAAAATTCCGAAAGTTTATATAGAAAAAAAAATTTTATACATAATTTTAGTCGAATTAAATTTTTTTCTGTATTGCAGCCCCCCGGGCTAAAAATCCTGGATCCGCCATTGCTACCTCCAGGACGATTCAAAAAAAAAAAAAAATGTTTAATTTGTTCTTTGTTTGATAATGAAATGAATTAATCAAATTGGTCTTGACAATACCTAAATATTCATTCTCTGTTTTTTTTCCTTTTTATTTTTCCTTGTCATTTTTTGATGAAATGTCTGAAAAGATGGAGAGGATTGAGCTTGGTTTGGAATTCAGGGACGTGATATCCACCACTAATGTGTTAAATATCATCAATATATATTGAAACGTGAACATCTGGTATGTAACACGTGCATTACATGTGATATTATAATGACGCTTATATGTTTTATGAGTACAATTTCTATATTAAAGATACAAAATAATGAATATCAAAACATTAACCATTGTGATTATATATAGTTAAAGAAAAGGCTCACAAAAATCTTTTAGATATTTATGTTGAATAATATGATTGCACAAATCTAAGGACTCGTATGGTTGTGTTTGATTGGGTTTCAATTACATGCAAATGTCACTAATCATAACTTTGTTTGATTAGTATTATTGTTTGATTAGTATTATTAGTAACATTTGCATCTTCAATTACATGCAAATGTTACTATATATCTATAATCCAAGTTCACCAATAAACGCATCAGTTCAGTTAGTATTATTAAGAAAGTTGAACACCTGATTTCTCGCTTTATAAGTTTGGGTAGGCCTATGCAGAATCTGCAACACAAATGGGAGGTCATTCGGCTCGTCAAATGGGTCAAACCTGCCCCATCTTGGTATAAGTTAAATACGGATGGCTCTACTAGAATGCTGGTTTCATCGGGTGGTGGCATCATCAGAAATGAACATGGTGAACCTGTATCTGGATTTTTCGATTTCTATGGGAACTGCTCCATCTTCGAAGCCGAGAATCGAGCTGTCGCCAAAGGGCTTGAAATATGTTCCACACATGGCATTAACAAGGTTATTGTGGAAGGGGATCGGACTCCCAATCTGCAATTGCATTGTTTTTGGACAATAGAACGGGCCCGTGGTCTACTGCTTATTACATTGATACGATTAGGCTAATCTCTCGCTCTATCTCAGTCCAATTTCAACACATCTACAGAGAAGGAAATCGCCTTGCTGATCTCTTAGCTTACATTGGTCAGCAGAAAAGAGCCTTTGGATTGCTCCATCTTCAAGACTAGCCGCGTGTCAAAGGTCTCATCAGCCTAGACAAGATTGGTATGCCATCTCTTAGAATTAGGAAAGTCTAAGCTCTGCTTGCTTGATTTTATATTCAGTATTGCGTTGAGTTTGGATCTTTGCAAAAGCTTGGTACATTCTTTGGAAGGTCTAGGCATTATGTCCCCTGTCGTCGTAGATTTCGTTGATACTAAAATTCCATCTCAGGCTTGGATTTTCGAGCTGAGAAACATAAATTAATTAAAATTAACAATTTTGTTAATATTTAATTTTAATATGATACAAAATTACCATTTATGAAATTTTAACTCAAAAGATAAAAGAAAAGTGTAACATTCAAATTTAAAAATTAGATTGATTCCATTAATTAATTAATTATATATATAAAAAGCAAAGCTTTCGGCCTGATGGGTTTCCCACTTAAATTGGATATTGACAATGGACTCTGATGCACATAAAGTAATCATCTTTGTAAAAATAAATATTTTACTTCAACTATTAATTGCTAGAAGAGTAGAAGTATGGATAAGATTTCTTCGTGAAAATTAATCAAAATCTTTGGTAAGATTTCTTAGATTGCTAAGAATAAAAAATAATATAATTGCTAATATTGCTTAGAATAATAAATAACATACTTGCTAATATTCCTGATATTTTGTATGTTAATGTGATTCCGTTGTGAAAATTAATCAAATTTTTGAATAAGATTTAATAGATTGCTAATAAAAAATAATATAATTCCTAAGATCTCTTGAGATTTCATGGTCATTCTTAAAGAAAATAAAATAAACGTGAATAAGTTTTTTTTTTTAAAGAGTGATCTCATTTTGGATATTATTTATGTTTTCTGGTTGCAGTCTGTGTAGTAGTTTACGCATCAATTGCTAATCAGATGCTGAAGGCATTGAGATGCCAAATACCAGCTATTTGAATATATCATCTCTATGTTCTTGATCGACTATTGCAATTGTTCAATTTTGTCATTGAAATTGAAATCTTTATTTTATAAATTTAATACAAATATTAATGTCACAATAGTTTGTGTCGATTAATAAATATGAATACTAATATATATATATATATATATATATATATGTATATATACCCAAAAAGAGAACATACCCAGAAAGAGAACTCTCTAGCTTTCTTTTCAAATGTTACATAAATATGAAAAAAAAGGAATTAAAAATCAATAAAAACTAATATTAGATTTTTTATTTTAAATAATTTTGAATTTTTTTCCGCCAAATGTTCCGTCAATATGAAAAAAAATAAATCATTTTTCGGCTTTTCATATTAAAGAATTCGTGTTTTTCCCCCTCAAATACTCCACCAATATATGAAAAAAAAAAGAAATTCAAATAGAATCAAATTGAAAAAATAAAAATGCAGCAAAAAACCAAATTTAAAATTGATAAGTGCATTTTTATACACTTTTCGAGTGCTCCTAACAGTCTGGCAATAGATAAAACGAGTAGATCTCTACTCATAGTTCACCTTTTTTTTTTTATCCATGGAGGTTAATAATTTGAAACAAGAAAAAAATGAGGAAAATGAGCGGAAAGAGACAAGCCGGAAGAAAAATGATGAAGAAAAAGGAGGCGGCGCATATTTACGGCCGTAACATAAACTATAAGGTCGTAACTTGTGTAGTGAGAGTGCCAATTTCATGCAGAAAGTTTTATACGAACATAATATAAACTATACGGCCGTATTTTGGCAAGCTGAAGGAGAAGTAGAAAAGATGCAGAATGTATTTTACGGCCGTACAGCTTTTCGTCAATATGCTAGTAAAATATGACTTACGGTTGTACAACTCGCACATATGGCCGTATCTTTATCAGGATCAGAACTGCAACAATTAGACAGTTTTTACTGTTTCAATTGTTTCCTTTCGATTTTCTTCTCCACATTTGGGGCTTTTTTGGCAATTTTACAAGCACTATATAAGGGATGTTTAGGGCTAATTATCTTATCTTTTGGGATCCATCTTGTTCTTGCTCTCAAGAAAAGAGAAATAGGCGAAGTTAGGGTTCCATTTAGTTGTTTTGTACTTGATGAAGATGATGGGTGGTTGCTTCAAGTTTATGACTTAAAGGGAGTTTCTTGATCACCTTCTTTGTAATTAATCTTTGAATTTTACATTATAATGAATATTTCCATTTCTGTGATTTCTTTACTTGCTTTTATGGGGTAAATCCCCTTAAGTTGGGATTATTGGTGAGTTTGATCATATCATTGGTGCTAAGCTAGTTTGAATCAATGTGTTACTTGTAGTTATGTGTGCATCCCATTGTTTTTATTGCTTTTCACTTATTTGGCCAATAATTGTTTGTTCGCTGAAATTATATAATATGCTTTATCACAAGTGTACGGGTCGAACAAGTATAAAGTGGACAGGAGTCCAAGTATCGATCCCTTAGGAAATAGTTCTGACTACCAAAATGATCAATTTAATGTCTTATTTGAACATTAGAAATTGAAAGTTTCTTTTAACAACTAACTAAACAAGAATATGCACTACACCAAAACGAGTAATTTGTTATACAATAGATTTTCAAGTTGTCACGGTTTGAAACCGTGACTAAAATTCTCGCCAATTGTCACGGTTTTAAACCGTGACAAACATCTCGCGATTTGTCACGGTTTATAACCGTGACAATCGGCGAGATTTAAAAAATAAAAAATAAAAAATAAAATTGCAGCTAAAACACGAAACCAAACCAGTAGGGTACATTTCTCAGCAAAACCGCGGATCCCCAAATTCTTAACCTAAATTCCACCCTAAATCAACCATGCAAATGCTCAAAAATCACTCCCAAAACTTGAATTCGATCTAAAATCAAGGTTTTGCCTCAAGTCTTTGCTTCATCGCCGTCTGAATTTCGAGGTAATCTCTTGTAGTGAACTTCATGAAGGAAGCTAAAATTGGTCCCATTGATTATTAATTTTTTTTAATTCACAAATCAAGCATATATATAGCTTTGTTGGTTCAAAAATTATGATATAATTTGTTGATTATGTAATATTCTTTGTATATATCTTGTGTATGTATATATACCTCATATATTTAGGGTATTATTTGCTCTTTGTATATATACTCTTTGTTGTTATCTTTTTTTTTTTTTTTTTATGGAATTGTTAATCTTAATTATTTGTTGGTAAAGCTTCCATTTTCTAAATAATCTTTTACTTCATATATTTTTGTTCTTATTTTCTAAAATGGTTTTGTATGAATTCTTTGTAGCTATACATATATTTATATTTTCACTCGTTGATGATTAATGAATTTTTGGCAATAATGTTTATAGAATAGGTTTGGTTGAAAAAGAAATTTGCCATGAGATGTTTGGTTGTGAAAAGTTGTTTTTGAAGGGAACAAGTATATCTTGATACTATAAATTGTTAAAATGTAGAGAATAAACCTATGGAAAATACAAAAATCTATCTCTAATATGGTGTAGTGTTGGTTACCTATAAATATCAATTATATTATTTTATTTTGGGAAGGTGTGACTAAAATACGGTTTGTAAGAAGTAGTACATACTCAATGCTCAAAGTACTAATTAAAATTTATGTGAAGACACACGGACTAAAGTACATTACACTGAAACATTTTTGGGGGTAAATTAAGTACTAATACAAAACTAATTAGATTATGCACGATTAACTAAGAGTGAAAAAAAATTAAAGAAGAATTATTCGGGAGACATTGTTAAAACTTGTTATGACATAATATATTATTAAAAGTGACTTTCTTAGAATTGGAAAAGTGAAAAAAAAAGAAAAAAATACATGATTAATTAACTTTAGTCGAAAATTAGTACTTAATGTTTGTTCTCTCTTTTTTTTGTTCATATTTATCTTCATCTTTTTCTTATCATTTTTGTTCTCTTGTTTTCCGGTTGATGGAGAAGGTCAAATGGGCATTTGAGTGAAAATAATCAAGTCTAAGATCATAAGAAAGTGAACGGAAGATCATCGAACTTTAAGGTAGTGCTCATTCACTTATCTAAATTTTCTAGATTCATGTATATGGTGTATTTTCAATTAATATATATGTGGTTTTTTCCATTTCTGAACACAATATAATTTGCCAAATTACATATGGTACAAGGTTCATTCCCTATTATTTATACTTTGTTCAGGCATTGGAAGATTGTAAACCTCACATCTAAATTGCAACTCTTCACCGAAAGGTTTATTCTTTCCTTTGTAAGGTAAGACTTTGAATTTTGAAAATAGTATCATTTTATTGATGCTATTTGGTTATGTAAATGTGTACTACTCATTTATATAGTTACATTTTTTTTGTCTTCTTATTTATTTATTTTTCAAATATTTTTTGTTATTTGTATGTCATTGCACTTATCATCGAGCTTAGACCGGCCGTTTGAAGATTAGTTTATAATTCACAAACTTCCAAATAGTTGGATAGTTTGAGATTTATATGCTAATCTTTAAATTGTTCCTTTATTGGACAGTTTGCCATTGGTTTGCGATTTATACGAGTTCTGCTATCAAAATATATTATGCAGTCAGTATAATATTGTGTGTAAAGGTTTTGATACTATTTCCTCGTTATTCTCCGGGTGTACACTACAAATCATTAGATCGTACACTTTGGAGAATACGGGGAGATGCTGTCGAAATTTACACATGATGTTACACTTGACTATATAATATATTTTGATAGCTTAATAGACATAAATCGCAAATCAATAACGAATGGGTTAGGGCCCCTACCGAGTAGCGTTGGAGTGATAAGGTGTACTAGGACATTATAAATACACATGTTTTTATGTGACAAAAGATATTCTATATATTGTTTTGTTGGAATTGCTTATAATATAATCTACGAATGCCCTCCAAGTATTTTTTATATGAAAATGTCATATCTAGTGTACTTGGCACATTAACTTGTGAATTATTTGAAGCTCTTCCGATGGATTTACCACTTTCTAAAGAATGGATGACCCTGCTTCCAAGAACCAGTCGTGTGTATGTACAAGGTGTTAGGGAATTTATTAAGTTTGCACAGAGTAAGATCTATGACGATATTATACATTGTCCTTGCACCCATTGCCGGAACAGTAAACGATTTCCCGTTAAAGATGTTGAGTTTCACTTGATCAAGTGGGGTATGGAAGATAGCTATAGGATTTAGATCTACCATGGAGAAAATGGTTATATTTCGGTCCCAGATCAGCCGACGACAAGAGAAAATATAAATGTGGACGAGTCCCATTTGACACGGTTTATGTTGGATAACTTGATTGATGATGCCTTCAGCGTTAGTCAATTTGAATGTAATCAAAGTATGGGTTTCGACAGTAGGCAAGAAAAGCATGCCGATATCCATGAAGATCAAGAGTATATTCGTTTAAAACTAGATGCTTCGAAACCTTTGTATCCCAATTGCAATAAGGATCACACTACTTTGTTTGCAATGATTGGTTTGCAGAATGTGAAAAGCCGGTTTGGTTTATCTGGAATAGAGCGACTGCGATACTACTATGGATGAAGGAATTGCTCCGCAGATAATTTGTTGCCCACAAGTTATCCATCTATGAAGAGTAGCTTACAAGGGTTAGGGATGAATTATAAGTCAATTCATGCTTGTAAGTATGATTGCATTTTGTATCGGAAAGAGTACGAATTTGAGGACAAATGTCCAGTATGCAGTGAACCGCGTTTTGTAGGGAAAAAGGATCCGAATAAAAAGGGTTTATGAATGCACAAAGAACCGCAGAAAGTTTTGAAATACTTTCCCTTAGAGCCGAGGTTGAAGCGACTTTACACCGTGCCGTGGATATCAGAGGCTATGACTTGGCATGCACGAGCAGAGCAGGGGCCCAATATCATGAGACATCCTATTGACTCTACTATTTGGAAAACTGCTGATGTTGCATACCCAGAGTTTGCTAATGAATCTCGCAATGTCCGGCTTGGATTAGCCACTGATGGTTTCAATCCATTTGGTAATTTAAGTACAAATCAAAGTGTTTGGCCGGTGATTCTTGTGCCTCATAATCTCCCTCACTCGTTGTGTATGCGAAAAGAGTTTTCTATGTTGTCACTATTAATCCCTAGCCCAAAAGCTCCAAGCAATGATATTGATGTGTTTCTAGTGCCGTTGATTGAAGAGTTGAATGTGTTATGGCTCGAAGGAGTGCAAGCATTCGATTCGAACAAGCACGAGCATTTCATACCGAAAGCTATGTTATTGTGGGCAATTCATGACTTGCCAGCTTACGGAACTCTATCTGGTTGCAATACTCATGGTTACTTTGGATGCCCCATCTGTGCTGAGGAGACCTGATCCGATTGGTTACCAGTTAGTCATAAAATTTGCTACCACAGCCATCGTAGATGGTTGCCGCGCGATCACAAATTTAGGAGGGATAAGAGTAATTTTATTCCAGATGGTGTCGAGGAAAGGTCAGCTCCAAAGAAACTATTAGGGTCTCAAATTGAAATCAAGGCTGCAAGTGTTGCTCATAATCTGACTGGTAAACACCCAAAGGTATTGGCCTTGAAACGCAAAGTAGAGTCAATCCGGAAGAATCCAAACAAAGTAAAGCCCTAGTCGAGAAGGTCACTAATGTACGACTTGCCATATTGGAAATCTCATTCAGTAAGACATGTGATCGATGTCATGCATGCAGAAAAGAATATCATTGAGCACATTGTTAGCATATGCTTGCAGGGAGTACATTCAAAGGATGGTGAGAAGGCATGTGAGGATCTCCGGGTAATGAAAATTAAGAAAAGTTTATGGTTGCAAAAAGATCTTGAAAGCGGTAAAACTATAATGCCCGATGCAGCATTTACCTTAACTAAAGATGAAAGGGAGGTGTTTCTTAAAACATTACATGATGTAAAGGTGCCTACAGAGTACACTTCTAATTTACGTAGGGTTGTGAATTTCAGTGTGCATGATCTGAGACAATGTAAGTCGCATGACTGGCACATCCTTATGCAATTGGTCCCATTACTATTCAGGCATTTCTTTTCCAAACACAAGGAGCTTCGAAGGGCTATTATGCAGATAAGTTTATGCTTTAACCTTTTGTGTGCAAAAGTTGTTAATCGAAAGCATATCGGCGTAGCTAAAGCGACGATTTTTGAAGCAACATGTGTGCTGGAAAAGTATTTCCCACCAGCGTTTTTTGATATTAGCATCCACGTGTTGGTACATTTATGCGACGAAACTCTTATGTGTGGACCTGTCAGATATCGATGGATGTACCCGTTCGAGAGACTTATGAAATCCTTCAAAGACTACGTGAAAAATACTAGATACATTGGTGGATCAATTGCGGAGGCACATATTACGAACGAAGATTCTTTGTTCGCGAGAGAGTATATGCCTAATCCCGGTATTGGCAGTTTTAATCCTCATCATGAACACTTTGTTGATGATTTTGGTGAGTTTGCTGATGAAGAGGCTTTGGGGAACGGTAGGAAAGTGAAGCTTTCAAATATTCAGTACGAGCAAGTCGCCCGTTATGTTTTTGAAACTCACGAAGACATAGATGAATGGCGAGAGTAAGTGTTTGTAGTGAAAATATCTTCAACAAATGAATAGAAATATTACAGTTACATAAGATTAATATGTTTGACCAATTACTGAATTGTAGGAAGTACAATTCATTTCCACGTGACAAAAGAAGAAAAGCCGTTTTAAATTCAAGTTCGGATTTCAGGCTTTGGGTATCGAACGAGGTATTTTTTTTTAAGCTACACTTCGAATGTTAAACTAGCAGTTAGAAAAAATTCCATTATATGATGCTAATATCTTATTTCCATCTGTCAGCTGTTACGAATGGGTGATGTTACCTCAAGGCTCGCCCAACTTGCTAAAGGCCCTAGTTTTGTTGCCAAACAATTTGATAGATATTGGGCGAAAGGTTTTGTATTCTCTGAATATGGTCGTGAGCAACGTCGCATGCGGAATCAAAATAGCGGCATCGCAATTAAAGAAATTACAACTTGTGTATCCTGTGCTAAGGACGAAAATCCGAAGCAAGTGGAGATGGTGTACTATGGAGTTATTCAACATATATATGAACTTGATTATTCAAGTTTTAGAGAGACGGTTTTTGATTGTAATTGGGTACAGGTTGAGGACAAAAATGCTTGCATGGTGGACCCTGCCACGAAGATGGTTATGTCGATCTGAGTAAATTGAAGAGCAATGGAAGCGTTAAGGATGAACCATTTGTTTGTGCTTTTCAAAACATAAAGTAAGTGTTTTATTCAAAGTGTATTGACAACAGTCAATGGTCGGTTGTTCTTCATGCACCAAAGCGGTTAACAGATCAAGTAGACGCTTTGGAAGCCCCTACTGATTACCAATCTGCTTTGGATGACAATCCAAATTTGTGTGATTTATTAGATTATCTAGATGCGTAGATCTACATCTATTGTTTTTGTTTTGATATGGACAATATTGTAATTCTTGTAAATGTAGATTTACACAAATTGTTATTATTTTGTATAATTCTTGTTTTGTCATTTTGCATATTAGATCCGTCCCATGTTAATATCATGATTGTTACAATGTATTCAGTCAACCATTTGTACTTATATTGATGTGACCGTTAATTTAGTTTCATGTTAGTAACCCATTTTTCCTTTAATTTGATGTGCAGATAATGGCCAGTCCATCGAGGCCTATTATGCATAAAAAGGAGATTGAGTTTGACATGTTGGGAAATCCTGTTGGTAATAAGAAATTGCTTACGGGCCGTATTCGAGCACTGTTGAGGTGCAACATTGGGCTTCTCTATGACGATTGGAGGCATGTGCCTCTCGAGGTGAAAGATAATCTATGGAAGTCTCTCCTACTTGATTTTGATCTTGATCTAGCTCACAAGGACCGTATATTTCATCAGGCAATTCTAAAATTGTCAAACTCATTTTTTATTTATTGAAGTACATATGGTGTTATTAATGAAGTACTGAAATATTATATGTTTATGCAATATTATTGTTTGATTAGGTTCAAATGTTATTGTTTGGTTTAGGCATGAGAACAATACAAGAGTTGGAAGAATCACCTCCGAGCCCGTACCTACGGGGAGAATGCAACAACTCCCGAAGAAATTTTGAAATTCAAAGATAATCCTCCGGAAAATGAGTTGATTCCAATAGCTGAATGGAACCAATTTATTGATATTGAGTCTACTGAGAAGAAGTTGAAATAAAGGGCTCAAGGCAAAGCAAATAGAGCGAAGAAGACTGATGTGTATTTCCTTGGTTCTAAGTCATACGACGAGGTATCTGTAGAGAGGACGGTATGGCTATGAATTGACAAATTTGAACTTTATACCAATCTTGACTTGATTAATGGACATAAAGATTATTGTGCATCAAAATACTGTAGACATTAAGCAAGATATGTTATATTTTCGATTTTACAGTTAAATCTTTTACTGATGATTTGTAGGAGCGATTACAAGGTACTGATGATGATGGTCAACCTCCTACTCGCAGCAATCTCTACTTACATGCTCCCAAAACAAAGGATGGATATCGCCAAGAGTTCACTGAAACTGCTGTGAGTAAATTTCTAAACTTATAGTCTGATAGTAACCCGTTTATTGAAAGTAGAACTTGTATATATGTTGGTTTAGCTATATATGCTCAAAAATTACTTCTAATCTGATGGATATCTCGACTTGTTAATTTATAGCTTATGGTTTAGCTATCTAGGTTAACCAAATATGTATTTCAATTCGTAAATTATAGACATGTGGTCGGCATTAGAAATTAGGGAGAACACTAGTGGCTAAATCATGATAATCAATTAATTAAATTATTCCCCGACAAAGTTCAAAAACGTATATTGGAAATGACATTTATATGGGCATGTTTGATAGATATGATAGAGAAATGGTATTTAAATATGTAGCATAAAAGTAAAATATGTAGCATAAAAAAATAAACAAGTTATCAAACTAATTAAATTGGTGGTTAAAAATAATGAACTAAAATTTCTTTTGTTTCAATTAGCGGTAAACAAGCCTACAATTATGTGATATTTGGCGATTGATTTTTTTGTACAGTAGCATTTTTTTATTGAGCTATTCTATTTGTCAAAATTACAACATACTAGGATTATTTGCATGGGATGTTTGGTGTGACGTAAAGCTGTGAAATGGATGTTATTGGTCGCGTTTGTCGCAGCACGCCAAAGTTTAATTTTATTTCCTTACTCGGTTTCAAAACTACAAATTAATGTAGAAGTGGTAAGTAAGGGTCTAACCCAAGAGGAACGGTGCTTAATCTAGTTGTCTTTATCAATTAATATAGGAGGGGGGTTTTTGAGAAATTAGAATGAAAACCGAAAATCAAATGACAACATATAAGATTCAAATAAAACAATTGAACTAAATATCTAGTTCTCGGGTTCGGTTGTGTCAATAACTTGTGTTTATCTTTCCCATGCAACGTGGTACTATTCCTTCTTCAATTTATCAACTCCAATTAACCAACAAGCTCTGATTAACAAATTCTTCCTTAAGTGTATTAAATTAAAGTGAGTTCTTTAATTTAACATCTAGCTATTGGATAACCCTAAACAAGCTCTTAGGATTTAATGCAAAGCTAGTATGAAATGAACGAGAAGAATGAGTTGAATTAGATGAATAATTTCACAAGCTCGAATTAATGCATCTAAGATGATTTGTTAATAAATATGCACGATATTCATTTGCTACTTTGGGTTGGAATCTAATGACAATTACAGATCAAAAGTTCCAATCCAAGCAAGTAACTTGAATTTAAAGATTAATTGATTCAATTGGCCAAGGTGAATGCAATAATCACATAAACTCAAAAACGGGTTTACAAGCATAACAAATCAACAAATTGAAGTGGAGGAATAGATAAAACGTACTAAAGAGTTAGAAAAGATAACAACATGTTAGTTGAACACAACGTCCCCCTCGAACTAGATAGAAAAGTCTAACTACTCATATTCACGGGGTTTCATACTTTTTAGCGAGTGTTCGCCTTGTATTACCACCACAGTATATGAGAAATTATCTTTCTCGAACAGGAAAAATAAAAGAAAGAAAGAAAAGCTTAGCGAAGAAATGATCCGCCGGAATATGAAAAACTAAGAGCTTCAAGCTAGAACTAAGAACAAATGAAAAAGAGAATTTTATTGAGGAGAAAGTTGGAGAGAATCACTAGCTAATTCTCTCTACCAAGTTGTGTCTTCCTTCCTTACAAATGCCTCTATTTATAGGCAAAATTTCATAAGAAAATACAATAAAAAATTACACTCATGCACCATCATGGATTTATTAAATTGTATCCACCAAATCATGATAATGGAATTTCATCATGGTGTAGGTAAGCATCTTGGCTGAATTATGCAATTGGAATTTCCTCTTTTGGATATTTTAATAGAAAGTTATGAATTTTCAACCAAAACATGGCCCAAGGAATCCTCCATTCATAATAGTCACGGTTTTACCCATTTGTGACCACCATAATGTCCGAATCATCTGAAGTCATGAACACCAACGTTGTATCCCTCTGAGTCTACTTTCCACAGGAACAAGAATCGGGTCAATTCGATTTTTGTAGCTCAAGTTATGGTCAAATTACTGAACTGCGCCAGTAAATCCGAGTTGCTGATTTTTTTACACTTTTAGTCATTTTTCTTCAAACGGCCATAACTTTAATTAGGAAACTCCGATTTGGGATTCGGAAGAAGTTTGGGAATCCTCTTTTGATGCTCTTAAACATTGGCACAAGAAAAATTATAAAAATAACTTTTCATAAAATTGCATCGGAGGCCCTCCATCTTTGATTCGCTTGCATTTTGGTCCCGAAGCCTGCTTTTCATTCGATTTTCATCCATTTTGACTCATTTTGATTCTTTGTGACCCTAAACGCCACAATAAAGGAAAAACACATTAAACAGAACATATAACACTAATAAAACACACAAACACGTAAAATAGAAAAGTTTTTTAAGTGCTTTTCTAGCACTTATCAAACTCCCCCACACTTAGACTGTTGTTCGCCCTCGAACAGCAATCATATGACACAAGACAACAAACTGGTTTTACATGAGATAAACGACTTTAAACGGTGAAATCCAACTACAGATAGTGACTTGCTTATTAAACATTCTCCCGAACCATGAAAATTTCACTTCTTCTCAAATACACAATGGCTTGTGAGTGTGTGCAATTGAGGTTATCATCTCATCACTAACTGGAAACAAATGAAAGCTTACGATGTTCTATCCAAATCCTGACCCGAAATGGTCAAATATTTCCTTTCATCTCTCGTGGTCCAACTCTTATTTTACAATGATTCCCATGGATCCTAAAAATTACTCAGTTTACCAAAAATCATCAACTGTTAGCACTGCAAAGAAAAAAAAAGGGCATGGTAGGTGTTTTATCGCAACTATGTCTTCAATTTAAAGAGTGTTTAGATTGGGCACTTCAAACCACTGAGGGAATTTATTTATCTAACTTCACACTTAAGTAGCTATCACATTTCTCGCGATGATTTTTTTTTTTAAGAAGAAGAAGAAGAAGAAGAGTTTTGCAATTTTCTTTTCAGCTTTTACCCCACATGTAGCTTTCACACTAACCCTTTTTATTGGAGGTAGCCTTCTTCACCCATTCGAGGTGACGATCTTTCACTCTCCGAGGCAGTAGCTCCTTTCCTGTGGTCCCTATCTTTTATTTCAAATATAAAAGTAAAATTCGTTCTTAGCATAGGTCAGTGCATTTTCTAAACTTTTTTTAAACTCTGTCAATAAAAGACATATTCACAAAAAATAGATACCATGCGATTATAACTCCACCTTACTAACAATTGATGTTTCCAGGTTACTTTGAGCAGGACGAATGGATAGAAAAAAAAGGAGAAAAAGTTAGTTTACTATGGTCTAGAAAAACAAAAAAAATCAACATTTTCAACCTTCAATTTGTGTTCCAGAAAATGATAGTAAATGACCTTATAAACGTGCTCAGATAAATTTGCCAGCTATGCTTAGAGAAGAACAGAACACATTTTTTTTGAGATCTTGTAGTTTCAGCTAAGTCACGCAAATTAAGCTCAATCATATTCAAAAGTTGCTATCTCATGCAAAATCGTTGACACAAATAAAAAAAAAATCACACGCAGACCACAATATACCACTCTCCCACACTTAAATTCTACATTGTCCCCAATGTAGAAGTATAGATAGCATGAAAAAGAGTAGAAATAGAAACTCCCCTATGGTAAGCAATGAGTCGTGCCGATTTCGGGATGGTGGTTGCACAATGTAGCACTTCTTAGGAACACTTCGAAAATCCAAGAGCAAGAGACCTGCAATCAATATATTTACAGAACAAGAAAAACAACAGGTGAATTTGTTTTTTTTTTAAGAATAGAAATATATACAAAGCGACTATGGGAGTTGACAACCCTCTGAACATCTTGCAGTAGTATTCACATCAAATTAATGATATAATTCCATCATGTCTGATCCGCATGGAAACTATCTGAATCAGCATACTCTCTACAAAACAGTTTGACAACCAACCTTAATGAAAAGGTCCTCCATATCGCCACATGACACATAGGTATGTTTACCATTCAATAAAGAACAGCCCCACAAGAACCAACAAATGGGAGAACGTTTAGAGCAGAACGTCCAACTCAGACACTTCTCAAATGAATGAGACGTAGTTTTACATCTTCGGATGGGTGCTAGTGATCACGCTCAAAAAGTTGCTGCTCAATGGTTAGGCCATCGAGTTTGGTTTCCAACAGACGTTGTCGTTGTTCCAACAAATTATCAAACTCTCTCACACTGAATTCGAGCTAGCTGTTTCTTCTGATGGACTTTTCGGCCCTACACCTAATCGGTCCATCCTTGAAGAAAACAACATGTCTATATTGTGAATAAGTTTGATTTTTAGTACAATGAGGTCCCTCTAATAGCTTTCCACATTTAAAACAACATTTAAGGCGCTTAGCACGTCGTTTGCGAGCAGATTGTGATGATCCTGCCCCAAAAGCGATAACGTTCCAAAGGGAACGCTCATACTTATCAACAAGTCGAACAATGTGAATCTTGATATCAATAGGCATAGAGAATGAGTCAAGTACTTGTAGAAGAGCAACAATACGTAGAGGAGATGCCATATAAAGAAATGAAAATTCAGTGCACAAAGATGTATCTGCAAAAAAACTTGTGAGAGAGGAAATAGAAAGAAAACAGTTCTTTAAGGTCTATTGAAAAAGACCAGTTTAACGCCTTTGGGCGGGATACAAGAACCAGTATCCAATATTTTTTTTTTTGAAGAAGAAGAAGAAGAAGAGAATTTTTTTTAGTGACGTAACACACGAAAGAAAAAGGAACACTGAAGAAATAAGATTAAAACCATCAAAATCAATAAACATAGTAGATTATCACACTCTCCCATATTTTCAAACAAGATACTGAAGAAGAGAAAAAAATAAGAAAATTTGAATTACATAATCGATTAGTATGAGGAAAAGACATATATATACAAAAAATATCACACACATCCATGCTATAAGAAAAACAAATAAGAAGAAGAGAAAGAAGAACAAAGGAAGAAAAAAAATTAAGAAGAAGAAGAAAATTACCTAATCACTATCAGAAAGAAATACTCACAGAGGGTTGAGACTTTTGGTTGTAGCTTCAAGTAGAGAATGGTCTCAATTTATAGTCAAATGAGCACTGTTTCAACCGACAATTATGCATGTGGAGTATGCTGGAAAGAGTACGTTGGAAGGAGTATCCGAGAAAGTGCGTTGACAAATTGTCCATTATCAATAATTAATCCCCACACGTTATCAGTAACTATTGCTAATCACTGATTTGTGCGTTATCATGTTTCTTCCCAATTGATTGAATCCCGAGATATCTTCTTTCTACAGTTTCAAAGTAATATCTTCCTCAGTAAGTACGATAGATAAAAAGTTGAGGAAAAAAAAACAAAAATTTCAAAAGAAAAATAAAAATGAGAGAAAATGCTTGGGTTGCCTCCCAAGAAGCACTTTTGTTTAAAGTCGTTAGCTCGACTCTAAATTTTTTTTTTAAAAAAAATTAATTAATAAAAGCAACTAAATTGGTTAACCGTTCCCCGGCAACGGCGCCAAAAACTTGGTCGCGTTTTTCGCAGCACGCCAAAGTTTAATTTTATTTCATTACTCGGTTTCAAAACTACAAATTAATGTAGAAGTGGTAAGTAAGGGTCGAACCCAAGAGGAACGGTGCTTAATCTAGTTGTATTTATCAATTAATATAGGAGGGGGGTTTTTGAGAAATTAGAATGAAAACCGAAAATCAAATGACAACATATAAGATTCAAATAAAACAACTGAACTAAATATCTAGTTTTCGGGTTCGGTTGTGTCAATAACTTGTGTTTATCTTTCCCATGCAACGTGGTACTATTCCTTCTTCAATTTATCAACTCCAATTAACCAACAAGCTCTGATTAACGAATTCTTCTTTAAGTGTATTAAATTAAAGTGAGTTCTTTAACTTAACATCTAGCTATTGGATAACCCTAAACAAGCTCTTAGGATTTAATGCAAAGCTAGTATGAAATGAACGAGAAGAATGAGTTGAATTAGATGAATAATTTCACAAGCTCGAATTAATGCATCTAAGATGATTTGTTAATAAATATGCACGATATTCATTTGCAACTCTGGGTTGGAATCTAATGACAATTACGGATCAAAAGTTCCAATCCTAGCAAGTAACTTGAATTTAAAGATTAATTGATTCAATTGGCCAAGGTGAATGCAATAATCACATAAACTCAAAAACGGGTTTACAAGCATAACAAATCAACAAATTGAAGTGGAGGAATAGATAAAACGTTACTAAAGAGTTAGAAAAGATAACAACATATTAGTTGAACACAACGTCCCTCTCGAACTAGATAGAAAAGTCTAACTACTCATATTCACGGGGTTTCATACTTTTTAGCGAGTGTTCGTCTTGTATTACCACCAAAGTATATGAGAAATTATCTTTCTCGAACAGGAAAAATAAAAGAAAGAAAGAAAAACTTAGCGAAGAAATGATCCGCCGGAATATGAAAAACTAAGAGCTTCAAGCTAGAACTAAGAACAAATGAAAAAGAGAATTTTATTGAGGAGAAAGTTGGAGAGAATCACTAGCTAATTCTCTCTACTAAGTTGTGTCTTCCTTCCTTACAAATGCCTCTATTTATAGGCAAAATTTCATAAGAAAATACAATAAAAAATTACACTCATGCACCATCATGAGTTTATTAAATTGTATCCACCAAATCATGATAATGGAATTTCATCATGGTGTAGGTAAGCATCTTGGCTGAATTATGCAATTGGAATTTCCTCTTTTGGATATTTTAATAGAAAGTTATGAATTTTCTACCAAAACATGGCCCAAGGAATCCTCTATTCAGAATAGTCACGGTTTTACCCATTTTTTACCACCATAATGTCCGAATCATCTGAAGTCATGAACACCAAAGTTGTATCCCTCTGAGCCTACTTTCCACAGGAACAAGAATCGGGTCAATTCGATTTTTGTAACTCAAGTTATGGTCAAATTACTGAACTGCGCCAGTAAATCCGAGTTGCTGATTTTTTTACACTTTTAGTCATTTTTCTTCAAACGGCCATAACTTTAACTAGGAAACTCCGATTTGGGATTCGGAAGAAGTTTGGGAATCCTCTTTTGATGTTCTTAAACATTGGCACAAGAAAAATTATAAAAATAACTTTTCATAAAATTGCATCGGAGGCCCTCCATCTTTGATTCGCTTGCATTTTGGTCCCGAATTTCCGTTTTCATTCGATTTTCATCCATTTTGACTCCTTTTTATTCTTTGTGACCCTAAACACCACAATGAAGGAAAAACACATTAAACAGAACATATAACACTAATAAAACACACAAACACGTAAAATAGAAGAGTTATTTAAGTGCTTTTCTAGCACTTATCAGTTATATTGGTTTAATGTGCTCAATGCGTGACTGCCTTCTACGTGAATATATGGGAAAAAAGAATAGAAATCATGTATTTTTTGAGGTTAGATTGTAGCTAAATATGTGGTAACAAAAAGTCCTAAATATGGCCGCTCTAGTTTGCTAAATGTTCCAAGTTGACACTGAAATTGTGATTGAAATTTATAGGATTCCTAAGTTAATTGATCCTTAATTGCAGTTTGAAAGGATTAGATTCATTAATGTAAATGGTGGAATTTTGAGTTGTGTCATCTGAGACTCTTAATTACTATGCCACTTCATAATTATTTCTAGTGTCATTGAAGTTTTTCACATCATTAGAGTATAGTGTAGTAGATTTTGAAAAGTTTAATTTGATGTTTGCGGGCAATTCAAAGTTTAGCGATAATTCTAATAAGTTTGGCAATTTAGTATCTACTTAGACAAAGTATAGTGGCAATTGTGTTCTCAACGTTCGCCAACTTATAAAATACAAACTCCTCGATTGACTGAAGGATGAAAATCTAATTTAAAAAATAAGGAGCCATTCTCTTTTCAAATTTGAAATTTGAATACGTGTATCTAAATGTTATATTGGAATATTATGACTACATGATCCATTATGTTATTTACTCTTTCGCAGGCCAAAATTGCTGAGTTACAAGATAGTCAAGGAGGAGATTCAAGCTCAACGGAGATCGAGAATGATCCCTTGAGTCAAGTTTTCAGGAGGGACAAAAGTGGGCGTACTCGTGGAGTGGGGTCCAAGGTGCCAATGACTAAGTTTAAAGCCACGTAGCCCGTGGTGTCTGAGATTGGTAGACTCAGGCGTGAAGTCAAGGACCATGGTTCACTGTTACAGACCATTGTCTCTCAAATGAAGGACCAGAGCACCATGTTACAAACCTTAGTTAAGGGCCGACCCAGTTCAAATCCGGATGTTCATTCGCCTGGTAGTGGTCACAGCGCTTCCAAGAAAGGTACTACAGTTGGAGAAGGTTCATCCAGCCAGTCTATGAATGCAGACTACTCTCCATTGCCGGCACACAAAGGGTATTATTTTCTTATAGACTTACGCAATGAAAATAATATTGCAATGGTAAGACTTGAGTCCATCACGCCAGGTACTATTGTTCACGGTCGTAAACTTAAATTCCCTGAAGCAAAGGTAAATATTGAGTATATCTATCCGGGCTTTGAGAATGAACCTGTGTATCTTGGTAAACAAGGAGGTGCAGAGTGTTTGGCAGATATTGGTAATGGTTCGTTTATTGCGTAGCCGACATACTTGTTGAAGGAGATGATGTAGCTCTCTCCTTTTGATCATCAATTATGTTTGTTAACTTACGGAGAAATGGTTCTGCGTATGTTTTAGTACTTTGTTTGATACTTAGTGATGTTTCTTATGGTTTCTAGTTTGGCCATTGTATTTAATTAGTGAATATTGTTTTAAATTGTGGTTTGAATGGTGAGGCTTGTAAACATGATACTTGCTTACGTTTCTTATGTGGTTTGAATGGTTATGTTTCTTATGGTTTGTAATGGACGGATATGGAACACATTCGAATGAATTTCATTCAAATTTGTGAAATGGTGTTTTCATTTTGTTTGATGATGGTGTGAATAGATATCTCGACTTGGTGATGCGTTGTATGTGATGAATTTGTGAGATGGTGTGTATATATATGGATATGGTAGTGATTGATGAAGATGGTAGTGAATTGGTGTTTATATGGATGAATTTCTGATTGATGAAGATGGTAGTGATTGGTGTGTATATAGATGAATTTGTGATTGATGATTTTGTGATATGGTGTGTATATGGATGGTGTGTATATGGATATGGTAGTGATTGATATGGTGGTTTTAGGAGTGATTGATGAAGATTGGCTTGGTTGTACAAAGCTACGAGTTAATACAAATTGAAATTTGCTGGTCGAACAAATTTGTCACGGTTTAAAACAGTGACAATTGTTTTTATTTTACTATTCGCGGCCACAGGTTGTCACGGTTTAAAACCGTGACAACCCAGTTGCGACGCTGTTTTTTGTCATGGTTTAAAACCGTGACAAATTCGAATTGTCACGGTTTTAAACCGTGACAATTTGTGAGATATGGTGTGGTGATGCAATTAACGAAATTAAATAAAAATTTTAACAAACCAATAAATTGTGTTTTTCTCAAGAATTTTAGAGACTTGGGACTCACAACTTCACGACCATTGATTCCACTAACTCTACGTTTATTGATTCAATAATAATCAATTCTAGTTAACGATCGAATCTCTCTAAGTCAATTAATTATCTCTCTCAATGACAATTAATTATATTCAATTAGGCCAACTCATTTATCTCTAATTGAGTTCGTTATCAACCCTCTTAAATGCATTAATAACAAGAAATCTAATTAGGTTTCCTCAAAATTCCACCTATATGATCACACTAATTACAAGTCTATCTCTAAATCTTGTCTAAATTAGTGTCCCTTATTGCCTAGTTCTAATTCGTGTGTTCACCTCTGATACGAACCCGGATAGCTCCACGTCGACCGAACCACCCCATTGGCCGATCGGACCGATTACGCGAAGTCGAGCCAAAAGAATGGGACGAGCCTTGATGACCTGGGTCGAAAAAGCATATCAACAAGCCCTTATAGGGTCATCTCAACACTTAGAATGGTCCATGGGAGTTCACGGGCCAAAAGAAATCCTCCAGTTACAGGTTGGAGATGGTAGAGATCAAGGATGAAAGGCAGGCTAAATATACTGCCGTAACCGTTTTATTTACGGCTGTAACTCAGACTTTACGGCCGTAACTAAGTTTCCATACGGCCGTAACCCATGGAGTTGAAGAAGAGTATTTTACAGAGAGTAAAATATGGCCATACCTATTGACATACTGCCGTATCCGTAAGTTTTATGACCGTACGCTTTATCCTTACGGCCGTAACTTCAAGTTCCACTTTTGGGGTCAAAATATGCAGAGAGCTAATTACGACCGTACAAGTTCATAATACGGCCGTAACGAAGGATTTACGGCCGTAATTGTCACACATACGGCCGTAACCAGAGGATCCCGTTTTGACCGTTTTGGGACAGAGAGCTTATTACGGCCGTACTTTTGAGGCATACGGCCGTAACTCCAGACCTTACGGCCGTAATTTTAGCCGACTTAGTCATTTTTGTGACTACTTTTTGGATATTTTATTATTTTATTATTATCTTCAATTTTGGGCATGTATATATGAGGCAAACCCTCATTTGTCAAGGGGGACTTTGGTTGATAAATGAAAAGAGAGAGCTTTGTGCTTTTCTTTGAGAGATTAATTTCTCTTTTTGTTCTTTTGAACAAAAGGAACTTATCAAGAGTGGGATCAACTCTTGTGGCATTCACCCCTGCCGGTTGTCTACTACGCACAGTTGAAGGTGATAGGTTTCAGCCTATTGTTGTCACTTCGTGAGTAGAAGGTCGATAGGTTCTCGATCGTGACCAGTGATTGGCTTTTCTGGGGTCTAATCCAATCTGGATTGGGTTGCGTTGACATTGAGACCAACGAGGTCCGTATCAGTTGGTATCAGAGCACAGATTCTAATCATCTGGTATCTATCCCTTGTTTTATGTTTTTATAGTATATGTCCTTTATTAATAATTCGTAGATTGTTATCGTTGGTATTGTTATCAGATTAGAATCTTGAATTTCAAATTTTAACTTTGTAGGATTTTAGTGTGTGTTCTTGGTGCAAATTGAGTTTTGTGCTTAGAATTCATCCAATTCTTAGTATTGTGTTGGTCTTGTGTTTGTAAGTGTATGTAGTGAAACAAAAAAAAAAAGAGAAGAAACGAAAGTTGAAAAAAAAAACGAGAAAAAAAAGGAGCAATAGCTCCCATGTTACGTTGAACGAGTGTTAGTCAATACATTGGCAACACTTAGTGTTGTATTGTTGTTGTATCGTCTTGTGGTGAGTCACATTGTCTTACGTCCTAGGGTTTACATTGAGTTGTAATTTAGTTTGTCTTGTGTTGCCTTGTTGTTTGAGTTGTAATTTACATTGCATTGCGTTGCGTCTTTGAGTTGTAATTTGGGGGTGAGCAACTGCTTTGGCATTGTTTTGGTGAACTAACAAGTAGATCTTACCTTGATCAAGTTCGTTGAGTTCGATTGGACAAAAGAGTGTGAGTGCATTATTGAGTGTTGAGTGAGAGAGTGTTGAGTGATATACACGAGTGATATTCACGAGAGGACACTATAGGTCTTGCACACACTTGCACACCATGTCTAATGCAGGTTCAGTCAAGGGACACGGATCTAGGGCTGCCACCTTGGATGATATTCAGTCAGTTCTTCAGGCTTCTATGACTGCAATGGAGCGTCGGTTGAGTCAACAGTTACGAGAAGATGTTGAGCAATCGGTAGCTAGGTTGAATGTTCATAGGCCGGAGTTTGAAGAAGATGATGAGGAGGAATATGAGGTGATATATAGAGGTGGTAGAGGCGGCCGAGGAGGTCGAGGTCATGAGAGACCACGAGAGGAGGAAAGTGATGTGAAGAATGTCAAGGTTGAAGTGCCTCCATTCCAAGGTAAAGCCGACCCCGATGCCTATTTGGATTGGGAAAGCAGAGTAGAGTTGGTGTTCCAATTTCATAGAATCCTGGAAGAGAAGAAAGTTCCACTTCTAGTGAAAGAATTCACGGGATATGATCTTAGTTGGTGGAAACAAACTACTACTGCTAGGCGACAAAATTTAGAAGCTCCGGTGAGTACTTGGAATGAGTTGAGAACGATAATGAGAAAGCGGTTCGTTCCTACATATTACTATCGGGGTTTGTACAATAAATTGCAAACGTTAACTCAAGGGAGATGAAATGTAGAGGAGTATTACCAAGAGATGGAGTCTCTTATGACTAGAGCCGATATAGGTGAAGAAGATGAGGCAACCATGGCATGGTTTCTAAGTGGATTGAATCGAGAAATTGCCAATCTTGTTGAGTTGCATGATTATGCCGATATACAAGAATTGGTACATAAAGCCGCCAAGGTTGAGGCCCAATTAAAGAAAAGGAATGTCACTAGGCCTCAAGCCGGGGGTGAGTAGTAGTTTTGGGAGACTAAAGTGGGGTAGTGAGAAGACTACATCGTCAAAGCCGGCATGGAAAGGGCGGAGTGAACCCCCTAAACCTTCGACGGTGGAGGAAGACAAAGGGAAGAGGCCAATGGGCGCACCTCCACTCCGGAATCGAGACATCCAATGTTTCAAGTGTCAAGGATGAGGACACATTGCCTCGGAGTGCCCTAATCGTCGTACAATGGTGGTGCGGGAGAATGGAGAAATTGAAACGGAGGATGAGGAAGAAATCCCTCCTATTGTGGAGGAGGAGGAGGAAGATTCGGATGAGCAATTGTTATGACTATCCCCGAGACTTTAGTTACACGGCGAGATCTTAGCACAAAGGCTAAAGTGGATGACGCGACTCCTCAACGGGAGAATATATTTCACACTCGGTGCCTAGTGCAAGGTAAACCATGTAGTTTGATTATTGACGGAGGGAGTTTTTCAAATGTTTCTAGTTATATGTTCGTTGATAGGGTTGGACTTCCATTGATCAAACACCCGAGCCCGTATCGATTGCAATGGTTTAGTGATACCGGCGAAGTTCGGGTTACCAAACAAGTAAAGATTCTCATATCGATTGGAACATATGAGGACGAGGTCCTATGTGATGTAGTACCCATGCAAGCTACACACATCTTATTGGGACGACCATGGCAATTCGATAGACGAGTGATACATGATGGCTATCGGAATAGATATAGCTTCAAAAGCAATGGGAAACCAATTGTACTTGCTCCTTTGACACCGCAACAAGTGTATGGGGATCAAGTCAAGCCCAAACAAGAAGCTGATGAGAAGGAAAAGGAGAGATGAGAGTTGAGTGGAAAAATTGAAGAGAGAGTAAAAGGAGAGAAGAGTGAGCATGAGGGAAAAAAGAAAGAGTGTTTCTTTGCAAGGCCGAGAGAAATTGTGAGGGCTCTTTCGGTGAACCAACAAGTGATCTTGTTAGTGTATAAGGAGAGTGGTCGAGTGCTCAATTCTAACCTTGACTCCCTCCCCAATTCTATTGTTTCTCTTTTGCAGGAATACAAGGATATCCTTCCCGAAGAGTTGCCAAGCGGGTTGCCACCCATTCGAGGGATCGAGCACCAAATTGACTTAGTCCCCGGAGCCTTTATTCCAAACCGCCCCGCCTATCGTAGCAACCCCGAGGAAACAAAGGAGTTGCAACGCCAAGTGGAGGACTTGCTCGGTCGAGGGTATATCCGAGAAAGCTTAAGTCCATGCGCCGTACCCGTGCTGCTTGTGCCAAGAAAGATGGGACGTGGAGAATGTGTGTTGACTGTCGAGCTGTCAACAACATTACGGTAAAATATCGCCACCCTATACCTAGACTTGATGACATGCTTGATGAACTTTATGGTGCTATCATTTTTAGTAAAATTGATTTGAAGAGCGGTTATCATCAAATCCGAATGAAAGAGGGTGACGAATGGAAAACGGCGTTCAAAACCAAACAAGGGTTATATGAATGGTTCGTTATGCCGTTTGGTTTAACAAATGCACCAAGTACATTTATGAGACTAATGAACCACGTGTTACGTGCGTTCACCGGTAAATTTGTAGTGGTGTATTTTGATGACATCTTGATTTATAGTAGGGAGCTCACTGATCATGCAAAACGCCTTAGACTTGTTTTGGAAGCTCTAAGGAAAGAAAAATTGTTTGCAAACCCTACTAAAAGTCATTTCTGTCTTGAAAGGATTGTGTTTCTTGGTTATGTGGTTAGTGCTAAGGGAGTAGAAGTTGACGAAGAAAAGATTCGGGCAATTAAAGAATGGCCTACTCCATCTAGCCTAGCCAATGTTCGTAGTTTCCATGGTTTAGCTAGTTTCTATCGTCGTTTTGTGCCTAATTTCAGTACACTAGCTGCACCATTAACTGAAGTGATCAAGAAAACGGTAGGTTTCAAATGGGAGAAAGAGCAAGAACGAGCTTTCCAAACGATTAAAGACAAACTGTGTTCTTCACCCATGCTTGCTCTTCCCGATTTTAATAAAGCTTTTGAGATTGAATGTGATGCGTCGGGCATAGGTATTGGTGCTGTGTTAATGCAGGAACGGAGGCCAGTTGCGTATTTTAGTGAGAAGTTGAGTGGTGCCACCCTCAATTATCCTACATACGACAAAGAACTCTATACATTGGTCCGAACACTAGAGAATTTGCAACATTACCTTTGGCCAAAGGAATTTGTCATTCATACCAATCACCAATCCCTAAAGCATCTCAGAAGCCAAGGTAAATTGAACAAGCGACATGCCAAGTGGATGGAATTTATTGAGACATTTCCTTATGTGATCAAGTACAAACAGGGAAAGGAAAACATCGTTGCAGACACTTTATCACGCAGGTATGCCTTACTCACCACCTTAGATGCTAAATTGTTGGGCTTTGAATTGATGAAAGAATTATATGAGAAAGACCCTGACCTTAGTAGCATCTATGTTGCTTGTGAGAGGAATGGGTTTGAGAAGTGTTATAGGCTAGAGGGGTACCTATTTCGAGAGAGCAAACTCTGTGTGCCTTCTAGTTCTATACGAGAGTTATTAGTTAAAGAGGCTCATGGAGGCAGCCTCATGGGACATTTCGGCGTGGAAAAGACATTGGCTGTGTTGCATGACCATTTCTATTAGCATAGGATGAAACGAGATGTAGAAAGAATTTGCATGAATTGCATTACCTGTAGAAAGGCCAAATCCAAGGTATTACCTCAAGGGCTTTACACTCCCCTTCCCGTCCCTCAATCGCCATGGGAAGATATATCTATGGATTTCATTTTGGGGTTACCTAGATCTAGAAATGGTAGAGACTCGGTCTTTGTGGTCGTTGATCGGTTTAGCAAAATGACTCACTTTATACCCTGTCACAAAACCGATGATGCAAGTCACATTGCCGACTTGTTCTTTCGTGAGATAGTTCGGCTACATGGAGTGCCTAAGACAATTGTGTCAGATAGAAACGTCAAATTCCTTAGCTATTTCTGGAAGACCTTATGGGGAAAACTAGGAACGAAACTGTTATTTTCAACCACTAGTCACCCCCAAACGGACGGTCAAACCGAGGTAGTAAATCGTACTCTTTCACAGTTGCTACGTGCTATCATTAGTCGAAACATTAGGACTTGGGAAGAATGTTTGCCACATGCTGAATTTGCTTATAATCATGTTAAACATTCTTCAACTGAATTTTCGCCTTTTGAAGTGGTTTATGGTTTTAATCCGCGAACCCCATTAGATTTGATTCCTCTACCTGTGAGTGAAAGGGTTAGCTTGGATGGCAAACGAAAAGCCGAGCTTGTTCGATCAATGCATGACAAACTAAAGTTGCAAATCGAGAAAAGAAATCAACAAGTCTCGACTAGGGTGAACAAAGGGCGAAAAGAAATGATTTTTGAACCGGGAGATTGGGTTTGGCTCCACCTTCGAAAAGAAAGATTCCCGCAACTACGTTGATCGAAATTACTACCCCGAGGTGACGGGCCTTTTCAAGTAGTTGAATGAATCAACAACAACGCCTACAAACTCGATCTTCCAGGTGAGTATAATGTGTCTGCTACATTTAACGTCTCTGACCTTGTTCCGTTTGATGCAGGAACCGATTCGTGGACGAATCAACCTGAAGAGGGAGGGGATGATACGAACCCGGATAGCTCCACGTCGACCGAACCACCCCATTGGCCGATCGGACCGATTACGCGAAGTCGAGCCAAAAGAATGGGACGAGCCTTGATGACCTGGGTCGAAGAAGTATGTCAACAAGCCCTTATAGGGTCATCTCAACACTTAGAACGGTCTACGGGAGTTCACGGGCCAAAAGAAATCCTCCAGTTACAGGTTGGAGATGGTAGAGATCAAGGATGAAAGGCAGGCTAAATATACGGCCGTAACTAAGTTTCCATACGGCCGTAACCCATGGAGTTGAAGAACAGTATTTTACAGAGAGTAAAATACGGCCGTACCTATTGACATACGGTCGTATCCGTAAGTTTTACGGCCATACGCTTTATCCTTACGGCCGTAACTTCAAGTTCCACTTTTGGGGTCAAAATATGCAGAGAGCTAATCACGATCGTACAAGTTCATAATACGGCCGTAACTGTCACACATACGGCCGTAACCAGAGGATCCAGTTTTGACCGTTTTGGGGCAGAGAGCTTATTACGGCCGTACTTTTGAGGCATACGGCCGTAATTTTGGCTGACTTAGTCATTTTTGTGACTACTTTTTGGATATTTTATTATTTTATTATTATCTTCAATTTTGGGCATGTATATATGAGGCAAACCCTCATTTGTCAAGGGGGACTTTGGTTGATAAATGAAAAGAGAGAGCTTTGTGCTTTTCTTTGAGAGATTAATTTCTCTTTTTGTTCTTTTGAACAAAGGGGACTTATCAAGAGTGGGATCAACTCTTGTGGCATTCACCCCTGCCGGTTGTCTACTACGCACAGTTGAAGGTGATAGGTTTCAGCCTATTGTTGTCACTTCGTGAGTAGAAGGTCGACAGGTTCTCGATCGTGACCAGTGATTGGTTTTTCTGAGGTCTAATCCAATCTGGATTGGGTTGTGTTGGCATTGAAACCAACGAGGTCCGTATCAACCTCTCGAGTCATGAACAAACCAATAGATAATTCACCAATTGATCAAAAAGATGAACTAAAAAGACAGAAACAACAAAGAATTAACCACAATTTAATTACTAATAGTTGAATCAATTAAACATAGATCTAGGGTTCACAATAGGGTTTCATTGTTTTTCCCAAGTAAAAGAGGATTAGCTACTCATAGAATTCGTAGAAGGAATTGAAAAAATAATGGAAAGAGAATTCATAACCGGGTTAAAGTTTTGGATTGAAGAATTGAATCTTCTTGCACCAAGGATCTTCAATGGCTTCCTTCCATTCAATCTTCAACTTCTTCTTCTTTGGATCTTCTCAAATCTCTTCAATCCTCTTGCACAATATGACATTTCTCTCTTGAGTTGTGTCCCCTAACTATGCCTAAGACAATCTATTTATACTCTCCCAAAAGTCCTCAAAAAACCCCAAAAAAGGGAGTGAATATGAATAAGAAATAAAATAAAAAGTAAAATAATGAAATTCTGGCCCAGGGTCGCATAGGTCGCGCCTCGGGCATAAGCGCAACCAACGTGACCTCCAGAGGCTCTGTAGGTCGCCTCCTAGGTCACGCGCAAAACTGGACAGCTTGACAGCATCGACTATTTTGGCCATAACTTCCTCGTCCAATGTCCGATTGAGGTGATTGAAAATCCTATGGAAACTAGATGAAACGATCTACAATTCATCCAGAAATAGCCTTTCCCAAATTCCACTTTTATCTAGATCAAAATTCGTCCTTAATCTTTAATAAAATTTCATTCTGGATCCCGAATTTGGAAACTTTCCTTGACGCGGTGTTTATTTCCTTCTTTGGGCCCTTTTTACTCCAATTTTACTTCAATCTCTTCCAAATCTGATTTTCCTCCTAAAATAACAATAAATTGCAAAATTTAGGAGCGAAATAAATAGAAAACACAATTAGCTAGAGTTTAACGGCCTAAATAAACGCGGTAAAACGCACTTATCAGTGTTGTCATTTGTGGGTTAAGTAGGGTTTGAGAAAAGAATGTTTAACTTAGACCAAATGGTTTTCACTCCAAGTTCTTGTTCAGGATAGATATATACATCTCACCTTGGATGACATACACAACAAGTAACTCATGTGAGATCTAGCCGAGCACTAATTACATAGTGATCAAATGAAACCGACAATCTCAACTTTATACTCATTTCAAGTTATCACCGTAGTTAATTGCTTTCCTTCATTGCAAGATTTTAGCTTTTCAGTTTATAACAAAACAATTTCCAATCTCAAAATATGTTAGTATTATATCTATGTATTATAGTAAACAATTATCTAGTGTAAAGTCACTCTAGTCCTCCTGAGAACGATAACTGGACTTTTAGTCCAAATCTTTACTACTTGAATGGCCCGTGTACTTACGGTAATATTTGTATGTGTATAAGAGCTCAACAAAAATCCTCCAAAAAGAAAACTCTTATCATTCCCATCAAAAGTTTATACAATATGAAAAATTTTATATACTATTGAAAAATCCAAAACTAGTCCTCAATTTCAGATAAAAGCCGCCACCACCCCTCTCCCCCGCCCGCGCTCCCGAAAGGGGGGGAGGAGGAAACCACCTTGCAATCAACCAAGAAACTTGCAAAAGCCATAGGCTCATTGATGGGATAATATACATGCACAAATATAGGCACATAGAGTCAGAGAGATACAGATACATAATGGAACTCATCTGCTGCAAACCATGTAACCTCTATCGATCGAAACTCCCATGCAAACCAAGGTTATCTACAATCCTCACCCTCCACCAATGAAGGATAAACGCTGGCCACTGGCTGTAAATGGTGCTTGGTTGAAGGGAGGGAAGGTGTTTCCGTGAGGGAGGGAGAGATTCCGCCATCTTTCTTCAGATCTCTACTTTTTTTTTGCTTTATTTGGATGAAGTGCGATGGGGCCAAGGGTGTTTGCGTCTCAAAATATTGACATTCTCGTAAATTTAAGAATTGTGAAAGGATTATCTTAATCAAGTCATTACATATTTTAAAGTTGTCATTTTAGGTATTCTTTCTAGAAAAATGTTCAACAATGGCAACATTCAAAATGCTAATACCAGATTGAGCACATAGTTTGACTATTTTCCATGAATGGCATATATTTCAAACAAAGATTGACAAAATTGCCCTTCTTCCTAATTGAAAAAAAAAGAAAATAAAGAAAAAGAAAAAAGAGAAAAAGAAGATCGTCTTCTTTATCTCCCCCACCCACGCGCACCCACCCACGCACTCCCCCACCTGTTACCTTTACCAACGGCTCTTTCTTCCCCCACCCAACGCACGCACACCCCGCCCCCTTACCCTTTCCAGCAACATAGCTTCTTTTAATATCCCAAAATCTGGTTTTCAACCATGAGAGAACCAAATTATCTGATTATTAAAACAAGATCTGGTTCTTAACCAGATCCAAAAAAATTTACTACAAGTTAAAATTTTTTTTTCCAACGAACTTGAAAATGGGATCGGATGTAGAGAGTTGGAGTTAGGCGTCTCAACGTCTTCGTTTACTAATATGTTTATCTGCGGTCATCGGAGAAATTAGTGTGGTGGTTGGCGAAATTTTGGGCTGAAATTTCATCTGTAAAAGGCCTAAAACCTATTGTATAGAGTATAGAATTAAGAAAGTAAATCGGGTAAAATGGAAATATCAATTTGAAAATTTTGCTATATATGTCTTTTAGTAGAATAACGTGACACGGGAATTCCAGGTCAAAATTCCGGCTTTTGACCCTTACCATTCCCGCCAGTGCCTCTTCTTCCTAAGGTAAATGGAGAATTGTTAAAGTGGACCTTTCTTGACAATTATCTTCCTTCTCAATATTCCACTATTGTGTGACGTTGAATTCTGCGAGCCGACATCTTTGAACTTGAATGACAATGGTTGTTGTTTTATTTTTGTTTTTGTTTTTTTTTTTTTGGCAAATTATTTTGGCAATAATTTTTCTGTTAACTTGAATGATAATGTTGGGTAAAGTAACACAATATTTTTTTTTCAACTTGAATGGTGATGTTGGGTAACACAATAATAGTAATACATGGTGTTAGCATTTACAAGTCGATATTTATCTACTTTTGGTGATATTGAATATTTGCTATTTTTTACGACTGAATGATCACTATTCATAAGAATATGACCTTTTCCATTTAAATCTTTTAGTATTATTGATAAAAGAAATAGACTACAAAACATGAATAATAAGAAAAAAATTGTAATACTCCAGTGATTTTGTGTACTGTATATAATAGGATTTTTTGTTCTTCGTATTGTAAGTTTGTAATTGCGTAATAATGTGAATCATTGAAGTTATGGTGGGACAAAGTACAAGTTTTGCCAAGCAATAACAAATAAGAAACAATGATACAGCATGATCTTTATTCACACGTTTAATAGTAGACTTAGTGTTAGCATGTATTTTTTAATGCATTTTAATGTATTTTTTTTCAAATTTTAAATTTGGTCAAACAAATCACATCCATATATCTCTCTACTCATTAAATCTCCACCATTCAACTCCACTCATTATCTCTCTTCTTACTCATAAAAATATATTAAAATCCATCCGCTAACACACTCAGTAGTCCAATAATTTGAGAGCAGGCTTCCACTATTTCTAAGGTTATATTTGGCAGAATTAGTTGATAAGCTAGTTTATAATCGATAAACTAAGTAAGAGTTGATAGCTTATGATTTAAAACTAATAGCTCATAAACTAGTTGATATAAATAAAAATATTTGGCAAAAAAACTGATAAGTTGGCTCATAAATAGAAAATTACACAAAACGATATATTTAAAATATATTTCTAGAAAATTATGGGGATAAAAAATGAAATAAAAAGCGAAAAACTCATGAGTTTATTTAAAAAGTTAGTAAAAAAAGTTTTTCAAATAAAATCGAACTTTTCAAATATGCTCCTCCTACCAAACGGAGTTTATTTAATTAGGAGGAGCTTATAAGCTCCTGAATAAGTTATAAGCTAGCTTATTTAGCTTACCAAACATACTCTAAACTAAACCAGTTTTCACACCCATGCGTTAGACCCTACCATCGGGATGCATCAGAACTGGCCCGGTCGATGCTGGTTCAATTTTACATCAGATTGGAACTGGACATGCAATTTCGGTTTGAACCGCCTTGTTCCCATTCGAGCTGGATCAGGAATTTTTTTATTTAATTTTTTTATGTATAAATATCCATTAGCCTCCTCATTTTTTCTCCACCCAATTCTCAGATCTCAATCTTTGAACTCCCATTTTCTCAACTCTCAAACCAATTATATTACAATACTTACATTTGCTTACATTTTGTAGTTTACAAATTTCTAATTACAATCTTTACAATCCCAATTGTTCTTATTATACTTTTTATATTACAAACAAGAAATGAGCAACAGTTAATGAATATTAAATATTACTATAGATAATAATATTTAATGTTTATAACATATTATTATATAATTGTTACATAATTCTTTATTTTACAATTTCAGTAATGTACATATTATAGTCAAACACTTATATATCATAAAATTAAATTGAAAAAGAAAAAATACGCAAAACGCAATTCAACTAAAAAGTATTAGATTTTTAATAAATGACCTCAAAAATTTTGAAAAATTTCTTTAAATCTAATATATATTCGTAGTCACATTAGCCAGATTCCCTTTTTTATCATAAAGAAGTACATTCAACACAATACAATTGGCAACTCGAGAAATAGCCACATACATTAGGTACTCATGGCTAAAGACTAGTTTTCTAGAGACTAGACTAATGTGTGATAGGGATTGTCGTTGACTCTTATTAATATTCATGATATAACATACAATCAATGGAAATTGTCTTCTTTGAAACCGAAAATGCAACCTCATACCCAATAGTATCAACTAATATTTTTTTAAAAGGCTGGAGTGAATTGGAAAAATTCGTGATATTAGCATTTGTGTTTCTAAGTAGTTACCAGAAAGTAAAGGTAAAAATGATCAAAAATATTGGAAAAATTTTAATTATAGACGTGTGACATGTGTTATTCCACATGATTGAAATGACTTGTCGAGACCATATATAATCAAGCCCTTGTGTTTAATAAAAATGAGTTATTTACGAAAATTTGAATCATGATATAAGATTTGTTAACTACAGTAGCTACTTAAATATATGATTAAAAGAGGCTAACACAAAATAACGTAACCAACAATCAATATATATATATAGAACTAATTAAACTATTCATTTAAACCCAGAAAAAAAAAAATGACATCTATAAGCATGAAAAGCTTTGATAGAATCAAAGCATAAATTTTGGGATATAAACAATTTGTACTTAACATCATAATGGATTTATAATAATTAAATATCTCAATATCATAATTGTGTGTAAACCAATGATAATATAAAAGTAATAAATTTATACTTAACATCATAATGGATTTATAATAATTAAATATCTCAATATCATAATTGTGTGTAAACCAATGATAATACAAAAGTAATAAATTTATACTTAACATCATAATGAATTTATAATGATTAAATATCTTAGTCATAGTGTAAATCAATTCTACTAATCAATATAACAAACAATTGTAAAATTATTTAATTTTTTAACATAGTTTGCAACAAACACTTCATTATATTCAATCGTAATTTTAATTTATTGATGAATAATTATTACAATAGAAATCATGTCATGGCTTAGCTAGTAATGAAAATTAATGATAATCCCAAATATAATCTCTTTACAGTTACATCAAAATGAATTTTTAATAATTAAATATATTATAAGTAGTATACATAGATTATATAAACCAATATTACAAACAGTTGGCAAAACTTTTAAATTTTTTGGGAAAATTTTGAACAAATATTACATTCTATTAAATCATGAGCAATTAAAATTATGAATAAATGTAATTGGCGAAAAAAATCATATTTTTAAATACTAACAATAATAATATGGTTAGACCTAAATAATTATTCTTGTGAAAGGAAAAATGCTAATGAAAATTAAGAAAAAATGTAAACACAAAAATAATTAAAATGAACCAAAATAACAATAATTGGACCCATATATTCATTAGATTACTACTACATCCCAAAATATAAATTTTTAAGCATTTACAGTTTAACGTAGCATTTGCAGTCATTAACAATTTTCACCATATTTACAATTTCCTGTTGCATACACGGACATATCGATTCAACCACTTCCCATGTATAGCACTTACCTTTTGTATGCATTATAGATTATTTTTTATGATGTAATAATTATGTGATGTTTGAAATATAGAAATATAAAAAAGTAAATTATAAAGTTATTCAATGTCTATAATTATTTAATTCTGTCATTGTATATTTATAAGTTTATAACATATCAAAATAATTAACATTTTATATAATAAATTATACGTTTTACATGTCTTGAGATTATGTGATTAAATCTTCTAAGAGTAATACAAAATCATAATAATATTATAATATTGCTATGGCGAAGGAAACAATATAAATTAATTTACTCAATATTTCTGTGTAATCTCAACCACTAAAATGTCTATGAAAAGTAGAATAAATAATTTTCAAAATGTGTGGAAAATCAAAATTAATTAATTGACAAATCATATACTAATCTTATTATTAGTATTAATTAATTATTAATTATTATTATTGACAAAAATACGTAATTGCATATATGGCAGCATTTAATTGCAACAACAAAGCAGTAGCCACCATTTTGTCCTAATAACCATTTTTTAATTACTAACTTCCAGTTAAACCTTATTTTATATAATATACAGATGCATATAAAATACATTTAAATGATACTCAACACAAAATAATGATATAAACTAACATAATATTTGAAAAACTCGCACGAAGACGAAAAAAATATATTCAACTCACGACTAATGGGACTTAAATCTAGGATAGAGCCTCGGCCTTGCTAATTGAACAAGGCTTGATTGACGTCTAGCGTCTCTTACTACAACTAAGCACTCAATTTTTTATTGTACTTTATAATTAATCATTTCATACCTAACATATTTTGTCACTAAATAACAGTTTATATATAAATATTATGTTAGCATATTTTGAAATTAGTGCCAAATTTTGCACATTGGTATTTGTTAAAATTTATTTATCTAAAATTACCTGAAGGAAATAAACCTTTTGATGTCCAACTGAAAAAGTTTTGTACCAAAATTATTATTATGGACAAGCTCACTATATATGGACCGGGAGCTTAAAATTAATAATGGAATTAAAAAGAATTTAAAGATATAATTAAAAAAACAAGTAAATTTTAAGAACTTTAGGAATAGTATGTGGGGCACCAAATAATAATTGTGGTGCGAATATAATCGCCTAATGCAGAAAGAGTAATTATATTACCACCATATATCTTTGTTATTATAACAAGAATCTAAAAAGAATTACAACAAGTAAAACTTTAAGAACAATTATTATGTGATTCACCAAATAAAATTACGCTACGAATATAATTACTCAGTCCAAAACAATAAATACATTGCCACCCTATAGTTTTGTTACAATAACACATTATAATCAAACCAGGATTAAATAATAATTTTCATAATTACACTTGCACCACAACGTGTTTACAATTATACTTCTATACTCCACAAAGTAAAAAATCATTTACAAATAATAATTTTTAACTGTGCTAAAAAAATAAATAAATAAGTGGTCAAGGAAAAGGTAAAGGAAAAGAACTCTTGCAGTCCCACCAATCGGTTCTGAACTTGGACTTGGTCACATCGCTACCTGTCGGTTCCTCAAATAGAACACTAAAACTGCTTTAATTCGGACAAATCCCCACAAAGTCAGCCTTGATTTTGAGTAGTAGAGCTTTTTGTGAGTGAAAGACCAATAATTTTTCTTTCTATTTTTTTCACCCAGAGCAAATCAATATGCAAATGTCTGCATGTGTTCGTTTGATCTTTTTTTATATAAAAATTATTTATTATTAAAAATTAAAATCAAATATTAATATCAATCACATATCTCACATCATTACTTATTATTATTCACGTATCTCGTGGTCTCCACTATTATCTATCCTCGACCATTCTCATCTTGTTTAAATTGCTCTTGTATAATTTATTGAACGCATTAATTTCCAACACCAACAAGCAGTCAAAACAAGCAATCACCGACAACTGACAAAGATAGTGGATGTACCTAGGAGGATCCACGCGTTTAATCCAACTCAATAATTGAGGCTATGATTCCACCACTCTACATAGTAACAACATCATGCATGCATCTCTAGACTCTAGCTATTTAGCGGGTGTTAGTGTATGTGTAGAAATAGATTTTATAGATTTTAATGTGATATATGAGAGAGAATGAGTGAAATTGAACGGTGGAGATTTATATAATACAATTAGATCCCACGAGATATGTGGATATGAAATAAAAGAGAAAATGAGTGAATCTACAAAAATATGTAAAAATTTATAAAAATGAGTAGACTAACACGCGCTCCATTGCCACTCACTTCAAGAAAACATTTATTTAAAAAAAATGGATAACAATGCCTATTGGAGAAGTCTTTTTAGGTGCATATAAATTCCTAACCACTCCACCCACCTGAAAACCACAACTATTATTACAGAGCTTTAATACCAGCTTACTTTAATACCAGCTTATGTTTGGACATCTTTTCTGTTTATGTAAGAAAGATTTCAGTGTTCTAAAATACACGTAATGAAGTTCAACGCAATATTGGTTCTTATTCAAAACGGGAAAAAAAAAAGAAAAAAGAACGCAATGTAATGGTATAATTAACCAACATAACGTTGGAAAAAATTGTACAATAAATGAAAAAAATCCACACAATTCACAATTGGTGGGACGTGAATTTGGGAGTGGGCCTCCACTTTGCTAATTGAACAAGTGGTCATTTGCGTCTCTTACTACAATTAAGTGCCCAAATTTTTTGTCATACTTTTATAATTAATCATTTCATAACTAACATATTTGATCAGTAATTAACAGTTTATATATAAATATCATGTTAGCATATTTTGAAAATAATATAAAATTTTACACATTTGTATTTGTAAAAATTTATTTATGAGATATTAGCAAGATTGTCATGAATTTTTTATATAAAGACTAGATTAACAGGAAAAAATTACATTTGCAATACTAACAACAATTAATTGAAAAGGACTAGAATACCCCTCAAGAAAAATAGACCAAGACAGCATACGAACAATTTTTTTTTTTCACCCAAATCAACTCAATATGCAAATATCATTGCTCGTTCAATAAATTCTTGCTTTTTTCGGTAGAATTTGGGAATTACCCTAGCCCCATTTTACTACAATCAATTTTCACCCTCTTCATGACATTCTCTCTCTCTCTTAAATGAAATCAGAAATTCTCACAGCGGATTTCACTTTTTCGTAACCAAAGACCATGCACGTGATCCTTTACGTTAAGGTGGGACCAACAAGCGAGTGGAAGTCAAGCGAAGCAATCCAGACAACAAACAAAAGATGTGCATCACCATAATTCGGAAGGTCCACGCGTTTGTTCCAACACCATTCTACACGGTAAACTCAACATCTTGCATTCATCCCTAGCTATTCAATTTCCATTGTCTTCAAGAAAGAAAGAAAGAAAAAAGATAACGATGCCTATTGGAGAAGTGTTTCTGGGTGCATTTTTTACTGTTTTGCTGGAGAGGCTGGCCTCTCATGCGTTGCTTAAATTTCTTCATCCCACAGGCATTGATGCCCAGTTGAAAAAATGGCGCAAAACATTGTTATCATCGAAGCCGTGCTCACCGATGCAGAGAACCAGCAATCGATGAACAAAGCGGTCAAAGAATGGCTCGAAGAGTTGGAGGATTTGGCGTACGATTTGGACGACATAGTGGACGAGTTGAATACAGAAGCTTTGCATCGTAAGTTGACCGAAAACCAAGCCAGCACAAGCAAGGTACGGAAGCTTATCCCTACTTGCTGTACCAATTTCTCTTTTCCTGATTTCCAATTTGATCGTCGGATTACTTCCAAGCTAAATGAGATCAGTAGCCGATTGGACGGCCTAGACAAACAGATTGGTAAGTTGAGTTTGGTGAAGAATCTGAGCGGGATACCTGACCGAAAACCAGAAAGATTGCAGATGACTTCTCTCGTGGTAAAATCTGAGGTACGCGGTAGAGAAAAGGAGAAAGAGGATATACTTAATATGTTGTTGGAGACTAATGAATCCAATGATAGCCCGTTCACAGTGATTCCCATTGTGGGAATGGGAGGTGTCGGGAAAACGACTCTAGCTCAATTGGTGTACAATGATGACAAATTGAAGGGTAAGTTTGAAATCACGGCATGGGCTTGCGTTTCGGATGAGTTTGATGCTGTAAGGATAACAAGAATCATCCTTCAGGCTGTTTCTTCTGAAAGGTGTGATTCTGTGGATCTAAACATGCTTCAAGTGAAACTAAACGAAGAACTTTCAACCCGGAGATTCCTAATAGTTTTGGATGACGTTTGGAATGAGAAATATGGAGATTGGGACATCCTTCGACGACCTTTCCTTGCTGGAAAACCGGGAAGCAAAATCATCGTCACAACTCGACAACAGACGGTGGCCAAAATGATGTCTCGTGTTGAAGCATGTCATTTGAATGAATTGTCAGATGTGGATGCTTTATCATTGTTAGCTCAACACGCACTTGAAGCCAAAGATTTTGATATACGTTCAGATCTGAGAGACATCGGTAAGTCTGTTGTTAGGAGATGTAAAAACTTGCCATTGGCAGTGAAGGCTATCGGAGGGATCCTACGCATGAAAACTAGTGCAGAAGAATGGAAAGGTATCTTAAACAGTGAGATTTGGAAGTCTGAAGAGAAGAGTGAAATTCTTCCTGCTTTGAAACTCAGCTACCACTATCTTCCTTCTCATTTGAAGCCATGTTTTGCTTTTTGTGCCATATATCCTAAGGATTATGAGTTTGATAAAACTGAGCTGGCGTATCTGTGGATGGCAGAAGGTTTTCTTCAACAACCACAAGAAAAATCAATGGAAGAATTAGGAGCTGATTATTTTGATGAACTCCTAAGTCGATCATTCTTCCAAGGAGCAACTTTTGATGATTCACATTTTGTAATGCACGACCTCATAAATGATTTGGCTGCTTTTGTTACTGGTTATAAGTGTTTAAGGTTGGAAGATATGGTGAAGGGAAATTTAGGATCCATAAATTCTGGAAAACCACGTCACTTGTCATTTATTCCTCAGAGGTATGAGTCCTACGACAGATTTCGTTCCATCAGTTGTTTTCAAAGCTTGAGAACATTCTTGTCGCTGCCCATGCCTCGGGGCACAGTACTTCAACAGAGAGTTCGCATGAAATATTTTCAAAACTATATATTGCGTAAGGAGATATCCTTGAGAGAGATTCAAATATATGAGTTGCCAGAAAATATAGGAGATTTAAAGCATTTAAGATACTTCGACTTATATGGAAATAGAAAACTTACATACTTACCAAAATCTGTAAGCAATCTTTGTAACTTGGAAGTGTTAATTCTAGAAGGTTGTGTGACACTCGTCAAATTACTCCACACACATTGAAAATCTTATTAGTATTCGCCATCTAAACATTGTCAATACTACAAAATTAGAGGAGATGCCTAGAGGAATTGCTCGGTTAACAAGTTTACAGACATTATCCAAGATGATTGTGAGTGAAAGTGATGGGCTAAAGATTAGCGACTTGAAGGATTTGTCATTTTTGAAAGGAAAAATTTCTATTTGCGAATTGCAAAATGTGGAGAATGTTCAAGAAGCGATAGATGCAAGGCTAAATTTTAAGTCAAGCCTCAACGAAATAAGACTGATATGGAGTCCTGAGTTTAATGATTCTCGAAATGAAGTTCTTGAGCTGGATGTGCTTGAAGCGCTCAAACCCCATGAAAACTTGTCAAGCCTGGTAATTGCATTCTATGGTGGTACAAAATTTTCTAGTTGGATTGAGAATTTGTCATCATTCTCTAAGTTAACAGAGCTACGCTTCATGTGTTGCAAAAGATGCACGAGTTTGCCAAATTTAAGACATCTGCCTTTGCTCAGAGACTTGAGCATTGAAGGCATGGATGGACTGAAGGTGATTGGAACTGATTTTTTTTATGAAAACGGAGAATTAGTATCTCCATTACTTGAGAAGTTAACTTTTCAAGACATGCCCGAATGGGAGGAATGGCATGGATTAGCACAATCTGCAATTGAATTTCCTAGGCTTCACTATTTGTGTATAAGAAGATGTCCCAAATTGGTCCAGCTTCCATTTCTTTCGTGTCCGTTACTTGAGTCCCTAACTTTTGTCGACATGCTCGAATGGGAGGAATGGGATGGATTAGCACAATCTGCAATTGAATTTTCTAGACTCCGCTGGTTGCAGATAGCAAGATGTCCCAAATTGGTCCAGCTCCCAGTTCTTTCCTTTCCATCTATGTGTCATTTGAGTGTGGAAAGCTGTAATGAGGTGATACTAACTCGCATGAGAAATTTAGCCTCCCTAACGTGGTTAAGGTTGGAGAGAATTATTGGGTTAACTTCAGTTTTGAAAACATTTGAACAGTTTCCATTGAAGCTTGAACGGTTTGTAATTTTTGAGTGTGAGGACTTGGAGACTCTATGGGAAAGTGATAATCTTGTGCAAAGACTGGTCAAATTAAAGTCACTAGATATTATGCGGTGTCCCAAGCTATTGTCTGTTCAAGAGATTGGTGTTCTTCCTGATCTTGACATTCTTTCCATAAGTGGCTGTTCGTCTCTATGCACGATCACGATGACACTGGAAGATTGCAATACCTCACTTGGTAGTCTTTTGATCAATGAGTGTCCAGATTTGAACTTTACAAATTTAATGGGGTCTCTTCAAAGTTACTCAAATCTTGGTGAATTGAGGATATGGTCATGTGATGGTCTGGAATCATTTCCTGAAGAAGGGTTGCCCACTCCTAATCTAAAAACTCTTGAGATATCCAGTTGCCGGAATTTGAAAGCCTTACCGGATCGGATTGAACAACTATCGTCCCTTGTCACATTGGAAATAAGAAAATGTCCTTCATTAATGGAGCCCTTTCCCCAAGGGAGCCTTCCCGCAAATCTGAAATCGCTTACAATATCCAGGGTTGAGAAACTAAAGCCCCTGGGACAGTGGGAGCTACAAAAACTCACCTCTCTTACTTATTTTGAGTTAGACGGTGGATATCGAGAGGTGGTTTCGTTTGCTGAGAGTAATGGTAATGATCGACGCTATTTGCTTCCTCCATCTCTCACTAAATTGCATTTGTATAACATGCCACATCTGGAAAACTTGGAGGGCTTTGGAAACCTCACCTCTCTCAGGCATCTAGCTATCATAGGCTGCGAAAAGCTTGTGGAGTTGCCCGTGGAAGATCAGCTTCACAAGCTTTGCAGCCTACAGATTGCTAACTGTCCTCTTATTAAGAAACGGTGTCTAAAGGACAACGGCGACTACTGGCCGATCATCGCTGACATTCCTAAAGTTAAAATTGATTCTCGTGACATCCACTGTCCATGATCTGTACTCAAAAGGTAATTATTTATTGGCATGCATTCCTAGGTCCATAATTTGAAGAACGGGCATTGCTTCATTGAATTCTATCTAGTAAAAGATCCTTTAACCTATCTCTTCTTGTCATTCATTTCCAAATTTTAATCAACAGACCTGAATCTAAATTTGAGATTTCAAATTGAAATTGATTTCGTTCAAATCTATTCTAATTCTAAATATGTTTTTTCCCCAAATTTCAAACTTGGTGATGTCCATTCTGGTCTTTTGCCTCCTGAAAAAAAAAAGGAAAAAAAATACTGTGACGTTTCGTCAATTTTTAGATTAGAATGTCATTTTTAGGACAAAACAAATATTATTTCATGAACTCCATCAGGTTGTTCATGCTCGTTTTATGTCTCGAGTACGATTCTGTGTCAATTAGTGTGTAAAGATTGAATCTTCAACAGCATGAGCTTTCTAAAAAGTTGCAAATTTTGAAATGTTAACAGGAAGTGAGAGACTTCAAACACTTGAAAAATGAACAGGAGTACCTTTTAATGCGATCAAGTTTTCCTGTCATCATCAACTCAAGTATATTCTCTATCCTTATATATTTCCATGATCACATAACCTTTTTTTTTTCTTTTTCGGGTTAAAATTTTACACATGTCAAATCTCTTATTCATATTAGCTATCTTAATCGTGGATTACTTCATCTTGCAAAATTACTAGAGTGAATAATGCCATCTTGGACAAGAATTTGTATAGTTTTTTCGAGATTTGTGTGCGCAAAGTCGTTCGTGTACCGAAAATGGAAAGAAAGGATGGCATCTTGCGAAGATCAGAGGTAGTTGATACTATATATGCTTTTATCTTTAAATCCATCTATCTATCTCGATTTATACACACACGATAATGATACACCTATAAATTGCTTGCTCAACAATTTCAGCTACCTATACACATGATCTAGCTAGAGCAGTTGCGATGCTGCCCACAACGTTCGCGGTGCACAATACTAAAGTGGTCACTTTAAGCAATTGGTTCAAACGCATGCCTCTTGGAAAAGATTTGACACCTTTTAGAAGAGACGAGTAGTGGTTTGTGCGACTTTATACCCCATGAAGTGAATGTGGTTGCCGACTTTATGGCATCATCTATTTGTCTCACATTTGTTTTGGATTTTGGATTCATTATATGCCCTTATGTCTTAGTTCGATGATTCATCGACACATTTGTTAATCAAGTTTCATTTCCTATATGTCAACAGAAAAAGAAAGGCTAAGTTAGACATTTCAGAAAATGTGTACTAGTTTGGTTTTTCGGGCTTTGTAATGGTTCCTTTCTATTGAGACGGTATATATTTTGATTTTATTTGTTATTCCTTATAATGCATGAATGATTTTCTTTAATTTGTCGAAAGTTGATTCAACCAAATTAACAATTGCTAATATAGTTGAAGCTATTATGCGAATTCATCATATTTTTCAAACATGCCTAAGCAAGCAAATGTCTCGATAAGGATTTTTGGTTTGAGGTAGTTCGTTTAAAAAAATATATAATAAATAAATAAAATAAAAAATAAAAAACTGACATGTTTTCCCAGTGCTTAAACAAGTCAACAATTTAAGTTGACGAATTCTTTGATTGTGAAACAAATGGGTTGGTTAACCTGAATATATTAATAGTTATAATATTAATATTAACCAGTACTAATAGTTGTCTAAAATGAAATTAAGTAATTTCCATCTAAACAAATCGAAAAGGGGTGGTTGATGTGTTAGTGGCGGATGATTAGTTTCCACAATTTTCATCTTGATCTTCTTGTTCAATTTTTGAAGGTCACGTGTACAATATATTCTCTAATATGTCAAAGTTTCATATTAATTAATTGATATAAATTAATAATAGTTTTGATAAAACTTTATTATACTATTGATATAAGATTTAGTTGGTAAAAATTCGCCTTCAAAAAATGTGTAACTTAATTATAGAATCGTTATAAATCAATTATTGTAATTGATATTGTAATACCCCAGAATGCCAGATCGACAAGGAGAGGTTAAAAGGATTGATTCGTACTACTCAAACCAACAAGGTGTACCTTCTCTTCCGGAAGCCCATCGTTAGAAACTCCACAGTTAAGCGTGCTTTACCTGGAGCAATTCTATGATGGGTGACCCCCTGAGAAGTTTTCTCGGGGAGCATGCGAGTGAGGACAAAGCATGCTGAAAAGACTCGTGTTGGTACAGTGGGGACAATACGGGTTATTACAAATGGTATCAGAGCATTCGCCAGCCGGAAATCGGGAACTAAGTGCTATGCGGGACAAAGTGCTACACCATAGGGTGGGACCCACCTCTTGAACCCGTAGGAGCCACTTCTAGAATCCCAATGCCTGGCGAAAGATTCTGAGATAGTTCGATCGCGACGAGGACGTCGCGAGTCCAACGGGGGGTGATTGTAATACCCCAGAATGTCAGACCGATTAGGAGAGGTTAAAAGGATTGATTCGTACTACTCATACCAATAAGGTGCACCTTCTCTTCCGGAAGCCCATCGTTAGAAACTCCACAGTTAAGCGTGCTTTACCTGGAGCAATTCTATGATGGGTGAGCCCCTTGGAAGTTTTCTCGGGGAGCATGCGAGTGAGGACAGAGCATGCTGAAAAGACTCGTGTTGGTACAGTGGGGACAGCACGGGTCATTACAGATATAGAGTTTAAAATTGAGATATATATTTAAATTTTACTTAATTTAAGATTCAAAAAAATCCCAAACTTTTTTTCTGCTCTAATTGATATAAAACAATTATTTTATTTATATAAATAAAAATTTTTATTCATTAAATTTAAATAAATCACAAATCTGGTACAATGCATGAGTGCAATACTAGTATTTTTATAAAAAAAAATATGATAGTTTTCTACTTAAAAAGTACACAACTATTGCAAACAATAATTTCTTAACATTTTCATATACTTTAATGATAAAAACTAAAAAAAAATATCTTATGTTCAACTTTTTTCTCCTTCTTCCCTTTTTTTTTCTTTTTTTTTTTCCTTTTTAATAAATGTTTGACTTAATCAATATATAAAAACATCTATCATGTTATTTGATTAAATTAAGGTATACATATAAAATATTTAATCATAACCTTTAGTATTTATGTACAAATTTTGATAAATAATTATCTTGCTCATAAAATGTTGAAGAAAAAGGTACAATATAAATGTTATAAGAATTTCTTTAGTTACATTGTCCTTATTGTAAAATTTCAAAAATAACGAAAAAATAAAGAGGAAAAAGTAATAAGTGAAAAAATGGCAAACTTATATATACAGAGTCAACAGTGAACTTGATTCTTTACGACATAGAAACCAGAAACATGAAGAAAGCTAAGAATACAAAAGATTATCATCAAATAATTGGCTCTCACTTAATCTCCCTTAAGGGCTTGTGGAAAATGCAAGGAAGTTGAAGCAGTTGAGACTGTTTCGCTGTGACTAAATTTCAACTTAAACTTATTGAAGTTTATTGACGTATGTTAGTTTCACTTTGGTTTTGAGATGTAAAACTTACTCTAGGTATACGTGCAATTTGCACCAAATTTTTGTGCAATTTGGGCATAAGAGGATGGTGAGATACTGGTGGTTTATGCTATATTGCTATTTTCTTTCTGCATCCTCTTGGACTCAGTGACTATTGCATTGCTGCTTCAGCTTGCGGCTTGCGCCTAGATATATATTTAAGTGGAAGAGATGAGATGCAATTTGTGAGTAAATTTAGGTGGTCAAACTAGTATCGAATATAATGCAAAAGCATGAACTCTAAATGTAATTTTTCAACATGTTTAATTCAATCTTTGGCATATAGAATATTATATTTTGATTTGCATTCTTTCAACAAGAAACAAGACCAACTTCTGCAATGAGGGGATGGAGGGTACTCTTGCATCGTGTATTCGTGTGGATTGCATTTTTTAACTCATAAGTGCCTATAAGGGCCATGAGAATAGCAATAGAAAAGTTTCTTCCATGGGTGCACTTCATCGAATTCAGAAGGGGAGAATGAACTTAGAAAAATCAATCAAATATTTCACGATGTTCATCTAAACTGCATAGCGCTCATTATAAACCATGTTGTACATGTGTTACGTAAACCCAAAATCCAATTATCACAAAGCAAGAAATTGTATTATCCATATGCACAACACAAAAGAATGAGTCGCCTCTTGCTACAGAATCAACCGGTTCTCACGATGTCTTCAAAATATAAGTTGCTACCTGATTGAACATTTAGAAGGCCCAAAATGTCCGACTTGCCTATAAATTCCTAACCTTTCCACTTTGGTCTCAAAATCACACTATGATAACAAGTCATATGTTTCAACATCATCCTATTTATATAAGAAAGACATGTCATAATCGTTGTCAAAAGACCACACTCTCCACTGAATTTCTATGAAATACCTCGTCTCTCACAAATGGATCCCGATGAGTCTTATGTCCGCATTGCAATCATTTCATCAATCCCACATTGCCTCGATTTGGACGACCATTGTGCCATCAAAAGACGACAAAATATCACAGCAATGACGTCGGGGTGTCTTCAGTTGATATTACAAAACAAGAAACCATCTCATCATTAACAAGAATATTATTAATCATTAAAATACCCAAATTCAAAAGAACAACGAAAACCTACTCAATGTCCAAAACTAGCTTCAACGATCAAACTTTTATAACTTCAAGTTTCTCAATTGCTTTCAATTGACCACAATCTTTCCCCCCGTGCTTGGTGTAGCGATTCCGAACCGGATTCTTGTCAGATTCAACACTATCAATAAAGGAAACTATAGGTCCTTTACACTACACGGATCCTTTGCACATTCTCTCTTTGATAAGTGCTAGAAAAACACTTAAATAACTCTTCTATTTTATGTGTTTGTGTGTTTTATTAGTGTTATATGTTCCATTTTATGTGTTTTTCCTTTATTGTGGTGTTTAGGGTCACAAAGAATCAAATGGAGTCAAAATGAATGAAAATCGAATGAAAACGGAAACTCGTGACCAAAATGCAAGCGAATCAAAGATTGAGGGCCTCCGATGCAATTTTATGAAAAGTTATTTATATAATTTTTCTTGTGCCAATGTCGAAGAACATCAAAAGAGGATTCCCAAACTCTTTCCAGATCCCAAATCGGAGTTTCCTAGTGAAAGTTGTGGCCGTTTGAAGAAAATGACTAAAAGCGTCAATTTCCAAAACTATTGGGGACCATAGTGTAACTTTTCAAAAGTTTGGGGACCAAAGTGAAAATTTTCAAAAAGTTGGAGGACCGAAATGCAATTTTTCAAGGACCAAAATAAACAAAGTTCAAAAGTTAAGGGACTTGGTATGCAAATATCGGGTGACTCGAGTCACGCCCGATCATGCCTGATCACACCCGCAGCAGCCCGAGTCAGCGCCGCAATGCTCCCAGCACACCTCGTTACGCGCGCGGTGACTCGAGTCACGCTGAGTCACCTGTGCAGATTGCAGCCAGCCAACACCAACTTGATTCCAACGTAATTTTCACATACTTTTTTACTTCTTTGAGATAAAACAAATTGAGCACATCATAATAGACTCATGGAAGGTCACTTTTATAATTTTTTAATATTTTTTTGTTGTAGTATTTTGCCTATAAATAGAGGCATTTCCAAGCTTGAATTACACAACTTTGCAGAGAGAATTAGGTAGTGATTCTCTCCAACTTTCTCTTCAATAAAATTCTCTTCTTCATTTGTTCTGAGTTCTAGCTTGAAAACTCTTAGTTTCTCATATTCCGGCGGAAGTAAAAACCTAAATTAAGGTTAGAATAATCAATCGACGATACTTCGGCCGTGAATATGATTAGTGGAGCATTTCTTCGCTAGTTTCTCTATTTCTTTTATTTTTCATGTTTGAGAAAGATAATTTCTCATATATTACAGAGGTGATACACGGCGGTTACGCCGTTAAAAGTATTTAACCCGCATATATGAGTAGTTAGACTTCTCTATTTATTTTTTAGCATTTACTTACTTGTTTTTTATATTTTGTGTATATTACTTGTGATAGTAAAGTATAATCTATCATATAGCAGTGGTGATACAAGGCGAACACTCGCTAAAAAGTATGAAACCCGCGAATATGAGTAGTTAGACTTCTTTATCTAGTTCGAGGGGGACGTTGTGTTCAATTAACATGTTATTATCTTTTCTAACTTTTTAGTTACGTTTTATCTATTCCTCTACTTTAATTTGTTGATTTGTTATGCTTTTAAAATCCTTTTTGGGTTTATGTGATTATTGCATTCACCTTGGCCAATTGAATCAATTAGCCTGTAAATTCAAATTACATGGTAAGATTGGAACTTTTGATCCGTAATTATCATTAGATTCTAATCAAAAGTACCAAATAAATATCGTGCATATTTATTAACAAATCAACTTAGATGCATTAATTCGAGTTTGTGAAACTATTCATCTAATTCAACTCATTCTTCTTATTCATTTCATACTAGCTTTGCATTAATTCCTTAGAACTTGTTTAGGATTATCCAATAGTTAGATGTTCAACCACACACACATTCTCCAATACAATATTAACCACACATTTTGTAGGGAATATCGTGCACAGCAAATTACTTCCCAACCGAACAAGGCCTAAGTTCTTATATTAGGTATACTTCATGTGATGCATAATAATAAGTTATATCTTTAAAATCATGTTTTTGTAAAACGTGATTTTTTAAATTCTAAACAAAGTACTTGATTTTAGGAAATTGAAAAGTAAATGTATGCTTTTCCATAATTTCCTTTTTTTTTATAATTTACATAATTTACTAAAAAATAACTCTCTTATGGTTGAATTTTTTTAATTTGTCTAAGTAGGACTTGATTATCAAAGCAAAGAATGTGAGGAATCTCGGGGGTTGAAATACTAACCTCATTCCTGCCCCGTTAGTCTGCATTTGTGGGGAATCTCAAGGGTTGAAATTTTAATAAAAAATAATACATTAAGACGTACGCATATGTTCCATGTGTAAACATACTCTATAGTTTATGCTTTAAAAAAAAAGTAGAAAAACTTATTTTATTGCTTAACCAATAAAATACGAATATTGGATTTCTAAAATATTTTTCTACATAAATATAAATTAACTTTTTATTCATATAAATTAATTAATATATATTAGAAATTAGTTAACATAATACCTTAATTTTAAAAAAATAAAATATCTTCTTAATTTAATTTTTATATTAATTGCTAATATTTTTGACAAAAATCTTGTGTAAGAAAGTTATAATCTATATATATATATAAATAGCCCTTTTTCCCTCCAAAACATCTTTTTTTCTGAAATTTTTAATTAATTTTTAATTCCACATCATTATATTTTCCCCCAATGCATTTTTCCTAAAATAGACATTATCTTTGCCTTAAATAGACATTATCATTTTTAATGATATTCTTTTTATTATTATGTAGACCGTCATTATATTCAGCATTAATATTTTTTTTAATTTAATTATATTTTTTTATTTGTTACATAAGCTAATCTCCAGTGCAATTATTTTTGCTAATAATTATAGATAATAAATTAAAATATGACTTGAAAGAATTCAACGAATTGTCTATGATAAATTGTTGAAATAATTGTTCTTTCTTTCCACTAAAAAATTTTGTCTTCATCTTTTTCCTCATTTTTTTGCTATGATTGATTTATAAGGCAAATTTATGGATTGATTTTACTTTCTTTCCTTAATAGCCAAATAATTCCCATGCATTGGACGACACATTGCTAACATCTCCATCTAATGAGATATTCCTATACATCAGGGAAGATAATTTATATCCATTTGATTTACATTCCTTTGAATCGCTTATGGTGAAAAAACACGTTTACTTTTCTGCATTGATAAATTTGTTATTATGATTTTTTAAATATCATTGGGTTGAGTCGACATATTATTTCGTTCTAAGAGCTTGTTCTTTCCACAATTTTACAACAAAAAAATTTTCTTTTTCCTCTTTTCAACCACACACACATTCTCCAATACAATATTAACCACACATTTTGTAGGGAATATCGTGCACAGCAAATTACTTCCCAACCGAACAAGGCCTAAGTTCTTATATTAGGTATACTTCATGTGATGCATAATAATAAGTTATATCTTTAAAATCATGTTTTTGTAAAACGTGATTTTTTAAATTCTAAACAAAGTACTTGATTTTAGGAAATTGAAAAGTAAATGTATGCTTTTCCATAATTTCCTTTTTTTTTTATAATTTACATAATTTACTAAAAAATAACTCTCTTATGGTTGAATTTTTTTAATTTGTCTAAGTAGGACTTGATTATCAAAGCAAAGAATGTGAGGAATCTCGGGGGTTGAAATACTAACCTCATTCCTGCCCCGTTAGTCTGCATTTGTGGGGAATCTCAAGGGTTGAAATTTTAATAAAAAATAATACATTAAGACGTACGCATATGTTCCATGTGTAAACATACTCTATAGTTTATGCTTAAAAAAAAAGTAGAAAAACTTATTTTATTGCTTAACCAATAAAATACGAATATTGGATTTCTAAAATATTTTTCTACATAAATATAAATTAACTTTTTATTCCTATAAATTAATTAATATATATTAGAAATTAGTTAACATAATACCTTAATTTTAAAAAAATAAAATATCTTCTTAATTTAATTTTTATATTAATTGCTAATATTTTTTACAAAAATGTTGTGTAAGAAAGTCATAATTGTAATAAAAGGAAGTTATCGTTCTAACTCTCCAGTCTAAAACTTTTTATAGAAAAAAAGTAGAAGAAATAAAATTTTTATGGCATTTACATGCAATACCTGGAATCGATCACTGAATAAATCGTGCAGATAAGATAATTTGCTAAGAGCACAAAAAAAATCCAATTAAAAAAGACAAGTAATTATATTCCGATTACACTGTCCAAGTCATATTTGTGATTTTGATTTTTATAGCATATTAATTTCATATCAATTTGAATTCCTTATCTTATGATAATATTTTTCTAAATAAATAGTTTATTTTAATTAAAAATCAGTTTATCCATTTATTGTATTAGTCAATTGTGTGGTGATAATTATTGGCTTGAATTTAATCAATCTATATTTAATTTTGATAATATTTGCTTCCAAAATTATATTTTTAAAATGCAATCCTTATTTTAAGTAAAAAGTTTGTTTTCAGATATATATTGATTGAATGATTCCATCTCCTGTATTATTTAGTTTCATATTAACTTAAAAGTCTAATTTTAGTGATAAATAAGTAAATATCTAAATTACATATTTTTCAATAATGATTTAATAAGAAGAAAAGTAAATATCTAAATTACGAATTTTATAAATTACATATTTAATAAGCAATTGGCTATTGACTTTATCGACGATTGAAATTATGAAACTTAATCAGAAATGTTTAATTGGCTCTCAACTATGATAAATATTTTTATTTATAATTACATCTTTTAAATAAATATTGAGAATTCTGGCTACTTTAAATTATTTATTTTATACTGATTTTTGTTAGTTTAGATTTTATTTAATTTTTTAAAAACATCAATCAAGTTGTTTGTTTTAATTGTTAATCACATATATTTCAATTTATTTGTTTTATCCAAAATACTTTAAATTTAATATCAAATTATTCAATATTTGACTAAGAAAATGTAAAATCTATAAGATTTTTTTATCAACCACATTAAAAATCTTATACAATTTAAATTATTTAAAGTAAAAATCTAAATTGATGAGTTTAAACAAAATATTAATATACCGAATATATTAAATTGCTAAGTTTACACCGAATACGTTTTGCGTGTTTAGTATGTTTAGAAAATATTTATAAAATAAATTAGATGTCATTATCATTTATATTTAAAAAATACAAATAAAAGCTTTTGTTCAACAATATAATCACGGTGGGTAGTGGAAGGGATGTGAATTTTCTAGCGGAGCACAACGACCATTAATGGGAATCCCATCCAATTGAAATCCTTATATTATACTCGCTCGCCTTCAACTAAATGAGGATGGGAGTCGTGATGATGAAAAACGTTTCCTAACGAAACAGAAACAGGGTGTTGGAGTACCCACTATCTCGCTATTTCTATAATATATCTCTAAATTAATTATATTTCACAATCAGATCTTAAAAATCACTGTTTGCATATTCATTATCGAACTATGTCTTGCAGTCTCCAAAGAGACAAATAGGTAGGGTTTGAAGTTTGTGCTCTGTTATGATGATAGTCATACAACCAAGCTACTACGAATGTCGCGTGTAAAGAAGTTTTTAGTAATATATAGTCTAACACTTATTAATCATGTGAGGTACGTTGTTTATTTTATTTAACTTTTTACACAAACCCTTTATGTCATCTATGTTGATATAAGAAGTGAATCACTGTATTTATATATTATTGGTTTTCTACTATTATATTGTTTGAAGATAATGTCAAGTTGAGATAGTTGCTGGAGTTATACAAATTAATGATATGCAACTCTTATCTATAAGTAGCATTGTACTCAAGTTAAGGTAGCTCAACCTACTTTACTGTTGAAAATTACACTTTGAGTAAGTTAAATTTATTTTATCTGAACTATGGTATTATATTTTATATTTCTAAACATTTTTCATATAAATGCGCTTCGAAGTTCGAGAGGCTTACGTAAAAAATACATGTTGTTGTCATATTACGATTCATTAATAGATTAACAGGAATTTGATTTTCTTGGAGAAAATTAGGGCTTGGATTTACATTTAAATCCATTCATTGTTTCTGAGAAAAATATGAGTCGTTTGTATTATTCATTTTGTGTTTACATTTTGTGTTTATGTTGTTAACAATAGTTGATGGTATTATTTTTGAATTGTTTTTATTGTTGAGATTTTCAGGATAATTGTAAATTAAGTTACGAGATTTTCAAGCGAATTGTAAATTAAGTTATGCGGATTTTGGTGAGGTGTTCCTTGAATATTTTACAGGAAGGATTTATACGATGTACAGGGAAAACTCTACCGAAATTTTGATCAGATTCTTTCATTACTTATCTTAATTATTAAGTTTAGTGCAATTACAAATACTCGATTTATTATCTTGGTGGTGCTATTGATATAGAATTAATATATATTGAAACATGTAATTATTGATACATTAGCCTCCCGTGCAACGCACGGGTGAAAATGACTAGTTTATACTTAACATCATAATGAATTTATAATGATTAAATATCTTAGTCATAGTGTAAATCAATTCTACTAATCAATATAACAAACAATTGTAAAATTATTTAATTTTTTAACATAGTTTGCAACAAACACTTCATTATATTCAATCGTAATTTTAATTTATTGATGAATAATTATTACAATAGAAATCATGTAATGGCTTAGCTAGTAATGAAAATTAATGATAATCCCAAATATAATCTCTTTACAGTTACATCAAAATGAATTTTTAATAATTAAATATATTATAAGTAGTATACATAGATTATATAAACCAATATTACAAACAGTTGGCAAAACTTTTAAATTTTTTGGGAAAATTTTGAACAAATATTACATTCTATTAAATCATGAGCAATTAAAATTATGAATAAATGTAATTGGCGAAAAAAATCATATTTTTAAATACTAACAATAATAATATGGTTAGACCTAAATAATTATTCTTGTGAAAGGAAAAATGCTAATGAAAACTAAGAAAAAATGTAAACACAAAAATAATTAAAATGAACCAAAATAACAATAATTGGACCCATATATTCATTAGATTACTACTACATCCCAAAATATAAATTTTTAAGCATTTACAGTTTAACGTAGCATTTGCAGTCATTAACAATTTTCACCATATTTACAATTTCCTGTTGCATACACGTACATATCGATTCAACCACTTCCCATGTATAGCACTTACCTTTTGTATGCATTATAGATTATTTTTTATGATGTAATAATTATGTGATGTTTGAAATATAGAAATATAAAAAAGTAAATTATAAAGTTATTCAATGTCTATAATTATTTAATTCTGTCATTGTATATTTATAAGTTTATAACATATCAAAATAATTAACATTTTATATAATAAATTATACGTTTTACATGTCTTGAGATTATGTGATTAAATCTTCTAAGAGTAATACAAAATCATAATAATATTATAATATTGCTATGGCGAAGGAAACAATATAAATTAATTTACTCAATATTTTTGTGTAATCTCAACCACTAAAATGTCTATGAAAAGTAGAATAAATAATTTTCAAAATGTGTGGAAAATCAAAATTAATTAATTGACAAATCATATACTAATCTTATTATTAGTATTAATTAATTATTAATTATTATTATTGACAAAAATACGTAATTGCATATATGGCAGCATTTAATTGCAACAACAAAGCAGTAGCCACCATTTTGTCCTAATAACCATTTTTTAATTACTAACTTCCAGTTAAACCTTATTTTATATAATATACAGATGCATATAAAATACATTTAAATGATACTCAACACAAAATAATGATATAAACTAACATAATATTTGAAAAACTCGCACGAAGACGAAAAAAATATATTCAACTCACGACTAATGGGACTTAAATCTAGGATAGAGCCTCGGCCTTGCTAATTGAACAAGGCCTGATTGACGTCTAGCGTCTCTTACTACAACTAAGCACTCAATTTTTTATTGTACTTTATAATTAATCATTTCATACCTAACATATTTTGTCACTAAATAACAGTTTATATATAAATATTATGTTAGCATATTTTGAAATTAGTGCCAAATTTTGCACATTGGTATTTGTTAAAATTTATTTATCTAAAATTACCTGAAGGAAATAAACCTTTTGATGTCCAACTGAAAAAGTTTTGTACCAAAATTATTATTATGGACAAGCTCACTATATATGGACCGGGAGCTTAAAATTAATAATGGAATTAAAAAGAATTTAAAGATATAATTAAAAAAATAAGTAAATTTTAAGAACTTTAGGAATAGTATGTGGGGCACCAAATAATAATTGTGGTGCGAATATAATCGCCTAATGCAGAAAGAGTAATTATATTACCACCATATATCTTTGTTATTATAACAAGAATCTAAAAAGAATTACAACAAGTAAAACTTTAAGAACAATTATTATGTGATTCACCAAATAAAATTACGCTACGAATATAATTACTCAGTCCAAAACAATAAATACATTGCCACCCTATAGTTTTGTTACAATACCACATTATAATCAAACCAGGATTAAATAATAATTTTCATAATTACACTTGCACCACAACGTGTTTACAATTATACTTCTATACTCCACAAAGTAAAAAATCATTTACAAATAATAATTTTTAACTGTGCTAAAAAAATAAATAAATAAGTGGTCAAGGAAAAGGTAAAGGAAAAGAACTCTTGCAGTCCCACCAATCGATTCTGAACTTGGACTTGGTCACATCGCTACCTGTCGGTTCCTCAAATAGAACACTAAAACTGCTTTAATTCGGACAAATCCCCACAAAGTCAGCCTTGATTTTGAGTAGTAGAGCTTTTTGTGAGTGAAAGACCAATAATTTTTCTTTCTATTTTTTCACCCAGAGCAAATCAATATGCAAATGTCTGCATGTGTTCGTTTGATCTTTTTTTATATAAAAATTATTTATTATTAAAAATTAAAATCAAATATTAATATCAATCACATATCTCACATCATTACTTATTATTATTCACGTATCTCGTGGTCTCCACTATTATCTATCCTCGACCATTCTCATCTTGTTTAAATTGCTCTTGTATAATTTATTGAACGCATTAATTTCCAACACCAACAAGCAGTCAAAACAAGCAATCACCGACAACTGACAAAGATAGTGGATGTACCTAGGAGGATCCACGCGTTTAATCCAACTCAATAATTGAGGCTATGATTCCACCACTCTACATAGTAACAACATCATGCATGCATCTCTAGACTCTAGCTATTTAGTGGGTGTTAGTGTATGTGTAGAAATAGATTTTATAGATTTTAATGTGATATATGAGAGAGAATGAGTGAAATTGAACGGTGGAGATTTATATAATACAATTAGATCCCACGAGATATGTGGATATGAAATAAAAGAGAAAATGAGTGAATCTACAAAAATATGTAAAAATTAATAAAAATGGGTAGACTAACACGCGCTCCATTGCCACTCACTTCAAGAAAACATTTATTTAAAAAAAATGGATAACAATGCCTATTGGAGAAGTCTTTTTAGGTGCATATAAATTCCTAACCACTCCACCCACCTGAAAACCACAACTATTATTACAGAGCTTTAATACCAGCTTACTTTAATACCAGCTTATGTTTGGACATCTTTTCTGTTTATGTAAGAAAGATTTCAGTGTTCTAAAATACACGTAATGAAGTTCAACGCAATATTGGTTCTTATTCAAAACGGGAAAAAAAAAAAGAAAAAAGAACGCAATGTAATGGTATAATTAACCAACATAACGTTGGAAAAAATTGTACAATAAATGAAAAAAATCCACACAATTCACAATTGGTGGGACGTGAATTTGGGAGTGGGCCTCCACTTTGCTAATTGAACAAGTGGTCATTTGCGTCTCTTACTACAATTAAGTGCCCAAATTTTTTGTCATACTTTTATAATTAATCATTTCATAACTAACATATTTGATCAGTAATTAACAGTTTATATATAAATATCATGTTAGCATATTTTGAAAATAATATAAAATTTTACACATTTGTATTTGTAAAAATTTATTTATGAGATATTAGCAAGATTGTCATGAATTTTTTATATAAAGACTAGATTAACAGGAAAAAATTACATTTGAAATACTAACAACAATTAATTGAAAAGGACTAGAATACCCCTCAAGAAAAATAGACCAAGACAGCATACGAACAATTTTTTTTTCACCCAAATCAACTCAATATGCAAATATCATTGCTCGTTCAATAAATTCTTGCTTTTTTCGGTAGAATTTGGGAATTACCCTAGCCCCATTTTACTACAATCAATTTTCACCCTCTTCATGACATTCTCTCTCTCTCTTAAATGAAATCAGAAATTCTCACAGCGGATTTCACTTTTTCGTAACCAAAGACCATGCACGTGATCCTTTACGTTAAGGTGGGACCAACAAGCGAGTGGAAGTCAAGCGAAGCAATCCAGACAACAAACAAAAGATGTGCATCACCATAATTCGGAAGGTCCACGCGTTTGTTCCAACACCATTCTACACGGTAAACTCAACATCTTGCATTCATCCCTAGCTATTCAATTTCCATTGTCTTCAAGAAAGAAAGAAAGAAAAAAGATAACGATGCCTATTGGAGAAGTGTTTCTGGGTGCATTTTTTACTGTTTTGCTGGAGAGGCTGGCCTCTCATGCGTTGCTTAAATTTCTTCATCCCACAGGCATCGATGCCCAGTTGACAAAATGGCGCAAAACATTGTTGATCATCGAAGCCGTGCTCACCGATGCAGAGAACCAGCAATCGATGAACAAAGCGGTCAAAGAATGGCTCGAAGAGTTGGAGGATTTGGCGTACGATTTGGACGACATAGTGGACGAGTTGAATACAGAAGCTTTGCATCGTAAGTTGACCGAAAACCAAGCCAGCACAAGCAAGGTACGGAAGCTTATCCCTACTTGCTGTACCAATTTCTCTTTTCCTGATTTCCAATTTGATCGTCGGATTACTTCCAAGCTAAATGAGATCAGTAGCCGATTGGACGGCCTAGACAAACAGATTGGTAAGTTGAGTTTGGTGAAGAATCTGAGCGGGATACCTGACCGAAAACCAGAAAGATTGCAGATGACTTCTCTCGTGGTAAAATCGAGTGCACGCGGTAGAAAAGGAGAAAGAGGATATACTTAATATGTTGTTGGAGACTAATGAATCCAATGATAGCCCGTTCACAGTGATTCCCATTGTGGGAATGGGAGGTGTCGGGAAAACGACTCTAGCTCAATTGGTGTACAATGATGACAAATTGAAGGGTAAGTTTGAAATCACGGCATGGGCTTGCGTTTCGGATGAGTTTGATGCTGTAAGGATAACAAGAATCATCCTTCAGGCTGTTTCTTCTGAAAGGTGTGATTCTGTGGATCTAAACATGCTTCAAGTGAAACTAAACGAAGAACTTTCAACCCGGAGATTTCTAATAGTTTTGGATGACGTTTGGAATGAGAAATATGGAGATTGGGACATCCTTCGACGACCTTTCCTTGCTGGAAAATCGGGAAGCAAAATCATCGTCACAACTCGACAACAGACGGTGGCCAAAATGATGTCTCGTGTTGAAGCATATCATTTGAATGAATTGTCAGATGTGGATGCTTTATCATTGTTAGCTCAACACGCACTTGAAGCCAAAGATTTTGATATACGTTCAGATCTGAGAGACATCGGTAAGTCTGTTGTTAGGAGATGTAAAAACTTGCCATTGGCAGTGAAGGCTATCGGAGGGATCCTACGCATGAAAACTAGTGCAGAAGAATGGAAAGGTATCTTAAACAGTGAGATTTGGAAGTCTGAAGAGAAGAGTGAAATTCTTCCTGCTTTGAAACTCAGCTACCACTATCTTCCTTCTCATTTGAAGCCATGTTTTGCTTTTTGTGCCATATATCCTAAGGATTATGAGTTTGATAAAACTGAGCTGGCGTATCTGTGGATGGCAGAAGGTTTTCTTCAACAACCACAAGAAAAATCAATGGAAGAATTAGGAGCTGATTATTTTGATGAACTCCTAAGTCGATCATTCTTCCAAGGAGCAACTTTTGATGATTCACATTTTGTAATGCACGACCTCATAAATGATTTGGCTGCTTTTGTTACTGGTTATAAGTGTTTAAGGTTGGAAGATATGGTGAAGGGCAATTTAGGATCCATAAATTCTGGAAAACCACGTCACTTGTCATTTATTCCTCAGAGGTACGAGTCCTACGACAGATTTCGTTCCATCAGTTGTTTTCAAAGCTTGAGAACATTCTTGTCGCTGCCCATGCCTGTCGGGGGCACGAAGTACTTCAGCCAGAGAGTTCTGCATGAAATATTTTCAAAACTATATTGCGTAAGGGAGATATCCTTGAGAGAGATTCAAATATATGAGTTGCCAGAAAATATAGGAGATTTAAAGCATTTAAGATACTTCGACTTATATGGAAATAGAAAACTTACATACTTACCAAAATCTGTAAGCAATCTTTGTAACTTGGAAGTGTTAATTCTAGAAGGTTGTGACAGCCTCGTCAAATTACTGCACACATTGAAAATCTTATTAGTATTCGCCATCTAAACATTGTCAATACTACAAAATTAGAGGAGATGCCTAGAGGAATTGCTCGGTTAACAAGTTTACAGACATTATCCAAGATGATTGTGAGTGAAAGTGATGGGCTAAAGATTAGCGACTTGAAGGATTTGTCATTTTTGAAAGGAAAAATTTCTATTTGCGAATTGCAAAATGTGGAGAATGTTCAAGAAGCGATAGATGCAAGGCTAAATTTTAAGTCAAGCCTCAACGAAATAAGACTGATATGGAGTCCTGAGTTTAATGATTCTCGAAATGAAGTTCTTGAGCTGGATGTGCTTGAAGCGCTCAAACCCCATGAAAACTTGTCAAGCCTGGTAATTGCATTCTATGGTGGTACAAAATTTTCTAGTTGGATTGAGAATTTGTCATCATTCTCTAAGTTAACAGAGCTACGCTTCATGTGTTGCAAAAGATGCACGAGTTTGCCAAATTTAAGACATCTGCCTTTGCTCAGAGACTTGAGCATTGAAGGCATGGATGGACTGAAGGTGATTGGAACTGATTTTTTTTATGAAAACGGAGAATTAGTATCTCCATTACTTGAGAAGTTAACTTTTCAAGACATGCCCGAATGGGAGGAATGGCATGGATTAGCACAATCTGCAATTGAATTTCCTAGGCTTCACTATTTGTGTATAAGAAGATGTCCCAAATTGGTCCAGCTTCCATTTCTTTCGTGTCCGTTACTTGAGTCCCTAACTTTTGTCGACATGCTCGAATGGGAGGAATGGGATGGATTAGCACAATCTGCAATTGAATTTTCTAGACTCCGCTGGTTGCAGATAGCAAGATGTCCCAAATTGGTCCAGCTCCCAGTTCTTTCCTTTCCATCTATGTGTCATTTGAGTTTGGAAAGCTGTAATGAGGTGATACTAACTCGCATGAGAAATTTAGCCTCCCTAACGTGGTTAAGGTTGGAGAGAATTATTGGGTTAACTTCAGTTTTGAAAACATTTGAACAGTTTCCATTGAAGCTTGAACGGTTTGTAATTTTTGAGTGTGAGGACTTGGAGACTCTATGGGAAAGTGATAATCTTGTGCAAAGACTGGTCAAATTAAAGTCACTAGATATTATGCGGTGTCCCAAGCTATTGTTGTTCAAGAGATTGGTGTTCTTCCTGATCTTGACATTCTTTCCATAAGTGGCTGTTCGTCTCTATGCACGATCACGATGACACTGGAAGATTGCAATACCTCACTTGGTAGTCTTTTGATCAATGAGTGTCCAGATTTGAACTTTACAAATTTAATGGGGTCTCTTCAAAGTTACTCAAATCTTGGTGAATTGAGGATATGGTCATGTGATGGTCTGGAATCATTTCCTGAAGAAGGGTTGCCCACTCCTAATCTAAAAACTCTTGAGATATCCAGTTGCCGGAATTTGAAAGCCTTACCGGATCGGATTGAACAACTATCGTCCCTTGTCACATTGGAAATAAGAAAATGTCCTTCATTAATGGAGCCCTTTCCCCAAGGGAGCCTTCCCGCAAATCTGAAATCGCTTACAATATCCAGGGTTGAGAAACTAAAGCCCCTGGGACAGTGGGAGCTACAAAAACTCACCTCTCTTACTTATTTTGAGTTAGACGGTGGATATCGAGAGGTGGTTTCGTTTGCTGAGAGTAATGGTAATGATCGACGCTATTTGCTTCCTCCATCTCTCACTAAATTGCATTTGTATAACATGCCACATCTGGAAAACTTGGAGGGCTTTGGAAACCTCACCTCTCTCAGGCATCTAGCTATCATAGGCTGCGAAAAGCTTGTGGAGTTGCCCGTGGAAGATCAGCTTCACAAGCTTTGCAGCCTACAGATTGCTAACTGTCCTCTTATTAAGAAACGGTGTCTAAAGGACAACGGCGACTACTGGCCGATCATCGCTGACATTCCTAAAGTTAAAATTGATTCTCGTGACATCCACTGTCCATGATCTATACTCAAAAGGTAATTATTTATTGGCATGCATTCCTAGGTCCATAATTTGAAGAACGGGCATTGCTTCATTGAATTCTATCTAGTAAAAGATCCTTTAACCTATCTCTTCTTGTCATTCATTTCCAAATTTTAATCAACAGCACTGAATCTAAATTTGAGATTTCAAATTGAAATTGATTTCGTTCAAATCTATTCTAATTCTAAATATGTTTTTTCCCCAAATTTCAAACTTGGTGATGTCCATTCTGGTCTTTTGCCTCCTGAAAAAAAAAGGAAAAAAAATACTGTGACGTTTCGTCAATTTTTAGATTAGAATGTCATTTTTAGGACAAAACAAATATTATTTCATGAACTCCATCAGGTTGTTCATGCTCGTTTTATGTCTCGAGTACGATTCTGTGTCAATTAGTGTGTAAAGATTGAATCTTCAACAGCATGAGCTTTCTAAAAAGTTGCAAATTTTGAAATGTTAACAGGAAGTGAGAGACTTCAAACACTTGAAAAATGAACAGGAGTACCTTTTAATGCGATCAAGTTTTCCCGTCATCATCAACTCAAGTATATTCTCTATCCTTATATATTTCCATGATCACATAACCTTTTTTTTTTCTTTTTCGGGTTAAAATTTTACACATGTCAAATCTCTTATTCATATTAGCTATCTTAATCGTGGATTACTTCATCTTGCAAAATTACTAGAGTGAATAATGCCATCTTGGACAAGAATTTGTATAGTTTTTTCGAGATTTGTGTGCGCAAAGTCGTCGTAATTCTAAAAATGGAAAGAAAGGATGGCATCTTGCGAAGATCAGAGGTAGTTGATACTATATATGCTTTTATCTTTAAATCCATCTATCTATCTCGATTTATACACACACGATAATGATACACCTATAAATTGCTTGCTCAACAATTTCAGCTACCTATACACATGATCTAGCTAGAGCAGTTGCGATGCTGCCCACAACGTTGTGCACAATACTAAAGTGGTCACTTTAAGCAATTGGTTCAAACGCATGCCTCTTGGAAAAGATTTGACACCTTTTAGAAGAGACGAGTAGTGGTTTGTGCGACTTTATACCCCATGAAGTGAATGTGGTTGCTGACTTTATGGCATCATCTATTTGTCTCACATTTGTTTTGGATTTTGGATTCATTATATGCCCTTATGTCTTAGTTCGATGATTCATCGACACATTTGTTAATCAAGTTTCATTTCCTATATGTCAACAGAAAAAGAAAGGCTAAGTTAGACATTTCAGAAAATGTGTACTAGTTTGGTTTTTCGGGCTTTGTAATGGTTCCTTTCTATTGAGACGGTATATATTTTGATTTTATTTGTTATTCCTTATAATGCATGAATGATTTTCTTTAATTTGTCGAAAGTTGATTCAACCAAATTAACAATTGCTAATATAGTTGAAGCTATTGCGAATTCATCATATTTTTTCAAACATGCCTAAGCAAGCAAATGTCTCGATAAGGATTTTTGGTTTGAGGTAGTTCGTTTAAAAAAATATATAATAAATAAATAAAATAAAAAATAAAAAACTGACATGTTTTCCCAGTGCTTAAACAAGTCAACAATTTAAGTTGACAAATTCTTTGATTGTGAAACAAATGGGTTGGTTAACCTGAATATATTAATAGTTATAATATTAATATTAACCAGTACTAATAGTTGTCTAAAATGAAATTAAGTAATTTCCATCTAAACAAATCGAAAAGGGGTGGTTGATGTGTTAGTGGCGGATGATTAGTTTCCACAATTTTCATCTTGATCTTCTTGTTCAATTTTTGAAGGTCACGTGTACAATATATTCTCTAATATGTCAAAGTTTCATATTAATTAATTGATATAAATTAATAATAGTTTTGATAAAACTTTATTATACTATTGATATAAGATTTAGTTGGTAAAAATTCGCCTTCAAAAAATGTGTAACTTAATTATAGAATCGTTATAAATCAATTATTGTAATTGATATTGTAATACCCCAGAATGCCAGATCGACTATGAGAGGTTAAAAGGATTGATTCGTACTACTCAAACCAACAAGGTGCACCTTCTCTTCCGGAAGCCCATCGTTAGAAACTCCACAGTTAAGCGTGCTTTACCTGGAGCAATTCTATGATGGGTGACCCCATGAGAAGTTTTCTCGGGGAGCATGCGAGTGAGGACAAAGCATGCTGAAAAGACTCGTGTTGGTACAGTGGGGACAGTACGGGTTATTACAAATGGTATCAGAGCATTCGCCAGCCGGAAATCGGGAACTAAGTGCTATGCGGGACAAAGTGCTACACCATAGGGTGGGACCCACCTCTTGAACCCGTAGGAGCCACTTCTAGAATCCCAATGCCTGGCGAAAGATTCTGAGATAGTTCGATCGCGACGAGGACGTCGCGAGTCCAACGGGGGGTGATTGTAATACCCCAGAATGCCAGACCGATTAGGAGAGGTTAAAAGGATTGATTCGTACTACTCATACCAACAAGGTGCACCTTCTCTTCCGGAAGCCTATCGTTAGAAACTCCACAGTTAAGCGTGCTTTACCTGGAGCAATTCTATGATGGGTGAGCCCCTAGGAAGTTTTCTCGGGGAGCATGCGAGTGAGGACAGAGCATGCTGAAAAGACTCGTGTTGGTACAGTGAGGGCAGCACGGGTCATTACAGATATAGAGTTTTAAATTGAGATATATAATTAAATTTTACTTAATTTAAGATTCAAAAAAATCCCAAACTTTTTTTCTGCTCTAATTGATATAAAACAATTATTTTATTTATATAAATAAAAATTTTTATTCATTAAATTTAAATAAATCACAAATCTGGTACAATGCATGAGTGCAATACTAGTATTTTTATAAAAAAAATATGATAGTTTTCTACTTAAAAAGTACACAACTATTGCAAACAATAATTTCTTAACATTTTCATATACTTTAATGATAAAAACTAAAAAAAATATCTTATGTTCAACTTTTTTCTCCTTCTTCCTTTTTTTTTCTTTTTTTTTCCTTTTTAATAAATGTTTGACTTAATCAATATATAAAAACATCTATCATGTTATTTGATTAAATTAAGGTATACATATAAAATATTTAATCATAACCTTTAGTATTTATGTACAAATTTTGATAAATAATTATCTTGCTCATAAAATGTTGAAGAAAAAGGTACAATATAAATGTTATAAGAATTTCTTTAGTTACATTGTCCTTATTGTAAAATTTCAAAAATAACGAAAAAATAAAGAGGAAAAAGTAATAAGTGAAAAAATGGCAAACTTATATATACAGAGTCAACAGTGAACTTGATTCTTTACGACATAGAAACCATAAACATGAAGAAAGCTAAGAATACAAAAGATTATCATCAAATAATTGGCTCTCACTTAATCTCCCTTAAGGGCTTGTGGAAAATGCAAGGAAGTTGAAGCAGTTGAGACTGTTTCGCTGTGACTAAATTTCAACTTAAACTTATTGAAGTTTATTGACGTATGTTAGTTTCACTTTGGTTTTGAGATGTAAAACTTACTCTAGGTATACGTGCAATTTGCACCAAATTTTTGTGCAATTTGGGCATGAGAGGATGGTGAGATACTGGTGGTTTATGCTATATTGCTATTTTCTTTCTGCATCCTCTTGGACTCAGTGACTATTGCATTGCTGCTTCAGCTTGCGGCTTGCGCCTAGATATATATTTAAGTGGAAGAGATGAGATGCAATTTGTGAGTAAATTTAGGTGGTCAAACTAGTATCGAATATAATGCAAAAGCATGAACTCTAAATGTAATTTTTCAACATGTTTAATTCAATCTTTGGCATATAGAATATTATATTTTGATTTGCATTCTTTCAACAAGAAACAAGATCAACTTCTGCAATGAGGGGATGGAGGGTACTCTTGCATCGTGTATTCGTGTGGATTGCATTTTTTAACTCATAAGTGCCTATAAGGGCCATGAGAATAGCAATAGAAAAGTTTCTTCCATGGGTGCACTTCATCGAATTCAGAAGGGGAGAATGAACTTAGAAAAATCAATCAAATATTTCACGATGTTCATCTAAACTCGCAACGTTCATTATAAACCACTGTTGTACATGTGTTACAGAAACCCGAAAATCCAATTATCACAAAGCAAGAAATTGTATTATCCATATGCACAACACAAAAGAATGAGTCGCCTCTTGCTACAGAATCAACCGGTTCTCACGATGTCTTCAAAATATAAGTTGCTACCTGATTGAACATTTAGAAGGCCCAAAATGTCCGACTTGCCTATAAATTCCTAACCTTTCCACTGGTCTCAAAAATCACAGCTATGATAACAAGTCATATGTTTCAACATCATCCTATTTATATAAGAAAGACATGTCATAATACGTTGTCAAAAGACCACACTCTCCCTGAATTTCTATGAAATACCTCGTCTCCTCACAAATGGATCCTGATGAGTCTTATGTCCGCATTGCAATCATTTCATCAATCCCACATTGCCTGATTTGGACGACCATTGTGCCATCAAAAGACGACAAAATATCACAGCAATGACGTCGGGGTGTCTTCAGTTGATATTACAAAACAAGAAACCATCTCATCATTAACAAGAATATTATTAATCATTAAAATACCCAAATTCAAAAGAACAACGAAAACCTACTCAATGTCCAAAACTAGCTTCAACGATCAAACTTTTATAACTTCAAGTTTCTCAATTGCTTTCAATTGACCACAATCTTTCCCCCCGTGCTTGGTGTAGCGATTCCGAACCGGATTCTTGTCAGATTCAACACTATCAATAAAGGAAACTATAGGTCCTTTACACTACACGGATCCTTTGCACATTCTCTCTTTGATAAGTGCTAGAAAAACACTTAAATAACTCTTCTATTTTATGTGTTTGTGTGTTTTATTAGTGTTATATGTTCCATTTTATGTGTTTTTCCTTTATTGTGGTGTTTAGGGTCACAAAGAATCAAATGGAGTCAAAATGAATGAAAATCGAATGAAAACGGAAACTCGTGACCAAAATGCAAGCGAATCAAAGATTGAGGGCCTCCGATGCAATTTTATGAAAAGTTATTTATATAATTTTTCTTGTGCCAATGTCGAAGAACATCAAAAGAGGATTCCCAAACTCTTTCCAGATCCCAAATCGGAGTTTCCTAGTGAAAGTTGTGGCCGTTTGAAGAAAATGACTAAAAGCGTCAATTTCCAAAACTATTGGGGACCATAGTGTAACTTTTCAAAAGTTTGGGGACCAAAGTGAAAATTTTCAAAAAGTTGGAGGACCGAAATGCAATTTTTCAAGGACCAAAATAAACAAAGTTCAAAAGTTAAGGGACTTGGTATGCAAATATCGGGTGACTCGAGTCACGCCCGATCATGCCTGATCACACCATGGCAGCAGTCAGTCACCAATGCTCCCAAAGACACCTCGTTCTGTGCAGCGGTGACTCGAGTCAGTCACTGTCGTGCATTGCGACCACCAACACCAACTTGATTCCAACGTAATTTTCACATACTTTTTACTTCTTTGAGATAAAACAAATTAGACATCATAATAGACTCATGGAAGGTCACTTTTATAATTTTTTAATATTTTTTGTTGTAGTATTTTGCCTATAAATAGAGAGCATTTCCAAGAATTACACAACTTTGCGAGAGAGAATTAGGTAGTGATTCTCTCCAACTTTCTCTTCAATAAAATTCTTCTTCATTTGTTACGAGTTCTAGCTTGAAAACTCTTAGTTTCTCATATTAAGTGAAGTAAAACCTAAATTAAGGTTCAATAATCAATCGGACGATACTTGACCGTGAATATGATTAGTGGAGCATTTCTTCGCTAGTTTCTCTATTTCTTTTTATTTTTCATGTTTGAGAAAGATAATTTCTCATATATTACAGAGGTGATACATGGCGGTTACGCCGTTAAAAGTATTTAACCCGCATATATGAGTAGTTAGACTTCTCTATTTATTTTTTAGCATTTACTTACTTGTTTTTTATATTTTGTGTATATTACTTGTGATAGTAAAGTATAATCTATCATATAGCAGTGGTGATACAAGGCGAACACTCGCTAAAAAGTATGAAACCCGCGAATATGAGTAGTTAGACTTCTTTATCTAGTTCGAGGGGGACGTTGTGTTCAATTAACATGTTATTATCTTTTCTAACTTTTTAGTTACGTTTTATCTATTCCTCTACTTTAATTTGTTGATTTGTTATGCTTTTAAAATCCTTTTTGGGTTTATGTGATTATTGCATTCACCTTGGCCAATTGAATCAATTAGCCTGTAAATTCAAATTACATGGTAAGATTGGAACTTTTGATCCGTAATTATCATTAGATTCTAATCAAAAGTACCAAATAAATATCGTGCATATTTATTAACAAATCAACTTAGACGCATTAATTCGAGTTTGTGAAACTATTCATCTAATTCAACTCATTCTTCTTATTCATTTCATACTAGCTTTACATTAATTCCTTAGAACTTGTTTAGGATTATCCAATAGTTAGATGTTCAACCACACACACATTCTCCAATAAAATATTAACCACACATTTTGTAGGGAATATCGTGCACAGCAAATTACTTCCCAACCGAACAAGACCTAAGTTCTTATATTAGGTATACTTCATGTGATGCATAATAATAAGTTATATCTTTAAAATCATGTTTTTGTAAAACGTGATTTTTAAATTCTAAACAAAGTACTTGATTTTAGGAAATTAAAAAGTAAATGTATGCTTTTCCATAATTTCCTTTTTTTTTATAATTTACATAATTTACTAAAAAATAACTCTCTTATGGTTGAATTTTTTTTATTTGTCTAAGTAGGACTTGATTATCAAAGCAAAGAATGTGAGGAATCTCGGGGGTTGAAATACTAACCTCATTCCTGCCCCGTTAGTCTGCATTTGTGGGGGGCCGGTTGGAGGAACCCACCCTTCAAAACTCCAAAATTTGAAATTTTAAAGGGTTGGTTGGAGATGGCCTAAACATAGAACAAGCAATGCTTTAGAATGCCACTTATTGCAACTTATGTCATTCATTCTTATTGCAACTTATGTCATTTAATAAAAGTACACCATCCATCAAGTACCATATATTGTGTAATAGTGAACTACACATATTATATCAATCCGACAAGTAGAGTGAGGAAATAAGAAGTAGGGATGAAATTTGTTCAACTGAGAGAATGATATTTCAGAATTGACTTATAATTCAATAGAGAGAATGATATTTCAAAGCTGACTTATAATTCAATCTAAAAGTTGAGAATTCTAAAACATCACATGATAAGTTCAAAATGTATGAAGGAATAGACATCTCATCAACGTATTTTAAAACAAATTTCATTATGATTCTTGAATATATTGAGTGATGAACTAGTTTTTACAAACTATTAAGCTTCCTCCTTTCCCTCTGAATCCAATTTGTTCTCCCCTTCTCTGACTATCATCTCCTTCCCATTTTTGATTTCTTCATCTGCAACGACTTGCCTTTCATAATTATGCACTTTGTACTGATGTCTCATAGCAAACACCAAAAAGATAAAGAAATTTATCACTCCAAGAATTGCAAGCATCCAATAGAAATAATCCAATTTCCCTCTATTCAAATTGCTTCTTAACCATTTCCCATTTGCCGCTTTATCGACCAACGAAACCAACAAGCTACTCACGAAATACCCCATCGAAAGCGTGCTGAGGAATAATCCCGTGCTCATGGATTTCATCCTTTCGGGCGCTTCTCTAATGAAGAATTCAAGCTGGCCCACGTATGCAAACGCTTCACCGGCTCCCACGAGGAAGAACTGTGGGACGAGCCAAAAAGCTCGTATTTTGACCATGTGATTGACGACGTTGTCTCTCCTTCGCTTCTCTACTAGTGCAGCAGCTACCATACCGATGACTGAGAATATGAGTCCAATTCCCACTCGTTGAAGGCTCGTGATTCCTTTGGCATTGTGGGTGATTTTTCTAGCAAAGGGTACTATGACTCTTTCATTAAGGGATGTGAATAGAAGAATGGTGATGAAGAGAAAGAACGAGAAGGAGCCCGAAGGAACAACAAAACTCCCAACATTACGGTTCATGAATGTCGCTTGTTCGATTGTGAATGTAGTCATTTGAGAGTATACTGTCCAAAAGAGTATACAAGTTGACCATATTGGTATAAGTTTTAGTACCATTTTCACTTCTTCAACTTGGGTTACCGTTGAAACTATCCAAGGATCGTCTTGTTTTCCATTTGCAATCGCACGATCGTCCAAGATCGCCGCCTTGTCTAGACACCTACAAATTAGTATTCCAATTAGTACAATTCCTCAACAATACTCCTAACCAATCAGCATTGCTCATCTATAGATTTTATTAGTAAAATAACATAAGGAGCAATGTAAATAATTACCTGAGTCGTTCGGTGTGGGGAACTTCGGCACTATAATATTGATTCAACAAGCTAGGATGAGAAGGATAAGGAAGGGTCCTATTTTTCCAAGCCAAGAAAATGACCCTCCACAAGACAGTTAAAGGGCTCCCTTGAGGCTTCCTATGCCGGTATAAGGGCGTCCCACAAAGCAATATAGCGACCGCGATGATCATCGTCCCGGCCGATATTCCATATCCCCATCCTCTCCCCACATTGTCTTGTATATACACCAAAACGGTGACCGCAAACAAAGATCCAAGGCTAATGCAGAAGTAAAATCTATTGAAGAAATAGATCATTGCCTTCTCCTCTTTGGGATTTGATGCGTCGAACTGATCAGAACCGAAACCAGAGACGTTGGATTTTATTCCACCGCCTCCCAATGCTATGGTATAAAGGGCGGTATAAAGCAACGCTAGTTGCTTGCCATTGGCCTCTATGCACTCATATTTTCTCACGTTACTGCACTGTGGAGGCCTCATGCTAGGTATTGTTGTTGCCAATGTCAACAGTGTCACTCCCTGGTTCAATGTCCAGATTTAAGATTGTAAGATATCTTCATAGTTTATCCTAATTACCCCCAAGGAACAACTAAATTAAGAGTACACATTGCATCATTCGCATATCAGGTATCAAAATTCTGTGAAATGAGATGTTTAGATCATTATTATCGCACTTCACAGAATTTTGACACATCAGTGTAACTCTGTTGGATTAAAGTACAGTTAGATTCTTGAACATTGATGCTCAATCAAACTTACAACGGCAGTTATGGAAGCAAAGATTGCAACTGTCAAATAACGGCCAAGTTTAGCATCTGCCAAGAAACCACCTAGGAGTCCAAGAAGATTGAGAGTTCCCATGAAGTTTGTCACAATGTTTGCAGACTTAGCCGACGAAAGATGCAAGTTTCCGACCAAATAAGTCACCAAGTTCATCGATATCCCCATGACACAAATTCTTTCGGACAATTCCGTCCCTAAAACAAGAAAATATTCAATACTCTATTAGCACAAATGCGTCTAATTTTCATGCCAGGTCGTTAACATGTCAAACGTGTCACCTAAAATAAGCCCCGCCGCCAGCCATCCACCAGTTCGTGATGTGTCGACTGGCTTTCCTCGAAAATCCACCAGGTTTTTATCATCTCTGCCACCACTTTGTTGCACCAAAACCTGTCATACCATTTGATACATAATAACATAAATATCTATGCATTACTATGTAATTATCAAGTTATTCGAGAAAAATCGACTTACCATTTTGCGTTCGAGGTCGAGAGAGAGACAGAGAGAGAAGTTATTCGGTTTCTCTATGCTTGAAGAACAACTTTTGTACAAGGATTACGAACGATAAATGAACATGTGGCATTGAATGATTGACGAGACAACAAAAGTAATTGTTGGCAAGAGTAACATTCATTTTAGAAAAAAATGGATTTATTCAAGAATTTTTGGAAGTATCGTTTTGTGGTTGTAATGGTAACAGCCCTATTGAGATCATGGCTATAGAAATGACAGTGACGCTTCAAAGACATGGTTCATATCTCTAAAGGGCAATCTCATGGGACCAGATTCTGAAAACAAAATCACACTTGTATTTGTATCTAATGAGTGGGGCATTGTATCTAATGAGTGGGGCATCTATCTTTGGCGGAAGTTTGGAGTTATCTTGAATAGTTGGATTAGGAATTGATGTTCGGTATTGATTCCTGGAACTCTTCGAAATGATATTGAACTTTGAATAGATGCATGTTTGATTCACATAATTTAATGTGATAAAACTGTATATTAACATTAATGTTTTAGATTTCCATTTTTTATCTCTTTGTTTCTTTGGCTATATTTTAATTGGACTCGATGAGAAAGCCAATGAGACAGTTAATTAAAATAAATCTCTGAATTTTCTTTTTTCTTATCTATCGAAATTTTGACTCGAATTGTACTAGAGCACTAACCTAAGAACAGATATGATTAGCATGGTGGTTTAGTCGCTTAGAGTTACTAGTAAGTAACACGTGCAGTGCATGTGACATAAAAACTATTCTGTAAAGAATTTTTAAAGTAAAATCGAAATATTATTGTAAGTAATACATGAAAATATTATTGTATTAATTTCTCTCTTTCAATATCACATAGACATAATTTTTTATAAATTTTTGAACAATTATTCATATATTAAATTATTACCAACTAAATAATTAATAGAAAATATTAACAACCATTTATTGCATATTAGTAACCTACTATTATACTTGTTTTAAAAAAATTAAAATAACTTGTCATTAAAAGTCATAACTTTAGAATTAGTAATAACACGAACACTTATTTTATTATGTAATAAATATTTCAAATATAGTGTTAATTAAAAATCAATCATATATAACAACCACAAACATAACACAATCAACAACATAAAATTGGCCCGCTAAAAAGAACCAATGCATATAATTGATTATATGCCTAAATAGAATATGGTTCGGTGTTCTACAAATATTATTTGACATCATTAACCTAATCCATAGACCTTAACACATTATTTTTTCTAATATGATGAAAATAACATGCAACAATTTTGTTGTAATGGTGGACTTATTATATCACGATGTGAACAAATTATGAACATATTTGTATTTAAATTCTTAGCTTTCAAAAGATCTATCTTATTTTTCAAATAAATTTTGTATGATTAGTACTGACAAATGTTTAATTTTATGAATAAATTTATGAATTATATATTATCTTATAAACTTTTCAAAATCCAGAAACTGTAGTTTTTTAAAATAATCTATGTGTTGGTAAGTGTTTTTTTAGAGTAAAATGATGGGGTTGCCTAAGAAATCAAAGTTTTTAAACTTACTTCTTATGAAACTATGACTACATTAAAATTACAATTATAATAGTAATTAAAAAGAGCATTAATTAGATCCAACTAAAACAACATAAATATATTATGAAAATATAATTAAATTGTCACATTTAAAATACTCAATGACATTCAAGATTCTGAATGGCATTCACGAAGGATATTTTGACAAATAGCGAAATTATCAGGGGTAAAATGGGATAATGAATATTTTACACTCATTGCCTCTTTTATATAGTAGTGATTTGACATCATTAACCTAATCCATAGACCTTAGCACATTATTTTTTCTAATATGATGAAAATAACATGCAACAATTTTGTTGTAATGGTGGACTTATTATATCACAATGTGAACAAATTATGAATATATTTGTATTTAAATTCTTAGTTTTCAAAAGATCTATCTTATTTTTCAAATAAATTATGTATGATTAGTACTGACAAATGTTTAATTTTATGAATAAATTTATGAATTATATATTATCTTATAAACTTTTCAAAATCCAGAAACTGTATTTTTTAAAATAATCTATGTGTTGGTAAGTGTTTTTTTAGAGTAAAATGATGGGGTTGCCTAAGAAATCAAAGTTTTTAAACTTACTTCTTATGAAACTATGACTACATTAAAATTACAATTATAATAGTAATTAAAAAGAGCATTAATTAGATCCAACAAAAACAACATAAATATATTATGAAAATATAATTAAATCGTCACATTTAAAATACTCAATGACATTCAAGATTCTTAATGGCATTTACGAAGGATATTTTGACAAATAGCGAAATTAGCAGGGGTAAAATGGAACAATGAATGTTTTACACGCATTGCCTCTTTTATATAGTAGTGATTATTCATTCATATTGTTGTGATCCGATTAAGCTTGAAAAAACATGAAATTTGACGTTGTATTGTAATGAAGTTTTACTCATTTTAGGAAATTGGTCGTCGATGAAATAATTTGTACGAGACGTTACAAAATGCGGCATATGCAGAAATTGGCAAAAATGTTTTCAAACATAGAATGGGTAATGTGAATGTCCAAATGGAAAATTAATTGAGATAGTTTTGGAGTGATTTGGATATATGCGTTCTTGGTGGGGGTAAATTTCATCCGTGGTCATCGAAGTTCAAGAACGTGCAATTGGCGCACTAACTTAATTTGTCTCAATTGAGAAATTAATAGTTTACATTCTTTTAGAAAAGAAAAAAGATAAAAAAAAAAAAAAGACAAGGGTAATTAGCTCAAATGTCTCTATCTTTCAATATAGTGCGCGAATCATGCCCATCTTTAAAATCTTAGCATTTTCATCTTTAAGTAGACATTTTCTTTGCCTTAGCTAGCTAGACATCCTTTGAATTAATTTTCGGCTAATTATATTTGTAGTACGATTCTTATGTTGTGCGCCATATTTTTATTGTGTCTAGAGGGGCTTAATTAAGTTTGGTTTATTATTATATTTAAACCCTCTATTTTTTCTTGATGCTTTTAATAGTAATTTTCGATAATTAACACAATTGTTCTATGAATAATGATTCACATTTAAATATTATGTTAACATATTTTGAAATTAAGAACAAATTTTAGAAATTTATTACATTTTTTTTTTACTTATTTAAACTTGGCACGGACACATAAGATTTTTAACAACCGCATAAAGAATTTTTTATTTTTCTTTTTACAAAAATTATTTTTTCTTTTTCTTTATCTTTATCTTTCCATATTATTATAATATATGGAAAGAGAAAGAGAAATACGAAGAAAAAAGTTGAGGATTGCATTAATAATTAAACATTGAGAGTAGTGAGTATCATTACAATGTTGTGTGTTAAAGAAATACTATAGTGCAAATATAATATCCCTTAATTTTCTTTTCTAAAATAAATAAAATAAATAAAAATATTAATATAAAAAAAATTCGTCCCATATATGCCTCTAATTTCTTAAAACTTGATTTATTTGTGTTTTAAAACAAAATTTAAGATTCTTCCTAAAGCACATTTTTTGTTTATTTTTCTTTACTTTATTCATTTTTATTTCTGTTTTTAAAATAAGGGTAAAATTATGATTTTATAAGGTCTTATAAAAGGGAATTGATGCAAAGAATATTTAGAAAAAGAAATGGTCTATTTAAGGATGAAAATGTCAAGATTTTAAAAGTGGGAATTATATGCATATATAGCATGAGAGAAATATATGGACGTTTTGTGCCAATTACCGTACTAGCAATTATGTCACATGTTAATGTTGGTTGTTGCTAGAATATTGATCATGTGACAAGAATATATGAATATTGCACCATTAATCAATTCAAACATTACATCATGACTATTTCAAACAACATTGCTGGTCAATAGTATTTATTTATTTATGGAATTATCGATCCGGACTCGAAAATTCAAATCGGAGATAAAATTTAATGATAAAGAGAAAAACTAACCAGAAAGCGGGCTTAATACTTCATCTCGAGAGCAAATATGCAATCTCAAGGAAGCAACAGAATATAGCACTCTCCAATCTCAAGGAGGCAACAGGATAAATATTATTTTGTTGTAATTACTAATTATCACTTTATGAGTATTCTTAGCAGCGCAAGATTTACTTTCAATGTAGTCTTTGAGTATTTTGTGCGTTATGTATATTTTTTTGGTTGAAAACAATTAAGTTACTTTTAGTATAAAACGAAAAGATTATATATTGCACGCATTGGCGGAGCCAGAAATTTCAACTCGCTGATGCCAAAAAAAAATTCAACACAAAATATAAAATAAAAATTTTTTTTAGATCAATTTCGCAGGGGCGATAAATGGAGTTTCGTGTTGTGTTGGGCGAGCCCCCAAAAGCTCCGCCGGTGATTGCACATTAATATGCAATCACATAATTATTTAGTGTGAGTGTGCGACTATCTTCTTTAATTCATTTGACACCTTGTTAGAATATTTTTATTCACAATCCTATAGCTCAGCAAGTTTCGCTTCATTACTTCAACTCCGTGATGCTCCAAGACAGTTCGTTGCTCATCTATTGGATAATCAAATTTCAGCTCAAAATCATGAGTGTGTCATAAACGTAAATCTTATGTAGTTAACATTGATAAGTTTTACCTTTCAAAGGGAGGAAAAAAATAAAAAAATAAAAAATTGATCAGTGATAAGTTCTAGAAGGAACCATTGAAGATTGGTTTTTCAGCAACACGTTGCCAAACTTGATTTTTCTCATGTCTCATGTCGACTTTGTTTTGTTAAGATTCCCAAGGATAATTAGGGTCAACTTGGCATTTTATGCCTGCTTAATGCGATGGCAACTTTGTAAATAAATTGTTTTTTTTTTCTTTTAGGAAAATATAATTTTATTATCATATCATCACGCACCGAGTGCTCTGAAAGTCCGGCTAGACAATGCTTAGACGGCGCTTATTTTCGAAACTTGAGTATCACATTTCGTCATGTTTTGCGCTTTATCACGCATTGATCGCGCTTTTATCACGCATTGGTGCGCTTAACCACGCCAGGGCTCAATGCCTGACCTTAGCGCTTTTTCATGCATTATATTTTTTAGAATCTTGACGTACCATAGAACCTAAAAAGATAGAATAGTAATCCACTAAAGTAAAAGAAAAATTAAACGATAAAGTGACGAGATAGTAGACAACTTTATTCGCCTCATAACGAACAAAGATACAAGAACCACATTCTCGCAATACGATTTGGTCTCACTGTAAATTGTAGAAATTTGATGGAAAACCCTCTTTCGCTTGTAAGCTATATGTTTCACAACACTGTAAGCATAGCACTATATTAATTTCGAATTTTGACGAAATGATTTTTTGCTCCCTTTCTTCTATGCTGGAACTTGATGGAAAGTTAATTAAAAAACTCAATTAGTAAATTCAAAACATTGGATTTGTATTAATCTATTAAACTAAATTAAACTCATTCACATTTTAGAAAAATGGGAGTGGTGGGCTTCATTTCTACTACACTTCGTCCAAGCCAAGCCAAAGCTAGTGAATTTTTTTTTTTATTTTGAATTTGAATTTGAATGCTTTCAATATTTTTAAAAATAATAATAAAGTATTAGATAAATAAATTGATAACATTTGTTAAATACGTTAGTATGTGAAACGTCATGCGATGTTGATGTAGAAAAGGAAAAATTAAAAAATATATATTATGAGGTATATACAATGCCTATATTTATAGTTCATGCAACACTTTACTAGTCAACTAATTTTTATTTTCAATTAATTCGACTTGAGTTGGTATCATAAATTAAATATTGTATAGTCAACATTGATGAGTTTTAGAATGACCCACTGAATTTGGTCGGTTAAAAAAAAATGAATTGCTAGTCGTAGGTTCGGTTTTTGAACAACATGTCTATCCAATTAATGTAAAATAACCAAATCGTCTATCTATTTATTCGAAATAATTAATTCTAAAATAACATTGGAACTCGATACTTAAAGTCGTATATCAATATGTCGATTCTTTAGTTCTTTATAGTATCTCTTCATCACCCAATAAAGAAGTATCGCATCAATCATATCAATTAAAAAAGTAAATTTCAAATGTCTATTCAAAAAAGGGACAATATTCCAATCAAACGACAAAGAAAAAGTGACAAGAGAGTGGGTAATTTTATTTGCCTCGATCCCGACAAACAAACGTTACAAGAACCACATTCCTGCAAAGCCAAATATAATTTTAATCTCGCTGTAAATAATAGAAAAAGGATGACAATAATCTTTCGCTTGTAAACGAACTCATTCCACATGCTCGACTGGTTGTTTGCATCCCTCTTACAATTGCAATCACATATGCATCCCTCGCTTCACACAACACCCCGTCTAATTTTATTTTTAGTGTCCGCAATTGGTTCGCGCCAACTCACATCAGTTTCCCCAAAAAGTGATTTTGGGAATGATTTTACAAAGACGCTCGCGTTCCAAGTGAAAAACCTGGATTCGAACACTATCCCCCACCCATCCTACATCCGCATTGTATTAAAAATAAATAAATAAATTGAGTATATTATGCATAGTCAATAAAAAATTGACAAATTCGTATTGAAATTGTCATTGCGAATAATAAGTTCTCGCACACCTAAAATGCTTGTTAACCATTATGCAGCATTAGCAAATGAATTTAAAATTAACCAACGAAGAATTGATCTTGAGCCCTACAAAGCTAGTCTCCTACCTATTGTAGATAAAAGTTTCTTGTTCATTGTCGTAAATGATGATGAACAACTGCATAATTAACAAATATCAATAAAATATTATAAGTTGTTTATGTACAGCCTACGATTTAACAACTGGACAGAGGCTACCGACATGAAATATTGTACTAACCTCGTTGGGCATCCCCTGAAACCTAACTTCCCGAAAGGGAATTACATCAACCCTTTGACTGTCTTCTATCATGGTGAGAAATCAATTCTTTTCCGTCATACTCGACCAATATGTTCCAGTCCTCCAAAACACATATAATCAGACCAATAACTGGATCCCGATCGTATTTATTGGTTGACAATATTAACAATCTATTTGCATACGTACAGTTACATTTTGGGAGTGAAAAATCTCTTCATTTATATTGCAATTGAGTATATATACAATGTACAAATATCAACTTATAAATAATATACAATTTGGTCCCTAACAATTCTAAATGAGCACTCTAGTATAGGACTTATATTCAACTCTCCCCCTCAAATTGGTGCATAGATATCACACATGCCCAACTTGGATAGTGATGCGTGGAGTGGACTACTGGCAACAACATGAGTCATCATATCTGCTAGTTGGTCTGCACTCTTGATATATGGAATTTCAACATTGCCCCGACTCCAAGTTATCCTTGATGTAATTTCTATCAACCTCAACATGCTTCGTTCGATCATGCTGTACTGGATTATTTGCTATTTCAATAGCTGCTTTATTATCACAATGGAAGACCATTGGTTTGTGAGGTCCAAACCCAAGCTCACAGAGAAGAATCTTCAACCATGTTAATTCAGTAATGGCGTGGTGTACAGCTCTGTACTTGGCTTCAACACTTGAAAGTGATACCACACTTTGCTTCTTACTTCTCCAAGTTACCAGATTGCCGCCAACAAATGACACATAACCAGATGTGGATTTTCTATCTAGCCTTGTTCCAACAAAATCAGAGTCTGTGCATCCCACAATATCTAGATGTCCTTGCTTGGAAAATAAGAGACCTTTCCCATGAGAAGATTTCAGATAGGCCAAGATACGATTTACTGCATGCATGTGACAGTCACTAGGGTTATGTATAAACTGGCTCACAACACTTACAGCGTATGATAAGTTAGGACGGGCATGGGTCAAATAGATCAACTTCCCAACAAGCCTTTAATATCTCTCTTTATTTGTGGGCACTTGATCAGGATAGATGGATAAACAGTGGTTCACCTCAATAGGGGTGTCAACTGGTGCACATGCTGAGTACCCAGTTTCAACTAAGAGATCCAATATGTATTTTCGTTGTGAGAGAAAGATCGCGTGCTTAGATCGACATGCCTCGATGCCTAAGAAGTATTTCAACGCACCCAAATCCTTCATCTCAAACTCTTTGGCCAGATATTCTGTAAGTTTCTCAATCTTTCTTGTGTTATTCCCCGTAACAATCATATCATCAACATATACAAGGAGCAATGTGATATCCCCGCCATCCTTCTTATAAAACAGAGTATGATCTGCCAAGGCTTGCTTGAAACCATACCGTTTCATTGAACAACTTAGCCTACCAAACTAGGCTCTTGGTGATTGTTTCAAGCCATACAACGCCTTTTTCAACTTACACACTTTACCTCTTGGAGGTGTGAATCCTGGAGGCGGATCCATGTACACTTCCTCTGTCAAATCACCATGAAGAAATGCATTTTTAACATCAAATTATCTCAACGGCCAATCAAGGTTAACTGCTAAAGACAAAATGACCCTAACTGTATTCATTTTGGCCACAGGAGAAAATGTCTCCTGATAATCAATCCCGTAAGTTTGTGTATAGCCTTTAGCAACTAATCTGGCCTTATACTTCTCCATTGTCCCATCCGATTTATATTTCACCAAGAATACCCACTTACATCCCACAGTCTTCTTCCCCTCAGGCAACTCAACCATTTCCCAAGTAAGATTCTTTTGGAGGGCATTCATTTCGTCTACCATTGCATGTTTCCACTTGGGATCTTCCAGAGCTTCCTGAAAGTGATTAGGAATAGATATAGAAGATAACTGAAGGGCAAATGAAAGGTGAGCTTCAGATAAGCGATGATAAGATATATAATCAGAAATGGGATGGATAACATTCGAGGAAGGCTTTGAGAAACCTAGCCTATCTGGTTCTCTACGATCACGAAGGGGATATCTCCTATCGCGAGCTTCAATATGAGGGTTTAAGGTTGCACTATCAAAAGAATTAGGAGACAAATTTCGTACCTCATTGTTAATCTCAGAAGAATCATTCGATGGCATGGCAGAGGTATCACAAGAGGTATTCTGACCATTAACACTTGAAGGAGTAGGACCTGCAGTTCTTCAGGTATAGACCTTTTGGAACAATCTAGGTGACCTATCATGTTGATCCTCAAGTTCAACCTTCTTTTGACCCACACCATCTATCTCTATCTCATGTTGATCCTCAACTTCAACCTCATTTTTTCCCCCAGAAATCCAAAACTTCTTTTCCCCTAACCATACTTGTTCCTCTTCCTTACTATGAATCTCTCCCTGAAGAGGAACTAACTGCACATTCCTCGAGAAATAAAACTCTGACTCACAGAAGCTAACATCCATGGACACATAATACTTGCCAGTGGAAGGATCAAAGCATTTGTAACCCTTTTGAGAGTTAGAATAACCAAGGAAGACACATTTAAGGGCACGAGGATCCATTTTATCTCTAAGGTGGGAATGAACATGAACATAGCACACACAACCAAAGACCTTAGGACAAAGATTCAAGGCTGAAGGAATTGGGTGGAATTGTGACAACACCCGCAAAAGGGTTTGATAGCCAATAATCCGAGCTGGCATTCTATTAATAAGAAACACTACAGTGGCAACAGCTTCAGCCCAAAACCGTGTTGGAACATGCATAGTTAAGCAGAGAACTCGAGCAACCTCTAAGATATGCCGATTTTTGCGCTCAGCTATGCCATTTTGTCGTGGAGTGTAAGAACAAGTTGTTTGGTGAAGGATGCCATGAGTGTTGAAAAAACTAGAAAGTGATTGATTCACAAACTCACGGCCATTATCGGAGTGAAAGACTTGAACTTGTGTATGAAATTGAGTGACAACCATCTGTGAGAATTGTGGAATGACAGTTACAACATCACTCTTGGATTTTAACAAGTAGATCCAACAAACTCTAGTACAGTCATCAATGAAGGAGATAAAATATCTGTGACCCCCAGCAGATAAAGTAGAGAAAGGACCCCAAACATCAGTATAAACACAGGCAAAGGGAACTGAACTTTTATTAGAACTTACTTTAAAAGGTACACAATGGTTTTGAGCAAAAATACATTGTTCACATCGTATACTGGAACTAGGTATGTTTTCAAACAACTTGGGAAACATGCGTTCTAAATAAGCAAACGAGGGGTGACCTAATCGACAATGCCACCAAAGGATTCTATCTATAGAAGTTGCTTTACTATCGACTTGAAGACCATGACTAATTTCAGTTTGCAACTTGCGAGCCCCCTCCAAAAAATAAAGACCCCCTCTTTCTCTACCAATGCCAATTGTCATCTTCGTTTGATTGTCCTGAAATACACAACCAGAAGATGAAAAAGTTAATGAACAATTAAGTTGTTTTGTAAGTTTACTGATAGAAAGGAGGTTATTAGAAAGTGTATGAGCAAGTAAAACCGAAGACATGGACAGAGTGGGTGAAAAAGAGACATCCCCAGCTCCAGTGATACACACATGTGTACCGTTAGCAACTTGAAGTGATTTAATATGTGGAGTGGTGATAGAGTCAAGTGTGAAAGGAGTGCAAGTAAAATGGTCAGTAGCTCCAGAGTCGATCACCCAAGTATCAGGTGCAATGGAGGCAAATGATGGGCCAAATTTACCTTCCTGAGGAGACACCCAAATCACATGAGAGGCAGAAGAGGGAGCAAATGTACAGTAGCAGTTTGGACCTGTTTCTTGTTTCTTTTCTCGGCTTGCTTGAGTGTGAACCACTCGGGATATCCATGTTTCTTCCAACACTTATCCTCTATATGTCTAGTGCCTTGACAAAAAGTGCAATGGTCAACAGTCGAGGTAGAGGCTGCTGGTCGGGAGTTAGGGCGACTGGGATTCTTGACAATAAGAGCAGAAGGCTCAGGGTGGGCTTCGGTTGTCCCCATGGTCATCTGCCTTTGTTCTTCACGTCAAACTATTGCAAAAACCTCCTAAGGCTTGGAAGAGGTGATGTCGACAAAACTCGTCCCCTCACTTGATCCAAAGAGAGATCAAGCCCCGCAAGAAAAACATACACCCTATCTTCAGCTGTGCGCTTGTTTAGCTTCTCAACATCATTAGGTGACTCCATATCATTTGGCCTTCGATAATCAAGTTCCTTAAAAATAGAGTTCATCTCATTATGATACTCAACAAGTGGTCGTCCTCCTTGGCGCAACTGAAATGACCTCTTCATTAGTTCATACACCTATGACAAATCTGAAACATCAAGATAACTTCGCTTCACTGCATCCCACACCTCCTTAGCTGTACCATATTGTACAAAATGAGGCACTAAATTATCTGCCATAGAGCTAATAAGCCAAGACTTAACCATAGCATCCTCAGCCTCCCATTTCTCGAAAGTGGTTTCATTTTCTACAGGTGCAACTTTCTTTCCAGTGATGTATCCCTTCTTCTCCCTGCCTGCAACATACATCTCCAAAAACTTGGACCAAACACGATAGTTACTACCATCCAATTTAATACGAGGAATAGATGAAGATTCATGAATAGTCACTGGAATATCCTGATTTTCACCCATTTTATCCACTGCACAACTCACTCAAGCCTTCAACACCAATTAGTCTTCACAACTCAATCTCCAAACGAGTGCCACACACGATAGTTATCACAGACAACAACAAAAAAAGTTGAAATATCCTAACAAAGAGCGATCCGAGCATTCAGTCCCAACAAAGCAAAATCCTCACAAAAAGTGAAATAACCAAGCCAAAAACAATCCCAAACAAGATACGAAAACAACCACTTTTCCCCAAAACGAGACTCACCGAGCAAACAAAGGTCACCGGAGCAATGACGGAAGAAAAGAGATCGTAGCTTAGTCTAGGAAGGCCCGTCACTCGATTTCGTGGCGAAGGAGGCGTAAAAACGAAAAACTCGCTACACCTCGCAAATCTCGAGGTCGCTTAGAATCGGGTTGATCGAAGGTCCACACGAGGTCGCCGTCGATTGGGATTGGTCGAACAGTGGTCGCATGCATCTGGGCTCACGGAGATGTCACCAAGTCGATGGGTGCCCTTTGGAAAGAGTTCTTATTTGGGATAGATGCTACAATAACTAGGGTTCACGCTTTCATTTTCGCGCTCTGATACCAAGTTACATTTTGAAAAATCTCTTCATTCATATTGCAATTGAGTATATATACAATGTACAAATATCAACTTATAAATAATATACAATTTGGTCCCTAACAATTCTAAGTGAGCACTCTAGTATAGGACTTATATTCAACTCGTACACATCTTCTCCCAAGATTCCTATTTTTCATATTCTTTCATCTCCCAAACATATACACAACAAGCAAGACAACTAGTCATCATGGCAACAGACAGGCAATTCCCAAGAACAACAAGATAACACCAATGCTTCGGGTTTACAGCGTCTATCTTCAACATCTCAAATGAATTATTGGCGACGACAAATGACACGATGAATATCTTCAAAAAGCAAGGGTTCAAAACCGTCGTCGCATTCACTCATCCAATGAGGTCTCCCATTCACCGGAACTCCCAGTGGAGAGCGTCTCTTTATTTCTATGAGGCGCTTCCCCTATGCTCCTCCACTCATTGCTTCCTAAATTGTATATTTGGACTTCTGATCTTAATATCTGAATTGGAGTTTTATAGTTATCTTCATAAGCTATCTTGATCACCTTGTACTCTTTAGTATCTGGATGGAATCCAAATCCAAATACGACGCTCTCATGTTCGAATGTTGATTTCATCGATTTGGGCCGCATTATATAGTCCCTTGTAAACGAATTGTGCATGTAAACAGAGTTAGCTAAGAGAGAATCGATTACACGACCCAATCACCGAATCACAACAAATTTTGGCATGGAATCAGCAAAGGGACTATCAAATCTTGTCACTTTTGTACTGTCACGTAAATCGGAGAATTCAACGAAGTAAAGTCTGTTCCTAATGGGAGAATCGCAGTGAAAAATAAGGCACCTCCTTCGAGAAATCAATGATCGAGACAGTAGCATGCATGTAAGCAAAACTTAGATCGCGAGACAAGAGGTTCCATGATCGACAAGCAAACCTGAATTGGAAAACAGATCTGATTGGCAGCCTAGAGAGTAAATCGACAGCTAGGTCATGCGGCAAACAACTGAAACGCTCTTCTTCTTTTTTCTCCTCGTTGTGGGGCTTACTTTTCTTGATTTCTCTTTGGAAATCCATGGTGCGGATTGATAAAACTTACAAGAGACAGATTGGTGGAAGAAATTACGACTAAGCCCTACTCAGAGAAGTCCAGTGAGTATGATTAATAGGAACGGAGAATTGCAAAAGGCGAGTGGGGTTGGAAGTCTAGTAGGAAAAGGAAATTCATGGCGGTTACTTTTACGAAGGTGGTGATTAGAACAATTCATAATTGCTTGATATTATCACAAATTCACAATGGGATGCTTTTGAATTTTTTACAATGAGACACTTTTCCATCCGTTAATATACCTTTCATTTAGATTTTAAAAAATATATAAAAAATACCTTTCGATTGCAAAAAATAAAAATAAAATAATAATAATAATAATAAAACAAAATAAAACAACATAAAATACCTTTCATTGACATGTTTTTTCACACAAAAAATGATACATTTCTAATGCTGGAACTGTGTTAAAGTTTTAGCGCTTGACATGACGACTATCTCTTATTGTCATGTGGTAGCAGGGTTCACTTACCATCCTATATACTGTTTGCGAAGATATCATTCCTACCTTTCACACAAACAATATTACTCCTCCCATCCCGTAAAAATAGTCCCAATGTCTATTTTTGTTTGTCCCAAATTATAATCTCACTTTCTTAATTAATTTATTAGTTGTCAGATATATCCCTATTTAATGTGCATTGTTATCAATATATAAGAACAATTAAAGTTGAATAATAAATATTTGAAATGGTATATTAGGTAAAATACTTATAAATATTACTTTTCTAAGAATATTAATTGATATTTCTTAATGCTTGTGAAAATAAAAGTGGAACCATCTTTACGGGACGGATGGGGTATTTTTATTGTAACTAGTTTTCCTCACATGTGTTGCAAGTTTTCATGTACATGATAAGAAAAAAACTTTATATTTTAAAATTTCTATAATATGAAATTCATTTAAGAAAACGTTTACTTGAATTATTTACGACACATATAAAATTATAAGTTAGTATAATAATTACAACATATCGTACCAAATATTACCTTATTATTATATATAAGATAAGATATGCAATATTAAGGCATTATATAACTTATTTAAGAGATGGAGATATTTATTTAAGTCAAGTGTGTCAATTTAGTTATTTTTTTATTAAATTTATTTGAAATATTATCATAAACTTCAATTGATAGTAAATTACTTATAAACGACGATTTATGTCTGGTATGTAGTTATTTAGTCTTGAGAATTTTAAGTACACAAATAAATAACAATTACAAACAAGAAATTGCATAATGTTATCCTAATTTCAAAGAGTATACTAACATAACTCTAAAAAAAATAAAAAAATAAAAAAAATCCTAACACTAATTTGTAGACGCAACGTTCAATACTGTCCGTGGATTCCGTTCATGCACTATTCTAGAAAAGTTGGTGGTAGTAAACCACGCTATGGTGAAATATAATAATATAATGTATGAAAAAACTGTGACTCCTCTTAACTGGTCTTCAGTGCAAACCTGCCTTTTGGTGGTGTCCATCATGACCCATCATCAATTCAGCATGTACTGGAAAATTGGAAATGCCAATGGTTAAGAGGAAAATAGAATGATTTGGTGCTACTGCTAATTAAACCTTTTAAGGATTTAAGAAATGCTGATACATTCAATTTAGATTTTTAAAAATTTTCCAAAAATGTAGATTCAATTGGAACTTTTAAAAAGTCTCAATAATCCTCCAGGTATTCAAGTAATCAAGTTACTTATGGCCTTTTAAGATTACATTATCAATGAGAGGATGAGGCTTTTATAAACTTTTTTTTTTTTTTAAAGAAAAATATGAAACATCTTCAAAAGTCAAACATGTCAAAATCTATGATAATTGATATCAATTGTTCAATTGGACCAACATGCGCGATTTCCTCCCGAAATTTCCAGGAAGGTTCGTGGTGACAAAAATGATGTGATCGATGAGCCTTTGTCGTGGTGTACCCGTGAAAATAAAAATAAAAATAAAATTTCAAAACAATTACAAACATTCGTGTCATTTTATAGATGGGCTGGCTGTTAGGTAAATAGTAAAGCTTATTAGCTCAATAAGGATCTAACGTATGAAGTCTGTGCTTTCAAAATCTATCATTTTATTTTTGGCATTTTGATTTAAAACGAAAATATAATAATATTCTTCTATTTATATTAAAAATTAAATAAATAATATTTATAATTGAGTATATAATATTTAAATAAGTACAAATTAGTCTCTAAAATTTGTTTATTATTATAATTCAAATTTTAAAATTTAGATAAATTAAATTTAATTTTGATAAATTGATACAATAACTTTTTAAATTTTACAATTTCGTCTTCATCTTCAACACACATCCTACTAGCCCCACCCCCATCCCCACCACCAGTATTCTCGTGTGACCAATAGCTAGTGGTGGTTTGTGCTGATCTTTGCTCGTGGTCGAAGCACTAGCACAGTGGTTTCCTACAAACATTATTAGCGGGTGGACAAGTGGTGGAGGTGGAGTGTGGATATTGAAGATGAAGACTAACTTTTATAATTTGGAAAGTTTATTACATTTATGTAATTTTTATAGCATTAATTTATTATTATTATTTAATTTATTCAAATTTTAAAGTTTCAATTGTAATAATAAATAAATTTCAAAGACTAATTTATACATATTTATATATTTTGTACTCAATTGTAAAATTCATAATTGACTTTTATAATAAAACATTAGATTAATGATCAAAATGCCAAAGGTAAACGATAAGTCCAATGGGTATAAAAGTGATGTGGATTTGTTGGATAATTTTCTTTGAGGCGCAACATTTTCTCAAACAAACAGCCCAAAAGCCAGGCCCATTATGAATCGTGGCGGTAACCCTACATTTCCCAATATCCACGACCTGTGTTTCTACCGCGGTTTCTAACCCCAACACTCGCCCGCCCATAGTTGTCTTCTCCGGTTACTGCTACTCTGCATTCCCACCGGCTTAGTCTCACTCCCAAGGAGACATTAAAGAAGTGGAAATATTTATGAAACCCCTGAAAGAATTAGAACAAAATTAACATAAAAAATAGACGAGCAGTCTGCAAATGCATCCAACCACAGACGACCAGCCACAGCCACCACCACCGCCGGAGCCGTCGTCATCCGCCGAGGAACTAGATCAGATAGCCAAACTTGTGCACCAGCTACTGCAGCCTACTCTCTCTATCACCTCCTTCACATCGAGATGGCAAGGCATTCGATCAAAGCTGACTTTTCTGCAATCGGTACTTTCCGAAATCTCGAACTCCTCTCACTGGTCCGACAACTCTCTACTTGGTACTCTCCTCCCCGATCTCCTCTCCACTCTCCGCCGTATCGAAACGCTGTGCAGTCAGTGTTGTAACCCTTCGTTCACTCCGGGAAAGCTCCTTATGCAATCGGACCTCGACATGGCGGCCGGTTGGTTGTCGAAGCAAGGCCACGATCTCGAATTGCTGTTGAGGTCTGGAGTGCTCGATCAGTCTACGGCCATTGTTCTCTCTCGCCCGATTGTAAATGCTCCGAAGGAGGACCTCTGTTTCTATGTGAAGGATTTGTTCACCAGGCTTCAGATTGGGGGTTTTGAGTTTAAGCGCAAGACATTGGATTCGTTAATTCAGCTACTTTCAGAGGATGAAAAAACTGGTGATATTGTTGCTAAAGTGGGGAAATCGAGCTGCTTGATTCAATTGCTTGATCCTATTTATCCTGATTCTGTGCGAGAATTGGCTGTTATAGCAGTTTCAATGCTTGCTTCAACAAGCGATTCTTCGCGGAAATGTGTGTTCGAAGAAGGGGCTTTGGGTCCATTGTTGAGGATCATTGAAGGTAGTACTATGCCTCTGAAAGAAAAAGCTGCCATGGCTGTGGAGTTCATCACTGCTGATCCTGATAACGCTTGGGCAATCTCTGCCTATGGAGGTGTTTCCATACTTACAGAATTATGTAAATCTGGCTCTGTTACAGCTCAATCATACTCAATTGGAGCTATAAGAAATGTTTGCTCAAACAAAGATATTCAAATCGCATTAGCAGAAGAAGGAGCCATCCCTGTTTTGGTTCAATTACTCGTTTGTGGGATCCCTCCAGCTCAAGAAAAAGCTGCTCACTGTGTTGCCATTTTCGCTTCCTCTGGTAGGTATTTCCAGAGTTTGTTGTTACAAGAAAAGGGTTTGCAAAAGTTGCTACATTTGCTTCATGAGTCATCAAATCCCGATACAATAGAATACGTATTGCATGCAATTTATTCGTTATCAGATTCCAATTCAAGCCACCAGACTTTATCAGGATCAACAACATTTATAGTACACATAGCCGAGCTTGTGAAATACGGTAGCACTACATTACAGAAGATGTGTGCTTCATTGTTAGCTAACTTATCCATAAGTGATGGTAATAAGAGAGCTATTGGTGGGTGTATGGGTTCATTAGTGAAGCTAATGGAGTTGGTAAAGCCCGATGGATTACAAGAGGTTGCAACGAATGCTTTAGTTTCGTTATTATCAGTGAGCTCAAATAGGAAAGTGTTTGTGAGAGATGAGAAGAGCTTGATGAAGCTTGTACAAATGTTGGATCCCAAGAATGATGTGATTTCAAAGAAGTTTCCCGTGGCAGTGGTGGTGGCTCTCACTTCTGGGTCAAGCAATGGTTGTCGAAAGAGGCTGATGACGGCTGGTGTTTTTGGTCATTTACAGAGATTAGCTGATTTGGATATTGTTGGAGCTAAGAAGGTTTTGCAGAGACTTTCTGGCAATAAGCTGAGTAAAATATTTACCAGGTCGTGGAGGGAATGACGACACTACAACGACCTTGCTTGACAGGATTTCATACATGAGAAAGCTAATTCTGCACAGGTAACAATACACTTTAATTTAAACACTAAACTGGTAACTTAGTTGTTTTATACTGTAGTTGAAAAGGAAAATACAATGTGTTTGTTGTTAAATTAATCGTTAACGGCGTGAATACAGTTTTAGGATGTATTCTTGTTTGAGCGTGCTTAATTAGTCGTGATTCGGCTGCTTCTTTTCACTTGTAATAGAGAGCTCGAGTTGAATTTCCTCTTGTGGTTTAGTCTCATGTTATTTGGTGAACTTTTTTCTGTGTAAAAACTAACTTCTACTAAGTTCTGTTGTTGAGTCGAAGTCAAACTTCAATCTGAATTACACTTCCACACCTACTAATTATTATTGACACATTCATTCCGCCACTCTTTAAGCTAAAACTAAATTTTCATATATGTCTACCCAAATACACACCAACAGAAATGGCCAAAAACTATGAAAATAGCAATATGTATATATAGTTTACAGATTCATATAATAAAGCAACTATTCAATCCAAAACAATACAACAGAGAAAACTCTGACCACTCTAAAGTTTAAAACATGATTTGTCACAAACTCACACTCTCACTCTCAAGCTCTTTCAGATAAATTTTCGTAACACAGTCTTAACAAGATGATCTGCAATTATTTCGTTGGTCTTCTCTGTAGGATGAAATGCGTCCCAAAACACGTATTTGCTTGCATCTGTACATGTTAACAGATTATACCGATCACAAGCATAGCCCATCTCAAACATCCCCGTGGCACAACACGCCACTGCCGAGACATCAAATCCTGCAAAAATCATTTACCCATTATCAAATCCCTCAACTAGATATGACCAAAGAAGAGAGATCAAAATACGGTACAGTAATACTTAGAGAACCAAAACATACCGTATAATGATGGTTTCTCGATTATTTGCAGCATAAGGTAATAAGGATTAGAGAACACCAGTTGAATCCCTAGTAGTTCTTTGTTTAGCTGCACTACTAACTTACTCAGCTTCTGATTGAAGCTCTTAGCAACTATGTTATAACTCTCTGCACAGGCACTTCCACCTGCTAAATTTTCTGCTCTTTCCAATGGCATGCATCCCATTGGAGGAAGCCCTCCAAGAGAGATTTTACGTGCCCCGAGACTGTAAAGATTTACGATAAAATTTCTAGCTATCCCAACTAGAAATACTTGGTACTCGTCTACATTGTACTGTGACCGTCTCCTCGGAAGTGTGTAATAATTTTCAAGAAAGTCGTTGGTTCCAATGCTCGTCATGTATACTGCATTTGTCGTTGTTTCATTGGCCTTTTGTTCTCCAAGATAGGCTTTTAGTTTCTTCTGATAGTCCTTGAAGTATTCTAACTGCTTCCAAAAAGGTATCACACCCTGGAAGTAGTTTAAAATTACTCAGGCATCTTCTGCATGTCTGATATGCAATACTGTTGTATAAAATTTTGAGATTTGGATGCTTAGTTTTGATCAATATCCAAATTTGGGTACCTTAATGTGCCCACATCTGATGTGGTGTGTATGAAAGCAGGTGTAGTTTCATTTCATACACGCTACTTCAGATTTGGCTACATCAGATTTGGATACGTCAAGGTATCCAAATTAGGTACATGATCAAAATTATTTCGATGCTTTCAAGGAAAACTTACTAGCACATCAGAAGTTGCATTGTCATAACCAGTACCAGCAGACGCAAAAGTGACTCCAACAGCAAAATCTGAAATATTGTACTTAGGATCCAAATAAGCTGGAACAAATGGCCTAACACCAAATGCCTCCGAGATGAAATCAGTGGGGACTCGACCGTTTGAGAAACGACCGGTTGGCTTGCTCCCATTGAAATCTCGACCGTATGGCTCAAAATTGCTTCGAGCGATTGTTGGAATGTTGTTGTTGTTTCCAGCGTCGACCGATGAATCTCCAAACACGATTATAGCTGGAACTTCTGCACTTGTTTTCGCTATAAGCAGTAAGAAAAGCCAAAGTTATACGTGTACTTTAGAAGCCATTTTCTAGTTATTTTTCCCTTTCCGGTTTTCCTCTGTTTATAGAGAATTAAGCAGTGGTGGAGGCTTGAAGGGATGGAGATATATAGCATGTAGTACCCCGTGATGGAGTTTAATTGATGACACGTACTGTGAATTTTTAACTGCGTTTGTTGGAGGTTTTATTACCAGTAGTTGGGGACTTACTTGCAACGAGAGACTTTCAACGAAAATTTAGGATTAAGTGCTACATAGTTACTTCTTAATTTACTTCACGATGAGAAAATGATGAAGATAATTCGAATTTTCATGAAAAGTATTCTTAGTATCATGAATATTTTAATCGGTATCACAAAAATCTGCGGCATCAAATTATATCAAATTATGATACTGGGTATGTTTGATAGAGAATATAGTAGATTAAAACAATTTTATGCGTGGTTGAAAGTGGTATTAAGGGAGGCAAAAAACAAAAACAAAAAAAACAACACCACTCCTATCAAGTCTATCGCATAAGAGATGGATTGGTGGAAAATCAAAGTTGAGAAAAATGATTTTAATTCTAAATTGTAGCTAACATAATCCATGCCCAAGACATTTGAAATGTATCGAGTCCCAAAATTTTAATTAGCTCGTTGAACTTTAGTTTACTGAAAGTTTACCATTTTTTGACCCTTAGTATCCAAATCCTAGACCTTGTGAACTATAAATTATGGAAGACAAGATTTGAAAACCTACATTGATTCATCTTTAACCACTTAAACTTACTAATTATGGAAGACGACATTTTTAAACTTCCTAAGTTTGCAACCTAATACTATTATAATCACACTTTACTCCCAACCCCCCACCGAAAAATTAAGGATTTGTTTTGACAAATTGGGCTTCATTTAAAGCTCTCATCAGAAATGGAGGTGGGACTTGAACATTCTGCGTACCAGTTTTCATTAATGTCTCGTGGGATCATGGCCATCTTGTCCCATCAATTTCCAATTTTCCATTGAGGCCATGGAAATGTTTGAAATCGTGTACCTTTGTTGCACCTTTTGTTGTTAAGCACATGAGGCGATGACACGTGTCGTGTTCTCATTAAAATTATCACTTAATTTTATTTTTAATCTATTTATAATTTTCAAATATAAATGACTCTAAATATTGTAGATGATAACGATTAACAACATTCAACTTACACACTTATATTATGCTTGTATATTTCGATGATAACGATTAACAACGCTCAACTTACGCGCTTATGATGTGTTTGTAGAAGATGTTCTGTTTAATCTATTTATAATTTCCAACTATAAATGACTCTAAATATTGTTGATGATAATGACTAATGAACCTCAACTTACGTATGATGTGGTTGTATATTTCGATGATAACGATTAACAACGCTCAACTTAAACACTTATAATGTGCTTGTAGAAGGCGTTCTTTTTAATCTATTTGTAATTTCAACCTATAAATGACTCTAACTATTGTAGATGATAATGGCTAATGATCCGCAACTTGCGTACTCGTGATGTGCTTGTAGAGGCTGTGATATGCTGTTGATACTTGATGGTTAACATCGGGCGTCCAAGCATTTTGTATATGCTATTATTATACTCTCTCTGTCCCATATATATAGTTCACTTTATTTTTTCACAGAGTAAGAATAATATTTGAAAAGTAAATTTTACAAACAAACTTCATAAAGTGTCCTTATTAAATGAATAAAAGTTATAAGTATTTTACATTTTTCAGGATATGAATGTGGTATAATTATGAAGGAATTTTAAAAAAATGTTATTAAATATAGAGAGATGATCGTATATGTGGGACATCACAAAACATAAAAGAGAACCATATATATGGGACGGAGAGAGTTCTATGTATTAGATCACTCAGACCAATTTTTGGCTGTAAAAAAAAAAGTACAAATTTAGAAAATGTCAAACGAGTTTAAAAGGTTACAATGATTTTGAACAAAAAAAAACAGAGAGAGAGAGAGAGGTTACACACAAATTGGCTTAACAAAGTCGAAAATAAAAAAAAGCAACCGAATTAAAGCAACCTGGATGATTTATGCTTGGGCGATGAGCACAATTATCAATCAAGGCCAAGGTTATTATTCTTTGGGCTTGCTAATTGAAGAACAACCATGCCAAACTGTTGCGGCCTAAATTGGTCTCAAAGTGTTAGTCTTGAATCTTTGATCAAACAGTGTCAGTTGAAGGCGCATCAACCATGTGAAAATTTTCTTATGAGACAAGAATATCCAAAATTATAAGCTGATTAACGCAAAAATTCAAAATCCTGATTTCGAGAAATAAGGATTTAATTTATGCATGGTTTGGAGTCAAATAGATCCTTGTTTGACATTTTTCTTTCCAAACCATACAATTAAACAAAAATAAATAATTATTTTCACATTCCTATATAATTTCCTTTACTTCTTAAATAAATGTTATCACATAATAATAATAATAATAATAATAATAATAATAATAATAATAATAATTTTCTTTTCAAAGAATTTTTTCAAACAAACCCTGAATAAATGCCATGCATATATAGTTGAAACTAATATTTAACTTGATTGTTAAATAACTATCTACAGGTACTCGTTAGCATTGTGATTGCATTTCTTGTGAATGACTTTACCTTTAAAATTTATGTAAAGGAGAAAAAGAATTATTAGAGAAAGATGGATCTAACAACAATATTTGTGGAATTATATGAAGACAACGAAATATAGTAAAAGGTATTTATATTCCATAAAAATATAATACATAAAATGGTATTTTGACAATGTCAAAGAATGACAATAACCAGTGCAACCACCATTTATGATGGCTTGTGCAACCACCAGAAATATAGTGGTTACACAACTCTCGAAGGTAGCTGGGCAAGATGAACACTTGTGATAGTGAGAGGTGGTGTTGTTCGTTTGATTAAAATTAAGGTTTGAGTTTGACAATTATTTTATGAATAAATTTAAAATAGCGTAGTAAATTTGGAACTAGGTTTTAACATTTTGGTAATTTGTGTAATTTCCTCTTAATATTTCGATCAATTCATTTCTTTTGAGCTTGGGACGAAGTTAGCATTTCGTTGGACTAAGTTGTCAGTAATATTTCCTCTTAACATTTTGATAAATCTAGGAAGCATACTCTTCTAGAAATATTTATGTTTAATAATGAGGGATTCATTTAAAAGGGTTGGTCAAACAAAAAATTCATTTAAAAAGACCCACATTATAAATTTTTGTGTAGATAGCCATTAGGTAAAATAAATAGAAAAAGAATATATATAATGACCATCTTGTCCTTGTCTTGATTCACCTAATTCCCAATAAATTTCTCCCGTGAATGAGCATACCAGAAAATCGGCTTCTACGCTTGGTGCCTTCTGCTGTTCGGTTCATTGGCTCATCCAAGTAAGTAATTCCAATCCAACATCATCTTGTATCTTCTTTTCATCTCTCTTTGTTTCCCATAATTGAATTTCTCATTTATTATACAATGTAGATGAATCTATATTCTCATTCCCACAAATAACCAAAATCTTGAAGAAGATTGATATTGGGCATTTGAAGAAGAAGAGAAGGTATGGTATAATCAACTATTTCATTTTCTTTCTACATCTTCACAATTATTTCTTGCTTTAATTAGGGTTTTATGTTGCTCATTTGGGTATAGCAAGTTAGAAGTCGTTATGGTGCATTAATGTCGTTATTTACTTATCTTTCTCAATATCTTTTTCACATATGTCTATAAGAAGTATAATGTCGTTACTTCTCCGTAGGTAGATTTTCCTCTTTCGTGTTGAAATAACAAATTTAATATCATTCCAATTATAATTATAACGAGTCTAATATCTTGATGGATCCTTTAAGTGGATTTTTTCCCATTGTGGTGAAATAATAACGACTGTATTGTTTTTACATATTTCTATAAGGAGTATAACATTGTTACTTCTCCGTAGTTAGATTTTTCCTTTCCTGTTGAAACAACGACGTTAATATCGTTATATGGAAGTTGATAACGAGTCTAATATCGTTATGTATTATTTATTCATTAAGTAGATTTTTTTCCATTGCGGTAAAATAACAACTTCAATATCCTTTTTCCATATGTCTATAATGAGTATAAAATGGTTACTCCTCCGTAACTAGATTTTCTCCTTTCGTGTTGAAATATCGAATTCAATATCGTTATACATACACTTATAACTAGGCTAATATCGTTGTGTATCATGTAAGTATATTTTTCGTCATTGTGGTGTAATAAAAACTTCAATATTGTTTTTACATATCTCCATAACGAGTATAACATCGTTATTTCACCATAGCTAAATTTTCACCTTTCGTGTTGAAATAACAATTTCAATATTGTTTTGTAATATGCTTGATGTGTGCTTGGAATTGTTCATATGGTTAAACCACCAAAATATATATACGAAGGTAAGTTAAAACTATGAAATGAAGATAAACAAAACGAGGCTGTCAAATTATACAAGTTAGAAGCCGTTATGGTGTGTTAAAGTCGCTCCTTGCTTATTTTCAGTTTACTTTTATTATTTCTACTACTTGAAGTAAAGCATAATAATCTGTTTTGATGGTACCATGTGATATATTTCAAATGCAAATGTAACGACATAAATATCGTTATTTGTTTTACAGAACGACGTTAATATTGTTATCTATATTTCTCAAGAATGTTTTGTTTAATAGCAGTTATGGACAATGCGGAGATGGTATGGATATCTATTTGTCATCCAGTTGAATTCGAGAAGAATACCGAAGGTGTATGGACATGGAAATATGTGGAAAATGATAAAGGAAAGACAACGCCTATGTTTGTTTCGAGAACAATTTCATATGTTGAACTATATGACAAAGTGAAGGAGGTATTGAATTTTGATTCAAGGCTATACGAAATGAAGATGGCATGCCTTGTCCCTATGGTGTGTAAAGCTCCAGCAGCACCGACCATCATTGACTGTGACAATAATGTGCAGTGGTTCATTGCAGTCTGTAGAGAGACTTTTTTGTGCATTACACTCGTAGAAAAAACTGTTGAACATCGAGAATTGGTAGATGTTGATACATGTTTATCACGGGTTGATGGTGGAGAACAACTTCATATGAATGGGGATGAAGACTTTGTGCAAATTGAGAATGTCGCGATCGATGATAATGGTGATGGGAGGTTACTACATTGGAATAATTTTGATGTTATTCAAGATTATCCCGAGAGAGATGTGGTAGTGAACAATCCATTAGAAGCCATGGATGGTGCTAACTTGATTGCAACTGAAAATCATAATCAAAATATGATAGATGACAACAATGATGGTTTGAATGCACATGAAACCCAAAGTCAAACTCTTGGAGATGGAAATGTGGCAAATTGCATAAATGAAAGCGGTAGTCGAAGTTGTAGTTTCAAGCTTTTCTTCGGTCCATTGTGGTTCATCGGTGAGAATTCCAGAAAGTTTAAATGTGAAAGTTAGACAATTATTTCCAACGAAGAAGGGTTTGATACAAAAATGTTATCTATGGCTATGGAGTGTCACTTCGAATTTAAAGTGAAGAAGTCAAATAAGAGCATATATGAAGTTGTGTGTATAGAGGATAAATGCACGTGGCGTTTGCGGGCTACAAAGTTTAAAAATTCTGATATATTTGAAGTTCGAAAATACCAAAGTAATCACACTTGCTCAATGAGTGTGCGCCGCAAAGACCACAAGCATGCGTCATATATAGTTATTGGAAACCACATCGCCCCTAAGTTTCAAGATGCTAATCGACTGTATAGACCGAGAGACATTATTAGTGACATTCGTCGGGAGTTTGGCATCACGCTAAGTTATACAAAGGCTTATATGGAGAAATATTATGCTATGGGATTGATCCGCGGAAAACCAAGTGAAAGCTATGCAAAATTGCCATCGTATTCCCATGTTTTGGAGTTACAAAATCCAGGTACAGTAACATTCATTCACACTACTAAAAAAGAACGTTTCAAATATTTTTTTATGGCTTTGGGACCAAGCATACGTGGATTTCTTAACTCAATGCGACGAGTTATTTCTGTGGATGGGACTCATTTGACTTCGAGTCATAAAGGTACTTTACTTGTAGCAACTTGTCAGGATGCAAATTACCAGATATATCCCCTTGCTTGGGCGATAGTTGATTCTGAAAATAATAAGTCTTGGGGTTGGTTCTTCGAAAAGTTGAAGTTAATCACAGGTGATACGGAGGAGCTTGCGATAATTTCCGATCGTGCACGATGCATTAAAAATGGATTTCAAAAGGTTTTTGAGTTTGCTCATCAAGGAAACTGTATGTACCACTTGCAAAGGAATCTGAAGACTCGTTTTCCACGTTGTGATATTGCACATTTGTTCAAGGCAACAGCAGAGGCTTATACAATACCAGAATTTGAGAACAATTTGGTGGCACTATTTAGTAAAGCGGAAGGAATTAGTGATTACTTGTTGGAAGAAGATTATTGTTATTGGGCTAGAGCACACTTTAGTGGAGTACGATACAATATTATGACTACAAACAATGCCGAATCGCTAAACAGCTTGTTAAAAAGTGCGAGAGAATTTCCTATAATTGGATTGATTGATTATATACGGGGAAACACAACAGAGGTGGTTCTATGAAAGACACGTCGCAGCTGAAAAATGTACCAGCGTTCTCACTCCATCCTTAGAAAAGAAAATGCTTCAAATGTATAATGAGGCAGAGGGATTGGAGGTGAAGCCGATTTCCCCCGATGTTTATGATGTTGGTGATAATTTGGAACATCACATTGTGGACTTGGAAGCACGTAGATGTACATGTAAGAAATTTGATTTGGACAAGTTCCCATGTGCACATGCCATTGCCGTGATAAGGTTTAATGGGGATAACGGTTACAATTTCTGTAGTCTATATTACAGTACTACTTATTGGAGGCAATCGTATTCCGAATTTGTGTATCCTCTGCCGAAAGAAGATGAGTGGAAAATTCCCGAGTATGTGCTGGCTAGAAAGGTCCTCCAACCATTGGTGAAAAGACAAAGTGGACGACCGTCGCAAAATAGAAAAAGATCAGCCGGAGAGTCTCGCAAGCCTCGCAAGTGTAGTAAATGCCAGAAAACAGGTCATAACCGTGCCACTTGTACAAGCCTAGTAGTTCCAGAAGATGAATGATGTTTAAGTTCCCTTTCTTCGATGTTATTCTCTCACTTTGTAAGAACTTATGCGTCTAAATTCTTTGTGTTGGGATGTCATGCTTATGTGTAATAATTTAGACATCTTTTTAGTTGGAATGGGCTTCCTATTTGTATGCATGTACTACGTAAGTGATATGTGCTGCAACTGCATATATGTCGTCATTATCGTACAGGTAGTTGGAACGACTTCTATATCGATATATCACACTTGTACATTCTGTAATTGCTTCAGGCACTAGAACGATTGTCATGTCGTTCTAACGACATGAATATCGTTATAGCATATTTGTACATTCTGTAAATGCTTCAAATGTGCATTCTGTATATGATTAAGTACTAGAACAATTTAAATGTCGTTATAACGACTTATATATCGTTATAACACATTTGTACATTCTGTAATTGCTTCAGGTACCAGAACGATTTCTATATCGTTATAACGACTTCGATACCGTTATATCACACTTGTACTTTCTGCAATTGTTTCAGGTACCAGAACGATATTAATGTCGTTATAACGACTTCTATATCGTTATATCACACTTATACTTTCTGTAATTGCTTCAGGTACTAGAACGATTTACATGTCGTTATATCGACTTATATATCGTTATAGCACATTTGCACATTCTGTAAATACTTCACATGAATACTGTAAATTCTTAAGTACTAGAACGATTTAAATGTCATTATAACGACTTATATATCGTTATATCACACTTGTAGTTTCTGTAATTGCTTCATGAACTAGAACGATTTCCATGTCGTTATAAAGACTTCGATATCGTTAACACACATATACGTCCGTAGAAGCTATACTTATAGGAAATGGTTTCGTTATCGATGATACGGTATTCATCCACCACTTCATTATTGTTATTATAATTACAGTATGTATTACTTTAAATGAGTGAGTGATAATGCAATCATACTTTAAATGATCTTTACAAGGAATTATTATTGTCTTGAGTGATTACCAAGATAATTATTTTTAAAGGATCACATTCTTAATTGATATACTACCTTGACAAAAATATTGGACACATTCACTTTTTTGTTTTAACATTTACAAATGATCATTTAATCATTTTGGTCATTTAGGCCTGTGATCATTTAAAAAATAATTATTTTGGTAATCATATCAAAACAATCACATTTTCAATCAATTAAAAATCATTGATAGCTAGCCATTATTGCATTACCACTGAATCAACACTTGTTGAGTGAGTGATAATGCAATCATACTTTAAATGATCGTTACAAGGAATTATTATTGTCTTGAGTGATTACCAAGATAATTATTTTTAAAGGATTACATTCTTAATTGATATACTACCTTGACAAAAATATTGGAACACATTCACTTTTTGTTTTAACATTTACAAATGATCATTTAATCATTTTGGTCATTTAGGCATGTGATCATTTAAAAATAATTATTTTGGTAATCATATCAAAACAATCACATTTTCAATCATTTAAAAATCATTGATAGCTAGCCATTATTGCATTACCACCAATCAACGCTTGTTGAGTGAGTGATAATGCAATCATACTTTAAATGATCGTTACAAGGAATTATTATTGTCTTGAGTGATTACCAAGATAATTATTTTTAAAGGATTACATTCTTAATTGATATACTACCTTGACAAAAATATTGAACACATTCACTTTTTTGTTTTAACATTTACAAATGATCATTTAATCATTTTGGTCATTTAGGCCTGTGATCATTTAAAAAATAATTATTTTGGTAATCATATCAAAACAATCACATTTTCAATCATTTAAAAATCATTGATAGCCACCATTATTGCATTACCACTCATTACGAAACTACAAGTGTGATATAACGATATATAAGCTCGACATAACGACATTAAAATCGTTCTAGTTCTTGAAGCAATTACGTAAAGTATAAGTGTGATATAACGGTATCGGTTGTTATAACGACATGAATATCGCTCGCACCAAGCAATTCCGTAAAGTGCAAGTGTGATGTAACGGTATCAAAGTCGTTATAACGACATGAATATCGTTCTGGTACCTGAAGCAATTACAGAAACTACAAGTGTGCTATAACGATATCTAAGTCGTTATAGCGACATTTAAATCGCTCTAGTACTTAAGCATTTACGGTTCATGTGAAGCATTTACGTATCGTGCAAATATGCTATAACGATATATAAGTCGTTATAACGACATTTAAATCGTTCTAGTACCTGAAGCAATTACAGAAAGTATGTGCGATATAACGATATAGAAGTCGTTATAACGACATGAATATCGTTCTGGTACCTGAAGCAATTGCAGAAAGTACAAGTGTGATATAACGGTATCGAAGTCGTTATAACGATATGGAAATCGTTCTGGTACCTGAAGCAATTACAGAAAGCACATATGTGCTATAACGATATATAAGTCGTTATAACGACATTTAAATCGTTCTAGTACTTAATCGTTTACAGAATGCACATTTGAAGCAGTTACAGAATGTACAAATGTGCTATAACGATATAGAAGTTGTTATAATGACATAGAAATCGTTCGAGTACCTAAAGCAATTACAGAAAGTATAAGTGTGATATAACGATATCGAAATCGTTATAACGACCTGAATATCGTTATATCACCTGAAGCAATTACAGAAAGTACACGTTTCGATATAACGGTATCAAAGTCGAAAGAATATTTAAACATAGGAATTACAATATATCATCCACATAACAACAAATACCAAGTATTCATCCACCAAAATATATAGTATATAGTGACATTACGTGTGCATCAACGGGGCCAAAATAGTGGAAAAAGGCTAAATGTTACACCCCAACAACTACTACAACAAACAACGTATGGTCTATGGGTCAAAGTCCCATGCTAGTAACTCTGCGGCAAGTTTCCTCCTCCAACTTGGTACGCAGTCAATTCGAATTGCATGAATATCCAGCTTCGCCAACAGAAATTCTATGTATTTCAAAGCCAATATCCTGATCGGCCCTACAAATTGATCATAATTTGGTAAGTGAGATCTCCAATGAAAATATAGTTGGATAGATATCTAAGTGACTTTACTAATAGACCTTACCCATTGCTTTGCTGAGGAATGTTTTTCACATCCACACATTTGAACTCCCTTGCACTGTATTGCTCATCACACATTACATGCATTTTCATGAGTAAAGGGATAATCTTTTGGAGAGGCTTCGTCCACTCTTGAGTCACTGCCTTGTACACATGACCTTGCAAACTGTCAAACCTGGATATTGTACGCTTCTCCAAGTCAATTTCAAATGTGACCCAATGGTTGTCCATGCAACATGGAAAATACAAGTATTTGCACTCTTTCCATGGTCTTGACCGTTCCGGTGTTTGTCCATTGACATAGTTCAACAATGCTGATGTGTCAAATGTGGGCTCCCTGGACTTTGGATTCTTTTGTATTTCATCATAAGCCTTTTTCACAAAGTAGCAAAACCACGAATCCATGATGCAACAGTCTTGCCGAAACAGATTTGGGTATTTCGAAGCCCGAACACGAATTTGATATAATGCCTCGTCCACAATCTACATTAATTAAGTATTTAGTTAACGAAAACAATCTAATGGACCATAAAGCAACTGAGTTTCTTATACTGACCTCATCTCCAAGCCAACCATCAGTGTCCAACAATTGTTTCATCCACTTGCCTTGCACATCATGGTACTGAAATTTTACCATATCCCTGAGCAAGAAACCATACCAATATAAATCAGATCATTTGAAATTAATATTCACATACAAGCATATCTCTATATATTATGTTCATATACGTTGCATGTGTAGTTTTATCCCACTCATCGAGGGCCTCGAGCATCGCAGGATCTACTTCTCGATATGGGTCATATACTCCAACATCACACAACTTTCTCTTCTTTGTTGGGTCTATGTACGGAGACTCCAATAAGGGTGCTTTTCTTTTCAAACGATATCCACGCCTTTTTGGTGATCGACACATAATAGTTAGATCATGTACCCTATTGCCTGAAGGTTGCAAAGACTATACTCAGTTCAAATTTAATAAATGAATATACAAAGATGCACATAGCATATATGTCTGCATATCGTCACCCGATTTGTCTTCAGCATCCTCAACTATCACAGGAGTCACATGATCAATACAAGTTGGCATTCTTTTCTCCTCATTTTGTACACCATCACCTGGAGGTTGAACTAGTTTACACAAACTATCAAACTTAACACAGGTACACTAACAGATTCACAGCACATTGCATTATTTGCATACCGTTGTCCGATTTGTTCTCTTTCTCCCCAACCTTAAAAGGAGCCACATCATCAACAGGCTGTAATCTCCTCATGTTGTATGCCATCCCCTACCGAAAGCAAAACTTATATTTAGATCAATTCAAACACAAGTCCACAAAAGAAGCACATTATGTTCTCAATTTGCATACCTTCACATTTTTCATTCTCATTATCATCGGCTCTCATTGGGCTCATGTAAGCAGGATCCATTACTTCATCCCTTTGTTGTACAATGTCACCTGGCAGTTGTGAAAAATAGAGTCACTAAGTATTCATCACTAAGTATTCAAATAAAAGTATATAAGACAAATACACATTATAATGGCATGTCATTATATTACCGAATGTACGTTTTCTCCTTTCGTACACCATAGCCGATGTCACATCATTCTTTGCATGCTCCGTATTTTCATTTCCTTGTTCTCCTTCGATTTTTTTGTCATTGGTCGTCTCTTCATTCTCTTCTAATAGCCCCTCATCATTAAACTTCTTCATCAGATTATCAAGCCCACCTTCTTCCCTATTTCTCGTCTCCGGTGGAACCTTCGATACATCATCGACTATACTTGGTAGCATCACGATCAATTGCGCATTTAACGAAATTTGTCCCCTCATGATAACCTGTCGATCTTGTACTCTATACGATCAAGTCTCATCACAATTTTTTCCATCTCCCTCTTCACCACATCTCCCACCACATCTCTCACCAAATCTCTTATATTTTGGTCAACCAGTGGTGATGGATACTGAGGTACTGTTGGAGCATGTCCGTCATGAGAACTGGATGGATTAGCATTTGTCTCATGCTCGTCTCCCTCGTGATGTTGGGAGGCAGTGTTATCTTCTTCCTCACAAAATGGAAACTCTTTCCAATAGGCCATCTGTAGCTCAGCTTCATTCGGGAGCAATGTCGATTTGACCTCTAACTGTACAGATGTTAAGTGTATACAAAAAATTTAATCTTCTAGAAGAAAATATACGGACTTTCTACCGACTAAACATAAATATGAAATGCAATATACCTCTTTCGATTCTAGAATCAAGTTAATTTTAGCAGCTGCCACCCTCTTGTTAATCTCCCAAGCCAACATTCTAGGAATTACATCCATGTGTCCTGTAGCAAATATATTTCCTAGAGTTGGAATAGCTTCAAATGCCCAGACCTACAGTAAAGCAAGTATTATAAATTCATCGAAACATAATTTCATATAATTTCATGTATAAAATACAAGTTACTTATTGGGTACATACCATTATAGCAAGAGGAAAACCATGTAGCGAATATTTAGATTTTGGACCTTCCACTATGTCAGTCATATCACGTTTGAGTATCTTAAGCGTGCACTCAAATGATAGTTTTCCCCAAGGATATTTATTAAATTTTTTCTCATCCTCTACCAAGTCAAACCACCACAAACTCAATCTGGTCTTGTCCTCTGCAGCTAGCACGACATAAGCCAAAATAAGAATGAGTCCCAACTTGTACCTATCTCCATTGTCGTCACAAGTTTCAAAGACATCATATACATCCGCATTCGCTTCTGCTTTCTCCTCCGTGCTAAAATATTTCTCCATAAGTGGGGATTCTATTCCTAAAGTTTTGTCGACGTCTTCAACCCCACCTGCATTTAAGCCCGTGACTAGAACAAATTCTTGGATGCCAAACCTTATAGGTTTATTTCCAACAATAAACCAAGCTTCTTCCTTCTGGCTGTTCTTCGCCGAACGCACTATCAATTGATGCACAATCTGTGATGCCAATTTAATATTTTTAAGTTTTAGCAATTGCGAGAAACAACTTTTTCTTAACTTGGCTTTGTGAGTTTTGTCCAATTTCGCTGCATTAATCGCTCGCACCATTTTCATATTGCATCGGTTACTGATCGTGACAGCATCGCCTGTATATTCAACATCGGTACCATATCGTCTCTCCATATTACTACAACATACAAAACAATTCATATTGAATAAGGACATATTCATTTCTCCATCTCCCTCTTAATTACAGATTCAAAAATAGACAAGTCATAGTAGATGCTCTTATGCTAAAAGATAGCCCTTTATTTTCATTTACAACAATTCATATTGAATAAGGACATATAAGGAAGTGAAGAATTTAAGTATATACGAATAAAGAGAGTTAACTATATTTTGGATTGGACAAAAAAAGAAAACAACCTTTTAATAAATACCTTGAACCTCTCATGAGAACGAACCGAAGTTCATCTTTCGGTAAGCCCAAGTTCATCCTCACAAGAATTAAATATAAATTTAAATCAAGTTGAGGGAAAGTGAATACACAAACATGTGAATTGTGCAGTGCAATTGCCACACCTATAAAAAATTATTGTAACTAGATCAATTAACTTCAATATAAGTTCCCCTGAAGATACTTTTCCACTCCCCTTCTGTTCCCCATGTAGCGCAGTCTTGTTATCCTCATTATTGATGTGGGCCAATAAAATTTCTCCGTATACAAATGTGTAGAAATGCCTTATTCTATCAAACCCAATGGAGGGCGGAGAATAAGAGTGGATACTCCTCATATTATATTTTTATGCTACACGCAACGTTCCATATTATTACAACTCAATATGCCTTTGCAAGTTACTAATTTTACCCAAACACAATCCTATGTTGTGTTTCAATACCAAAACTACTAGGACATCTCCAATGCACATGCAACCTTCAATTGCCAAGGATATAAAATATTTTGATGATTTTAGAAATATCTCACCAATGTGTGCACACAAACAACAAATCGTAACGCAAAACTATATATTTCGATTTTGTAAAGAAGAATGATTCAGGAAAAATCAAGGGCATATAGTTCAGCGTGAATACAGATAATTTTTCTTCATAATTTCCACTAACACATTTATCAATAAGAAGGACATCCCAGTATCAGTTGATTCTATCTAGGAACTCAATGAAACAAATCAAAACATCGAGACATCCCAATCACAAAATGATGCACTATGCACCTTGAAGTGATTCTTCAATTGGTTTCAACCTAAACTCATAAATTTCTAACCTGAATGCAATGCAAATAGGCTGTGTACCACTCAGGAATTCCATGATGACAGAGTTTGACTAAAAAGATGGAGGAAAAAAAAAACCCTGACATAATACAGGTACATAAAACAACTAAAATGAGGACAGAGGTGAGGCAGAAAAACATAAGGCTTCCAGGAAATTAAGATATAACAATCAATCACATGTCCTCTTTCATTGATGAACCTTGCCTGTAAGATCTCGGAGATGAGAACTCAATGTCATTATGACGTATAGCTAGAAAATTAATATTGTGTGAGCTAAGATTCTAATAGTAAAGCATGCTCACAAGTAATGCTCAACTAGGGTTGTATGTTCACAATCATTCATCACTCGTAATGTTCTATACTTACAAACCAAATAGATCGAAACTAGAGAAGAAACTAGTGACGGAAAGAAAACCCTGATGTACTATCTCAGTTCTCACAGGCCGATTTTTACCTTGAATTGAAGCTTCAACTGGTGAAATACAAGGAAGAGATCGAAGCCACGGTGGGAGGAAGAACTCGAAGAGGAGCAGCGCGAGAATCAACTCGAGGAGAAGCCGCAAGCGCGAGGAAAAACTCGAGACGAAGAACGAAAGAATTGGGGTGGAATTGTTTTGCCCTAATTTGAAATCGTTTTGCCCTAATTTCGAATCCCTTTTGCCCTAATTTGATGGAATGGTTTGATTTGTCTGCTGGCCTCTGTGTGGACGGTGAAGTGGTGAAAATGGAGGGTGAAGAAGGGTGAAAGGTGACTTAAATGATGGAGGGTAAGGTGGTCTTTCAATTTTTAAATTGTTTATATTTAATTTTTAGTAAATAATATTGGTCAAAGGCTATTTGTACAAAAGTTTTGTGTGGGAAGTCTAGTTGATATAATTTCCCTTTAATAATTCAAAAGTAAGGTAAAAATCGCTTAATTACACAAACCATGTTTTGTTTTATAACTGGGTGATCCACAGTACAAAGATGGGGATAGGCTTATCCCTGATGATGTCTTCCACAGTGTTACCCTCGACTTGCCTGCCTAAGGACACACCAGGACCTCTCATTCTCTTCGTGGTCCCACCTAAAGACGCTTTGGGAATTCAGGTCGAGATGAGCACATATCTCTCTCTCTCTCTAAAGCTTGGCGCTCCATTCCATCATGCCAAGTGCCACTAGTTGGCTAGTCCAATACTTCATAAACCTACCACCTTCCATTATAACATATTGTGTCCATTAGGTGCAGGCAAGCATTCGACTCAAGGTCTTTCCTTTGAGGTCACATAAGAACTTGAAGGCACGGGGACTAGTGAACTTGTAATTATTGCCACCCAATCTCGAAGACCAACTAATTGAAAGCCCAGAGCAAAGACCATGATTGGTTATTAGAGCAAATGTCAATCACTAGCCGACTGAGGACAAGGCTCTAGCTTTGTGCCCGGTCTGAGGACGTAGCCTGCCCAAGGAGTAGGATCGAGCTCTATGTTCGGCCAATGACTTAGCCACCCAAGAAAATGGGCTCGAGCACATAGCATGGTCCTCAGGGACAGATCCAGGACAAAACTTGAGCTAGAGCAGCATTGATTGTTGATTGTCAACCGTTGACCGTTAATAGTTGTCGTAGATTGGCCATTGTCCATCAGTGAATGTTAAAGGTTGATCGTCAATAGCGATATTTAATTAAATGATATTAAAAGTTTAATTGATGATGGTTGATCGTCAAATCAACCAATAAAATTAAGTCTCATATGTATACAGAAATGATCAGGCACCAACATTGGTGCCGTAATTACGGCACCAAATTACGGCACCAACGATTGCATTTTCGGGTCGATCCGACCTCCGTTTTGAAATCCGGGACCAGATCTTGAATCAGCTCGGCGATGGAGAGTTCCAGGAATTTTTTGAATTTTTTCCCGCGATGCCGTAGCCGCCGTGGCCACCGGTCAAAGTTTTGGCACTATTTTTGGCCCAAAATAGTGCCAAAACTTTGACCGGTGGCCACGGCGTCGCCAGAAAAAATTCAAAAAATTCCTGGAACTCCCCATTGCCGTGCTGATTCCAGATCTGGTCCCAGATTTCAAAACGGAGGTCGAATCAACCTCGAAAATGCAATCGTTGGTGCCGTAATTACGGCACCAACGTTGGTGCTTGATCATTCCTGCATATGTCTAACTTAAAAACCAACCAATAATTATTATTTTTTCATGAAAACAATTCTTTATTCAAATAATAGCAACAAGAAACCGCCATATTGAGATCTATCCAAATGAATTATAACAACTAGACTTGTTAGATTAAGTTGTTAGTGTAAAATTTGAGAAAGCAAAGCCGATAAACAAAAGCTTAGAAGTTTTAGAAAAAGGCCCATAACCTATCCCTATTTCTGTGTCATCTTCAACCTCTCTACAACTTCTTCGTGTTCCTTCCTTACGTCGTCCTCAACCTCATTGAATTTGCAACTTTTTTGTGTTCCTACCTTAGCAATTGGTGATTGAGAGATGGATATGGCAGTGGCGGATCCAGCACGAGCAGCCGCGCGAGCTCGCCAAGTGCTAATCTGTCCATGCTACCCCTTTAACCCAGTTTAGATCGACCATAGTTAGCATTTCCGAGGTATCCCGACTTTTGGCGAAGCAAAATTGAGGTTGGTCAGGCAAAATTGAGGTTGCCTGTTAATGGTGGGGAACATTGGTCTTTAACCCATCAATCATCGTCAAGCGAGCACAACTACATTCCCATTCGATGTGTATTTCAAAGGTCAACTTTGTTCAAAGTTTGAATGTCTTAGATGCACCATTGTGTTTGTCAGCGAGGTCAATATAATATAGATATAGTGTATCGTTGCATTTCATAAAGGAATGAATTGCACCACAAATTCACCACAAACCTAAGTACCTAACATATATAGATAGCAATGTCCAAAAACTAGAGGGCTTTGGATGTCTTTTTCAGGCACATACAACATCAGTTGGGAAATTTGAAACCACATTTAGAATTCAATACGGCGAGAGGGACCTCCCAACAATTTGGAAAAAAATTTTGTGACACCGTGGCTACCGATCAAAGTTTTTGGCCTTTTTTTTGCCAAATTATGACAAAAAAACTTTGACCGGCTGTCACTAGTGACCACAGTATCACAAAAAAAATTTATGAATTGCTGGAATGTTTCTCTTACCGTGATGAATCTAAATCTAATTTCGAATTTACCAACAGATGTTGTATGTGGCCGGAAAAACATTGGGAGTTCCATAATTCTCGCTAGTTTTTGAACATGTTTGGATATATAAAGGCAATAATGTTCAGGTCCGCTCGAGCGTTCCTTAATTACGAAATGCTCAGGCCATTTTGAGGCCGCATCCGACCTTCATTTTGAAATTCAAGACCAGATCTAGCAAAAATGTTGCCAAAACTTTGACCGGCCACCACGGGCTGGTACAGTGCCGCCGGAAATTTTTATAAATTACTAGAGCTCCCCCTCGCTGTACTGATTCCAGATCTGATATCTGATTTCAAAATAGAGGTTGGATGGGGCATCAAAATGGGCTGAGTGTTCCGTAATTAAGGAAAGCTCTGAGCGGATCAAAACATTCTGTATATAAAGGTAGATGCAAGAAAGCGAGAAACCTAATTATAGGCTAATATAGGTTGCACCATAGATTGATTCACGACATAATTTTACTATCAACAAAACAAGAAACAACTTTTATTCTCACTACGTTCACGGGAATCAACATACTCTCATAAAAAATTAAATATTTATTTGTGTGATATGAAATTACTTCAGCCGATTATGGTGAAAGAAATAGTCAAACTATAATCAAACATGAATGCACCAATGAGATAAATGAGATGAATATAATTATTCAAACTAGACCTGGCCACGGTTTTGATTCTTATCCGAACCGAATAGGTAAAACCCAGACCGGAATCGGATTGGCCAATTCCAAGCCTTGAAATGGAATAGAACTGATTTCAACAAACATTTGGAAAGAGTGAACAGTAATGTCTTCGTGGGACTCCAATCGACACAAGCTCAAACTATCGGGTACGGAAATTCTTCTGGTACTTCTCAATTATTTAAGTACACAGACGAAAGAAATAAAACTGAATTAACGAATATGATTAGTATGGAACACTTATCTTTTAGTTTTGGTGAAAGAGTTGGTTTTAATAACTATTGCCAAATAGGTTTAAATCCTAGTGCAAAATGTGTATCTATAAATACTTTGAAACATACACTTTTGAAAATGTTTAGAGACCAAAAAAGGAATTTGCACAATTTTTTTCAAAATTAAATAGTTCAGTTTCTATTTATAGTGATATTTGGAGTGATCATTGAAAAATACATTCCTACATGGGCATAACAAGCCAATGAGTTGCTAAGAAATGGTATATGAAAAAAAATTATTTCATTTAGATGTTTTGATGATCGACATGCCGCCGATAATATTTTTGGAATGATTCAAAATATTTTGGAAGAATATGTTATAGTTAGGAATTTTTTCTATTTTTTTTGATAATGCGTTGGGAAATACTACTTCAATTAGTGACTTACAAAGTATTTGCCAATCTAATATCGATGGTAAATTTTTTTATGTTCGATGTGCATATTATATTTTAAACTTGTGTGTACAAGATGTGTTGAAGTGTCACTACACCAAAACGTGCAATTTGTCACGGTTTTAAACTGTGACTAAAATTCTCGTTGATTGTCACGGTTTTAAACCGTGACAATTTTTTTTTTTTTTTTTTTAAGATTGTCACAGTTTATAACCGTGACAATCCGCGGGTCATGGGTCACGGTTATAAACCGGCCGTGACCATCTCGCGAGTTGTCACGGTTATAAACCGTGACAAAGATCTCGCGATTTGTCACGGTTAATAAACGTGACAATCGGCGAGATCCATAAAATAAATAAATAAATAAATAACAAAATCTGAAGCGAAGACCATGAAACCAAAACCAGTAGCCGATGTTCCATTCTGCAGATACGAGATCCCCAAACTGAAAACCTAAAGTTCCACCATGAAAATGCCAAAAATCAGCCCCAAAACTTGAATTCGATCTAAAATCAAGGTTTTGGCTCAAGTCTCTGCTTAATCACCATCTGAATTTCAAGGTAATCTCTTGTAGTGAACTTCATGGAGGAAGCTAAAATTGGTCCCATTGATTATTAATTTTTTTTATTGACAAATCAAGGCATATAGCATCGTTGGTTCAGAAATTATGCTATAATTTGTTGATTATGTAATATTCTTTGTATATATCTTGTGTATATTAAGGTATTGATAGTCTATTTGGGTGGTGTAAATCTCAGATGTCACTGTTGAGGATCTCAGCGTGAAACGTTCGTTGTTTATCCACCGGTTATTCTGCCCCGTTTTGTAATTTAACTGCATGTTAGATTGTGCTACATTTTATATCCTTATTTCTTAGCAACTTTTTAGAGATAGTCTTTACCCTTTTAGTTTACAATAGGAATTCGGTTTTAAATTTGTTTTTTAAAACTAGGGATTGAGTTCTGAGAAATGGGGACGAAAGTGAGGATGCAGATTCCAAGGAAAGTCTAAAGGATGAAGAGGGAAAGGAAAAGTAAAGTGAGATTTGGTGATGATTTATCAGTATTATATACTGATAAATTTTGTATATAAGTCTGTATTCTGTGACTTCATCTCACATGCTCCTCCTTTTTCCCTTCCCCATTTTTACCCAATTACCTTCTACTTGACATATTTCTTATTGGTTATACCAACTGCTATCTAATGAAGCTTTTGTTTGTTTAATGTTAGTGTGAGACGCTGAATGAAGAACTTTTCAAGGTTCAAGACATGCATTCCAAGTTTACTTGCCATATATTTTTTTTTACTTGCCTTACTACTGATTTGGTTTGTCATTTGGTGATTAACTTTCTGTTTGTAATTCAATTTCCAGGTCCTTGAACAGCTCATTGGTCAATCTCATGTTTTCTCCAAATGTACTTTTCTCAGGACAAAGTATATTGTTGCTGCTATGCATTTTATTTATCTGGTAGTTTAAATTGGTTTCCCAGAAGAATTGAATTGAGCTATCAAAATCTACTCTACTGGAATTGATGTAAATGAAAATCGTAAAGCTAATGGCATAGAAGTATTTATTTTATTCAGATTAGCTTTGTCTATCAATGTAAATACATTGGACAATGCCTAGCTTTGTTTGTCAATTTTTCTACGTTTTTCTTCTATGAACTTATTGTATGCAGGTACCCTGTTCTCTTCTTCAATGTTTCCAAACCGTGCGCCAAGTGATGTATTTCTTTACACTACTTTTGTCGGAGGAAGTCGAAATAGAGTTTGATTGTCCAGAATATCATTTTCGTGACAAAGGACCAACAAGAGAAAAGGAGAAGAAAAAGAAAAGTGAAATAAAAAAAGTGCCCCTATTTTACATTCGGCAAAAACATTCTCCTATTATTCTATTGTAGCGGCATTTGCCTGGTATTTCCATTTTGTAATTTGTGTTGTTGAGACAAACTTTAAGAAGAATAGAGAAATATGATGAAATATTTGGTGTTTTCATTTTGTAATTTGTGTTGTTGAGACAAACTTTAAGAAGAATAGAGATATATTATGAAATATTCTGCCAAAATCCTTGCTACTATTATTTACAATTTTTTTATAATTTTTTCCGTGGTCTTGGTCACGGTTTAAAAACGTGACAAATTTAAATTTGTGACGGTTTTATACCGTGACAAATTGGTTGTCACGGTGATTTTTGTCACAGTTTAAAACCGTGACAAATTTGATTTGTCACGGTTTTGAACCGTGACAAATCGCGTTTTATGGTGTAGTGTGTTTTAACGTTCTATTTGCTTCAATTAAACAGACAATTTCTTATTTATGGTCACATACCATAGTAATGAAAAGTTGGCAGAAGTGTTGTAAAGAAAATGGTAAGAGACAAAAAAAATTCCTAAAGATATTCCGATTCCTTGGAATTCAAAATTTATAAGTTACTAAATGGGTCATTTCCATATAAAGATTTGTCATGCACTTTTATTTCACAAAATGTACACCATGTTACTTTATCCACAAAATTGGGACGTTTGCACTAATCTTTTGCAATTTTTAAAGAATAATTCTAGATAGATATTCCAAATTGACATTGTTAAATAATATTCTAATATATTACTTTTTCATTGGATGATGAATATATGTCGATGTGATTATCATTTAATTCAGACTTATATCATCCAATGAAAATATGTCATATCAACAATGTCAATAAAAAATGCCAAATTCAAATGGTTATATAGAATTATTTATTTTTAAAAGTTTTTTATAATGCGACACATGTTTGAAGTGGTGTTTATTATCTTACATCACATTTACTTGTAATTGAATGTATTAATGTGACTGGTGCATTTGATGAATATTATGATGATATGGTTTTAGGAGAACCAATAATATTGATGAAAAGTAAATGGTTAAAATATTTTACTCAAAATTTTTTAATTAATCTTGTTGCGTGTGTTTTTTATTTTAGGACTAAACTAGAAGGTTTAACTATTTATTTAACTTATTATTACGATAGTTTGGGCCTTATTTTTTATGTTGATATACAATTGTATCAAGTTAAAAAAGTAGTTAGAGAATTATTTGATGAATATGTAAGTCGTTATGCATCATCTTCTGCCGCTTCTAGTTCTAGTCAAGTTTGAGAAGATTTAACTAGACTTGGGGTTGGTGATCGATTATTGAGGTAACAACATAAAAAACCTAGGAATTCATCCAATGGATCTCCCGAACTTGACATTTATCTCACAACTACTTTTGAGTTTTGTGATAGCAAAATAGGTAAAGATTTTTCGACCCTTAAATTGTGGAAACGTCATCAAAATACTTATCCTATAATATCACGAATTCCAAAAGATATGCTTGTAAGCTCGGTGTTAACTGTTTCCACATAACAAGCTTTTCGTATGGGAGGAATTATTTTGGATCCGAAACAATCTACCTTGCACCCTGATTCATTAGAAGCTCAAACATGTGTCAACAATTGGTGCAAAGTAGATGAAAGAGCCCAATAATGTGAGAACAATTCTGGTGACAACTATGACCTAGCTATCAAAGGAAGTGGAACTGCAACTTCTGGCACAAGAAGTGACTAAATTAAATAGGCAAGAGAACTATGTCGGCTTTGATTTCTCACGAGAGAATATGTAGGTAGCTTAATTTTTTTGTTAAAAATTAAATTCAAGTCTTATGTTATTTAAAAATTATTTTTCTTAATTTTGGTTGGGGGTTTGGGCTTTAGGGTTAAGGGTGTTAAAAAAGAAATAAATAAATGAATTAATAGTTAAAAATGTACACAAAAGAGTAGAGTTTTTTTTTTTAAATGAAAAGCCGTGAACCGGCATGGAACCGTCCAAAGCACGGTTCCATGCCGATTCACTCAGGTCACAAACCATGAATCGGAGGTTCGTAAACCGGAACCGTGGTCGGGTTTAATTCAAACTATAATCAATCATGGTGAAATTTATGTAGTCTCCATGTCAAACATAAATGAGATAAGTATAATTATTTTGTGTATTCATGTTTGAAAATGAATGAAACAACAGTGACTCAAAAAGTCACTTTTTTTTTTTTTTTGGCGAAGTAGGTTCCTTTCGCAGTGAAATCCTCCAAAGTTTTAGGTTAGCGAAGAGGGAAATAAAAGATTTTACTATTTATACTTCTCACTTCGAACCTAATAGAGATAGAATTCCATTAAAATTTTCTAAATATTGAAACCTCTTATTTTGGTAGGATTCTTAAAGTACCAATTGAATATCACATATCACATGATTTAAAAGACATGTTATTCAATGCCACACTGCATATTTTCTCAGAGCTGAGTCGATCGTGATTGACGGCCTCTTCCATCCGTCCGTCACTGAAGCTCTTGGAGTCCAAGAGGCCCTCAGTTGGGTTAAGGAGTTGGGCTAACGAGAGGCAACTTGCTAAAATTATTGTTGAATCGGATGCTCAAGTTGCTATCATTGCCTTATCTCACCTTTGAAGGACTCCTCTCATCTCTGTCTCATGATTGATGATTGTCGTATCATGGCAACAGTTCTGCCTTGGTTTACTTTTTCTTTTTGTCACCGATCCGCCAACCAAGCCGCTCACCGGCTAGCCCGAGCAGCTGCTTCTATGCCAGATTGTGTTGAGTGGTTGATCTCACCCCCAACTTTTATTCATGATGTACTTACTCCGGATGCAATGAATGAATAAATTTTTTTTTTCACAAAAAAAAGAGTCCCTTGAAGTTTTTTTTTTGGGTTATTCTTTTTTTTTTTGTCTTTTTTTTTTGTCACAGACTGAGATAACTCCAAATGGTGTAAAACGGGCTCCAAATGGTGTAAAACGGGCTTGGTCAGTTGGTCCAAACTTGGGCTCAAGTCCATCACAAGCTAATCAGCTGGTTGGCTCGAAAGCTCTCCTGGGGTAATAGAAAAGGAACCGAGCAAGTTAAAATTAAGGCTAATTATGTCAGCACTACTATTTTTTATACTAACACCACATTTTATTTGTATTAAAAGTTTTCCATCTTTGTCCATTACAATATCAAAATCCAACCTTTTTTTTTTTCAAATTCTTTTATATATTTTTTCATTTTATTGAATAATACATCTAGTCTATAATAATGGCTTTTGTCTAATTGCACACTTGAAATTTAATTCTTTCATTGCTTTATTAATTATTATTTCTAAGCAAATAACACTTATAGAATCTTTTGATTCCTTTTCATTGACATTTTAATGGAAATCCGTTATATTAAACCGTTATTAGAGATAATATGTCTGATATTATTGAATTAGAGATTAGAAAAAAAAATTTTGCTCAAAATAATGTAGGAAAAAATTGCTAAGTAAAAATTTAACACATTTGGTGACATTTGAATGTGCTACAACTCTAAAATTATGTAGTATCAATATAATTACTCTAAAATTAAAATTGTACACATATAAAAAATGTTATATGTACAATTTCTTTAATTGAAAGGAAAAATATAAAAAGCAAAGAGTCATCTTTGGCAAGACAATCTGAGTCAGAGTCAGTGGTCACCACCGAGCTGCGAGTCTTTTGCAATTTAACTTCACTGAGAACTGTCCATAAACTAATGATATATGTCCTATCACAAGCAGTACATAAAACCTAGCCAAACATGGGGTAAATCATATCGATATAATATAACCCACATGATGCAAGTAATTAACCAACTTACCAGAGGTTATATACAGTAAATAAAAAAAATTAAGCTTAGCCAAACTAGCCATTTAGCGGTGAAAATCGTTGACAAAGGTTTGAATTGAATGGCTCACGAGATAATGTTTTATGTCCAATACACTTGGGAAAATCTCACATCCCTTGATCTCCGTCACACTGTAATGTTCTCCTATCCATGCGTGGATAGGAGAACATGCCCACAAAGATTTACTTGTATATTAAGGCCTGGTTCTTCTTTTTTGGGGGGGGGGGGGGGGGGGGGGAATATTAAGGCCTTGTTCTATCCACTTTTATCAACTTTTTTTCTTTCTTCATTTACAATCATCATTCAATTATTTAATATATTTTTACCAAATTTCAACCACGCATTCAGCACACAAATCGAAAAAATAAAACAATTTTACGCGAAAAACAAGGCCTAAGTCGTCCATTTATTTTCGCCGTAAGAAGGAAATTAAGATCACTTCACTCTAAATCCCGACTATACATAATGACATACATGCGTCTCTCTCTTTTTCGCTTCTTCTGATAATTTATTATTCATGATCAACAACCAAGGTCGAACTTGAAGTGCTCGAACACTGCAGGTCAAGCACGTTGACCGGCGTGCATGAGCTGGACCCCACATCGAGTATCGATTCATAGCCTTCATTTGCAATTTCTTGCATCGTCTTGTAACAATTCAACAAATCATTCTACACAAAGAATTTATGAATTAAAAAGTTAAAAAAAAAAAAAAAGTTCAGTACATTAATAAGGATCAATTAAACGTGAAGAGATAAAAATGGAGTCATATCATTACCTTATCTACATATGAACAGCTGCAGATTGCATCTCTGAAGCTAGCAACTTGTAAAGGAAACAATTCATGAGCAGCTGATACTAGAGCCGAGGCCGAAATTATCGACGGCCTGAACTCGAGCAGCTTTATATCTGCAATTGAATCACGTCCGTTAAATAATAATAATAAGAAGCTAAAATCTTGTTAATTATACGGTTAAACTAATTTTTTGACTAACCATTTTGAGCTTTTAGTATAATCTCAGTGGCTCTGTCTTTCAATGCTTGCCTTGAGGGATTGTCATTAAATTTGAATAATGAGATAAAGAAATGGATAAAAGAAAATGGACTGATTGAACGCATTCTCCATTTTAGAGCACCAAGAATCAATAACTCCATTCGGTTTATGGTGTGTGTGCCAAAAATAACACCTCCATCATTCTGCCCCTCAAAAAACAAAAAATAAGTACACATTTCTAATTTCTAAATCATAATCATAATTATAATAATAAGATAATTGTAAATTTGTAATTGGTTACCTGAATATCAGTTAAAGAGAACTCTGTTTTTCGCATCTTCAGTGCTAATGAAACGCAGGAAATAGCCAAGAGCCTCAAGATCCACGGCTTTAAATCCTGCAAAATTAGCAATTGGTTTCGTCTTCTAAGCGATGTGGGAATTGGAATAAAATTAGATGGTTATGTTTAAGAAATTTTTACCAGTATACATTGCGCAGAAAGGAACCGATCCAAGTAATTGATGGCAAGATAAGATAAAAATGGATCAAAATTATGAGAAAAATTCAACACTAGAGAAACAGTTTCTCGTCGAATCGAAACCAGTAAATATCTTTCTGTTTCGTCAAGGAAAGATTTGGAAGGCATATGATCAGTCTCAATGAGAAACAGTGCATCAGAATTTTGCAATGGATTTTCAAGATCAAACTCGAACTCCATTGATGAATCTTTGAAGCTATCTTCAGTAAATTGTTTTATGGGTTCTTGATTTTTCTTTGCTCTGTTTGGTCCTGTGCCGGGGGAGGCCGCCGGGGGAGGCCGCCGGGGCGGGCGCAGATAAAGAAGAAAAGAAGAGCGTTCGCTGTCTGTGGTTAAAAGAAACCGTAGAGAGACTTCAACTTCACTCCAGTTTTCAGTCCTCTCTGCATTTTCACATTGGGAAGGAAAATCAAAATATATATATATTATATTATGTGTGGAGTCTTTAACTCTTTAAGGTTTTATCAGGTGTACATGAGGACTACATATTAGGAATACACTTCAACAAATGTCCAAATATGCTTGATTATCCCCTCCAAATGAATGATCATGATGATCCATGGGAGGGGTGGACGGTAGTGATTTCGTTAGGGTTATCTTCATTAAGTATTCTGTATACAGAATCGTTTTATTTATTAAAGAAAGGAGAGAGAGTATCAGATTTAGTTGGTTTTCATACGAAAGCTTCTTATTTTTCTCGTGACAACATTGGTTTTGATTCGATACTTACAAAATGTGACACTCATCGGATGAAAAATTGGTTATGCGTCTAGAAAAAATAGAATGATGACAGCGTGTAACTGTTTTACCTATAAAAATTAAAGAAAATTAACCTTTGTATTAATGTTCAACAGCAATTTTATGGTATCCCCTGTGGAAGTTTTGTCTGGTAGATAACGTGAGAGAGGGGTGGTGGGCCCCCCCTCCCCCCACATTGGGAGGGGGGGCTGTGTCTTGTCTGGTAGATAAGTTATCTACCCCTCTGGTACCGGAAGATTTTAGTAATGTTCAAAGTAAACTCTTACTTAATTTGCATAAGCTCCTCATATTGTTTCACTGAAATGAAATTATTATAGTGGCGGGGTTTTTTTTTTTTAATAGTAATTGCATATTGATTATTAACCAGTCAATTTCATTTTTTTAATACTATATTTATTTTTTAAACTCAATTAATTTGTGACACTATGGTATATTTCCAAATTAAGAGCATCATTAATGAAGATGTGGATTCTTCAATGGAATTATTACTGCATAGTGATTATCTACCCTGTTTAGAATTGCATTTAGTAGATGTGAAATTAACTAAAATAGAAATTATATTGACAAGAAACAGTCTAGATATAAAAGACCATTTAAACCGATTGAATTACCATAACTTAATATTTGTCTATGTTTTTCTATATCGATCTCTCACTTATTTCTTATGTTTTATTTATTTTCTTATTAATATTTCTCTTTACATATATTTATTATTAATTTCTTATTGATATTTCTCTTTACATATATTTATTATTAAATATAAAGAGAAACAATTATTTATTTTATTATTAATATTTCTCTTTACATTAATTTATACATGACTTTTGAACTCAACTTTCTATTCTCTAAACTTAATGCGACATGAATTGCAAGTCCTTTTGTTTATTTAATAATAAACAATTTACCCCCATAAGGTACAATGTTACATTGAGTCATTGACCATTGGAAACGCTTTAACACAGGGCAAGACAATTAATATTTCTACTATTAAAAGTTTTTATCGCCCGGAAATCATCAATGATCAAACGGCACATAACCACAATCCAGTCGTAATAATAATTAATGATTAATAAATAAGTACCAATAAATTTTTGCAACACATAAAGTTTTTTATGACAGATGTATCCTACGAGTCTTGATATTCTCCCCATATGGGGAGAATAACCTCTCTTCATCGCTTATATAGATTAATCAAATTTTATATGTAATATCACGTTATTATTTCAGAACCAATAAAAAACTATCACATTCCTATGTGTGGAGAATAATATCTCCTTATATGGAGAAGAGATCATTTTTATGTATCCTACATTAAAAAAGAAAATGATAAATATACCTTTTATTTATTTATAAAGAAAAGAATCACGATGTCAGTTAACATTATCTCTCTCTATATATATATATTTCCTGAATATAGTTCATTAACATTGATTATTATTGGTAATGTGACAATTGATTAGTTGAAAATAATTAAATTGTGATCTTAAATACTTTAAATGTAAGATTTAAAATGGAAAATGAACTAATATTATATTGATTACTGGCCATTAACACATATGACTAAGGATAATATTTATAAATTGATGTGTTGTAGTAATATAGAAAGTTACACAAAAAGTAATATAATGAGATAAAATACTTTTGTTTTCCTTATTATTTTTTAGATAATATTACACCAATCTGTAAGGATAAAATAAGACTTTTGTATCTATTATGTCACCTATTATAGTACACATTATAAATGTTTAGCATTATTCCTTAAATTATGTGAGAATTCACATCAAGTTACAACTGAACTGGTTTAATATCATCAAAGACCGGTTAGAAATTGAAAGCTATGAATTGACGCAAAAATTAATTTTGCTGTCTAGTCACAATTTATATGTTCAATTCTTTTATTTTATTCATCATGGCCTGGAATAGGTTATGAGGGTGTAAGAGCTTAACTGAGTTTTCTTTTCCTTCGGGTGGGGTTTTTTTTTAACTGTTTAATTGCAATTTAGGGTGTGTTTTACATGTAAATGTCACATCGCGGAAATCGAATTACACATTTGGTTGTTTGATTGCATTAGTTTTGCATGTAAAACTTTTGCAAGGTACAATCATATAATGCATGTTTTTTCCAAATTACATGTAAACATTTTCCCATGGGGGATGGCATGAAAATGTTTTCCCACTTACATGTAATTGACTTTCCATGTTTTCTTTTTCCAATCATTGACTTCATGGAATCTTAATATAATAATAAGAGGAGTGCCAATTAGGCATTGTGCCATATTGGCAGTGCCAAGTTGGCACTCATTTAATTACTTAAAATTAAAAAAGAAAAATCTTATTTTGGAAATAATTATTAAATACACACTTTATTATTTTATTTTTCTTATTTAATTTAATTTATTTTCTTTATTTAGTATTTTTTTTCCTTATTTTAATATTTATATAAATTTTAATTTTTCAATTATGTATATAATTGAAAATAAACAAAAAATGCAAGTATTAATAAAAATGTGATATTATATCAAAGTTACAAACCGCAATATCAATTGAATTATTTTTAAAAATGGTAATTAACTTTTTAATATACATTTTAATTTTTGAATATTACGCTTTAATTTTTATATATTTTTAGTTTTTTCATTATAGTGTCAACTTGGTATAGTCTTTAGGTTGGCGGCGATTTACTATTTTAAAAAAAATTATTTTTATTGATTTAAAAAAGTAAATGAGAAAAGCCTTTCTGAATTTACTTAATGTACAAAAGGGTACGGCTGGACACACCCCATTTTTCACTCAATACACCCACCTTTTTTCGTCAGTGCAAAAAATATGCGTTGAAGTACAAAAATACCCTTCAAATGGGAGTTAAGGCGGTGGTCGGCCATAGACAGCGAACACCGCAAGGGGTGTTTGGCCACAGATGGCTGAACACCCAAAGGGGTGTTCGGCCTTAGACGGCGGAACACCCCAAGGGGTGTTCGGCCATAGACAGCCGAACACCCCAAAGGCTGCTCGGCCAAAACTGGCCGAGCAGCCATGGGACTCCCCGGCTTATGCTGAGCCAAAAAAAAAAAAAGAGCGCCATAGCTGCAATTTTCCTTTTTGTTGCTCGGCCAGAACTGGCCATTGCATCAGTAACACATTTGTATCAACCAAATTTATTAGTCTAAGGAAAGATTTTATTACAGTAAAGTTTTGTGAAGTGATGGCAGAGGAGGAAGCAAAGAAAGTGGAGCCTGTGCCTGAGACTGAGGCCTGCGCAGAGCCTCCACCAGCTACGGTGGCTCCGACGGCTGAGCCTCCCAAGGATGTGACTGAGGAGAAAGCCCTAACTCCGCCCCCGCTTCTTCCAACTCAGGAGAAATCTGATGATTCCAAAGCTCTTGCAATAGTTGAAAGTAATACCCTTATCCCTCTTCTTCTCTGTGTCTGTAAAAATCGAAAAAGCTGCAACCCTGTTTTTTTTTTTTTTTTTAAAGTTTCCATAGCAACCATCCATGGATGCCATGGAAAGAAGCTGCAAAAAACATATACTTCCATGGATGTTGCCATGGCAGCGAGCCAGCGAAAGAGCTGACTTTTTTTTCTGGTCGACCAGTTTCATGGGTGCTCGGCCATTAATGGCCGAGCAACCCTTGGGGGTGTTCGGCCAACCTTGGCCGAGCACTCCTCATCATGTTCGGTTTCAACTATAAAGGGTATTTTGGTCCGAGGTGTGATGGTGGGTGTATTGAGAGGAAAATGGGGTGTATTTAGCCGTACCCTGTACAAAATCCATTCAATATTCAGAATTCAGTTCGAGCCAAATATGATATAAAATCAATTCAATATTCACAAAATTTATATACGTATCTGTAAACTAACTATAAGATCATTGTTAATCGTATTTGAAATATACATTTAAATAGTTATGTATGACTCATAAAATATAGTATTTAGTTTTTTTTCTTTGTTCAAAAAATATATTATCTAAATTTTTCCAAATATTATGTTTTTCCCTAAAATCACCAATTACGATAATTGATATAATATTTTTTATTGTAAGATAATATTTCGCACCAAATTTATTGTCTTATTTTATAATATTATTTTATGTAAATATATCATTTTAATTGTCCCGTGCAACGCACGGGGGTAATACTAGTACTCATTAAAATCAACTTGACAATTCTAACAATTCATTTTACTCTTGAAGAAGCATCTAATAGAATTTTTTTTTTTTTAAACGAGTATCTAATAGATTTTAGTTACTCATGGTATATATTTTTTGGAGGGGGTTTTGGGTGGGGAGGGGCCGGGGTGGACAAAGGGGTGGCCCGGTGAGGATGGTACTCGAACCCGAAACCATCCTGGTAAGGGGTTAGAAGCATCTCCAATAGCTCTATATTTTTAAAGAATATATTCCATTAAATAAAGAGTATTTTTAAATTTAAGGTGTGAAAATTTTTAAATACTCCGATATAAACTCTCTAATTTTAACTATTTATTTTACTTTTTTAATAAAAAATTATTGTTTTATCTCAATTTTAATTAATAATAATATTTTTAAGTATTAATGACAAATAGAATTAAGTGTGGATTATATTATTCAAGGAGTAGGACCTTGACACTTATCGTCATTCAATTATAAAGAAGGAGTTTGGCTTTCCAAATTTGGAGAGTCAAACTCACTCTCTAAACTAAATTATTAATTTAAAGAGCTTGTTGAAGTAAAATTTTAGGACTTAACTCTTTAAATTATAAAAAAAAAATCTTATATTTAAAGAACTTGTTGGCGATGCTTTTCAGTCCTTAACTTCTGGACCAATCCCTTGCTTTATATACTTCATATTCTACAAAACTTGCGTGTTATTTTATTTTATTTTATTGCACATCACATATTTTTACATTTTGTTTGAACATATTTATAATAGATTCAAAATTTCAGATTGCTTTAGAATGTAAATATATGCAGTAGAGTATCTTTCATATGAGCTACTAATTCCGAAATTCAATATCTTCACTTACATTACATTATTCTGGTTTTGATCTGGTGCCCACGTGGGCACGTCTGGTGACGCCACATCACCAGACGCAAATTTTTTTGTTTTTTAATTTAAATTTTTTTTTTTGAGTCTACATTAAGTTAGATGAATAATACATAATCGCTTCTAATTCATGGTTTCACTCAACCCCCATAATTTTTTCCCTGATCATGATAACCCGAACATAATCAGACATTATTCTTAAAAGAAATTGTTAATGAACCAATTTGGACTTCTGATCAAAATATGTCCAATTTCAGAGGGGAAAAAAACAGTAATCTCAAAGTAGGAAGTATTTAACGGTTCTTGTCACTATTTGATTGATAAATGTATCAAATAATTAGGATTAATTAATTCTTCCAGTTCAGATAAAAATGATCAAAATCATTTTAGTTTGATTTCTAGGTCATCTCGACAAATCGACCTAAAATATATTTTATGGTGTGTGATGGTAATTTTTTTTATTTTTTAGCTAAAAATTAATATTTTAGATTGAATAGTGGTGGAAACTACGATAGTTGTGAATGATAATGATTGATAATGTGAGATTTATGGTTAATATTAATATTTGATTTTGACTAATAACAAAAATTAATTTTTAGATAGAAAAAAAGAACAAACCCTTATACACGGCTGATGATCTAATTTCTACATATGGGCACTTTTAACTGATGATTAACAAGTGTCTTCCTCGCTCCTCACCATCAAAGGATAATCACGTGTTAATTATCGGCTCATATATGAATATCTTAAGGGGTGCCCGAATCTGAACGTCGGCATATGTGATTATCCAAAGTTTTTTTTTTTGAAAAGTTGATTATCCAAAGTTTAGTAGTTTAGATGGTAGTTGAAGAAATTATAACAAAGGTCAACTAACTAATACAGGGTGGGGCTCATACCTTTTCTAGGATGTATAATCATTATATACGTCCAAAGGGAAAAACAACTTTTAAATCTTTTTGTATAAAAATTTGGAAAATCCTCTACCCCAGTCCCCAAATCTAACAAACAAAACCCAACAAAAATTTTTTTAGTACAACATAATTTCAGAGTGACAGCTTTGTTTTTGTGTCCTCAAATGTATGACCATCTTCCCACAATTACAAAGATTACGAATAAGACAAAAAAACACTAACAATTTCTATGCAGACATGTCTTTGTTAGGCTAACTGTAGCTTATAAAGTGCCATAACACTGCCTGACTTTCATGGGTTTTAGTGAAAACCAAAGTCAATGTAAACGTTCTACAGTGAGTTTAGTTAGTGAAGAAATTTTCCAAGCTCAAGGAACTTTAGTTTCAAGACTTTTTTTTTTCCTTTTTTTAATAAAATAAAAAAGGCTCCAAAATATCATATTCATTTTGAGAGAGAGAGATTGATTTTAATGTTGAATTTCACTTGGGGTGTGTTTGATTCACTCTTTTTTTTTTCAGGAAAAGTCATTTTCCAACTTTTTTTCGCCCTTGGTTGTTTGATTGCAATTTTTTCTGAAAAATATTTTCCAACTTTTTTGATTTCCGTTATTTTCCTTGTTTCGAAGGAAAACGTTTTCCTTAGAGGGAGATGGTTTTTGTTTTTGGGGAAAAGTTTGACACTTTTTTTAATTGACAATTTACTTTAACCATAAAGATAAGGAAAATGATCAAATTTCATTAAAAAAACTAAAAAATAAGGAAAATAACATTATTTTGCAACTTTCAAATGAACCCAATCAAACACCTACAATTACCATTTCCCTGAAAAAAAATTTTCCGAAATTCATTTACCCGAAAAATCTTTTCCTTTCAATTATTTTTCGACTTTGCAATCAAACACACCCTTAGAGTCTCCAATATTTCAAGATCGATCGTAGTTGTATCTAATACTGCATATCAAAATATTCTATTTGAAGTGGAATGAGTAAGTAACTGTGTACGTTGTCCCACTGCAAATTAGAAAGAACATGAAATCTGGGCTCTCTCTTGAATTATGTGATGTGCATTAATTCGTAGCAGGTCAAGGGAGTGCATCCAAAAATGCATCACGCAGGTAATGTTTTGCCATGTGAATAAAAAAAAATACTCCAGCAAACATGTGCAGTGTAGTCAGAAAATATAGATTTAATTAACAAAATGTTAATTTCGAACATCAATAACCTTATTTTTTTCTTGTGCCCACATACCAAAATTTGATAAATAAGCAACTTATGTGTTACGTCAGACGAAACTAATTACTTAGCTGACTATACTTTAGAAGTCATTATCTATAGATTTTATGTAACGTATCGCGTCTCCATATGTTGTGTACAACTTACAAGTACATATTTATGAATTGATCAAATAAACTACATTGACATTTTAAGATTCTTGCGAGCATATTTAAATGCATCTTGTTCTCTGTTCCTAATTTTCATGGCATTTGTATTTTGATTTTTGAACTTTAAATTTCTTTAAATTGAGTTTTAAGATATAAATTCTCAAATACTCGTTAAAATACTACTAGAGGTGACCAATGCGGTCAACATATTACTATTATTATGGAAAATTATAAATAATCAATTTTTCTAATTGGAATATTTTATCGATCATGCTATAACCATATAATGGATGTCATAATTATTGACATAATAGACACTTGACATAATTCTGTAATTTTATCTATAGCATCACTTTTGAATGGGTGGTTATTAAATATATCACATAATATTATGAAAATTATAATGGCAGTCACTATGATAGTGTAGCATGCATTTTCCATATTGTATCTCTGATTTCCAATTTAATAAAATTAATGGGAACACAGCCACGAGTCAACTTTGTGCCAAAGCAAACCATATTTTTAGACTTTAGTGTTAGTTCACATACATGTATTGGTGCTCGATCTTTGCATACAAACTCTTACTTTTGACTAGATTCACCTGTCCATTGAATATTTTGACCATGGCGCAAAGACTTTGGAGACGAAGGAAATAAAAACTAGAGGAAGATTTGATCAGTTCTTTGCTTGATTTAAAATTTAAAATTACCAAAGAAAGAAAGTAACCGATATGTTGAAATTGTAAGTGATAAACGACTAATATGTTTTTGACTTTGTTATCACAAAAATAATAATAATAACAATAATAAATCAATAAATATGTTTTTGACTTAGTAAAACATCAAATAGGAAACAAAAAGAAATTAAAAAAAAATAACTCGAAATGTTTCACTAACTAAAAGGTTGCGACCACAATTTAAATTTCAAATCTGACCATGATTGTAAAAGTCACATTTATACTAACTATATTTGACTATTTGCATTAATTATATGGATAATGTTGAAAATATATATAGAAATAGGAGAACAAAAATCAGAGAAGAATAACGAAGAACAAAGAATTTTTATTGAAAAATGATAAGATACAACTAAGTTTGTGGATTCCACTTCTTAACTCCATTCTCATCTTGTTTAAACCTTTCATATGTAATTTATTGAACACTTTAATTTCCAACAGATAATTTATGCGATTTTTCTTCTAGATTTACTTATTATTATCATATTATCTCTCGGAAAAAAAATACTACTAATATTATCGCTCACAATTTATAACCTTAAGGGAAAAGAATAATTTTCCTTTAAAAAAGAAGTGACAAGAATAATTCTAGTTGGACATTATTGATTGACATATTTTAAAGTAATATGTTAATGTGTCAGTTCTTAATTATATTTAGAGATACAGAGGTAATTGAGATTTTAAATGAGTTTTAAAGACTTTTAAGGATTTTGATGGATTTAGAAAAGTTTGGGTGTATTCAATAATTGAGATTTTTAAAAGTCAATTAAAATATTAGAGTATTCAATATAGATTTTTATGAACTTTTTAAATGTTCATTAAAGTCATGAGGTATTAAATGAGAACTTTTAAAAATCATATGAAATTATGAGGTATTCAAAATTGTTTTGGATTTTTAAGGATTTTAATGGAATCCATTAGGTACTCATCTTTTAGTACAAAATATAAACATAATTTGTCATATGAAATCTATCACTCGCGCCTAAGATTTTGATGGACTTTTATTCATCACCATCAGTAGTCGCCATTGTCGCCACCGCCTCTAGCACCACCGCCTCCAATAGCACTGCCATTGCCGCCACCCCCCTCCCGCCACCGCCGCCGCCAACACCACCACCACCTATGATTACTTTTTCTTCTTTAATTTTTTCTTTTTTCTTAATTTTACAATGAGAATGATGTAAAAAAGTTATTATAAAATTTTTATTTTCTTTTTCTTCAACTTTTCATTAAAATTATAATTATTTAGAAAAGTTTTAAAGTTTATAATTAAATATTTTATGTCTATTCTTATTTTAATAACTAGATATATATTTTGACATACTGATTAAACATGAGATAGTTTTTTAGTTTTTCACATTAAATTATATCAAAATATTGTGAAATATCTGTTTGCAATAATTACGTATTTTTTATAGTTAAGAAATTATTATTTTTTTAGAAAAATATGTGTAGACAATAATTACTCTCTCCATCCCAATACAATAGTCCCACTTCTTTTTTCACATAGTTTAAGAAATCTCAATTAATGAAATTGAAAAAATAAAATATTCATATAGCATTTCTAATATGCTCCTACATATATAATTGCAAACTTCTATAGGTTAATTTATGGGAAAATTGATATGTATTGCATTCTTAATGTAAATAGCTGAGAATTCTAAAAGTTATTTATTAAGGTGGTCAAATTAATTAAAAGCGTAATAGGAATATAGAAAATTAAAAATACTTTTGATTTAGTAAGTGAACTATATTTTGGGACAAGTTATCCATATTGCCAAATGAATTCTAACGAAATCCAATAAAAGTTTTAAAATAAAAGTCCTTCCAAATCCATTGAAGATTTTTATGGATTACAAGAAATCTGTAAAATTCTATCAAAAATCAATAAAAGTCCATTAAATTCCGTGAAAGTTATTCAATTTAAAAGTCTATTAAAATCTTTACAAATCCAAATTAAATACAACCCCGTAATTTTTTTTTTTTTTGAAGAATGTAATAAAATTACTTTTAATATATAAATTTTCATAATGAATAGCTCCGAGAATTACTCAGAGAAAAAAATGTCACTTTCGGACTTGATCTTTTTCATTAAAAAAATTGCAGTCATTGTGTAAATTAAGTTCATAATATATATTGTCATTAATTGGTATAGAATTTTTTGATGTGGAAACCATTGTCACAAATTCCAAATAAAAATTTAAAAAAAAAAAGAAAAATAGTCTTTACTATGATATATCAACATTATTTAATGTCGAGTGTTTATAATAAATGTAATAAAAATAATATATATACCAACATATAATAAGGAAATGAACATTACACAATAAATGGAAATATATAAATACGAAACATATATATGTATTGGTATTAATTGACCTAATTTCATTGGATTCTTCTTGCAACTAAATGACTCAATCCCTTGAGATCAAATCAACACTGAATTTTTAAAATCATATTGCAATAGAATAAATTGAAACGTGATTAATATATGTAAGATGTTAGACCCAAAGAGGCACAAAAAGAGAAGAAAAGAAAAAAATGAGAAGAATCCAAACCGCTTTAAAGTTTTGATCACTTCGAAATGCCATTGAAGAACGTTCCCAAATTGTTTTATGTGTGTTTGATGCTTGCCCATCTTCTACGTTTTCTCTTTTGTAAATTCATAGGTAGATTAAGTGTCTTTTCTTTCTTGGGTGTGTTTTTTCTTATTTAATTAACTATGCAGAGGGATTCTCTTCTCTTTGGTGCAAGAGAAAGCAAAAGAGACCCCAACAAACCATTTCTTTTTTCATTCATTGGAAACGCAATCAACTTTCCTTCTCTCTCACACGCACACTAAATTTGTGATGCATTATTAATTTTTAAGTAGAAAATAATTTTCAAACAAATTGTATATGGACACATCCGTGTTATAACTATACTCAACATCTAATGTGTCGTTCTAGATTTTTTTTAAAATTTTTAATTTGTTATATTGAATCTTGAAATTCATATTTAGTTTTTGCGAGTAGAGAGAATAAATGAGAATGCACTATTTAGGTTTTTAGTATTTTTCCATGTTTTTTTTTTTAACTTGGAAGCAAAAACGCTCAAAACAATAGAAATGGTTTCGAATTTCTTTATCGGTCTTTTTCATATTTTTTTGAATGCGCTTCTAAAAATATGAAAGTAAATAAATTTTAATGTTCCAAAGATTTGAAAATTGAAAATGGACTATCGAAAATTAAGAATAGAAACCCTAAAAGTGTTAAGTCAACAATGTTGACATGTTACAGTAAAATCTTATCGGTTTTATTTATGACTGTCTTTTTGAAACAAGCGATGAAACCCGACTGCTTCTCACACGAGCACACGAAATCAATCCTCTAAAGTGAGGTGTACCTAGGGGATTATAGTTACATGATAAAGCACGCTTGGAGTGAATGGTTGTGGTGCAAAAGGGTAAAAAATGGGGCACACATGCAATCACAAGACAACGGATTCTTCACGCCTTTCTCCCATGCACATGAACACAATCATTATACGTTTTCTCTTATTACAAATAAGGTCAGTTGAGACAACCAAGTGGAAGTGGGCCTTGTTCTACTTGGGACAAAATCGAAACCCTACACTCATTATTTATGTTCTTTCAACTTCGATCGTTGTCTTTGTTTGTACGAACCCGCCAGCCAGCTATAGCTTAGCTTTGCTGGTTGATAATAATTCAATGATTTTCCTACAATTTTGCATTATTTATTGGGGCTCTTCAGCTGATATGAATGAGATTGATTAATTTTCAACACATATAATATAATTGTACAACAAGGTTTTCTAATTGTAGCATTAATTATACATTATATGAACTTTGCTTATCGTGTATAAGACTTGTTAAAGCTTTTATACATGGAAAATGATGTGTGTACACACACTAATAGATAGGGAATGAAATTACCATTCTACCCTTTATAAACATTAAAGAACTTACATCTCATTAGTGTATAGGCACTTCTGTGTACGTAGAACATTTCTCTTTATATATTTGAACATTAGAGTAATCAATTATGTAGCTTAATATTTTATGGATGAGTAGTACTTTAAGAGAATACAACAAATTAATTCCTCAATTGTGATAATAACTGTGATGTTCTTGGTGTAACTAGTCCTGCATTTTTAGGGCTTGTTTAATGGGCTTTTGGTTGGGGAGAATGCACATTGGGTTACTACTTACTGAGAAATTTATCAAAATAGGTTATTGATAAGGGAAAAAAAAATTAACTTATTCATGACGCACCTTCAGTTCTTACCGAATTGTCAAATAGTGAAAATTGTGGTTTCGGTGGGCTGGGACTCGGCCACACGGGTGGGTAAAGTCCTGTGCCGCGTAAGTGTATAGGTATTTGAGATTGGGGCCTATAATACATATATACAATCCGTTTCATTGGGTTGGGCCTTGGGTGGGGGTTTGATTTTAGAGGAAATTAGGTTATGGGAAACTTAGGCCGACTACCATTTCTTTGACCCAAAAAAATAATAATAATAATCGAAAAATACAGTTTTCGAATTTTTTTTTTTTTTTTGAGATTTACGGTTGAGCTGCGTGATCGAGCAGAATGCCAGAATTTGCCTGCTCAATCGTGTAGGTTTTTTTTTTTTTTCTTGTCATTTTTTTGTGTGTGAATTTTTTTGAACTAATATGAAAGTAACTATAGTAAATTGAGAGTTTATATGGAAAAACCTTTTGTAATACACAGCATGCTCCTTTCACTGAGTGTTTTTGTGTTTTTTTTTTCTTTTTTCAGTTACAAAAAATGATTTTTTTTGTTATGAATTTTTAAATTGATAGTTTAGGTTTTCAATTTAGCTAACCAACACAATATTAATAACTCATACGTGTAAGATAAATAACATTTTTCATCTTGTTATGACTTAAGCAAAAATGTCAATACTTCAGTTTTCTATCAGATTTGTTCAAACTATTTTTTCTCCAATAAGGTTAGTCACATCTATTTGAGTTGATTAAAGGCTACACCAACACTGTTTAATTAAAATTTTTTAAATCATGATTTCTTAATTAGAAAGTTGTAGAAGATTTTACTCCAAAAAAAAAAGACAAAAAAAACTAACAATAGACATTTTAAAGCTATATTTATTAAATAGAAGTCCATTATATATTGGGGGCTATGGTGTATTAAAAAAATTTAGGCACCAAGATGCAAATAGAGTTAAAATTTGAGGACCATCAAGGTAATTTACCCTGATAAAGTACATGAATTATATTAGAGTGTAATAGATTGCAAAGAATTTCCAATCAATCATAACGTCAAATCAACTTCCTATTAATTTAACCATAGACAGGAATTATAGGAATGCTCCCGATTCGGTATTCACATGTGAGCACCTTATAGTATCCACATATGATCAGATGATGGGCATGTGTCTCGCCTAATGGGGGACATGTGTCGATGATCCGATTATATGTGGGTACCAAATCATTTGTAATTATAGGAAATACAAATGCGAAATGATATGAAAGGAAAAAAAGGGAAACAAATGCTTAAATTGAAGAATTATGTACCTAACACGATCCATGAAAAATTTTAAGGAAAAAATAAATAGAATATAAATAATTTATGTCGATATAATAATGACATTGATTTCTAATGGTTGGTAAAAATTAAATTTTGCTTATTTCTAATGCCAGAATAAAATTTTAAAATTAAAATATTAAGTTAAAAACATATTAATGTAGTAAACAATTTTGATGAGGATCATTCAATTTGAACCAAATTAGTTGAATAAATTGAAATACGGGTCAAAATGAAAATATTTAAAAGGATAAAGTTAAAAGCGTACAATTTAAGAAAAAATGGGATTAATGATAACATGTTTAGAATTTTTAAACTCAATTTCCATCTGAAAATCAGTGCATGTAACATGAAGAGAACAGAAGAAATGGATGGAGAATTGATGGGAGTCTTGAATCTGCAAAAAAATGTGCAAAAAATATTGTGATACTTTCACATTAGTTGCTTGCACAAAATCATACTAAATCGAGCATGATAAAACTTAATAAAATCGTAAACATCTCAAGAGCAACTCCAACGCTGCTTTCTACACTACAATGTCTATTAAAAAGAGATAAAGATATATTTTTTCTTTTGGGTCCCATATTTTTTTATTTTTTATTTTTTATATCACTTTTTTCTCAATTATCCCACTTGTTTTTCATCGCTTCCTGTGCCATTTCCAAAATCACACATTCATTTACAAACTTTCTACTATTAGTTTATTATTAATTTTTAAATTTATTTATATCTATCTCTCTCTCCATTTTCACTTTTCCCTCTTATTTTTCTCTTTCTTCCTTTCCACTTAAATTTTATTAAAATAATTATCTTCTCTATATCTCCCTCCTCTACATTACTTTGAAAACCTACTAGCATTCGCGATGCTCTAATAAAAAAGGAAAAACTCTTGATGTCTACACACATGTGTGTGGGAAATGCCACACCCTAATGAATTATTCTTGGTGTAGATATAAATATTGTGTAGTAAAATATCACATGTTAATAAGGTATGAGGGTAAATTACCATACCCTTAAAAGTTGGGAGAGCCACACCTATTAGGGTGTAGTATTTTACCACATAATATTTATGTGTACTATAAGTAAAGCTTCACTCTAATAGGGTGTAGTAGTTGCCACACACAAATATGCATGGAATTGTAACCCATCCCATAAAAATGAGAAGGGAAATACCTAGTGTACACACAATTTTAATGCCTGACACTATCACACCCTAATAGGAATAATAGGAAAAGATCATAATGCTTCTCCAAAAAGTGGAGGGACCTGAACCCCTATTACGGTATGGTAAATTATCACAGAAAAATTGTGTGCACTTAAGCACTTTCGGCGCCAGTAAGAGCCCAGTGAGGGCATGTGCCCTCACTGAAATTCTGAGAATTTTTTTTTTTGGAGCTTCTAGCACTACATGCCCGTGAAATGGAACATGCTGCTTTAGTTTGTATAGCATTTCTCATCCAATAAAAAAATACTTATAGGGTAATAATTTATTTTGAGTGTTTTTCCACGTCTAGGTTATCAATAAATGAAAAAAACAAGAGTTGAGAAGAGCTTATGGAAACAATATTGGAAATAATTTTATTTGTTTGTCTATGTTTGCCCACAGAAAACGAGGTCATATGACCAACAAATTAAATTTTGAGATCGTGTGGCCACATTCACTGGTGGAGAAGGCGTCAGAAAACGGGTGAAGAGGATGAAAAAAAGGTCTTTTTTCAATATTTTGGGCTTTCTATTATTTACTAGCTGTTTCACCCGTGCGTTGCACGGGGGATAAATTTTTCAACTAATAACATTATTGATAGATGTTAATAATATTAACATAAAATCCAAAAAAATTATTAAAATAAAGAATGAGTTACAATAATAAAATTAAAGAATTTAGCATGAAACAATTCTATAAAAATTTCAATAGAATTTTCCCTATATTTCGTACTAATCCATCGTGCAAATATGCAAGAAACAACTCGCGAAAATCCACACAACTTAATTTACTATTCTCCATAGAATAGTAACTTAATTATCATTTATACCCGTGCTTTGCACGGGATGATAATTCGTGACAGCGCTTGTGATAATATATTACATTTTGCTTATTTCAAGATTAATCTACTAATATAAACCCAAAACAAAATAACATTAAATATTATATTTATCAAAATAACCATACTAAAATAACTATACTAACATTCGTAGAGTTCATTGTTTTTTCTTTAAAACTATTTTACATTTTATTATATGCAATTATAAATTCTGAGAGATATTAATTATTATACATCAGTATAATGTGCGTTATTAAAAATTGCTATGTAAATAATAATTTTTAAATGTTAATTATGAAATATAATCAGTATAAAGATATATTATAAAAATAATAATGTAGTGAAGACAAATCCAGCACTCTAAACTATTTCTTCCATGTTGGGAAACACTTATCCTCGTTCCGACCCATCTTCATTTACTCTAGGTTGAACGCGGATGATATAAGAATTATAGACTTCCATTCCCCATCCCTGTCCGTGTCCCCGCCCCACTAGAAAATTCTCATCCCCATCCACACCCATTGTGATTGTTTAATCTAAGACTTTTGTTTTGACATTTTATTTCTTTAATAAATACCTCCTAATCTAAATATATTAAACACGTATATTAACCTATTAGGTATAAACTTACTAATTTAACATATTCGGCATATTAAATGTTGAATAATTTGGTATAACATTTAAATTAATTTGGATATGATAAATAAATCGAAATATATAAGATTAATACTTAAAATATACAATCTAACTGATTATACTTAAAAATAAAATAAAATATCAATAGGAAAATTCGGTATAAAATAAATAATTCAAAATAGGTAGGATTCTTAATATTTATTTAGGAGATGAAAACTTAGATAAATATTTAACATAGTCGAAAGCCAATTAAAATATTCTAATTGAGTCATATAATTCAAATAACTGATTGAGTCGATAACCAATTGTTTAATAAGAATTCTTAAACTTATTCCCCAATGGCGATAGATTGAACCAAAGAATTATTATATAATTGTTGGTTCAAGTAGTCTTGAAATAAAAATCATTACTATTTGAATACCTATTTTTGGAGCTTGTCACTTAAAAAAAGAAAAGAAAAAGGAGCAGATCCTTTGAAACACACTAAATTATACAAAAAAATATTAATATCTTCACACAAATCAGAACTCAAAAGAAATATCATAGAAATTACAAAAACATATGAAAATCAAAAGAAAAGCATATTTTGAAAAAAAATGATACTGAAAAAGTAAATAAAGTTAATTAGGGACTAATGATCACTCGAATTACTTTACAAGAAGATGTAACATCCCAATTTTAAAAATCCAAAATCTTACAGGTGTTAACTTAACTTTATTTTAAAATACATCAAAGATAAAATAATTTCGTAAGCACATTTTCCTTCCCGTAACAATCTAATTATTTTTTTATTATTTTTTATTTTTTGAAATAATTATGTTTCTCCATATTTAGCATTTTAATTAATTTTCATTAATTTTCGTCTAATAAAACTATCTCTTTTTTTTCAATGAAAATATATCCAATAAAATCTAAGAAATATAATTAATTGTAATTAATATAATTAATTCTTGTTTTTACCTAATTATTTATAGAAATAATTTATTATTTATAAATAATTAGTTTTTTTACCGCAATTTTAAGAATTGTATGAATATAATTTTAATGATATTTTATAATTAAAAAGATATCTTGCATGTCGAAAAATGTCTTTCATTTTTTAGGAAAAATCTAGTCAACCATGGAAATCTAACTACTTTTAATTATTATTTATTTTTTCATTAACGTTATGTTTCTATTTTTGTAATATAATTAATTTTGATTAATTTTGGTCCAACGAAACTGTGTTAATTTTCACCCATTAAAATCAAGTCCAATTAAATTATAACAGTATTATTAATTTTAATTGATTGTAATAGAATTATTTGTAATTAATTTTCATTATAGCTAATTATTTATGAAAAGAATTAATTATTTTTGCAATAATCATTTTAATATCGGCCGACTTACTTTACGATAAGATGTAACACTCCAATTCTAAGAATCAAAAATCTTATAGGTGCTAACTTAACCTTATTTTAAAATACGTAAAAAGAAAAATTAATTTTGTAACCACATTTTTCTTCCCTGCAGCAATATAATTAATTTTAATTATTTTTCATTTTGTGAAATAATTATATTTCCCGCTTTTTAGTAATTTAATTAATTTTGATTAATTTTTGTCTAATAAAACTATCTCAATTTTCATCCAATGAAAATCTATCACATTAAATCTAAAAAATATAATTAATTGTAATATAATTAATTCTTGTTTTAGCTAATTATTTATAAAAATAATTTATTATTTCTAAATAATTAATTTTTTAGCCGTGGTTTTAAGAATTATATGAATCTAATTTTAAAGATATTTTATAATTAAAAATATATCGTGCATGTCAAAAGATACCTTTCATTTTTTACGAAAATTAGGAAAAATCTAGTAAACCATAGCAATCTAATTAATTTTAATTGTTATTTATTTTTTAATTAATGCCATTTTTCTATTTTGGCAATATAATTAATTTTTATTAATTTTTGTCCAACGAAACCATGTCAATTTTCGTCCATTGAAATCAAGTCCAATTAAATTGTAACAGTATTATTAATTTTAATGAATTGTAATAGAATTAGTTTTAGTTAATTATTATTTTTAGCTAATTATTTATGAAAATAATTAATTATTTCTAAAATAAACATTTTAATATCATCACTTTTAAGAATTGCATGGATTTTGTTTTGAAGAAATCTTATAATTTAAAAGATATATTACGATTTAAAGGATTTATTTTTCATTTTTTAGGAAAAACCCGCAACAATTTAATAATTTTTTTAAATTAATTATATTTTTCCTTTTAACAATGTAATTAATTTTGATCAATCTTTGTCCACTAAACTCATGTCCAGCTAAATATTTACAATATAATTTATTATTTTAATTAATAATAGTTTAAATAGTTATATTAAATTTTTGTATTTAAGTTAATTATTTCTAAAAAAATACTATTTCCAAAATAATTTGCTTGATAAACATAATTTTAAGAATTATATGAACCTAATTTTTAAAATATCTTATAATAGAAAAGACATCTTAGAATTTAAAAGATATAAATATGTATTCAATTAATTAAAAAATCAATTAATGTTACAATTGAATGATTAATTGAAAAAATTGATGTTATACGTTTCTTTTAATTGTTATGTAAAAATTAAATGAATTATAATTTTTTATCCAATCAAAATTAAATCTTAGTGAAATCGCTAATTTTAATTAATTTTCATTTATTATCTAATTATTATTTTTAAAAATAATAAATTCTTTCTAAAATTAATAAAAGGGTCCAACCTAAGTTATAAATTTTCATGTTACACATTTATTTTAATTTTTATGTAAAAATTTCATGAATTGTAATTTTTCTTCACACAAAAAATTAAATTTTATAGAAATCACTAATTTTAATTAACTTTTATTCTTTAGCTAATTATTTTTAAAAATGATTGATTGTTTCTAAAATTGATTATTGGGTCCAACCTAATTTTTAAATTTTTTAGTACAAATTGGGGATTATAGTGGTGGAATTTTGTCTCAAACTTGGGCCAATTGCTAGTAAGTTTTTTTAAAAAATTTTTGGGTAAAACTTTAATGAATCGTAATTTTGTATTGCAAAAAAAATTGAATCTTAGCACGATTATTAATTTTAATTATTTTTTATTTCTTAGCTAATTATTTTAAAATAATTAATTATTTCTAAAATTAATTAAGTAACAGGTCTGATCTTATTTTTTTATTTTAATGTTAAACCTTTATTTGAATTTTTGTGTAAAAATTTAATCAATGGTAATTTTGTATGGCATAAAAATTAAATGTTAGTGAAAACTGTTAATTTTAAATAATTTTATTTTTTAAATACGAAAATTATGAAAAAACGATCAATTAAAAATTCATTCCAATTCTTGGAACACCCTTATATTGTTCAACACATAAATATGTAAATTAAAGATTTGTACAAAAAAATAAAGGAAAATTTGAAATTTGTAATATTTGAAAGAAAAATATATAATATTTGTCCAGGTAAGCTAAATTATAATTGATAATAACAGAAGCTAATGAGGTAAAAAATTAAATTTGTAATTTGTTATTGAAGTTTGGATGTTAAAGTGTAAATATAATGAGACATCTCATTATGTTTGAATTTTACGAACAAACATCAATTAAGTGTCGTAACAAATTATCAAAATTTTTTAATGTTATTACATCAGTAGTCATTAATTTATATTAATATCAATTTATATTTAAGTTAGACACTAATTTATATGTTTACGGTAAATTTTAATATTTTTCAAAAATAAAAATTTATATATTGATAGTATACTTGTTTTAAAACTTTCATCAAGTCGAGCAAAATAGAATCACAAATTATTATTTTTATATGTAGAAAATAAAAAAAGAAGAGGAAATGATAGAGAAAGTATTTAGATATTATAAGATTGGATAAAATAGGGTAGAAATAATTAAATAAATCTATATACATTAATATTAATATATTATTAGGGTAAAAAAATAAAAGAGAGTTGGATATATATTAATATATTAGGGTAAAAAAATAAAAGAGAGTTGGATATAGATTAGGCAAGAAAAAATAAAAATAGAGTTTGTTTTAAAAGGAAAGCAGTTCTGACAATAAAAATATAATAAGAAAAAAGCCTAATTTTCCATATATATAAATTATTCTATATATAGGTAGAAGTTTATATTAGGCAAATTCAATAGACGGAAAAATTTAATAAATAGATTTTTTCCTTTTCTGATACACGATTTTACAGCTATCTTTTTTTTCCAGAAATTCTGATTCGCTGTAGCATTTTGAGCGGGAAAAGAATAAAAAAATCAATTAAAAACATTTTTTGTCTAATTCTTTTTCTATATTATAGATTAAATTGAACCATTTTTTCATATGAGCCTACATAATTAATAATCAAATTCATAATCCATTAATCTACTTACATGATTGACTAATTGATGAAATTAAAAACTTACCATATACATAATTATCTACTAACTAGTTCAGACAGTCAGAATAGAGAGAAATCAAACAAAAAAAATTCAAGTTTTGTTCTATTCACTATCAAATTAAATTTATTTCTTCCTCACTACTCAAATTTAATATTTCTCGTAAAGTAAATTTTTATACTATAATGGGCTCCACCTAAAACTTTTTTTGCCCCTGTGGGAGGTATCATAAATAATCCCCTAACTATTAATATCTGGATCTGACGTTGTTCATATTGAACAAAATTCCTGACTACGCCCCTACGCAATTAGACTTAAGGCAAGGTCTAGAGGAGAAATGTTGATTTCCCTCACACACCCACCCAAGATCAACAGAAGTGCCACATGTCCATGTTTGAAACGTCGTGATGCAATCCAAGCGTGTGGCTGTAAAAAATGCCGTATTATCCACCCATAAATTGTAGGCCTCTGCCCTCTGGTAGTCTCATCTCAACCTTGGTGCGTCGTTTTGCATTCCCAACTCCCTGGGGCAACACTTCCATTTTCATACTGCGTGCATCACCATTTACCAGCAATGGCGTCTTTCACCGTATTCACCGGCACCGCATCACCGGTAATTTAACCGCCGAACTTAAACTCATTTCACTCCTTAATCTCATTCATTCATACAAATACACGCACACATTCTCAAACTTTTGTTTTATGGCGCAGTTGTGCTCTAGCAAGAATGGGATGAAGTCAACCTCACAAGCGGCGGTTGCAAATTGCCCGAGGGGCAGCAATTTTGTTCCGAAGAGGAATAGGCTGAGGATCTCGTGTATGGCGAGTATTGCAGAGGATCGCGTACCAGATATGGGAAAGAGAGAGCTATTGAATCTGCTCCTTCTGGGTACTATTTCAGTTCCCACCGCTATCATGGTGGTTCCTTATGCTGCCTTCTTTGTCCCACCTGGGTAATTTGCTTTACTCTTAATTTCCAACTTTTCTGATTTTTTTCGCCCAATTATTTTGATTTCATTTTGTTACTGATTAATTGATTGATCTCGCGGATAGTTAAGGTGCTTTTCTTCACTAAATGTAGAGATGTCAACTGGTCTTGTTTTTGTGTTGCCATTGTTTGCTAGGATTTAACACCATAGTATGTAGTTGATTGTTCCTTGTATATATGGTTTGATCAGATGGATCCTTTCTTGTACATATTAACACACAGAATTTTGTCAATTTGCCAATGGTAAAATCAAGCTAGATACTGAATTTTATATATGAAGTGTTTCTTAAAGAAAAGATGATTTCGCAGCTGATCATGAAACATATGATTCTTTACCAACTTGAAAATTTATGATTTGCGAGATATGCTTGATGTGATGATAAATTTTCATAATCTGGAAAAATTACTGAACCTTTTGGCCATTTTTGAGAGAAATAGCTTCATTCATAATTCACCCCCGTAATATGGGGGGAAAGAAAGAGTGGCATACAATCAAACCAATGATTAGCGACAGACGCCGATAAAGCAAAAGACGCTAAGACATGTGCCACCGTATTTTCAGACCGTGATACATGAATACAAGTATGACACTTGACCATACTAAGAAGTGATAAAATATCACGAAAAATAAGCTCAAGAACTGCATTAGACTCCGGCTTACAGACTCCATGAACGAACTTGGATAGCATCAGTGCTCACTTCTTGGATAAAAAGCCGCCTGTCATGAGCAAGGGACAAGGGCACTAATTCATTTGTCGTGTTATTCGTTTCATAATTTTACGTTCTAATTGGGAATCAAGTGCAGGAGTGGAGGTGCTGGTGGTGGAACAGTAGCAAAGGATGCATTAGGAAACGATGTCGTCGCCAATGTTTGGTTAAAAAACCATGGACCTGGGGATCGCACTCTTACACAAGGATTGAAGGTAATTTTTGTTTATCTGTTACACGATTTGCTAAATTTTACTAAAAAATATAATGCATCGCTTCTCCTTCAATATTTGAATTTTTGTTCAACGTAGATCTAGATTATTAGTTGCAAGTTCAATTTCGTGTGCTGGGGTAGAAAACAGACTTAAGTGATGAGCATGGAGAGAGGCTTCAGTTGTTGCATTTGGGAGGCAAATATGGTTTTGTATGAGTTAATAAGCTGAGGATTTTGTGATTTGTGCCAACTTAATGCAGCTGTAGATTGATATTGATGTACAACCATGAGATGTAAGAAGGATGAATAATCAAGTAGTTGAGAGGTTATTGTATAAAAAGGATAGGCATTTGTGCCCTTTGTGCTTTAGTCTATAGCCTAGAAAGGAACAAGGTTTGGATCGATACTCGATTCTGTGATTGTTTATGGTCTTAGGTAAGTAAAAAATGTACATCCAAATACTTTGAGGCAATTGTAATCAAGTTCAATTGAACATAGTATCTCGAAGGGGGTCTTCGAGAGAGGGAGTAGCAATCTGTTATAAAGATAAATTGAAGTGGAGAAAGCATCATCCCCAAAATGAGGTTGGCATTTTAGGCTTTAGCACGAGCAAGTAAGGTAAGACCATGTTCAACCAAGTCCGTATGTTTTCTCTCAGCAGTCCCATTTTGTTCTGGTGTAGTGGTGTGTATAGACATGACAACTCATGTATAACTCTCCCATTTTCTGTAAAAGTTGAGTAAGGGTTCTATATTCCCCGTCCCAATCGGTCCTTACGATCTTGATAGTGGTTTTGGGTTGAGTCCCTGTTTGGGCTTTTTGAAGTTTTGAACTGAGTGAATATTTGAAGAACTTAGGGTGTTTTTTTTTTTTTTTTTTTTTAAATCCATATGTACTTGGTACGAAACATAGAATTTATGGCCATTGTTTGAGAGAATTGGAGAACACAACACATCAGAATGTAGCAATTGAAAAGGTTCCAAGTACCGAGTAGTTCAAAGAGAGAACGACAATTCATGACTTTCGCCTGTTCACAAGAGTTACAAAAAGTGAATTTTTCATTCCTTGAAGCAGTTTTGATTACACTAGTGAAGCACTGTTCTCACAGTTTTTAACATAAGATGACCAAATCTTTGATACCAATAATCCAGTAAACGTGCCTTAGGGAAAATACTACCAAAATTATCTCTTCAATCTACTAGAATTCATGCTTGATGAGAAAATTGAGCAGAGGTTTGGTTGACAAGTGCTTGGATTTTGACTTTTGAACAAGAAACTAGAAAGGGTTTCCGGGAGTGTGAAAAGTGAGTACTCTTGAAAATCCAGTTTGTTGAAGTGGAGGACATCTGCTCCTCAACTGTTGAGATTGTGTGTATGTAGTGAGAATTGACAAAGGCCTCGCTCAAGTCTCCCACATAGTTGGGTTCCTCGTGTTTCTTGATCCTTGACAAGGCATGTGAAAGGGTGAAACTCAAAATGTGCTTTTTTATCCTGGGCAAAATTTGCAACACTACTTAGGTTTTTGTTTATATTTGGAACATCTGGCATATATTTAAGCACAAATGATCTGTTAGACTAAGTAAATGAACTACACCAACATCAACAATCTAGATAACTTTAATCGATCTATATATTTAGTTTTGCTTTGAATCTTGAAATAACAAATCAACTAATGCCATAGATATCGATGATTGATAAGCACCACTAATTAATAGCACTACTTTCCAGATATCGGCTACATAATAATTGTGATCATTCAATATTCTGATAAATTTCAGGGGATCCAACATACCTTGTTGTGGAGAATGATAGAACACTGGCAACGTATGGCATCAATGCTGTGTGCACTCACCTTGGTTGTGTAGTGCCATGGAATCCTGCTGAGAACAAGTTCATCTGCCCCTGTCACGGATCGCAATACAACAATCAAGGAAAGGTTGTTAGAGGACCAGCTCCATTGGTAAACCCATTAACTCTTACGAAATTAATAATAAACATTTGAAAAATATAAACTAATTATGCATGTCTAGGCTAGGATAATAATATTAGAATTCTGCTAACTCGTGTTGTCGTTCTTTTACTGTAACAGTCGTTGGCTCTGGCTCATGCTGATGTTAATATAGATGACGGGAAGGTAGTGTTCGTTCCATGGGTTGAAACAGATTTCCGAACAGGTGAAGATCCATGGTGGGCATAATTACTTTTATTTTTTTCTTGTATGTGATATGCCATGGGTTGAAACAGATTTCCGAACAGGTGAAGATCCATGGTGGGCATAATTACATTCTTTTTTTTTTTTTCTTGTATATGATATGTATTAATGTATGAATTTGTCAACCAAGAAAAACTTCAATTTAGCAGTATAGCATGATCCATGGTGGGCATAATTACATTCTTTTTTTTTTTTTTTCTTCTTGTATATGATATGTATTAATGTATGAATTTGTCAACCAAGAAAAACTTCAATTTAGCAGTATAGCATCTGCAATCCCGGTGAAGTTTTGGCACGATAACCCACTCTTATGCAGATCAGATGTATTTCTTGAAACGTAAAATGTTTCAGTTTGCTCTCCGCTCGTGATACATGTATGTTGTGGCCAAATTCTCTAAGCAATTATACATGTTTTAGTTTCACACACACACACAGTAATTTGGTGCTGAAGGGCATGATTAGTATACGGGGACCCAAATTTGAGTTTATTCCCTTTTATTCCCCTGCGCCTAAATAACAGTAAGATTCAAAAATTTATATCTCCAAACCCACCCCACCCCCCCCACCCCCCCAAAACTTTTTTGGGGGGTTTGGGGGGGGGTGGGGGGTTATGTAATTTGGTCCCTCATTTACCAATTTACCCCCTTTTTTTTGCCTTTTACTTTTTTCCCCTTCCATTTTCCCCCTCTACTAGACCAGCTCTAAGATTAACAGATTGTACATCCTATAGGTCGATCGTAGCGTGTGAAAGGTATGCGTTGGAGGCGCAAGTGATTATGTTCTTTTAAGGGCCCTGAAATTGTCCATCCATAAGTAAAGTGAATCGACATAAGAGCCTTGAAATTGTCTATCCATAAGTAAAATCCAGAGAACATGAGAGAGGAGATTGGAAGCTATGAGAATGAGACTATTCACTTACAAATTTTGAAGGTTTGAAGATGTAGAGACTAGAGATCTTCCCTCAACAATGTCAAAAGGGCTGTAATTGCAACGGAAGAGAGTACAATTGAAATTAATTGAGGAATATTTGGTCAACATTTCTGCTGTACATTTGTTAGAATGGCAAAAGTACTTGATATGAGTCATGACAGGGTCTCGACTCCAATGAGCGAAACTTTTGTTGACTCATGGGTTCAGTGGCGTAGCCAGAAAATTTTTCCAGTGCGGTCCGCAAAAAAATTAATAACAGTAGCAAGATAAAAGCAAAGTAACTAATTAACTGTATAAACCCACCCCAAAAAAGTTTCACAATAGTTTTTTAGAAGTTTCCGTACTTCGAGACCAAATAAATTCGTTATCAATCTTTCAAAAATACACCTTCCTTTACATAAATCGATTTTCCAATTGGCTCTCCAAACTTGGTTTTCTTAGACTCAGATTGGTGGAAAGTATTTGTGTTTGCGTAAATTTTCCTCTACAAGAGATTTTCATTTAAAGAATCTCCCCCGTGTTACCATCACCGTTAAACAACATCAAATCCTCTACAAAATTTATGTAAACAACATCAAATCCTCTAAAAATTTTACCAACACTTCATTCGTTCAAATAGAAAATATTTTTTGAATTCAGTTAAACAACGTCAATCTAAACTCTAAATTGGTAAAATCTAAATTTCTAAAATTTTAATCAGCTAAAACTCAAAATTATAAATCATAAAAAATCAATAACACTTTTTGTCAAGAAAAACTCAAGATTGGATTGGTCGACGATCGATGTCGCTAGACAATGGAACGCTATCTACGTGGTTTCAAAGTCGGAATTGAATTGCAATTCAAAGTCAGAAATCCAACCGACGTCTCCTTTCACTCCTTAAACTTTGTGGCTAAATTTGGACTTTGGGATTTATTTGCCTTTATAGTGGGTAGAAGTGTCCCAAAATCCAGTGCGGTCCAGTGACCGCACTGGTGATTACTTGCCTCCGCCGGTGCATGGGTCGGTGGGATAGGGCATATTTTAAAGCCATTCCACCGTCTCGCTTGGTTCAACCATTCGATAAAGAGACGACACTTCATTTGATAATCCACTACTTTGTTTTCAAAATAGTAACACTTTATTGAATATTTGTAAGTAACTCAATGAAATAGCATTATATGATTCAACAATCGCACCACGTGGAATTGTAAGATGACCGGCTGACCGTACAAAAATTTTCTCCTCATCTTCCATTAATTTATATCCAAAACAGTTAAAAGGAAGAAAAAAAATGGAGAACAGACAAATGTATACTATGATTACTATCCCCTGGTTTGAAACTGTCGGATGGCCCGTCACTGGTTAGAATTATATAAGGATGAATGAAGATGGCGACAAACATGCAACCGTGATTCTCTCCCTAAAACATGTGCAAAAGCGCAAATTTCCTAAATTATTACTATTTGTTTCCCTATCATAATTGTTTTAGATCTGGACTTTGGTCCTTGGAAAAGAATAACCTTCAAATCGATATTGGTTCTAATATATATGCGACCAACATACTTTCATCTAGTGAGTACCTCGTTCTTGAAATTTGAACGCATCTTGAACTAAAGAGATTCTTAAATATAAAACTGAGCAACTAAGATCCAAATATCCAATTTTTTTCCTAAACCTTGCAGGAATCTTGTTTCGTTATTCAAGAACAAGTAAAACTCATTCTAAACTAAAGAAAAAGAAAAAGAAAAAAAAAAAGAAAAGCAAAATTATACTTTAATATGGTCTTAAGCGAGTTTGATATTATATATCGAGTGAAAATATTGTTAGTTCAAATTCTTGAAGAGAGTCTTTTCACGAAGTGTTTGTTTGAGACATATTCTTGAAAAATATTTTTGATATATGATAGAAAGGTACACAAAAGTTTTGAAAAGTTTGTCAAGTCAATAAATCGATCGTGTTATAGTGACATAGAAAATTATACAAAGAGTAATATAATTCGATAAAATAGTTGTGTTATCCTTACTATTTGTTATAGAATATTATACACAATCATTATGGATAAAATAAAACTTTCACATCTAAAAATAATGTTTTGAAAACCTCGACCAAATAAGTTTATAGTAGTGGGGTACAACTGATTTAGAAAATACAAATTGCCCAAGATATTATTTATTATCATAAAATCTAAAAGGAAAGAAAAACATACTTGCAACATTTTTAATGCAAGTTCAAAAGAGTCATAAGACCATGCATCAAGCTTAAGGTGTGTCTTACAAAGTGTGAATGAACATTGAACGTGTTCGTAAATATAATGCTTATAAACACAATGGATGAATTATTAAACTGTACTTTTAAAATGTGTGGACCAATATTAATTTGAAACAAATGATAATGTTAATAAATTATTAATGTTATACGAACAAACTACGCAATAAATAGTTCGTCGAGAGAGCAATGCAATTAAACTCAACTGAATCCCCCACTTTTTAAAAGGGTTATTTATGCAAAAGGACCCCAAACTATCGGTTTTATAATAAATCCAATCCCATTCTTTTTTTTCGTCCACACAGAACCCCAAACTTTAAATTATTTCACTACAACCCCTCTGATGGAAACCATCATTTCCACCGTTAAAATGAGTCTTTTTTGTATTTTAGTGCAAGGATAAAATGGTCCTAAATTTTCACCGAAAGATTGGAAGTCTGTGAAGCTGATAGTTTGGGGTCATTAAAATACTGCGATAATTAACAGATAGTTTGAGGTCATTGTGAAAATAAAATGATTATTAGATAGTTTGGGGTCCTATTGCGAAAAAAATCAATAATTAACTTTAATTTAATTCTAAATTAGTTAAATTTATTTTAATTCGAAAATATCAAATTAATATAATGTGCAAATTAATCCTAAATCTTTCAAGCGTGTCACTGGGCTTTTAGTCCAAAATAATAATAAAAAAGTAGCTCAAATGGTTAAAAAAAAATTTGGTGTGCGTAAGTTAGTCTCAAATTTTAATTAAATTTTACCTTTTATTTTTTCTATGAATGCTTATTTCGTCCGTAATTAATTTTGCTGAATTAATTTCATGCTAGTTAAATAGTTTTTACAAAACAATTTTCAATATTGTCGCATATGTTCACATTAGGCTTATTTTTCAAAAAAATAATATTACCATTTTATTTATAATATTTTAATTAAATTAAGTAAAAATATTTACAATCAAATCCATAATTTTTCAATAAGTGCAAATTAGTCACCATCTTCAGCACAATTTCCTCATCACCACCACCACTGCAGCGCTACCACCGCCGCCACCACGTCGGCGAAAACTCCGGCGACCCAAAAAACAGATCAGGTGATCGAAAACCACCAGATCTATTTTTGGTTTTCGACCACCAGATCTATTTTTGCAGTCGCTGACGAGGTTGTGGTAGTGGCACCGGGGTGGTGGTGGTGGTGGTGGAGGAAATTGTGGTGGAGATGGAGATTAATTTGTACTTATTGAAAAATTATGGATTTTGTTGTAAATATTTTTATTTAATTTAATTAAAATACTATAAATAAAATGGTAATATTATTTTATTGGAAAATAAGCCTAATGCAAATACATGCTACAGTATTGAATTTTTTTGTAAAAACTATTTAACCAGCATGAAATTAATTCAGCAAAATTAATTACGAATGAAATAAGCATCAATAGAAAAAATAAAATGTAAAATTTAATTAAAATTTGGGACCAAATTACGCACACCAAATTTTTTTTTACTATTTGAGCTACTTTATTATTATTATTTTGGACTAGAAGCACAGTGACACATTTGAAAGATTTAGGACTAATTTGCACATTATATTAATTTGGTATTTTCGAATTAAAATTGATTTAACTAATTTAGAATTAAATTAAAGTTAATTATTAGTTTTTTTGCAACAAGACCCAAACTATCGATCAATTGTTGGTATTTTCACGACGGGATCCCAAACTATCGATTAATTATTAGTATTTTCGCAACAGGACCCCAAACATCGGTTTCACAGGACCCCCCAATCTTTCGGTGAAAATTTAGGACCATTTTACCCTTTCACTAAAAGACAAAAAAGGCTCATTTTAACGGTGGAAATGACAGTTTCTGTCAGAGGGGGGTGTAGTGAAACAAATTTAAAGTTTGAGATCCTATATGGACGAAAAAAAAAGAATGGAATTGAATTTATTACAAAACTGATAGTTTAGAGTTCTTTTGCATAAATAACCCTTTTTAAAACGTAGATTACAGTGTTTGCTAAAGATCACTGAAACATTAATTCAAAACATAAGCTTGAGAAATAAAGAAAATCCTTTAATAAAAAATAGAAAAAGTATCATAATGCAATGAGTGATTAAAAATGATAAAAGTAAAAAATAATTTTTTTTTTTTAAATATAAACAAGCTGTAAAAGTAACATAATCATCATGGTCAGTTTCGTGAAGATATTTCCTCGAACTCCTAGTAAATAGAAAATAGTTCTCCTGAATGCGCCTGAAATGTACAGCATGGTAAAGGACAAAATTGACCCTGATTCCACCTTTGTCATTCATCATCTGGCTTCACGTGATTACCCCGTCACATCTCAATCACATACACGAAAAAAAGCAAAGGGGCAACATGAAGCGTAACAACAAAACAAATCACCACTCCCTACCCAATAAGAGTTCCGAGAATGATCAAGGGCAAAAGTGGAATCAAACTCTTATAAATCGAACATTTGGTGCTAACCAATCGTGACGATGATGAATCATATCGCTCGAATTGTAACGAGTCAACTGCCAAGGGCATGTTTTCTTGATCGGGGCTGCATTTCGACTCATGGGGTGGGTGTGCGCTATACATAATGGCTCGTAACACGGCTGAGACGGTTGGTATGTAAGCCGTCTTGTTTCGTGCTAGGAGCCACGTTAGTCCCATCAATTGGCAATCTCGACTAAGCATTTTGCTAGCTCGGTCGCTATTATCGTGGTCCGAATGTTTTGTTCCATTTTTGTCCTCCCCGGTCAACTGCAAAATGATCGCGATAAAGGGCAATTTAGACATTTCACTAGTGGCACATTCATCTTCACAAATCATCAAGTTTGTTTATGATAACAAGCAAGGGCAATTTAGACCATTCACGTGAATCATTAGAAAAATAGTTTTCCAAACCATCATTCTCGAGCCCCTGTTTGATTGATGAGAATTGAGACATAGAAAAATTATTTCTCGCCATAGAAATTGACTTGATTCGGCATAATTAATTTTAATTTTGGTCCAGAGGTTGAACTTTTTGGGACCAAAACGGGACTTTTTGAATTTATAGGGGTAATATAGCTGAAGTTGAAAGTTAGAGAGTGACCTTTTGAAGAGCACCAAGACATCTAGTGCAGCCAGCATAAGAAGAATTCTTGCAATTATGTTCCAAATTCCTAACAGCAGCAGTGGGAGTGGCATTTTTGTAATTTCCGCTAATATTGAACGCAGCTGGACAGCTCAACGAGCTAATCTGATGAAGCCGGATTCCACAGAAGCACAATACGGCGTCGCACGAGGCATTAGGCTGAGGAAGATGAATATTTCGGCTCTCCAACGAACTCTGCAGCGAGTTGACACACTTCTGCGAATCATCAGGCATCATCGGCATATCAGAGCTCGCCGGAGGAGCCGCAGACGGCAGCTGCAGAGCCGACCTGGCGTGGGCGGCGAAGAGCCACGCCGCCAGCACCGGGCAACACCGGCTCCGGTCGAGGTTTCTCCCACAAGCCGCGCTGACGCCGCCGAACAACTCGGCCGAGAGGTCAAGCCTGCATATTTGGGCCTCGGTCTGGGCCGGGAAGGCAGGGACGGTATTTGAACCGGTAGGACCCGGTTTTAAAGGCTGGGCCGGTTCGGAAAGTAAACCGGCAAAACAACAGCCATGGAAGGATAATGATAGTGTAATGATGAGAAAGCTCAATGAATGCATTGAAAAGCTTGATTCTTTTCTCATTAGAAGACTTCCATTTGATTGATATAAAAAGTCCCTTTTAATGGAGAGGTGAAAAAGAAAGGAGATGAATGATTAATATTAATTTTTTCTTGGGGGAATAGTGTGAAAGTGTGGCTTAGAACCAAAAAGGAGGATTCAGAAGATTATAAAGAAAAGTTGAAAGCAACTTTTCTTTCTTTGTGAGACGCAATTTTCGAGATAAACGCTCCAAGTTCACGAAAAATGTGATTTCATGTTGTAATAATTGAAGATGGGGTTTAAGATGTATTTTATTCGAAAGGGGTGTATCAGTATTGCGTGTGATGGAGAGAGAGAGAGAGAATCGTGGATACAGATATGAAGCAGAGAGAAAGACGAGAGTGATGGGGAAAGGGTGTCTGAAGATTTGGCAGTTTCTGGTGTCCTTTTCCCTTTTCATTCTCCTCGCCAACCACTACTACCCTAGCTAGCTCATGAGGATCACAGGGGCTATGAGTTTCTCCTTTTTCTATTCTCAACATGGTAACATGTAGAATGTTAGTTGCAACCCCAAATTCCTTAGGAAAACAGTGTGTACATGCAATGGGACAAATGTATTTGCACAACTGTCTCTATCGAATATTAACCACGCATCTCATATAATTATTTATTATTTTATTATCAATAAATCTAGTGGTTTGCATCTCTATTTAATTTAAAAAGTAAGTTTTTAACTAAAGAAAAGTTTACTCAAATTTGTTATTAATATAGATTGAAATTCAACTATTACTTCACCTAGTTCACATGTTGAGGAGTTACACTTATTAGTATGTGTACATATTTTATATTCACTAATAGCATTCCCATATTTTTTTGAGAGTATTATACTTGTTCTCGTGACTATTGTTGACTAATACGTATTGTTAACTTGGGCAACTGAAGTAATAGTGTTTATTAAATTGTGATTACATATAATAGATCTTACTTCTTGGGTTAAAGTACTAACTGTTCGGTACTCCGAATTATTAGATTTTATTACTTATTTATTTGTTTTGGGAATACCAAAAGGGAACAAATTAAATGGATGTATGAAAGTGTGTTGAAACATGTTATGTAGATTGATGAGTCTTGTAAGTCTTTAGTGACATGTCGCTGCTATGGATACTCGTGTTGCCCCTATGTTGCAAAGGTGCTAACTTTACCGTCAAAATCTCCACAACCTCAAGGTGGTGACACAACGTAGAGTAGGGGTGGGCACGGGTCAGGTTCGGGCCCGAATCGAAACCGACCCGATTTTAATCGATTTACCATTCTTCAAACCGAAATCGACCCAACTTGACTTGGGTCGGTTCGGCAAGTCGATTACTGCACAATTTTTTTTCCCAAACCAATCGGTTTTCAGATTGGATTTTGCCTACCCGAAAACCGACTTAATGGGTGACCGAAACCGCCTCGGGTTGGTGTGGGTCGACAGTTCCAATCCTAATGTAGAGGCGAGAAATTTCCAACCAAGACATGGACCGAATGATAAGGGTGGTTTGTAGGGACATCTTGTTGTACGTACATAAACAATAGAAGTTTGCCCAATCGCCCTTAAAGTTTGTCGCCAAATTTGCACCGATGGCCAATGGGGGTGAGATTTATTCCTATAACTTTCAATTGTTGTAATGATATTTAATAAAAAAGCATGTTTAAAAAGTTAGAGCATCCCCAATAGACTCTTTAAAAGTAAAATACTCTTTATTTTAAAGAGTCAAATATTAAAAGTTAGCTCCAATAGACTCTTTAATTTAACAATTTTAAATAAAGAGTGAGTTTGACTCTCCAAACTTGGAGAGCCAACCTCACTCTCTATAATTCAATTGTCACATATTTCAATACCCTTTTTCTTGATTCAACAAAGTCACAATTAATTTTATTGGCCAAAGACAATTAAGGTAAATATGTATTGATTAAAAATACAATATTATAATAAATGTTTCTTGATATAAACAAAATAAAGAGTATAAATGAAGAGATTGTTGGAGTAAATTAAAAACTTTAGTCTCTAAATTAAAATATGCTCTCTATAATGTGAAAAACACTCTTTAAAAATAAAGAGACTATTGGAGATGCTCTTACTATGGAAGAACATAAAGATAACATTTTCCAAAGAGCTTGTGACACTTAAAATGAATGTGCACAAAATAACAATAATATTCCATGTCAATAGGGGGAAAACATCCCCCCCCTCCCCCGGGCAGGTGGGAGAAGAGAATAGAACTCGTATCTCTAACTCCTCGCTTTTATATTTGCATTGTTCTCTTCACATTAATTTTGGTTTACTGGAATTGTGTGTTTGAACTATGGTTGAGAATTAAAAATGCTTTAAAAATATATAAATAAATTATCAAATCAATATTTGATTGATTGAAAAAGATGAGAGAGAAAAAATATATTTAAATTGATGAAATTAATGTGTATACAAGAGGCCAAGTTTCATTTTTGACAATTCAAAACAATTTATTTTCCTCTAGTATTTGTACTACATACCTCCTAACCATTCATTTCAAAGGACCTATATATATCACTTAAATTTTTATGGTTTGCTTAATTTGTATGCTTTTAATAGTTTAAAGACAAGGCTCCTAGACTCAAACAACTAAAACCAGTCATTAGGGAGTCCTCAGCACGATTGGTTGATGCGGGGACAATTAATGTTTAAAATAATTGCAAAGTTAAAAAGAGAAATTTTACGTCACAAATTTATAATGTATTTTGAAAATATTACAACATAACAATTTCAAAAAAAGAAAAGAAAAAGCCAATGTTTATTGTTGTATATATTTATTAATATCACGGTGACATGTTCTGTGAATATAATAAATCGGGCCCATATGTTAAATCACCAACATCATTATTTTTGCATCCTTTTTCAAGAAAAATGTTGAAGTAAAAATATTCCAATAATAATTATTCAAATATGGAGATTCAAAGACTGATAGACTATACTTAAATCAGATCAAATGGGAAAAATAATAATAATAATAATAATAATAATAATAATAATAATAATAATAATAATGGAAAAAAACAATGAGCCCAAATTGATGGCAAAAACGAGGGGCTTGCGAATGCAAGATTGCAAGGCTTTCAATAAATTTTTTATGCCACGTGCGGATAAAGCATTTCCATCTCAAGGAACCAACGCTTTTGACCGTTTTGATTCAAAATTTGAGTTCAGGCACGGCGCATTTTCCTTTGAAATGTTATACCCATTCATGCAATTGTAAATTGTTTGACACGTATAATTGTAGAATGAAATTAATTATTTAACACTATTGATATAAAAATTACTGCGTGTTTTAGTTTTCGTTGATAAAGTTGATTTAAGACCAACTCCAATGGCGTAGTCCAGTGCAATGGCAACAGAGAGAAGTTAGAGAGAAAGGAAAAAAAAATAAAGAGGGGGCCCACTTTTTTTCATTTTTTAATTTTTTAATCACTTTTATTTTAGTTATTTTATTTTTTTCTCTCATTTTTCTTCATAAATTCCTGCACTACCTCTAGAAATAGACGCATCTCTAGAATTCTTTCACTAATATTTTATTATTATTTTTGAATTTATTTCTACATCTTTCATCTTTTTCACTTTTCTCTCTTTTTTTCCCCCTTACACTTCTTTCCATATACTTTTAAATAAAATAACAATTTTCTTCCTATCTTTCTCTACTTCAACACTATGGCAATTAGCATTGGCATTGGAGATGGCCTTATGAAACCTATTTTTCTTTACTACTATCAGATTGCATCAAAGGCGTACACATGACAATAATCGAGCCATCCATCTCGTCTCTCTTATATAAATTGGAAGGGACATGGTGATTGCTAGCTTCAATTTGAGGATTAGGGCTAGGGTAATTTGACTAATTTCTTCGAGCATCTTAGTCGATCTTTGTTCTCTATGATTTTTTTGTCGCAGTTGTTCTTCTTAGCTAGGAATTTTCGAGAGAATATTGGAGACTACAGGGCTTGATGATCTTCAAACCTAATTGTTGGTTAATCCTATAAATAGGGCCAATGATAAAAAAAAAAATGTACAATATCACTTTAGGTAACCGTATTTTTATATGCTTATGTAATTTTCGAATTTAGTTTTTTGTTTCATATGTTTTGCGTGTTTCATTAATGTATCCATTTCTTGTGCTTCTTTGATACTTACTTGTCCAACTTGCAATATTTCGAAGAATTGAAGTCCCATTGTCATCGTCCTCCTTAACATTTTTATCTTGTTATTACATCCCAAAATATGTCAATAACCGTGGAGTCAAAGGCCAAATTGGCAGTCAAGTGAATTGTAGCATTTGGTCCATTACATTATGTTTAACATCAATAGCCCCTAAATTCTATTTCGTGATTTGTTTGTCAAAGTGTTTATCAGCTTATTTGTTCGTGGAGATCATTAATCACCCATAAGGTCTCAACGTCATTTCATGCTTAGTACTTACCACATGAATCACATATATATATATATATATATATATATATATATATATTTATATATATAATATTTCTATCTTCATCTTTACAACGTGTTTGATTACTTATTATACTCAAATTATTGTATCGTTTTTATCTGCTTTTTTTTTTTTGGCAAATGTTTATTCATTTAGTAGAACTCTTGTACGCTGAAATAAAATCAATGAAAGTCATTTTACTCGCAAGGCTTTTGACAAAAATTAAGGAAGAAAAAAAAAAAAAATGAGGGCAGTCTCTCATGGTTGACAAAATGTAGCCTACGGCAATGTGTAAAAACGTATGATCAGATCCCTCTCATTAGTTGTCTGGCTTTCTGACGGCAAACAACGTGAACAAAAAGGCAATTGCGTTGGGAAGTGAGGGCATCTTTGGGATTTAACCTTACTCTGACAAAGTATTCTGAACGCTCGCTTCTTCTTGTCCGAAAGTCAGTCGTTGTATATACGTACCCAGTACCCACACAGCCTATACTTTCCTCGACAACCAATGGTTCGGAATCTCCAACCCACCCCACAGACCAGTAAACAATGGGATAGGTGCTACAGCTGCACCCCAAATTTCGAGTGTTACTGTAGCAAACTCCAAATTTTGGAGTTTTAATAATATTCAATTTTGTTCTTTCAAATCCTATTACAAATCTTTTTTGCCCTTTTGTTCCATTTTTTGCATTGAATAATAATAATAATAATTATTATTATAATAATTAATTAGTGTACTATTATTTATTTCAATTAATTAATTGTGTAACTTTTTTAGATTACTATTTAAATTAATGTAATAATATTTGTAAAATGGCTTGTTTGGTTCTTAAATATTTTGTCAAGGGTAAAGAGACTTATTATGCACTCCAAAATGCCTTGATTGAACATTTGTATGAAGAGTACTCTAATTCGGGTAATTAAAGTACTACGTCCAATATATATGCCCCCGTTAGTGTATGTGTATTTATGAGTATTTATGAGTTTTGATGTGAAATAGGAGAGAGAATGAGTGGGATTGAGTGGTGGAGATTTATGTAGTACAGTGGGTCCCAGAAAATATGTGGATGTAATCGGTTTGACTTTTGATGTGAATGTGTTAAAATGTGTAAAAATTTGTTAAAAGTTGTAAAAGAACGGGTTGATAGTCTAAGTATTGCTAGTATTTCTTGTTTCTGTAACGAAAATTTCAAATTATAGTATACAACATTTTATGTTTTTGTATGTTCGATCATGTGCTGTATTTCAATTTAATGAATGAAATATTTTACGTACTTAATGGTGAATTTTACAAAATATGTAATAAAGTATTTAGATAAATGCTACAATTTATTATTCAAATCAATAAATAATTAAAATAATGTAAAGTAAGAAACACTGTTTATTTGATACGATATATTTAGAGTGTTGGGTTGAAAAAAAATTGTAAAATAGAGGGAAAGAACTATACTTTAGAGTGCTAAAAATTGCAAAATGAAATTTAGTATTGGAGATGCCCTAAAAAGGTATTTGTTTGTTAGTTTAACAAAACAATATCAATTGTGAAATTGATGATATTTTTACTTAATGTACCGTTTCTTTGAGGTGGAGTCTTGCATAGATTGAACAATTTTTGGATATATTAGAGAACGAGAAATTTTTTTTTTTTGAAGAAGGTAAAGATGTATAACTATTTCACTTTCCTTTTTCCGGGGAGAAAACCTGCGCAATATTGATGGGTAATTATCTGCATGCTGAATGTATACTTTCAAAGGTATTGACCGAAAAAAACTTATACATGTGAATTAACTCACCAAGCATTACTAATAATTCTAATAAATAAATAAATAAAGCATTACTAATGGTAGAGCCAAAAACAACGAGAAAAAACAAGTGGAAAAGGAAAAAAAAATCTATTCTCAAATAATGTATGGGATAAAGATTTGGACACACATATTTTACACGAGGGAAAAATACATTTTGTACTAATAAAGAGGTTAATTTTCCACCCAACAGGAACATCACCAGATATCCTCTTATGGAATTATCACTCCGTTTGGTGAAAGAATTTTTAGTACTCCATCTCAATACACGTATTGGGAAAAATTCTAATTAATCTTACAAGCCTTATTTCCATCAATCGATAAGCTATCCACCTTATCATAGAGGCGGCATTATTTATTAAATTGTGGCGCATGTATATATGTGGCGATTCTCGTTGGCGCAAATCTGAGAGATGTCTTTAAGATCTTAAATTTTTTCCACATATTGACCACTTCTATATACACTATCGGGATCATTTGAGCACTCGTACATTGCCCAAAGGCCAAGGCACTTTTGTCGCTGACAATTAACAAGTAACTATAGAAAATTATAGTCTGAATTATAATTTATTAACAAAAAATTTTAATAAACTAGTATATTTGAAGGATAAAATGGATGAGTGAATTTTTGGGGCACTTTATGTTTTGATGGATCTTGTTCGGTCTTACCATATGTGCAGTAAAAGAATGTGTAATATAAAGTGATTTGACAATTTTGGTACAACAAATACAAAGGAGGTAAAAATAATATTTTTGCGGAGTCTGCTAGCCTGTCCTTTTTTGGGCGATCCATTTAACTCCTGGAGTTGGGCCTATACTTGACAAGTTGGAGGCCTCTTAAGCTGTTGACCTCGTCTAGCCCACCATACTTAGGCGGTTGACTTCATATAGGGGCCGCCTAATTCTGAGATCACTCGGGCCTTCTTCAATCTCTCTTGTTCTCTTTGAGTTTTGGCCAATAATTCATCTGTCATTTGTGAAAATCTTCTACTAACAGTATATTTCTGAGAGAAATAGTGTAGGAATCGAGTGGATTCTTATAGTGGCTGTTTGTAGTGAAGTTTTCATGTATAGTTCTCGATTTGTGAGTTAGGGTTTCTGCAATTTGGGAGATATGTGAGATTTGAGGTGTAATTTGTAGAGACGATGCCTCGTGGGTGTATCTTGCTATCGGATTTGCAGTGCTAGTGAAATTTGAGTAACTTCCCTTTGTGGAGCTCAACGGGGGACGTAAGCTTTGCCGAACCTTCGGGGTCTTAGAACCAAAAACAAAACTCGTATTCTTTCATTTCGCATTTTTCTTGTTTTTCGTGTTTTTAATTGTGTTATTACTTTACATCTGTGTTTTCTTCAGATCCTGTCATAATAATTTTTTACACCCCTCTTCTAGAGGTTGTATCAATTTATTTTATTTTTACTATTATTCTTTAGTTGTAAAATCTAACCCCACATTTATGAAAATAAATAAAAATTATATGTCACAAATATTTAAATCAGGAGGGCTACAAATATTTAAAATTTGACCAAAGCTAAAAACTAGATAAATTTTTAAAAAAATTGAAAATAATTGAAAGATCTGAATATTTAAAGTGTTACAAAATGTAGGTTACAACTGACAAAATGTTTTATAATTGTGTAAAGTCATTTTGATTAAAATGGTTAAAAGTTAGGATTGACGCATCATATATGGAGCCAGAGGTTGACGAGGTGTGCGGCATGCCACATCATTCTCGGGTTCCATTTTTCAAATGAGTTGATCTTAATAAATAAAGGCAATATGTGATATTTTCGGTTGAGTATGACCGTCAGCATATAAATTATAATATATTTTTATGAGTAGGAAAAGAGAAAATTAGTAAAGTTGGATAGTGGATATTTTTATGAATATAACAATATGCTAGCTCCATGTCTCGTACCATACTCAAACACTAAATTTTTCTAAGAATAGTAGTTATCGTAAATGATAGAAATTGGGTCATGAATAATGGTTTCGAAAGAAAAAGAGGTACATTTCACGACATATTCAAATTCATAAGGTCGACATTATATTTTTGACCTTTTGTGTCGGTCAGAACTTTCAAGCTTAGTCACAGGCTTGGCCCAATTGCACATAATTAGATGGGTTGATTAACCCTTTTCTTACGGGCTGGTGCCACCCAAATTTAAACATCAAATTTGTCGTGTTTTTCTTTTCCTTTTTTTCCGCCCTAATAATAATCAGGTTTAAAATTATAATATTATTATTATATTACTGATTAAAAAATTAAACAAAGACTTCAAAATTTTCTATCAATTCACCTTAGGCCTCGTTTGATTCACAATTAGGAGAAAATTTTAAAATTACGTATAGATTGTATGGTTAAAAGTGAGAGATGATATATTAAAAAAATATAAAGTTGAAAAGAATAAGAGGAAACGACTTTTGAATTTTATGGTGAATCAAATATAGCCTTAATTAACCTGCAAGGCTGCAACATCGATTGCAAACATATTTGCGGCTTCGTACCCATCACCGGCTTCGATCTGAATACTAATCGGCCATGCCATCAGGATTACGCTAGCTTTTCGTCATCCAATCTTTCAAATATTATCTTATTTTATTTATCTCCCTTCCCATTAGATTCGATTACATTTTAGATTGGCCATACCATCAGGGTCGAGATAGCTTTGTTGATGATATTTTGTGCCTATTTTATGAGGTGGTTGTTAATATCACTTTTTGTGTACATAGTATTCCCTCCGTCCCATTAAGATAAACACCCACCATTTTTCGCACGTATTAAAAAAAAATGTTAAATGTTGTTGAAATAATAAAATGTTTCTATATTCTTCCTATTTTACCCTTGTATAAAATAAGAGATGGAATATTTAATTGATTTTCATTATTCTAAATAGTATTAAATCAGGGTACTTTAGTCAACTAGAAAATAAGCCACACTCTCAATAAGGAAAGTGAACTATAATTTGGGACAAACGAAAATGGAAAACAAACCTATCTTAGTGGGATGTAGCTAGGGAGTAGTTGCAGCGATGGGTCGTTCTTACATGGAGTTGGTCTCTATTGTGTTACTAATTCTATTTTAATTTTTTTCACCGATTTAAGATATGAGCTAAGATTATTCAAATCAATTAGTTAGGCAAGCGAAGTTAATTTACTGACCAATTAAATAATTTACCCAATTTAGCATGCCAATTAATGAGTTTAACCAACTAAACAATGAAAGGAAAATCATCTAATTAAAGCAATGAAAGCAACAATAATAACATTGACAATTCATGATGTAGGAAAAATCCTTGATAAACTCTTCAAACGGCTAAAAAATCTTTTGAGGCTTTGAAAATCCAATAGAAAATTCTCTACTTGCAATGCTTTAGCCGTTCCTAATCTATAGTGATGTTGACACCTAATTGTAAAACTTGAAGAACCTCTAGCTGTGCATCCCGCGATGCTCCTACAACTCTGACAACTTTTTCTCAAGTGAATCCTCCAAGAACGACACATTCCTCTTTGTGCCAACAACAAAATACTTAACATCTATGGTGATGGATGCCTTTCGGGATGTTATTCATTAACATTTTGTCGAAATTGTGGATAGTTGCGGTTGTCTAAATTTTGGTGGTTTTGGTGGGGTGGTGATGATGGTTTGGTGGTTTTGAACTTGTGGTGGTAGATTTTGCGTCCTTGGCCGTTTGTGACATTAGTATCACACTTTCTGGTTTTGGATATGTTACTATGAAATATCTGAATTGTAGTTATGGTTCAATGAGAAATTGGACTTTTAAAGGTGGTCTTTCGTCCTTATAACTTTATGCCTGTAGAGCATCGTATCACCCATAATATTCTACAGGCACGAAATTATAAGGATAATAAGCCGCTTCCTAAAGTTTCAATTTTTGTAGTGGTTGTGGCCATTTTGCAGGGTGATGGAACTTTTGTGTTAATGTAGCGACCTGTGATGTGGTGGTTGTGACAGTATGTGAGTCGTGGTCTATTTCCAAAGGAATGATGGCTTTTGACATGGCACCGTAGTGCCACTTGGGGACGGGTTTGTCGCTTGGTGGTGTGGTATCGACAACGAAGTGTGTGATATAGTAGAGTGTAATTTATTGTGAATTAATAATTAAAATTGTTAAAAATAACATATATAATCAATTGTGCTACCTAGGGACGGGTTTGTCACTTGGTTTGATATTGATAATGAAGTGTGTTAATTATGATATTGTAGAATGTAATTTATGGTGAATTAATAATTAAAATTGTTAAAAATAACATAATCAATTGTGCAAAATTTTTATTTTTATTTTATAATTAAATTAATTTTTAATTAAAAACAAGATTTTTTTAATTTTTTTGGTTTTTAATTATAAAAATAAGATTGGGGTTAACTTGGCAGGTAGTTGGAACGGACCGGGCGTTGCCAACCGTACAGTGACATAATTCTCTAGCACTTACCAATGTCGTCGCCATGCAGCTGTACGCTTACCAGCATGCAATTCGACGTAACTATATTCAACAGCTTACATAATTCTTCCGTATAATATTATATTTTCAGGGTACTCAGCAGCCTATAAATATATATAATTAAATGTCATTTTTAGTATAAGTACATGCATCATCTTGTTAACAAATATATCCATGGATTGCATCAAAATGCTAAAAATGTAAGAGAGATATCTATCCACGTTTTAGCAAACATAAAATTAACAAAATCGTCGTAATTTATTTTAATTTAATTAACTAATTATTCATTTAATTACTAATCTTGCGTCAACTTAAATGACGTGGAGGCTACCTAATAAGCCTTTGGCACTCAAACCCTGGATTTGGGACAACTAATGATGCATGCAAACCCTAATTTTCGTCTAACTTGTTCATTAAATAATGCTAATTAGGATCAACCTTCAAATTCTTCAACGCGCAAGTACAAGACAAGTGTCTAATACTCGAATTATTTATTTAAAATTAATTAAATTTAATTTCAAAGAGATTAAGACCACGAAGTTGTCTCGTGAGACCCGAGCAGGGAGCAGAAATTAGTTTAAATATATATTTTCATTTAATTGATGTCAAATTTCAACACATTGATCTCATACTTAGTGTATCTGTCTAATTATCCAAGTAATTAAATCATATAATATTATTATTTACTTGACAAGATAAACACACAGTTAATTATACTTCTTCTAGAACAGTGGTTACGTATAAATAATAAAAGGTAATCATGTAAGACAAGCAAACTAGGGTGAAATTGTTGTTGACGTTTTTTCAGACAGAAAATCTCAGTTCTGTAGATTTTACACAATTAAAATAATGTTTGACCAAGAAACATCGTATTTCGTTAGCTAAAGGGTGGATGAAGCAATGACCAGAATTCTAACGACTTTGAATCGGATAGACTCTACTTTACGGAAACTAACATACGGCAAACATTTGATGTTACAAATTTATGGTTGGGTTCCAAAGTCTAAGTGAACATTGATTTATGGTGCTCGTCACTTATATGGTTTATTGGTTTATTTGTATATTGTATATTTTTCGACTAATAATTTATTGAAAATCAATTATAGTAATTAAATTTTATTGAGTAATGGTATAATAATAATGATAAATTTTATTATATCACTTAATTGTCAATCAAAATTATACATGTAATATAACCCCTCATAATCTACCTCTATTGTTCATGAATAACAATATAAAGATCGCTTCATCAACACCAATGAAGAATGAACAATGAACGATATATGCTAGTTGCTCCAAATGAAGAACTTACCTCCCATTTTGTTAACAAAGATATGGTGAGGGGCAACTTAATTATCAAATTTAAATCGTAATATTATGTCGATGGTTTTTAGCCATATAAAGCCTTGTTCTCTATATAATAAATTTTATCTACTTATATTTACTTTTTTATTTTTCATCATTTTCAACCATTCAAATATTAATTTGATAATTTGTTCATATTTTTTAATATATCTTCTCCAATTTTCAATCATACATTCAATACGAAATTCGAGTAAATAAAAAATATTGTGAAAAGAACGAGGCCTAAATGTTGTACGGACACTTTAGTGTATTGCAAACTATATTGCACTAATCACAAGAAGTGTAAAATGATAATTTTATTTTCTCTCTTATTATAAAGATAAAAACAGTGCACTTTGCGGTAGCATTTTCCTTTTTAAACCGTGAATACTTTCAACTTTCACCTTTTGAATTGTCTTCATCTATAAATGTCAACTAGTCGAGTGCCCAAGCCGAGTTGAGACCAACACCAAAATTTGGTGGTCAGGCTCCGCTTTGCACCCTTATTTAACAAGGTTTTTCCGAGTTCGAGCTAGCTTGCTTCACAAAAATGAGGCTTGAAGCCGAGTTGAGACCAACACCAAAATTTGGTGGTCAGGCTCCGCTTTGCCCCCTTATTTAACAAGGTTTTTCCGAGTTCGAGCTAGCTTGCTTCACAAAAATGAGGCTTGATGACTCAGGCTCGCACTCGATCCTAACCAAGCGCCCGACCTGGCTTGGATAGTGTAATATATCATTTTTTTAAAAAAAGAATGTATATAAAAGCAATCAAAATACTCACATTTACAAGCCAAAAGTTTAATTTTTAAATTTTGAACATGGATAATTGTATTGCACAAAAGAAAAAAAAACTTAAATTTACACAATGGTCAAACATAAAAAAGAACAAAAATTCAGAAATCAATATATTTATTCGTTGTTAGCATGCTTTTGCCGAGCTTTGTGAGCGGAGTAGGAACCGCTTGACTCGGTTATCATTTTTAAGGCCCAACTTATCAAGCCACCCCGATATATTGACATCCATAATCTCGATCATCGGACAGTCATTAGAATGCAACTTTACAAATTTAGGGCTTGTATGTTTGATACAAATAATTAAATTTAAATCAATTTTTCTTTCATCATTTTCAATCTCATATTTTTTTTAAAAGAGCGTATCAACCAACTTTTACTACATGTCAAACATATATTTTTACTTCTTTAATAACATATCAAACATACAAATTACAAAATACTGGGCATTTAAGGGCTACTTGTCGTCCATATGTCTCGTTCCTTTAGAGTATTAAAGGTGAGATGACAGTATGTCACCCTTAATATTCTACAGGCTTCTAAAAATTCAATTTCTTATAGTGTGATACTTACAAGTTGTGTAGAATAAGAAGGTTTATTATTACTATTATTATTTTTAAGGATCAAAAGGTTTAGAAAAAAAAGGGGGGGATCAAAAGGTTTAATTAATACAATTGTACCGGTTAAGTATTGGCCACGCATACCTGTGAATTGTGTTCATTCAAACAAAAAAAAATTGACTTATGTCTGATTAAACATAGAAATAAACACTCGTCACTTGTTCATACGTGGATGTTCTGAATGCCAATATTAGAAACTAGGTTCTGGCGATTAACACCTGTATTACGTGACTTATTTTATAGGCCGCTTTTCTTGGAATAGTAACAATTTGTTTATAGTCCGTTTCAAAAAGTAAAATTTCAATATTATTATTCACTACTAATTTTTGTAACTTTTCAAGTTATTTCCCAACACAAGGAATCGTGTATAGCCCCCGTTCTTTTACAATTTTTAACAAATTTTTATACATTTTAACTCATTCTTATCTAAAGTCAAACCAATTATATCCACGTATTTTTTGGGACCCACTGTACTACACAAATCTCCACCACTCAATCTCACTCATTCTCACTCCTATTTCACATCAAAACTCATAAATACTCATAAATACACATACACTAACACCATTATGTAAATTGAAGATGTCGATCACAACGTTATAATATATCTAACTTATATGTATTTAGTCTAAATTTATGGTTTCATAAACTACCAAACACGTAACCTTTCTGTTTTAAATGTCGATATAACCATGTAAAAGAATTAAATATATCCATGTGTAAGGTTTTATTAATTTGAAAAAATTTAAATTTACCTACATTGGATCATAGGACAAGAAGTATGAGCGTTGCAGATCATCGTCCGTGTTATATATGTATTATATATGTCATTTCATTAATTTTTTGTCTCTTAGATTGCCTCATGCATCCAATGAAACGTCAAAACAATCATCGTTATTGAACTAATACATTTGGTTGTACGTGTGAGATATTTTTTTGTTTTAATAAAATAATTTATTAGGACAAGAAATAAGAGATTTCTAGCACTTAAAAAATAAGCATTCTAATAAATTGATTTATATGGAAGGAAGAAAATGTAATTGAAATTAATTACGCGTTTTAGGACGTTGAAGCTATTAGCTCAATTTGTTCTTATCTAATTACCGATTTTTCTTCGAAGATTACATTTAAATGAAATTCAAAACCTATTATCTCATTATCAAATCCTATTATCTCTAGTAGACTAAGAAATTGCAATAAGGCTTGTAATATCGACAGATGCAAAATGTCATAAAGCCCCACGCGGTGACCACAGCAAAAGCAATTTGGAAATTGGAATTTGATCATTTGAAGCAAAGCTTACAAAGCATTGAAATTTTGCGTTATAATTGGTAGAGGATGTAACAACTATGCACCAACTAAATCGAGAGAGGTCTCTGTATCCTGGACTTTTGGAAAAAGTCAAAACCATTCAGTGGCTGCCACTTGTCATCAATTATTCAATCAAATTTGACTGTCAGCTAATTTTTTCAGCTTCATGTGAGCCAAGCATTTCTCTCAACATGGCTTTTTTAGTAGGGAAATGACACGAAATCACCTTTACAAACGCTAGTTTCTTGACACGTGGTTATTATATTCATGCATGGGCGTGCACTTTACCCGAAAAAGAAAAATGGAAAAAAGATAAATATTTTATTGGTATTTCTCTCTATAAATAAATTAATTAATCAATAAACAGCAATATTATTCAATACCGTATTTCAAACTATCCTATCCAACTAAATTGTTTTATTTGCACTTTCCCTCAATTGCATTCAACTATTTTTCACATCATTCACAATTCTCATGAATAAAAATAAAATCATTTCCATAAGTAAGCGTTTCAAATTATATATAGATCGATCGGAAAAAATAAGTTGTAAATAATTGCGTAATAGTTTTATTTCCTTTAACAATAGTTTGATAATTTAATAATTATTTCGCTATGATTTCTTCATATTTTATAAAATTTTGTGATACGAGAGCAATTCACTATCATCGAATACAATTTGCAATTTTGATTGAAAATTAATCAGCTCAAATATGCTATTTCGAATTCTATCTAGCTCGTTGAGTACTATTATATATATTTGAGGAAATATGTCACGTTATTGAATTAATACACTTCATTGTGTATGTCACATATTTTCATTAATTGGATCGTAAAACAAATGAAACATCATTTGAGTCTCTTCAAAATTAATTAAGGCCTAGCTAAAACTTCTACTTATTGCATAATTCCAAATACTATTTTTGAAAACCTTCTAATTGTTTGGCAATTTCACCCCAAAAACACAGCACACAAGAGAGAGAGAGAGAGAGAGTGAGAACGTAGGCTAAGGGCGGCACCAAATCCTTTTGACTTCTATTCATTCATAGCACATTTCCTTCACGTCTATATATAATGGTGTCATCTTCTCACAAGGGACCTACAACTTTCACTCTTGGCTTTAAAGCACTTTTAATTGCTCCATCTTTTTGTAAATCTCATCCACTTTCTTCCTTTCTGCACCTCTCAATCTCTTCTGAGCACTCATCGATAAAATGGGACGATTGCCGTGTTGCCAAAAAGATGGCGTCAAGAAAGGTCCATGGACGCCTGAGGAAGACAGGAAACTCATTCAACACATTCAAGAGCACGGGGCATGTAATTGGCGAACTCTTCCAAAGAATGCTGGTAAGTTACATAAATCACAATAATAGTGATCACCGATTTTTTGTTATGTTTTGTCTTGTGTAATTTGATGAACTTTCATCTTACAAAATAGTTGTTTTCGAGTTCGAATAGTGCTTAGTATAAGGATAACAGAAATTAGTGGATGATAAGGATCCGTAGTTGTTCTGATCATTTCTGGTTAATATTGAAGTTTTACTTTAACTGTTTAGTAAAAATTAATTAACGTTAGGTTAATTAATTATTTATTTCATATGTTTTTAATTGTAGGGCTTCAAAGATGTGGAAAAAGTTGTCGTCTCCGATGGACGAATTATCTGAGGCCTGATATCAAGAGAGGAAGATTTTCGTTCGAGGAAGAAGAATCTATTATCCAGCTTCACAGTGTTCTTGGAAACAAGTAATTCACAGTCTCACAAACTTTAATTTGTTCTTCTCATTATCTTGCACAAATTAATCAACATATTTGTATATTTAAGGTTTACTTATGAAAAAATTTGTTTCATCTTATGATTAAGGTGGTCTGCGATTGCGGCTCGTCTGCCTGGACGAACAGACAATGAAATCAAGAATTACTGGAACACTCACATAAGAAAGAGACTTCTTCGAAGTGGGATTGATCCCGTGACTCATTCTCCACGCCTCGATCTTTTAGATCTCTCGTCGCTCATAAACTTCCCACAGATCAATCTTTCGAATCTACTTCGTCTCCAAACCCTACTAAATCCAGAAGCCCTAAGATTGGCAGCTAATTTACAAGAAAACCCTCAGCTTTTACTTGCAAAACTTCAAGAAAACCAGCTATTAAATTCTCAATTGCAAAATCAGCCCCCAGTCTTCCAAACTAATCAATTTCAACCCATTTTTGATCAACAAATTCCCATTTCCAGTCCCTCCACTGATATCACTGCAACCACTTCAGTTTCAAATCAACCTCATCTCAATCTCATGCAAGGGAATATGGGACAGATTCCAATGAACTCAGAAAATTTGATTGGTCAAACGTTTGAAAATATCCCTCTTCTGGACAATTTCTGCTATGGGGCTAATTCTGATAATATCAAGAAAGATTTATCAGAAAACACAAGTTTCCAGTCCTTCAACAGTGGGAGCAATAACAGCCATAATAATTTCGGGTTTGATTCCGTTTTATCGACGCCCCTATCGAGCCCAACTCGTCTAAATTCAAGCTCGACGTATATCAATGGAAACTCTAACACTGAAGATGAGAGAGAAAGTTACTGCAGTAACTTGTTAAAGTTTGAAATACCAGAGAGTTTAAATTTTGATGATTTCATGTAAACATTGTCAGATTTCGGTTTGGTGTGTATTTTCTCATTAATTAGGTGTAATTTTGATGGCACAATGTTTTACTTTTGTGCCCACTTCATAAAGATTTTAGTTTTCCTAGTTGTTACTTAGGTTTTTCTTGTATGTTTCCTTACGTGTAATGTAATACTAGCAGTTTGTTGCTTGTATATTACGTTTTTTTTATATTACAAACATTCTTCCCATGTAGTTGTGACTTTTCTGTTTTAGTATTCACTTAAATCTCTTGAATCTTGATTAACCTAGTGCATGTCATAAATTAACGATTAATTTGTTTTCTCCATATCGCTATTACTGTTACGGAAAACTCTTCAAGAAAATTATCAACTCATTGTGACATTAATTAATTAATTAAGTTCAAGTTCAGTGCCCATTAGCAAATAAATCTAAATGCATTTTAATGCATTCTTTTCAAATTTCAAATTTGATCAAATAAATCACATCCATGTATCTCTTCACTCATTAAATCTCCACCATCCAACTCCATTCATTCTCTTTCTTTTTGCTCATAAAAATATATTAAAATTTATCAGCTAATACCCCATCACGTCGGTAACACTTGCCAGGGAATAGCTTTAATTTGAATTAATAGTCAAGTCAAAAAAGTAGATTTTTGTCGTGGAATGCCCCTTTGGCCTTTTTGGCTGCGCATATACGAATTTTGAGAGCATTGCTATTGACTCTGATTTTTGGCACATGATTTATTTCGTGCTTTAGGATAGCTCATCATTAATCAATTAACATCCACGCATGTTCTTTGTCTTCATTTCCAGCTTGCAATCGTACACACTTATATAATGATAATTACAAAACAGTTTTGTCTTCTTTTGTTATAGTTAACATTCACAATTTAGAAAGTCGCAATTAATTTAGGAAGTGTAGAAAAAGTGATAAAGTCACAAACAACAACTCAAACAAATTCTTTCTAGCTAGTATTTTATCAAGCACATTCAAAGTATGTATCCTTTTATTCTATGTTTGAATAAGTAATTAACTTTCTAACATGCCAATTTAATGAGACAATTAATCACAAGCTACAAAAGAATCATCACCAAAAAATGTATCTAAATAAACAATTCAAGAAGAAACAAAACTAAAAATCTAAATCAATTTTTACGTCGATCCATTAATTTTCTTCTGCTCATGGGCCGTAAAAATGATAAAATTTACCTTCAATTGATTTATTCATCTCGATTCGACATAAAGTTGATTGATTTCTTTGGGCTTCGAGGTATTTTCTTTTGATTTATGTGTGAGGTTGTGTGTGCTTCATGAGCTTGGGCAGCGTATTTTTGAGTGACGTTGATTAATCTCGATTTTATAATGTTGATTAATCTCCATTTTACTTAGTTTTTAATGTTTACAGCATATAAGTAAAGTTGCATCATTAATAGGTTTCTTTATTTTTATTTTACTTTTTGTGATTAATTTATTGTATTCGGTATTTTTATAGTGATATATTCCTAATAAAATTGTATTTAGATACAAAAATTACATTTATTATTAGCTGTTGCTTAAAATTAAAATGTACGTATCTTGACGTTGTGATATTATATTAGTAGGAACAAATACTACTTTCTCGAAATTTTTTTATAAAAGTACTATTTAATCAATATCAAATTAATTTAATAAATTAATTATGAACCAAATAAGCACCCATACGAAAAATAAAAGGTAAAATTGTACAATTTAACTAAAATTTGGGACTAAATTATACATTTTCCAAATTTTTGAACTTGATTGTAATAATACCTAACATTTGGGACCATTTGTGCAATTTAACTCAAATCAAATGGACCCAACGCGCACCCAATTTTTCAAAAGTTGACTTTGATTTACGATTTAATGGATATATTACATCCAAATGGGCCAAACGCTCACAAAATTTTTTTTTGGACCAAATGCGCGTGCTACCTCTTTTTAAAATGGACCAAATGCGCATACAGACAAATTTTTTTGGAACAAATGCGTCAATTCCCCTTTTGAATGGATAGATAATGGTTGTGGAGGTCAAAATAAGATTCATCACAATCACGGCAACTTGCTATATCTATAGTTTTTTTTGGGTGGCGGGCGGGGGGGGTTGTAATTTTTGGTTTGTCGTGCTCAACTTGAAAGACCATTTATGCCAATGATGTTTTGGCCTGTCGATCTAAGGAGGCCAAATTGAAGCCCTAAAACTCTAGGCCTCTAGTTCGATGAGCTGGTAGGAGAATTTTCTTCACCACAGTGTGAATGTGTGATGTGTGCATTGTATTTTCGTAGGCCAATATTTGTACACGCTTTTGTACGGTTTGATTCTGCATTATACTTCAACGGAGAGATCGAGAGAAGACAAAAGAAAAAGGGTATTGCGGAAAGCCGGAAACACGGCTTCAAATTTCCCATGGCATAACCTTGGATTAATAGTCAACTCAAAAAAGTGCATTTTTGTCTTGACATGGCCTTTTTGGCTGATCATGTACAAATTTTAACAGATTTGCCACCGACTCGGATTTTGCAAGTGGCACGAGATTTATTAATTCGTGCATATAAATTATTAGCGAAAATTCTCTTTATTTATTTATTTCCAGCTTAATTGCAATCATATACAGGGTATATAGGGTAGAGTACTAGAGTATGAATTCTTTGAAATTATAAGATTAGTTCCTTCTTCTTTGTGGTTGGAAGGTAGTTGAAGAAGTGTACTGGAGTACAGGACTAATCGGTATTATAAGTTAGCGAAAATGTTCAAATTCTTTTATATGCTTTACTTGGATACTTCTACAAATAATACATTTATGGTGTCCTAAATTGATACACAAACGAAAAGATTAGTTACAAGATGGTTATTCTGATAGGAAGCCAACGAATTATTGTTACACTAACAATAATTCCATAATTTATTTATAGAGAGAGCAGATCTTGTCTTGAAAAGAAGTTGATCAGCTCGAATCGAAACTATACAAAGAAGAAAGCAGAGGCAGAAAAGTAATAAAAATGCAAGAAACATATATAGGCTCTGTTTGTTGTGACTTTTAGACTCTGTTCTAAAAAGCGCTAATACTCGCTCAAGACGCTTGAAAAGGTTGAGGTCTACGCTTCATCACACTTTGCGCTTTATCGCGCATTGACCACGCTTTTACCGCGCATCATGACGCTTAAGTGCGCTTAGGCTCGAAGCTTGAGCTCAACGCTTTTCCACGCTTCGCGCTTTTTAGAACACTGCTTTTAGATGTCCAATTTTTGCTTATTTGAGAAGCAAAACTAACGTGTTTGGTAAAAACTTTTTTTTTTTTTAAAGTGATTATTGGAGAAGTAGTAAGATCCCAAGGTAGATTTTGAAAATGTATGACATTTTTTGTGACCTTTTCAATTCATATGTCACTTTTTTGTTGGCCATGTAATTATTGGAGAAGTAGTTCGATCCCAAAGTAGTAAGATCACAAAATTGTAGGCTTTTCTCAGTGGCATTGTCTCTTACAAAAGAATGGTAAAGTTCAATATTAATTTGTTCTTGAATGATAGGCTGGCTTAGGTGCCAATGCACTTGCTGAGATCATGGCGCTAGATTGTAGGAATATATTCCAGAATCAGATTCTGTACTTGTTCTGGGAACCACGTTCAATTTTAATGTATTTTTGTGAGTGGGAAGAGAGAGAATGAGGGGAGTTGAATGGTGGAAATTTAATGAGTAGAGAGATATATGGATGTGATTTGTTTGATAAAATTTAAAATTTGAAAAAAATGCATTAAAATGCATTTAATTAAATCTCCATGCTAACACCCTTTTAGTCATGTTTGTCTTGTCTACCAATTTAAAGATCCAATATGCGCTACAAAGTTTGAGATTCCGAATGACGGAGTTTAAATGCTCGAAACTTAATTACTACTACTCTAAAGTTTGGAACTCGAACTTCATTTTATTGAAAATGTTTTGTTTCACACATTGATTATAGTTGAACTATATAGGGTCTGTTTGATAGAGATTATTAAAAAATAATAATAATAAAAATTTAAGATGCTTAGTTGAGAAGTAAATATAATGTATTAAAATATAAAAAATTGACTTGTCAAATATATATATATATATATATAATGTAATGAATAATGAAACATAATGAGATACAAAAATAATTTTTTGGGATCTTCACATAAATACCATTTTCTTTCTGGGAATATTTCACTTAAATACCTTAGTTTAAGATTAAATTTAGAAAAAAAAAGTGGTCCTGGCATGCGATAGTTCATTTTTGTATCATGCGATCATATGCACAGTGGCACAACTCCCTTGCCCATCGCATAGTTTGGGATGCGCAATAAAGCCGGCCAAGAGAATTGACTTGCAACTTTTTTTTTATATATATAAAGAAAAAACTCACAAATGGGGTTAAAGAAGTGACAATGGATTCTAAAAAAGTTGCAAACGAACTTTTAAAGTCACACACACAAGAAAAAGAAAAGAATCAATAAAAGATGCACACACGAATTAAGAAAGGTCATAAAATATATTTAAAAAGTGACAAGTAGTTTAAAATGTCACAAAAAACTTCAAAAAGTCATAAACATATTTTGGAAATGTCACAAACAGATTAAAAAAGTTATAATAATTAATAAGCGCCTGTTCAGATAAAGTTTTTGCCCCATTTTTATGCATAATTACGTGAAAAAAAAGAGGACAATAGCAAGCTCAGGTCAACAATTGTGGCCGGTGGGTGAGTTATGAGCCAAGTGGGCTAAGGTTTTTTTTGACCAAACACGATTTAAAACATTTTTACTCATTTAAATTGTTTAAAAGCTTTACCCTAACAGGAGCAAAGTCACAAAACTAGCTATTTGCAACTTTTTTGAAAAAAAATTCAAATGAAATTAGAAAAGTGACAATGGAGCATATAAAAAAATTGCAACACTAGCAATAGAAAGTCATATATATATACACGAGTTAAAAATATCAAAAAATATGTTTAAAATGTGACGAGTAGTTTTAAAAAGTGACAAACAAGTTTAGACAAAGTCACAAATAAGTGAAAAAAAAAGTCACAAAAGGAGTTTTAAATGATAACATGCAAAAAGTAACACAAAAGATCCAAAAGAAAGTCACAAAGTAATAACTAGGCAATAAATAACAAAGATTGTTGCGCCCCAGCCCTAATCCCAATGCAGCAGAGGAACTTAAACGAAAACGTGAGGATTTGGACCTTTTATTTATGCAAGAGGAGGCATATTGGAAGCAACAGGCCAAAGTTCACTGGTTAAAAAGCGCTGCCTCAAATACCAAATTCTTTCATGCGGGGGCTTCTGATCGAGGGAAAAGAAACAGAATCCAACAGTTGCAAGACGAAAATGGCAGTTGGATTGAAGACTCTGCCAAGGCATATGATCGAATCAGATTAAGAAGATTATCTACTGATTAATGGTCAAGAGGTGGGACCCATCAGACCTAAAAGAGGAGGGAAAGCTCCAATCATTTCTCATCGCCTTTATTGCAAATGACAGCTTCCTCTCTTTTAGAGCTGCAGAACGGGAAAGTCTGATCATGATGAGTATTTTGAATGATTTTGAGGCTGCCTCGGGTCAAGCGATTAATTTTGGGAAATCAGGCATTTTCTTTAGTCCCAATGTTTGTCAAAGCCTGAAGGACTGCATCGCTTTTCACCTAGGAGTTTTCTCCTCGCTTGACACTCGAAAAAGGATGTAGATTGAGGGTTGCCGATGGACGAGACATCAACGTCTGGAAGGATCCCTGGCTCAAGAGGACGCCTTTGTTCAAAGTGGTAAGTCAGGGAAACCCAGACTTCGAAGAACTGGAAGTTTCGGAGGTGAAAATCTATCTCCCAATCAAATCATTGCAACCGAAACTGATTTTTTGCACAACTGCCAGCAAGAATGCTTTTTGTAGGTGTAGCAGTGAGTCATGGTAGTTTTCGAACTTCTTGGCAACGGCCTTATGCGGGTTTCCTTAAGTGTAACATTGACACAAATTTATTTGAAAGAGAAGAAAATTTGGATATGGCATAATTGTGAGAGATGATAATGGAACCATGAAATGGTTTGGGCAGCACACGATGACTGGTTTGATTCAGCACATGAAGCTGAACCTATTGCTCTCCGTCAGGCCATTTACTGGTTGCAGATGCTGGGTTCTCCAACGTTATTATTGAGAGAAATGCTAAGATTGTGGTTGATGCTATTCATTATGATGGAGACATTAATCGAACCAAATTTGGCTTACTCGTGCGGGATTGCAAAATGCTCCTCAAAGAGAGCACTAATTTGCGAGTGCAATATGCAGGTCGCCTCTCTAACGGAGTTGCACACAATTTGGCTAGAAAATCTGTGTCACATTTGACGCCTTATACTTTGTTATTGTGCACCTAACCGGTTGCAAGAGCTTGTATCGTCAAAAGCTTACTGATATTTCTTGAAAATTGATTACTTTCCCTTAACCAAAAAAAAAAAAAAAGGAAAAGAAAAATGTTAGTATACTTACACGACTATGTGGATTTCGCTTGTGTGATTGCAAGTAAAATATAGGCAGTCGCCTAGATTTCGCTTGCTCGATCACGCAAGTTAAATGCACGCGATCATATGCAATAATAAGAAAAAGTTTCGAGCTTAATTTCTAAATTACAAAAAGTTAAAAACGTGACTGATTTAATTAAGCCTAATTTTAAATGAAAAAGAATTAAGCCTAAGGATTTTTTTTTTTTTTTTTTGGGTATTATCAAAGAGGCCCTTAAAATTGGAAGTAACATTGCTGGATGAGGCCCGTCTGGAAAACAGATTGCAAATCCATTACACCGTTGTTGAATGTATGCCCATCAACGTATCAAGTTACAAGTTACAACCCAGGCCTGTTTCTCCGTCTCATTTCACACCAGTAGGGCTAAAAATGGGAAACTACTCAATCTAGCCTGAAGGAGAGGGAAGTGAAAAAGGGGGATCTATCGTATTCACCATCCCCTTGGGCAATTTTTCTATCCTTGGGCAATTTTTCTATCGAGCTGTCGCAGTGATTTCTGCTCGAATTTTTTCTTCATCGTCAAACTTAGAAGGTAGGTAGTATTAGATTCATTTAATATTTGTAAAAAATTGTTCGCTTTATATCTCGTGTTGAAATCCACTGGATCTGATCGATGTGAATGACTGAACTCCTGAGAATTTATTAATTTTCTAGATTTGTTGTTCCTTGACGGCAATCAATATTCCTGAAGAAATAATGATTTGATTTTCTCGAAAATATTTTTTTCGCGTTTGGTTATGTTTTTGTTATCGTCTCAAGTGTAGTCAGCGAAATATCGGACCTAAATCCAGTTGTGGCAGTTTCCCCACCTGACCCAGGTGGCTCCGGCTTTGGCTATAGTCGTAGAAATATCGTTACGTTGGTCCCTATTAAATCTGTCTCTCATAATTGCTTCTTCGTGTATATACCTTCGATGGGATCGATGTGTCTCATAGATTTGTAATTTTATACCCAGAATAAATATTGCATACAATTCTTGCATCTTTTTTCTCTCTGCTTTTCACCTCTCTCAAAAAATGCAATCTCATTGGATAACAATGGGGATCGACTTGACACTGATAAACCAATATGAAATGATGTTATTTTCCTGAGCACAGGAACAGACATGCATTGATTTGGCAGCGTTTATGTAACTTTGTCTTCTCTGGTTGATTTAGTTTGTATGTGAATTATCTGTTTTTGTTGTGAAATCCTGTTTTCGGTGTCAACACCTAAAGTTCAGTAAGTTACATGTTTATTTGAAACAATTAACTGCTGAATAGATTTAGTTTGTATGTGAATTATCTGTTTTTGTTCTGAGATCCTGTTTTCTGTGTCAACACCTAAAGTTCAATCAGTTACATGTTTATTTGAAATAATAACTGCTGAATAGAAATAGTGCAATAAATGAATGACCTTTGCCCATATAAGGGGGAGCTCAAGAGTTTGAACTACTGAAAATGGTAGAATGGGGTTTAGGATTATGAAGGCAAAGGTTAAGGAGGTCATAAAAGCTCCTCTGATTAAATTGCATTTGCTTTTTAGGTGGGCGTAAGAGTCCCATCATTTGCATTTGCATCATTGATGTTTATTGTTCTTCATTTTTTACAACTGTACATGCGCAATTTGTATATAGATAATGTCAAATTAAACACCCCCTTTTTGAGGAAAATCCTTCTAGACAAATGACAATTGAACTCAAAACATTTCACGAGGAATGTATACTTTCTAAGGAGCTTGTCTTGGATAAGTTGAGATCAGTAACCTAATATAACTTTTATGGGAATTCGTTGACTTGATTTGGTACTGGTGCTTAATTGCTAATCGGGAAAGTGCATCTCAATCTTATCGGTTCATGGGTGATGTTTTTCCACATTAAGTCTTCTTGACAATCACTTCCGACATTTTTTCTGCAGGTTGGGTGGTTCTACAAACAAAATGTCCGGCACAGAGGATTCGAAAGATCAAACAAACGTTGTTATGGAGGACGCGGAGAAATCCATGCCATCAAGCGAGCAGGAGGTTTTGTTTGACTTATTGTCTTTTTTGGGTATCTCTATATTGTATGTTACATTCTCTTAGACAAAATCTCCCCTTGCATAGGAGGAAGCCGTTAAGAAGAAGTATGGGGGAATCATGCCAAAAAAACCACCACTAATTTCTAAGGTAGTACCATAGCTTTTAATTTTTTTTTTTGTTATCGAATACACGTTTCAAGAACCTGAATAGCATGCAGGTTAGCTCCATCCTGTTCTCAAATATTTGTGTTTGATGTCAGGATCATGAACGTGCTTACTTTGATTCTGCTGATTGGGCTTTGGGAAAGGTATTTCTTGTTGTTGGCACCTTCTTCATCTTGTGGATATGTTACAGAAGTAGCAAAGTGGCACGATGTGAAATTACTTAATTTCAACAAATTTTGCATGATTGCAGCAAGGTGTAGAGAAGCCAAAAGGACCACTTGAAGCTCTTCGACCAAAGTTACAGGTTAACTTTCCCTGGATATGCTACTTATAGTTATGGACAGAGTGTATTTTCCTTCTATATGATGTGGCATGACTTTTCTGCTCCAAATTTCTACTTTCAGTGAACATGTATTATCGGTTAATTCATTGGCTAACCAGAAAAGTAGCAAAGAGCAGAATTTATGTGCTAAAAGGATATTTTTTCTTGTAATGATCAAATGATGAGTTGCGTTTGTGGTGAAAGTTTGCTACGTCGCATAGTGACATATACTGATGAGTCCATAATACTTTTTTTGGGGTGGGGTGACATTAAACTGTGACTTAGGTTTTCAAAGTTGAAGTGTATGATGAATTCTAACACAGGATTGATCTTTTGTAGTATATTCAATTTCTTTTATGTTGGAAAAAATTATTCAGTTGTTTACATAACACATGCAGTTTCCTGGCCCCATACTTTCAGTGTTTACTACATGAACTTTTGCTAATTCCTCATATAGTGATATACTGAAATCACCCCGCTTTAAATAACAAATAATGGGGATCCAAAGTGCTTGATGAGTAACAGAATCGTTGAACTTCGGTTTATTTATTTAGTTTGATGATGATGATATCTATTTTTTAAGAAGCTAAAATTTTCATCAACTCCCAGGAATAAATGGATGATTTGACTGAATCCAGTCTCTATATTCCCTAATTGAATGACTTTCCTGATCATTCTAACTATAAAACTTGTGTTCCCCAATTTTCTTTCTTTCTGCCAAGTATTTGATGTGAATATAATTGTCCTCTGTAGAAACTGTCAAGGTTGTAATGAAGGTTGCATAAATCTAATGCTCTAAAATCTAAAATGAATGGATGCTAAGATGGAAAATGGTCATCCTCTTCATTAAACTTGAAGAACCTTGAAAGTAGTACATTTTTGCATATTTTTGTTGCCATCTGCTGACATATTGCTTCCATTTGCTATTGATTGTTTAGCCAACTCAACAACAAACACGATACCGCAAGTCTCCTTACGCTCCATCAGTAGGTGAAGGTATGCATTAACCTCTACCCTATTTCTTCATGTGTGTGCTTCATTCATATAGACTCTTCTATAAAACTCTCTTGTATATTTGCTCTTTTTGGTTATTTGCGTTTACTTGGGTAAGGTGCCCTGAGTTTTCTCTCTAAACAATGCCTCGAATTTTCTGATTATTATCTAACCGCGGTTCTACCTCTCTTTAGATGGAGCTACTGCCCCGTCAGAGGAGGCGACACCAAATGAGTGAGAAGCAGGCTTCGATCCTTTTCTTGTCGAGGTCATTGATTGTTGCTTAACCTTTGATGTATAAATGAGTGAACTGCTGAAATAATACTTCAACTATGTTTTTTAGCGTTTCTTAAGGACGTATTTACCTACATATTGTAATCGTCCGCTCAGGAGTATACCTGATCCTTGTACCGTTGTGGGCTATCTCCCGCAATTGGTTCTGAGGTTGCTGTTGAGGTTTCTGGACCTTTTATTTCAGTTATAAAACCCATTTTCTCATTTACATTAAGGTTTTACAATCATCAAATTTTTCCACACTAATCTCAATCGAAAAGAAAAAAGAATGTGCATTACTGTGCTAAATTATTAAATACATTTTTTAAGGAAAGATCACTGTTCTTGGAAAGGGTTTGGTTGGTTCAGCTATGTTATTTCTTTATTTTTCGTTACTCATTTTTCATGAAGGCAGCTAATATATGTCTATAATAGATTGAGGTGGGTGTAACGAGAGTGGGTTAACACCAGACTTTGATCGAAGTCTCGAAGGTTCGGTATTACCTTGCGTCCCACGTTGGGTTCCACAAATTTGTTCGTGGCTGCTTAAAGATTGCACTCAAAGGCATAGAATGGTAAAAACTAACAGAGGCATCACCCCCGTAACAAGTTTTCTCCCAAAACTCAAACTCCGAGAACTAATCTTCCTTTTATTAAAAGAGGCAATCCAATGTAAAATATTTTGTACTCAAAATGCCCTTCTCATCCCTAGATAATTACGATGCTCTCAATTATTATTTTGTATCTCAATTATTATTAGTGATGAACATTTCGATAAAATAAAGAGTAATAATAATATTTTGAAAATATTAATTTGTACATATATATTTAACTTGTTTATTTACAGTCATGATTTGTAGAGTAACGTTGTCTTTTGTAATGTGTCAATTTCAAAGGTCTCAAATCAACGTAGGGTCGAAATACTAAATAGCTTGTGATGACTAAATTAATAAACAACACAATAATGCTTAGAAATTAGTAATTTCATGTGATACGCACAATGTGTTCAACTATTACCAATATCATTAACTAAATCATTATTAGTTTAATCAATGCCTTTTCGTATTTCAATTACAATAAATTAACTATATGCTCTTTTAACTTGGAAATTTAGAAATTGTTCTAAAAATTGTATTCACATATTTCTCTTTGTCAATGGTCATCATTATTAATATTATGCTTAAAATAATTCACATAGGGCCTGAGTTATTGCCTTAATTTATTATAATATCAAAGATTGAAAATGGGCTAGAGTTTAAATTTTCACATTTGCGGAATATAATTTCGGCCACATTTGAATTTAGTTACATCAACATAAAAATAGGTTTACATTTTAACAATAGAATCCAATTTTTTTTACAAAATATTCTACATTATAGAGATGTTCAGTGGAATAATTGAAAATTTTACTACTCTACTCTTTCATTCTACCCCTTCATACTCACTTTTTATAATATACTTTACTTATATATTTGTACAATTCATAATTTCAAAATAATGTTTAACTACCACGTGCAACGCACATGTCTCCTACTAATATCTCAAGTATCCCTAACAACAGTGCATGTCCTCAGAATTTTGACACCCCATGCAAACTTTAAAAATACAAAAATTTTCTCCCCACATTTTTTTTGTAATATTTTCCCTAAACTTTTTGAATGTTCAATTTAAAATTTTAAATTGGTACCCCAGTTTCTCTTATTTTTAGTGAATACTAGTTTTTATATCTGTGCGTTGCACAGGAATCACTAATGCTGGTAATTCATCATTTTACAACACAAAAAATTACACAAATAGTCAAACTTTTATAACATATTTATAGGTTGATCTCACATACGCAATCACAAAAATCATCAATATTGAAAAATATCTCAACATTTATACAGGAATATCATTATTATCATAAATCATATTTTCAATCCTATGATAAATTTTCTAGTTTTTTTAGTATTATAAAATTTAAATGTTTTCATGTTTACACTGCTTACATAATTCGAAAATCACTAACGTTAGAATGAATATATATATATATATATATATATATATATATATATATATGTTTGCTGGTTAAATCATCAATTAAAAGTTGACAATTATAAAAGATTGCAAGTATTATTTTTCTAGGTTGATTCACTTGCAACTTATATATGAAGCTCCTCCAATTTTATATGCCAAAACTATCAAATGTAATTATCCCATTGTTATTTACTTTTTCTGATGTAGATAACAATTAAAACTAAGTGTAAGAGTAGCTTTTCTTTTAACAATTTTATTTTTATTTTTTATTTATATTATTTATTTATTTAATGATATGTTAACTTTACTTAGCAATATAATTTTGAGGGAGAAAGGACATAACTCGAGAGTTAAATCAACCATCTTCATTACATATCCCACTCTAACTCTATCTAAAGTCAATCGCTACTTAAATGATGAAGATATGAAGCTAATTTTATATTCAAACTTCGATACATACGACTCTATTCTAATGTGAAACTCAAATCATAATTATCAAATTTAAAATTTTATTTTACTTAAAATGAGTAGAATTTCAATTTTATTATAAAATGTTTTGGTATATTAGAAAGTTAAATGCTAAATGCACACATCATGCTAATTAAATTTCATTTCTATTAAGCCTTGAGGCATATTGAAATTAAATAGTTTGGCACAACATTGTTTGTCTCCTTTCAAATTCAACGTTCGTCACTTCGTCCCCGTACAAATTCAAGAGAAATAGGAAAACAGCGGTAGGATCAAACCAATTGTAACTAAATAGCTCTAAATGCATGAGTTTTCAATTCATATTGTTTGCATTCCAATGTATGCTTTATTCCCATCTTTGCTTCGGCCTTCATGCATGCAACATATAAATATATAACAAATAGCCGAGAGGACAATAGAGATCTGTTAGGGGACAAAAGCGCCTTTAATTGAGAGGTAGATGAAGTTAAAGGCGCGTGGCAAACCGGCCAGTTCTTAATGAACTCGTAATTAACATGCGCACCTGCATACATCACAACTTGGCCAAAACATCATCACTGCAATCGCACACATGGCATTCAAGCGTCATTGCTACATGCCTTACAAATTTAAGGTTTTTGCTCTTAAAATCAATGGTATCTCTTCCAATTCGTTGTTCCTACAATGTAGACGATGTGTCTCCGCCTTGTAATTAATTCGACAGCATTGCTTCAAGTAATTGGTTATGAAGAATTTTCTAGCTAATTTGATTTCTGTCTCTTTCAGTTCATTGATCCTTTAGTTCCATTTCTTGCTGTTTTATTTTAGTTGCAACACTTTCCTAAATGGTGGATTGCAGGGTCGAGTAATGTTTCGTCCACATTTCAGCTAAACCTATCTCAAGTAATTCTCATTCTACACGTATTATATCGACCCAAATTAGCCACGCTCGGAGATGGAGAAGAGAAAAAAACGTATAGGTAAAAGAGAAGGAAGGAAAATCATTACATGAGTATTAATAACGTGATCAACTTCATCACTCCTATATTGGACATAAGGATCTAAAATGCCGCTATCTCACTCAGTCATTATTGTCTTATTGAGCATTTCTGTAAGTTCACAATTTCTTCATTCTCAGCAAGATTTGGTGCCTCTGTAACCGGTATCGTTTTCCTCAAATCTGCATATATTAGGTTATATATGCACACACCTATACATACAGACATACATACTGTTAGAATATATTTTAGTAATTTGGTTTATTAGTTAAGGGTAGTTTTGTCTATTCTATTGTTAGGGCTACGATTAAGGTTTTGGGCCGTCTTTTCTATTGTTAGAGTTTCGAGTCTCTATTTATAGTCGTCTTGTATTGTGTTTTATTATCAATTGAATATACGATTCCCTTTGTTTTCTACATGGTATCAGAGCAGGTTCGAGTCTTGGCCTAATCTACAACCACCTTTGTTCTCCGGCGAGCGGCCTTGTGCCGCTCGTCCGGCAAGGAAATTGTTTGTTGTTTGTTTACGTTTGAAATCATCTCTCTTTGTTTCTTCTCATAAATCTTGTTTTCTTCTTGGTTGCTGCCTCTCGTTCATCTCTTATGTTAGCCCACCCTATGGCTCCGAATCTGAAAATCCACCATCTTGCTTATGTGGGTTGTCCTTGGATGGACCAATGGCGGTGATAATCTATCGGAGTTGCAGATGTGGCGATGTCTCGTGCGCCGCCTATGGTAATTCGGAATTGTTTTCAGTTATTCGACCGAGTATGCGTGATCCAAATATCGAATCGAGGATGATATTGCTTTCGTATTTTTGAGGCAGTCCAAGTGTCGGGTAATTGTTTGCTATTATTGGATGATTGGATGACAATAAGAGATTAGGGTGGTTTTGATGAAGTGTATTTGAAGATATTGATTTCCTCCTGGTAGGATGATTGGCATTCTGATTCCCTATTTAGGCGTCCATCTTCAGTAGCTTTACCCTTTGCATCGTGTAAATCTATGGTTGTTGCTTCTTTTGCCGAAGAAATATTCTGCTACTAATGAATCTCAGGATAAATCTCCAAAGGCATCCAAATCTCCCAAAAAACAGGCTTAGATTTATTGTTGAGATCTCTCGTTTTATATCTTGCAAATTGAATATTTGTGGCACTTGATTATGGTATTTTGAGTGTGTTGGTGATGATGACCAAGGTGTTACTAGTGGTCGAGGATGTTGTTGTGGGAGCGGTTGGTGGCGGAGTTCTTTTGGGTTGGGGCCGGCGGCAATAGGTGGAGATTAGGTTACGGGTAAGAATAAGAACGAAGAAGGAGACGAGATCTCATTTGGAATATTTAATGGTATTTGCAAAGTTGGTCCCTGTTAATTTTCAGTTTGTTTAAGTTGGTTGTTAGGATTTTATTTTGGTGCATAATGGTCTAGGAAATCCAAATATGGCATGAAGTAGTCCCCAAAAGTTTTGTATTTGCAGATTTAGTCTACTAAATCTGAATTGGTCCAATCCATCCTGAATTGGCATTTGGTTCTCTTCCCCCCTTCTCATTTTGTCCAGTGAAATCTGGGATTTGTAATTGGATGTGCAGTGACATCTGCAATTGGAATTTGACTCTCTTCTCAATTGGTTCGGCGGACATTTGGTTCTTCTCTTCTGTCTTCTAATTTGGTCAGGTGGATTTGGAATTGGCATTTGGTAGTTGGTACATGAATTGGCATTGTTGGGGACTTTAGCAATGCTTGGATTATTGTTTTGGCTTCCGCGGTGATGAAGTATTGTTAGTCGAGCTCATGGACTTGTCAACGTGTCTAAGCCCTACGTGGAGGGGGAGTGCCGAGTGACTCTAGCCCGGACGGAAGAGGAGTGTAATTCGTGCAAGCATAAGCTAGACTTACAATATTAGTCAAGCTTGGAAGATCGCAAGAAGATTGAAATTTGCATTGTTTTTCGTATTATCGTTTTTCGTATTTTGTAAACCTTTTGGCAAACTCTCGATAGTATCGTGAGTTTGACGGGGGGTGTTAGAATATATTTTAGTAATTTGGTTTATTAGTTAAGGGTAGTTTTGTCTATTCTATTGTTAGGGCTACGATTAAGGTTTTGGGCCGTCTTTTCTATTGTTAGAGTTTCGAGTCTCTATTTATAGTCGTCTTGTATTGTGTTTTATTATCAATTGAATATACGATTCCCTTTGTTTTCTACACATACATACATACCTGATACCTCTATGGAAGTTCATCGTTGAGTATATACGGATTGGTAACTTCATCTTTTATGCGGAAAAGAAAATCAATTAGGTACAGTTAAAAAATAATGCAGATAAGTGTGTGATAGTGTAGGAGCTAGAAACCTGATGAAAAAGGGAAGATCAGAAGATGCCGTGTGAAAGATGAATGGCCAGTCAACTTATTCCATATTATCCAACTGCCAAAACGTGTGTCATGCAACAGAGAACATGTAGCCATGTAGGTGGCCAAGAAACTGACTACAGTTGTATTAATAACTGGTATGTCCTAATAGTTATAACAAATGGACATTTGGAAGCATTTACATTAGACAACTGTATTAGAATTACGTATTTTTGTCCTAAAATCACTATCAGAGAACAAAAATACCATGCACCTTTACTTTATATATATTATAGATTTTTCCAGCGCCTGAGGCGTTGGCCTGCTTCGCCTTGAAGCAGGACCGGCTCTGCCTAACAATACTTTATTCCTCGAACAAAATATAACAGTAGACTCAGAAACCCATACAATATCAAAGTGAAATTAGAGATTTTCCATTATCTATATATATATATATCTTAGAAAGTGTGCAAAAAAGAGAACTAGGGTTAGCGATCAAATAGGGGGGGACGTCAAAGAATCGGCAAAAGGGTGAAGTGATGGCCCTTCTAGAGCCTCTAAGGGTGTGTTTGATTGGGCGAATTTTTCTAAGAAAAACTTACGTTCTATTTGCTTGTTTTCGAGCCGTTTCGATTTTCTGTTTTCGAAAATGGTGAAAACGTGTTCTGTTCGTTATTTTCGAAAACATATTTTCAAAAACTTGTTCAAGATTTGTATAAAAAACTCGAAAATGTCTTTTTAATATTTTCGGCGTTTCCTATGTTAAATGTCGAAAATAAGGAAAACGCGTTTTCGAATTTTAAACTTTACTTTTATTATATTTGAGTCCCAAATTTTCGTTTTTGTAAATTTTAGTCCCAACCACCAACGACCACCGCCGGCCACCGCCAACCGCCACAAGAAAAAAGTCATACCACCAGATCAAGTGGTTCTTAGGTGGAGAACCACCATCCGCAGGTGGTTTTCCACCTTCGCAAATGGAGAACCACCGTCGTTCTCCACCTGTGAAGGTGGAGAACCACCTGCACAGTGGTTCTCGAAGGTGGAGAACTACCCGCGATCATCCTGTGAAGATGGAGAACCACTTTCGCAGGTAGTCATCACTCGCCGATGACTGCAAGAGGAGGAAGAAATGGTGGGTTGGGGGGTTGGGTGGGGTGGGGGTAGGTTGGTGAAGATGAGGGCCTGTTTGAAGATTTTGAAAAGTTTTAGAATTACTTTATAATTTTTATTATATGAAATTGTATTTTTTAAAACTATAATCCAAAAACATTTTCTATTTTCTCTTCTCAAAAATAATTTTTCAAAACAACAAACCAAACTCATTTTCAATTTTCTCAAAACAACAATTGAATACAGAAAATACCAAAACGTTTTCGAAAATGAAAACATAAAATACAAAACAAACAGAACGCCCCTAATTTCCACCTTTTTCAGGCTTTTTGTCTGTTTGATTGCATCTTTTTTTCCAGAAAAATATTTTCCAACTTTTCTTGAAATCCTTTCTTTTCCTTGTTTTAAAGGAAAACGTTTTCCTTGAGGAATGTGATTTTGTTTTCCGGGAAAAACTTGCTTCTTTTTCCTTTTTTTGATGGATAATTTGCTTTAACAATAAACATAAAGAAAATATTCAAATTGCATAAAAAAACACAAAAATAAGGAAAATAACACAATCAAACACCTACAACTACCATTTACCTGAAAAACCTTTTCTCAAAATTCATTCCGGAAAATATTTTCCTTCCAACCATTTTCAAGCTTTGCAATCAAAATACACCATATGTCTTTTAAAAGAGAAGGGCCCGAAACCATAGGATCAAATGACCGAGATGAAGCTAGCAAATAAAATCGTCAAGGACTGTTCACACCCCATTATTTTCTAAACACGTCTCAAAAATACCCATCTTTCCCAAAATATTCTCCCAATTTCGTATAAAAAAAAAGTCCGGCTAACCACATCCAACTTGTTCGGACATGGTTGGCCAGACAACAAAAAATAAAATAAAATAAAATTTGATGTGGACGTTTTGCCGTCGGAAATGGTGCTGGAAAAGCTGCAGCTTCTTTTTTTTTTTTTTTTTTAATTGGGATGGTAGTTTGAAAAGGTGAAAGATGATGGGGCGTGTTTAGAAAAAGATGGGGTGTGAATAGTCCGACCCATCATCAAAATGCACTTCGTGGGTCAAGCTATTAAAATGGTACCAAGCCCAGTAAGTCTAGCATGAGAAATGCTCGAATTGACAATTGTAGCACAGCCTACCTCTAAGAAATCCATGTATTACAATTTTACAAATCAAACTCCATACGAGACTATTAGACACGAAAACGACATAGATATTTTTGTTTGTACTTAACTAAGAGCATCTTGGATGTTAACATTGTCCAACGTATTTTTTTGTGTGGGATAATAATAATAATAATAATAATAATAATAATAATAATAACAACTCAAACTCCATACTAGACTATTAGACACGAAAACAACATAGATGTTTTTGTTTGTACTTAACAAAGAGCATCTTGGATGTTAACATTGTCCAAGGTATTTTTTGTGTGTGATAGATAATAATAATAATAATAATAATAATAATAATAATAATAATAATAATAATAATAATAATAATAATAATAATAATAATAATAATAATAATGAAGAAGTCTCTCTCTCTCTTCTTTCTTTCTTTCTTTTTTCATTTTTTTAATCACCTTTTACTCATCTTTTCTTCTCTTTTTCCAACACCATGCATTTCCAAAATTGTACATCAAACTTTACATATTTCACTATATTTGTTAAATGATTTCTATATCTCTAGTTTTTCACATTTCCACTCTTTTTCTCCAAATTTTTCTCTCCTCTTACTGAACTAAAATAATATTTATCTCATATGTCACACACCACACAAAGTCCAACATTCCACATTACTCATTAGCGAAAAAGATATAGCGCCAGTTCTCATATCTTATTATAGCACCAACATACCAAAATAAACAAATCTTGCGTATTTTAACATTTACAGTTTTTTTTAGAGGGGAAATGAATTTTTAAAAGAATGTAGAATAAAATCAAATATTAAGAAAAGAAGAAAAAATTATCTTTTGTCGTATATATGGTTAAACAAATGTAAAAGGATAGTTGTTAAGAAAGTTTCAACAAACAAGCGCAGATTTCTATTTCCGTACATCCTTAGGAAAATGTCATAGTTTGGACTTTGCAATGAAATTTCATAAATTTTGCACGAATGGTCAGCGAGATGTTGCCACCGGCCACCACTCATGACGCGGTTGCCAGGCTCAAACGCGTTACTATACTCAATATTTTATGTTTGCTAACCTTAATCCAAGTCATATTGAAGCATTTAAAATTCAACCCAGATTAAGTAATAATTCCTCTAAAGTCCAAAATTCCGTATCAGTCATTTTAATTGATAATTTGATATCAACCTCCATAGACTTAGTCTCCTATACTAATTACACACATATATACGTTTTGTAAATATATTTTTTGAAACACATTTTTTTAAAATTCATGACTTTTATACTTTCATTTATTCACTTCTCAATCGAATATTTTCCCATAGTTTCTGAATAAATTTGATCTTTACGTTGAAGATTTTAAACAAAAATTGATATTATTATTTTTTTTCCATTTTTTATTCTACGATGGATGCCCTATTTTCACATTAAAAAATTAAAAATATATATATATATATATATATATATATATATCAGGATATCCTACACGTATCATCTAATTGTTTAGTGTCAAGACGGCCACCATCACTATTTGTCAAAATTAAGCATATAATTGAGAAAGATTTTTGAGAAAGCGATTTTTGAATCTTTAGTTAAATTGTTATATATGGTACTACTGAATGGGAAGAATAAGTTGAAAAATAGGAAAAAAAAAAAATGGCACATATATAAAATTGCAGTTGAAAAAATGATTACCAAGAAAAATTAGTTTTGATAGAATCTCTCCCAGAAAAGCTCTAAATACGCCAGACGCGTGCGTGACATTTTAACATATAATAATGCATTATGCATATCTATGAAATTTCATATATTTTGTCTTTTCATAATAAACCACAGTTATAGGGTCAAAATTTCAAGGCATAATCAAATGGTAAAACCACGTGTGGTCTCTGTATACAGTGAACGTATCCCCTTATCATAATTAATTGTTAATAGGGTATTTTATAATTTGTTAAGAATCTGAGGACAGTCATAGATGGTCCTACGTGGACCGACGTGTTGCTCTTTTTTAATTGTTAGTGGGCCTTTTTATAATTTTTCAAGAATAAGAATTGACGAGTACCGATATTGATTATGATAAACCATTAAGGGTGTGTTTGATTAATGCTAATTTTTTCGAAAAGCTCGTTTTAGAACTTTTTCCATCCTAGCGTTTGATTGCGACTTTTTTCGAAAAGCGTTTTCCACTTTTTCTCGATTTCCGATTCTTTTCTTGTTTGGAGGAAAAGCGTTTTCATGAGTGGAGGTGGTTTTGTTTCAGGGAAATTTGACACTTTTTTTCTTTTTTTTTTAATAGAAAATTTATTTTAACCATAAAGATAAGGAAAATGATCAAATTTTATTAAAAACCTCAAAAATAAGGAAAATAACATCATTTTCCAACTTTCAAATTAACCCAATCAAACACCTACAATTACCATTTCCCTGGAAAACCTTTTTTCTGATTCATTTACCCTGAAACGCTTCCTTCTAACCATTTTCCCACAGAATCAAACACACCCTAAGTAATTAGGTTTTATATATCCTTGTGTATTGCGTAGACTACGACGGCGCTGTCTACTTCACATTGACCTTACCATTAATGAATGATCATATTTATAATTGAGATAAAAATGTATTAAAGTCATTTTATTCCATTATGATATTTTTTTTATGGCATTTGATATGTCATTTTAGCGTGGTCGATTTCAAAAAAATCATTTTTTCATCTTGATAAAACTTTATCAAATTAAACAAGCTCTTATATCATAGGAAACTTCAAATGAAATGTAAACTTCAAAACGAAATATGAGATTTTCTACTTGACTTGATTAATTATACTCAAGTAATTAATAACTAACAAGCTGAATTACGCATTTGATCAAAGATTTCTCACATATAGTCAAAGTCCCACCTATCTCGGACGTGACATGCCCTTCAATATGAATGCATACAAACAGCAAAGAGATTATCTTCAACTACCTCGTCTAAGAAATAATATATTTTGTTATATTTAGTATTTTTTTTTTTTTTTGAAGAAGAAGAAGAAAAAAAATACTAAGTAGTCCAAAATTGCTATATTTTGTTATATCTACTATTTTTTGTTATATTTAGTGTTAAGTAGTTCAAAATTGATAAAAAATCAGCGCTACCGTGACATCATATATGGAAATTTTAGAGTTTATATCGGTGCTACAAATGAAAAGAAAATTAAACTTGGAAGTTTGGTTTCACAAATTAATTAACCAGCCCTCTCGATTGCCACATTAACGTTGATTTTGTTGTAATACAAAATCAGAGCTAATGCTAGCTAGAACATACCTGTAGTACCTACATTAGTCATCAATGTGCACATGACCAGTCTTCAACCTTCAAGTAGTCTAATAATCATACAATACCCGTTTATCATCGTTAGGTCAGTACTGGTCTAGTATATATGGATCATGTTAGGTGTACAAATGTATACTTAATTAACAAGTATTAATGGCTTTTTCCGAATTGGAATTCAAATGTGGCCTTTCCTCCTAAGCCCTAATTAACCCTCATTTACCTTATCTAAGAAATAACACAAGGACTATATATTTTGTTATTTTGCATTATAGTCTTCAACATGCACACAACCTTCAAGTAGTCTAATAACAATCCACAACGCCTTCAATCCAAGCTGTTACATCCATTTCTATAAATTATATTCATCTAAACAAATCATAAATATCATAAGTATCATATAGGATGTGCAACCAAAATTCCACGTGATGAATTTATAGAGATTGATTTGGGATGTAACCTAAATCCCTAACTGTAAGTATTAATGGCTCTTCCAAGTTGGAATTCAAGTGTGACATTTCGTCCCAACCCACATTTACTAAGAACTAAATGCTGCTTCATGAGCGTTTTGCATAATATGGGTATGATTGCTACTTTGCTAGCTAGAGAAATTCCCTCTAACACAATGTCAATGATTTTTAGATCAGTTCTAAGCAAAATATTAATGCATTAAGCATAAAGCTGCAAACTCCTCAACATTATTATCATCATATTTATTAGATTATTCCACATATCAAAACTGAAGTTTACATAAACACATATCCTATAATCCATCCTCATATATAGAAGACTAAGATCAGTCCTCTTGCTAAAGCATATCCATCATAAAATCATCAAAGCTCGAACTGTAGGGCGCCGAGAGATTTCCTCCACCCTCTACTGATGGTAACACATAACTAGCTTCATTGAGTTCATTCCAAAAATTTTCCATGAGGTGATTACAATCTGAAGAGTTGACACTATCATCTCCAATCCAATCTAAAGCGCTCAGAATCGGAAAATCTTGGAACGATAATTCACTAAAATTCAGTTCGCTCGATGATTCATTAGGTTCGGGTACAATATTTCTTGGGCTGTTGTAGGTATTAATAGGTGGAAATGTTTCACATAAGGTGGTAAAATGCAAGGAAGTGGTATCATATGGTATTAAATTGGGAATATTTGGAGATGAGATTAAATTTGGGGGTTGACTTAGGGTTTGGATTTGATGAGAGATTAAATTTTGGGGTTGACTTAGGGTTTGAATTTGATGATCATGAGAAGGTGTATTTTCAGTGGCCTTTGCTTCTCTCACCTTGGTTGGACGATTTATATTCGGTTTATTGCGTCTCTTTGCATTATTATGCCAATAATTCTTGATCTCATTATCAGTTCTTCCAGGCAACTTCTTAGCAATCGTTGACCACCTGCATATAACATACGATGTTAGAAAAGACTTCTAGTACTATGGAGTCGTTGCTCTTTAATAATGGTCCTCCAAATGAGAGCGATCATCTAAGTAAATAATCTGATCTTTTATGTGTAAGTGATCAGTGTTGATTGACACTTACAGACTGGAGTACTTAAATTCACAAGTGATGAGTAGTTCTTACTTGTTTCCAAGTTGATTGTGTAGTTCTATGATCAAATCCTCTTCCTCTTTGGTCAAATCGCCCTGTTTTAGATCGGGTTTCAGGTAATTCATCCATCGGAGTCTACAACTCTTCCCACATCTCGCTAAACCTGTACATCATCATCAATCATACGAATTAAACAACTCACTCTTTAGATGGAAGAAAATTAGGGTTCCTAATTTTTCCAAATTGAAAATAAAACATTGAACTAATTATCTAAATTGTATCTCAATCAAGAAACTGAAATTGATCTCCATCGATCATATTGAATAATTAATTAATTTGCCTGCAAAATTGGGCAACAAGCGCCAATTCCAGTGGCCATATCTGAGAACATAAGCCTTCAACTTATCATCTTCATCTTTACTCCAAGCACCTTTCTTCATTCCATTTTGATCAATAAAACTTGGCCTCACCATTTTGTATTTCTTTTCTTATAATTACTTTCTCTTTGAAGCTCAGTGTATGTGTGTGTGTGTGTGACTGTCTGACTGTATATATATATATATATACACACACGAGATTAGCTAGGGCAGAATTTAAGCTGTTCACTAAGAATACATTTTCAACCGTCAAAGTACGAAATAACCTAGAACCCACATATTTCGTGTATAAAAATGTTGTCGACAAAATATGAACGTGCTGATAAATGGGGAAAAAATATTCTAGAAAATTAGAAATAGAAGGAACAAGGCAAGGGAGCCCATCTGCAGACGTCACAACATATGATGTAATCGTTAAAATTAGGGTGAATAATTAATTATTCTTGTTAAAATTATTTCTAGTCAAAGTTTAGTATAAAATTGATTAATTGAAGACTTAATAATAATACGCGGAAAGTGTCAACCCTTTAATTTGTTGTATTGGTTCAAGTTTTGATTGTTTGGTGTTTATGTGGTTTTATCTTTTAATCAAATGACCTTTAATTAAATTGAAAATCCATTAAAGTGGGAGCTTAAATTCATGAAAAGAGATTTTAGGCATAAAGCTAATTAAAGTTTAGTCCTTCCAAAATAATATTATATAATAATAGGTGTATGTACATAACATCAATTATTAAGTATATATTTTTGCACGTCGAGCATAAATTAAGATTATGTGAAAATAATTGGACAAGAATTAACCCGATTTCAATTGGATCCAATGTTAATTGATGAAGCTAGCTAGCTGAAAAGTGAGGAGAAAAGAAATAAGGATATATATGAGTTTTTTCCCCTTAGCATTTTTTTTTTTTTTTTGCTTTAACTTTTTTGCCCCACGTTAGGTTTGCTCTTATAGAGTCAAAATTTCAAGGCATGAAAAGTTAAAACCATGTATGGTACTCTCTATATACATTGAATGTATCCCGTTATCAAGATGATAAAATTAATTGTTAATTGGGGGATTATATAATTTGTTACAAGTCTGAGGACAGTCATGGCTGGTTCAAAATTTCAAGGCATGAGAAGGTATGGTCTCTATATACATTGAACGGTATCCCGTTGGCATGATGATATTTAATTGCTAATTGGGGGATTATATAATTTGTTAAGAATCTGAGGACAGTCATATATGGTCCTACGTAGACGTGTTGCTCATTGTTAATTGTTAGTGGGTCTTTTATTAATTTTTCAAGAATCTAAGAACTCTTATTCGCAACTGATATTGATTATAATAAGCTAGTAATTAGGTAATCAGGTTTTACTGTATGTATCCTTGTGTACTATGTAGTGTACCATCAGAGGTGGTCCTGCCACTACAAGAATCGGGATTATTGGTGACGACTTTTAGAGACAACAAAAATGTTGTCACTATTGTTGTTGACTATTAGAGATGACAATCTTTGTTGTCTCTAAACTTCTCAAAAATTGTGAGCACCGATGCTTGATATTTGAAATACAAATAGTGACAACGGTGCGTTGTCAGCATTAGATAAAACGTCGTGGCAAATGTTTAAAGACAACATTATGTCGACACTATTAATTGACACATTCGTCCCTAATAATTGTGTTCTTGGCGGTAATCTTTCCGCCAAAAAATAGATGTTTAGTGATGATGATTGTCGTCACTGAAAGGGAGGCCATGTCTTGGCGGCAAAATTGCCGCCAAAATGGACTCCTTTAGGGACAACTTTTGTCATCACCAAAGGGCAGAGTCCTTTAGAGACAACAGAAGTTGTCACTGAAGGAAGTATACATTTGGGCGCCAACTATTGGCGCCACTTTAAACTTTTTGTGAGGATATTTAACTATTTAGCGACGACTTATGTCGCCTCTGATGAACTAATATAATTTGTAGGTCAAAATTGCCATCTTCCACATTTTACACGCACTTGCAGCTGCATATTTCTCTTCTTCAACAAAGATCAAACACCAAATCGATATTGTAAGTTTTTTTTAATTTCCTCATTCTTTTACTTGTTCTAATATCTATGTTTTCTTACATATCACTGCATGTATCACCAAACTTAGAATACCCGTTTGAAGATTGGTTTGTAAGTTACACACTTCCAAATATTTGGACAGTTTGAAATTTATAAACTAATCTTTGAATTGTCCAATTTTTGGACAGTTTATCATTGATTTGTGAATTATGCAATATGTTATCAAAATATGTTATGTAGTCTACTATAATTTCCCGCATAAAAAGTTTGGTAGTGTGATCTCTCTATTATTCTCCGGGTGTGGGCTACATGTAATGTGGATCACACACTTAGGAGAATATGGGGAGATGCTGCCGAAATTTATCCGGGAAATTAAAAATGATTACATAATATATTTTGATAGCATATTTCGCATAATTCATAAATCAATGATGAATGGGTTAGGACCCTTACCTATTAGTGTTGGAGTTATAAGGGGGCATTAGGACACTATCATAGCATTTGAATTTTTTCCTAATATATTTTTTGTAATTTACGTTTCGTGCAGTGCAGTGAAAATGGAAATTGATAAGAGCTGGACAAAAATTAGAAATCGAGGTAAATCTATGGAGTTTTGGAATGGTCTCCAGGCATTTATAAAACAGATCAGACCACTTGCAAACGATCGGGGGTATATTTTGTGTCCGTGCAGAAAATGTATAAATATGTTGGTACAATTAGTGGACCATGTCGAAGATCACATATTTAGATATGGATTCCTTGAGTCGTATGACATATGGGAACATCATGGAGAAAAAATGCCTCATCCTAACCTTGATAATGACCCTAATGATGTGACGATAGGCAGAGATGAGATGAACGATTTATTGAATGACATGGTTAGAACTGACACTACGAGTACCGAAAACTATTTTGACAAATTGTTTGATGAATTGCAATCTGAATTGTACCCTGGAGTATCTTCTTTCTCATCCTTGAACTTCATAGTCAAGATCATGCATTTAAAAGTAATGAATAAGTGGACTAACAAATCAGTAGATGAATTGCTGAAGTTGTTAAAGTTGGCATTCCCGAACATAAACCTAGTGGACTCGCACTACGATGCTAAAAAACTTTTGAAGAAATTGGGTCTAGGATATGAGTCTATTCATGTATGCAAGAACGACTGTGCACTGTTTTGGAAAGAACATGCTTCTAAAGAAACTTGTCCAGTTTGCTCTGAAAGTCGTTGGAAACAAATAGCTAGCAAGAATTCAGTACGGAATGTGCCCCATAAAGTTCTTCGATATTTCCCTATTGCTCCACGACTAAGACGGTTGTTTGCCACAAAGGATGTTGCAAAACTAATGAGGTGGCGCAGTAATGGACAGTCGAGAGACGAAGATCAGATGAATCACCCAGTAGATGGAAAGGCTTGGAAGGACTTTGATAAGAACCACCCTGAATTTGCTTGTGAACTAAGGAACGTTCGGTTGGGTTTAGCTGCTGATGGCTTTAATCCTTTTGGGAACATGAGTTTATCTTACAGCATGTGGCCAGTAGTCTTAGCAACTTACAATTTGCCGCCTTGGTTGTGCATGAAACCAGATTACTTGATGTTGACTCTATTGATTCCGGGGCCCAAATCACCAGGGAAAGACATTGATGTATTTTTACGACCATTAGTGGATGAGCTGAAGGAATTATGGGATATAGGGATTGATGCTCGTGATGCTTCACTGAATAACAGTTTATTTAAATTGCGTGCAGCACTTCTTTGGACAATAAATGATTTTCCTGCAAGGAGCAGTCTTTCAGGGTGGAGTGGTCAAGGTTACAATGGTTGTCCTACTTGCGGTGATGAGACACCGTCCACACGTGTGATAGGTAAAACAGCTTATGTCGGTCATCGACGTTTTCTGCCCTCTGGGCATAACTGGCGAAGTTGTCTTCAATTCAACGGCATGCCGGAGAAAAGACGCCCACCACGCAGATTGTCCACTATTGATATACTAGAACAATTAAATCGGGTTCGCAACACTACTGCAGGGAAACATCCAAGTTATGGGGGGGTTAAGAGAAAACGGGATGCTTCTGAGCTTAATTGGAGAAAGAAAAGCATTTTCTACGAGTTGCCATATTGGTCAACAAATGATTTGAAGCACAATATTGATGTAATGCATGTAGAAAAAAATGTTTGTGATAGTTTGTTAGGGACAATGTTGGACGACCCTTACAAATCGAAAGATATCGATAAAGCTAGGCGTGATTTGATGAATCTAGGAATTAAAAAAGAGTTGCACTTATATCAACAAGGATCCAGGTTGATGAAGCCTCATGCAGAGTAATGATTGACACCAAAGAGGTCAGTAGAAAGTTTTGTAGTTTCATCACATCGATTAAATTCCCGGATGGGTTTGCAGCAAACTTGAGAAAAAACGTTGCTCCGAGTGAAGCTCGATTGCACGGCCTAAAGTCACATGACTGTCACGTCATCATGCAACGGCTACTGCCTGTAGCATGTCGAGCATACTTGAACAAAACAATTTCGTCAACAATCATCGAGTTGTGTACCTTTTTTAAACAGTTGTGTGCAAGGTCACTGAAGGTTAGCGATATGTTAAAGGCTCAAGAGCAGCTAGTATTCATCCTCTGCAAGCTTGAAAGAATATTTCCTCCAGCATTTTTCGACATAATGATTCACCTTGTGATGCATTTGCCTGAGGAGGCAATTCTGGGAGGACCTGTTTACATGAGATGGATGTATCCTTTTGAGAGGTACATAAAGAAGCTAAAGGATTATGTTCGAAACCAAGCAAAGCCAGAAGGGTCGATAGCTGAAGGATATGTCGTTGATGAAGCCCTTACATTCTGTTCACGCTATTTCGAAGATGTTGAGACAAGATTCAATCGGGTAGAACGAAATGAAGATGTTGATGTTCCTAAAAGGCAAATTTCAGTATTCGAATCAAAATGTCGACCGTTGGGAAAGCGTAATTCAATTGTCCTTGATAATGTGTCTCGAACCCAAGCAGAGTTCTACATCCTCAACAATTGTCCTGAAATTGTCCCATACCTTGAGTACATACTTAAAAGCTTTTTTTTAATATGAATTTATATCTAATAAAACTTAGCTACTTGTATTTATCTTTTCTTATAGGGAACATAAGCAAGAACTACACTAACGAGGGTGCAAAAATGTCGACTGTGTGCACAAAATTGGCTTCCCAAAGATGGTTTCACAAAGAAGGTAAACGAGGCAATACTTGATATACATATATTTTCTCCTATAAGCGTTTTTCTAATTACCAACTTGGCGTTGTTTATTAGATTTATGTTCTACAACGAAATAGCCCTGCAGAGGTGACACATGAGTTGATGTCTTTGGCCTTTCGTTCTAATTCGCATGTCACTTCGTACATTGCATGTGTCGTGAATGGAGTTCGTTTCTTAACCATCGATCGCGATAGTCGCAGAAGGACTCAAAATAGTGGTGTTTCCGTACCTGGAATAGACGGAGACATATTTTATGGCCAGTTAAATGAGATATTGGAGCTATCTTACCTTGACGATTTCTCAGTTGTATTGTTTAGGTGCAAATGGTTTCAGACCTGGAAAGCGAAAAGTAACAGAACACAATATTACTAGCATTGACATCAGTGCCGAGGCATACAAAGAGGACCAATTCATATTTGCAACTCAAGCAAAACAAGTGTTTTACATTGAAGATCCACTAAAAGGGCCAAATTGGCGAGTTGTGCAAGAAGTCAATCATCGTAGTTGCTGGGATATTCCAAAAAATGATACTGAGATTGATTTGCTACATGATAGTGATTCATCCAACTTCTCGTTATTCGTTGATCTTGGTGATTTAGAGCACATTCCTTTGCAACATCAGGATGAAGACTCTGTGCAAGTAGGTGTAACGACCAGTGATGATACATCATTTATTGACGATCATGTGATGGATGATGATTGGGAAGAAGAAGAAAATGAAATCGAGGTTCCAACAGATGAAGAAACTGACGAAGATGATGGTGATAATGACACTCAAATATATTATGATTCTGACTCAGAGTAGCGATCTGGTAAAATTTTTTATCATGTAATATTTCTTATAATTTTGGCACCTATAGTTGGGACCATTTTTTCTTATATAGATAATTATATTATCATTATTACTATTATACTACTAGTATTTTCCCCGTGCAATACATATGATGATGGTACACTTACACAAAATAATATTATGAAATAAGAAAATGTATTATTATCAATACACAACAAAATAACAACGCATATGTAATATTATAAATTTCAATAATGATTTATAAATTTTGATCATAACTATTATCTTGTAAGAAAATATCATACTAATTGTTATAATTGACGATTTTAGGAAAAAAAAGAATATTTAGGATCAAAATCTATATATATTTATATATATATATATATATAATATGGAAGTATTTCTCCCAATTTTTAATTTATTTTTAATATTTTTCCACCAAAAACCAATGCTTTTTTTTGTCTTTTTCTTTTTTAATATTATTATTACCACAACAAAAATCCTAAATCTCCTAAAATTTTACACATCAAAATCTCCTAAAACAATAAAGTTTCCATATTTAATGAGATTTCGACAATTTGCTTTACTATTCCCATTCTATCTGAATATTCCATCTCTTCACCTCTCTTTTTTCCATTTCTAACAATAAATTTAAATTAAAAAAATAAAATTTATTACTTTATTTTATTTAACTCAATAAGATTTTTAAAATAAGTATAGTATCAATATATAAATTTTTATTTTTAAAAATTTACAATCTAACTCAAATATATAACATTAGTGTCCAATATAAATATAAATTGATACTAACAAGATTAACAAGATAAAAAAAAATTGCATATATATGTATATATAAGCATTCTTTTTTTCTACTTAAACACATTATTTTCTCTAATTTTTAATCACGTTTTTATTCCATATCATTTTTCCCCATGAATTTTACCTAATTATATATATATATATATATATATATATATATATTAGTAATTCATTTTTTAAAATTAGTTATTTAATTAGTTAATGTTCTTCATATTTGCCCATGTTAGATAACTATCAATATTACAATTATTTAAATATTTTAATTTATATTGATCATTAAAATTAAATTTTCAATACATATTCAAGACTTGACAACTGAAACTTCATAGTAATGTATTAAAATTGAATTGTTTGATTTTATAAGATAGTTTATTTGAAAATTTTTAAATAATCCGACAGGCAGTTATATTGTTACTATACATTTTTATTGATACATTACATTATATATATTTTAAATGTTCCCAGTGTTTACATCTTAATGTAATTACAAACTTAACTTTTTTCCCATCAATATTGATTATTTTTAATCTTTAACTAATTATAAATTTGGACTATAAAGATCTTTTTTTCTAAAAATGGTCCCATCACTATTGATTATTTTTAATCTTTAACTACTTGTAACTTTTTTTCCATCAACACCCTTTTTGTCTAAAAAATTTATTTATTTAAATGTCAAATTACTTATTTATTCATCATACTTTTAAATATCGTAAAGTATAATGGATGTAAAATGTGAATATTTCTTTTAATTTAAATATCTATAACAAAATATCAAAACATAAATTAATATTTACGTACAAAGTAAGTTAATTACTAAAAATTATTAATTATGAAAATGTAACAAAAAATTGGAGAGCATGATTGTTATCATAAACAAAATTAAGGGCCTTTTCACACAATTAAATTATGATGCACTCAATACATTTAATAGCATGAATATAATTAGCCTTATTCAAGTTATTCAATATTTTTTTTTTATGTTGGATTATATAACGTAATTATACTACTTACACACGATTTGATTAATCTTACTTAATTATTATAAGATTGTATATCAATTATAATAAGGTTAAAATTTTATTATTCACATATTCATTATCAATACCGTATATCACACAGTGTATAATTAATATCTCTCGAAATTTGTAGTTGCCTATAATAGAATATAAAATAATTTTGTTAAAAAAACCATTGGGCGATAAGAAAATTAATAGAGTTTTTAGTATGGTCATTTTGATAACTATCGCATTTAGTTTTCTTAATTTTATTTTATGTTTATATATATTATTTAATAGATTTAATTTTACCATAACCAAAATGTGCTATATTAGCATAATCTCTATCACAAATTATAATCCCATATAATGTACAGGTGTAAATGCTATGTAAGAGTATGGTACGAATTGAAAACTAATCATAAATTAATTATTCCATTAAAATTTATCAAAATTATTATTTATTGAAAAATTAATCCCATATAATGTACGGGTGTAAATGCTAAGTAAGAGCACGTGTGAAAAATATTAATCTTTTGATTTTAAATATATCACCCCATGCAACGCACGGGTAAAAATACTAGTGTAGATAATAGCACATAATAATAATAATAATAATAATAATAATAATAATAATAATTATTATTATTATTATTATTAAGTAAAAAGTGATAAAATTAATATAAATAATAAAATTTTCAAATTAATGTGATAATTATAGTATTCAAAACAATATGCTAAAATACCAAATTTGTAATTAAAAAAACACCCATTTGATGATTTGGTATTTCGAAAAATTCTTGCGATATATTGGTATTTAAAAATTGAATTTTGGACAATTAAGCACTTTTCCTTAGTCGGCGGCGGAATCTTGATTGAAATAATAATATTTTTAAATTTTTGTATTTTTTAATCATTTTTCCATTTTTGCTAAAATACCAAATTGGTATTAAAAAAATACTTTTGACGATTTGATATTTTAAAAAATTTCGATGACACATTGGTATTGAAAAATTAATTTTTGGATAATTAAGTGCATTTCCTTGGCCGATGGTAGAATCTTCATATTAAAATAATAACATTTGTAAATTTTGTATTTTTTTATTCATGTTCCAACTTTTGCTTAATATCTTTTGTATTTTTTACGACTTTTCTATTTTCCAAATTTTGTTATTTTTCCTTGGAATTTCCGCCATCTACAGGCTTATTGAAAACTCAACCATATTTATGCTTCATCAATTGGGGAAATTCCACGGAAAAATAGAAAAATTTGAAAAATAGAAAAGTTGGAAGAAATACAAAATAAACTAAGAAAAAATAGGAAAATGAATAAAAAATAAAAAAAATTGAAATATTATTATTTTAATGAAGATTCCACTGTTGGCCAAGGAAAATCACTTAATTGTATGAAATTCGATTTTTAAATGCCAATGTGTCATTGAAATTTTTTAAAATACCAAATAGTCAAAAATATTTTTTAAAATACCGATTTGGTATTTTAGCAAAAATGGGAAAATGATTAAAAAAGCGAAAATTTAAGTATATTATTATTTTAATCAAGATTCCGCCTCTGGTGAAGAAAAAGTACATAAGTGTCCAAAATTCGATTTTTAAATACCAATATGTCACTTGAATTTTTTAAAATACCAAATCGTCTAAGGTATATTTTTTTAAATACCAAGCAAAGTTAATAATGGTTTCTTTTCTTTTTTTTTCCTTTTATTATTATTATTTTTTTTGAATACATGCCAACAATAATGTTCGTAATATAAAGTAACTTCAAAAATGTAAAAAATTAAAAAAATATCAAGAATAGAAAATTGGATAAAAATACAATAATTAATAAGCTGCCTAGATGTATAATCCAAGATTTCACGAAAATATGGGCGCGCATCTTGAACCGCCTAATTTGGGCTTTTTGTCTAGCATATTTTTGGGAAATTATTCACCTCTCAAAACACTTCCACCTGCTAGATCCTTCTACGCACCGCCCTCTTTCACCTTTTCCCTTTTCTAGTTTTCAAGCGAAATGTAGACCTTCATGAATCTTATTGCCACTAATTTCATCCCTATTTGAGAAACTCAACTTGGAAATCCTTCCTTGTTGCTCCGTTCATTGGCCGTCTTCAAAATTTGGTTTTGGACGATTGAGGTTTCTCGACTCGAGGTTCATTTTTCTCGACTCGTCTTTTAGCGATTTCTCTTTGGACTTGCATCTACATCGCCCAGCTCAGACTAACATTCGATTTCTACTGGTAATATCTGATTTATTTGATTTCAGGTGAAATGTAACCGTACTTTGATAATACCAGTCATAGGGCATGTTTGGCTAAACAATTTCCGTTTTTCATTTCGGTAACTAAGTAGGAAGGTTTCCCTAAACTTTTTCGCTTTACATATAATTTTAGGAATGAAATATTGTTTCATTGTTTTGGAAATGTGATATAATGCTTCAATCATGAGGCTACTGTAATTTAAGGTATTTTATTAGTAATTTTTTTTCCATTTGTCCCATAGAGACTTTTAGTAGAGTTCATCGTCTTAAATCACATTCTCTGGGCATTCTACAATATCTTGTGTTTTGTTGTTTGTATCTAGGTGTTGAAACTTTCATGTATTATCATATTTAACTTTCTAATGTGTTGTTATTTGCATAGCAGAATGTATACAAAGTCTATTTTAAAAGTTGTTATAAGATGATGTCTCCTACAAAGTCATTATTTGTCAAATTACATTTTAGTTGTCATACTTTCCAACAATCTTTAGATACTACACTTTTCAGCTTTATAATTCTTGGTTCATCTTATTAAATTCTTGGTTTAACCTCACCAGAATGAACATGATATAGTTGTTTTTTGTTAGCTACGTTAAATAGATATTCGTCCAGCTCTAATGTGGATGTAATAACTTGTGCTAGAGTGCATGTGTTAGAAAGTAATAGTTTGGTTACAAGTGCACTAATTTATTTTGGCTAATCCTACTAGTGTTCGCAAAAAATCTTGTAAAATCTTATTTCCAGCTTAATTGTCGTGTTATTGCTTTAGTTATGGCTGATGTATTGGGTCAAAGAGGAGACGGGGGGAACCAACCTCCTCATCAAGGTGGAAATCGACTCCCAACTAATTGCGAGTCGGGTAAAATAACATAACTTTTTCTGTTTAGAATTTTCTAATTTGAACATGGGTTTAGTTTTCATCATATGACACATAGCCAAAAACGATCTTTATTGTAGGAAATTAAATTTGACCCAATTTCCTGCCTGGCATTTGCTGTTATTTTTTGTTTTTTGACTCAATTTTTTTGGAAGAGGTAGTGTGTTTAATATGAAATAGTGCATTTTCTCACAATGGTACTGTTGTGTTTTTCCGTTTGATATTGGACAATCATGTTCCAAATAGGATTTTATCCATTTTTCTTGTTTAGAATATGATTTACCTTTTAACTTCTTTGTGACTAGTTTTCCAATGTCATTAGGATAATGAAATTAATCTGCATGTATATACAAAAGCTTTTTGCATTTATCATATCGTCAATTTAACGCTATCAAATTGTCTTTTTACAACTATTTGAGTTCTCAAGCTTTGCTTTCCAAAGAAAAGTATATGCCATCTCACACCATTAATTTGTCATCTTGATTGCAAACAAACAATCTGCTTTTTTCTTGTAATTGAAACATAGATGCCATTATATCACACTCTAGCTTCTGCTGATGTCTCGAATTAGTAAATAGCTCTTGTACAGTTGGAATGTCAATAACTCGGTGTGGATATTTTCATATTTTGACAAACATTTACTACAGTAAGATTGCATCAATGGTGCAACACATGATTAGATTATTAAAAAATTGTGATGTCTTTCCTTTCATCTATTTTAACACTGACTTATTACATAACAGCACCCCCGTCGAAAGGACGAGGTCCAACACAATGCAAGAAGCTATTGAAAGAGTGGGAGGAAAATGGAAGGAAGCCACTTTCCATTCTCTTTGATGTAGTTAATGGAACCCTAGCACCTTTAGGAGATCGTGGGAGCATGTTTTCGAGCTTTTTAGGGAACCAAGTCAGGTACTTTATACCACCTTGTTATAAATCATGGGACAAGGTACCGGATGAGCTCATCAGCCGTTTGAAGACAAGTATACAGGTTTTAACAATGGATTTTATTAAATTATACAATTTCTATTATTTTATACAAGTGGCTTGCCTTATGTAAGGCATTTATTGTAGGAGAAATTTGACATTGCTGGTTCTCCGTCGCATTATAGCCTTACTGAAATGTTGACCATCATTGATGAGCACGGAGCCACTCTATATCGAGGCTATAAGTATAGAGTTTATCTTTGGCAACTAAAAAATCCTGGTAAAATTTTTCGTGGAGTTAGTGTTGAAGATTGGGAAAAGACACTTGAGTTATTTAATGGAGAAGAATATCAAGTAAGTTATAGAGGTTTTTTTTATTTAAATACTTAATTAAAAGTACGAAAAATTTCAGCCTAATATCTGTGGAATTTTAATATGTCGTCTTAGGCTGCTTCGGAGAGAAATAAGTTGAATCGAAGAATGTTAAATACCCTTCTCTTCAAGGATCCAAGAGTTTTATAGCCACGAGATATGCAAAGGTAAGTCTTCGCTAGTCTTCTAAATTGTAAGTTACTACAATGTGTTAAAAAAATTGCATCAGTTCGTGCTGTAGGAAAGTAAGTTACTAAAATGTGTGAAAAGAAAATTATTGCCTTAGTTCCTACATTTGGAAAGTAGAGATCATTCCTATAATAACATCATCCCATCATTAAGAAAGATTGTTAATACCTAACATCATTTGGGGATCATATAGTTGGCAGAGAGTAACTAGAGCAGTGCAATGAAAGTGGTTGAAATGTTCAAGTCCCAAATTCAAGTCTTGCCACCATTGGTTTAAATGCTAGATGTTATAGTTGCTTCAAATGTTATTTTGTTGTTCAGTTCCTTGAAAGTGTTTGAAATGATGTCACTAGATTTATAAATTTATGTTTTATTTTTTATTTTAGAGAAATCCCGAGTCAGGAGAGTTGGCATCTAGTATAGACTCATTTGAGTGGTTTCGTAGAAGAAAGACCGGGGATTGGGTAAATGAGGCGGCAGAGAATGACTTTGTAAGTTCCTTCAAATGATTTATCAAATTTTGTTATTTATCTTTTAATTAATGGTCTCGTGATTTATTCATTTTTCTCAATTGTAGATAAAATTGGTCGAGACACGAGAAACACAAACTCAATTGCTCGAAGCTAGTGAAAATGGAGGCGAGATTAATGAACGTACAATTATGAAAGAGGTGTTAGGTGAAAGACGGGGTCATGAATGTGGGGTTGGACGAATTCCAAAAATAGTATCTCGTGCTAAGCGACAGAATGTTGGCACATCTCGTTCTTCAACCGGGCAAAGTTATGAGCTTCCTCCCGAGATTAAGAAGGACATGGCGTTCACGACGTAAGCGATTGAAAATGGAAGCTTATATGGCACAGATGAATGCACATAATGCACAAATGAATGCTTTCATTCGAACCTTTATTCAAAGTAATTTTCCCGGACAATCTGTTCCGGAGTTCATTTCCCCGCCAAATTTTGAGGAAGATGGAAGTGACACTGAAGAAGATGACAATCTATGAGATCCTTAGTGAAATTTGTTTGTCAACTACTACATTTTGAAGTAACTAGTGCACCTTTTGTGTAGGTTCAAGTAATTAGTGCACATTTTGTATAGGTTCAAGTAATGAACTAGTGCACCTTTTGTACAAAGTTCAAGTAATGAACTAGTGCACCTTTGTGTAGATTCAAGTAATGAACTAGTGCACCTTCGATAGGTTCAAGTAATTAGTGCACCTTTTGTACAAGTTTAAGTAATTAAAGAAGTTTTTGTAGGTTTAAGTGCCTAATGCATTTTCCTATTATTATTATTATTATTATTATTATTATTATTGTAGTTAATGTTAATATATCTATATATGGATCTTTTATATATATTTTTAAAAAAATTTACTTATGGAGACAACATTTTGTTGTCTCTATTAACGTAATTTGGGAAAGTCCCAAGACACATTTAGTGACAGAGAAGATTTGTCACTGAAGACAGATAACATTAGTGACAACAAAGTTCTCACAAATACTTATCAGTAGCGATGACATATTGCTGGCACTGTGTAGCCATTTGTGACGACTGGTTGTCACCAAAGGTCGTCCCTAATGTTTTAGTGACGATGTGTCGTCTCTAAAAGGATTATTTGCGACGAATTATTGGCGATAACTATTAGTGACGACATCGTTGTCTCTAACTATTTTAGAGACGAGAATCCTATTATCCGTGATGACATTTGTCGTCTCTGAAACTTCCGATTGTTGTAGTGTGCATTGAGTCGAGTGAGTCGACCGACTCAGACCCGACCCTTCGAAGGGCCCATTTTAGTCTTTTATACCTAAACCTCACTGTGTATTCTTTTTTTTTTTAATTAAAAGGTCCAAGTTTAAATTGAATCCAAACTTGTAGGCTTTTTTTTAATTTATTAAGAAATTTAGGCCCCCCTTTTTGTCAACGTTTATTTATTTATTTTAGACCCATGGATTATCTGTTTTGGTTGTAGCTAAGCGTTTTCTCTTTTTTACTTTGCATTGAAGCACTGACTAAGTTTTTTATATTCTTTGTTAACTAATTACTGTGTGTTTGACTGATTCTTATTACAGTCCTAGTTGAATCCCGTATCGTTTTATATTAGTTTTACAAAAAATAAATAAATAAAAGAGGCCCATTTTTGGAAGTCCAACTCAAGCCCAACGAATTACAGGATTGTCCCTATGTACCATCTCCTTTACATTTTGCGATGAAAGCTCGGCAAGTTTCCGTATAGCTTTTTCTAGTTTTTCAGCAATTAATATGAATTATAAAAACTTATTAAAGTTGTGTGAGTACCTATAATTTTAAATCGAAATTAACTTTGATTTTTGGTTTTTAATCATATTCATGTGTGATCTTTATGTATGATGAATTTACTTTTAATTACAACATGATTTCCAAAAATTCATTTTTTCTTCTTGATAAAACTTTATATCAAACAAGCTCTTATATCGTAGGAAGCTTCAATTTCAATGTAAAAAGACTTCAAAAGAAATATGAGATTTTCTACTAGACTTGATCCTCAAGTAATAAGCTGAATTATGCATTTGATCAAAGTTTTCTAAAATAGTCAAAGTCTCACCTATCTCGTACGCAACGTGCCCTTAAAGACGAATGCATACAAACAGCAAAGAAATTAAGAATGAAGTTCTAGTTATTTATCTTCAACACTTTTACTCTAATACTAACTAGTTGGTACCTTATAAGTGTTAACATACTCGAACACATGTTTACAAATATACCTACCCCCTGATGGTGGGGATAGGTGACATCCATTCGGAGCATATTGGCACCATAAGATGTCTAAGAAGTAATATTATTATTATTATTATTATTATTATTATTATTATTATTATTATTATTATTAAGTATTCCAAAATTGATCAAAAATCAGTGCTGACATAGCATCCGACGTGACAAATAGAGAGTTTATATCGGTGTCACAAATAAAATGAGGAATAAACTTGGAAGACTGGTTTTGCAAATTAACCAGTGCCCTTGATTGCCACATCAGCACTGATTTTGTAATAATACAAAACCAGCGCGGGTTCTTGAACATACCTGTAGTATTAATTAGTCATCAATGTTCTCATGACCAGCCTTCAACCTTCAAGTAGTCTAATAACAATACAATACATATTTATCATCACTAGGTCATTGGTCAAGCATATACAGATCATGTTAGGTGTACAAATATATACTTAGCAAAAATCTTTTTTTTTTCCCTTTTATTTGTACAATGATCTTTAACATGTACCGTCCAAAACTGATGCATCCATTTCCATAAATCCACACGAACAAATCATTAAAAAAAAAAAGAATTATTAATGGCTTTTTCCGAATTGGAATTCAAATGTGACATTTCCTCCTAACCCTAATTTACTAAGAACTAATTAATGCTACTTCATGAGGGTTTTGCATAATATAGGCGTGATTGCTCCTTTGCTAGCTGGAGAAATTCCCTCTAACACAATGTCAATGATTTTCAGATGAATATGCATGCAAACAGCAAAGCTATTAAGAATGAATTTCCATCTATCCTCAATTACCTTATCTAAGAAATAACATAATGAGTATATATTTTGTTATTTTGCATTATAGTCTTCAACGTGCACACAACCTTCAAGTAGTCTAATAACAATCCAAAGTGCCTTCAATCCAAAACTGTTACATCCATTTCTATAAATTATATTCATTTGAACAAATCTTAAAAATCATAAGTATTATAGCGGACGCGTGACCAAAATTCCACGTCGGTTAAATCTTAAAAAAGTGATGTATTTATAAGAGATTGATTTGGGGCGCAACCTAAATATTCCTAACTGTAAGTATTAATGGCTCTTCCAAATTGGAATTCAAGTGTGACATATAGGCACGATCACTACTTTTGCTCTAGCTAGAGAAATTTCCTCTAACACAATGTCAATGATTCTTAGATCAGCTCCAAGCAAAACATAAATAATCCATTAAGCATAAAGCTGCAAACTCCTCAACATTATTATCATCAGATTTATTACATTATTTCACATATCAAAACTGAAGTTTACATAAACACATATCCTATAATCCATCCTCATAGATAGAAGACTAAGATCTGTCCTCTTGCGAAAGCATATCCATCATAAAGCCATCAAAGCTCAAATTGTAGGGCGCCGAAAAATTTCCTCCATCCTCTATTGATGATAACACATAACTAGCTTCATTGAGTTCATTCCAAAAATTTTCCATGAGGTGATTACAATCTGAAGAGTTGACACTATCATCTCCAATCCAATCTAAAGCACTCAGAATCGGAAAATCTTGGAACGATAATTCACTAAAATTCAGTTCGCTCGATGATTCATTAGGATCGGGTACAATATTTGTTGGGCTGTTGTTTGTATTAATAAGTGGAAATGTTTCACATAAGGTGGTAAAATGCAAGGAAGTGGTATCATATGCTGTTAAATTGGGAATATTTGGAGATGAGATTAAATTTGGGGGTTGACTTAGGGTTTGGATTTGATGATCATCATCAGGTGTGTTTTCACTGCCCTTTGCTTCTCTCACTTTGGTTACACGATTTACCTTTGGTTTATTGCGTCTCTTCACATTAGTATGCCAATAATTCTTGATGTCATTGTCAGTTCTTCCAGGCAACTTCTTAGCAATCGTTGACCACCTGCATTTAGGAGATGATCGATGTTTAGAAAAACTTCTAGTACTTTGGCGTCTTTACCCTAATAATGGTACTCCAAATGAGAGCGATCATCTAAGTAAATAAAGAGATCTGTTACGTGTAAGTGATGAGTGTTGATTGACACTCATAGACTGAAGCACTTAAATTCACAAGTGATGAAAAGTTCTTACTTGTTTCCAAGTTGTTTGTGTAGTTCTAAGATCAAATCCTCTTCCTCTTTGGTTAAATCGCCCCGTTTTAGATCGGGTCTCAAGTAATTCGTCCATCGGAGTCTACAACTCTTCCCACATCTAGATAAACCTGCAGTACATCAGAATTAATCATATGAATTAAACAGCTAACTAATTAGTTGACTCTTTAGATGGAAGAAAATTAGGGTTTTTCCAAATTGTAGCTAAATTGTATCTCAGTCAAGAAACTGACTTGATCTTCACCGATCATATTGAATAACTAATGAATTTACCTGCAAATTTGGGCAACAAGCGCCAATTCCAGTGGCCATATCTGAGAACATAAGCCTTCAACTTACCATCTTCATCTTTACTCCAAGCGCCTTTCTTCATTCCATTTTGATCAATAAAACCTGGCCTCACCATTTTGTATTTCTTCTTCTTATAAATTACTTTCTCTTTGAAGCTCAGTGTCTGTGTGAGACTGTGACTGTATATACATGCGAGATTGTGGCAGAATTTAAGCTGTTTAGCAAGAATCCATTTTCAACCGTCAAAGTACGAAATGACCTAGAACCCACTTATTTCGTGTATAGAAAGTGCTGTCTACAGTATATGAACGTGCTGATAAATGGGGAAAAATATTCAAGAAAATTAGAAATAGAAAGAACAAGGTAAGGGAGCCCATCTGCACACGTCACAACATATGATGTAGTCGTCAATGCTTCTGGTTAGTGTATTATTAATGAGCTAAAAACAAAACTGGGGGTGAATAGTTAGTTCTTGTTAAAATTGTTTCTAGTCAAAGTTTATTATAAAATTGGTTAATTGAAGACTTAATAGTAATACGCGGACAGTGTCAACCCCTTTCTTTTATTGGTCCCACTTTTGATTATTTGGCCTTTAATTGATGTGGTTACTCATTCATCTACTTGACCTTTAATTAAATTGAAAATCCGCAAAATTGGGATCAGCTTATTCATCAAAAGAGATTTTATTAAAGTGTAGCCCTTCCAAAATAGCAATAAGAGTAGGTGTATGTGTCTATTGGACACTTGATTATTGTAATCATTGTGACATGGCTCACTTGATTTTTGTAATTGATTTGATATGATATTATTTTTGAAACATGCAGTCCTTCAATATTTAAAGAAATCTAAAAACCCCTTAAAAGAAAAAAAAAAAAAACCCAGAAATCTTAGACCGAGATCCAACACGATTTCAAGATTATTATCTCATTTAAACAAAATTCAGTTGAATAAAACCGCACTTGGAAGGCATGTTTTTGCTATAGTGACAACTTTGTTGTTGTACTACGAATATCGTATATAGCAATATGTCTTGTTTTAAGTGTCTAGGTGTTAGTAATTTACATAAAGACTACAATATACTATTTAATGTTAATGTGTCACACTATCAATATTGTTTCATTAGTACTAATTTTGATGACATGAAGTTATCGAACACTAATGTATTTATTACTTTACATATTTCTAGCTTCCGTTATTAAACATGAAGTGGTATGATGAAAAACATCACACGTAGACTTTGTAACTACCAGTAATTAATAATAATCAACTCATAAGTCACTTTCCGAAATAAGCAAAAGACATGAAATTATATTACTACATCGTCTCTTTCTCATAAATCGCTGTTATCAAGCCATCCTTCTAAGACTTTAGTTTAATTAATAAAAAATAACTCAGTCAATCATATATAAATCAAAGAATAAACGTGGTAATTAATTTCATAAAATTATTCGTACACTAACATTAATTTATTTCAAGAACAAACTAAAAAAAATTCGAGAACAAATTATTCAAAAGATACATGTAATTTCATAATTAAATGCAATTTGCAAATGAATAATATAAGCTGGACGCGTCGGTTAAAAAAAGAAAAAAAAAAATACTGCTGTATTATGATAAATATTATGTCATGAGACGCTCTAGTCTAAAAGTACAAGGTTCACACAGAATATTTGACTACGAATTTTCTGTTTCGTGGACTTTTGTGATCCACGTGCGTTAATTGTCTTCACGGTCAAAGTCTTGGAAATGGATAATACTTGACAAAACTTAATAGATTAATGTCTTGGACAACATGATTAGAAATTTCGTGTGTGCGTGTTGTGCCTCCGCACGACTTTCAAGACTCGAACATCCATATTCATTACGCTGGAGGGTGTTAGTACCCATTTGAAAATGCATTTTAATGTGTTTATTTCAAATTTTAAATTTGGTCAAATAAATCACATCTATATATTTTCTCACTCATTAAATCTCCACATTCAACTCTATTTATTCTCTCTCTTCCTACTCATAAAAATACATTAAAACTCATCCGCTAACACCAACCTTAAAAGTGTGTGTTGAGCATGTTGTCTCAAAGATTCAAAAGTTGGAGGATGTCAAGTGCAATTGATCCAGAGTATTAGAGTACGATTTTTTATGCTATCAAAAATATTAAAGAAAAAAAAAGGATTTTTTATTTCCTACCATGGGCACGTGAATTGTGGAGATTGTGTCGGAGTTAGGGGTGGGCGTCGGTCGGTTCGATCGGTTTTTCCACTTGAACCGAAACAGACTGATTACCATTGGTTTTTTTTTTTTTAAACTGAACTGAACTGATTGGCTCTGTCGGTAAACCAAAACCGCCCGAACCGAGTCGGTTTTTTTGGTTTTTTATTTTATTTTTTTAATATATAAAAATCGATCGGTTTTTCGGTTTAGTGAAAACCAAACCGAAAACTGAATCGACCACCAAAAAAATTCAAACCGAACCAACCCAATGCTGTCGGTTTCGGCCTATTTGGTGATTTGGTAATTGAAATGCCCTGCCCTAGTCAGAGTCCAAGTTTGCCTCTTTATTATTATTATTATTATTATTATTATTATTTGAATGAAAAGGTGTAATTGTTCTGGAAAGAAATTTGAAGAAAAATTTCAACCTTGTTCAGCAAGTTTGGCAGTCGAATGGAAACACGAATTAGGTCAAATTCTTGTTGTAAAGTCGAACTGGGGAGCCAGAAAAGCTTGGTCAATTTTCAGTATAAACAGACTTTTTTTTTCTTTCATGTAAAATCAAATTGAAAGTAAAAATAAATCCAACAACTTAGCATTTCTTGTGGTCTTTATCGATGTTACACAGAGTAAAAACGAGTGAGTGGTAAAGTTTTGATATTCTTCCAATACTTGGGATTGGACAAGTAAAGAGTATAATTTTTCATATAGCACCGAAAACTTAGGCCCTGTTCTATTTGCCGTTTTCAACCCGTTTTCTGTTTTCTGTTTTCGAAAATATTGAAAACGCGTTCTGTTTATTGTTTTCGAAAATCCATTTTCGAAAACGTTTTCAACATTTATATAGGAAACACGAAAACGTCTTTTTAACGTTTTCGGCGTTTTCAGTGTTAAATGTTGAAAACAAGCGAAAACGCTGGATTTTAAACTTTACATTTATTATATTTCACCCCAAATTTTATTTTTCAGACGCTTTCAATCCCGACCACCGCCGCCACCGCGAAAAGTCAAACCACCAGACTGGGGTCAAACCACCAGATCCGTGGTTTGACCACCGGAAGATCGGAAAGTGGTGGTCGGACCACCATATGAAGGTGGTCCGACCACCACCAGTGGTCAAACCACTGCAGAGGTGGTTCGACCACCATTAATGGTGGTCGAACCACCCTGAGGTGGTTCGAACCACCTCGCAGTGGTCGCTAACCACCAAAGGTGGTTCGCGACCACTGCAGAGGTGGTTCGACCGCCATTAATGGCGGTCGAACCACCTCTGAGGTGGTTCGAATCCACCTCTGAGGTGGTCGCGAACCACTCCTGAGGTGGTCGCGACCACCTCCTGGTGGTGCGAGCCACCTGCAGGTGGTTCGCACCATTTTTCAGCGCCACGGCGACTTCGCTAGATCGTAGAGAGAGAGAGAGAGAGAGATGGGTTGGGTCGGGGTAGGGTGGGGGGTAGGTTGGTGAAGATGAGGATTTGTTTGCAGATCTTGAAAAGTTTAAGGACCGTTTTGTAATTTTTATTATATGAAATTGTATTTTTTTAAAAGTATAATCCAAACACGTTTTCCATTTTTTCTTCTCAAAAATAATTTTTCAAAATAACAAACCAAACGCATTTTCAATTTTCTCAAAACAAGAACTGAAAATAGAAAACACCAAAACATTTTCGAAAATGAAAACAGAAAATAGAAAACAAATTGAACGCCCTCTTAGATAGTCCGATAAATTCCTCTTGCGTTTATATTTCTAATAGCATGTGAAATAAAATCACATACTTTCCACAAACACAAACTACTTTCAATAGGTATACTTTGAATTTTAATTTCTGATTCATTCGGAGTTCAAAAATTATTTTACTTATTCTTTTTCCAACATAATGTTTTTCGTCTGACCAATCACTACAAGAAATTTGACTTTTAGGGGTGACCTATCGTCCCTATAACTTCGTTCCTGTAGATAATTAGGGACAATATAAAGAATATTATGGGCAACGTAATATTATGTCGCCCCTAATGATCTACAGGGACGAAGCTATAGGAATGATATGTCGTCCCTAAAGGCCCAATTTTTAGCAGTGAATAAACCTATATATTCAGAAGAAAAGGTAATCAAACTAAGTAAATTAAAATTAATAAAGTTAAGGGTCAGCACATAGAGATGCAAACATCTATAGAAATATTTTAAAAAATAAAACGGATACAAAAGTTAAAAAAAAAAAAAAGTAAAAAAGTAAAAAGTGAAACGAGTTAATATGAAATGCGAATACCATATTTTAAAGTATAATGGAAAACTAAAGATCATTTAAATTCAGCGACGTATAGGAAATATTTCGTAAATTACTTTGGCATTCTGGAGATGTTTTATCGTTTAATGATATTTAAAAAATAAAAAATAAAACAAAATAAAAGCAAAAAATTTTAAAAGTATCTCCAATGCAATATATGTACAGTGCACATATGGACATGAGAGAGATAGATACGTAAAAACACATTCATTCATATTGTCTCTTTTCTTTTCCATATTTTCTTATTTTTGGTAAATTTTTCTTCACATTTCCCTTGACATTTTCTATAACTATACATTGCACTAGACAATGGTGGGGAAAAAGTTACCCAAAAATAGAGATAGTTGCGAAAAAAAAAGATAGAGAAAATTGATATAAGAATTTTTATGTATTTATCGCTCTCATGCTATGTGTGCACCGTGCACATTATTATATTCACATTTTAAAGTACTTAAATCATATAACTCTCATACCATATTAGAAGGTTTAATTTAAAGCTTCATCTAGATATTGCTTGTTCACATGGAGCTATCTTGTAACGTATACTATAATTTATGGCCTAAATAAAACTTGATAAAATTTTGATTTCCGCACAAACGAGGCGGCAAACTAGGTGTGCGTTAGATCAACATAATTTGACCTTACATATTATATTATCCCGTATCCATTTATTTGAGTAGATTGCACTTCTAATTCGAACTTGAAAATCGGACACAACAATCATAGGTTGTAAAGATGCATTATGTTACGATCCGAATGTTCTCTACTTAAAATTTTAAATACTATTCGGTAAAATTCGATAATTATGTGTCAAAGTTCAAGCCATTGGAGGGTTTAATTAAACTAATTGAAAGTTTGCAGGTTTAATTAGAATTATTTAAAAGGTGATGGGTTATATTGTATCAACCAAATGATTAGAGTTCAACTCCAAGGACTTACTAGAATCAAGGACTTTGGTTGCAAATTACAAACAGAGAGGACGTGCCGAGATGCGGAGGAAAAAAAAGGAAAAAGGAAAAAGGAAAAAAGAAAAGAAGGAAAAGGAAGGAAAAAGCGTAGCAATGTCATGGGTCGAGTGGCAAACGTATTTGTTTTCTTTTTTAAAAAAAAAAAATTGTCCTATTATTTCAAGGTAAGAGGTAAAATTAATTTTAGAGTTTTGTCATGGGTTGGAGGATAAAAATGTTCTAGTACAGCTCTCTCACCGTAAGTTTGTTAATAGATTAATAAATATTTCTTTTGATTAATGAAGTTTGTTAATAGATTAATTTAAGTGTTATTAATTGATAATAATGTTATTCAGTGTTTGAGAATGGAATTGTTGTCATTATAGAAATATTGAAGTGTGAAAGAAATTTGAATTTAGGATCAAATATAAGTTGCTGATTTTTCTTGAATTGTTATTATTGGATATTTTAGAGATGTACAATAATGATAGGTTATTAACTTTTCAACCTCAGTTATGTTCTATGAGGGATGGAATAAAGATGAACCATGAGTGGAAATTGTTGTGGGACTCAATAATGATAATTGTTGTTTTTATGGACTTCAGATGACAAATGGCTACGGTATGTTGGAGACCTTAAACAATGAGAGATTGGGAAGTAAATTGATTGTAGAAACGAACACTGGAAGAATGGCATCATTAACTGATTACTCTGATCAATGTACAATTGCTACAATTACTTAAAATTAGATCATGAGTTATTAATGAGATAGCCAAATTGTGATTTTAGGTGGTGACGAGTCAATTGGAAAGTCCTATTAGATGAGCTATTTATAGGCAAATCTGTGTGGAAAAATATTTTCCAAATGTTAAACATATTTTCCATTTTTACAGTATGATCAAATATTTCTATGTTGTGCTTATTATACCATGAGCATGAATTTTCAATTTTTTTTCAAGAAAAGTATACTTCCCTATATATTAATGTTCTCTAAAAGCTAATTCAGTGCAGCTAAAATATTCTTCTGTTTCTTTTTAAAACCAACAAAGTATCCATTTGATTTTTCACCGGTTCTTATCCATTTGATTTTTCATCCCCTCTTCACCAATGGGAAGCATTCAATGGGGTACAACCTACTTTTGGGATTTTATTCGTTCGCCACTGATGTAATTTTATCCACAATGTATGACGATCTTTGTATAGGCCTTTTGGGCCCATTATCATGCAATAGGCTTTGCGATGTGCATCATGGTGTTTCGCCTTTGGGGTTTGCTCTGGGTGCGTATAACCAATTATTCAGTTATCAGCTCACCTTTTGAGTAGTTTGCCCTGTGCATCAGGATTTTCTTTGCACATTCATTTTATTGTTCATTGTTATTTTTGGTGATTTTTAGGTATATCCATATTCGCACAGTTGTAGCTTTTAAATCCAACTTACAGTGTTTTTAAGAGTTCATTATTTAGTTCCAAATTCGAATTTCAGCTTATTGCATCAACAATATTAATATGATTAAGATTTAATTTAGCATTTCATCTAAAAAATTATTCAAAAATTTTTGCAATAATTTCAGTATATATATTTATTTCCAAACTTATCCATTCACTGAGTGACAAGTTCATATATTTTTATAACATTTTTCTTATAGGAAGGATTGAGTTTGAGCATTTTGTGGATTATCTGTGGAGTTCTGATTCGATCACCATATGATTCAGATAATGCATGTTTCACTTGGTGTTGATGTCGAAATCAGTAAGGACTAATTACTTATCAACTGAGGTGGGTGTCAGGTGTGTCAGGTGACACGTGGATTGTCCTTCTTGTCGGCTACTGTAGGGCGGGGCTGGGCGCGTACATGGCCGAGCTGACCTCGGCCCGCCGGTTGGCCATTCGTAATGGGAACAGTTCTCCACGGGTTTGCCGACCTGGGCCCAAGGCGGAGTTAGGCGGGCTCGGCCGAGCTGAACTGGGACACCTTGCCGATTCCCTAGTGAGGTGAGTCCCAGGATCAATCCGACCTGGGACAATGGACACGTCACCGGCCGACCTGGCACTCCTACACATCAGCGGGGGTCCGTGTTGGGCGTAGGGCTTGGGCCGCGCTCGTGCCACGTCACCAGGATGCCAACACTTGGCATTATAACATTTTGATATACACATCAAATATAATTTGGGGATTTAACTTTAAAAGTCATTAGTTTTGGAATCGTTCATATTTTTCATAATTATATTCCTTTACCAACTCTTTGGTCTTGACACTAGTTTGAATTTGAATTTGGCAGAAATATAAAAAAGAACAATAAAAGAAGACCCACACGTCACCCTTTCTAGCTTTTTCTCTCTTCGATGCACAACGTTTCTTGGAACACAAACTAACCCTTCTAACCCACAACCAAGGTTCCAAAAAACGTGAGGTGTGTGAAGGTGGTGAGGTCAAATCTCAAGCCTTACAAACCTATTCGCACTTAAGCCAGGCCTAGACACGAAAATGTGTTTTTCTTTTTTATATTATTTTAATTATTCTAGACTAATATATATATATATATATATATATATAAAATTAAAATAATGAATATCTGAAAAATTATGCAAACTTCTACATGTTTTCTAAATTTTCCAATACATATATAAAAAAAGGGCTTAAAATAAAAACTAAAATATTAATTAATATTTAGTAACAAACTCATGCAGTCAAATTCAAAATGAACATAATCATATGTTTAGTTTTATAAAAAGGGAAAAATACAAACGTGACAAATTCAACCAAAATAAAATATGAATATAGACTAAATATTGAATTTTAAAAATTAGAACTTTTATTGAGGTTCAATTCAATACATTCTTCATCCAAATTAATAGTCTAATAGTTAATAAAAATTAATATGTTGAGTCTCAAGAAGAAATTTGAGCTTACAAGCTAATATTTTTCTACGAAAACTAAGAATATAATGAGTAAGTAAAAGGCACACTGCACATCGTTACAATAATACGTACACAAGAAGTGGTTAACTCTAAGTTGACCATACTGTTTCAAACTTTTCACTAAGCGAAACATTTCAATCAAACCTCAAGTTTAAGTATCGCTTAGGCGGTCTTTTTAGAATACTGCCCGCGACCACTCGCAGTTTCAATTCCCTTTTCAAAAATTGTGACTCACCCATTCTGCCATTTACCCGAATGTGTACCACGAGAAAATGAATCAAGACCTATCGTTGTTGGGCCACTAGGAACTGGCCCAGGGCCTTCAACCTTTCTTTTCTTATTTAAATAATTTATATCAAAATACCCATCACAAGATTCATGGGCGATCCTAATGATCCAGTCAATGCAGTAGTGAGATATGACCAGAAAAGAGCAAGGTTGATCTTTCTTACTTCGATTTTTCTTTTCCCTTTTCTTTTTCTCCCCAATTTTTTTACTTAGTTTTTATGTTAGGGATAGATCAATAACTTTTTTTTGTATAAGTAATTGTTTAGTCAAGTTACACACTGTTACTTTTTATATCTCCCAAATTAATGTATTAATTAGAGTTTGGTTTTATATAACCTAGCTTTTTCATCCGTACGTTGCACGGGAGACAAATTTTTCAACTGATAATGATATTGATAGATGTTAATAATATTAACATAAAATCTAAAAAAATAATTAAAATAAATAATGAGTTACAACAATAAACTTAAATAATTTAACTTGAAACAATTCTATACAAATTTCGAAAGAGTTTCTTCTATATTTCGTACTAATCCATCCTATCAGTATGCAAGGAATAACTTACGAAAATCCACACAATTTAATTTACTATTCTCCATAGAATAGCAACTTAATTAGCATTTACACCCGTGCTTTGCACGGGTTAATAATTTATAGCAGTGATTGTGATAATATAAAATATTTTGCTCATTGCAAGATTAATCTACTAATATAAATCTAAAATAAAATAATCTTAAATATTATAGTTATCAAAATAACTCTACTAACATTAGTAGAGCTCATTGTTTTTCTTTAAAATTATTTTATATTTTATTATATACAATTATAAATTTTGAGATATATTAATTATACATCAGTATGATGTACGTTATTAATAATTAATATGTAAATAATGATTTTTAAGTTTTAATTATGAAATATAATCAGTGTAGAGATATATTATAAAAATAACAATGTAGTGAATAATGTCCGACAGACCCTAACACACCGGTCCCTGCCATGTCAGGAAATACTTATCCTCATTCCGGCCCATCCTCATTTACTCTAGGGCGAGCGACGATGATATGAGAATTACAAACTTTCATTCCCCGTCCATGCCCCGCTAGAAAATTTTCATCCTCATCCACGCCCCATCATGATGGTTTAATTAAAGACTTTTATTTCCATATTTTATTTCTTCAATAAATACCTTCTAAATATACTAAACACATGTATTAACATATTAGGTATAAACTTACTAATTTAACATATTCGGCATATTAAATATTGAATGATTTGATATAACATTTAAATTAATTTGGATAAGACAAATAAATTGAAATATATATGGTTAATACTTAAAATATACAATCTATTTGATGATATTTAAAAATTAAATAAAATCTCAATTGCCAAAATTCGATATAAAATAAAAAAATTTAAAGTAGGTGGGATTTTTAATATTTATTTAGGAGATAGAAATTTAGATAAATATTTAACATAATTGAAAGCCAGTTAAAATATTCTAATTGAGTCATATAATTCCAATAATTAATTGAGTCGATAACCAAATGTTTAGCAAGAATTCTTAGACTTATTCCCTAACGAAATCGACATATTGAACCAAAGAATTATTATATAATTGTTGGTTCAAGTAGTACCAAAATAAAAAATAATACTATTTGAAAACCTATTTTTGGAGCTTGTTACCTAAAAAATGAGAAGATCCTTTAAAACACCTGTAACTATGCAAAAAGAAATATTAATATTTTGTCATCAACTGTAACTCAAAAGAAATATCATAGAGAATACAAAAATACAAGAGAATCAAAAGAAAATCATGTTTTGAAAAAAGCATGATACTAAAAAAAGTAAATAAAGTTAATTATGGACTAATGATCAGTCAACTTACTTTGCAATAAGATGTAACACCCCAATTCTAAGAATCCAGAATCTTATAGGTGTTAACTTCACTTTATTTTAAAATACGTAAAAAGATAAATTAATTTCGTAAGCATATTTTTCTTCCCCGTAGCAATCTAATTATTTTTAACAATTTTACATTTTTTGAATGATTATGTTCTCCCCTTTTTAGTAATTTAATTAATTTTGATTAATTTTCGTCTAATAAAACTCTCTCAATTTTCGTCAAATGAAAACATATCCAATTAAATCTTAGAAATATAATTAATTGTAATATAATTCATTCTAATTAATTCTTGTTTTTTGATAATTATTTATAAAAATAATTTATTATTTTTAAATAATTTGTTTTTTAACCACAGTTTTAAGAATTGTAAGAATCTAATTTTAAAGATATTTTATAATTAAAAAGATATCTTGCATGTAAAAAGATGTCTTTCATTTGTTAAGAAAAATCTAGCTAGCCAAGGTAATCTAATTAATTTTAATTATTATTCATTTTTTTAATTAATGTTATTTTTCTATGTTAACAATACAATTGATTAATTTTCATCCAACGAAACCATCTCAATTTTCACCCATTGAAACCAAGTCCAATTAAATAATAATAGTATTACTACTTTTAATTAATGGTATAAGAATTTGTTTTAATTGATTTTCATTTTAGCTAATTATTTCTGAAAATAATTAATTATTTCTGAAATTACCATTTTAATATTTACACTTTTAAGAGTTGTATAAATCTAATTTTAAAGAAATCTTATAATTTAAAAGATATGTTACAATTAAATTTTTTTTTTCATTTTTTAGGGAAACCCCGCATCAATTCAATGATTTTTTTAAAAATTAATTATATTTTCCCCTTTAAGAATGTAATTAATTTGGATCAACCCTTATCCACTAAACACATGTATAGCAAAATATTACCAACCGAATTCATTATTTTAATTAATTATTTTTTAAATAATTACAGTGAATTTTTCATTTAATTTAATTATTTCTAAAAAATTAATTATTTCCAATATAATTTGCTTCATAGCCATAATTTTAAGAATAATATGAATCTAATTTTAAAAATATCTTATAATTGAAAAGATATCTTGAAATTTAAAAGATATAGATATAGATCCAATTAATTAAAAAATCCATTAATGTTACAATTGAATGATTAATTAAACAAAATTCATTTTGCACGTTTCTTTTAATTTTTATATAAACATTAAATGAATTATAATTTTTTATCCCACCAAATTTAAATCTTAGCGAAATCGCTAATTTTAATTAATTTTCATTTATTAGCTAATTATTAGTTTCAAAAATAATACATTCATTTTAAAATTAATTAAAGGGTCCCAGCTAAGTTTTAAATTTTCATGTTACAAATTTATTTTAATTTTTATGTAAAAATTATATGAATTTTAATTTTTCATCACACAACGATTAAAACTTCCAAAAATTTGTAATTTAAATTAATTTTTGTTCCTTAACTAATTATTTATAAAAATGATCGATCGTTTCTAAAATTAATTATTGAGTCCAACCTAATTTTTAAATTTTTTAGTACAAATTCAGAATCGTAGTGGTGGGATTTTGTCTCAAACTCCGGCCAACTGCCAGTCAGTTTCTTTTTATTTTTGTGTAAAACTTTAATGAATCTTAATTGTGTATTGCAAAAAAATTGAATCTTAGTTTTAATTAATTTTTATTTGTTAGCTAGTTATTTATAAATTAATTAATTATTTCTAAAATTAGGTAACGAGTCTGATCTTTTTTTTTATTTTAATAATGTTAAACCTTTATTTGAATTTTTGTTTAAAAATTTAATCAATGGGAATTTTGTATGGCATAAAAATTAACTTTCAGTGGAAATTGTTAATTTTAAATAATTTTATTTTTTTAAATACGAAAATTATGAAAAAACGATCAGTCAAAAATTCATTCTAATTTCTAGAACACCGGTATATTGCTCAAGACATAAACTTATAAATTGAAGATTTGAAAGAAAAAATAAAAATTTTTGAAATTTACTCATTCAAAATAAAATTGAAATTTATCACAAATATATAATATTTGTCGATTTTGTGTAATTACACGAGAAATTGTATTTAAGTACTATATCAATATATAAATTATTATTTTTGCAAATTAAATATTTATTAGGAAAAAAATTATCCAATTTTAAACATAAAATAAAGCTTGCTTTACCATATTTTTGCGAGATAAAAAAATTGAAGCATTATTTTTTATTTAATTTATTTTCAAAGTAAATCAAACATGGAATAGAATTAAAGGTTAAAACAATTTATACATTTCATTATATTTGAATTTTACACAAACATCGATCAAGTGTAGTAATAAATTATTAATTTATATTTAAATTGGACACTAATTTATATATTTGTAGTAAATTTTTATTTTTGAAAAAATAAAAATTTATGTATTAATAGTATACTTATTTTAAAGCTCTCATCAAATCGAGTAAAGTAGAATATAATTTTTTTTCATATGTAGAAAATGAAAAAAAAAAGGAGAGAAAATGATAGAAAAAGTATTTAGATGTTATGAGATTAGATAAAGTATGGTAGAAATAATAAAATAAAATCTATATACATTAATATTAATATATTAGGGAGGAAAAAATAAAAAAAAAGTTGGATATGGATTCGAAAATAAAAAATAAAAAATAAAAAGAGATTTTTTTAAAAAATGGAAAGACGGATTTAAGACAATAAAAATATAATAAGAAAAAATCATCATTTTCTATATATATATATATATATATATATATATAAATTATTCTATATATAGATAGAAGATTATATTATGAAAATTTAATTGGCGGGAAAAATTGAGGGTGCATTTAGGCGGAAAAAAAGACTCCTTTTATATATATATATATATAGATAATCGTGTTCAATCTTCGCAAATTTGTCGATACACCATAACAGTTTAATCCCAAGAGAATTTCCGTGTTTATAAGGTATCTCAACACCGAAACATGTTAAATATATATATATATATATATATATATGTGTGTGTGTGTGTGTGTGTGTGTGTATATATATATGTACATGAAGCTAAATGCTCTAGATGAACTTTTAAGTTTGTTACTATTATGTCAATGTAGTGGTATCAATCTAAGTCGGCTTGCTTACTGGCCCATGATCAGCATGCCTAATTTACAAGCCTACTCATGTGGGTTTGTGGGTCAAATTGGACCAACCTGCATTTTTAAGTTGTGTCCTAGCCCACCCGTCAACCCATATGGGTCGACAATGCGAGCCGACTTCTGTGGGCATATGGCTTCTCAAATAATTTTAATTTGACCCATTTGAATTAAAGTTGTGTTTTTTCATCAGTATTATTTATATTTGGGATTAGGATTGCCATTCGGATCTCAAAATATAAATTTTCAATTTCCGACTTTGGAATTTGATGTGACAATAGAGAAAAAAATAAAAATAAAAGTTAAAACATAGCCTAATTTTCGACTTGTGCGGTTGTGTGATTGAGTAAGAGGGAGGAAGGTCAAAAAAAGGCTACAACATTGAAACTTGTTCATAAGTTAGAGAGCCGCTTGTCACGGACCTAGCATCCGTGCCCCACCCCTGAGGCGCAGCAAGGTTGACATGTGCGAGATTGGTGGCCTATATACCTGAATTGTGCTGATTATGGGCTATGTTATCAGGGTATGCTCGTATTCCTTTCCCAAAGTACTATATTGCATGTGGTAAGCTTGCTAGTCCTTGGTCGGGGTAAGACTGACATCGAGTGCATGCGGGTGTGCGTGCGTGTTCTCGGTGCGCCGGACGGCCGGACCGTTACACTTGTTATCAGAGTAGGTTTCGATGGGGCACTGCGCTAGGAAATTGTAGGAGGTTCCGACGTGGTGTTCCATCGAATGTGATCTTTGGGGTTGTGCAGCCACTGTGCATATTGGTTGGATTAGCAAACATTGAATTAAAGGAAAGTTTTGGGATATTGATTGATACGAGATAGGCCTTGTGATAGTGTGCCCCTCTGCTAACTTGTGAAAGCGCAGTGGAAATGAAAGAGAGCTACTGAGGAGGCTCGACATACGTGCGGGGCGCAACGGCATGAGGTGAAGTCCAACTCAGGTACTAATACCACAGAGGCCATAGGGTGAAGGTTGGGGTCGAGGCGATAGGTGCAAAGGGCACTGTGGGCCTGGCGCATGGGGTGCAAGGTGGGGAGCCCGTCCATCAAGGTGGTGGTGCCGCATTTGTGCATGGAATTCCAGCTCTCAATGGGGGAAATGCATGTGGAAGCGACCTCTCTCGTCCGCTATGAGGGAGTTAACAAATTGGGTGGGGGAGCTTGTCACGGACCTAGTGTCCATGCTCCAATCCCTGAGGTGCAGCAAGGTTGACATGTGCGAGATTGGTGGCATATATACCGAATTGTTGCTGATTGTGGGCTATGTTATCCATGTATGCTCGTATTCCTTCCCCAAAGTACTATGTTGTATGTGGCAAGCTTGCTGGTCCTAGGTTGGGTAAGGCTGGCCTCGAGTGTATGCGAGTGTGCGGGTTTTTTCTAGGGCGCCGGACGACCGGGCCGTTACACGCTGCTCTCTGCCACATTTTTTATTTTAAATGAATGGACCGCGGGGTAACCCATCCAATTCACAAGCCAGCCCGTGATCCGAGCCAAAAGCGAGTGGCCCGGTGCGGTTCCAATCTACCGCCTATCATGATACCACTATGTCAATGAGAAAAATAATTTTACAATGAGTAGAAAATGTACAATTTATCTTAGAAATATAGCGCTATTAGGTAATGATTTCAAGAGCGTAAATTTCATGCAAAATACTTCCTCAAACAGTCAAATATCAACAATGGGCCCTATGCAACTACTGAACTACTACCTCCGTCCCAAAAATATAGTTCACTATTCCTTTTTCGTCCGTCCCAAAATATAGGCCACATTGCTTTTAAAGATATAGTTAAAATATTACTTGTCTTTTATACCTTCATTTAATATATATTAATATCATCAAAATAGAATAGTTGAAATAAAATATCTAATAAATGAGAGAGTATATTAAGAAAATAATCTTGAATTGTACTTTTTCAATACTATTAATTGTATTTTTCTTAATCTGTGTGAAGATAAGAAAATGACTATAATTTTGGCATGGAGATAATACAATATAGCACTGGAAATTAGGAAGACATCGAACAAATATTTTTCTCCATTAATGACATTATTTTCGAGGTTTGAATTACTTTTGGTAATACAACAAATGGTTATATAGAACTTACAAATGTGGGCACGTCCAAAGAATGAAGTACATTTTTTCTAAGATACCCAAAAGATAAAAAAAGATAAAAAAGATCTAAAAAAATTTATACAAAGAATAAGTACAATGTTGTTAATTTTCAATATCTATATCATTGATCGGTAATGTGTCTAATATATTATTAGTTACATTATTTAGACCACTAGTTAAACAACTCTTACCTCAACTTTGCCACATCTGGGCCTAAGAGCATTTCCAATGGTCTTTTAATTCTATATAAAATATGGGTCCTATCACTAATTGACATTGTATTTTAAAAAAAAATCATCTTTAATAGTAAATGTACAATGTGATGCTAATGTGTCAAGATTAAAAGTGGATAGTATCAAAAGTAATATTTAGATCTAGAAAGAGCATTACTTATGATGAGTCATCATAAATATTTGTTTATATATAATCTTATCTCATCTTTTCTTTATAATTTAAAATTTTTAAGAATAAATATATATAATACATATAAGCACTACTAATAGAAAATCAACTATGACGTTGGAAACCTATTTCATCTAGCAATATCAATTTCTAAAAATTAAAATAAAAGTTTTTCAATTAGTAAGCCACATAGGATAAAAATCAACATTGTTCATTGGAGATGTTCTAATGGAATGTCTATCTTTAGACAAAATTAATAAGTTAGCTGATAGATGAAAACCTAATTGGAAGCTGATAAATCAAAAACTAACTGATATAAGTAGAAGTATTTGGCAAAACTAATTAAATGAAAACATAGCTTAGGAATACAAAATTACACAAATGGACATGTCTAAAATAAATAAATTTTAAAAAAAGAAAGAGGTTAAAAATGAAATAAAAAATGAAAAGCTCATAGGCCTTATTTGAAAAACTTTTTAAGATAAGTTCATAACTTTTCAAATAAACTCTTAAGTCAAATAGATCTCGTTTGAGTAGAATGGGCCTTTAGCTCTCCTAATAAATTATAAGTTGTTATAAAAGTATAGAAACAATAGAGAGAATTTAGAGAGAATGAATTCTAAGGAATTCTCAGGAATGAATTTCATTAATAACTGAAGCCCTATTTATAGGAAAACTTCGAATTGCACAATCATAATTACATAATTTCATCAAGGGTATAATAGTCATTCACATATAATAATTACATCTTTTACCAAATTATTCCTCCACCAAATTATTCCTCATAATTCATAACCACCAAATTATTCTCAATTATTCATAACACCTAATAATTATTCTTCAATTATTATTCATAACACTCCCCCTTGAATGACTATTAATACAAATGTCTTCTGGACCTGTTTGGAGAAAAACCCAGTGGGAAAAAACTTCCAAACCGATTGCCGGGATAGCTTGGAGTGGTTATATCTTTGCTTCATCAAAAACATTGCTCCCCACGATGTCTATCGTGCATATGAGTATTCACGTGTCTTTGCCTCGTTAAAACCTTGTCAAGAAAACCCAGTGGGAAAAAACTTGATCGAAGGAAAAAGAAGTACACTCGCTTGATTTCATATCTTGAAGCGATATCTTTACTGCAAATGATTTCAATATCATCATCGTTTGGATCTAAAGCATTAGCTCCATTATAACTTGATCCAATAGATACCTGTGATCAATTTCTCCTATCGTTCTCAATATACCATGAATATGCCTCGTTAAAACCTTATTAGAAAACCCTGGGAAAAAACCCTAATGAAGGAAAAAGAGTATTATTCATGTGAATACGCCTTTAAAGTTGCCCTCATTAAAAACCTTGCTAGGAAAACCCAATGGGATAAAACCTCGGTCGAGGGAAAAAGAGTGCAATGTATTTTATACAAGTATCTTTGCAAGCATTTCAAAATCTTTCATACATTTGTATGAGTATCATATACATTGGTTTTATACTCTTCGTCATTTAGAGTGCATCAATTTTCTTACACAACTACAAAACATTCACCATGAACACATGTCTCCAAACACACAATTTAAAGCATATAAATTCATAGTAAAAACATGTAAACATATAAGTAAACCTTCATAACTAACTAACACTTAAAATATATCATTTAACATTTAATACTCACTTAATAGGTTATTTCATTTCCAGGGCTTAGCTCACCCTTTAGGGTACTCATAAACACGGGTTTAGCTCATCCGATCCTTTAATTTCCTTTTCTACTACACACACGATGGTAATTTTGCTTTCATGAGCATGCAACATATAATGACCACCATGCTTATCTTTAAACTTGAGCAATAGTCATCATCATCTCATCATCTCATAAGTTAAGGATTTCACATTCACCATTTATCATCTTCAATATATCTCAATATTTTCATTATCATTGATCATATGTAGCGCTACATTTTCATATCGTAATAGACACTTTTCAATTTCATTTCTTTCCCCATATCGACATAACTTATCGAGATATCTCATTATCAATCCTCTTGTAGGATTACACAATATAGTTATGTCTATATACTCTTCAAGAGCATATGCCTCGTTATTAAGACCATCTTTTATAATTTGCTTTGATATATATGTTTGGGGAAATTTCATAATATCAACGCTTCTAGCGTGCTAACTTATCAAAGCATCTTAACCGATATATGTGATTTTTCATAGCATCTTTTATGCATCTTTGAACTTCAAGTTCATATTTTAATTTTGAGGATATATCATGATGCATTTCACATATCATTTTCAACCTTAATACTCCCCTCATGCCTTTGAAAATTTAGAACACTAAAACTCATACAGCTTGGTATGATTTTAATCATATATGTTCTCATCTATTCACTTAATATGGGAATTTAGACCGTTTGCATTCTATTCTGATATCGGCAATTTATTTGAGGACTTTAAATAATTTGCCATATAATATCCCACTCATATACTCAAAATCCTTCAGGATTTATTCAAGTATTGGGATATACATTTACTAGCTTTATCATTAAATCGAAAATCATGCTCATCAGTGAGCAAATATTTCGTAAATTTCAAATTACGAATCATATACACATGTGACTATCTAGTGGATCCATATCATAATATCTAGTAGTCATATGGAGGATGAGTGGGCCCATACTTCTCATCCTTTATTCCATATATTTGGGATTTATTCCTAATATTGGCTAGTAATGATTTCATCATTTATCGAGAACAATCATTGAAGAATTCCTTTAATTCTTCACTTGAAATATTGATTTCAATAATTATTTAAACCTGGATGGTCAGCTTTGCAAAGCGAGTATTATTGAACTTCTAGTTCAGAAATTCTTATATCGATTTCACTAGTATCTGTATAGTGCTCAATATGATTTATCATAGAAATAATTCACCGACATATTCCATCATCTTTTGGTGACATTATTGTCTACCTCTGCTCAAACAGATTCTAATTACTCATACGCATCACATCCGTATTATTTAATTCAAATCGTAGCTCTTACGCTCATATTATTTATTTAAAATTGGAGTCTTATTTCATACGCCGTCGTATTATTCTATAAATAAATCATCAAAAATTATTGCAAAATTCATCCTAACAAGGATCTATACATTATAATGGATCATATGCTCTCAAATCTTCGAAAATACTATCCATCACTCGATCAAAATCCTAAAGGATTTATCGATGTAGTCGGAAAGATTAAGAATGCTAATGAATAAGGGTATCCCCAAGATATCAGATGCTTGATTGAAGCAAAGGTTCGATTATCCTGGTGAGGTTTTCAATTCCTTCTAAATACATGGTATGGGTAAGTAGTTTTTCAAAGAAACGGAGCAAAAAAGATTAGGAGGATGCTACAAAGTGTGCTCGGTGGACATGTGACACTCGGTGTAAATCTGTAGGTACTTGTCCGTAATAGAAGATAAAATAGCATTCATTAAGGATGGATTGAGTAAGGAGCTTTGGATGATATTCAACAGCTCTTGAGACACATCCTAGTGGACACGCGTCAGGTGAGCTAATGGCCTTATGGGCCAAATTCAAAGATCAACAAACCCGTTCTGATCTTGAAAAACTTACTTTAGAAGATCCCGCTTTGTAAATTTAGTAGAAAATTTTAGTATAATAAGTTTCTCATATTAATATAAGGAAGCTTCGGTGTAATAACGAAGATCAATGTTTTTCTTGTAATTGTAAATATTGTTTTTCGATTTTAAGATATATATATGTATATATATATTATTTTTCAATCACCGAGATATATGTCATTTTCACTTAAAAAAACTTTCTGCATTTTTTCTCTTTCATATTTGTCAAAAAGTAAATAGTGCACTCAATTATTGGTTTGAAAATTTTTCTTTAAATAGAGGATTCATATATCTCTCATGTTCATACATTAAAAGTATAGTGCAAAAGAGATAGGAGTAGAGATGGATATGGAGATTTTAGAATCATCTCATACAAGTCCGTTTTACCTCGCCATATTAAACGTATGTATTCTTGGTGGATCTAAAGTGGTAGGCCATATCCAATATGTGGATATGGCAAACCGACTGTAAAAGAGTTAGGGAGACAAGAAATCAATATACTATACTGAGGAACCAACAACAAACTTTTAGCTAGACTTATAATGGCCGCACAATCATGGGGAATAAGAGTTTGGCGTAATACCTTTCCATCTAGTTGGATCTAATACTAATTGGAGCAGGTTCTACCAGGTCCAAGAGTTGTGGCTACAAGCGCAATCTATCCACAACCGCATGATGTATATGATGAATAATAGTGATGCTTTCATTGTCCTTCCAGGCGCTACAACACTGGAGGAAATATTCAATATAGCCTCATGGCAATGCTGGAATTTTCATGTCAAACCAATAGGTTTGTTGAATATTAATAATTTCTTTGATGGCTTACTAAGCTTCTAGATCGTGGTGTAAATAATAAGTTTATCTCTCATTCAACGAAAAATACTTATTTCTGCTAGTAATGTTGATGAACTACTCATCAAATTTCATGCATATGTTCAAGAATACGTGGAAGCTCAGTCGGTCATCATCGTGTCAAGCGAAAAAGAAATTCGGATCCTTTAAATATTTCATTATGAATCCTAATGTTGATGGTGGCGAGAGTTACTATATTTATACTCTCGAGGTGACGCATCCCTCATTTATGGATTCAAGATGTATATTCTTTTGCATTTCTATATTTTCAGTGTTTAATGCCATCTTTTGATATTCTCAATATGTTCCACTGCTTTTGTACTTCTTCCGAGTAATAATAATATCATATTGGCTTTATTCAAATACAAATCTAGTGATTATGCTTCTTCAAGAGCATTTTATTCTATATTAATACATCTCATATCATCGATAAGATTATTTTACATGCTTTCCAAATGCGATATATTTTCTTTGATTTATCAACATGGGATCTATTCAAGACTTTACTTTTAGTCTATTTATCCAATGGTAACTCAAGTACCACTTGCTCAATTTTCTCCATTCATATTCGGTATATATGAAGAAGTAATTTTATTCTCTCATCGTCTACTTCTTCGAGAGTATGATTAGAATATTTGATCAACTACTTTCCTGGAGTAGGATTCATATAACCAATCGCTAGTATAACCCACCACATTGGAAATATGCACACCATTCGTATGGTATTACCCACCACATTGAAATATACTCAAACTATAAAGTGCATAAATTTAAATTGCAAAATTAAATTTCCTCCAATAGGTAGTCGAACCTACCTTATGGGAATTATTGCAATAAATATAAATTTGAATTTAAATTGCAGAATTAAATTGCATAATGTTTAACTACTTCTTCGGGAGTAGGATTTGCTTAGTAGAAGGTATTACCCATCACTTAGCATATAAAATGCGTAAATATATAAAACCTTCCATTTAGTGAACAATGAACCCATCATCAAGTAGGAGGTATTACAGTAATTAAATTACACTAAATAAAGTGCAGAATTAAATATTGAACTGCTTTGAAGCAAATTTGTTCTTCTAGAACAAATACTCATTACTTCTACAAGAGCACATTTATCCTTTTAGAATAGTATATTATGTAATTAAACTCTTCGAGTTAAAATAATATTAGATCTTTTAACTCAAATGGACTTCAAGCCATTTTATATAATCAATGGATTTAGAATTTCTTCATGAATATTCTATCCCATTTTCAATCGTCAAAATTAGGTCGCTTTTACCCTAAGGGTAAAATTGTCCATTCCAATTAAATAAAGGTAAAATTGTCAAAAATATTTTATCAATATTTTACGATTGGAAAAATTATCTCCTTTCTATTTCAATTTATCAATATCAAAATGTTCAAGGACTATTTTGTAACTTTTTCAAAAGTTGGTGTACTTATTTGTAAATTTTGAAAGTTTGATAATAACATATTTCAAAACGAGTTATTACCCTATCAATGTTGGTGTCAAATCGAAGCTCTCGTTAAATCGAGTATAATGGAGTCGAGAAAATTTGATTTTGATAATGTATGTCTTTATATCTCGAGAAAAGCGAATATTATAGTTTAATATATTATTATATTATAAAGTAATATAATATATATACCTTTTCATTTTTCTTAGGGAGAAGCAATTGAACATGCACGTATTTCCTCCATTTGCCAATTCTTGAATTGCCCATAAATGTTTTTACGTGAGTGATTGGGAAGATAGAAAGAGTGAGGCGTGAGAAAGTGGGAAAAGATAAGAGAGAAAAGAAAGATAAGTATTGATTGGAGATGGATTAGGTTATTTATAATAATTGGGTTTTCGAGAGATCATCTATAAGATGCAAGCTGTAAAGCATACTCCATATTACTCCAAAATGGCTAGAGAGCTAGTCTTTGATAAGCACGTGTTATAAAAAGTATAGAAACAATAGAGAATTTAGAGAGAATGAATTCTAAGGAATTCCTCAGGGAATGAATTTCATTAATAATGAGCCTTATTTATAAAAACTTGAATAAGCTAATCGTAATTACATAATTTCATCAAGGGTATAATAGTCATTCACATATAATAATTACATCTTTTGCAAATTATTCCTCCACCAAATTATTCCTCCACCAAATTATTCCTCATAATTCATAACCACCAAATTATTCTCATTATTCATAACACCTAATAATTATTCTTCAATTATTATTCATAACATAAGTTAGTTTATTTTACTTATCAAATATACACTAAATTTCTATTTAGAAGTAAGATGGACACATTATTTTATATAGATCACACATTTTTCCAATTTTCTCTTTTCTTTAAATCATAATTCTCTCATTTTCTTGACTTTTTTCATTACTTCCTGTATCATATCTACATTCTCATATTCAACTTCACATCTTCTACTATTATTTTATTATTATTATTTTTCTCATCTTTTCACATTTCTCTTTTTTTTTTTCATTTATACATCTTTCTATGTCGGAACAAAATAACACAATTCCCCATTTTTATTCCTTTTTCCTTTTTAAATGTTACTACCTCCGTCCCATAATTATAGTCCACTATTCCTTTTTAGGCCGTCTCAAAATATAGGCCACCTTCCTTTTAAAGATATTGGTAAAATATTAGTTGTCTTATATGCCCCCATTTAATGTACATAGTTATTATCAAAATAACTTAATTAAAATAAAATATCCAATAAATGAAGAGGTATAATAAGAAAATAAGTTTAAATTTTACTTTTCCAACACTATTAATTGCAGTTTTCTTAATCTTTGTGAAATTGAAAGTGGACTATAATTATGGGACGGAGGTAGTATTTATGACTAAAGTTTCAAAGGGAATCTTTGCGCTTTTGCTAATTTTTCAAAAATACGGCAAATTCAAAGTCATTACAAAAATCTAATATTTCCTGTCCAGCTCGCCCCTGAGCGATTGTGCAGGTCAAATCTCAAAAATAAAATAAAATAAAATAATTGCAACAAACTCATAGCAGCATAGCTGCTTGTTGCAACAGACTTGTTTAAGAAAACAAAAAACATACACTCCCTCCATTCTAAAATAATAGACTCACTTTTTATTTTCATTTGTCATAAAATATAGCCCACTTACTAAGCTAGAAGTGTATTTAATTTTTTTGTGTTCCCATTATACCCTTAATTAATTTGCAAGGTGTTAGTGTATGTGTATTTATGAGTTTTGATGTGAAATAGGAGAGAGAATGAGTGAGATTGAGTGGTGGAGATTTATGTAGTACAAGAGTCCCCAGAAAATATGTGGATATAATTTGTTTGACTTTTGATGTGAATGTGTTAAAATGTGTAAAAATTTATTAAAAGTTGTAAAAGAACAGGCGCTTGATCAACTTAATAAATAACTTTTAGAATTTTCAACTTATTTGAATTATGTATAGGCATATTAGGAATACTGTGTGAAAATTTTATTTCTCCAATATCATTAATTGATGTTTCTTAAACTATGTGAAAAATGAAGTGGGTCTATTGTTTTGGGACGGAGTGAGTATTATCATTCAAAAACGAAAACCATCTAAGAATTCTATGCAAGCCCAAAACAATAAAAATTGATGTATGATAATTATACAACTATTACATAAACATTCCATACCCGTTACACACATTGTGAAATGCATTACACAGACATCATATGACCATTACACATTCAGTATAATGGATTGACAATTAAATCTAAGCGGTAATGGATTGATAATTAAATCTGATTGATGCCCCAATTTACACTGCAGGATTGTGTGAAAAATCCAGGCTATTATTAAAATGAATAATGCATGACAAGACACGGAAGTCCTCAATCAAGTTCAGATCCACTTATAGTGGGTGTTAGTGTATGTGTAAAAATGAATTTTTAGTGATTTTAATGTGATATAGGAGAGAAAAGAAGTGGAATTAAATGGTAGAGATTTGTGTAGTACACGCAGGTCCACGAGATATGTAAATGTGAAATAAGAGAAAGAATGAGTGCAATTGAAAAAAATATATAAAAATATGTAAAAATTTGTAAAAATAAGTAGGTTAACATGCGCTGTAGAAACACGCGAACTAGAAAATTTACTTTATTAGAACAAGAATAAATTACATATATATTTACAAATTTTTAACAAAATTTCAATGTATTTATATAAAATTAAGTTATATAACATTAAAGAAGTTTAAAATCTTGCAAGATACCATCTTCGTCCATGTCTCCTTCATCCTTACCTGTGGACAGTGACGGATCCAATTAACGGCTGCAATATGTTGCAGTCCCCAAAAAAAGAGAAGAAATTCTGAATATTAGCAGAAGATAGTCATAGCTCAATTCTTAGAAGAATTCCATTTCGAATACCAATGCTGGCTACCCATTTAACAAACCAATAACCCAAGATTTGTGTAATATAAGTATGTTAAGTTTGTATTTGATTCAGGCAAATATCTAATATTCATTTGATGGCAAAGCAATTTGTGCAATTGAAAATTTAGAAAATAGGTTATCGAAGATTTGAAAAACTATTGTGCAGATTTGGGAGATTTTGAGATATGTTATATGATAAATTCTTATCATCTTGCTATTTTTTATGGAAAAAATTAATCTTTTATTTTTTATTTAAATTTTTTACGTTAAAAATTTTATTGTGATGAATGATAGTTCCCTCTGACCTTTAATCCTAGTTCCATCTCTGCCTGTGGAATCACTTTCTAGCTTCTATGGGTTTCAAGAGTTGACCCACTTTGGAGTGTTGAAAAGAGATATAAAAATTGGGGAAAAAAATTAAAAACGACATTCAAAAACCAACCTTTTTCACTCAATTTTATCATTCTCCCCCAAAAGCTCTTTTGAAATCAAAAACGAATTTTGTTCTATAGGGAAAATGCTCAGTATATTGACGTGAGTTCAAGACACTATTCCATCCTTATGATTCTGAACCTAAATTAAATAAATAAATTATCACATCCACATATTTAGCTCGTAGGAACCACATATACTACAAAAATCACCACCATTTTTTTCAAAAACACTCTGTTTTCAATTGAAAAAATGGTTGAATTTGAACTACTTTTGTAAGGTAAGCAAGTTTTGAATAATAATTTTGAGCATGTTATGTATATTTTGAACATATTGATCTTTGTTTTATTTTTGCATTATTTCTTTAGTTGTAAAAAAACTAACATCTATGATGTAAAAGTAAATCCTTTTTTTTTTTTTTTTTACTGTGGTACATGTCTTGACACTCTTGGTGAGAAAACCTTATTCTCTCTATTTCATATGAGGAGACTTTTTCATTTCCTTTATTGACGTGACACTTGAATATTAGTTTTGAGAAATCTTCCCCAGGAAGAGACATTATTATTCTATGTCAATAATAGAAAGTATAAAATCTCAGCACATGAGAAAGCGAACAAGAGTACTGTATGTTTAGGTTGCACAGTTGCAAAATTTGACTTGGACACAATATTGTCGAATCCAACATTTCCTACCTCGATTATGTTACAACAACATAATAGATTTGACACTAATTGAAAAAGTAGACATTTGGCGTGATCCTATTATTCGACCAATCAAATTACTTCTAAATCAATAAACATTGCATAAATTGCTTAACATCAAGTCAACTATTATTTTAATTATTATGGTGATTTAACAATTTCCTTATCCATCTAAAATGGCAGGACAAACATAGTACTGGGTGCTTTTCTATTCACGACAACTCGAAGTGCACAAGCTAAAACGTATACATGTCTTAGACAACAAAAATAATCGATAATGGCAACTAGTAATGAGAGAATGTTGCAGCAAATGGCAACTAGTAATGAGATAGTGTTGCAGCAATATCTAGACATTGAAAATTTTCGTAGTACTTTAAAGGGCACATCGTAAGTGTTGACCTTGAAAAATGGGGCCTATGGTTACTCCTTACCTCTATCTTTTCCCTCTGTTCACCTACACGTTAGGACAAACGTTAAAAGCGTTGACCACCAGGGACCTCCGCTTAGGCGGCGAAGGGGCCGGTGATCGCACGCACTCTGACGATCAAGTCAACCATCTTATAGTAATTGATATGGATTAATATGAGCGTGTGTGATACTGTGGAGCGTGAACCGAGGCTTCTATGAGTAAGAGTGTTGAAGTGTGGTATTCGAGGACACTTACCTGGTTCTAAGGTTTTTCCTTCTATTTATATCTGGATCCCCATAAAGATGGTGGTTGGTTGCTTACGATGGCTATTCCATGTGTACAAATATCATTGGCTTTCGATCCCATCATAGGAATATAAGTCAGCGACTAGATGTGACAAGTCACTTTGACCCTTGTACTTGTGGATCAATCGGGTAATCATATGTCACGTTAGCTGCCTTTGCACATGGGACTGTTTATCAGTTATGACTGTGAATGGGGTGCCTCCTCGAGTGCAGACGCCTGGCGACGCAATGAGGAGTTTCCTATACTGGAGGGTGGTGTGCCATGTGGTAGAAGGGAACGCCTTGGCCATGCCACATGCACCCTAATTATTTCCACCAATGACGATAAGTTTTGATATGATTGACCAAAACAATACTGACTAATGACTATAACTATATATAATAAGAAACTAGTACCTCCCTTTGACGTAGCACAATAGGGATTTCGAATATGAAATTCTTTAAAATAAGAAATCGAAATCCACCAGAAAATAATGGAAAGAAAATGATTTTATTTATTTATTTATTTACCTTTTTGGAATAGATAAGAAGTATATATTGTTTGAATATGATCTGAAAAATTATCTAAAAAATAAAGGAATAATTATTTAAATACGTTGCAAAATCAAAAGTGCAAAAATAATTCAAAGACAAAGACATTAAACAATTAAAAAAAGACTATAAACTTAAAATGCAGAAAATTTTTGGTCACCACAAATTCAAGTAGTCAAAAATGTAGAATGCAAGAGTTTAACAAATTTTACTCGTGTAGGTAGTGTCCTAAATATCATCTAGTCTAGTTTTAAAGTGTCATGCAGGTATTTTAGATTATATTCATCTAGAATTTTTAATTAAAAATTAATTTTTATTATCAAAGTAGAAAATCAATATCAATTATATATCTTTAATTATCGCTTATTATTGTTCAGGTATCTTTTAATGCCTACTACCATCCACACAAAAAATTTAACGTTTAAAAATGCAAAAAAAATAATAAATAAATAATATATAATAATAATAATAATTAATTAATTAAAAATTTACTTGAACACACTATTAATATTAGAGATAGCAAAATGAATCGTAGAACTTGAAAACCGTGATTACTTGGACCAAATGGAACAAGAATACCCGAATCAATGGATCAACGAGATGGATCTAAAGGGCGAAATCAAGAGCTTACAGTCCACTATGTCGATAATTAATTTTATTACAGGACATTGTAAAAATATTTATTTTTTTCTAAACTTTCATTGTATTTTTTGGGGGTGGGTCATAGCCTAGTTTGGCCCACCCCTAACCATGGTCCCGGATTTAGACATGGAAAAATAATATGGGGTGGAAGGTAGGATGGCTATATAATTATTAAACCACATCTGATACAGAAATAGTAGAAACCTGATTAATTTATTAAATAGTTTTTTTTTGTGCCCTTTTTTCCATTCGAGTTAATGAAGTTATCGAAATGGCTCTTGTAATTCTAACAAGCATTTTTTTTCCTTTTTTTGGAATGTTCTAACGAGTTTTTTTTTTTTTTTGAAATACGTAATTCTAACAAGTTGAAATTCTTTTTAACTTTGACATGATCATTTCAAACTTTTTGACAGATTAGAAATTTGGACTATCTCGATGATCCAAATGATAATACTATTACTTTTACGTTGACAATACAGCACGTGTTTAATGCAGATATCATCATGTTGTCCCGTGTCCACTACTTGAGATTTTTATTCTTATTTCATTTTCATTTTTCCATATGCTATTAGGAGACACGTGCAAAGCACCAAGCACGTCACAGTTAAACGTGATTTTAAAATTACGAATTATATAAATATATAAGTATGGTATTATAAAAGATGAGTATGAAGGGTTAGAATAAAAATAGAGAAGTGAAATTTTCAATTATTGCATTGAATACCTCTATAATGTAGAATATTTTTTAAAAGATTTCTGATTCTATTGTTAAAACTTAAACATATTTATGTGGATGTTGCTAAATTCAAACGTGACTGAAATTATACTCCTCAAATGTGAGAATTTTAACTCTACCTCATTTTCAATTTTTGATAGTATAAGAAATTAAGGCAACAACTCATATCCTATTTGAATTATTTTAAGTATAATACTAATAATGAAACCATTGATAAAGAGAAATATGTGAACACAATTTTGAGATCAAATTTCTATATTTCCAAGTTAAAAGAACATATAGTTAGGTTATTATAATTAAAATACGAAAAGATATTAATTAAACTAATAAGATGCACAGACAAAGATGAAGTGAAAAATTGGAATGATTTAGTTAACGATATTAATAATAGTGGAAAACATTATGCCTATCACACAAAATTACTAATTTCTAAGCATTATTGTGTAATTCATTAATTTAATCATCACAAGCTATTTTTGAGTGTGTCGATCCAATGTTGACTTGAGACCTATGAAATTGGCACATTGCAAAAGATAAAGTCACACTACAAATCATGGCTGCGAGTAAACAAGTTTAATATATTTGTATAAATATTTTGAAAACATTATTGTTACTCTTTATTTTATCGAAACATTCATCACTAATAATAATTGAGGTAAAAAATAAGAATTGAAAGCAGCTTAATTGTTTAGGGATGAGAATGACATTTTGGGTATAAAATATTTTACATTGGATGGCCCCTTTTAAAAGAAGGTCAAAACGTTCAATCACTAATAATAATTGAGGGCAACGCAATTGTTTAGGGATGAGAAGGGCATTTTGGGTACAAAATATTTTTCATTCGATAGCCCCTTTTTTAAAAAAGAAGATTTTATATTTTTATATTACTATAGTAATATATCAAATGTCATAAATAATGTCGTAATGGGATAAAATAATTTTAATACATTTTATTTTAATTATCAATACAATCATTTATTAATAACAAAATAAAAATTTTACTAGTATTATACGTGTGTTAGTGTATGTATAAAAATTGATTTTTATGGATTTTGATGTAATATAAGAGAGAGAATGGGTGGAGTTAAATAATGGAGATTTTGTAATATAGGTCTTGTTGTATGGGAGGTAAAGTAATACAAAAATTTTTCTCTCTTTTCTTTTCAACCACATACACATTTTTTAATATAATATTAACCACATATTTTATACGAAATACCATACAGAGCAAAGTTAGTCTCCAAAAAATAAGGCTATAAATAAATTGTACGAGATATGTGAATATAATTAATTTAAATTTTAGAAAAAGCACATAAAAATTTATAAAAATATAATAACTAACGACGCATATAACATCAATCATTTCAAAGTCATCACAGTCCAGCATTATCCTTTTATATTGGCATAACAGCATTGTCTGTTCATCACAACCCGAACACACTGCAATCTCAGCATTAAAAATGGCTCCATTCTCTTCCTCCGAAATCAAGCTAATAGAACTCGCACCGGTTTCTCCGCCGCTGGGATCAGTACCGGCAACTTCTCTTCCTCTCACCTTCCTCGACACACCATGGCTTCCATTTCCGCCAAGCAAACCCCTCTTCTTCTACAACTTCCCCACTTCCACCACTCAATTCACCCGCACAATTCTCCCCAATCTCCGCCACTCTCTCTCCTCCACCCTCCACCATTTCTTCCCTCTCGCCGGAAGGTTGGTTGTCCCACCGGAACCCAACAAACCCTACATTGAATACACCGAAGGTGACTCCGTTTCCCTCACCGTTGCAGAGTCTCGCGGGGCGTTCAGCTATCTCTCCGGCGACGGCGACAGAGAGTTCCAGTATTTACACTGCCTTGCTCCTGAGCTGCCACGTGGCGAGCTCGTCGGAGAAGATGTAAAGGAGTCGGTTTTTGCTGTGCAAATTACTGTTTTTCCGGGTTGTGGGATTTGTATTGGTTTCGCATTGCGACACGTAGTGGCTGATGGAAGAACATTCGACAATTTCTTGAAAATGTGGGCTTATGCTACTCGCAGCAATGGCGGTTTTGAAGATTTACATTGTTTACCAGTAACCCATGATAGGTCCGTTATACCCGACCCGAATGGACTCCAATCAGTATTCTTGAAAGAATGGTGGAGAAATAAGGATTTATTTGTCGTCATGTGTTCAAATGTTCTTCAAATGGTGAGGTCTACCTTTGTTTTGGGCCCACCCGAATTGGAGAAAATCAAGAAACGGATCTTGTCGACCGGGTCCAAACAAATGCTCTTATCTACCTATGTTCTAGCATGTGCTTTTATATGGGTTTGTTGGGTCAAAACACATTGGCCAGCTAGTGAAGAGCCCGACGAAATACACTATTTCGGGTTCATTGCGGGCGGGTTGACCCGGTTGAGTTACCCGGTACCTTCGAGTTATGTTGGCAATTGTGTTGCATTTGGTCGACTAGGGGCAAAGAGGAACGATTTGTTGGGGGAGAATGGAATATTCCATGCTGCTAAAGCAATAGGGAATGCAATTAAGATGTTGAATGGGGATGTTTTGGGCAATGCAAGAAATTGGATTTCGGAGTGGAGAGAGCTATTCCAGTCGGAGCTCCACGTTACGGTGACTGGGTCGCCGAAAGTAAAGCTTTATAGCTTGGATTTTGGGTGGGGGGGACCTGAAAAAATTGAAGTTTCGATTGATAAAACAGATGCGATATCTCTATGTGAAAGTAGAGATATAGTCGGTGGAATTGAGATTGGACTTACTCTACCAAAGTGTAAGATGGATCGATTTTGTGCCCTTTTTAATAAAGGTTTGGATAACTTGATTGGCTAACTTAATTTCGAGTGGTTATTCCGTTCAAATTATATAGGTCTATTTTCTTTTTTTTTTTCCTTTTACTGTCTCAATTATATAGATATCTTTTTATTTATTAATTATTTTTTACAAACAAAGATATTCATTTATTCAAACCGATAATATTAATCGATAGCAAGACAAATTCAATACCGGTAAAACCACAAAGGGTGAATATGCAAACAAACTTACAACATCCAGATTAATAGAATAAAATGGCAAAGTGCCTATAAATATGAAAAGATCAAAGTGACGGAAATACTCATGCCTCTGGATCTGCAACGTTAATGCCAAAATATTGATTGAATCAAGATGGATCGAATCTGATTTACCAATTTGAATAGCACGAACAAACAAAACCCCAACTAAACGGTGAAAAAACCAAACGTCATGACAACGAAATCACAAAGAACACAAAGAAAAAATACAGATTTATATAGAAAAACATCTTATTTTAAGAAACACAACAAAGAAAGTGATATAGAACGGTGATTTCAGGTCAAAAAAAACCAAAAATCACCTCCTTCATGGCACTCGATTTTGGTGGAGAGAGAGGAAGTTGAGAGAGGAAGTTTTTTCAGTATTGGTATGGTACGTTATTACATCCTTCTATTTATTTATTTATTATTTATTACTGTATAGTTATATAATTTTCACATTTTAAATTTATTTAATTATTAGTTCTAAGTATTTTTTAAATCCATTAATTAATAAAGGTAAAGCAGAAAAATTATTTATGTTATTTACCTTTTCCTCATAGAAGTCTTAATTGTGGAAAACGAAACAGAGTTTTTTTTATATATATTTAAAATGAAAGTGACATACTTTAAAAAAAAAAAAAAATGAAAGTGACATTTTTTTGTTGAGAGCCTTTGCCCCTTTTTTTCGGTGATTGAATAAAGTTGAGATAAAAAATTAGCATCAAGTTTTGGTACATAAACTCGTGATTCGATATATTGCTGGACAAAAAAGGAATAGTATTTCCGTTACCAAGATGTTGGATTCATCACGACGAGATGTTGGATTTCCGTCGTGATGTTGGATTTCCAACAAAATTAGCATCAAGATGTTGAATTCATCACGACGAGACAGAACTCCAGCAATTTGGAAAAAAAAATTGGAATCAACCTTGTGGTTTATAGGCTGTAGCTCTATATCAATAATTGCGGTCCCATATATTGTTTGGAATATCAAAAGTTTGTGGTTTATAGGCTGTAGCTCTATATCAATAATTTGTGGAACTTATCAAATTATTTAAGGAGAAAAGAGGCATGAATCTGTTTTTCCATCGAATGCAATCGTACCCGAGGGACCAAACAGATGTGATGTGACTTGTGAGGCGGTCGTGGTCCGTGTAGTTTTACCTCTAAAGACGAGAATAAGTGCCCTTTCTATCTATACAAAATAAATGTTGATTAATTTTTATTAATTTTTTATTATTTTTATTCACTTATATAATTAATTTATATTTTTAATATATTTTTCTCAATTTTTAATAATATATTTAATATATCGTTCAAATAAATAAAGAATATTATGTAAAAAAAAAATCCCTAACATGGTTTCTTGGCTAGCTTCTTTAGGATAGGGAATGTCTCCCATACAAATGTTGGATGGATAATACTTCTTTTACCAATTAATTGTTCACGACAAAATGACTTCTTAACAATCTATATGCATACATCTACATTAAAGTAGAATAGTTCATCGAAGGGTTAATTTCACTAACGGTCACTTAAATTATACAAAAATAATAAAAAAGTCATTAAAGTTCCAAATTTGTACCTATGATCATTGAAGTTTAAATTACTTTCACTAACAATTACTGATGATCCAAATCATCCAAAATAAAGTTTAAAAGACCAAAGTATAATTTTATATTAAAAAAATGCAAAGAAGCTCTCTTCTTCCACCACTGCCGCCTCCGACCACGAAGATCGCGAAGTCTGACCACCAAAGTAATAAGATGCAATGATGAAGAGAGAACAAACCAGACGGGAAAAGTGCTTTGATTTGGACAATCGCAGAATCCCTTAGAGATTTGTTTGGCCGTTGAATGTAGAAATAATACTTTGGAATTGAAAAATACAAATCGCACCAAAATTGCCCCAAAAATCTTATTCAAAATGCAACGGATAGAGTGGTGTCAGACGTGATTCGATTTTCATGGTGGTGGTGGTGGCCGAAGTGGGCAGTGGTGATTGTGGTCAAATCAAGGTAGATTGGAGATTTCTTGCAATTTTATTTTTCAAAGCATTTTGTCATTTCAAGTTTTGTTTTGAACAATTTGGACCCTTAATGACCATTGTTGAAAATAATTTAAACTTCAGTGACTGTGAGTGCGAGTTTGAACCTTCAGTAACCGTTTTATTATTTTGTGTAACTTGAGTGAAATCGTTGAAATTAATCGGTCGGTCAAAAGTTGCCAAAATCATTGTTTTTTTTTAAAATCAATGTAACTATGTCAAGACTATTTTAATTGACCATGCTACAATAACATAATGGATGTTATAATTGTTGACATAATAGACACTTGGTATAATCCTATAAGTTTATTCATTACTTCACTTTCAGATGGGTGGTTATTAAATATGCCACATAATATTATGAAAACTATAATAGCATCCACTATGGTAATATAACATTTTCCCTATTCTAATTGTCCATGCATCTTGATGTGGATAGTTGTCACTGTAAATTGTGCCCTTTATTTGTTTTAATTTAGGCCTTGTTCTTTCCACCATAAATTTCAAAAAAAAAAAAAAAAATTCTCTCATCCTTTTCAACTATATATATATATATATATATATATATATATATATTATTTCCGTCCTAAAAATATAGGACACTATTTATTTTTCGTCCGTCCCAAAATATAGATCACATTCCTTTTAAAGATAATGTTAAAATATTACTTGACTTTATACCCTCATTTAAGGTATATTGTTATCATCAAAATAGAGTAGTTGAAATAAAATATCCAATAAATGAAATGGCATATTAGAAAAATAATCTTAAATATTACTTTTCCAATACCATTAATTCTATTTTTTTAATCTTTGTGAAAATAGAAATGGACTATATCTATGGGACGGAGATAGTATTACTTTATATTTTTTAATATACCATTTCCCATTTCTAATAACACAATCTCCACGCAATTCTAAAATTTTAATTTTATTGTGAATCAAACAAGGCCCTCATTATATTGTTATCATCATGATCTATTATGGTAATTATACACAAATTAATTCTAATACAAATATCGTGTTCAAAGATATTTTTCAAAGTTACAAGATATTTCTCAAAGTTGTAATTTCGCGATTGCGTATGTTAAACCAACATATTAACATGTTATAAATGCCTAACATTTCATAATTTTTTTTTCATATGTTATAAAATTATAAATTATCAACGTTAGTGATTCCTGTGCATCACATGAGCGGGAAAACTACTAATCTTTAACAGTCTTTGTTACTTGAACAATTAGCTCTTTCTCTCGTTTCTAGGGAGACCAATTTCTTATCTAGGGCTTTGCCCTAGGTTTTGATGTTGTTTCTTAACTTTCACTCTTGATGGCTTATTCCGGCATCCATGGACGAGATTGATAATCTGCGGAAACAAGCAATTTTGTCTCTGGACGCCTTATCACATGTAAATCATAGCTGTTTCTGAGCACTTGCATTCTTCACGCCGGAGAACAAATGGCCAAATTGGTTTTCTATCGCTCAAGTGTGGCAGAAGAAAGTGGGGATCCGTTTTGTAGGTCACTCAACGGATGGGTTTTCTCAATAAATGGAGGCGTTTGATCCATCAGTGTATGTCTACCTCATCTTTCGCTTTCTTCATCAATGGAAAGCCATTGGAGGCAATTTATCCAACGAGGGGACTTCGATGAGGGTGCTTGTTGTCCCCCTACTTGTTCCACCATTTTTATAATTCTTAAATTCCTTTTTTAAATTAAAAAATAAAATAAAACAAAAATCCTAACCTTGCCCACTTACTCCCAACCCTCATCCCGTCCCCTTCCCAAAAAAAACTACCGGCAGCTATAGCAGTTGCTGTGGTTTTTTGGGGTGGGGGTTCTCTGATTTTTTTGTAATTTCTTTATATTATATATATTTTTACAATTATATATTCTTACCAAAATTCTATGTAGTTACAATAATTACATTTACTATTAACTGTTGGTCAAAATAAAAGTGCTTATTCTTAATGCTAAATAAATTTTTGAAAAATTATAATATTAATACAATCAAATACTACGGTATTGAATATTTTCGGTAAAAATTATTGAATTAGCATCAACTTAATCCAATTTCAAATTTTTTATTATTTCTTTACATTATCTATATTTTTTATAGTGATATATTCTTCCCAAAATTTTATTTAGATATAATAATTATATTTATTATTAACTATTGGTCAAAAACAAAATATGCTCGTCTTTAATGCTAAATAATTTTTAAAAAAATTATGATATTAATGCAATCAGATGCTACAGTATTGAATATTTTCGATAAAACTATTGAATTAGGATCAACTTAATCCGATACAGTTTATTATTAACCAAATAAATATAGACAAAACTATGCAATCTAGCTAAAAGAAAGAAAAAATGGAAGAATATTGAAGAAAGAAAAAAGTGAAGAAATACAAAATATACTAAATAAAATTTGAAAAATAATTTAAAAAATATGAAAATTTGAAAATATTATTATTTTAAACAAGATTTCACCGCCGGCCAAAGAAAAGTGCTTAATTGTCCAAAATTCGATTTTTAAATACCAATTTGTCGCCTGAATTTTTTAAGAAGATACCAAATTATCAAAAGTGTATTTTTTAAAAAATACCAATTTGGTATTTTAGCCAAAATCTTTCTATGGGTTGGCAAAAATGAAGTACCCATAGAGAGTTCTTTTTTTAATCCAAAAAATGAATCTATAATTTTTGTCTACCTATATAGAGATTTTAATGTGTATTTATGCTAACTAGCTTTTTTAACCCGTGCGTTGCACGGGAAAGCTAATACTTCCTCCGTCCCATTTTGATAGGCATGGTTTGACTTTCACACGGATTAAGAATTTGAAATTAATATTTATTGGAAAGGTAAATTTTACTTGTATATTTCTCAGTATACCCCTATATTAAATATGACAACTTACTTTTATTAATAACTATACATAATAAATATGGGTAGATTAGGAAATGAAGAAATTAAATTTATACCAATAAGGAAAGTAGCTTATATTTTGGAACGGATGAAAAAGGAAAACAAGCCTATCAAAATGGGACGGAGGGAGTATATCAATAATTTCAGGGTTGGATATACATTAATACTATATTAATAGCACCACCAAGATAATAAATCAAGTAATCGTGAACGCACAAAACTTCTAAATTAATACAAGTGATGAGAGAATTTTATAAAAAATTCAATAGAGTTTCCCTTATATATTGTACAAATCATTTCTGTAAAATATGCAAAGAGCAAATATACAACAACAAAAAAACTTGATTTACAATTCTCCTCAACAACAAACATAATATAAAAACAACACCATCAATACCAGAATTGAGTCAGTTAAATCTAAACCTCAACGCTAACTTTCCCCAAGAATATCAACTTCATGTTAATTGTCAAATGCATCGTAATACGATAATAACATACATTCTTATCTCGAGCTTCAAATATACCCAAATGTTCATGGCCATATATGACAAACCTGTAAAAATATGAAGATATAGTATCAAAAGTTAGATATAATCAATCTAACTTGCTCTTAATGGTAGAATTTCCAATAATGAAGCAAGCCTACTTACCTAGTCTCAGCTCATCTAAACTTTCGTAGAGCCAATGATTTTTTCTTTAACATCATTCTACATTCTATTATATGCAACTACAAATTTTGAGAGGTATTAATTATAGCCCCGTGCGATGCACGATACTGATAATGAATATGTGAATAATAAATTTTTAAAATCTAATTATGAAATATAATTAACATACAGATATATTATATAAATGACAATGTATAGAGTACAGACTCCAATACCCTGTTCTTGTCCCCGCTTGGAAACACTTATCCTCACCCCCACCGCATCTTCATTTGATCGAGGGCGACTAAAGATGATATAAGAATTGCAACAAGCTGGAGACTCCTATGCCTTGTCCCCGTCCAATTAGAAAATTCTCATTCCCATCCACGTTCCACCGTGATCGTTTAATCAGATACTTTAACTGCTAGCAATAACCCCATATGAGCGGCACAGAGAGACATATCTATTGATATATGACTCCCATAAATATAAATAGAGCAACATTAATAGTGTTAAAAATGATTACAAAAAAGTCACCACAATCTAGAACATTATACGATTTAGATAACACATATTCAAATTTTGCAAAAATTTTGATAGAGTTTCACTTGTATTTCGGACAATTCCATCCTGTAAATATCCAATAATTTAGGAATTTATTTACTGTTTAGCAATATAATTAATTTTGATTAATTTTGATTTATTATTTTATCACACAAAAATTAAATTCTGGAAGAAATTTTTAGTTTTAATTAATCTTTATTTTATAATTAATTTTATTTTAAAATAATTAATTATATCTAAAATTAATTAAAGGGTCCAATCTTTCTTTGTTTTTTTAATTTTAATGTTACACGTTTCTTTCAATTTCTACCCAAAAAATAAATAATTTAAATTTTGTATCACATCGGAATTAAATCCTAACGAAATTCGTGATTTTAATTATTTTTTATTTCTTCGCTAATTATTTGTAAAAATAATTAAAGGTTATTTTTATAAAATTCCCAAATATTTCGAGTTTGTAACAATTGCAATCACATCCCATTTTTTCAATGTGGAACACCCCAATTTTTAGATTAAGTGTCACTGGACCTCCCACTGACCGATTCCATTCAATTCAGCGTTAAATTAACTTTTTGTCATTTTCTGCACTAAAGTTTGGGGGTAAAACTTCAAATAATATTTTATTTCACAATTTTAAATCTTTTTAAAATTCACAAATTTTAACATTAATGTACAATTTAGCCAAAATCTTGTTCAACATTACAATTTTAACTTTATTTTACAATTTAGTCCTAAAATTTTTTTCGTTTACAATTTCAACATTTTTTTTGAAAAATTGGCGAAGATAACCATAAATTTTGCGATTGCTAAGAAATTGGTACGAAATAAAAAAAGGGTAGCACTGTATGAATTTCGTTCAATTAATTAATTGATACTAACTTTATTTGGTCTGCAACTAATTATATTGAATTTATTTGACACCTATTAAATAATTTTTATCGATAATTTTCAACAGAATAACATTTCTTCATATTAATATCTAATTTCTCAAACTTTTCCTTAGCATTCGAGATGTGTATATTTCAATTTTAATTAACAGTTAATAATAAATATAATTATTTTATCTCCATAAAATTTTAGTAGAAATTTATCGTTGTAAAACCTATACCGAATATAAAGAAATAATAAAATAAAATAACAAAAATTAAAATTAAAAATTAAAAAACCTGAACATGACAGCAGCTATTTCGTCGCTGAGCAACCAGAGGAAAGCCTCTGGGCTTGAGATTGCATGTTATACTAGGAGATCGACGGGTTTTCGTCTGATGGGCTTTCTTTCGGATTTGCTTATCAGTAATCAGCTAGTTGTGCCATCAACAATTAGCTGGTTGTACCAGGTAATGGTACAATTAGTAGGTTGTCGCCTGCCGATGACTTCGCCTATAGGCAACAAAGTCAGGGAAAAGTTACCTGGATTATCACTGGTGGGGTAGATATTGTTGGATTTGGTTAGAGGTAGGGTTTGGTGTGGCTAGTGCGGGGCTGGGGTTTTTGTATATTTTTTATTTTTTTTAAGTTTTTTTTAATTATATTTAATTATTTTTCTATATTCGAATTATTTTTTATAGTGATATATTCATACTGAAATTTTATAGATTATATTTATTATTAACTATTGGTTGAAATCAAAATATATATGTGTTTGATTCTAAATAATTTATTTAAAAAATTGTGATATTAATGTCATCAAATTCTACTGTGTTGAAAATAGTCGATAAAAATTATTTAATCGGTGTTAAATAAATTCGATAAAATTAATTATAGACCAAACGAATTAGTATCAAATTAGTTAATTTGATGAAATTAATATCACGCTATTTTTTTTATTTTGTATCAATTTTGCAGTAACCGTACAATTTATGGACCATTTCCACCAATCTTCCAAAAATAATGTTGATATTGTGAAATTAAAAAATTTAGGACTAAATTGAAAGTTAGAATTGTGAAATTTCAAGAGATTTAAGACTGTGAAGTTTAAAAAGATTTAGGATTAAATTGTACAATGTTAAACTTTGTGAAGTTTAAAAAGATTTAAAATCGTGAAATAAAAATTAACAAATTATTAATGCAAAAATTTCCGTTAATAATTTAAAAAGTGTGTTTACTGAACTTAGTGGTATAAAGAATTAATGATAAAATAATATAGAGGAATATAGAGAAAAATGATGAGTTAAAAATAAAAAATAAAAAAGGAAGAATGCAAATTAATGATAGAAAATATATATGGAGGAATATAGAGGAAAATATAATGAATAAAAAAATAAAAAAGTTAAAAAAGGAAGGGTATAAAGGCGGAAAAAAAGTCTTTATATATATATATATAGATACGCTACATAGACATATTTTAATAGATTTGGATGAATTTTGAACATCCCAATTTTATTTAATATACCAGCAGTAACCCCCGTGCATTGTACGGGGAGACATGTATATTAGTACGTAATTCCCATAAGTATGAATAGAACAAAATTGCTAGCACTGAAAACGATTATAAATAAATAAAAAAACTTACTATAATCCACAATATTACACGATTTAGGTAGCGCATTTTAAAATTTTGTAAGAATTTGGATAGAGTTTTGCTTGTATTTCAAACAATTCCATATTATAAATATAATATAGTTTAGTTATTTATTTACTATTTAGCAATATAATTAATTTCGATCAATTTTTCATCACACAAAAATAAAATTTTAGCCGAAATTTTTAGTTTTAATTAATTTTAATGTTTTTAATTAATGTTATTTTTAAAATAATTAATTATATCTAAATTCAATTAAAAGGTGCAATTGAATTTTTTATTCTAGTTTTACACGTTTCTTTCAAATTTTATGTAAAAATTTAGATAATTTTAATTTTGTATAAAAAACGAAATTCCTAATGTTAATCAATTCTTATTTCTTTGATCATTATTTGTAAAAATAATTAAGAGTTATTTTCCGAAAACCCCACATAATCTTTCGAGTTTATAATCATTCCAACTCCATTCTTTTTTTCCCCCCCAATGTGGAACCTGTCAATTTTTAAATACCCCCATTGGGGGATTCCATCCAATTCAATAGTCAAATTAGCCTTTTTGTCATTTTGTACACTAAAGTTTGAGGGTAAAACTTGAAACAATATTTTATTTGATCATTTTAAATCTTTTTAAACTTCACAAATTTTAACAATGTGCAATTTAGTCCTAATCTTTTTACACTTTACAATTTTAACTCTAGTTTTTTGCAATTTTGTCCTCAATTTTTATTTCACAATTTCAACTTTTTTTTTTTGAAAAATGGCAAAAATGGTCAATAAATTTTGCAGTTGAGGTGGGGTTTGGTGTAGCCTATGAGGGGTTTTGCTTTTTAAAATTATTTTTAAGTTTGTTTTATTATATTTTATTCTTTTTCTACATTTGAGTTATTTTTTATAGTGATATATTCCTACTAAAATTTTATAATTATATCTATTATTAACTGTTGGTTAGAATTATAATATGTATATTTAATTGTAAATAGTTTTTTTGAAAAATTATGATATTAATGTGATCAAATTCTACAAAATGTTGAAAATGTCAGATAAAAAATATTAATCAATGTTAAATAAATTCAATAAAATTAATTATAGACTAAATAAATTCATATCAAATTAATTAATTTGATGAAATTAATATCATGCTATTTTTTTTTATTTCATATCAATTTTGTAGCAACAGCAAAATTTATGTCCCATTTCTAGCAATTTTCCAAAAATAATGTTGAAATTGAGAAATTTAAAAATTTAGGACTAAATTGCAAACAATTAAAATTAAACTTGTGAAGTTTAAAAAGATTTATGATTAAATTGCACATTGTTAAAATTTTTCAAGTTTAAAAAAATATAAATTTGTGAAATAAAATATTATTTGAAAATTTACCCAAAACTTTAGTATATAAAAAGACAAAAAGGCCAATTTAGTGGCTGAATTGGATGGAATCCATCAGTGGGGGATCCAGTGAAAAATTGGCTTATTCCACGTTTAAAAAGAGATTGGAGGATTTTGCGAAAATGACGATATAATTAATTATGTCTAATGTTACTTGATAGTCCAATTTAATTTTTATATTTTAACTGTAAGCATTTCTTTTAATTTTTGAATAAAATTTTTATTGATGGTAATTTTTTATTGTACTAAAATTAAATCTTAGCGAATTTGTTAATTTTAAGTAATTTTCATTTCTAACTAATTATTTATAAATGTAATTTATTATTTCCAAGATAGTTAATTGGTTGAATCTAATTTTTTAATTTGAAAACATAATACGACCTAAAAGAAAAAATAAATAAATAAATAAAATCAAAACCTCTTATTTCTGAGCAGGGAAATCAATTATGTTAATTAAAAATAATTAAAAAACTCTCTCTACATATGTGTGTGTCTATATTATTATTATTATTATTATTATTATTATTATTATTATTACTACTACTACTACTACTACTACTACTACTACTACTACTACTACTACTACTACTACTACTACTACTACTACTACTATAGATAGAATATAGATAGATAGATTTAATAAGATTCGTGACCATTAATTGTAATTGTTATGAAATTTAATATGGATTAGGAAAGAAAAAAATAATAAATTAGATCTTAATTAAAAAATTAGCTAATAGGGATAAAGTCTCATAAGCGGGAAATCCAAATCTTAATTTAACAATCTGACAATAGAGTCTCATAAGAAGAAAAAAACCATCAAATATCTATATTTAAAAAGGTTGAAAAATAAGCTCCAAAAACGATTTCTCTTTATTAATATATAGATATAGATTACGTATGATTTTGCTATAAATTTTCAATGAGTTATCATATACATTCTGTTTATTGAAGATAAACAAAACAAAAAAAAGAACCCCACAAAAAAGAAGAAACAACACACACACACACACACACACACATATATATATATATATATATAAAATGAGAAGCTAATATTTCAATAATCTATATATATAATATTATTGGTGCCTTTCCGGTCAAACTAATCGCACCCGTGCGTTTGAAAAAAAAAATCAATGCATAAACACAATTTTTTTCATTAATACGAATTAATTTTATATTAAATCATTACCATCATATAAAAGAAACACAATTTTGATAATACTTCATTGCAAAAAATTCCCAAATTTTGGATTACTTCTTTATGTACAACGTTTGAAGTTCTATTTGTTAGATTCCCATATTTGTCACATATCAACTTTGTTAATCCTTTCTGACTCATAGCTCTTGAAATGACAATACATAATTGCGCATGACTAAATACTGACATTTTCAAGAAAAACCAACATGAAACAATGATTGACCTTGCCTCGTTGGGATTAACATTCTTTCACTCGTCAAAATTTGTGCTGAAATGACATGAAAACCCAATTTCGTAATTACTAATCTCTCATTAGCAATCCAGCCAAATGATCAATATGTTTCTATATAGTTATTAAACTCAGATCAACCGGACCACCGTCCGATTGGAAAACCGGTGACTCAGATCCTAAATCGGTCCGATTTACTTAATTGGACCGCTAGACAATTGACTTGATTATGACTCAAAAAACCGGCCTATTTTTAGCTAACCCATGAGCGAAACCCGGTGACCCGACCAGGTCATAGCATGTTTTTAAAAAATCTAAATTTTTGTAATGCAAGACAGACTTGATAGGAGTTGAAAGTGCAACATTACAATTTCAAATTTCAAAGATAGTTGAAAAACCATCAAACCAAAGTTTATTAGTTTACATATAAATGGAATTTTATTTATTTTAACACATAAAGTATTGTTTCTTAATTTTTAAAATCAAGAGTGTAGCTCAATATTCAAACTATGTACCTCAAGATGCAAACCTTCAATTTGCACTAAAATTCATTGTGCAAACGTCTAGTTTTATTTATCATATTTTAACGTATTATATATAATTTAAATTAATGACCCAACGGTTCAAGCTCAAACATGGCGGTCCAACCATTTACTCGCTGTCCCAAAAACTTTGCCAAGTCGATGTCCGATCCGGTTTTAATAACTATGTTTGTCAATAACGTGATTATAACACCTACTTTGATACTTAACTTGTGATTAGACACATCGGAATGCTTTATATCATTCGGGAATTCAATGGAATGCAGTTCTTCAAAAAATCCAACACTTCTATCTCCTTTACATATTCAAGCTAAGCACAAATAAATTTTTCCAATTAAAATTTTTCATAGACACCATATATTCATTAATCGCATCAATGTTTTTGTTAATAATAACAAAGTTTAGATAGAATTAATATTATTAAATAAAAAATATAATATCATTATTTTTATTATTAAAACTATAATATCATTATTTTTATTATAAAAATATCACAAAATTTAAAATACTTTTTTATGTATAACAATCGTATTTGTATTTGTTAGGTTCTTATTATTATATCACATATCAATATTTTCAACCCATTGTGATACATAATCCTGATGCTGCAATATACAATTTCTGAGTTATGACAGTGAATTCGAATTTCAAATAATAACTAAACATTTGTAAATAACAACTATATCAATTTACAACTAAATAAAATCAAGGTTATAGTACATTTAATAAATAACTAAAAAAGATATAAATAAAAATAGCAATTTGTTACGAGCGAAAAAATGCATTATGCTACCACTCAATGTTAAAAAATGTAGCACTTAATAAAAAGTTATTATGATGAAAATTGTTTGTCAAAAATTTTCCAATTTCAAAATTTTAAGCTCATAAATTTATTTTAAAAATTTATGGTATCTACCCATAAAGGTAGAAAGGTAGTTATATTGATTAAAAAATTATTAAAATATACATTAAATCATTCACCTTTTAATTGTTAAATATATTGTTTTACCTAATCATGTACAGTTAATCAATTATAGTTCAATTAATTAATTAATTATTGACTTAAATAGCATTACAAAATATAGTTTATTATTTAAAATTTTAATTTAAATCGTGGAAATTGAAAAGGAAACAATAAAAAAATATTTTGAAGAAATTTTAGAGAGTATGGTCGATGAGAAATAGATATAAAGTAGGAAAGTTGAAAATCCCGCATTGGTAATCAACCACAATCACAATTACAGTAATATCACATGTCCAATTCAAAATTTCAACAGAATAATTTGTTTTTTAAAAATAAGCAAGTTGATAATTCTCAAACAAGTTGTACAAATAATTAAATTTTGATACTATAATTTAACTTTTACTATAAAATAGCATTTAAAAGAATTTTCAAAAATCATAATCCTGATATTGTAATGAAAATATTGTAATTCTCGCATTTTGAATAAAATATTCATTCAAATTCAATTAATTCATATTAAAATAATGAACATTTTTATATAAGTTTTTTTATGTTTTAATATTTTGTAATTATATATATGTGTGTAGATACACAAAGAATAAACAAATATTTTATAAGAGTATTAATGTAAAATAAAATATCAATGGATAATGATGACAAAATTATATTTAGGCATTCAAAAAAATATAATTCAATAGAAGATATTACAAAAACACAATACTTTCATGATAGTATTTATTATGAAAATTATATTAATTTATAATATCTTAGTTAATTTAGATAATGACGGCAAAATTATATTTGAACATTCAAAAAAATATAATTCAATAGAAAATATTATAAAACGATAATATTTTCACAGTCATGTTTATTATGAAAATTATGTTAACTTATAATCTCTTAATTAATTTACAGTATTTCATACATAAATAAATGCATAGTTTACGATTAAGCATCATTTATTAATGAAATTAATTTTAATATAAATGTATTATATTTTAAAACTAATAAAATATTTGAGTTGTTAATAAATATGTAACAATTTATGATTTTCAAAAAATTAGTATTATTTAGAAAGTATTTAAGTCACAAAAAATATAAATTGAAATTATAATTCTAATAATAATAAATTAGTAAATTTATTAAATGTGATACAAAAAATATAACTCAAAATCTTGAAAAAGAAATATCGATATAAATCAAAATAAAAAAATTAAAAAATCACATTTAAAAAATAAAATTAAAAATAATTTAAAAAATCAATCATTACACATTGTGCAATGCAAAAAGTGCATTGCAGAATGTGCAACAGCATTGCACTTCTCACACGCAATGCCATGTTACATAGGAACTTAAAAAAAATGTCTAAATTATAAATGCAGTTTTGGAAAGAAAAATATTTTTGTTTGTGTTTTAGGCCTTGTTTGATTGGGAGTTTAGTTGTTCCGCGCGGTATTCCGTGCAAAAATGTGTGATTAATATTATTTTGGGAAATGTGTGTGTGGTTGAAAATGAGTATGAGGTATACGGAATTACGTGCAGATTTGGTTAACACCAAATAGAACAAGGCCTTAGTATATATAATTTGTGTTTTAGTATATATATAATATAATAATATAATATAATGATAATATGATATGATATGATTTAGTCTAATTATTTTCCTATTTTTCTTTTTCTTCTATTTTTTTCCTCTTTTTCGCACCTTTGACGTGCCTTGCCCTTTCCCTCTCACAACCCCTCACGGGTCTTTCCTTTCTCGCCATTTGCACGCGCCTCTTTCGTTGCCTTCCTTTAGCTGAAAGTCATGGAGAAGACAGACGTCAAATCTTAAATTTCGCATCAAGCAATTCGAATGAAATCCTCCAAATTTCAACCAACCATCAAACTCCAATAATTCGATATCTCTAATATCTTCTGCTCCAGCTAGGAGATCTCAATCTTCTGCTCAAATGGTTTCTCCGCAAAGTGCCACTCGTCCGACTCCTATCCGTTTGCCTGGGGTTCACATGTATGGCCTGTGATTTTTATTTTAGGGTTGCGACAGTTCAGTATCTGAGTTCCCGGCCATTCGATTGGAGAGGCGCATTCTTTGGCCCAAATTAAAGACCGAGATCAGTCTATTATTCGGTTCTTTAAATTATGTTTCCTTCTTTAATATATTGGGATATTGCTTCTCTCAGTCAATTACCCGGCTCTGATTTTCTTTGTTCGGTAGAGTCTTTTCTGTTACAATTATTTGTTAATTGGATTTTGTTCTTTTTTTTGCATCACTGATGATGTCTGTTTGAGTTTTTATGACTTGGATGCTCTCTCTTCCTTGTGTATATAGGCTTAAAGAATCATTTCTTTTTGAAATATTAGCTTTTGACAATTTATCTTAGCAAACACTGTTTCAATTTCTTATACTATTGGGCTTTACGATTTTTTTGCTATAATTGAGTTTGTTGTTTTTTGAGATTATTGATACATGCCCAGGTATGCCTTATACATATTATGATTGCTATCATAAAAATAATTACATCTATTTAGTAATATATATATTATTTTTAGTTTTTTTGGCCAGGATTAGATATTTCACTTACGCTTTACAACCTTGAGGTAAAAAACCAACCGAATACTTCTTACTTTACTCGATTTTCAAAGCTATTATTCTGATTTTATTTCATTTTTTTTAACTATTGGTATTCTGGTTTGACATTTGCAGTATTGCTGCTTGCTCTGCTTACTGTGGAATGCACTTTACTTGGAAAGTGGATTCTTCGTTGGGGAGTTAATTACATAGGCCATAGGTGATGTGGGAAGGTTTGCTTCGTTGTGATATTTAACAAATTTAACTTTTCCTAGTTGGGGTCAGATCTTGATATACTCTGTGTTCTGCATAATAAAATTTGAATTCAATGGTTGCAGTGAATGGGATCAACCCTCCAGATGTGAGACCACTAGGTTCAATTCCAGTTAAGGTGGTAAATATTCCTTAGTATGATCTTTAGTAATTTGTTTAAAAGTGAAATTGAAATATAGTGTAGAATATTTTAAACTCATATTATTAATATGTACGTGGATATTGATTGTCATTGTAGGACTATGCAATTAAAACTCCTTTAGAAAAATCAATTGCAGTGTTAGAAGAACCATTTTGTGAAGTAACGATTGATTTCAACACAAACAGTTCAATTGCAGCTATAAATTTTGTACTGAAGGTTAACTCTCTCTTTCTTCTATCTACTAACTGCATTTCCTTCTTTAGTTTGATATCTGATTTTAGGCTTTGATCACTTGTCTACTAAAGCCCATGGCATTAACCGAAATCTTATGGTTTTCTTTATTTGTTACATTTACGGATGAGGATTTAGACATTATATATTGTAAATAAGGACGAGGATTTAGGTAATTTGGGTGAACAGATATTCTTTCTGGAGTGATGTGTTATCAAACATTGTATTTTTTTTTCATGGTACAATGTTTTTTGAATCACCATCATTTAGTTAGGCTGCAGCTAGAGAATCTCAACTTTTAGGTTTAGATTTTTAACTATTTTTGGCTTTAGTTTCTCTCTTTTCACGACAGTGTGTTGAGAAAATTGGAAATAGAGCTGATTGTTTGAGAATTGAAATAGAAGAGCTTTTTGTATATTGAACTACACACATCGAGATGCGTCACCTTATCATGATGATCCGCCTCCTTCAATGATTGTGAAGTGCTACATTAATTTGTTGTGCCTATCTGGTTGTGATCAAGAGAATATGTTTGTGGGTTGCCGTAAGTATTTCATTTTCGCTCACTTGTCATTATTCATGGGTATTTCTGATATGATGAAAGGCAAAAAGAAATTGTCATTGTTAGAGTATTTGATTAGGTTGAATGACTAAATTGATGAAATGTATGAGGGAACAATTAGAAGTTCTGACAACGTTGATGCCAATCGGATAAGTCCTATGTTAAACAAACCATGGAAAAAGGGGAGGATGAAAGTGAAGCGAGTTCATAAAAAGAAAGAAGCATTATGGTAGTGGCACATGGAGATGATGTTTATGCGACTCTGTGTACTGCATAAAACACTTCACTTTCCCGATTCCCTCTCCTCTATCTCTCTCTCATTTTGAGTAGCTTGTCTTTATATTCAAGAGATTTTGTACATAATAAAAATTTAAAGGTAGAGTATCCACCAGCTTATAAACTTATAACTGACCTAAGGCATTTAATGATAGACTGATGAAACTGAGCGAAGAGTTTCACAAGCAAGGATGACATATTGTTTGCGGAACTAATATGACTAGGGAATTCTGAATGTCTTATAGATTTTGTACTTACATATTTAATTAAGTTTCACAAGCAAGGATAACATATTGTTTGTGGAATTAGATATTTCACGCCGAGTGAGGGATGAGGTGTATTGATATTGCTTCTGCAGTGTTAGTAATTATTATTATTTTTAATTCAATGATGTTGATATCTATAACTATACTATATTAAAAAGTGCGGATGTGTGGAAATCTTTTGATTTCCAATAATGTCCCTACTTATATTTTATTTAGTCCAAAATACCCTTATTAAAAATATATATTTATATAAATATAATAATTAATGAGTGACTCTTCATATTACATTAAAAAAATTAAATTACAAATATTCTAATATATTTTGATTGTATTCAACGTATATGACTTAAAATGATTACTAATAGCTTTCTTCTTCTTTTTTTGAAAAAAATTCAAAAAAAAAAAAAAAGAATGTTTTACAAAGTCATATAGTTGTATGACAATCTCTTTTGATTTAAAATTATGTCACAAACATTTTTATAGTCCAATAATTAAAAAAATATAATTACATAACCAATTTTGGGCGATTGTTAAAAGTATTTTAATTTGATTAAACTATAAATATTTCGATATATAATGTACTTTCATTCAATGCGTATGAGTCGACTCCAAAATGTATATTGATCAATTTGTTTTCTATAATATATCTTTCACAACTTTCTAATCGAGATATCATGCTTTTATAGTTTTAAAATTGTATTGTTATCATATTTAATCAATTCAAATATATGTGACTAATCTTATTGGAAAAAAAGTTTTTGTAGATTAGATGTTTGGATTAACTTGGTAGAAAATAATTGAGGTACTAATATTTTTAAGTATAAAATGATCAGAAGTGTTATTTAGCTTATATGTATGAATTACTAAAGCTATATGTTGGTTTAATTTTATATTTTTTGGAAAAAAAAACTAAGGTTAAAACTTAAAATTTTGTGATTAAAAAAATCATCATTTTACATCACGTGCGAAGCACGTACTTAAAACTAGCAGCTTTAAATATTTAAACTTTGCCTTCAGGTTGCTAATTTTCATTCTTTTCTTGGTTCTTTCCAATTTCTACATCACATAAGCCTTCGGCAACGGTAAATTCTGTTTCTTCTCTTTACTCATGAAGGCACTTTGAAATATAACAACATCAGAAACAACATCAGGTAACACCCCCCTTCCGAATTGGTATCAGAGCATACGTTCTTTCCTTTTAAGTACTGGCTTCTGCTTCGTATAAAAAATTAGACTTTAGGTTTAGAGTTACTTATTCAACCTCAGAGACCCGTAAATATTTTAGAAACCATCAAATTACGCTGTAATTTTGAGAAAGATCATAAACATAGTTTTCTATGTCCAGATTCTACTGTTAATACTATTATAGATATTTTAATCAATTTAGGTGAGACATTACAAACTAGACAAATATCGTCAGAACTTTTATTTCATAAACTAGCTAAGACGGTTGAAAAAATAGAAACTAAACTCGAGTATTGTCAAGAACAGTTAAAAGTACTTTTAGAAAAATCTACGTCTCAGATAGATAAACCAGAACAAAATAACTTATTAGAGAAATTAGCAGTGTTTCAGAAAGAATTAGAAAAACAAAAAAGACAAGAAGGCAGCAGTTTACGTAAGGAAGAATTAACGAAGCTAACAGACGAAATTTCGAATTTATCTTTAAAAGTTTCGGAAAAGAAAAAGTAACAAGAAAACCCACTGGCCCGTTAAATTTTATCCAATACAAAACAATAGAATGAGTACAATTCCTTTCACAGGTACGTCTAGAACTATTAATAATAAAGATGATGATACCAGACTTTCTGTTAGCACTTCCAGACCTAGATGGCTTTTAAATAAAATAATAGGACTAAAAAGTGAAAAATACGATATAAAATTAGAAGAATTAGTAGATCCAGAACAAGATTATTGGACTTTTTAAGACTCGAGGTTTGCAATTGTTAAACCCACAGATTTTTGTATAATAAGGGAAGATTTGAGAGTGCAACCCCATTTTATAAAAATAACCATGAGATTGTTTTACAATGTATAAAAGACCAAAGTAAAATAATAGACCTCCTTTCTAAAGAAAGCGGCAAAAACTTGATTAAATTAGAATTCCAGATGATACATATAGGCTTAATTGCTATAGGTATTAAAGGACTAATGAGAAAGAACCTTGGTAGTAAAGTATTACTAACAGTTTTTGATAGTAGAAGTTCAGACATTAATAAAGCAATGATAGCTAGTACTGAAGTAGATATGAATAACAATATAGGAATATTTTATTGCAGCCCTAATATGTTACTAACTATAGAAGATTTTGTCAAATATATTAAAATAGGCATACAGACTAAAGCTTACGAAGACATAGAAGAAGGTAATAACCTTCTAATCTCTTTAGGAATACTTGGTAGATCTTCAAAAAATTCAAACATGAAATATAGACTATATACAGATAAAGTTGTCCAACTTTTAGGCAGTAATGGAGTAAAGATGGTCAAGTCAAAAGAATACTCTTCAGAAGACCTGGCAGGATTAGACTGGCCTATTAGTAAATTCATACAGACTAAAACAACTACGATAGCCCCAACAGAAGCTGTAACATATACAGATAGATTTAAAAGAACTAGCTTGAGATTTACAGATTATCAGAATGTCCCAGATCATGAGATAGAAGATGAAATAGATATTGAAAGCAATCTAGTAGAAATAGAACTATCTAAAGATCGAATTATTTTTCCAAAGGAACTTCAGATGATATTAGACAAAGATGAGCTTTTAAAACTAGAAGATCAACTATTTCTCTCTAAACAATTAAAAGAGAATGAATATTTATACTATGATGAAGAATTAAATATACGCGTAAAAGAAGAGTTAGTTGAAGAACTTCAATTATAGACACATTTCAATATTCTTGTTTCCCTCCTAGAGCAGCTTACACAAATTATAAAGAACCACCTACAGGATTTCAATATAGATCAAGAGGCACTAAAAGACCTTTAGAACAACCCATAAAATTCCAAGAGGCATCAAGAGGAAAAATTTTGAATTTAACAGCCCACGATCCTCAGTTATGGCCTAGTATAGTAGAAGTATGGAAAAGCGTCATTCTTTCAGAATACTATAGAAATGTTGTAGACATGTCAGCCGAAGAAATGTACAGATACTTAGAGACATTTTTAGGAGAAACCGTTAAAGCAATGTGGGAAGCATATAAGACTGAGTTTCCAGAGCGATACCAAAACCTTATAAGCATAGGATCAAACCCCTATAATTTTGTTAACACTATACAAAGATTAATAATAGGCTTAGACCCTAATTTAGGACAAATGAACTTACAGAGAAAAGCTTTAAGAGACCTAGAACAATTAGGATTACAGAACTGGCAACACGGAAGAAAAATAAAGAACTTTCTAAATGAATTCGCTTTTTTACTTAACAAGATCAGGAAATACTTTTAACGTAGAATTAGGAAATAAGTTATTTCATAAATTACCCGGATCATTAGGAGAAGAAATTACTAATAAATGGAATCAATTACCAGTTGTCAAAGATGACCCCACAAAGAAATGGCTTGTCAAAGATAACCCCACAAAGAAATGGCCAATAGGATATAAGGTACAATTTGTTATTCAGATCTTAGAAGAAAAAATGAGTTGAATTACAAATTCAAAAAGAATTAAAAAGTGCAGACTATAAATTTTATCAAGACATATTCACAGCCCAAAACTATGGCGTACAAGACAAGACCGAAAAAACTAAGCTTAAGAAAAAGAAAGAAAAATTTTATAAAAATCCAAGAAAGAAACAATACTTCTTAAGAAAATCTAATAAAAAGAAACCATATCTAAACGAGAAAAAACACGTAAGAAAGTTTAAACTTGAAAGAACTTATAAGAACAAACTAAACTGTTATATTTGTAACAGTAGCGACCATTTAGCTAGAACTTGTCCTAAAAAAAAGAACACCCACGATAAGAATAGTACCTTAATTGAATGTGTAAATGAAGACTTAATTAAAGTAGATGAACAGATTTCAGACACACAATCTATCTACAGTATTATTTCAATAGAACAATCCGTTCCAGATATTCCTTCTGAATCTAATAGTGAAGATGACCTAGACTTTAGAAATGAATTTCAAAAGAAAGATTATTATAATCAGAGGTTTGAATTAATGAATGCTGTGAAATAGAACCAAGAAATGCCAACATAATTGGCAAAGAACACTGGTTTCAGATAATAAACTTTGTTTCATTTGTACATATCATCCAGCCAAAAGATTTAGAGCCCGCTGTATGTTTTGTTTTAAAGCAGTGTTTAGAAAACCGGACTGGACCGGCCGGTTCAACCGGTTCAACTGTGAACCGGTCCAAAAACCGGTCCGATTATGCCTTAAAACCGGGTATCAGAAAACCGATCAAAAATCGGTCAACCGACCGGTTCAACCGGTTGAACCGGTGTTGAATCGGCCGGTTCAACCGGTTGAACCGGTTTTTCTAATTTTTTAAAATTATTTTTATAAATTTATTAGTTTTAATTTATTTTTTATATTTTTTAATTAAAAACGGTTCGACCCCGGTTCGACCCGATTTGACCGTTTGACCTTTGAACCGTTGGCTTTTCCGGTTCACTGACCGGTTCGGTTTTCTAAACATTGTTTTAAAGAAGCATGTATTGCTTGCCTGAAAGAAAAACAACTTTATAATGAACAGATTAATATTGAAGAAGAATTAATTCAATTAGATAAAGCAGAAATTAGAATTCTAAAACGAAGAATAGAAACTCTAGAAGACACAGTCCAGTTAATTCAGAATCAAGTAGATTTAATTAGACAACATATGAAAGGAAAAGTTTCTATAGAAACTAAAGAAGAACCATTGATAGAGGAATTCTTTGAAGAACAGAACCTAGCTCAGATATTTTGTAATCCACATCATTTTAGAACTTTAAAAGTAAAATGTATTATTAAGATCAAGATATTTACAGTACATTGCATAGCATTAATAGATTCAGGTTGTACACATTGTATTATAGATGAGAATATTATTCCAACATATTTAACCAAAGAATCATAGGATATTTCTGAAGCTCAGCAAATGGACTGACAGACCTTTGTTTATAAAATCATTATTTTACCAGGTAGTAAAATTAGTTTTGATACACATTGTGGATATAGACCAGACTATTCTTTATCAGATACATGGATCAGACCCATAGATCATTTCAATACAGACATGATATTAGGACCTTCGTTTCTCTTAAAAGACAATGGTACATTTTCATTAACTAAAGATTATTTTAAACTCTCTCGTCACAATCTTACCGTCCCTTTTATAAGACCTTTCGGCGCTGAGAAGCGTGGTGGATTCCCTCCCCCAAAAATCAAAAACAAAAACCAAAAGTTCTCAACCGATTTACACCAACCTTCGAAAAAACCTTGTCCCTGCAAACACGAAGGAAAATGTCAGCTAGTATGTCAAATAATAGATCCAAATGATTTTAGTTCAGACATAGATGAAGGATATCTCGAAGAACATAAATTAGATCAGACTATAGAATATAATTTAGTATCTATCGATGCTGCTTATGATACTTTAGTTACTCAAGATATAGACCAATTAATAGACAAACCAGAAAAATTAGAAATAATAGGAGAAAATGTCCTAAAATATTGGGATAAAGATCAGATTTATTGTGAATTGAAGATTAAGAACCCTGATTATATTATTAAAACAAAAAATATAAAGGCAACCAACCAAGACAGAGAAGATTTTCAAATGCATATTTCAGAACTATTAAAATTAGGAGTTATTACAAAATCAGATAGTCCCCATAGATCTGTTGCTTTTATTGTAAGAAATCATGCAGAAATTGTTAGAGGAAAAAGTAGAATAGTAATCAACTATAAGAGACTGAATGATAACACTAGAGATGATTCTTATAATATTCCCGATAAGACAGTATTATTAAATAAGATTCAGAATAGCAAGATCTTTAGTAAATGTGATCTAAAATCAGGATTTTGGCAAATAAAGATGCACCCAGACATTATTAGATGAACAACATTCACCTGTCCCGAAGGATACTTTGAATGGCTAGTCATGCCGTTTGGCCTCAAGAAGCGCTCCCAGTATTTTTCAGAGAAAAATGGATTCAATTTTTAATAAATACAGTTCCTTCACAACAGTATATATAGACGATATTTTAGTATTTAGTAAAAATAGTAGAGAACATAATGGTCATTTACAAATAGTATTTTCAAAATTTATAAAGCATGGATTAATCATCAGTAAAAAGAAGATGCAGTTTTTTAAAACCTATATTGAATTTCTTGGAGTAAATATTGGAGATGGCAAAATAAAATAACAACCTCATATTGCTAAGAAAGCCCTAGATTTTTCAGATAAAATAGAAGATTTGAAAGAATTACAAAGATTTTTGGGATTAGTAAATTACGCCAGACCATTTTTAAGAAATATAGGAAAAATTGTAGGACCATTATATTCTAAGACGTCACCAACAGGACAAAGATTTTTTAACTCCGAAGATGTTAAATTAGTACAGATTGTTAAAGACATAATTAAGACTCTATCAGAATTATCTATGCCATTAAATACAGATTACCTTATTATAGAAACAAACGTAAGTTTATTAGTATGAGGAGCAGTACTTCTCTGTAAACCTCATAAATATGCAAGAAAAATCTCAGAAAGAATATGTCGATACAATAGCGGTACCTTTAAAGAAAAAGGAATAAAAAGTGCAATAGATGTAGAATTGCTAGCAATTAGCTATGCTTTAGACTCTTTTGAATTATTTATTATTTCTAAGGAAGAAATCACCTTAGAACAGGACTGCGAAGTTATAGTAAAATTTTATGAGAAGATAAAATCAGTAGGTAAAAGATCAAGTAGACGCAGATGGTTAGCATTTCAAGACAGACTTATCAATACAGGAATCACTATTCAGATAGAACATATTAAATGCAAAGACAACACAGCAACATATGTCTTAAGTAGGCTTCTTCATCAACCGTTACCATAACAGACCAACCTATAGCTTAAGTAATAGTCAGAAGAAACATAAAGACTATTTGGCAGGTAGATGAAAGCTCAGAAATCGAAGACCCAGATAAGATCATTCCTATAAACTTTAATCTTCTCATGGATTTAAGTGAAAAAAGAACGTTTTTAATTAAAGCTAATGAGCTTTATATAGACTGGAACAAGGCTTTGTACAAAAGAATTGAAAACGATTTTTATGTTATTTAGACCAAAGAACAATTGAGACGAAATATAAAATTCTATAATAAGAATGCAGAGCTTATTGATTTGATTAATAAAGTTTTACAAAGAAACAAGATTACTACTACAGAATTTAATGACAAATTAACTGCAATCCGTAATTCTTATATCCAATTTTTCTAATCAAGATTAAATATGAGACCTCCTACTACGGCTATTCCTACGAGCAACATTTTTGCTTCGAATTCACTGCAAGTTGGCCCCTGAAGACAGTAAGAACGTATGAGATTCGGATCAGTAGAACTCTTGGTATTTCCTTCCACCAGTAAACAGGTATTTAGACCAAATGTCGGCATATCACCCAGTAAGATCGAAAAATGGTTATTAGACAATTTATGGATCGCTTACAATAAGGATCCTATAGACCAAAGATACTTTCTTGCATGCTTGAACGCTTTATCAGAATATTTCAGTCAAGACAAGAAAAGGTTTAAATTCTATGTTGTTCTCAGAGTTAGAAAGACAGGATTTTTTTCATACATGGCTAGAAGTAGCAGACGTTATCCGAGACACCCATGACCCCACTTATAAAGGATTCAATGATTACCAAGTTCTTTCTATTGCCAGACTCAATCTCGGCACAAACTTTTACATTTCCCTTCCATTGAGAAACTATGTTGAAGAACCCTCAACTTTTTCAGTAGCCCGACATACAGACACTCATTTTTTGTGATCATTGTTAAAACACTCAAAATACTTTCAAAATATTAACAGAAGACAATCAGCGACTCCAGTTTGAAAATGCACAATAAGAAAAAATCCATTTTTTGTGATCATTGTTAAAACACTCAAAATACTTTCAAAATATTAACAGAAGATAATCAGTGACTCCAGTTTGAAAATGCACAATAAGAAAAAATCCATTGTTCTCTAAGAAAATAGGTCGCCAGTTAGGAAAAACAGATCTTTGAAATCAAACTCTCTCAGACTATGGGTAAACCTCTAGCCCAATCTAATATGGAGAAGGGTGGACATTCCCCACTGAATGCCACAAAGGGAACTGTTGATTCCAAGATTTCAACAGCTAGTCCAGTCCAACCGGTAGCTGGTAAAGACTCATCAAATCGAGAGATGGCTTTGAGTTTTCCAAAAACTTATCAGACTCTGGAAACTGGTGATTTCCCTACAAGACAGGCCCAACAGACAGAAAATCCGGAACGCTGGGATACTTTGGGCCAGCCCAGTGGTAAATTTGACTACTATGTAAAATATACACTAACCCATTTTATTCTAGATAATACCAATTTACCTTTAAAAGGGATTCAGATAAATGAACAAGTCCAACAACTGCCTAAATAGCGCATAACACCCGAAAAGTCCATGTCCAAAGCTGCAGGTAAAAGACTAACCCAAGAGACCCAATTACAGGATAGTCAGGATCCTTATGCAGATGAATTATCCCCTAAAGAACTATTAGCCCAGTTAAAACAATTGCAAGAAAAACCCATCTTACCAGATTTCACGACTTTATCCAAGAACAGGTCCAAAAAGCGTTCCAACAACTTGTAAAAACTCTACCAACAAATTCAGAAAAGACAAAAGACATTCCAATCGATCAAGAAAAAATTACTTCCAATGAAGTTGCCATGAACACATCAGACTATGATAGTGCTATAAATACACCTCAATCAGATGAAGGATCACTAGGACATTATTCAGAAGACTCTGTTATGAGACACAATCTGGCCACGATAGACTAAAAGACAAAATAGATGGCATCAAACAGACGCAATGACGACAGCCCAACATCAACCGTGACATAAGCATGACGATAGAATTACGTAAGCAATGACATCAGCATGAGATCAGACAAACGTCAGCAGTGACATCATCATGACATCAGCAACGCGTTTTAAATGCAGCCGACAGAATACTATTCATCTACAGTAAAATCACTGTGCAACTTTTGAAAAATTAGCCTGATACTGTAGTCAGATGCCGTTTACAGTGCACATTTTACTATTTAGACACTCTGCAGACACTATTTACTTTTGATTTTTTGCGCAATTTGGAATAATTATGAGACAAATGACCGACAAATTATTATTCTCTTTTGACGATTTGAAGAAGCGTACAAGGAAGACAGCTATCACTCACCACAATCAGGCGACGCGTGTAAAGTTGAATCAATAATTCAGACTCAAGAGCTCAGAAATTCGTCTATATAAGGAAGCATTTCGATTCATTTAACAACACGGACAGAAGAACTCAAGAACACAGATAAAAAACACCCTCAAAGAAAAGAAAGAAGTTCATGTGCTGAACAACATTCAAAATAGCATTTCCTATACAGACCAATTTCTCAATCCAAAGTTTGTAATTAGTTAGTTTTTGGGATTCCCGAAAGGGAAATCCTTTGTTTTCTTCTAATCTCTGTGGAATAATCCCCACTTTTGTATAGCAAGTTTGTTTTTGTATATTCTATGTTCTATATCTATGATTGCTTTACAATTGTCAAAAGAGAATAATAGTATGTTGGCTATTTGTCTCATAATTATTCCAAATTGCGCAAAAAGTCAAAAGTAAACAGTGTCTAAATAGTAAAAAGTGCACAGTAAACGACGTCTGGCTACAGTATCCGGCTAATTTTTCAAAAGTTGCACAGTAATTTTACTGTAGATGAATAGTATTCTGTCGGCTGCATTTAAAGTACGTTGCTGACGTCATGATGGTGTCATTGCTGATGTTTGTCTGATCTCATGTTGATGTAATTGCTTACGTAATTCTATCATGTCACGGTTGATGTTGGGGGCTGTCGTCACTGCTTGCGTCTGTTTGATACCATCTATTTTGTCTTTTAGTCTATCGTGTGCAGATTGTGTCTCATAACAGAGTCTTCTGAATATTGTCCTGGTGATCCTTCATCTGGTTGAGGCGTATTTATAACACTATCATCGTCTGATGTGTTCATGGCAACTTCATTGGAAGTAGTTTTTTCTTGATCGATTGGAATGTCTTTTGTCTTTTTTGAATTTATTGGTAGAGTTTTTACAAGTTGTTGGAACGCTTTTTGGACCTGTTCTTGGATAAGAGTCGTGAAATCTGGTAAGATGGGTTTTTCTTGCAACTGTTTTAATTGGGCTAATAGTTCTTTAGGGGATAATTCATCTGCATAAGGATCCTGACTATCCTGTAACTGGGTCTCTTCGGTTGGTCTTTTACCTGCAGCTTTGGACATGGGCTTTTCGGGTGTTATGGGCTGTTTAGCAGGTTGTTGGGCTTGTTCATTTATCTGAATCCCTTTTAAAGGTAAATTGGTATTATCTGGAATAAAGTGGGTTGGTGTATATTTTACATAGTAGTCAAATTTACCACTGGGTTGGCCCAAAGTATACCAACGTTCTGGATTTTTTGTCTATTGGGCCTGTCTTGTAAGGAAATCACCAATTCCCTGAGTCTGATGAGTTTTTGGCAAACTCAAAGCCATCTCTGGATTTGATTGAGTCTTTACCAACTACCAGTTGTGCTAGACTAGCTATTGAAGTTTTGGAATCACCAATTCCCTTTGTAGCATTCAGTGGGGAATGTCCACCCTTCTCCATATTAGATTGGGCTGGAGGTTTACCCATGGTCTGAGAGAGTCTGATTTCAAAGATCTGTTTTTCTAACTGTGCGACCTGTTTTCTTAGAGAATAATGGGTTTTTTCTAATTGTGCATTTTCAAATTGGAGTCAATGATTGTCTTCTGTTAATATTTTGAAAGTATTTTGAGTGTTTTCACAGTGATCAGAAAAAACGAATCTGTTTGTATCTCGGGCTACTGAAAAAGATAAGGGTTCTTCAGCATAGTCTCTCAATGAAGGGGAAATGTAAAAGTTTGTGTCGAGATTGAGTCTGGCAATAGAAAGAACTTCTTGGTAATCATTGAATCCTTTATACATGGGGTCATTGGTGTCTCGGATAGCGTCTGCTACTTCTAGCCATGTATAGACTTGTCAATTCGAGCGGCTCGGCTCGGCTCGCCAGCTTGTGTTCGGGCTCGGTTCGGGTTCGTTTACTGTACGAGCCGAGCTCGGCTCGCCGATGAGGTGCTCGCCGAGTCGCTCGTCAAGCGAGCCGCTCGGCTCGCTTGGCGAGCTCGAGCCGAACGGCTCGGCTTGGCTCATTTTTTTCTCTCCTCTTTAAAAGAGGGTTTAGGGTTTGGGTTTAAACCCTAAACCTTAGGGTTTAAACCCTAAACCCCTCGATTTTTAAATGTATCATGTATGAGGTTTTTAAGTGTTTAGGGATAAATAAGTAAATACATATTCGGCGACACTTGGCTTGATTTTTTTTCCTAAATTCTACTTTGGGGTTTTTAAAGTTTAAACATATTCGGTAATTCGACTATCGAATATTTAAATTCGTATGCAAATAAATTAATAAATGAAAATATGAAATGATTGAATGAATCAAAACGTCCAAAAGGTATATAAAAAAAATAACAAATACTTTAAATTTTATTTGAAAAATTCTTATTATATAAAAGATACAATAATACATTGTATAAAAACCCTCCTCTTTTATCCGGGTTTGGGACCGGCTATCAATTAGATAGGCGGAGTTAAAATTATTCACGACTTATATAGTACGTGAATAATTTTTATAATAAAAAAGAATTAAAAAATGCATAAAAAATTAAAATTGAATTGAAATTAAAATAATCTTACATATCTATGTGAAGCTCAAAGTGCTCATTTCATCGGCTACCCTTTGCTCCCATTCATTTTGTATTCGAATGGCCGCATCTTTCCAATCCTTGACACACATCAATGACTCAAATATATCCGCATTCAATTTACATCGCTCGTCGCTCATAACTCGACCACGACACTAAATGCCGACTCAGATGCAACCTAGAAGCGGGAAGAGTTAAAACGTCACGTGCCACTTTTGATAAGACGGGATATTGTGACTCGTTTTGTCTCCACCATTGGAGCAAATCGAAATTTGTCAGATTGGATTTAGTACAAAGTGAAATAAAATCAAAAGAAAAATAACGATTTAACTCAATATGAGTAGAAGAATCTTGATTTAATAGAGTACTCCCTGAACTACTAGCTTCCCATGTGTTTTCATCACTTTGTAACAAAATGGCTCAAGAAGAACCCATTGAGTACTCGGCCACCTCCTCCGCCATCATACGGTGACCACTTGTACCGGATGGAATCATGTTTGCATAGTGATTATAAAGAAGAATTATAAAAGATTTCAAATCATAAGCAATAACAATATTTATATCCATTTCCATGTTTGTTATAATTGATTTCAACAACTTATAAACTCCTTTTAAATTAATTCTCGGATCCACCATCGCACCAAGGGCGTACAATAGTTGGATCTTATCATAATATTTTTGAAATTTTTCCACCATAGAAGGAATAAAATTTCCAAAAATATGGTGAGTTTTATATTTTCGCAAACATAAAGTAATTTCGTTAAGAGTAAACAAAACAACTGAAGATGTGGGTGAGTATACGGCCGAGCATTTCACCGTCGCCTCATAAAAAACCTGCAACAACTTCATGCACTCTTTAGAAATTTCCCAATCAGTAATAGTTAAATCATCTCCTTCAAGTCCAGTGGCACGATTATTCCAAAATTCTGTTATAACATGTTCATAACCAACACATGAACGAATCATTAAATAAGTAGAATTCCATCTAACAGGCATATCCGCACCGAAAGTCTTTGGGGCTAAATTCATTTCAATACGTAAATTTTTAAAATCTTGTTTTCTACGAGTCCCTGAAGAAATGTGGAGTATAGCAATACGGCTTTTATCTATCATAGGACGGATACCATCCAAAGCACATTTAACAATTAAGTTAATAATATGACAAACACAACGTACATGAAACAATTCTTCATCAAAATCAGGATTAATGTAAGGCTTCAACTTCCTAATAACACCATCATTAACTTTGGCATTATCTAAAGTGAAACTCCTAACCTTATCAACTATGCCATATTTCATTAGTATATCATATATGATACGGGTTATATTACTTGCATTATGAGGATGCTCAATAATTTTAAAAGCAATAATTTTTTTATGCGACATCCAATTTTCATCAATGTAATGTGCAGTAGCAGATAAGTATCCTCTATTATTGCCACCGCTCCACAAATTATGAGTAAAACTAATAACACCGTTAAATTGACGCATACCTTGTGTTAATTGATCTTTAAGGTTTTCATATTTAGCAATAACATACGCACGTGCAGTATTTCGAGTTACGTTTTGGTACCTTGGTTGAAGACATTCTTGTATGAATTTTGTGAGATGTGGATTTTCAACAAAATTTAGTGTGGTAGCTCGGCGGCAGCAAGTAGGGCGGCCATTCCTTTACGTGTTCTATCCGGATCATAACTCCAAAAATTTAAACCGGATGAACTCTCTCCTTCACCACCGGCTCTAAATTGTAGTTGTGTTTGCTGTGAATCACTTCCAGCTTGAGCAAGACACTTACGAGCATGTCGAGAATATTGAGTAGTAGCACCACCTACAGTAAATCCAAATTTTTACCACAATATTTACATACGACAAATGTAACGGATTCTCCATTTTCGTTTCTTTTTTGATCTGGTGAAATGATTACAACAATCGGACGTGGTGGCTCTTAAATCGAGAACCTCTTTCCGTAAGGCGAAGTTGTATTTTGATCATCGATTGGATTATTTGAATCAACACGAATTGGCTCGGATTGTTGGAATTGACTGTATGAATCCATCTCGTAGAAATGTAGAATAGAAATATAGGCTATTTGGATAGATAAATGTGATAAGTAATAAGTGATAATTGATAAAATGAAAGAATATAAATATATAAAAGATATTGAAATTGTTTGATTTATATAAGAGTGGAATTTCGTAGCAACTAGTAAGAAATATATAGAGACTTAGAGAGCAATTGAGCAAATTATAGAGAATTTTGTAGCAAAAATTTATAGAGAGAATGAGAGAATAGAGATAGAATTTGTTGTGAAAATCTAATTCCAAACACCCCTATTTATACACATTTACGATGGCATTTCGATAATTATCTGAAAAAATTTTAAATTTTGAATTCAAAATTCAAAATTTGAATTTTAAATTTAATTTTTCTACAGAAAACGTCTGGCAGTCTTTGCAAAGGCGCACCGCCGCTTTAATTGTCGCCAAAAGGCAATAAAAGTTCCATGGTCGCTTTTTGGCAGCTTTATTGACCGAGCAGGCGAGCTCGGCTCGTCTGCTTGGTCATCGAGCCGCTCGAGCGGGCCGCTTGACGAGCCGGCTCGCCAAGCGGCTCGCTACAGGAACCGAGCCGCTCGGCTCGGCTCGGTTCCTGTCAGAGCCTCTCGTGCTCGCGAGCCAAATTGCCATGCCTAGGTAAGAATAAAGACAAAATTATTGACGAGGTTAGCAATAACATTTTTCCTTCTACTCCTAAAGGTAAGACTCTTAAAAAGACTAGACTTTCCACCTTATGGCATAATTCTCATGATATTACTTTATTTCCTGATAATATATTTATTATAAGGCAATTATTAGACAGAAAATATTTTTTAGAAAATGCTGTTGTTACGATTAAGACCCAAATTCAGGATCTCTTAACAAGAGAAGAAAATATTTTACAAGAAGAACAGGCTCTGTCAGAACAGAAATTTGATATAGATACTAGACTTCAATTAGAATTTTATGAGCCAAGATTAAAATTGGAAAATGAGGCGAGACAATATAGAAAGATGATTAAGCATATATCTCTTTGTCTAAAACAGAATTGTATTAGTAATGACGAATTAACTGTAATCCGTAATTCTTATATCCAATTTTTCTAATCAAGATTAAATATGAGGCCTCCTACTACGGCTATTCCTACGAGCAACATTTTTGCTTCGAATTCACTGCAAGTCGGCCCCTCAAGACAGCAAGAACGTATGAGATTTGGATCAGTAGAACTCCTGGTATTGCCTTCCACCAATAAAAAGGTATTTAGACCAAATGTCGGCATATCACTCAGTAAGATCGAAAAATGCTTATTAGACAATTTATGGATCGTTTACAATGAGGATCCTATAAACCAAAGATACTTTCTTGCATGCCTGAACGCTTTATCAGAACATTTCAGTCAAGACAAGAAAATGTTTAAATTCTATGTTGTTCTCAGAGCTAGAAAGACAGTATTTTTTCATACATGGCTAGGCATGGCAATTTGGCTCGCGAGCCGGCTCGGGCTCGCCTTACCAACGAGCACGAACGACGGCTTTGATAGGAACCGAGCCGAGCCGAGCGGCTCGGTTCCTATAGCGAACCGCTTGGCGAGCCGGCTCGCCAAGCGGGCCGCGCGAGCGACTCGCGAGCCTGGCTCACTCGAGCGGCTCGTGAGCGGCTCGATGACCGAGCAAGCGAGCCGAGCTACTTTGCTTTCGGTCAATAAAGTCGCCAAAGCGACTTTTTAGCTACCTTTGGCGACAATTAACATGATTCTGTAAAAAAATGAATTTAAAATTCAAATTTTGAATTTTGAATTCAAAATTTAAATTTTTTCAGATAATTACCGAAATGCCATCGCAAATGTGTATAAATAGGGGTGTTTGGAATGAGATTTTCACAACAAATTCTATCTCGATTCTCCCATTCTCTCTATAAGCTTTTGCTACAAAATTCTCTATAGTTTGCTCAATTGCTCTCTAAGTCTCTATATATTTCTTACTAGTTGCTACGAAATTCCACTCTTATATAAATCAAACAATTTCAATATCTTTTATATATTTGTGTTCTTTCATTTTATCAATTATCACTTATTACTTATCACATTTATCTATCCAAATAGCCTATATTTCTATTTCACATTTCTACAAGATGGATTCATATAGTCAATCCCAACAATCCGAGCCAATTCGTGTTGATTCAAATAATCCAATCGATGATCAAAATACAACTTCTGCCCCACGGGAAAGAGGTTCTCGACGAAGAGCCACCACGTCCGATTGTTGGAATCATTTCACCAGATCAGTCGAAAGAAATGAAAATGGAGAATCCGTTACATTTGTCGTATGTAAATATTGTGGTAAAAAATTTGGATTTACGGTAGGTGGTGCTACTACTCAATATTCTCGACATGCTCGTAAGTGTCTTGCTGAAGCTGGAAGTGATTCACAGCAAACAAAACTACAATTTAGAGCCGGTGGTGAAGGAGAGACTTCATCCGATTTAAATTTTTGGAGTTATGATCCGGATAGAACACGTAAAGGAATGGCCGCCCTACTTGCCGCCGCCGAGCTACCACTAAATTTTGTTGAAAATCCACATCTCACAAAATTCATACAAGAATGTCTTCAACCAAGGTACCAAAACGTAACTCGAAATACTGCACGTGCTGATGTTATTGCTAAATATGAAAACCTTAAAGATCAATTAATACAAGGTATGCGTCAATTTAACGGTGTTATTAGTTTTACTCATGATTTGTGGAGCGGTGGCAATAATAGAGGATACTTATCTGCTACCGCACATTACATTGATGAAAATTGGATGTTGCATAAAAAAATTATTGCTTTTAAAATTATTAAGCATCCTCATAATACAAGTAATATAGCTCGTATCATATATGATATACTAATGGAATATTGCATACTTGATAAGGTTAGGAGTTTCACTTTAGATAATGCCAAAGTTAATGATGGTGTTATTAGGAAGTTGAAGCCTTACATTAATCCTGATTTTGATGGAGAATTGTTTCATGTACGTTGTGTTTGTCATATTATTAACTTAATTGTTAAATGTGCTTTGGATGGTATCTGTCCTATGATAGATAAAAGCCGTATTGCTATACTCCACATTTCTTCAGGGACTCGTAGAAAACAAGATTTTGAAAATTTACGTATTGAAATGAATTTAGCCCCAAAGACTTTCGGTGCGGATATGCCTGTTAGATGGAATTCTACTTATTTAATGAATCGTTCATGTGTTGGTTATGAACATGTTATAATAGAATTTTGGAATAATCGTGCCACTAGACTTGAAGGAGATGATTTAACTATTACTGATTGGGAAATTTCTAAAGAGTGCACGAAGTTTTTACAAGTTTTTATGAGGCGACGGTGAAATGCTCGGCCGTATACTCACCCACATCTTCAGTTGTTTTGTTTGCTCTTAACGAAATTACTTTATGTTTGCGAAAATATAAAACTCACCATATTTTTGGAAATTTTATTTTCTCTATGGTGGAAAAATTTCAAAAATATTATGATAAGATCCCACTATTGTACGCCATTGGTGCGATGGTGGATCCGAGAATTAATTTAGAAGGAGTTTATAAGTTGTTGAAATCAATTACAACAAACATGGAAATGGATATAAATATTGTTATTACTTATGATTTGAAATCTTTTAGAATTCTTCTTTATAATCACTATGCAAACATGATTCCATCCGGTACAAGTGGTCACCGTATGATGGCGGAGGAGGTGGCCGAGTACTCAATGAGTTCTTCTTGGGCCATTTTGTTACAAAGTGATGAAAACACATGGGAAGCTAGTAGTTCAGGGAGTACTCTATCAAATCAAGATTCTTCTACTCCTATTGAGTTAAATCGTTATTTTGCTTTTGATTTTCTTTCACTTTGTACTAAATCCGATCTGACAAATTTCGATTTGCTCCAATGGTGGAGATAAAACGAGTCATAATATCCCGTCTTATCAAAAGTGGCACGTGAGGTTTTAACTCCGCCCGCTTCTACGGTTGCATCTGAGTCGGCATTTAGTGTCGGTGGTCGAGTTATGAGCGACGAGCGATGTAAATTGAATGCGGATATATTTGAGTCATTGATGTGTGTCAAGGATTGGGAAGATGCGGCCATTCGAATACAAAATGAATGGGAGCAAAGGGTAGCCGATGAAATGAGCACTTTGAGCTTCACATAGATATGTAAGATTATTTTAATTTAAATTCAATTTTAATTTTTTATGCATTTTTTAATTCTTTTTTATTATAAAAATTATTCACGTACTATATAAGTCGTGAATAATTTTAACTCCGCATATCTAATTGATAGTCGGTCCCAAGCCTGGATAAAAGAGGAGGGTTTTTGTACAATGTATTATTGTATCTTTTATATAATAAGAATTTTTCGAATAAAATTTAAAATATTTTTTATTTTTTTTATATACCTTTTGGACGTTTTGATTCATTCAATCATTTCATGTTTTCATTTATTAATTTATTTGCATACGAATTCAAATATTCGATAGTCGAATTACCGAATATGTTTAAACTTTAAAAACCCCAAAGTAGAATTTAGGAAAAAAAAATCAAGCCAAGTGTCGCCGAATATATATTTACTTATTTATCCCTAAACACTTAAAAACCCTCATACATGATACATTAAAAAAAAAGGGGTTTAGGGTTTAAACCCAAACCCTAAACCCTCTTTTAAAGAGGAGAGAAAAAAAAAAAAAGCCAAGCCGAGCCGCTCGGCTCGAGCTCGTGAGCTCGAGCAAGCGAGCCGAGCCCCTCGGCTCAAGCTCACGAGCTCGCCAAGCAAGCCGAGCGGCTCGGCTCGAGCTCGGCGAGCTCACGAGCTCGAGCCGAGTACGAGCACCGCATCGCATCGGCGAGCCGAGCTCGGCTCCGCTCGTATAGTAAACGAGCCCGAGCCGAGTTGAGCCGCTCGAATTGACAAGTCTATTCTTATCGGAGGAGGTTGAGGCTTCCTCCATAGTTATCTGAAAATATCCATATATAATCATTTAAGCTTAACTCATCTTTCTCGAGAGCGTCTGTAATCATATTGATCTTTTTATTGAAAAAGTCTAGTTCACGAGTATAATCGTGTATTGCTTTCTTGAGTTCTGGTGCGCTGTCATGTCTATACAGTAGGTCTAGTTCTACCAGTCTGTAGAAATGTCTTAAGGTAGTCTGTCTTTTGACCATCTGGTTTTGAAATTTAAATTTGGTCTTTTCTAGACTAGATCTGAGTCTTTGTGGCAAACCTTTGTCTTCAATACTACTTGAAGTAGTATCACAAGTCTTTTGGTCTTTTGAAGAGATTTCTGAATCTTCTTCAGGAGTCTTTCTCTTGCTAGTAATATCTGAGTTAAGGAAGAATAGTTCTAACTCTTGGAGTAACAAAGATATTTTTTAATTCTGTAGTAGTAATCTTGTTTCTTTGTAAAACTTTATTAATCAGATCAATAAGCTCTACATTCTTATTATAGAATTTTATATTTTGTCTCAATTGTTCTTTGGTCTAAATAACATAAAAATCGTTTTCAGTTCTTCTGTACAAAGTCTTGTTCCAGTCTATATAAGGCTCATTAGATTTAAGTAAAAGCGTTCTTTTTTCACTTAAATCCATGAGAAGATTAAAGTTTATAGGAATGATCTTATCTAGGTCTTCGATTTCTGGGCTTTCATCTACTTGCCAAATAGTCTTTATGTTTCTTCTGGCTATTACTTGAGCTAGGCTGGTCTGTCATGGTAACGGTTGATGAAGAAGCTTTCTTAAGACGTCTGCTGCTGTGTTGTCTTTACCTTGAATATGTTCTATCTGAATAGTGATTCCTATATTGATAAATCTGTCTTGAAATGTTAACCATCTGCGTCTACTTGATCTTTTACCTTCTGATTTTATCTTCTCATAAAATTTTACTATAGCTTCGCAGTCTGTTCTTAAGGTGATTTCTTTCTTAGAAATAATAAATAATTCAAAAGAGTCTACTTGATCAAAAACCTTCTGATTTTATCTGCGTCTACTTGATCTTTTACCTTCTGATTTTATCTTCTCATAAAATTTTACTATAGCTTTGCAGTATGTTCTTAAGGTGATTTCTTTCTTAGAAATAATAAATAATTCAAAAGAGTCTAAAGCATAGCTGATTGCTAGCAATTCTACATCTATTGCACTTTTTATTCCTTTTTCTTTAAAGGTTTCGCTATTGTATCGACATATTCTTTCTGTAGATTTTTCTGCATATTTATATGTATGTATATATATATATATATCCTTTGGTTCAGTCGAATGAAAGATTGCAACGAGGGTTTATTCTGTTTTGTCGTATGCAAAGAGAAACTGGGGTTTTCTACAAAATCCCTATAGGTTCTCAACAGGCTGAAATATCTAATCGATTTCTCTGTTTTTGTCTTTTTGGTTGTGTTAATCTGTCTGATTTTTTTTTGTTTTGAGAATTGAATTGCTTCTCGGTTGATTTTTCCTAAGTTGGTACAAAATTTTTAACTTTATGATCTATATCTCAATATTGAGATATAAATATATCACATCTAGAAAATACTAAAAATATAACTAACTAATAAAAGGTTTTGGATACTCCCCTTATAGAGTTAACCTTTTAAGGTGGAATCTCAAACCTTAACATGGTATCAGAGTCAAAATTATTACAAACGAATCAACACGCTCCTAGCCACCATTTTACAGAGTCATACATCTAGATATGCCCCCACAAGATATCCCACCATCTTGTGAGGGCATATCGAGATATAGATATCCCACATCTAGAAAATATTAAAAATATAACCAACTAAAAATATCCAAAATATAACCAACTATAGATATCCCACATCTAGAAAATATTAAAAATATAACCAACTAATCTCTTTTGGTCAAATTAGCCTTAACATTCAAATTAATCACATTCATACATTTCGTAGGATCTATATGTACTATATAAATATCCATTATTCAATTTTATCCATTCGCTTTTATCTTTTACATAAAAATCTATAAAATCTCATAACAAATTCAATCCTATCGCCCCCTTACACACATTCCTGGATATCTCCACACCTTTCCGCTCCATAAACAATTTTTAATAAGGGTTTGTTTTATATACAATATGTTTTATTTACTGAAATGATATATTAGATGTATCGCTGAAAATTGGGAAAATATATTAAAATATATAAAATAATTATATAAGTGATGGAAAATAATAATTAAAAAAAGTAGTGAAATTCATGTACAGCGGGCCGGAATCCAGTTTCGGACTTTTCAGACAAATCTCAAGCTGTTCAAATAGCTATCAAGCTCATCATATTTCTCACTCACCTTCATCCTCAAATCACCAATGGCGAATATTCTTCAACAATGCAAACTCCAACCAGCACCAGAGAAACTCACTGAATTCAACTTCCCACTTGTACACTTCGATCTGACTTGGTTGAATTTTCATCCAGTTCATAGTCTACTCTTCTTCGATTTCCCCTGTTCCAGGCCCTATTTCGCAGACACCATTGTTCCCAAGCTAAAGGAATCATTGTCCATCACTCTCAAACACTTTCTTCCATTAGCAGGTAACATAGTTCACCCGATCGACTCCGGTAAGCCTAATTTTCGTTACGTGTTAGGTGACTGTGTTTCTCTGACGATTGCTGAGTGCGATGGAGATTTCGATAGAATCACTGGTGATCATCCTCGTGTTGCGGATGATTTCTATGCTTGTGTACCTCAGTTGCCACCAACTGTGTCGACAGATTCGGTTGCATTTCCAGTTTTAGCCCTGCAAGTGAAGCTATTTCCCCGTAATGGAATATGCCTTGGGTTCACCAACCGCCACGCCATAGGCGATGCGAGTACAATCGTTCGATTTGTGAAAGCATGGATGGAGATGCAAAATTGATTGAGGATAACTTTTTGCCGTTTTATGATAGAAGCACAGCCGAAGATCCAGAAGGATTAGATTCGATATACTGGAATCTGCTGATGATATCAAGGCCCACCACTGAATCTCCACCGTTAAAGTTTCCTCTGAACAAGGTAAGGTTGAAGAATTTTGTATTAGCAAAAATGCCGAAATGGAGCATTGGACTAGTTTCACTGTAGTTCGTGGACTCGTTTGGGCATGCCTAGCCAGATCCACGGCGGAGGTAGTGGCAGAGGATGAGCCAGAGTATTTTGGCGTTGCTGCAGATTGCAGAAGTCGTTTGAATCCAAGCTTGCCTGCTAATTACTTCGGCAACTGCTTAGCATTCGTAAAGGCAGTAAAAGCAGAGTCCACGCATGGGGAACTGAAGGGAGGTGATGGATTTCTAACTGTGGCAATCATGATTGGAGAGGCAATTAGGAAAACTGTGTATAACAAGAAGGGGACATTGGATGGAGCAGAGAATTGGACTCTGGAATTTGGGAAATTGACGGGACAGAGATTGTTTGGAGTTGCTGGATCGCCGAGATTCGATCTTTACGATACAGATTACGGTTGGGGTCGACCGAAGAAGTTCGAATCGGTTTTGATTGATGGAGTTGGGGCAAGTTTTGGCAGAGTGACCATGATCACAGATGATGTGTTTGTTATTTTTCTCATTGGTTTATACTATCAAAATGTGCTGAATAGTTTGGCACGACACTTTGCGACATGCTATTTTTATTTCTAGAAGTTTATATGGGTGGTAAGAATGATTATAAAATCTATTGTATTTTGGTTCTTGTAAATGTGAACCAGAATTTAAGCCAGACCGGCGTTAGAATTTTGCTGTAGTTCCAATATTTGATGTGGTGGTATCTCCTGCCGCTACGTGCCTATTCAACCCCATTTATCAGTTCCCTACTAAGGCGCCAGTGTCAGTATTGGAACTTCATTATAGTTCCAATATTGGGATTAGAAAAAGACTGATTTGAACTTTGACTCAACCTTTCCACAAATATAGGCATGATCTATCCACATGTTGCGACTTCGTTATTAATTTTGTTGTTAACTACGGTTTTTTTTTTTTTTTTTGGTAGATGGGGAATCACTGTTGATCCTCCTAGGATGTATGAGTGGAAAAAAATTGCGTATATTTTTTTAGTTTTTTAATTTAAGAAGGTAATTTGATAAATTGACATCTATTTGAATATTTTGTCAGCAATAAAATTTAAGTTTTTATTTTGCAATTTTAAACTCCAATATAAAATTTACAATCACGTTGTTAGATTCATCAAATTTCAACACAAGTGTTGTTCTCAAATTACTCTATCTATCGATGTCTTCAACATTTTCACCATGTGGCCACCAATATTGGATTCCATTTGCAAATCGCTGGAGTCTAGAACTCCAGATGCATCAATGGTTATGCAGCCTTGCCTATGCACTCACAAGTAGATGTGTTGTTATTTGTTAAAGAGCTACAACTGGTAATGCTTAATTAGACGTTATGCATTTTGAAGATTTAATTATGTGCACGAATTGGTTATGTAATTTCATAATATTTCTTAAGCAGTTGGCCTAGAAAAAATCATCACAATTTCCTGAATTTAAACCTTTCTTTTTTTTTTTTGCACTTATGCATATAAATATATAATCATTTAAAGGTGGAAAATATTAGTGATACAACGATAATACATAATAAAATATACAATGCATATGTCACTTTTTTGATAATTATTTATTGATTTAAAAATAACAATAAATTTTTAAAAACTGAGTATTCTACCAAATATATATATTGTACACTTCATTATACTTTTAGTTAGATCTTTTAAAAATTAATGAAGATTTTGACAACAATTTTTTTTTTTTTTTGAATAGAAGATTTTGACAACACACATAAAGACACAAACTTTTTTTTTTTTAATAGAAAACACAAACTATTATTAACAGATAAAAAATTAGTCACTAGTATACAAAACATGGGATCAAAAGGTGGGATTAATACATTCACTTATGAATGAAATGTAATATTTGATTATCAAAAAAATAAAAATAAAAATAAAAAGAACAAAGCCCTGGCCTTTATAATTTTTTGTCCTGGTCTTTTTAATTTTTTTTCAATATACAGTTCATAATGTATCAATAAAATAGCTATATAACTTATATTACGTTGTGTAAAGATTAAATTATAAATATTGGACTTATGGTTATATTCAAAATTATATATGAGCAAAAAATAATGTTATTGAAATCGTGTTATATGTATGGTTAAGCATACAGTTTTAAGTACATTCTAAGACATTATTATTATTACTAGCCACGATAAACGTGTGTTGGATGTTTTGGAACTTTTTTACAAAATTAACAAAATATAAATAGGGTATAAAGTGCTGATAAAAAGTAGTATAAAAGAAAGTCGAATATCTCAATAGAACAAATTTATTTACCATAGAAATTTAATTAAGTTCAATAAATTTATTATAAATTGAAATTGCCGCGGAAAGCGGTGCAACAACGAATAAAATAGCAAGATTGAAAATGAAAAGAGAATATCAGAGATTACCAAATATTTTTGTCTTTTACTATAGTCCATTGTTCCAAAAAAATAAACTTAGTTTGACTTCCACATAACATAAGAAATTGTAATTAATATTATTGGGAAAAAAAAACTTTGGTTGTATTTTTTCAAATATATCCTTTCATTAAATAATACTAATACATTTTTATTAATAATAATGTATATTAAACAAATAAAATGTACACAAATGACTCTCATGTCTTGTGGCTTTTGATAGATTATATATAGATGTACATGTACTATTACATGAATAAAGTTTAATAACTTTTAAGAAATTCAACAACCATTTAAATTAATTATAATATGCCCAATCCATAATTATAAGAGTTCATGTACATTTTACATTGAATTTTGATTCCGATTTTCATTAATAATCGAATTTTAAGTATATAAAGTAACCATTTTTTTATAAAGATATTGCATGTCGAATTTGATAATTATTATGGTTATTAATGATAGGTTCAGGGTTTTTTTTAATTGTCATTTTTAAATATTGAATTCACACTGCGCACTATACAAGATTGTAATTAATCATTTAAAATTAGCTTTTGTCATGTATTCTAATACATGAAAATTTTGCTTAAGTGATATCTTAACTACGTCATACAATTTTACAAAATACAGTATAAAAAATGTCACAAATCATTCAAAATTGTATTTGTAATGCAAATACTTATTTTTGTGATATATTATATGCTAAAAATCTTGACAAAGTCCATTGAGTTAGACCAAATAAATTTAAAATAAGAAATGCTAGCAAAATTTCAAATCATTTAATTAATTTCACCAATTCTTAAGCAAATCTCAAAAGAACAAAAAGAAGGAAAGAGGAGAATACAATTGCACATATACTAATGCCGCAACACCTACTTACTAAATTAAATAGTAAAGGATACTGTTATAAAAGTATAGAAATAATAGAGAGAGTTTAGAGAGAATGAATTCTAAGGAATTCACAGGAATAAATTTCATTAATAACTGAAGCCCTATTTATAGGGAAACTTCGAATGGCACAATCGTAATTACATAATTTCATCAGGGACATAATAGTCATTCACATCATTAAAATATATATAAATTATTTCCTCGATTCCCTCAGTGCGTTTATATTCATAACACTCCCCTTGAATGACTATTTGTTTGTCTTCTAGACTTGTTTGGAGAAAAAACCCAATGAAACTTCCAAACCGATTGTAGGAAAGTTTAGAATGGTCATATCTTTGTTTAAATCAAATATTTCTCCCCACGATGTCGATCACCAATATAGGAGTACGTCTTTGCCTCGTTAAAACATTGTCAAGAAAACCCGGTGGGAAAAAACTTGATCGAAGGAAAAAGTACTGATTACTCCATCCGATTTCATATCTTGAGGACCGATATCCTTACTTACGGTAAAGGATTTCAATATCATCATTGTTTGGATCTAAAGCATTGTCTCTATTATAACTTGATCCAATATATACACGTTGATTTCTCTTGTCGTCCTCAATATACCATGAATATGCCTCGTTAAAACCTTATTAGGAAAAACCCATGGGAAAAGTCCTAATGAAGGAAAAGAGTACATTATTCATGTGAATACGCCTTTAATGTTGCCTCATTAAAAACCTTGCTAGGAAAACCCAATGGGATAAAACCTCACTAAGGGAAAAAGAGTGCAACGCGTATTTTATACAAGTATGCTGCAAGCATTTCAAAATCTTTCATAGATTTGTATGAGTATCATATACATTGGTTCATACTCTTCATTCATCTCCACGTGAATGAAATTTTAGATGTTATACAATATCATGTTATATTCAGTGCATATATGCAATCATGACTTGATCTCATTTTCTCACTATATTGAGATAAATACCTAAATCTCTTCTGGAGATTTCATAGTAGTTGAGATTGGGCTGCCTCATTAAAAACCTTATTTGAGAAAAACCCTGTTTTGGGACAAAAACATCAATCAAGGAAAAGAGTACAGCATATGAATTTCTCAACAATATCAATGTAGATATTTTGAGCCGTTGCATGCACTGATACAATAATACATTTGAAACCTCTTCAAGAGTTTCATTCTCATTTCTCATTAAACCCGTGCATGAACACTTTAATCATAAGGGCATATATTTCAGCATCGGCATTTTCGATGGATTTTAATATTCTCACTATTATTGATAGTATGTAGCGCTATCTTTTCATAGTGTGTCGACACTTTCAATTTTATTTCTTTCCCCATATCGACATAACTTATCGAGATATCTCATTTATCAATCCTCTTGTAGGATTACACAATATAGTTATGTCTATATACTCTTCAAGAGTATATGCCTCCGTTATTAAGACCATCTTTAATAATTTGCTTCGATATATATGATTGGGGAAATGTCATAATATCAACGCTTCTGGCGTGCTAACTTATCAAAGCATCTTAACTGATATATGTGATTATTCATAGCATCTTTTATACATCTTTGAACTTCAAGTTCATATTTTAATTGTGAGGATATAGTATGATGCATTTCACATATCATTTTCAGCCTTTAATACTCCCCCTCATGCTAAGAAAATTTAGAACACTAAAACTTATATATTTTTATCCTTCAGCCTTAATATGAGAATTTATATAGTTTGCATTCTATTCTCGATATTGGCAATTTATTGGAGGACTTTAAATAATTTGCCACATAATATCCCACTTGTATGCGCATGCTCAATCCTTCAGGATTTATTCAAGTATTGGGATATACATTTACTAGCTTTATCATTAAATTGGAAATCATGCTCATACCATGAGCAAATATTTCAGAAATTTCAAATTACGAATCATATACACATGTGACTATCTAGTGGATCCATATCATAATATCTAGTAGTCCACATGGAGGATGAGTGGGCCCATATTTCTCATCATTTATATATTCCGTATATATTTGGGATTTATTCCCAATATTGGCTAAGTAATGATTTCATCATTTATCGAGAACAATCATTGAAGAATTCTTTAATTCTTCACTTGAAATATTGATTTCAATAATTATTTAAACCGGGATGGTCATCAGGATTACAACGAGTATTATTGAACTTTTAGTTCAAGAAATTCTTATATCGATTTCACTAGTATCGTGATAGTGCTCAACATGATTTATTACTTTCATCATATGTATAGCTCACCGACATATTCCATCATGTTTGGTAGCATTATTACACATCACTGTTCAAGCGTGGAATCTTAGCACATACGCTTCATGTTTCAATACTGTTCCAACGCGGAGTCTTACCTCATACGCGTTTATAAATTATCCGGGCACTTTACAGTATTCACCATTAATAATGGTCCATATATAATAATGGATAATTTGCTCTCAAATCTTGAAAATACTATCCATCACTACCGATCAAAATCCTAAAAAGGATTTATCGAAGTAGGCTTGAAAGGTTGAGGATGCTAATGAATAAGGGCATCCCAGGAGATGTTCGATGTTTAATTGAAGCAAAGGTTCGATTATCTGGTGAGGTTTCGATTCCTTCTAAATACATGCCTGGTATGGGTAAAAGTAGTTTTTCAAAGAAACGGAGAGCAAAAAGATTAGGAGGATGCTACAAGTGTGCTCGGTGGACATGTGACACTCGATGTAAATCATGGGATACTTGTCCAGAAACCGAGAAGATAAAATAGCATTCATTAAAGATGGATTGAGTAAGGAGCCTTTGGATGATATTCAACAGGCTCTTGAGACACATCCTAGTGGACACGTACAAGGTGAGCTAATGGCCTTATGGGCCAAATTCAAAGATCAACAAATGCGTTCTGAGTCTTGAAAAACTTACTTTAGAAGATCCTGTTTGTAAATTTAGTAGAAAATTTTAGTATAATGATTTTCCCATATTTATGTAAGAAAGCTTGGTGTAATAACAAAGATCAATATATTTCTTTTATTTGTAAATATCAAGTTTTCAATTTTAAGATATATATATGTATATATATATTATTTTTCAATCAATGACAGTATATGTCATTTCACTAAAATTTTTTTCTCGCTTTTTCTCTTTCATATTTGTCAAAAGTAAATAGTGCAATCAATTATTAGTTTGAAATTTTTCTTTAAATAGAGAGATTCATATATCTCTCATGTTCATACATTAAAAGTATAGTGCAAAAGAGAGATAGGAGTAGAGATGGATATGGAGATTTTAGAATCATCTCATACAAGTCGGCCTTTACCTCGCCTTGCATTAAAACCATATGTGTTCTTGGTGGCTCCAGACTAGTAGGTCATATCCAATATGTGGATATGGCCGACCAACTTGTAAGGGAGTTAGGAAAACAAAATATCAATATACTATATGGAGGGACTAATAACAAACTATTAAGGAGTCTTATGATGGCCGCACAATCATGGGGGATAAGAGTGTCAAGTGTAATACCTTTTCATCGAATTGGAGGCAGTAATCGAATTGGAGTTAGAAATGTCATTAGTCCAGCTGGATTGATGCTAGAAACACAATCCATCCACGACTGCCTGATGTACATGATGAGCAATAGTGATGCTTTTATTGTTCTTCCAGGCGGCTATAACACGCTGGAAGAAATATTCAATATAGCGTCATTTGCACAGTGGAACTTTCATAACAAACCCATAGGTTTGTTGAATATTAATTATTTCTTTGATGGTTTGCTAGCTTTTCTAGATCAGGGTGTAGAACATAAATTTATTTCTCGTTCAGCGAGAAATATACTTGTTTCCGCTAATACAGTTGCTGATCTACTCATCAAGATTCAATCATATGCTCAAAAATCATGGAAGCTCGAAACCCGTCAGTCACTGCAGACCATCGGTGTCAAGAGAAAAAGAGATCCTTTGGATCTTTCATTATGAACCCGAATGTTCGGGTGGGCAGAGTTACGGAGTATTTGTACTCTCGAGACGCATCCCTCATTTATGGGTTCAATATGTATTTTCTTTTCGCATATTTATTGCCATCTTTGATATTCTCAATATGTTCCACTTAATTTGCTTTGTACTTCTTACGGAGTAATAATAATAATATCATATTGGCTTTATTCAAATACAGAATCTAGTGATTATGCTTCTTCAAGAGCATTTTATTCTCATATTAATACAATCTCATATCATCGATGAGATTACTTCATATAATCTTTCCATGCGATATATTTTCTTTGATTTATCAACATGGGATCTATTGAGCATTTTACTTTCATCTATTTATCCAATGGTAACTTCAAAATTACCACTTACTCAATTTTCTCCATCAATATTCAATAGACGTGGAAAGTGAACATTTCTTTATTAAATGCTTCTTTAAGAGCATTTCTCATCATATCACAATATACTAATCTCATAATGAGATTTTTCACCACGATATATTTTCTTTCTCTTTTATCGCAATGGGATTCTTTGAGCAATTTCATTTCATCAATACATACAATCAGTAAATTCCTGGCATCACTTGCTCAAATCCCTTCTTTAATATCAATAGAATATTCATATTGAACATATATAAATCAGCTTATCCAATTGTGGGGTTTAATCCAACCACATTTGTAATAAGTATTCTAAACGTGTGGTATAACCCATCACATTGAAAATATGCATACCAATCGTGTGATATAACTCACCACATTGGAAATATATGCGAAATTTAAAGTGCGTAAATTTAAATTACAGAAATTAAATTTCCTCCAATAGGTGGTCGAACCTACCTTATGGGAATTATTGCAATAAATATAAATTTACGAATTTAAATTGCGTAGAATTAAAATGCATAATGATTAACTACTTCTTCAGGAGTAGGATCGCTTTAGTAGAAGGTATCACCCATCACTTAGCATATAAATTGCATAAATATATAAAACCTTCATTCTGATGGTTGAACCCATCATCAGTAGGAGGTATTGCGATATTTAAATTGCAGAAATAAAATGCGAGAATTAAATATTGAGCTCGCTTCTACGGGAGCAGTATTTGTTCTTCTAGAACAAATTCTCATTACTTCTACAAGAGCTCACTTATCCTTTTAGAATAAGTATATTATGTATTTAAACTCTTCGAGTTAAAATAATATTCCGATCTTTTAACTCAAATGGACTTCAGTCGTAATTAATGGATTTAGAATTTCTTGAGAATATTCTATCCATTTTTGTTTATTGTCGCCAACGTGAACGACCGAGGTCGAACGATCGTCTACGCCAATCACAGCTGTCGGCGATCTTGCTGGCGCGTGGCGCTACACATATTTCTTTATAAAATATTAATACATACTCACCGCCGCCAATCAAGCTATTAATACAGGTCGCTTTGGCAAGTGCGTGGCATTACACATATTTCTTTATAAAATTTTAATAGTATAAGGATTAATACGTAAATATTCACAAGTCCAAGGACCCTTTTGTAACTTTTTCAAAAGTTGGAGTCTTGATTTGTAAATTTTGAAAGTTTACCTTATCAATATTGGTGTCAAATCGGAGATCTCGTTAAATCGAGTATAATGGAGTCGAGAAAATTTGATTTTGATAATGTATGCTCCTTATATCTCGAGAAAACGAATGTTATAGTTTAATATATTATTATATTATAAAATAATAATATATATACCTTTCCGCCCTTTTCGATTTTCCTTCTGAATTCGTTCTGCATATTTCTGATTAGGAATTAAAGACATGAAGTAACACGATGTGATTTGTGAGTACTTTCGGTTTCAATTACAATTGAAGAGAAGATGCGTGTAGGAGAAGTTTATTAAAAAAACAATTCGTTATTTGAGAAATGTTTAATCCGGTTTACGATACTGCAGGATCATCGTTAGATGCAATCAGAAAGCATACTCCCTTCTTATTACTCAAGGCTAGAGACTCGTCTTGATAACGTGTTATAAAAGTATAGAAATAATAGAGAGAGTTTAGAGAATGAATTCTAGCGAATTCACAGGAATAAATTTCATTAATAATCAGCGCTATTTATAGGAAACTTGAATTCAAGACAATCGTAATTACATAATTTAAATCGCACATAATAGTCATTCACATCATTAAAATATATATAAATTATTTCCTCGATTCCCTCAGGTGCGTTTTATATTCATAACAGATACATCTTTTTATAAACATTCAATTTTTCCATTATTCAAGTTGAACATATTTACTATCCCGCCAAATTAAAATTCTTAATAAAGAATCTTTCGCGTGATGTTCACAACCAACTTGATTGCAGTATAGTAGCTCCAAAAGAAAAGGAAAAAAAAAAAAAAAAAAACCCTGATTGCAAAGCCATCATTGTCCAACATATCACACTACTACATATCAAGTGATTGTCCCTTTCTCTTACCTATCTATGTAATTGTTAATGATGGTGGAAATCACGAGTGTAATTTTGTTGACCCCCTTTAACGGGGGTTAAGATAACCCCCGTTAAAGGGGTTAAAATTTTCAAATAACAAAAAAAGATACTAATACAATTAATGAATCTAGTGGGCCCCTGTCTCTCTCCTCCATTCACTCATGCAAAGAAGACGCAAACTCTTCAGCTTCTCCACTCTGTCTCCTTTTCTCTCTTCACCGACTGCGCAACTTGGTCCGGCAATAGCTACTTTGTTGTTTGTCCGACTTTCCGTTTCCACGAGATCCCGAGTCCGACGATCTAAGCATCTTCTTTTTTTGAGTTTCTGGCAACTGGTGAGTGTAATTTTTATCTCTTTCTCATAATTTCTTTATTCTTTTATGGTACGGTGGTACCTGATTTCTCACAACAATTTATCTTTTTGAAACAAATAATCACTTTTAAAAAGGAAGAAATCTATATCCAACATCCAATTGCCAACTCCAAACATAAACCTGATGTTCGGTTCGAGAGTTGACAAGTTTGAAGTTTTTAATGTCCAACAAGTTTGATATTCTATTCTGGTTAATTTATTCTTTACTATTTTATTTTTCATTGCATTTTTATATCCTGGTATTGGATATAGCTAGATAATTATAGTTTAATGACGATTGATTGATAGAGAAGGAAGCTATATAAAATTCAATGCTTGCGGATTCCATTTACAGTGTGTTTTTTCTATTTACAAGGTGAAGGAACTAGATTCTAATATATCTTCTTCTAGGCTATAGCTATATACCTACATTTAGGAATTTATTTTTTATTTATAAAACACACATATTGGTTTAAATACTTTCATAATGTAGAAGCTTTGTTAACAAGTTATTTGGGCTTTGTCTCACACATGATAATTCCCTCATGATTTGTAAATTGCAATCATCCTTTCATGACAAATTGTGTTTTTATTCGTGCTTATTAGTTTGCATTTCTGCAATTTACAGGTTAATATGGATGGTCAAAAAGATCTAAATATGGATGTGAACGTCGATAGTTCTTGTGAAGAAATTAGTATTCAAGACTTAACTTTTAATGAAGATGATAAATCTTCAATAGCTGACGAAAGGGGTGAAGGTTCTAAAGATCATATTGAAGAGCCAAAAATTGGGATGACCTTTGATACAATAAAAGAAGCTTATGAATTCTATAATTCATATGCAAGGCGAGTTGGCTTTAGTATAAGAATACTAAGAACAAACAAGAACAGATCTGACAACAATATCATCCAGCGGCAAGCATTAGTATGCTCATGTGAGGGCACTTACCAAAAGATCAAGACGCCAGAAAGAAAAAGAGATACTCGACGGTTCGATTGTAAGGCAACATTTGTGGTTAAACGGGTTCCAGAAAATAAGTATAAGCTAATTGAGTTCAAGCCAGAGCATACTCATGAACTTGTCCCACTTGAGCAGTCACATTATTTGAGGTCACAAAGGAAGATTGAATTTTCACAAGCTGAAGTTATGAAGAAAATGCATTCATCCGGCATAAGACAAGGGCAAATTTTCTCTTACATGTGTGAAGAAGCTGGTGGAGCCCAAAATCTAAATTTCACCCGGTCCGATTGTAACAATTTAATACAAAAAACAAGAGCAATTTTTTTTAAGAAGGGCGATGCAGAATGTCTACTGGAATACTTCCAACAAAAGAAAGTGGAAAACAAACATTTCTTTTACTCTTTCCGAACCCACAAAGATGGTGAGATACGGGGTGTGTTTTTTTGTGATGCCAAATCACGACGAGATTATGGGTTATTTGGTGATGCAGTATGTTTTGATACAACATTTCGGACAAACAACTATGACATGGTATGTGCACCAATTGTTGGTGTTAACCATCATGGGCAAACAACACTTTTTGGATGTGGTTTATTGGACGGTGAAACAATTGATGCATTAAAGTGGATGTTTACCACTTTCTTTGAGGCTATGGGAGGAAAAAAGCCAAAAAGCATATTTACAGATCAGTCTGCAGCCATATCGAATGTTATTGATGCGTTATTTCCTGAATCTCATCATGGATTATGTTTGTGGCATTTATGTCAAAATGCCGCAAAGAACTTGAGTAGCAATGGATATAAATCATTTTCATCACACTTCAAAGCTTGTATTTACAATCCAGAAACAGTTGAAGAATTTGAACAAAGTTGGAACCAATTTCTTGAAGATAATGGCCTTAGAGATAACGAGTGGTTGCAAAGAACATATGAGTTGAGAAAGAAATGGGCTCAAGTGTACAGCCATGATCATTTTTGTGCTGGCATGACCACATCGCAGAGAAGTGAGAGTATCAATAAATTTTTGAAGGATTATTTTAACCATGGTAGGATTGTTCTTCGAGAGTTTGTACATTTGTATTCTAGGGCAATGGAAAATCGTCGTGAAAAGGAAAGAGAGGCTAATCATTTTACACAACAAACAACACCTAATTTGGTTTGCGAATGGTCTGTGGAGCGTGAAGCAGCAAAAAAGTACACAAGAAAAATATTTTACTGTTTCCAACAAGCTGTTAAACAAACAATTGATTTGTCGTTGGAGTTGGAGAATGATGATGGGCCCATCCGTACTTACATAGTCAAAGAGATTGAAGGTCGGAAAAGGATTCGCACACTTACTTACAACCACTTGGAACAAACAGTATCATGCACTTGTAGAAAATTTGAGTTTGCTGGAATCCTTTGTTCACATGCATTGAAGTTATTCCGCCACTTGGAGTACAAAACATTGCCCCCTCAGTACTATTTGAAAAGATGGTCACGTGAAGCTACATATGAAGTTGTATGTGACCCCATGGGAGAGATAATTCCAAATGACAGTGATCCAGTGCAAATAGCTCATTATAGCGAGCTATCATGTATTTCTCAAAGAATTGTGTCCAAAGGTTCAAGATGCACTGACATTTTTTCTTTAAGCAGATCATTATTGCTAGAAGCAGAAACAAAGATTGACAACTTTGTAGACTCCCTTGACGATGTGAATCTTGTCGATACACATCATAATCTGCCACAATTGCAAGAGGAGCCACAATTGCGAGACCCAACGAAAAGACGCTCTAAAGGCCAACCTAGCAAAAGAATAAAAGGTGCTTTGGAAACTAAATCGCGAAAGAAGAAATCACCAAAAGTAATTGGTTAGTAAATAACTAAAGCTTACTTTATATATATATATATATCTATATGTGTGTGTGTATTCTTTCATATTTTACACTCATCTATGTATGTCATAAATGAAAAATAACACATCTTTTTTCAAGATTTCAAAACAGATAATAAGGATGTGACTTACGTCATACCTGGAGGATCCTTGAACTCTGATTGTACTGTACATCAGGTAAAGAGCTTTGCCATTGCTACAAAGAAAAAGTTGATAATTAATTATCCTTTCAAATTTAAAATATTTTTATGTGCACAATAAATATTATGTTTTCTACTTATGTAGGGGATATGTGAAATGACCCAAGAAGCCTACTATAATCATAATGGTTTGCAATGGAAGCAATCAGGAGGCATTTATCCACATCAGGGATTACAACCGCAAGGCATATTTCAACCATGGAATATTGCAGCATCTCAACAAAGAGCATTCTCCTCAAATGAATGTTTTATGTCACAAGAGGTACATACTTTGTACATTTATTAATAATATATTTTAATAATAATAAATAAATTGAGCTTAATAATAATAATAATAATAATAATACTAAATAAATAAATAAACTTTAAATAGTAGTCAATATTGTTGCAAAAATGGTAATGATATATGTTGATTTACTGTATTTATCTTTAAGGATGTTTCGGTTACACAATGGAACCTCTCAACTAGACCAAATTTTGTACCTGGGAGTGCAATGAACCTACTACATGATTTGACAATGAAAACCCCTAACCAGGGCCTTTAGAGTCGTGATACCATGGATGGAATTTCCAAACACCGCAGGTAAATGAACATTCTGACCATTTAATCCATAGCTGCGTTGATAGCAAATCTTACATAATCTGCCTTTGCAACTGTTGTGGGATTTAACTATTATTAGAGTTGTGAAGTTTCATTCTATGTCTTCACTTGGATAAAGTTTCACTGATCATGGCAATAGTTTCTGGGCTGTTATTAAGTTCTTTCCTTTTTTTTTTAATTTTTTTTTCTGCCGACATGTTAGAGTTTTTAACGTCCCTACATCCTTTTGGTAGAGAAATGAAAGAATTAACGAATTAAAACTGCCAGTACGATCTTCGACCACCAATATGTGGTGGCAAAAACCTTGCATATTTGGTATATATAAACATTTGAGTTAATATGCTGTTTATTCAATATTATAAGTTATGCAACCGAAATTGTGTTTCTATAAAATAGTTATATTAAAGTTTATGTCACTAAATACATTGATTTGCCTCACTTATAACTTTTTGGAATTATGTGCGTATATTTATTGGTCAATGGCCACATATCACTTATGCAACTGTCACAATTTCCTTATGTTATCTATATTTCTCGGTTTGTAAAAACTCTCATATACTTTTGTTTGCAGCCAAAGGTACTTGGAGATTATGTTGGTGAAATTGACCAAGAAGCTGTTGAGAGAGTTTCTGGAGTACTAACTTTTTGTTTGTAGTCTTTAGCAATAAGACTATCACGTCACCAGAACACTAACCTGTTAATTTGGCATATAGATGTTTTTTATATTATAACTATCTCTATGAAAATTCTCTTCTTTGCGGATGTATCCACCGTTTTGTACTTGTGCTCTTTTGGCTTGTATTATTTGGAAATGCAGTTCATTATATGAATGTGTTTATCCATTTTGTTGCACTCACTTGGCTTCAAGTAGGCGATATTTTTAAAAATTGCGAATCGATTCAATTTTTCTAGCATGTATAGATTGGTGTACTTTTTTATTCTCTTTGATTCAAAAAAATAAAAAGAAAAAAAAATTCTCCAACTTTTCTTTCTCTGACAATGTTTTCTCCTAATTGTAACTACGTCTCTCTTTCTTTTTTATTTTTTTTAATCCTTGTAAGTATGTCTCTATATGATAGATGAATTAAATTCATAAATAATTTAATTTTTGTCAAATTGAAATATAATCATTTCAATTCATAAATAATATATTTTTTTGTCAAAGTGAAATATAAATTTAAGTTATGTATTTATATATAATCTCTAACAATTGATGGAACAAAAAATAATAATAATTCACGGTAAAGAAAATATTAATAATAATAAGAAAATATTAATAATAATAAATGGTTGAAGATGATAGCTAAAAGGTGGCACGCATGATTAGGAGAGAGAGAGGAAGTGCAACAGAGGGAGAGAGAAAGGGGCCCCGCTTTTGCACAGAATTAATTATACCAATCTTAAAAATCTAACCCCTTTAACGGGGGTTATCTTAACCCCCGTTAAAAGGGGTCAACAAAATTACACTCGGAAATCACACGGTCTTGATCAAAGATTTAAAGACCCCGGCTTGACTATTTTGCGTTCAGAGAAGGCAATTATGGTAAGTCTACATTGGACACACACACACACACACATATATATATATATATATATATATATATAAGATTAAAAAACAAATGAACCTGGGCAATTCACCATTGGAACCGCCATGTTGATGGCAAGAGAGAATGACCAGATTTTGGATCAATTTCAAAGAGTATAGTGATTTTGAAAATATGATTCAAAGCTTCATTAATTCCATTCACCTTTTTCTTCCTTACACACATAACTCTGGTTCATTTAGATTAATGTATACATGCATTGTATGGTCTATATATGATGAACAAATCAATTTATGGGGAAAAAGATTACAATAATGTATCTTGTTAAATACATGCACATTAGCGATGAATGAGTGTAAAAGATTGCATCTTATTTATTAAATTTAATTTTTATTTTCATAAATATACATGTCAATTAATCAAGTTAAAATTAAAAGGGCATGATTAGAATTGTAAAAACATAGTAAGGTTATAATTGTTGATAAAATGATTCCCATCTCATGTGAAATGTGCGATGCACGTGGTATGTAAAATATTTATGTGAATAAGTAGTAAATATTTTTTACAAAGACGAAAAAAAGATATTATTTTCACAAATAAATTATTTATTGAAATTTAAAATTTGTACTACCAAGCCAAATTATAGTACTCTTCTTGCACTGATGTACAAAATCATCCGTGTTTGACACTGTATATATTCAAAATCTTCAAATTTCTTGTAGTTCTTTAAAATATAGAAAACTCAATTGTATCATTGTTGTGATAAAATATGAAGATACAAACTATTAATTAGATATATATATATATTACACGTCATTCCTTTTATTCTTTTTTTTTTGTGTGTCGTAGAGGAGAATAACATCGATATGATAATGATATATATATATATATATATATATATATTAATATTATTATATTTTATGTTAGATTAATTCTATAACATTGATGAACAATACCAAGTAAAGTTAACCTAACTTAATAGGCTAAAATCCAATAATATAGTATGGTAAAATATAATAACTCGCCCATTAATTTATTCCTTTACATTTTTCATGACTCCATAGACACAAAATCGGCAATGAATATCTCTAAGAAATCATGAAATATTAATTATTGATACAAATATATGAAACCCTTCAGTATTTTAGCAAAAAATTTTAAATTAATTTTAGAAGCACAAATTAAAATGAAAGAAAGGGTATTACAATCTGCAAACATAAAATTATTTACCAACAATATAAAATAAGCCCTGTAATTAAAGAATTTGGCAGTAGAGTCTCATGGCATGCTACATACACCAATTCACAGTCGAATTGGAATTTGCATCTCAAGCTTTTCACCTATCAATATTTTTCAAACTCAAATTCATAAAAAAAAAAACCATTAGTTGCATAGTTGAATACTAACTAAATCATAGAAAAAGAAGAGACTAAAATACACAAAAAGAGTATGTAATAAATATGATAAGCTCATAAAAAAAAAAGAAATTAAAATTTAAGAATAAACAAATAGTATGAGGAATTGACTCAAAATCTAGAAATTTACGTGTATTGAGTTGTTATTCGTCGTCCTTAAACATGAAAATATTTTATGAGGTATTTAGTTATTGGAACAAATTGAGTGGGTGGGCAATATGGAAAGATTGGTGCATAGAACCTTGACTCCTTGTATTCAATTTCCAAGGTAAGGAATCAAGACGGGTCAATACTTTGAATTCTCAAATAAAAGTTGAAAAAAGATAAATAAATAAATAAACTAAAAATGTCATTATTGAGATAACATAAAAATGGATGGATAAAATGATTCAAAAAATAATTTTCATATTAAATCACTTTTAATATATTAAAGATTGAAAATTATAATTGTACTTCAAAGGAAAATGTTAGTCAACAAGGAATTATTGCCAACGACAATTATTATTGACGAATTGGACAAGTGTGATCGCACAAAACAAGTTTCATGTCACTAGTGTGTTTCCTTTTGTGAATGGCCTCCTATAAATGTAGAGGTGGAGCCTATTGCTTGAAGTTGATGGGTCACAATTTAAAGCCTCAAATATATATATATATATATATATATATATATATATATATGTCAGTTTTAATTAAGTGTTCAAATTGGGTACCTTAACGTGCCCAAATCATGATGTGGTAATATATGTCATTATGATTTAATCCAACAACCAGCATGCCAAATCATGATGTAACACATGCTCCATGTCATTATTAATATTTCATGCACATTTTCCTATTTTGAAAACATACCATAATTACATTTCTTTTTAAAATATTAAGTAAATCTTTCTTAATATATGTAATTAAATTATTACTGAGCCATTGATATCATATTCCGTTGTAAGCAAAAAATTTAAACAACGTCACAATATCTATTTCAAAATTTACAATTTAACCACGTCTTCACAAATTCACAATATCCGTAATTACTAGTTTGTTCTTAATTTCCAAATTCAACAATTTCAAATAAATTATCTGTCAAACAAACTATTCATTTTTTAGGTCTGAATTATTTTTTGGTGTGAAATGGTGAAGGACGGAAAAAGATAAAGACTAAAGAATGAAGAGCCTTTCCAACTAATTTTGTTAGCCTATGAAATTATTAATTTTTTTGCACAAATTACACACATCTTGGAAATCTCTGCACCTCTCCGCTCCAGTAACAATTTTTAAAAATGGCTTGTTCTATATGGATAACAGTTTTTATTTATTCGAGCGATCTACTAAATATATGATTGAAAATGAAAAAAATATATATATTAAAAAATTTCTAGTTATTGTATTAGTGGTTGAAAATAGAATGGTGACAGAGGACTCACAACCTCACTGCCCGGATTACTCTTTCGATCAAATTTACCACTAACTCAACTTGAAATTTACACCTTAAAACCGTTCCTTCTCTCTCTTCAAGATCTGGCGTTCTCCCTCCTGAAAAATCAGTCATCAAGAAATGGACTGGAGATCAGATCTAAGTTAGATTATTCTTCTATTATTCTTCATGTGTTGGGCTTATAAAAAATCAAAAATCATAAACCTGACCCATATATGGTTTATCTTTTCTTTGGCTGTTATTTTCTTCTCCCGCGTTCTTCTATTGTTCATCATGAGTTGGGCTTATAAAAAATCAAAAATGAAAAATCTGAACCATTGTTTATCTTCTTGTCCAACGGTTAAGTTCTTCTCCGGCGTGTTTTTTTTCTCCGGTGGCCACTACACGTCCTTCTCTGCTCTCCACCACCGCCACCTCCACCTCCACCAAACTTGGTTTCGTTCAACCTTTTTTCGATCTTGTATAGAGAGAGAGAGATCTAGAAGAGCACCTCATCCAAGAAGAAAAACTTTGTTTACCTTCTTCTCCGGCGTGCCTTTTTGCCGGTGGGCGGTGGCGACTACACGTCCTTCTCTGGTCCCCACCAGCACCTCCTTTCGCCAGCGTGCCTTTTTTGAATTTATCACACAATTTACATGTAATTCTAATACTTTTCACTAATAATGTATAGAACAAGGCCTAATAAATGAGAAAAAATTAGTGAAAATATATATGTGATACCATACAACATGGCCGCATACCTGTTTCTGACTTTTCAAACAAAACTTAGCATGTTTTTGTGTATAATTTTTTTTACCTAAAAATCATTTATTATTGAAAGTCAAAATTAAATTTTAATATCAATAATATATTTCACATTATCACTTATTATTATCCACATAACTTAAGATTCCCACCATTATCTATTTCAAAAATTCATTTTTAATCAATTTTTAAAAAAAAAGTATACACGATCACACGCTTAACCACTTCAAATAGCTATCAGGCTCTTCATATTTGTCACTAGCCTTCATCCTCAAATCTCCAATGGCCAATAATCTTCAACAATGCAAAATCCAACCAGCACCAGAGAAACTCACTGAATTCAACCTCCCACTTCTACATTTCGATCTGAATTGGTTTTATTTTCATCCAGTTCATCGTCTACTCTTCTTTGATTTCCCCTGTTCCAAGCCCTATTTCGCAGACACCATTGTTCCCAAGCTGAAGGAATCTTTGGCCATCACTCTCAAACACTTTCTTCCATTAGCAGGTAACATAGTTCACCCGATTGACTCTGGTAGGCCGATTTCGCGTTACGTGTTAGGTGACTCTGTTTCTCTAACGATTGCTGAGTGCCATGGAGATTTCGATCAACTAACTGGTGATCATCCTCGTGTTGCTGATGATTTCTATGCCTGTGCACCTCAATTGCCACAAGCAAATGTGTCGAAAGGTTCGGTTTCATTTCCAGTTTTAGCCCTGCAAGTGACACTATTTCCTGAAAATGGAATCTGCTTTGGGTTTACTAACCACCACACCATAGGCGATGCGAGTACAATCGTTCGATTTGTGAAAGCGTGGGCTTCGGTTATGAAATTCGATGGAGATGCAAAATTGATCGACGATAACTTTTTGCCGTCTTATGATAGAAGTACAGTCGAAGATCCAGATGGATTAGATTCGATATACTGTAATCTGCTGAAGAAATCAATGCTAGTTGAATCTCCACCGTTAAATTTTCCTCTGAACAAGGTACGCGCAACATTTATCATTACTCGAGACGATATTCAAAGGTTGAAGAATTTTGTATTATCAAAAATGCCGAATATGGAGCATTTGACTACTTTCACTGTAGTTTGTGGACTCGTTTGGGCATGCTTAGCCAGATCCACGGCGGAGGTAGTGGCTGAGAATGAACCGGAGTATTTAGTCTTTGCTGCTGATTGCAGAAGCCGTTTGAATCCAAGCTTGCCTGCTAACTACTTCGGCAACTGCTTAGCGTTAGTGAAGGCAGACTCAGCACATGGAGAGTTGAAGGGAGATGATGGATTTATAACTGCTGCAATCGTAATTGGGGAGGCGATTAGGAAAACTGTGTATAACGAGAAGGGGATATTGGATGGGGCAGAGAATTGGCCTCTCGAAGTTGGGAAATTGATGGGAAAGAGATTGTTTGGAGTTGCAGGATCGCCGAGATTCGATCTTTACGATACAGATTACGGTTGGGGTCGACCGAAGAAGTTTGAATCGGTTTCGATTGATGGAGATGGATCGATGTCGCTTTGTAAGTCGAGAGATTTCGAAGGTGGTTTAGAAATTGGCATGTCGAGACGGAAGATTGAAATTGATGCTTTTTCGTTGATTTTTGCTGAAACGCTGAGGAACTTGTGAGTTTTGTGGTGAAAGTGGAGCCAAACGTGGCCTTGTTTTTGGTCAATTATTATGGCTATAAGTTGGTGAATGTAGAGACAAAGATGGTTGGTGGTTAGGAAGATTTGGAAAGATTTCTTGGTTGTTGAGTGCTGATAGGAGATGGAAGTCGATGCATGCATGGAAATATCGACAATCAGACCATCTTCTTCTATAAATCGGCGCCTTCTTCAAGATACACCACACCACAATTGAGTGCATTCTCGAGAGTGAGAGATAAAGAGAGTAGTGAGAGGTTAGAGAGAAAATTGTGAGCTTTCTCCTAATACTTTGTCAGATCTCATTTATCTAATGGATGTTTTCTCTTATTATAAAGCATATGCTATCGCCAATCAGACTCTCCTTATATTAGAAAGAAGATTGTAATCCTTTGTCGATAGTGAAATCCTTCTAGGTTCTGAGTTTTTACCCAAATTAATTTGGGGGTTTTCCACGAAAATCTGGTGTTTCGCTTATTTTTCTAATTTCTAATTCAATTGTAATTGTGTTCACAACCGATCCTAACAAGTGGTATCGTAGCTTTGGTTGTGATTTTTCATTAAATTCTTAGTATGCGTTGTGGTTGCGGATAGACCATCTTCCACATCGTAAACGATTTTTGAGAAAATCACTAAATCTATAGCTGAGTTCGTGCTAACATCAGATCTTGTTAGTGGAAAAGAGGCATCTATAAAAATGGCGACGAAATATGAAATAGAGAAATTCAATAGGAATAATTTCTCATTGTGGAAAATGAGAATAAAAGCAGTATTGAGAAAAGATAATCGCCTTACAAGAATTGGAGAAAGGCCAAATGAGCTCACCGATGATAAATGGAGCGAGATGGATGGTAATGCTGTTGCTAATCTACATCTAGCACTAGCCGACGGAGTATTGTCAAATGTAGTGGAGAAAAAGACGGCAAAAGAGATTTGGGATACTCTCACAAAATTGTACGAGGCCAAATCACTACACAACAAGATCTTCTTGAAGAGGAAGTTATACACCCTTCTGACGATGGAGTCAATTTCTGACAGACCACATCAACACCGAACACTCTATTTTCACACCACAACAATGGGGCATAATATAGAGACGGGTGAACGTCTGAAATTCTACTTAGTCTACCTGATTCAGATGATCAACTCATCATCAATTTGACCAACAATTTGGAGATACTAGTCTTTGACGATATTGCAGCTGCGGTTCTTGAAGAAGAAAGTCGGCTCAAAAATAAAGAAGATAGGTTAGGGAACTCACAACAGGCTGAAGCTTTAACGATGGCGAGAGGTAGATCAACGGAACGTGGCCCCAGTGGGAGTCAAAATCAGAGTAGATCAAAGTCGAGAAGTAAGAAAAATGTCAAGTGTCATCACCGTGGCAAGAAGGGGTACTACAAAGGGAGTGTTGGCGGCTCAAGAAGATTGAGGAAGTAAAGGAAAACGGCCTGAGACATTAAATGCTCGTGGTTGTGTAGCGAATACATTGGATGAGGGCGAGATATTATACAAATGAAGCAAACGGCTTGTTGAAGGCAGAAGAAGGTTCACCGACATGTGGTTTTTGGATTCAGGAGCTACATGGCATATGACCCCTAGGAGAGAATGGTTCCACCAATATGAACCTATCTCAGGAGGATCTGTATTTATGGGTAACGATCATGCCTTGGAGATTACTGGTATTGGTACCATCAAATTGGTGATGTATGATGGTACTGTTCGCACCATCCAGGAGGTACGACATGCGAAAGGTCTGAAGAAAAATCTATTATCTCTTGGACAATTAGATAGTATTGGGTGTACAACTCATATTCATGATGGGATCATGAAGATTGTTAAAGACGCGCTTGTGGTGATGAAAGTAGAAAAGATAACAGCAAATCTGTATATGCTTAAAGACGAAACACAATAAGAAGGAGAAGCGTCAACTGCGACGGTGAATTCGGGAGAAGACGTGACGATGATGTGGCACTGTAAACTTGGCCACATGTCTGAACGAGGTTTGAAGATTCTCTCAGAAAGAAAGCTTCTTCCGGGGCTCAAAAAGGTGTCTTTACCATTTTGTGAGCATTGTGTTACTAGTAAGCAGCACAGATTGAAGTTCAGCAGTTCGGCTGCTAGAAGTAAAGCTATACTTGAGTTGGTTCACTCTGACATTTGGCAAGCACCGGTTGTGTCCCTAGGAGGTGTCAGATACTTTGTATCCTTTATTGACGATTACTCCATGAGATGTTGGGTGTATCCAATTAGAAAGAAGTCAGATGTGTTTGAAGTTTTCAAAATCTTCAAAGCGCGGGTTGAACTTGAATCGAGAAAAAGATCAAGTGTTTGAGGACGATAATGGAGGAGAATATATCAAGGCGATGAATTTGATAGCTTCGCAAACAAGAAGGTATCAAAAGACAATTCACGGTGGCACACACTCCACAACAAAATGGAGTAGCAGAGCGGATGAACAGAACCTTGTTAGAAATGACAAGAGCGATGTTGAGAACTGTAGGGTTGGCCAAATCATTTTGGGCTGAAACAGTCAAGACCGCCTGTTATGTGATCAATCGGTCACCATCAACTGCAATTGATCTAAAGACTCCGATAGAGATGTGGACGGCAAGCCAGCTGATTATTCTCGCTTACATATGTTTGGAAGTTCTGCATATGCTATGTACAACGCCCAAGAAATATCGAAGTTGGATCTCAAATCCAGGAAATGTATTTTCTTGGGATATGCTGATGGTGTAAAGGGGTATCGCCTGTGGGATCCCACTGCCCACAAGGTTATAATCAGCACGGACGTTGTATTTGCAGAAGATAAGGTGCAAAGTGATGATAGCATTTCAAAGGAGAAACCAGAGACTACTGTAGTTCAAGTTGAAGATCAACTAGAACAAAATTCTAGATTCTTACGAGCAGCAGCACGAAGAACAAGAGCAAGCTGAGTTTGTGACTCCACAAGTTAGACGGTCAACGCGGGAGAGAAGAGGACCAGTTTGACACTCAGATTATATTATGGAGGGCAATATTGCGTACTGTCTACTAACAGAGGATGGGGAGCCATCGACTTTCATAGAGGTTATAAAGAGTCAAGATGTTTCTCTGTGGATGACAACAATGCAAGAAGAAATGGAAGCTCTTCATAAATATAAAACTTTGGATCTTATTCCACTGCCGCATGGAAGGAAAGCCATCGAAAATAAATGGGTCTACAAGATCAAACGAGATGGCAATGACCAAGTGGAGCGGTATCGTGCTAGATTGGTAGTGAAAGGATTTGCTCAGAAAGAAGGTATTGATTTCAACAAAATATTTTCTCATGTTGTTCGACTGACAACAGTTCGAGTGGTTCTGGCAATGTGTGCTACATTTGATTTGTACTTGGAGCAGTTGGATGTGAAAATTGCATTTCTTCATGGAGAACTTGAAGAAGAAATTTTTATACTCCAACCAGATGGTTTCGAAGAAAAAAGAAAAGAGAATTTGGTTTGTAGGTTGAACAAATCTCTGTACGGTCTCAAACAGGCGCCGAGATGTTGGTACAAGAGATTTGATTCCTTCATCACGAGCCTTGACAGATTGCATGCAGATCCTTGTGTCTATAACAAGAGATTTGATGATGGTGATTTCATTATTCTACTATTGTATGTTGACGACATGTTGGTAGCAGGCCTTAACAAATATCGTATTACAGAATTGAAGGCTCAATTGGCTAGGGAGTTTGAAATGAAGTACTTGGGACCAGCAAACAAGATTCTAGGGATGCAAATTTACCGAGACAGAAATAATAGGAAGATTTGGCTTTCTCAGAAGAATTACTTGAAGAAAATCTTGCGACGCTTCAACATACAAGATTGTAAGCCAATCTCTACCCTCTTCCTATTAATTTCAAGTTATCCTCAAGTATGAGTCCTAACAAGAAGCGGAGAGGATAGAGATGTCTCGAGTCCGTATGCATCGGCAAAGTGGGTAGTTTAATGTTCGCTATGATTTGTACAAAGCCGACATTGCACAAGCAAAGGGGAGCGTTAGTCGGTACATGGCGAATCCTGGTAGAGAGCATTGGAATACTGTGAAGAGGATCCTGAGATATATCAATGGTACCTCAGATGCTGCATTATGTTATGGAGGATCAAACTTTATTGTCAGATGCTATGTTGATTCGGATTATGCAGGTGATCTTGATAAAAGCAAATCCACCACAGGTTATGTGTTTACTCTTGTTGGGGGAGCAGTGAGTTGGGTTTCGAAACTGCAGTCTATCGTAGCTACGCCAACGACGGAGGCAGAATACGTGGCAGCTGCACAAGTCAACAAAGAGGCAATGTGATTGCAAATGTTATTGGAAGAGTTTGGGAACAAACATGAGAAGATTACTCTATTTTGTGACAGTCAGAGCGCTTTTCATTTGGTAGAGAATCCAGCATTTCATTCAATGACGAAACACATTCGGGTTTAATATCACTTTGTTCGTGAGAAGGTGGAAGAAGGAAGTGTGGATATTCAAAAAATCCATACAAAAGACAACCTGACGGATATGTTTACAAAGCCGGTCAACAACGACAAATTTGTTTTGTGTCAATCTTCTACTGGCCTAACAAAAACGTAAGCAGTATGGGCATGGCAAGCGTAGAAATGATTGAAGGGTTACTTGGAATACCCACATTTGCTCCAAGTGGGAGATTGTTGAAAGTGGAGCCAAACGTGGCCTTGTTTTTGGTCCATTATTGTGGCTATAAGTTGGTGAAATGTAGAGACAAGATGGTTGGTGGTTAGGAAGATTTGGAAAGATTTCTTGGTTGTTGGCACACGGATAGGGAAATGGAAGTCAATGCATACAGTTGGAAATGTTGACAATTGGCACCATCTTCTCCTATAAATTAAGGCCCTTCTTCAGTATATACCACACCACAATTGAGCGCATTCTCAGAGAGTGAGAGATAAAGAGAGTAGTGAGAAGTTAGAGAGAAAATTGTGAGTTTCTCCTAATACTTGTTGTATCTCATTTATCTAGTGGATGTGTGTTTTCTCTTATTATAAGAGAGAGGTTATCGTCAATTGTACTCTCCTTATATTAGAGAGAAGTTGTTGTAATCCTTTTGTCGATAGTGAAATCCTTCTACCGTTTGCCCGTGGTTTTTACACCGAATTAATTTGGAGGTTTTCCACGTAAAATCTGGTGTTTCTTGTTTTTCTCATTTCTAATTCAGTTGTAATTGTGTGCCCAGTTCCACAACCGATCCTAACGTTTTGTGCTTAATGTTAAGCTATTTTAACTTGTCCCTTTTTTCATATTTAAAGTTTGTTTGATGAAGCTTTTTAAATAATAAAAAGATATCTGAGAAAATTTGTGATTGAAAAGTGAAAGGCCACGGCTAAATACACCCACCTCAATTACTTTTTACACCCAATTTACTAAGGGTGTGTTTGATTGAACAAAATTTGGATGGAAAATACCACTTTTCGGAAAAAGTTTTTCCACTTGTGTGTTCGATGCAAAACTTTTTCCTGAAATGTTTTCCATGTACAAGTCACTAAAGCACAAATTTCGCTCATTTTCCTGGAAAAGTGAATCTGGTATTGAGGTGGGAAAAATTATAAGGAAAACCTTTTCCATGGAAAAGGTTTTCCACCTCCAATTCCAGGTTCAATCAAACACACCCTAAATTCACCCTCCAAAAATCATTTCAATTACTTGATACACCCCCTCTTCCACTTTTACCCCTTACCTCACAAAAAAAAAAAAAAAACAGAAAAGAATGGGACAAAGCTTTCATCAGTTTCACGCATCTCTTCTTTCTTTCTTTGTACCAAGCTTTCACGCATTTCTTCTTTCTTTCTCTGTAGTTTTTCTTCCCACGGTATATTTACCTTTCTTCTTGCAATTTAAAAATGCATATACCTAAATTGATGTTAAATGTTGGTAAATCTATTTGTTCCATGCTTCTTGTTCTTCCACGAAGAAGTGTCGTTTGCCAATGGGGGCGAACACATCCAAATGTGTTCGCCCCCATTGGGGTCAACAACAGTGTCCGCCATTGCCGACGATGCTTTCGAGTCACGAGGAATGATTAGGTGTAGAAAAATCATTTTAGTGGGTGTATTTAGTAAATTGGGTGTAGAAAAATCATTGCTGTAAATGGAGTTTGATCGAAACTGATGGAGCTATGAGGCTGTGGCGAGACAACAATGGCGGACACAATCAGTCACGAGGAAGGTGAAGCCAAATTCGCATGCGTTCCCTTTTTAGGTTTTTAATTTATTGAATAAAAGGGTAAAATAGTAATTTTAATTTGGGATATTTTTGAGAAAAAATTTCAATGGGTGTATAAAGTAAAAGAATGAGTGTATTTAGCCATGGCCAAAGTGAAATGGTTATACGAGGTGTATATGAATGAGCTTTTAAAGACTAGTTATTTATCTGTGAAATAAATTTTTAGTTTTCATGAAATATCAGTACCTTGATGTATTGAGTTGATAAATATTTGGAACCCAAGCATGCTAAATTAGTGACTGTTCATATATGTATGTGTACATCAACAGATGCGTTCAGTTTTAACAACCAAAGTCAAATGATTACGGGCAAGTTTGTGGTGACTATGATCACACATCGCGTGTTTGTTATTTTTTTTCATTGGTTTATATTTGTCAAAATAAGCTGGATAGTTTGGCAAGACAGTCTGCGTCATGCTATTTTTCATTGGTAATAGAAAAGGAAAAAAAAATGCGTTCTAGAAGTTTATGGGTGGTGAGGACGATTAGAGATTTTTATTTCCACTGTATTTTAGTCCTTGTAAATCTGAACTCGAATTTGATCCAATCCTCACGGTTGAAGTTTGTTATAATTTCAACGTTTGATGTGGCGTTATCTCCTATCATCATGTGATTATGTAACTCCACTTATCAGCTCATTTGTTATTGTGTAGCAGCATCAGAAAATGTCACGTTAGTGCTGCAACTTATTGTAGTTCCAGCTGGTATTAAAAAACGACTGATCAGAACGACGAGACTCAACCTTTCCACAAATATGGGCACGATGTATCCAAATGTTGCAATTTTGTTATTACTTTTGTTGTTAACTATATATATATATATATATATATATATTTAAGGGATTAACCAAAATGTCCAAAATAAAACTTATTAAACTAAAAATGCCCCAAAAAATAAATTTACCATGTTGTTTAAAATTATTGTAATCGAAATAAAATACCTTTTTTTTTGTACTTAAGTGAGGATCTTTTGTTAAGTGATAAAAAATCTTTTCTGAATTCTTTGACCTTACCACACATGATTTCTCAAACACGTAGCTACTAGTTTTAGGGTATATTTGGTAGAATTAGCTAATAAGTTAGATTATAACTGATAAGGTAGCTTATAGCCGATAGCTGATAATTTAGCTGAGATAAATAAAAAAGTTTGACAAAATAACTGATAAGATGACTCATAAATAAAAAATTACACAAAAGGATATGTTTAAAATATATTTCTGGAAAATTATAGGGAAAAAATAAAATAAAAAACGAAAAGTTCATAAACTTATTTGAAAAGCTAGTAAAACAAGATTTTCAAATAAGTTTCTCCAACCAAAAGGAGCTTATTTAATTAATAGTAGCTTATAAGTTCCTAAATAACCTATAAGCTATTTTATTTGGTTTACCAAACATACCCTAGTCTCTGTCATTCAAACATGTCTATTTTGCCAACAAATTATTCTCTTTTAAGTTAGCAAAACACACATAGGTTTTCCTATCTACACAATATAGATGGATTTGTCTAGATACAGGGGCGTAGCCAGAAGTTATCAATGGGGGGAGACGAACTCAGTACCGCTTCGATGATTTTTGGCGCCTTGGTCGAAATTCAAAAAATTGGCCCTTTAAATCTAATAATTTTTAAATTCAATCTTTGAAAAAAATAATTATTAAATTCAAAAGTGTTTCAACAAACTAATACTTAATTAGAAAGATAAGAATTAAAAAAAAGAAATAAAAATTCTCTATAATACCTCATTTCTCAGTATAATCTAATAGCAATTAGGAAAAATATTATTCAAATTTTAATAATTTAGCTTTTAACTCACCCAACTCACGATTTTGAATTAAAATTAAATGTGTAGTTCGTCAAGTAATATTTGGTCTTTCCAATCTAGGACATTTTGCTCATATATGATAATTGTTGACATGTGTAAAACTCATATTTTTGTTACTAAATAAACGAAGCTCATGCTATCCATTTTCAATATTTTCTATATTATTTTATTAGAAATAAGTGGGAATTATAGGAGTGGAATGATAACTCAAAACTAAATCAAATATATAGGCAATTGAGTGTTTTAATAACTAACACAAGCCCCTTGATTGGTCATTTTTAAAAAATCTTTTATAGTTTATTCATGCCCTAAACTACTATTTGTAATATATTTTATTTGATAATATGAAAATCTTTGGAGAATGTTGGAAGAAAATTTTATTAGTCATGAATATATATACTTTCGAAAATTTGTAGTTGCGACTTGCACGTCGATAAATTTTGAGAAAATGACATTTGGAAAATCATTCTCATAATTTTAATAGAAAATAAAAAGAAGCAGAAAAAATAATAATAAATAAATAAAAGGTTCAAATCATTGGATTAAAAATATAGTGTTTTGTAAGATCGACAAAATTTCTTATCACTTGTTTTCTCTTTGTTCTTCTTCTCCTTTTTTGTTCTTTCTCAAACTTGGCTCGACAAATTTAACAATGTTGGGAATTATTATATGAGGAATTAAATAAAATAAAAAATAAAAATAAAATGGAATAATAATATTAAAAATTATATAATTATTATGAGGAATTAAAGAAAGCAGAAAAACTAAAATAATGTTAGGAATTATATAGTTTCTAACTTTCTATAAGCAATTTGAAAAGTCAAAACTACAAAATGGGAAAAAACAATAAAATGAAAAATGGGCAATGGAGACTCGAACCCTTGTGCTCTTCCACAATGGAATAATAATATTAAAAATTATATAATTCTTATGAGGAATTAAAGAAAGCAAAAAAACTAAAATAATGTTAGGAATTATATAGTTTCTAACTTTCTATAAGCAATTTGAAAAGTCAAAACTACAAAATGGGAAACAACAATAAAATGAAAATGGGCAATGGAGACTTCGAAACCTTGTGCTCTTCCACACCCCAGAGCCCGTCTTTTACCACTAAACCACAAAGTCAAGACAATGTTAAATTCAATATTTTATTATATATAATGTAGACTACAAATAAAAAATTTAGAAAACAGACTCCTATTTTCTGAAGTTGGACCATATTTGGGGTGGGTCAAGGCCCACCCCTATCTCTGCCTCTGTCTAGATAAATTGAATTGTCTGATCCGCGTAGACAAATAATCTTCACTTAGGCATATTCAAACAACTTGCACCATTTAGGGTATTGTGCATTTTGGATTTGGGGGTTTAGGGTTGATGGTATTCTATCTAGACTAGACAGATGGATCAGTTTAGATAAATTGAACTATCTGGATTGTGCAGATAAATTATTTTCATTTAGGGCATTCAAACGACTTGCGACTTTTAAGTTATTGCACTTAAGGTTTACAGAATTTATATTTAGGCTATTACTGCATCATACTATTTCAGATCATATATTTATCACTGAATCGGTGTACAATGTTAATATATCTCTTTGAATCAATTTAATTATTAATTGCGATTGCAACAGTAACTCTTGTCTATGTTTCTCTATAAAATAAATAAATAAATTAATTAATAACATATTTGAAGGAAAATATCTAAAAATAGTAAGTTTTGATAAGGATTTAAGTAATGAAATAATCACAATATGTTTTAATGTATTTTGACAAACACATGTAAGACCAATGCTCATAAAACAAATGAGTAAAACTATAGAAGTTTCTGAACTCATATAGGATGTAAACTTTTGTGTAACATGTATTTGGTTTAGCACATTTCTGGTTCTATTGTTTCGTTCAATTTCATATTGAAACTAAATACATTCTTCCTTTCTACTTAACGCCGTCCACTTGATCTATCTACCGAGAGATTATATTACTTTGAATCATGTTTTCGTTGGCTAAATTTGCTCCTATCACATCACTTAATTGACATCGAATCCGTGTACAATCTCAATCAACCTCTTTTGATCATAAAAACGTTTGTTTTCATTACATTTTTTTAATTGAATTTCGTTTGTAATAGTTGACTAACATCAACACCAATGTTTCGTGTACCATAGATTTGAGTTTAGTGTTAATTGGTTGGATTGTGTGTCATCTTAATATTCAAACTTTTCACAGTCTTTGTAATTCCATAATTTGATGTTCAATTGGAAGGCTGTAGGGTTTTCCTACGCACTTTTTTATCATAGATCATTCTGAATAGATAAAGTGTCGAGAGTTCTTAACTAAGTCATCTAGATAAAGAATGTGCATTTATCCATTGTTATTACATGCCTACTAGTTTATCTAGTCAAATAATAAAAGCTAAATTTATTTGTATAGACCAAAGCTTATTGTCCTGACAGTCTTTATGGAGTGAAAAGATGCTCCAACTATATTTTTCTAGTCCAACACAATATATAGTGTCATATATGATTGTGACGGAAAATGTACCATGCTAAATAATATATCATTGTCAACAATTTCATCGGATGGTAGATTGTCTTGAATACTTAGAACTAGAAACTTCATATGCACATCATACTCGTTCAAGTCTACGTTGAGTTTCTTAGTAATTCTACAAACAAGTTGTTCCCTATTTGTGTCATTGGGAACTTGAACTGATGTCGTACTTGTTCCTTCCCACTTCCATTCATCATTTACTTTCTTGAAGTCACCTTCGTGAGCTCCAATCAATTGTGAATTATGAGTCTTACCTGTAGCGAAAACATACATATTTTCTAATTAAACAAGATTCGTGTATGAATTTAATGAAAACAATATGGTGTATGAATTTAATGAAAATAATATAGAATTTTCCAGACAGATGATCTATGCAGACAACTGTATTTCTAGACAGTTAATCTATGCAAATAGATCTATCTGTCAAGACAGGTCTATGTTTAAATGTATTCGTCCATACAATTACGTATTAAAATGAGAGCTAAAGGGAAACATCAATGAGTTGCTACTTATCTATATGAGAACAGTCGAGAAACACAAACTATCTAGATTTGAGTGTTAGGAGTATATCATCTAAAAGGTCTGTATGTTCGATATGTGAAATGTTTAGGTGATATACTTTCACTAAATAGTTCAGCTATGTAGAGGATTTCATAGTTGTTTAGGACATTAAATTCATCTATTCCATAATTGATGCCTCCAACATTACCACTATAGATATATGCCTAAATTTAGAACAAGTGGAAGTGATCATGTTTGTTGAATAAACATGCACATAAATTTCATTTACACAATTACAATAGTACACATTTGAGAATCGTTGAGAATAGAAAACTATCCACATAATTTGCATTCTACATATTTATATTGTCAACTTCTACGATTTATATAAATTCAACTACCTAACTATTTAGATAGTTTTGAGTTCTAAACAGTTCAACTATTGAGAATTGTAAATTATTTACAGTTCATAGATGAGTTATCGAGACATGAATTTGAGAGTTCAACCATGCAAAAGGTTTTGTCGTCCGAAAATGAATTTTATTCAACCATTTATTCCATAAAATTGATACCTCCGATAATACCACTATAGATAAGTGTCTAAGTTAAAAGCATTATGAGTATGATCATGTTATTTGAGAACCATCGAGAATATAAAACCATCTACATACTTTGTATTCTACGATCTAGAAAGTTCAACTACCTGACTATCTAGATAGCTTTGGATTCTAAGCAGTTCACTATCAAGAATTGCAAATTATCTACAATTTGCAGATGAATTATCTAGACAGGAATTCAACAGTTCAACTATGCAGAAGAAATATCTTTATGCTAATAAATGATTGGTAGATGAGCAAATTTGTTGTGTTAAATTTTACATTTGGGATGGAGTTAGCATTAATGGTGGAATTAGGTAGATGAGAGAAGAAGAAGGAAGAAGCAACAAGAAAGAAAAATAAGAACATCAATCTCGTGTAAATGAAGTGTAAATGAATTGGAAGGATAAATTCAATATTTATTGAGATAAGTACAACCAATAAATGTATTGATGTTGATGAGACATTAGGAATAATTAATGAGGCGAGAGAGGGAGTGAAGGATATTATGGTCCAAATACGGTCCAAATACATTAAATGTAGACAATTTAGTATTTAATATTATTTTGAGGCATTTTGATATTGAATATTTGTAATTCGATATTTTTATATAAAAAAATCAATTAATAAACATCTATTTGAATATTTTGTCAATAAAAAAAATTACTAAGTTTTTGTTTTGCAATTTTAAACTCCAATATAAAAGTTACAATCAAGTTTTCCGATTCATTAAATTTCAACACGAGTGTTGTTCTCAAATTACTATCTATCGATTTCTTCAACCTTTTCACCGTATTGGATTCCATTTACAAATCACTAGAGCCTAGAAACTCTAGATGCATCAATGGTTATGCGGCCTTGCCTACAAATTCACAGGTACATCTATATAATATATAAAATAAGGTTTGATTGACAGTTGTTCAATTGCAAAACAGTTATTAGGACAAGAATTTAGTTAGAAATTTGCTGGACCAATTATTTTCTGCCAAGTGTCATAAATCATGGATAACAATTTTGTTCACCCTAAAAAAGGGTGAACATCACCCTCTTTTTTGGTGGGTCGATTTGAGGGATAAAAAATTAAAATTTTTTAATTTTTTTGTTCCGTATTATTCTATTTGTCGAGAGTTTCAATATGAGTACAATTTTGATATATAATTTTTATTGATTTAAAAATTACTTATTTTTAGTGATAAGTTACTTATTTACCAGTAAAATAAGTAACTTTTAAAATAATAAAAATTATATATCAATATTATACTCATATTAAAGCTCTTAACGAATAAAATAATATGGAACCAAAAAAATAAAATTTTTAATTTTTTAACCCTCAAATCGACCCACAAAAAAAGAGGTTGATGTTCACTCTCTTTCAATAGGGTGAACAAATTTGTTCTCTAAAAAGGAGGGTGAATATTAACCTCATTTTGGGGGATCAATTTGAGGGGTAAATAACTGAAAATTTTAATTTTTTTTGTTACATATTATTCTATTTATCGAAAGTTTAATATGAGTATAGTTTTGATGTATAAATTTTACTATTTTAAAAGTTACTCATTTTTTATTTTTAGCGATAAATTACTTATTTACATGTAAAATAAGTAACTTTTGAAATAACAAAAATTATATATAGAAACTATTTTTTTAAGCTCTCGATGAACAGAATAATATGAAACAAAAAAAAATTTAATTTTAAATTTTTCACCCACTTATATCGATCCTCCAAATTGAGGATAATATTCATCCTTATTTTTAGCATGGTGAATAAAATTGCTAACTAATAATAATTTATTTTTAAAAAAATGTATTTATTTAATCCCCCAATGTGTATTTTTTTTTTAATTTTTTAAAGTACTATTTAAATCCCCATTGTTAAATTATGTTCAAATAAATTAAGAATATTTGTTTAATCTTTAAGTATAAGTTTCAAATATTTTTCACTAATAAATGTTTAAATTAATTTTTTATTTGTTAACAATTTATCTCTTATTGTCGACTTATGTTTATACTTTTAGAATATTTGTATAATCTGAAATGAAAAAATTTAATATTTTTTCCACTAATATTTTTAGTACAGCAAAATTATACTTTTAAGTTTTAATTGAAATATTCTCAACACATCTTGAATTTGTACTTATTAAAGAAAGGAAATGTTTTTTTATTATATCTTTAATTTTTATTTAGGAGTAGAAAATTTTCCTAACATAACAAGATTATATCTTAAATTTTTTTACTTTAAATATTTTTATTATATCTTTAATTTATACTTTAAGTATTTTTAATTATATCTTTCAATTTTTAGTGTGCAGAGTAGAAAAATTTCTTAACTTAGCAAGATTTTCTTCATTTGCTAATTTTCTAGAGCTCAAAAGGGATATCAATATTTTCTAATTAGTTTCTGAAAGTAGTAGAGAAATTTCTTAGCAATTAGCATACATTATATTCTACCTATAAATTAAAAATTACAAATAATCACAATGATTTGACAAATATGTAAAGAGGACTTACTTATTAAATAAAACTATGACATAATAATTTTGATTTCTATGTTTCTTTTTGGTAGGATTAGACTTTTTTCTAGGTGAATGATATACATATTTAGGAGATGTCTCCGCTGTCTAAAGTGATTTACTATATAGTATGAATGAAAAAAGTAGTCACTTTGTGCAAGCCGTTCGAATCTATAACATGATGTTTTTATTTACGTCAATGATATGATAGATGAATTCTATTATTAGTTATGGAAGGCTACAAATGAGCCCTCTAGATGAAGAGTATATCATTAATTATTCACTAAATTTTTTTTATTGTGTAATATATAGTCCGATTATGTTATGTTACTTTTATTTGTTTCTATGTTGGTTACTTTTTTTATTATTCTCATTTGTGCAATTACAATTTGTTTCAACAATGAAAAATTGCACTGCACTCTTACATTGTGTCGTGCTACTTAGATGAATAATTTTTATGAATCGGTTTGAAATTAGTTTATTGTGGTTATATTATTCCTTTGTCGAGTTCAAAGTTTGAATGATATTGAATTGAAATTTTTTATGTACATCATTTTCAATTATTATTTTTCTATTCGCAAAAAAAGTAAGTTTAATACGTTGTATATTATCGATTTACAAAAAAGCACAGCTAATAGATGGTGATCGTGAGACAAGACTTTTGTTAATGCTAATATCCTTGAATTGTATACATTTCGAGCTAAATAATTATTATTTCAATAGGATTTAATTGATTATATATTTTATATTTTATGGATTTTTATTGTAAAATCTTTTTATAATTTAATCTAGGATAATAGCCGACCATAGATAAATTTATTGAATTATGAGTACAGCATAAAATGAAAAACTTAAATTTTCTTTTCTATAATATTTCGTTATTATTAATATTATTTACATTTTATATTACGTGATGGTATTATTGATTAAATACAACTGTCATTTGTTAAAAAAATTATTTTGCATTATTCTTTACCACAAAAATCAATCTAAATAAATTTTTTTTAGATAAATCTATACAGCTTTACTCCCGTGCAACGCACGGGGGGTGAAAACTAGTGTGCTGTTAAAGAGCTACAACTGGTAATGCTTAATTAGACATCATGTATTTTGAAGATTCAATTGTGTGCACGAATTGATTATGTAATTTCATGATATTTCTTAAGCAGTTGTTCTAGAAATCATCACATTTTGCTAAATTTAAAACTTTCCTTTTTCGTTGCACTTATGCATGTAAATATATAATAATTTAAAGATGAAAAATATTAGTGATACAATGAAAATACACAATAAGGTATACAACGTACATATGACTTATTCGATAATTATTTATTGATTTAAAAATAGCGATAATGTGTGAAAAAATAAGTATTCTACCAAATATATATGGTACACCTCATTATACTTGTAGCAAGATCCTTTAAAAATGAAAGAAAATTTTGAAAACATACAGAAAACACAAAATATTATTAATACATCAAAAATTAGTGACTAGTATACAAAACATGGGATCAAAAGAACAAAGCCTTGTCTTTATAATTTTTTTTCAATATACTGTTCATAATGTATCAATCAAATAGTTATATAACATTTATTACGTTGTGTAAAGATTTAAATTATAAATATTGGACTTATGGTTATATTCAAAATTATATGAGTAGAAAATAATGTTACTGAAGCCGTGTTATTTGTATGGTTAATTACTATTGACAGATCAATTTGTGATCTCAAGAAACAAGTTTGACCGGTGGCCAAAAATAGTGCTAAAACTTTGACCGGTAGCCACGGTGACCATGGTGTCACCGGAAAAAATTCAAAAAATTCCTGAACTCCCCATTGCCGTGCTGATTCCAGATCTGGTCCCGAATTTCAAAACGGAAATCTGATCGACCCCGAAAATGCCATCGTTGGTGCCGTAATTACGCCACCAACGTTGGTGCCTGATCGGTTCTGGTATGCATTAAAAAGTATACTCACAGGAATGATTTAGCACCATCGACGGTATCGTAACTACGGCACCATCAATGGTGCTAGGTCATTTCTGTACTCAATGAATCAGTAGTTAAAAATGATGAAAGGGAAAAATTAAATTTGATTAAGCCATTAACTCCTTTAACAATATAAAGTTTTTAGACTAGCCAAATTTATGTAGTATCAAATGTGACATAAGTTCTTTAAAAAAAAAATGTGACATAAGTTACGAGAACGAGTTGTATTATCATTTATATGTGAAAATCATGCAGACATCAGCTTCTGGGGGAACAAATAAATTAAACAAGAACGTCAATCGACAACTCGACATATTGAAAAAAAATTCGGAAAGTAAGTTTGTTTACGTACAAACTCGCAATTCATCACGACTAGATAGGATCCAATCAAAAGATGGAATATAATTATCGCTAATCCTGTAATTTTCAAATCTCGTGTTGCAAATTAGGGAAACTTCCTGAGTTATCCTATTGTTAAGGATCTGTTTGAAAAAGTCCAAGTTCATTTCGTCTTTGCCTATATTTGTTTTTAATTTTCTAATTCTAGCTTCACCGGTACAAAAGGGGGGTGTCGCCCATTAGGTGACAATTTTATAAGAAAATACTACATAAAGTCAATGAGTGGTGGTTGTTACAAAAATCAGCCACTCAAAGTAGATATAAATAAATAAATAAAAACAAACGATGGCGGTTATAGAGAGGAACATCCACCTAATGTCAAAATTACAACCGCCACCTAAAATTTGAAAAAAATAAAAAATAAAAAAATAAAACAAAGAGTGACGGTTATAGCCATGAATAGCCACCCTATGTAAAAAATCGGTGGCGGTTGTACAGTATAACCGCCACCTAAATTTGAAAAATTTCAAATTTCAAATTTCAAATTTTAAAATTCACTTTGAGTGGCGGTTGTTATTTAACAACCGCCACCCTTTATTGAACCAGTATTAAAAGTCAGAAACGCGTTCTGCAATATTATTTCTGCCATTCTCTTTCGCTCAAGTGCGAAAACTTGCAAATTACGGTATACAAATCGGATTTTATGCTAATTTTCTTTACACACTGGGGCCGCAATTGATGTAAGGTAAGCTTCCTCTATCTATTGCTCCTGAATTCGTGTATTTTTTATGTTAGATTTTGAAATCCCCGAATTCTAGTGTTTCGCCATTTTAAGTGTTCTTGCATTTTCTTCACAAGTTAAACCCACAATTGAAGGTAAGATCGTCTTCCTCTATCAATTGGTCTCAAATTTCTGTATTTTTGAGGTTAGTATGTTAACATTCCCAAATTATTGAGTATTTAATGTAAATCTTGATTTATGATTTTGTTAGTTGTAATATATCTATACATTGTGATTTCACGTCTAATGTGTTATGTTTTTTAGGTTAATTTGATTGGAACTATGTTTTTTAGTATAAACTTGTATTTTTGTCATGGATATGTGCGATTTATATGCATTATTGTTGAATTAGAGGTATAATTTTAGTGCAATTAGTTAGTATTAGTAAAATACGTAATTTATGATGAATTAAAGGTATAATTTTTGATGAATTATAAATAAAACCTACAAATAAAAGTAATTAAAACTTAGAGGAGATAATTTAGTACTTGGTTTTTCAGATATTGGCCCCTTATCTATAATATTAAATAAACTATAAATTGATATAATTAAATTAAAAAATATATAAATTAGGGGAAAATATTAATAGTTAATATATTTGGAACTAATATTAACTTGAATTTCGGATATATCTCAAATTTAGGCTTCTACATATAAGAGTACAATATTTCCAAATTAGGTTGAATTATATCAAACATTTAAAAATACATACTTACACTAAAGTAACTTATAATATCAAGTAAAAGTAGAATTAATATTACATTTATTCTATATCTTTCAATAAATACATATCAAGGATCTACAATGAGTGATAAGATAGGACTGAAAACTTTAAAATCTACATTTTGAAACTTTAAACGACCTTAAATGGGCTTGAAACGTGGGTCACGCCACTAGCCGTGACCATCATAAATCTCGTCGCAACGATTCTGGAATGAGGTCATGGGCTGAAAACGGACATCGTATGCGAAAGATATGGCTGTTTAAATTTTAAACCAAATAAAAAAAAATTTTATCACTTGGGGTGGCGGTTCTACACTTGGGAACCCCCACCCAAAGGTTTAAAAAAAAAAAAAAAGATTTTGGGTGGCGGTTATGGACTTAAAATTGCCACCCAAAGTATTTAAAAAAAAAAAAACAAAGCCCGTTTTTTTTTCCGGTGGTGTTTTTGGAACTACCACCCTTTCTGGCGACATTGGGTGTCATCATTTTGGTGGCATTCTAAAAACTGTCATCCTAACCCAAAAACGATCGCCAGCCTTAGTCCTTTTTCTGCTAGTGCTTGTTTTTAATTTTCTAATTCTAGCTTGTTATTTTCTAGCTTGTTTTTAATTTTCTATTTCTAATTCTAATCCTAGTTTGTTTCTAATTCTAGCTTGTTTGTCGAATAAGTTTGGTGTTCCAACTACTTTATTGCTGAGTTTTTTTCGGCCTTGTTTTTTTGGTGATAAAGTTGATATACACGTTATTTCCATGTGGGTCTTTTTTTTTTTTTTTGAAAGATTTTGAAGATTGGCCTTTTAATGAAAAGTATCTTCAATGGGTCTTTCTATTGTAAAAATTTTAATGTGCATTAAAATATCTACAAATATGGAAGATGTCTACTGCCTAATATCACTTCAAGAGTCTATAGATGTAGAAAGCGGAAATGTTCAGTTACCCACAGTGGATAACATAAGAAGAAAACCACGCTGACATGACGCCACGTCATCAGCCAAATTAAAATTTTTTTTTGTATCGACGTTAAGTCAAATAAATAATATATAACTGCCTCCTGATGGTAGGAGGCCTCACCCGACCCTATGATTTTCCCCTCCACTGTAGGCGACATTACCTACCCACAGTGGGTAGGAGATCGTTACTCATGTAGAAAGACCGTTAATTTTCATTATCTACCATATTTCTCTCTCTTCTAATGCCGATAATTATAAAATGTTCAAGTAAGCCCGGACGTTCAGTAGTTATGGAATGCCCGGGTGTTTTACGGGCTCATTCGACATCTGTTTTGAAATTTGAAACCAAATCTAGAATCAGTATAAAGAAGGGGATCTCCAGCAATTCGGAAAATTATCAGACGACAACGTGGCGGTCGATCAAAGTTTTTTGTCATAATTTGGCCAAATCATAGCAAAAAACTTTGATCGACTGTCACATTATCGTTGAAAATTTTTCCGAATTGTTGTAAATTTTCCTCACCGTACTTATTCCAGATTTAGTATCGAATTTTAAAACGAATATTAAATGGGCCCGTAAACACCCCGGGTATTCCGTAAGCTACGGAACACCTAGGAGCACCAGAACGGGGCTTAATTAATATACATATGTCTTAAAACTATTTCAATTTGCATTCACTGTTGCCCGTTGGGGTGTTTTTTTGTTTATCTCACTCTTCCTTTTTATTTGTTATACTAGACTTTTTCACCCGTGCGTTGCACGGGAGACTAATGTATTAACAATTAGAGGGCTGGATATACAGCATCCCAAAATAATAAACGATGCACTCGTGAGCTCACCAAACTTAAACATTAATATAAGTGATGAGAGAATTGTATAAAAATTCGGCAGAGTTTCCCATGCATATCGTAGAAATCCTTCATACAAACTATACAAGAAACAAATATTCAGCAACCACAAGATTTGATTTAGAACTCTCCTCATCGCCTCAATGATAAACACAATGAAAATGCTTTAGTGGCTCGTTCTCCTCACAAAAAATTTTCACTAATTTTTATTAATTTTTTTTCTCTTATCATTTTCAACCACTCATACAATTATTTTATATCTTTTAATGTATATCTTTTTAATTTTTAACCACATATTTAATACGTCATTCGAGTAAATCAACAGCATTGTAATGGAGAACAAGGCCTCAGTCATATTTAAGATCATAAGGAAAACTTGCATCTCTACAAAGAATTCAATTTAATAATGTAAGAGTCAAGTCAAAATAAGATAATTACAGAATTAGGTCTTTGTTATGAATAATAATTGAAGTGTTATGAATAATTGAGAATAATTTGGTGGTTATGAATTATGAGGAATAATTTGGTGGAGGAATAATTTGGTGGAGGAATAATTTGGTAAAAGATGTAATTATTATATGTGAATGACTATTATACCCTTGATGAAATTATGTAATTACGATTGTGCCATTCAAGTTTTCCTATAAATAGGGCTTGATTATTAATGAAATTCATTCCCGAGAATTCCTTAGAATTCATTCTCTAAATTCTCTCTATTGTTTCTATACTTTTATAACACGTTATCAAGACGAGTCTCTAACCCTTTGAGTAATATGAAAGAAGTATGCTCTACATTGCATCTTATAGATGATCTTCAGATCGTAAACCTGATTATTACCAATGAATTAATTCATCCTCATCAATCCTAAATAACTCTCTCTTGCAAATACATCATTGAAAATTCCTTTTGTTCATATTCTTCTCCCACAATTCCTCATTCTACACAACCTCGCTTGAGATGTCTAAATCCCAAAATTGGAAGAATGGAGTCCAAAGAATTTTCCGATCACGTAAATGGATTGCAAGTAAATCTCATCCATGGAATAATTAGAGAAAGGGAAAAAGGTAAATCATATGATTTTATAATATAATAATATATTAAACTATAACATTCGTTTTATCGAGATATAAGGAGTATACATGATCAAAATCAAATTTTCTCGACTCCATTATACTCGATTTAACGAGAGCTTCGATTTGATACCAACATTGATAGGGTAATAACTCGTTTTGAAATATGTTATTATCAAACTTTCAAAATTTACAAATCAGTACACCAACTTTTGAAAAAGTTACAAAATAGTCATTGAATATTTTGATATTGATAAATTGAAGTAGAAAGGAGATAATTTTCCAATAGTAAAACATTGATAAAATATTTTTGACAATTTTACCTTTGAATTGAATGGACAATTTTACCCTTAGGTAAAACCGACCTAATTTTGACGACAGTGAAAAATGGATAGAATATTCATGAAGAAATTCTAAATCCATTGATTATATAAAATGGCTTGAAGTCCATTTGAGTTAAAAGATCGAAATATTAATGGAACTCCTAAGAGTTCAATTACATAATGTACTTATTCTAGAAGGAAGGATAAGTGTAGAAGTAATGAGTATTTGTTCTAGAAGAACAAATCTGCTCCCGTAGAAGCAGTTCAATATTTAATTCTCGCACTTTATTTACTGCAATTTAATTACTGCCATACCTCCTACTTGATGATGGGTTCAACCGTCACTAAACGGAAGGTTTTATATATTTTTGCACTTTATATGCTAAGTGATGGGTAATACCTTCATCGGCAGTATCCTACTCTGAAGAAGTAGTTAAACATTATGCAATTTAATTCTTGCTATTTAAATTCCGTAAATTTATATTTATTGCAATAATTCCCATAAGGTAGATTCGACCACCTATTGGAGGAAATTTAATTTCTGCAATTTAAATTTATGCACTTTATAGTTTGAGTATATTTCCAATGTGGTGGGTAATACCACACGATTGGTGTGCATATTTTCAATGTGGTGGGTTATACTACACGATTGGTTATAACGAATCCTACTCCAGAAGAAGTAGTTGATCAAATATTCTAATCATACTCTCGAAGCAGTAGACGATGAGAATAAAATTACTTCTCCATATATACCGAATATTAATGGAGAAAATTGAGCAAGTGGTACTTGAAGTTACCATTGGATAAATAGATGAAAGTAAAATGCTCAATAGATCCCATGTTGATAAATCAAAGAAAATATATCGCATGGAAAGCTTATATGAAGTAATCTCATCGATGATATGAGATTGTATTAATATGAGAATAAAATGCTCTTGAAGAAGCAAAATCACTAGATATCTGTATTTGAATAAAGCCAATATGATATTATTATTATTACTCCAGAAGAAGTACAAAACAGCCGAAGTGGAACATATTGAGAATATCAAAGATGGCAATAAACACTCGAAAATATAGAAATACGAAAAGAAAATATATATTGAACCCATAAATGAGGGATGCGTCTCGAGAGTATAAATACTCCGTAACTCTGCCACCCCGAACATTCGGGTTCATAATGAAAGATCCAAAGGATCTCTTTTTCGCTTGACACCGATGATCTGTGACCGATGGGTTTCAGCTTCCATAGATTTTTGAACATATGATTGAATCTTGATGAGTAGATCAGCAACTGTATTAGCAGAAACAAGTATATTTCTTGCTGAACGAGAAATAAATTTATGTTCTACACCCTGATCTAGAAATGCTAGCAAACCATCGAAGAAATAATTAATATTCAACAAACCTATGGGTTTGGTATGAAAATTCCACTGTGCAAATGACGCTATATTGAATATTTCCTCCAGCGTGTTATAGCCGCCTGGAAGAATAATAAAAGCATCACTATTGCTCATCATGTACATTAGCGATCATGGATGGATTGTGTTTGTAGCATCAATCCATTGCACTAATGACATTTCTAACTCCAATTCGACATCGCCTCCAATTCGATGAAAAGGTATTATACTTGACACTCTTATCCCCCATAATTGTGCGGCCATCGTAAGACTCCTTAATAGTTTGTTATTAGTCCCTCCATATAGTATATTGATATTTTGTTTCCCTAACTCCCTTACAAGTTGGTCTGCCATATCCACATATTGGATATGACCTACTAGTCTGGAGCCACCAAGAACACATATAGTTTTTACCTTGGCGAGGTAAAGATTGACTTACATGAGATGATTTTGATATCTCCATCTCCATCTCCACCTCTATCTTTCTCTTTCAACGAATGAATGATAGATATATGAATCCCTCTATTTAAAGAAAAATTTTCAAACCAATAATTGAGTGCACTATTTACTTTTTGACAAATATGAAAGAAAAAAAGGCAGAAAATTTTTTTAGTGATATGACAGAGATTGAAAAATAATATATATATCTTAAAATTGAAAAACGATATTTACAAATAAAAGAAATATATTGATCTTTGTTATTACACCGAGCTTTCTTACATAAATATGGGAAAATCATTATGCTAAATTTTTCTACTAAATTTACAAACAGGATCTTCTAAAGTAAGTTTTTCAAGATCAGTAACGCGCTTGTTGATCTTTGAATTTGGCCCATAAGGCCATTAGCTCACCTTTGCACGTGTGTCCACTAGGATGTGTCTCAAGAGCCGTTGAATATCATCCAAAGGCTCCTTACTCAATCCATCCTTAATGAATGCTATTTTATCTTCTCGGCTTCGGACAAGTACCCCACAGCATTTACATCGAAAGTGTCACATGTCCATCGAGCACACTTGTAGCATCCTCCTAATCTTTTTGCTCTCCGTTTCTTTGAAAAACTACTTTTACCCATACCAGGCATGTATTTAGAGGGAATTGAAACCTCACCAGATAATCGAACCTTTGCTTCAATCAAGCATCGGATATCTTGTGGGATACCCTTATTCATTAGCATCCTTAATCTTTCCAGCCTACATCGATAAATCCTTTTTAAGATTTTAATCGGTAGTGATGGATAGTATTTTCGAAGATTTGAGAGCATATGATCCATTATAATGTATAGACCCTTGTTAGGATGAATTTTGCAATAATTTTGATGATTTATTTATAGAATAATACGACGCGTATGAAATAAGACTCCAATTTTAAATAAATAATATGAAGCGTAAGAGCTACGATTTCGGAATTAAATAATAGCCGGATGTGATGCGTATGAGCTGTAACTCCGTGTTTGAATAGTGGTAGACAATAATGTCACCAAAAGATGATGGAATATGTCGGTGAATTATTTCTATGATAAATCATGTTGAGCACTATACAGATACTAGTGAAATCGATATAAGAATTTACTGAACTAGAAGTTCAATAAACTCGTTTGCAATACCGGACTGACCATCCCGGTTTAAATAATTATTGAAATCAATATTTCAAGTGAAGAATTAAAGGAATTCTTCAATGATTGTTCTCGATAAATGATGAAATCATTACTAGCCAATATTGGGAATAAATCCCAAATATATCTGGAATAAAGGATGAGAAGTATGGGCCCACTCATCCTCCATGTGGACTACTAGATATTATGATATGGATCCACTAGATAGTCACATGTGTATATGATTCGTAATTTGAAATTTACGAAATATTTGCTCACGGTATGAGCATGATTTTCAGATTTAATGATAAAGCTAGTAAATGTATATCGCAATACTTGAATAAATCCCTGAAGGATTTGAGTATGCGCATACAAGTGGGATATTATATGGCAAATTATTTAAAGTCCTCAAATAAATTGCCGATATCGAGAATAGAATGCAAACGGTCTAAATTCCCATATTAAGGCTGAATGATGAGAACATATATGATTAAAAATCATACCAACTGTATGAGTTTTGTTGTTCTAAATTTTCTCAAAGACGAGGGGAGTATTAAAGGTTGAAAATAAATGCATCATGTTATATCCTCGAAATTGAAATACGAACTTGAAGTTCAAAGATGCATGAAAGGCTATGAACAATCACATATATCAGCCACGATGCTTTGATAAGTTAGCGCGCCAGAAGCGTTGATATTTCCCCAAACATATATATCAAAGCAAATTATAAAAGATGGTCTTAATAACGGAGGCATATGCTCTTGAAGAGTATATAGACATAACTATATTGTGTAATCCTACAAGAGGATTGATAATGAGATATCTCGATAAGTTATGTCGATATGGGGAAAGAAATGAAATTGAAAAGTGTCGACACGATATGAAAATGTAGCGCTACATATGATCAATGATAATAAAAATATTGAGATATATTGAAGATGATAAATGGTGAATGTGAAATCCTTAACTTATGAGATGATGAGATGATGATGACTAATGCTCAAGTTTAAAGATAAGCATGGTGGTCATTATATGTTGCATGCTCATAAAAGTTAAATTACCGAATCGTGGTGTGTAGTAAATCTAAAAGGAAATTAAAGGATCGGATGAGCTAAACCCAGTGTTTATGAGTACCCTAAAGGGTAAACTAAACCCCTGGGAATGAAATAACCTATTAAGTGAGTATTAAATATTAAATGATATATTTTAAATGTTAGTTAGTTATGAAGGTTTACTTATATGTTTACATGTTTTTACAATGAATTTATATGCTTTAAATTGTGTATTTGGAGACATGTGTTCATGGTGAATGTTTTGTAGTTGTGTAAGAAAATTGATGCACTCTAAATGAACGAAGAGTATAAAATCAATGTATATGATACTCATACAAATGTATGAAAGATTTTGAAATGCTTGCAAAGCATACTTGTATAAAATACGCTGGCTAACTCTTTTTTCCCTTGACTGAGGTTTTATCCCATTGTGTTTTCCTAGCAAGGTTTTTAATGAGGCAACTTTAAAGGTGTATTCACATGAATAATGTACTCTTTTTCCTTCATTAGGCTTTTTCCCACTGGGTTTTTCCTAATAAGGTTTTAACGAGGCATATTCATGGTATATTGAGAACGATAGGAGAAATTGATACAGTGTATCTATTGGATCAAGTTATAATGGAGCTAATGCTTTAGATCCAAACGATGATGATATTGAAATCATTTACCAGAAGTAAAGATATCAGTTCTCAAGATATGAAATCGAACGGAGCAAATTGCACTCTTTTCCTTCGATCAAGTTTTTTCCCACTGGGTTTTCTTGACAAGGTTTTAACGAGGCAGCACGTGAATACTCATATGCCGCTGATAGACATCAGGGGGAGCAATGTTTTGATGAAGCAGTATATAACCACTCCAAGCTATCCTGCAATCGGTTTGGAAGTTTTTTCCCACTGGGTTTTTCTCCAAACAGGTCCAGAAGACATTTGTATTAATAGTCATTCAAGGGGGAGTGTTATGAATAATAATTGAAGTGTTATGAATAATTGAGAATAATTTGGTAGTTATGAATTATGAGGAATAATTTGGTGGAGGAATAATTTGGTGGAGGAATAATTTGGTAAAAGATGTAATTATTATATGTGAATGACTATTATACCCTTGATGAAATTATGTAATTACGATTGTGCCATTCGAAGTTTTCCTATAAATAGGGCTTCAGTTATTAATGAAATTCATTCCTGAGAATTCCTTAGAATTCATTCTCTCTAAATTCTCTCTATTGTTTCTATACTTTTATAACAGTCTTCTCATTATAATATAACTGGTGAAATTGCCCGGCACAAAAATCGAGCGACCACCCAGTGTAAGCATGGGCGATTGGCCATTACGAAATTGGGAACTGTGCAGATTTTAATTAGGTGATCGCCCATTACTTCTTCCTCTTATTATTATTATTATTTTTTTTAACGAGTTTTTGCAAAAATAAGCTAATACATTACAAGACCATTACAAACTCTATGTCATAGATTATTACACTTTCAACACCATTACAGAGGATGTGTAATCATTACAACATCATTACAGAGCTCTGTGTACTGCATTACAAGAGAATTGCAAACTCTAGATAATGTATTACACCACCTATAAATGGAGTTTCGGGGGTGGGCGGTGAGAAAAGGAAAGAAAGAAAGAAAAAGGAAAAACCTATAAAATGGATTTCAAAATTAATAAAGTACATATTTTTAAAATTAAAAATAAAAAATAGAAAAAAATAGAGAAAAATGAAAGAAAGAAACCTGGGCGATCACCCCAATTGAAACTTGGGTGTCACCCAATTTTTGCGTGGCATGATGCACATACAATCAAGTCGCGTGACACTTCACTTGAGTAAAGATCTTGAAACTACTTGATTTTTGAAATATGTATCTTTAAATTCTGATTTGGTTTAATTTACTCAAATTAATAATAATACTTTAGTGTCCCGAGGAAAAATAATAAAAGTTTTAAAATTTTTTTGATCTACAAAATAACTTTTCTATTTAATCCAAGTCAAATATTAATATTAGTCACATATCTTGTATGACTCTTATTATTATCTACCTATCTCATAATCTCCATAACTATTTAACATAAAAAGTTAGTTTTTAATAAAATAAAAGTTTACTCTCATCCATGTTGAGTTTTAAATTATAAGTTGTTTCAATTAGATGGGTAATGCTACTTTATACAATTTTAATTGGGAAAACTAATTTTTATCAATCAAATAGCGTGGCAAAATCCCATGAACTTTCATGTCACTTTGAATGTGCTTTTACTTTGTAGAATTTCGCCACATCACTTAATTGTTGATACATTGTCAAGTAAAATTGTACAAAAATCATTTCCTGCCAAGCTTAGCACATTCTTTGTCAACCTTGAGACATTTTTTTTGGAAGTATGAAATTTTTTGTTAAATTAATCAAATAAATGGTTAAAATTGATTTTCTTAAAAATTTGTACCAAACAAGCCCTCCAATTATTATACTTCGAACATCTTAACAACAATTGAACCTACATGAAGCAAAAACTCGACGTCATGAGTGCGAATTTCAAGATGAAATATTAAAGGCTGAGCTATGATATTAAAGCATCAATAAACACGTTCTTTCTATTGGTCATTTTTTTTAATTATCTTTAATTTGTAAAATTTTGCTGCTGGATTAGTAATGGAAAGATCAACATTAGTTGGTTGAAGTGAAGGAGTTTTGAACGGAAAACGAAAATCGTTGAAAGTCCTTCGACTAACAAATTAATCAAATGCTAAGGACTTTACTGTAAAAAATGAAACATTTGAATGAACTTTCAAAAAAGTTACGGACTACAAGTGTAATGTTTCCTCAATGTGAATGTTCTAACTTCAAAAACAGTGTTGATACTTGTCGTCTATCCTGGATTGTTCTTGTTTAGATAGAGCTTCGCCTAATCGAGAGTTGGGAGTTATGTACAAATGACATTGATTTAGTTGCGAAAAATTCCCCAAATCCAATTCCTTCCAAGACCCAATTAGACCTAATCTTTTCATAAACCCTAAAATTACACTAGCCCCAGCAGAATGCTGGGTACCGCAGCTTCAAAATTCAAGGCAAAGCTTAGTAATTTCAATTTCACATGTAATCGTTATCATCGTTCGAATTTCCTGAACATCCCCAATTATGGAGTTACTTTGCATTTGTATGGGAAAGGGATTTTGGGCTTCACCACCGCTCCTCGTGGGACCAGAAATTACCACGTTATTGTAAGTTCTTCTTCTTGTTCCCCTTTCTATTGTTAATTGTTATTTCTCAATTTATGTAAGTTTCAACTTTGGTGTTTTGCTATGATAATTATTGGATTCATAAGCTTTGCAGTTGTAGTAGCAGCTTTTCATGCAACCCTTTCCTCTGTGTTCTGCCGTAACAGCAAAATAAATAATTGCAAATAATCGTATTTCTAGATAATAGGAATGGGTGTATAATTGGAACAAGTGATTCCCTCCCCATGTGGGGAGGCTCCTCATTGGAGGGGGGCCTCAAGTGGGACCTCACTTGAGGGCTTCCTCCAAACAGGCGGGGACATGTGGCGTGGGGAGCCGAGGAGGGGATCAATCCTCGTATAATTGGAAGGTGTAAATAGAACCATTTAGGTTAACTAACGCTAAAGTGAAGTGATACATGTGTCATTTAGACTGCAAATTTGTTAATTAGTTTGATATGAAACCAGTTGTTTAAAGAGACTGGGTATGGTGAAGATTTCAAATTTCAAAATAACGAGTTAGTCAAGTAAGTAGTTTCTGAGGCATACTCTGTTGAGAATTTGCCACTTCAATTGAACTATTTTTTGTTTCCAGTTTAGTTGTGGCTTTTAAGCCTAATTTGTTTGTGGTTATTGCTTTGGGCTGACTAGCATTGCTTTAACAGGCTATAGTTAGAACACTCAAGTTCTGTGTTGATTCAGATATTCAATAAGATGGTTTATCGTTTTCAATATTTGGAGATCATGGAATTAATAATATTTGTGCAGTTAGTCAAAATATCATCGTACCAAAATAAATTTTTTGGTGATTGTTTACTCAGTTGAACTTCTCTTGGAAGTACGATTATCTTATTTCTTACAAAGCATATGAATGTGTTGTTTTGATCTCACAATGTCTATATTTCTAAAACAGAGTTGCGTTAAATCCATTCCAGTCAGAATCCTTAGCATTTGGCCGTTCTTCGCTATTTTTAATAGTTCAGTTGGCAATCGACTATCAATAGCAACACAAGCCTCTCCTCCTCAAGAAACAAATGATGAAATCTTGAATGAAATCCTTGCTGCTATTGATGGCTCTTCAGTTTCTGGAGAAGATATCTGTACCACTTATGTTAACAAGCTCTGTACTGCTGGAGATCTTCAAGCTGCTGCTAGGCTAATGCATTCTTTATCTAAGAAGCGCATATTCTTCAGTCCTTGTACATATGATCGCCTTCTTGAGGCTGCAAGTGAAAAAAATGATATTGAACTGCTCTTTGAAATTTTCAAGGACCTTTTGGTGTCTTGCGAATCTCTTAGATTAACTTCATATCTTACCCTTGCTAGAGCCTTTGTGAAGCATAACAATCCTGTCATATTACTAAGATTTATCCGAGAAGTCGCAGAAATGTTGTTCCCTAGAAATGAAATAGTTCTGAACAGACTAATCTTTGCATTTGATAAATGCGGACATGTTGATGAAGCACTTTTCGTATTTGACCATATGAAAAATTTGGAATGTAAACCCGACTTGGTTACATATAATACCGTTTTGGGGGTTTTAGGTCGGCTTGGAAAAGTAGATGAAATGCTACATGAGTTCACTGCTATGAAAAAGGCTGATCTTATTCCGGATATTTTTACATACAACACCTTACTAACCAGCTTGTGGAAGGTTGGTAGATTTGATTTGTGCTTAGTATATTATAAAGAAATGAGTGAGAACGGAGTTCAACCTGATTTGGTTACTTACAAAGCTTTGATTGAGAGCTTAGGGAGGTCAGGTAAAGTTGAGGAAGCAATGAGAATTTTTGAGGAGATGAAACGTAAGAGAATCCAACCATCAATTCACATCTACCGAGCTCTAATTTTCAGTTTGAAAAGGACAGGGAAGACAGAGTGTGCTTTGAGACTCTCCAAGGAGATGAAAGAATGCGACTTTGTGGGTCCAAAGGATTTTAAATCAGAAAGGAGATAGTTTAGTGGTTCAAACGGAGCAAATTATTTCAGTAAACCATTTGGTTGCAGATGAGATGGATTTGTGAATCTGCCCCTGCTGCTGAATTGAATGTATGAAGTCAATGAGGTATGATTTGATCAATCTTGGAAGAATTCATTATGATTTTCCACCAAATTGTTATGCAGCTGTGGATTGGTTAAAGTGAGCTCACGTGTATGCTTTACTTCTAGATTATGAATCGAAAAAATTATCAGAAACATATCAGCCATCGTATGCACTTTCATCTGCATTCATATCAAGAGAAGGGTGTTTGAACAAATTGGGTCGAAACTGCTATCAGTTTTGGATAACTAAACTCTTGGAACTAGTTCATATCTGATAACATGCTGATGCATTGTGGCATGTTTGGTGAACTTATTGGATGGATTGCCATACGAAATGTGCCCGCAAGCTCATTCGGTTCTTCGTTCATTAATCAATAGTTGGAATTTGGCCTGCTCACAAGGCTCTGTCTGGGTAGAAAGAAAGCTATTTGAAGGTAAGATGTAAACCAAGCAGGAACAATTTTGGTTCAGAGAGTGAAAGCCAAAATATGTTATAAGGTTTGGCTTTTAAATTATCTCACTTGTACTTGAAAAACAAAAAAGAGATTAAAAATGAAGTTATCTCACTCAGTCAGAACCTTTTTTGTCCTAAAATTGCAAGAGGGAATTAATATTTACAGTTGTTGTGATGGCAGGACTCAACGTTTTGGTATATGTTTTAGAGATGTTTTTGTGAAAAAGATTTTTGAATGTGAAGTTAAAAAGTTGTGAGGGATGAACAAGTAGGTTTAGATGAAAATGATTGTAAAGAAAAAGTGAATTTTTGAAAAATTTTGCCCGGGTTGCTTTTTTTTTATTATTATTATTACTAGTGTTTTCACCCGTGCGTTGCACGGGGTGACATATATCAAAGATATATTTAAAATCCGAGGGCCAATTTTGCCACCAGTAATTTTTTGGGGACTGTTTAGGTAGGCTAGGTTTCGCTTTAGATCAATCCCTATTAACCACGAATATAATTATATTTTTAAAATTATAAAAAAATTAATATAAGTAAAAATGTATTCGGATATTTAAAAACAAAATATATTTGAACTGAGTAATTATAAGTTTACTATAAAGTGTCTTACTGTTATCCCAATGTCATTCCTAAAAACGATTATTAACAAATTCGGTATAAACTCACCAATTTAATATATTCAGTATGATTATATCATTATTTTTATATACTCTTGAAGGAAAAATATAACTGTATAACAGGATCATCCTCCAGCGATTCATGTCATAACTTACATATTTATATATCTATATCTATATATTAATAAAACCAGCACATTTTCCCGTCACTTTCACCTATTTTTCTGAATTAAAAATTTAATTTTTTATTCTGTAATCATAAACGGATAATCACAAATCTGCAAATCAATCTTCCCTTATTTTTCTGAATTAAAAAATTAATTTTTTATTCTATAATTATAAACAAATAATCACAAATCTGCAAATCAATTTTCCCTTCATCTTCTAGAATTCGAACTCAATCTTCAAAAATCTCAAGCGGATTCTAATTGAATTCACGCCATTACAAATCTCTTGATTTTATCATCATCAACTTCTCCAACCTTCCCTTACGCAAGCAACAAAAATACTTGTCAGAGTACTCGAACATGTTTTTATTTGGAAACAATTGCAGTTTATAACTGTATATGATAATCATCCAAAGATTCGCAAAGATGTTTTAATTCTCTAAATATCTCGGATATATGTTACCCCGTGCAATGCACGGGTAGAAACACTAGTTAAAATTAAACTTTAAAACATTAAATTCTATTTTTAAATCTATTATTTTTAATTCTTAGTTTTTTATTTTATTCAATTGTATTGACTTTTATTTAATTAATAACCTACATTTTCTTTTATATTTCAAACTGCAATGACGGTAATAATTCAATCACATATATTTATATTTATATAATGGCTTTGCTCTATTTAGCTTGTGATTTTTCCATGATAAAACTTAGTGTCAGTGCTTTGATTATGCACACATATTAGTGCAACTAACACATATGTCACTATTTCTCAATGTATTGCACAAGCCTCATAAAGAGACGAGAATAAAGCGAAATAATGAAAAATGTTAAAGGCTACATTGGTACAAATTAATTAATTACCTTTTCGTTTCTCATCATTTTTAATTACTCATGTATTTTTTTTCAATAATTAATATCAAATATATCCTAGATCGATAAATAATCCATATTTTTAACTTTTCGTTTCTCATATTTTTTGTTTAGATATAGACAATGTATTAAACATTATCTATTTTTAAATGCACCAATAAGTACTTTTTAATATGTCAAAACTATTTTGAGAATATACAAACCATTAGAAATTCTCTAAGAGCATCTCCACGATAACTTCCCCACATCCTCTACTTTTATCTCAAGTCTTAGAGATAGAGACACACAAAAAAATTACGGTCCCACATGTTTTTCTCTTTTCTCACTTTCCCACTTTTTCCCACTTTTTCACCATAAATTCTCGTGTCACCTCTACATCTAGAAGTCCAACTTCACATCCTCTACTATTATTTTATTATTATTTTTGAATTTGTTTCTATATCTCTCATACTTTTTCACTTTTCTCTCTCTTTTACACTACACATCCTCTATTCTCTTTTCAATCCACCTAATCATTTTCTTTCTATCTCTTTCCTCTACATCATCCCTTAACATCACATTGCAATGAAGATGCCCTCATAGTACAATCATCAATAATTAATTGTTGATGTTGATGTTGACATACAGTAGAGTTTTAAAAAATTTGAAAAATAGAAAGGAAGTAAGAAAAATGTTATAGGAAGTAAGAAAAATGTTACAAATGACTTGTTTGATTCAAATTAAGTTTTAATTTACTTTTCCCTCTAATTATTTTCAACAACTCATTTTATAACGTCTTTAGAGATATTCTTTACTTCTCAATCACATATCTAAAATCTATTCTTACAACAATTTATATCAAACATAGCCTAAATAGTATCAATTATTTTTAAACACAACGACAACAATCAATAAATGTTGCTAAAAAAAGAAAAAATAAATAAAGAAAAGGCATAATAAATGTTTTTTTTAATGCAGGTATAATAAATGTTGCTCATTGGAATTTACTTCATTTGTAAAATGTTTCTCCCATGTAGCACTTTGATCAAGTATATATCGAACAACACAACCCATCTACAATCAGTTTCACAAGCCAATAAAAAAGATAAAAGAATTAAAAAATTACTAATAAGGTACAATACGAAACACTTTAAATTGATGAAAAATCTAATTGTACATAATAATGTAATAAATACGAAGTAGAGGCGTATGAATTCGATCTTGGGAGGTTTCAATTTTTTTCCCTGCTATCTTTGATAGCCATCGGAAATTCAATGAGTAATTTGAACATAAACTTACAATGACAATTGACAACGCGAGCATGAGACAAAAATCAAGCCGGGACATTTTTTCTAATCATAGTGTAGTGCTTTTGTCAAACTCGGCCACTCAAAGATGAAACATACACTTTCTTTGCGAAAACCCATATAAATTAATATAAAATCACGCCATCCCACAATTTTAGCTAGTGCACCTGTACATATATTTTGAATGAGTAAATTTATATATTATATATATCAACATACACAGCAAAAGTCAGAAATATTTTTCATCTTTCGTCAATGAGTTGCAAGATTGAAAAAGTGAAACTACTCACCATGTATCAAATTGCTGGAGAACGTCATTGTTCGTCTCCTTTTGGGCCCCGTTAAACAAAACAGTTGATCCAAATCGACCCGTACATACATTAATTTAGAAAATAAACAAAAAAAGGAATGTATTTCTTTAGCAGTAATTAAAAAAATCATGAAATTTGCCTGTTACTTGATTGTAAGAAGCACAAAGAATTGGCGGAAATCCAGATTGACTGGCCATTACAATTATAATTTCATTATCTTCTTTTGCAGTCCATCCCTAAAAAGGCCAAATCTACACCAGCAACAGATAAGAAAGGCAGAAGGGGAAAAAATGGTTGGGGGGAGGGGGTTGTGTGGGGGGAGGTTTGAGTACTAATTCAAAGGAATGGGGTCATGCTGGTGAGTGAAGAACAGGTTGGGCAATTACCTGCATCGGTAATTGAAAGGCAATTTTGATGGGAAAAAGTTGCTTCATTCGAAGGTTGAAACGGAAAAAAAAATTATAATCAAACCCAATTTTTTTTATTTAATTAAAGACAAGTCAATGTGTAACAGAAAACAAATATATCACACCAATCAAAATTTTCTCAGACTGATTATTGATATTATATTAAACCTTGGAAGGTATAATACATAATGTAAATACTTGAAGTGGAGGAAATGGCTGGACTAACAATGATTCCGTCTACCAAGATACACACAAGGAGATAGGAAATAGATTATAATGGTTTTTAAAGGTTTTTAATGTAAAAGAGGAGAGAGAATGAGTGGAGTTGAGTAGTTGAGATTTGCGGATGTGAAGAGATATGTGGATGTGATTGATTTAGGAGAGAGAAAAAAGTTGAAAAAAAGTGTTTAAAACACTTTTAACGAATTCCCAATCAGGGGCAAAACAAAAAGGGGAAAGACGAGAAGTCAGAATACTGTAAACAAAACCAAAATGAGAAGCTCCAATCTCAAAACTTACAAAGATTCTCAAATATCGTAAAACAAACTTGAAGTAAACAATTTACCTACACTTGTAATTGCAATGATAATTTAGCGTATGAAGCTGCAAACAAAACCAATAGCTATAATAATTAAGAAAGGATCAGCGTGGAAAGTAATTTCCTTCATTCAGAGGATGCATTATTCTGAAACACAACTTTACTCTAGCATCTTCACTGTAATCACCATGAACCTCCATCAATTTCCCAAAATCAAATTTGGGAGCTTTCAAGATCTTGACCTTCCGAATGTACACGTTTTGAAGAGGATAAATGCTTGAGGTAGCCTTCTCAAGCTCTTTACCAATTGTCATTATCCAGGTTTTCGTCTATTTGCTAAATTCTGCAAAGACGCTAAGAGTAAAAATCAAAAGTCACTTGAAACATGTCTCAACATCTGAAATTCCAATGATATATGCTACATATATTTTCCCTTACCTATCTATCAAGTTCTTCAATTTTTGATTTAATAAGACAGGTGATTTTTCCAACTCCGTCAACGTCCTTCTCCATTCGTTTCTTGATTGCTGCATATTACACACAATCAATCATAAAGTTTTAAGCAAGAAGTCAATTTAGAAACAAATGGCAAGAAAAGAGATCCATGTGTTTTCACCAATTCTAGGTATAATTATACATATGTTTCCCTGAAAAAATGGACAACTAATAACCAACACCTACAGCATGCCCATGAGATATGAAAATAAGAAATTATAGTTACAAATCAAATGAGAAATTGTAAACATAACATCTAACTAAACGAAGCGGAATTCAAAACTTAACGAAAATAGCGTGGTTACTTTATGCGACTTACAAATGCATAAAACATGTTTGCACTACGTGTGGTTATCGGCAAGCTTGAAGATCCATGATATCATGTATAACTAATTACTGCAACACCTATTGGAACATACAATGCAATCACATAAAACTAAGCCAATCAACTTACCTACATAGCAAAAACCTTAATAATGGCCTTTGATTCCTTGTGAGCATCCTGGAAAGAACATAAGCAACGGGCACGAAAAATTAGTGTCAAGTGAACTATGCAAAACTTCTAACATCGACTATCATTTTGAGTCACCTACAATTCGACTGCAAAGTATGAACTGCCCCTCTCTTTAATCAGCGTTGCCAATTGTTTCCTTTGCTACAAATAAGCAAAAAAATAGACAAATAAAAAAATAAATAAAAATTAATTACCTCAAATTAGTAGATGATTCCAATAAAGCATTATCGAAATCATTTAGTTTGGCGACAATTATTATTTATGTATGTATGTATGGCAACCTACTGTATTGGTGTCCCTTTGTACATCTCCTTTATACCAAACCTCCTATGCTGCAAATTGGTGCAAGAAATATTGGAAAAAATGGAGCCATAAGCAAGAAAGAAAAATTATGCTTTTAGTAAATTGGAATTACTAATTTAGGGGGAAAATTGAAGAATCGAGAGAAATTCACTTACTTGCAGTTGCAGTTGCCGATTACCGGCGATTGGCGGAGGACGATTGCCGACTGGCATGGTCGCGTGAGATTACAACGACTGGCGTGAAGGTTCACCGCAGGAGAATTGTTTGATTTGGGACCGATTGCCATCTATAGAGTGGAAGATATATATCAAAAGATACGAATTAGGTGGAGATTTGTTTGATTTGGGATGGTAGCATATATCAACGATTCCGATTTCTTTGATTACGAATTTGGGATTAGTCTGGTTAGGAAAATGAGGAAGACGTGCGTGGGTTGGACTTTCGAGGGCGTGAAGTGTAAATTACAAATAAACGATGAAACTGAAGCCAAACAAGCGCGTGAATGCTTCATTAATAAAATAATATTTATTTAATTAATTCTGAAAAATAAAATTTTGAGCGGGAAAATAACCTCATTTTATATATATATAGATATATAGATTTTGAAAGTCGGGGTGTTGTGATTTAAGAATCTATCATTTCGCTTTTGCCATTCGGTCCCTATTTTAGCCTACTTGACTGAAGTATGACAACACACCCCGGTTTTTTCTTTTCCAATAAGACCAATGTTATTCTTAACAAAAACAAAAAAAAAAAAAGAAGAAGAAGAAACATAATTAAGACGGCAGTGAATCTAAATCAAATCAGTTCGACCATGAATCCATTGCTAAAGACAATTGCCAATGTATATGCATCACGTAATGGTTACATCAGTGGCAGCGCCTTTTTTCCAGGAGACGAGGCTCCATTTGCTAGAGTGGGGTACTGATTTGGGCTGCACATAATGGAATTTGAAATATTAAAGGAAGTCATCGCTTTGCATAACATGTTGTTGAGATGCAATTTTTGGTTTAAAATATTGGCCAAAATTTTTTATGATGGTTTAATTAGTTTATGATGTGCATGTGACATTAATATTGGTTGTGGCCTTGTGGGGGATGGTTAGTGTGGAGTTGTCGCTTGGTGAAGCGCGGGTTGTTAGGATGGAGCCGTTGGTCTTTGTGTGACGAAAAGTCACATATGTCTCTTTTTACAAATTTATTGTCAATTTTTAAAAATTTTTTGAATGAAGTCTTCATGGTTACTTTACGTGGCTAACAAGAAGATTTTAGAAAGTAAGAAATTACCAAAAAACGAATTTCTAGTTCCAGAATTGATATTTCTAAATCCTTCGAAAGGAATATATTTCCCAAGATATGAGGTGGTGTTGTTAGGATATTCCAGAGGCACTTATAGAGATTTCCAAGTTGCGGTCAGCAACAACAAAAATGAAACAATGGTGGTTGAAGAACACGACGCAAGTAAACCTTGGTAATTCGTGATTGATGATTTAAATATTAGAATCATTACGTTTAAAAGTTACATTTGCCACTTTTTTCAACTTTGTTGTCACTTATACGGTGTCTAATTTTTTGTGATTTTTTAATTTTCTTTTACTATTTTATGTTTTTTTGTTAGTTTTTTTACTATTAAAAAAATATTTTATAGATTTAAAATTCATTGAAAAAGGTCACATACAAGCAAATTATATAATCCTACAAACCAGTCATATAGTGATAAAGAGACTAATCACTTTCCCTTCGGTTTTATTTCATCATATAGTATATAATCAACATCAACATACAGACCAGTCAGCTTCAAATGGAATCATATATTCACACAAATCCAATGATCAACCTACCCTCATTCGTTCACACAAAATGATCAACCTACCCGATAACCAAGTTTGATCCTTAAAGGCTTGGAGGCGTTTTCTAGTTACTTCCTTCCACGTCCTGGCAGTTTTGATGCAATATTTGATTCCTCTAACACCCAAATACCATCACAGGCAGAACCGGCCTCGCCAATTTTAAACCAGACAGTCTCAGAACTCAATGCACTGAGTTAATTAACCCCACCGGCCTTGTCATCTCCTGGACTCCGTCCAAGATGATCGTCTGCATCGCAGTCGTAGGCCATCAGGTGCACCCCCCGCCATACGTATGTCTCAATAGTTCACTCTCATCATTTGCAGTGATTGCATTTAGGCACGTATGTTAAGAATTTGAATGATATTTTTCTTTTCTTAAATTGAATTTCTCACCGTGGCATAACAATCCTTTTTACATAAGAGCTTTTACTATGGTGGTTGTTTCTAGATCTGTGTGGAGAATTAGAATAATTTTGTATTAAATTTCGTGTGGTGACTGAAGAATCCTTTCTGTAAACAAAGCTAATTATAACAACTTCGTGTAGATGCGAGCATAAGATTTTGAAAAGTATTTGATTGAATATTGTTGTGTTCGCAGAACAATCCTCTGTACATACAGAGCTTTACAGAGGCTGATGATGCGTTCAAGCTTCATCACATTGTCCATTGCTCTCTTGATGTCGTTGATGAAAGAGGTAACATTTTAGATCTCTTGATCTTGTGGATTTTTTTGAAATTGTGTATGTGGATTTTATTTCTATGGAGAAATGATTATAGTGTATTTAGTAATATGATCTGTAATTTGTGCATTTCACTCGGAGCATCGCTTATTTATCCAATTGAGTTCCAGATCGCCATTATGATTCATGCTTATGATTACTTAACACACTACTGTGAAGCATTATATCCTTGTGGTAGCAAAAACTGGTATGAAGCTATAACACCTTTTTGGACAATGCTTCTTGTTGCCAATCTGCCAACTGGGAGCTACCTCCAATGTAGGACCAGCTTCATTAGAATGATGACGTGTAATGTTTTAAACTGAGATCTATATTGCAAGAGTTGGTTTGCGGGGTTATATTTTGTTGGAGACCGTCTTGTCACGCCCCGCGAGTTTGACTAGCAATAGATCGAGTCATTTGCGCAAGGATGGGCGCGAAGGTGCACGAGGCGTGCATGAAAGGTATGGACGGAACCATGTTTGGGGCACGACGCCTAAGTCACGTAGGGACGAAGATAAGGGATCATGCACGGGGGCGAGATCATCCGAGGAGGCATTGAGGCTAATGGAAGATTCCGGAAGGTTACGGGACTTGGTCGAGCGAGTACGTTCCGGAAGGATCCATGGTCGAGCACTCAAGGAAGCTTCTAGAATGTTGCGGGAAGTGACGAGACAAGTCGGCATTCTAGAGACTTCCAAGAGGTAGGTTTTCGTAGACAAGTCTAGAACATTCATGTACATACTTGATATAGTAGAGAAAGGTATGGAAATGTATAGAAGTTCATAGAATGGTCTAGAAGGTCTAGGATGTTCTAGAGGCTCGATCATAGCCGTTGATTAGGATTGATCTCCACCGTCCATTCCAAAGGAGGTGGAAGAGGTTTGCCTATAAATAGATGGTAGGCCTTCATTTGTATCCATCCAAGGGAAGAGTCATTCAAGAGTGAGAGCTTGAGTGAGCATTGTTGTGAGTGATCTCTAAAGGTAGAGATTGTGAGGAACACTTGTACGAGAGCTCGAGGGGTCGAGTAGTTACAAGTTGTTGTAATCATCTTTGGAGTTAATACAAAGGATTGTATTACTCTACTACTTGTGTACTTGCCGGTTTTCCCTTAAGTTAGCACTTTAGTATTGCCTCGAGGGGTCGAAGGCTGCTTCACTAGCAATCACAGTGGTGGTTCGAGTGGTGAAGGCCGCACGGAGTTAGCGAAAACTCTAAGTCCGTGACAAGTGGTATCAGAGCGAAGGTTTGCCGAACTAGTAGCTTGCCAAGTGGTAACCAAGTGCGGGGTGTTACTAGCGCAAGTGAAGTGATGGCAAAGAACAAAGGTGCACATAGCCGAGACATCCAAGAGTCCAACACCACGATCGAGGAGACCCGTGGTCGTGATGCTAGTCCACCAAAGGAGAAGGGATGTGAGCGAAGTCGTAGCCGAACGCGGAGTGAGGCACAAAACGAGGCGCTTGAAGAGTTTATCTCCACGATGACGGATCGCATCAAAGGTACGGAAAAATCCTTTGCAGACCTTGAGAAGTATTGCACGGAAACTATTGGAGCCGTTAAGTATGAGCATGATGCTACGAGGGTTGATCTTAACGTGCTTGAGGCCAAGGTCGTGGAGGAACAACACTCAATGAGAAGTGAGTTCCGGGTGTTGGAATCTAAGGTAATGGATGCGGTGGCGGCTATGCAAGGGCAACTCAACAAGGTGGTTGAGGAGGTGCGTCGGGAGTTGGCGATGCACAAGCGGTCGATGGCTAGTGGAGGATCTAGCCAAACAGTGATGGCGCCAAGGATCGAGTATCCAAAGCCTAAGGAGTACGGCGGCAAGCGAGACGCCAAGGAGGTTGAGAACTTCCTGTGGCAAATGGAGATGTACTTCGAGGGCATGAACATCATCGACGAACCCACCAAGGTGAGAACTGCTACCCTATACTTGAATGATATTGCGGCATTGTGGTGGCGTCGTAAACATGGTGAGATCGAGAGTGGGAAGTGTCAAGTCGATACGTGGGCGGATTTTAAGAAGGAATTGAAGCGTCAATTCTACCCAGAGAATGTGGTGTATGAGGCACGTAAGAAGTTGCGGGAGTTGAGGCAAAAATCCTCGATGAGGGATTACGTGCACGAGTTCACCACTTTGATGTTTCAAATCCCGGGCATGACGGATGAGGACTTGCTCTTCTACTTCGAGGATGGGCTCCAACATTGGGCAAAGATGGAATTACGTCGACGGAGTCCGAGGAGTGTGGACGAGGCTATAGCAATAGCGGAGTCACTATCGGACTATCGAGACGATGGCCTAAGGAGGAAGGAGCCGAGGGATGACCATGGTAAAGGTGGGGGAGATGAAGTAGGGATGGCGTCAAAGAGCGAGAAGGAAAACCACTCTAGTGGCCGGAAGAACTACAAAGGGAAGAAGGGAAATTTCGTGCCCAAGGGTGGATGCTTTAGTTGTAAAGGACCGCATGCCATGAGGGATTGCCCTAAGTTAAAGGCGTTATCGGCACTTGTGGAGGAGCCGAGCAAGGAGCGCGACCAAGGCGACGAGGAAGTTGAGCAAATAGGCGCGTTGCAATTGCTCAACACGATGGATGCTACGACGGAGAGGCCGTCCAGCATACAGCCTAAAGGCGAGGCGTTGATGTTTGTCGAGGGACACATCAATGGGAAGAAGATTAAGGCGTTGGTCGACACGGGGGCCTCCCACAACTTCATGTCCGAGGGCGAGGCAAAGAGGTTGGGTCTCGTAGTGACAAGAGGTAACGGGTGGATCAAGACCGTTAACGCCGAGGCGAGGCCACTTGCGGGCGTAGCTCGAGGGGTTATGCTACGCTTAGGATCATGGGAAACGCGGGTGGATTTCTCGGTTGTGCCCATGGATGGGTACAACATTGTATTGGGACTAGACTTCATGATGAAGTCTAAGACATCACTTGTGCCGAGCATGAGGTTGCTCTACGTGCGCGACGAAGACAAGCTAAGGGTGATTCCCATCGTTGAGGAGACGCGTGGGGTAAGGATCTCCGGCATGCAACTCGTTGAGGGAATGAGCCGTTGTGACGTATACTACTTGGGAATGATCGAGCTAGTTCGGGGATGTAGACAAGTGATGGAGCATCACGCCCCATCGCGACGAGGGCGTCGCGACATTGGGTGGGGGAGAGTGTCACGCCCCGCGAGTTTGACTAGCAATGGATCGAGTCATTTGCGCAAGGATGGGCGCGAAGGTGCACGAGGCGTGCATGAAAGGTATGGACGGAACCATGATTGGGGCACGACGCCTAAGTCACGTAGGGACGAAGATAAGGGATCATGCACGCGGGCGAGATCATCCGAGGAGGCATTGAGGCTAATGGAAGATTCCGGAAGGTTACGGGACTTGGTCGAGCGAGTACGTTCCGGAAGGATCCATGGTCGAGCACTCAAGGAAGCTTCTAGAATGTTGCGGGAAGTGACGAGACAAGTCGGCATTCTAGAGACTTCCAAGAGGTAGGCTTTCGTAGACAAGTCTAGAACATTCATGTACATACTTGATATAGTAGAGAAAGGTATGGAAATGTATAGAAGTTCATAGAATGGTTTAGAAGGTCTAGGATGTTCTAGAGGCTCGATCATAGCCGTTGATTAGGATTGATCTCCACCGTCCATTCCAAAGGAGGTGGAAGAGGTTTGCCTATAAATAGATGGTAGGCCTTCATTTGTATCCATCCAAGGGAAGAGTCATTCAAGAGTGAGAGCTTGAGTGAGCATTGTTGTGAGTGATCTCTAAAGGTAGAGATTGTGAGGAACACTTGTACGAGAGCTCGAGGGGTCGAGCAGTTACAAGTTGTTGTAATCATCTTTGGAGTTAATACAAAGGGTTGTATTACTCTACTACTTGTGTACTTGCCGGTTTTCCCTTAAGTTAGCACTTTAGTAGTGTCTCGAGGGGTCGAAGGCTGCTTCACTAGCAATCACAGTGGTGGTTCGAGGGGTGAAGGCCGCACGGAGTTAGCGAAAACTCTAAGTCCGTGACAATCTGCTCACAAACTGGTTTAGTGGGTGAGCTCCACTTGATGTGCTTTAGACACATCATTCATATCCAAATACAAGATTGTATGGGCTGGTAGTCATTAATGAGTTGCCCTTGTATCGAAGAGTTGTGCATATGGACCCCTTTGCATCGATGGTTTAAGGGTTCTTTGGATGATGAGAAACTGGATGTTATGGTGAGATCTGGTTGGTGCTAATGCCCCACCCCTTTGATTTATTTATCATGGATAATAAAAATTCTCCTAAAATTTTTCAAATCCCTTCACTTTTCCTTTATTCAATCTCTAATTCTCCCAACAAAGATTCTTTGTTGCCACCGGTCGACCACGAGATAAGCTTTCTTCTACAGTCGGATTTCATCGCTTTTTAAGCGGTATACTAGTTTATTTATTTTCCAAAATGGGTGATCTCGATGCTAATCTGATATCTTAAACGTGGGAACACAAGACTAGGAAGGAAAAAGTAATTTCTCTATATTTATTCAACGAACAATGGCCTTTATATAGGCAATTAACTAATGGATAATATCCACAAAATCAGCTAACTACTTACTGGCTAGTGCATAACAGACTAAGCTATTGATTAGGAAACAAATAAGATATGCCTTTCACTAAAGACACGTTCCTAACTAAACCATTAAAAGTCAAAAGAACCAAAAAATAAACAAAAGAATAAACCCAACATAATCTATCTCCCTAGCAAAAGCGATTTTCCTAGCAACATTTCTCTTGATTTTTATTTGGTTGGTTTTGGTTTTATCCTTGCTTACATGCATGCAGTAATGTATATATGTATCTACATCCAATAGCTTGTGCGGGGAATATAATATGCTGCAATATTTTCATATTGTTGCATGGTCCGTGACCAGAACATTGTAAACTCATTGATGGCATTGTAAAGGATTAATTTACTGGAGGACACAATTGAGATTCTCGTACATCGTACATCTTTTTCTCTTTTGAGTGAACCCAACAACCTTTTTCCCTCAGATTACATATAAATCAATTTCATTTAATTGTGATATCATTCAAAGAGGAGGAGTTGGAATAAGCTCGGCTTGTCTCTCTGCTTCGCTTGAATCTTGTTTAACATTTTTGTTCTTCATCTCACCATAGACATAGAAATAAAGCCTCAATCCGAGAGTAATATTGAGACACCCTTTTCAACTTGGAACTTTCGTGGTAGAATGTCACTGCTAGTATTTCTGTTATGGGCAGTAGCACTATCATAACGATGCTTGACATAAGCGATGACGAGTAAAAGGTTACTCTAGTTGCACCTATGAAGAAACCCTGCCACGAAATTGCACCAAAAACCACTGCCAAATAGTATTTTTCTTCGCCAAGTTCGAAATCTTTCGCCTCCCTTAAATTGCCTACAAACACAATTACATTAACAAATTATGAATAAAATGATAGAAGTTGCTAGGGTGCTAGTATGCAATCCAATATCTCATTACTTCATCTAAAAGTACCTGGAAATCATTGTTGATGAGCATACACACAAAATATAATAACAAAGAACAAATAACCATTTGAATCTCCAACACTAATGTATAAGTACTAGCTTGTTTAGCCTTTGAATATGTCAACTCTGGCTTGAGGTAAAGAAGCCCATATAAAGCTGCTCCCGCGAGTGTCAACCAAAAGCCCAAAAAACACATTTGGTTAATTAAAGGAGTGTTTTTTGGGCTATTAGTTGACACCGTGTAGCAACTCTATATGGGCTTATTTTGGTTCTTGTTGTGTTGAAATATTTAAAGTCTAACCAGGCTATTATGTATTATATGTTAGTGTTCGAGATCCAAATGGTTGTGTTTCTTTGCTGTTGTATTTTGTACAATTGGTGTGATCGGCAAAAATGATTTCTCGAAACTTTTAGATGGAGTTAAGTATTGCGATTTTGGATCAAACACTAGCACCCTAGCAACTTCTATCATTCCATTTACATAATCTTAATTTGTGAATGTAATTGGATTTGTAGGCAATTTGAAGGGAATCAAAAGAATACCGACTTGAAATAGGAAAATATTACTTGGCAGTGGTTCAGAGTGCAATTTCTTGGCAATGGTCTTTCCTAGGTGCAAGTAGAATAATTTTTTACTCGTCATCTCTTTTGCCAGGCATTGTCATGACGGTGCTACTCTCTATAACACAAGTACTAACAGTAATTTTCTACCAAGAAAAGTTTCGAGTCGAAAAGGGCATCTCAATTTTCCTCTCAGGTTGGGGCTTTATTTCCTATTTCTATGGTGAGAGAACAACGAAAACGTTAAACAACATTAAACCCAAACTGAGAATCCAACTCCTCCATGAATGATAGCTTTTATAATGTGCACCATATGTTGACTTTAAGATGCCTTCCAAAAAAGAGAATTTATACTATATATCATGGTCAATAATATCTAATATTCATTGGAGAAGATTTTTGAAATAGAGAATGTCATTCTCTATTTTAGAGGATGGAATAATAGAGAATTCAATTGGACATGGCCAAAGTTAAAACTGATTACATGAAATATATCTCTTTACATCTTTTGAACTTTTACGCACAAACATTCATTATGTTTACTAACAAATTATAAATTGATTATTTTTTTAAATCTCATTAGTCTATGTTATTTTTTATTTTGTTCTTTGAAAACAAAATCTAATGTAATTTATGTATGAGTCAGACTAATTTATATATTTGCAATAAATTTTAAAAAGAGCAAAATTTATGTATTAATACTAGTTTTATTTTTATTTTTTTTGTTGAGTTGAGCAAAATGGAGTGAAGAATTTTTTATTTTTATTTTTTCGGGTTTGTATTTTTTTTTATTGACTTTGGAATACGTCTGGATGACCCAAACACAGGCTCACTTATGAAAATTTGTAGAAAACTTTATAGTTAATTCCAATGGTTGCTTACTTAAAAAGGAAGAATACATCTTGTGAGATTCCCATGTATTCCCTTAAGAGGTAAATAATCATATGCCAATATACCAAAAATAGACGTATTAGCAGAAGGCAATATAAAGCTCCCTTCCAAAAAAAAAAAAAAAAAGAAAAAATAAATGTACTAGAACGATATTAAGGTGATATAAAGTTCACATGCAAAGACAATTAAGTTTAATGTAAAACCGATTATTAACTCAATTCAATTTTAAATCCTACATCACGATTTTGTGAAGTGGCGAGTCGGGTCGACCCTATACTTTGTGGGTCTAGAGGCGGGTATTGGCCGACCCACCCTAGAACCGACCCGTTGCCATTCCTATATATTAAGTTGAATTTTATTTAATTGATTTATCATGTAGAACTCAAAACCTAGCTCAATTGAATATAGTGAAAAACCCAAATGGGTAAAATTTTGATCATTACGTTTTAGATTTTTCACAAACAATTCTCATAGTTCACATTCAATTGAGTCAAAACTATATTTATAATTTTTCAATTTAGTTTACCAAAATTTATTTAAAATTTTTTCCCTTTTCAAATTAAAATTAAGTAATTAATATCAATACTTAAAAAAAAAATAAATATGACTAACATATATAGCTTTATATGTGCTTTTGTTCATCTTAAATGTTCTTATTTAGAGTTTGTTCTTTTGTGTATAATTTTTATCCGCACGCAATTTCGTATAATCACATACACATTTTCAACCCCACACACATTTCCCAATACAATATTAATCACATATTTTATACGAATATCGTGCGGATAAAATTTCTACCCAAAAGAACAAGCACTTAATATTGTTAGAATTTATAAAATTTATATTGCATTAAGAACATGAACTTTTAGTTGTATTCCAGATTAATTTTATGTTAATGAAATTAATCCTTATACTCCCTCCGTCCCACTAAGATAAGCACCCACCATTTTTTATACATATTAAGAAAACATCTTAAATGTTCTTGGAATTATAAGATATTCATATATTCTTCCAATTTTATCCCTATATTGAATGGTCAAAAAGCAGTGTGAACATGTTTAAATATCTTGGGAGATGAAATATCTATCTTGATGTTTAGTATACCAATTATCTTAAATAGGGGTATTTTAGTACATGGAAAATAAATTATACATTCAATAAGGAAATTGGACTATAATTTGGGACAGACAAAATAGGAATACTTGCCTATCTTAGTGGGACGGAGGGAGTATATTTGTATTAGTAAAAGCATAATAAACAAGAAAAATAACGATATTAATTAAAAGCTTATAATTTGATATAAATTATTAACGCATGGAGCATATACAAAAAATTATATTTAAAGCATCACTGTCAAATATAGTCACAAAATAATATTTCATTCCATTCGTCATTAGTATCTCTTTGTATATTGTATTTTTTTACTTAAATATTTTAATTACAGGCGTTGCTACTTCAAGAATATTAAAAATACCATTCATTTCATACATTATCATACATGCAATGCACATGCATATATGGGATAGGAAATTACACATTTTGTTCCTCTGAGGGAAAAATGGAATTGAATTGGGAATTGACTAGAGAATAAATTTAATTGTTTCCCATATATTTACTGCTTCTATGTTACTCGTTCTATAAAATTAATTAAAAAAAAAAAAGGAATAACTTTTGCATATGAGGAGCTAGCTAGTAGTTGATTCTATATATACACACACTTATTTTTCAGAAATAAATGATGAATTCATTGTAAAACGAATTCAGAATATAACAAACTTGTAAATAATAGTGTAATGGACGATATTAGTATTTGTTTGTACTATTAAACTATATATATATATCACTTTCTGTTTCATAAAACTCCCGACTGCATGGTACCAGCATCAGCCACTATCGATCCACTAAAAAGAAACATAATTTAGGCAGAGTAATAACGAAAGAAAACGATTACATGATCAACATCATTCATTGACAGGTATATTTCGTGTCAGAGCTGCTCAAGCAGATAGCAAAAGCAAGAAAGGCAGATAGAGGGTAACAATAGTCCATGGCCAAGATGTCTTTACCAATCTTTCCGAACTGCAAAAGTACTTTTTCTTGATCATCAGCAGCAGCAGCAGCTGGTGCGTTGAGCCTTGAATCAACAGCGGCCACAAGTTGGAAATTTTGAACCGAAGCTACTGTAACACGCCCTTTAAAATTAAGGCACCAGCACCTCCACTGTTCATGCCATCTCGGTGCTTTGTTTTTAAGAACAAGAGGCTCCCAAAAACTCGAGCTGAAGTGAATACGAGAGATGGGGATTGAATGCATGACGCAATGCATCCTCCTTGGGAAAACATTGATTTCATACGAAATAGTTGCAGCACAAGTGTTGTTACATGCCGGCACTCTTGGGGATAATTGTCTCGGGTGGAACTTTCGACTCAGCAAGCCATTATGATCTTGCAGTACTGCAGCGTCGTCATTTGGAGGTTGGCTGTCATATACAGTGTACTTGGTCCCCAGAAAGTTAGACCTGATCATAAAGACTGACTTTGTGAATTTACTTATTATTGATCACCAACAAATTGCAAAAAAAGAAAAGAAATAAGTATCTCGAAAATTAAAACTCGTCTGTGTACCAATACTCGCCTAATTAGTTTCCCGAGGTACGTGTTGCTCTATTGTGAAAAATCATCCCCAACAAGGGATATTACAAATTCTGTGCTTGTTGCTTTTCTAAATTTTTTTGCAGCTAACAATAGTTTGTCACTTCTGTCCTCCGCTGCCATTAACAATTAAGATAATTAGCGTGTTGGTAACGAGTGGTCACGTTGACTTCAGGTTTGAGTGTTTTCACAAAAAAAAAAAAAAAAAAAAAAAAAAAAGAGCTTAATTTCGTCCCAAACTCTTACAATTCCCATTGACTCTTCAAGTTCCACATAGGGAAATTTTAACTTCTTCAAAGGCACCTCAACAACCAGAGAAAAAGAATATATCAGAGCTAGGAGGGCAATCTTGGAGTAGTAGATCATGTTTGGTCAAGCTAGAGTTTAACTTCAGCTGCAAAACTTTTTATGCACAAACTAGTCACAAAAAATCACAACCAAGCAAGCACTGGAATGAACTGATCGATAGCTTTGGGTAAGAACTTGAGATCACTATAGTAATATATGTCACATTTTCCTTCAATACTTTGAAGATAACTAGTTTCCATCGGCCACTACTTTGGTCTTTCTCGCGAATTCCCACAATCATCTTATCTGAAGAATGAGTGTAAATTGACAATTAATCTGATCGAAGTCTATCCAACAATGTGCCTATATACATCTGTGATAATTGCAATTATAGACAATAACAACAGACATAAGACACTACATGTACATCATGAATTCTCTAGAAATGAATGCACAAACAAAACTTACCTGCTTTAATGATAACGGGAAAGGTGAGCCTTCCACATTCCTCTAGAGGTTTGACAATTTCCTTAGTTAAATGTCTCCATGATTTACAAACTGAAGCACAAAAGAGAACAACTTTCCTGGCAGGTCAAGATGTCTTGCTCTCTTCGACCCTGAGGATAATGTCCAAAAGCAATTCCGGTGGTAAATTTGCCCCCTTGCTCTATTCGCTGAGGGGGAGCTGCTACATCAGGCGCTATATGCAACCTCATCTTGCTCTGCCAGTGCTTTCGCTCAACCCCTCGCCTCGATATGCTATCTGTGCCATCTTTCATCTCCTTTATCTCGCGTATAGTGCTCTTGAATGACATCTCCTCAATCAAGCCAAACAAGTGTTTCCTTCATCAACATGCAATTACAAGAGTTTCGGTATTCACAAACGTTGAAATCCACGAAGATTACAGAGAAAATCCACACAATTATATTGGGCATTTTTTTCCCTTCATGTTTACTAGCTCAACAATGGTACGTACGTAGTCCTACTATTAATTTAGATTTTAATTTAGAGTTTTGAGATGAAAAAAAGAATGAAATTCCTCCAATAAAAATGCTTCAAATGTGCAACCTAAATATCAAAATGCTAGCATTTATTGAACAAAATATTGACAGTATATAGTCTAGAGAGCAACATAATTTTAATATATTATTCTACCAAGTAGCTAGCAACTAAATATATATATATATATATATATATATATATATATATATTATTGTAAAAAGAAAACTCGACCTTTGTTCAATTGAAGCAAAAACATCCAAACTTCAATCTTTACGTTCCTGATGTCAGAGAATCAACCAATCAACAAAATACTAGCAATGCATAAAGTACTAGCGGCCCAGATCATCATAATAAAATTCCAAACTCGCTAGGATGCAGAGATTTTCTTTTGAGTAAAAAACTCATACGCATAAATGGGTTAACATAACTAGAAATTATCTAAAAGCACCAAAAATAAAAAGGATGAATCCAGCTAAAAAAAAATGCACAGATCAGAGAACGGAGGAATCAGATGGGAGGCACGTACGTGACAGTGTCCACGGCCATTCCGATTTCCCAGAGTTAGCTTCTACGTCGAAAGAAGAATGCTCGTCACAAAACAAACGCCCTTTCCCAAGTGAAGTTTATAGATTTTTAAGACGAAAGTGGATTAAATGAATTGATCAACTGACTTAATTTGTACAGGCGACGAAACACTCATGCAAAAACGATGTTCCCAAGAATTAGGTAAGAATTAAAACAGACTCAAAACCGGAGGTATTTTCGGCGTGTATTCCATATTAGTGAATTTATTGTTTAGAGCATGCGTTGTTAAACCTAAAACGCAAAAAGTTAATTTTGTGAATAACATCGTTCAAGTTTCAATAATTGGGATCGCTAAAAGATTTGGAAACTCGAAAATCGTCGAATCCAAATCGAATGGATTGAGAAAATCTGAATTGATGTGGTAGCGGGTCGGATATGATTTCGAGAGTAAAATCCGAGTAAATAAGAGTTGGATATGAATATTAGAGGTACATCCGGACCCGAATATTTATTTATTTGTTAAAGAATATTTAAAATTGTTAAATTGAAATTATATATTGTGCAAACAACAACCTACAACCAATTCATTATAATTGATGGTCCACCCAATGACCTAAGTAACTATTTTAACTTTAGATGTGTCAGATGTTCGATATATTCTTGCAAAAAAGTTATGACCACAAATTCAAGGAAATATGAAAATGGGGGTTTTTAATGTTAAAAGACAAAAAAGTAATGGGAGTGTTTAATTTGATTAGTAATTGTTTTTAAATTATAAAATTTTTGCTTCATATTATATAAACTAATGCAATTAACAACGAAATGTAAATAAATTACATAAAAGAAAAGAAAAAGAAAATAATTGAAGTAGACATACATGTAAAAAGAAAATGAGGAAAGGAAAAAATAAATAAATAATATAAATAAAAGAAAAGACATGTAAAAAGAAAATGAGGAAAGGGAAAAAAATAAATAAATACAAATAAAAGAAAAGAAAAGCAAGAAACAAAATATAATAAGAGATGAATAGAAAAAATTAGGTAGGGAATATTGATCCAGGAAAGGGATGGCAGAGATTCGACCCACGCACCTTGAAGAAGGGGGAATTAACTTCAACCAATTGACCATGAGATCGTTTTGTTAGTAAGTGTGAAGCTACTCTTAATCTAACATTCTACAAACATATAAAGAAGCATTTTAGGTCAGGCTGGGGATGGGATTGGACTAGAGCCTAGTCCAGTTTCCCCAACTATACCCCACTTTCAAATATGAAACATAGGATGCATGTCCAAATAATTGCATCTTAATTATGTCATGGTAAAGATATAAATTTGGATAGCTGTGAATTATGTGGTGCATATAGATTATAAGGCTGGTGGCAACAAGATTGGTGCAAAGCATGTGAGATACTTTCCGTTAAAGCCAAGATTGTAGAAATTGTTTATGTCATCTAAGATTGCTGCACTTATGAGATGGCATGAAGAAGGACAGTGTAGAGACAGCGTCTTGAGGCATCCTAGTTACAGACTCTAAAAATTGTAAAGCTAACCAGCATGTTTCTGAGAAGCAACTTGCCTTCCACTTATTATTCACCGATCAAGATTTCTCTGGAATCAACATATCACGGCGAACCTTCAACCAAAATGAAACTCGAGAATAATCAGACTGAATTGAGAAACTAGTTTTATGTACAAGAATCTGTGTATTTTGGGACTCGTTGCATCCTATATACTAATTAAACAAGACGTGTCGAAGTCTTGTGTACTAACCTTGCATCTATCTATTGATGATATATTTTTTGTATAATTATATTATTAACCATTATCATCTTATTCATTTTTATTTTATTTTTTTGAAATCATGCTCATCCTATGCATGCTAATCAATACTTATAAGTTAACATATGTAATTCAATTAGACACTTTTTTTTTTTTTTGGTATTAATTTTCCTTTTCATTTGTTTTCCTTTACTACCCTGTTTTGTTTTGCCTGATGAATTTGGTTTTCTATAATAGGTTCTATGAATGTTTTTTTAGGTGATAACAGTTCTCTGCTCCAGGGTTTCAGCATAACTCATTGAACTGATCTATTATCAGTTGTTTCATCACGAATAAAATTTATGCATGGATTTGTTAACGGGGGACCAATATAAAACAAAGCGCACCTGTTTCACATTCTCTCACTTCTACAATATTGAAATTCCATATATAGCACGATAATAGACATTCTACAATACAAATCAGACAATGCTATATCATATCCTATCAAAAAAACATGTAAAGATCGAAAACCAATTCACGCTAGCATATATATAGAAATACAAGAAAACATGCATTGCACATTACGGTCCCTGGTAATCCCTCTTCGTGTATAGAGCATTACGATAATTAACATCAAAATAATCAAAGCTAAAACCAGTACTCAATCAAAACAATCAATTTGTGTTCAACAATTCTCCAATGCATATTTAAATCTATATCGTCCAACAATTTTGCATTAACAACACAGAACCAAACAGGGACGAAGCCAGAATTTCCTGATGGACCGAGCTGAAATTTAAGTGGGTGGAGTGCACAAAATTTTTTTTCCTATAAAGTTTATTCACAAAATATTATTGAAAATCACGATATGCTAAAATGATTTTGTAAAATAAAAGCAAAGTTATATGAAATAACTATTTGATTTGATTGCTTTGGTAGATGATGAGTTTAATTGATTTGGTTTAAGAAATTAGTTTTTGTTTCGTATACAGCATTGTTGAAAGTAAAAAGAAAAAAAAAAATTTGGACTAGCTAAATCGAGCTCAAATAGAGAAAATTGCTCTGTCATATTACTTATCAAAATAATAAATTAATTGAGCTTTAAATCTTAAATAAAAATTATTTAAATCTAATTTATACATGCAGACTTATTTTGAAAATGTAAAATTAATATAAAAATAATTTTTTTAAAAATGAAAGATACCTTATAAAGTATGAATTGTTTAAAAGTAAAAAACTTGAAATGCCATAAAAATGTCAAAAGAAAGGCCAAAGTACAAGCATCCACGAGTAGAAAAGCCATGAAAATGCCAAAATAGAAGCTAAAAGGAGGGCACGAAGACTCGAACCCACACGCACAGGTTATGAACGCAGGGAGCTCACCAACCGACCCAGGTTCAAGGTCGCTATAATTTGTGAATAATTCAGTAGTTAACCTCTTCCTGGACCGAGCTCTAGCTCGGTCCAGCTCACTAATAGCTTCGTCAGTGGAACCAAAGACCATTACAAATCATAATTTCTGCATATTATATTGGAAAAACTTAAGCACAAAGAAGAAAAATGATACTTTCACCATTTGTTTGCATCCCGATGAAACAGTGTACCAATTAGCTCACCATTTAATACTTTCAAAATATTGTCAGCGGCAAAGCCACTTGCGATAACAACCGGGATCCCAGCACAAGCAGCAGATACAGCAGCTTTTACTTTTGCTGTCATGCCTCCTCTTCCGACCCTAGACTTGTCTCCAAAAGTTATTGCTCTTTCATGCTTTTCATTAATGTATGTGTGTATAAGTGTGGAATTTGGATCAGTAGGAGGGCCGCTGTAGACACCCTCTACATCACTCAACAGAATGACGAGGTCAACACTTAATTCCTGTGCTAACACTGCTGCCAAACTATCATTGTCCCAAAATATTCCTGAGTATTGGTCGTCAATGCTATCTTTTCTCGAACTGATTGCATCATTCTCGTTAAATATAGGGATTACCTTTGACGATGACAAAGTGTTGATAGTTTCCTTAAGTTGTAATCTTGAGTTCAAATCTCTAAAATCATTGTCAGTAACTAGAAGTTGTGCTGATGACATGTCTAGCTGGCTGAACAAAGTGTCATATACAGCGGCGAGTCCACTCTGTCCAACAGCCGCACACACTTTTCCATCAAGTTCCACCTCAGGATCAGCCTGGATGTCTGCAAAACTGCTGTTAGCCACATTCCGATATCTAAGCCGTTGGCGACCGACACTAACCGCACCCGATGTCACCAAAATAACTTCATAGCCCTTAGAGTTTAGCTCTTTTATTTGTTCACATACTGATCCTAGTCTTCCCATAGCCAAACGACCATCAGGTCGGGTTACCACAGCAGTCCCGAGCTTTATAATAACTCGTTTGGCATTTTTGAGGATGTCACGGCATGAATTCACACCCTCCATTATCGTAACTAAAGGATCTTTTCTTCGTTGTCTTTTTTCGAAAAGGTTGTAATTCGAGATTTTAGTATCGCATATTGAACTATGAAAATAGGTTGGTTGATATTTCTTGGAACACAGTTTCGGCTTATATATATAAGAATCCAACAAGAAACCAGCTAGGGCCACAAATTTCATTCTTCTCATGTGCCATTGCAAGACCAACAACTCAAAGTTCACACTCTTGAAACTTGCAAGAAACATTAAAACATTTTAGAATTTATAAAATCGCTAAAATTTATTGCACATTCTTGTCATGTGAAATTTGCAACTAGCTAAACGTCCAAAATATCAAAATATCATTTTCCTTTAGGCAATGATCTTTGACAAATTCTTTCCAGCCGTGTTCGAGAAAAGATGTGTCACCATTTGTCACCACTCGGACCTTTCGAGGTTACAGTTCCACCAAACTCCTTGTCCTTGACATTGTCAGTGAACTTTTTCGGAATAGTCTGCACGGAAACGAGTATTTGCATTGAAGATGGCATACAACTAAACATGAATCAGCTAATTAAAGATATGTGACTCAATAAGATATCTTACACCGACTTAAGAACTTCATCAAAGAGCTAGATCGTCTACATTCTACAATCATACGTCAGATGAATATATATATATAATTAAGCTTTCTCTGCTTCCTCGATAATTATATTATTTTCGTCAACATTTTCTATTAGGAGAGAAGTTTCAATTCTATGAAAAATTGCCTTTAAATCAATTAAGTTCTCTGTCGAGTTTGACACACTTTGGTGGAGAAATTTTAGTAGAAATTAACACACGAGTTTGTCTGGAATGAAACCAAGTAAATGAGTGGTAGGTAGAGAAGTAGTTGACAGCATCTCCAACGCACAATCGGAACTGTGGTTTTGAGCGTGTACTGATATATAAAAGAAAAAGAGAATTAATCTTTTAATTGGGTGAAAAAAGATTGAAAAGTGACAAAAATCATTTGGAAAAGTGAAAAACAAGAGAGAGGTAGAAATGATGTTAAAAACAAGAGAATTAATCTTTTAATTGGGTGAAAAAAGATTGAAAAGTGACAAAAATCATTCGGAAAAGTGAAAAACAAGAGAGAGGTAGAAATGATGTTAAAAAATAATAAAATAATAGTGAAAAATATGAAGTTAAATGTGTGATTTTGGGAGCGATGTGAGATAAAATCATAGTGGAGAAAATTGAGTTGAATTAAAAGAAAATTGAGATTAGCCTTTTTCACAGCAGCAAACTCGTGCAGCATTTCATCTACTTTTCCACGCCGACCTAAAACCCCCAAAATGGTATTATATGTAACCAAGTTGGGTTTACATTCCAAATTTTTCATATGTTCGAATACGAAAAGTGCTTCATCAACATGTCCGCATTTATCAAATGCAAAGACTAGTCTGTTCAGAACTATTTCTTTTCTAGGGAATAACATTTCTGAGACTTCTCTGATAAATCTTAGTATTATAACAGGATCGTTATGCTTCACAAATGCTCTAGCAAGGATAAGATATGAAGTTAATCTAAGAGACTCGCAAGACACCAAAAGGTCCTTGAAAATTTCAAAGAGCAGTGCAATATCATTTTTTTCACTTGCAGCCTCAAGAAGGCGATCATATGTACAAGGACTGAAGAATATGCGCTTCTTAGATAAAGAATGCATTAGCCTAGCAGCAGCTTGAAGATCTCCAGCAATACAGAGCTTGTTAACATAAGTGGTACAGATCTCTTCTCTAGAAAATGAAGAGTCGTCAATAGCAGAAAGGATTTCATTCAAGATTTCATCATTTGTTCCTTGAGGAGGAGAGGTTTGTGTTGCTATTGATAGTCGATTGCCAACTGAACTAGTAAAAATAGCAAAGAATGGCCAAATGCTGAAGATTCTGACTGGAATGGATTTAACACAACTCTGTTTTAGAAATATAGATATTATGAGATCAAAACAATGCATTCATATGCCTTGTAAGAAATAAGATCATCATACTTCCAAGAGAAATTCAACTGATAAACAATCACCAAAAATTTATTTTGGCACCGATGATATTTTGACTAACTGCACAAGTAAAATTAATTCCATGATCTCTGAATATTGAAAAAGAAAAAGATAGACCATCTTATTGAACTATCTGAAAATACAGAACTTGAGTGTTCTAACTATAGCCTGTTAAAGCAATCCTAGCCAGTCCACAACAATAACCACAAACAAATTACACTTAAACACCACAACTAAACTGGAAACAAAAGATAGTTCAATTGAAGTGGCAAATTCTCAACAGTGTATGCCTTAGAAACTACTTGCTTGACTAACTTGTTATTGTGAAATTTGAAATCTTTATCATAACCAGTCTCTTTAAAGAACTGATTTGTATCAAACTAATTAACTAAATTCACCGTGTAAATGACTCATGTATCACTCGAATTTTGCGTGAGTTAATCTAAATGGTTTTATTTACACCATCCAATTATACACCCATTCCTAATATCTAGGAATACGATTATTTGCAATTATTTATTTTGCAGTTACTGAAGAACACAGAGGAAAGCGTTGCATGAAAAGCTGCTGCTACTACAACTGCAAATCTTATGAATCCAATAACTATTATAGCAAAACACCAAAGTTGAAACTTACATAAATTGAGAAATAACAATTAACAAAAGAAAGGGGAACAAGAAGAAGAACTTACAATAACATGGTAATTTCTGGTCCCGCGAAGAGCGGTGGTGAAGCCCAAAATCCCTTTCCTATACAAACGCAAAGTAACTCCATAATTCAGGATGCTCAGGAAATTCGAACGATTATACCGATTACGTGTGAAATTGAAATTACTAAGCTTTGCCTTGAATTTTGAAGCTGCGGTACCCAGCATTCTGCTGGGGCGAGTGTAATTTTAGGGTTTATGAAAATACTAGGTCTAGTTGGGTCTTGGAAGGAATTGGATTTGGGGAATTTTTTGCAGCTGAATCAATGTCATTTATACATGACTCCCAACTGTCGACTAGGCGAAGCTCTATCTAAACAAGAACAATCCAGGATAGACGACACGTATCAACGCTGTTTCTGGAGTTAGAACATCCACGTTGAGGGAAAAATTGCACTTGTAGTCCGTAACGTTTTTGAAAGTTCATTAAAATGTTTCATTTTTTACGGTAAAGTCCTTAACATTTGATTAAATTTGTTAGTCGCAGGACTTTCAACTATTTTCAATTTCCATTCAAAACTCCGTCACTTCAACCAACCAATGCTGATATTTCATTGCCAATCTATTAGAAAAATTTTACAAATTCAAAATAATTAAAGGGAATAAAAATGACTAATAGAAAGAAGGAGCTTATTGATGCTTATGTCATAGCTCAGCTTTTAATATGCATCTTGAAATCCGTACTCGTAACATCGAGTTTTGCTCTCTTGAAATCCGTACTTGAAATCCGTAAGATGTTTGAAGTTTTATAATTGGAGGGCTTGTTTGGCACAAATCTTTCAGAAAATCACTTTTAACCATTTATTTGATTAATTTAACAAAAAAATTCATATTTCTAAAAATAAAAAAAAAAAAAAATTGGTCTTAGGGTTGATGAAGAATGAGCTACACTCCCCAGGAAATGACTTTCGTCCAATTTTGGTGGACAAGTGTCAACAACTAAGTGATGTGATGAAATTCTACAAAGTAAAAACACATTCAAAGAGACATGAATAAAGTTGCTATACTATTTGATTGACAAAAGTTAGTTTTGCCGATTAAAGTTGTATAAAGTAGCATCACCCATCTAATTGAAACAATTTTAAAACTCAACATGTATGATACATTAGTAAACTTTTACTAAAAACTAATTGTTATATTGCATACTAGTGGAAACTACGAGATAGATAGATAATAATGAGTAGCTATATGAGATATGTGACTAATATTAATATTTGATTTTGGTTAAATAGAAAAGTTATTTTGTAGATCAAAAAAATTTTTAAATAACACAAGGTCAATTGTATTTCTACTTTATTATTTCTCCTTGCAACAATAATAGTATTATTATTTGAGTAAATTAAACCAAATGGAATTTTAAAGATACATATTTCAAAAATCAAGTGGTTTCAAGATCTTTACTCAAATGAAATGTCATGTGACTTGATTCTATGCGCAACAAGCCTCGCGAAAATTAGGGTGACACCCAATTTTCAATTGGGCGACCGCCGAGGATTCTTTCTTTCTTTTTTCTCTTCTTTTTATCATTTTTTTTTTTTTACTTTAAAAATATGTACTTTATTAATTTTGAACTCCATTTATAAGTTTTTTCTTTTTCTTTCTTTCTTTATTTTTTATTTTGTTTTATTTTATTTTTTGCCAAAAACTCCATTTATTGGTATTCTAATGTATTATATAGAGTTTGTAATGTTCTTGTAATGCATTACACAGAGTCTGTAATGATATTGTATTCTATTATATAGAGTTTGTGATGATCTTGTAATGCATTAGCCGATTTTTGAAAAAAAAAAAAGTGATAGATGATCACATAGATGATCACCCAGTTAAAATCTGGACAGCTCCCAATTTTGTAATGGCCAATCGTCCCATGCTTACACTGGCCGGTAGCTCCGTTTTTGTGCTAGGCAATTTCGGCTATAATGAAGACCAAATTCTGTAATTATCTTATTTTGACTTGACTCTCATGTTTCCCTTAGAGCATCTCCAATAGACTTTTAAAAACAAAATATTTTTTATTTTAAAGAGTTAAATATTAGAAGTTATCTCCAATAGACTCTTTAATTTAGCAATTTTAAATAGAGAGTGAGTTTGACTCTTCAAATTTAGAGAGTCAACCCCACTCTCTATAATTCAATTATCACATATTTCAATACCTTTTTTCTTGATTCAATAAAATCACAATTAATTTTATTAGTCAAAGATAATTAAGGTAAATAAGTATTGATTAAAAACACAATATCATAATAATTTTTTCTTGATATAAACAAAATCCTAATATAATAATAAGAGAAGTGCCAACTAGGCACTACACCATATTGGCAGTGCCAAGTTGGCACTCATTTATTTACAATTAAAAAAGGAAATTTTTATTTTGGAAACAAATATTAAATACACACTTTATTATTTTATTTTTCTTATTTATTTTTATATCATTTTCTTTATTTAGTATGGTTTTTCTTATTTTAATTTTTGAATTATTTATATAATTGAAAATGAACCACATGCAAGTATTAATAAAAATGTTATACGATATACGATGGCAATTGAATTATTTTTAAAAACGAGACTTAAACTTTTTTTATATATTTTTTATTTTTAAATATTATATTTTAATTTTTTTATATATGTTTTAGTGTTTGAATTACAAATGTTAACTTGAGTGCAGTCTTAGTTGGTAGCAGTTTTCTATTTTAAAAAGTTCATTTTTATTTATTTAGAAAAATTAAATAATAAAAATATTTTTTTATTTACTTAAGGTACAAAATCAATTCAATATTTAAAATTCAATTCGAACAAAATGTGGTACAAAATTAGTTTTTTTGTTAAAAATATATATTTCACACTAACATTTATAAACTATTATTGAAATCTATAATATTACATATGTTTCTTTATTTTTGTTATATATTCATAATAATAATAATTTGTTATCTTATTTTACAATATTATTTTATGTAAATATATATTAGTTGTCCCGTGCAACGCACGGGAGTAATACTAGTAAAGAGTATAAATAAAGAGATTGTGGGAGTGAATTAAAAACTTTAGTCTCTAAATTAAAATATGCTATTTATAATATAAAATTAAAGATACTCTTTAAAAATAAAGAGATTATTGGAAATGCTCTTATTATTCTAAATATGACTTAAAGCATCTCCAATATGTGCATCTCAGTAAACGTGACAAATAGAAAGGAAGGGTGAGATGAAAAAACATCCCAACAGGAAAAAACATCCCAACGGGCAACAGCGAATGCGAATTGAAATAGTTTTAAGACATATGTGTATTATCTATATATTGGTACTAGAGGAGAGAGAAATATGGTAGATAATGAAAATTAACGGTCCTTGGGCATCTAGATTCTTGAAGTGATAGTAGACGGTAGACATACTCCATATTTGTACGTATTTTAATGCTACATGGAATTAAAATTTTTACAATAGAAAGACCATTGAAGGCTCTTTTAGAAGGCCAATCTTCAAAATCTTTCATTAAAAAATACCTTCAAAACCACATGAAAAATATACTCTGGCGAAAGCTTTAAGTAATATAACCGTGGTAAATTATTACAGAAACATAATTAAGAAAACTCAGCAATAAAGTACTAGGAACACCAACTCCTAAACCTATTCAACAAACAAGCTAGAATTAGAAAATTAAAAACAAGTCCCAAAAAATAGGCAAATTTCCTTTGATTCTGATATCATTCAAAGAGGAGGAGGAGTTGGAGTATGCTCCGTGATTTGTCTCTCAGCCGGTCGACTCTTGTTTAACAGTATTTTTCTTCATCTCGCCATAAAAATATGAAACGAAGCCCCAAATAGAGAGGAAAATCGAGATTCCCTTTTCGGCATGGAATTTTTCGTGGTAAAATACCACCGCTAGGATTTCGGTTATTGGCAGTAGCACCGTCACCACGATGCCTGACATAAGCGAAGAGGAGTAAAAGGTCACTCCAATTGCGCCTATGAAAAAAGCCTGCCACAACATCGTCCCGGAAATCACTACCAAGTAGTATTTCTCTGCTCCAAGTCGGAACTCTTCGGCCTCCCTTGAAATTGCCTATAAATACAATTACATTAGCTAAATAAGATCATATGAATGAAATGACAATATATCACGTACATTACTCTACTCCATCTAAAAATACCTGAAAATCATCGTTGACCAGCATACCAATGCCACAAAACAGTGTGGCAAAGAAGCACAGCACCGTTTCAATCTCTAATACTAATGTATAGGTAGTTGCTTGTTGGGCCTTTGAATACATTAGCTCGACTAGGGGCAAAATAAGCCCATAGAGAGCTGACCCCGCTAACGTCAACCCAAATCCCAGAAAGTACTCCTTCTTTAATTCACCTTTCGGTCTATCACTATTTGCATGAAGACCCAAAATAACAGCTCCGAGGGTCAACATGGCAATAGCATTGACCGAATAATGTGTAAATTTCTGTTTGACCAGAAAAAATGAGAAGCCTGCGGTAAAAGCAAGCTTACTAGCTTGAATTAGTGACGAAGTTGATATCGGTAGTTTCGAAACGCCGTATGCGTACAAATAGTCATCCACTCCCGTCAACAGTCCGATGAGTGTGGTGGCGATGAAAAGGCCAGGTTTCATGAAAAAGATTCGGGTTCTGGTTTGGGTTTGGTTATTGCGGCACCGCCGAATGTAGGCAATTATCAAAAGAACCAACGTGATTGGCCAGCCGGCAGTTTGAACCAAGCTCGATAACCATATCCTCTTTCCTCCATTGATGAAGTACAGTCGCATTATTAAGGGCCCGCCACAGGTCCCTATGGCTAAAACTAAACAGTTCAAGTAGAGTAAGATTTTATTCATCATAGTGGGTTCCATCCCTGAAGTTGGGAGAGGTTTAATGGTGGTTGACTCGTCGCCATAACTTGATTCAAGTTTAGCCCAAGCTTCTTGTGATGAGGTGCAATTGTCAATTGTGGGACTAACTGCACCCATCACAGTGGACTGAATGCTAAGAAGAATGAGCCGATCTTGACGGCTCCAAATTAGATACCCCGGTTCAGATTCGTTCGGACATGGAGTTGAGCCATCGACATAACCAAGAACGCCATAACCATAAAAAAGGTTTGTCATGGCAGCCTTCCATGACGAGTAGTTTGTCCCATTCTTGGCGAGTTTGAAGGGGATTTGAGCCGACGCATTTAATGATATAGGAGTACCAACTGAGACTGTTGTTTGTTGCAGCATAGGTGGTGGTGGTGGTGGTGAAATTTCAGTAATTTCAGCAGTTCTCTTGCGAGGGGCGGCAGTGACTGGCAGCATAGGTGGTGTTGTAACTTCAATAATTTCAGCAGTTCCCCTACCCGGGGCCGCAGAGACTTGCAGCGTAGGTGGTGTTGTAATTTCGGTAGTTTCCTTGTGGCCGGTGGAATTTGAGTGAGAAGCAGGAGAGTTTTCCATTGTGGATTATAATTAACTTTGAGTGAGTTTAGAAAAGTAGCTAGATATAGGGTTTCTCTTTAATTAAGGAGATAGAGAAAGCGGGAAGGAAAATCAATTATATTTCTGAGTGAAGAAAATAATTCTAGGTGTATGAACTAATTACAAAATTAGCTAGTACAAGCCTTTATATATATAAAGCTAAGTCTGATCAGGAGAAGCTAGAGTTATATATTCAGCTGTACGTGGAGCATGCTCACTTACTTTCTACCTTTCTCAAGTTTTGAGGCCATGGAAGGAGCATGGTCTCCACCTAATTCGTCCATCCAGTGTTGATGATCGATCTAACAAACTATACATAAAAGGCTTTCATATAAACATTATTATTCGATCTATTAGTAAAATTGAAATTCAATAGTTTTTAATTTCCTTCATTCTTTTTTCATGTAGACTGTATTATGTAGCTTTTAACATTTGCAAAACCTAAATAATAGTTTCCATTTGCGCATAGAAGATAGTTTATGGTCATCAAATTAAAAAGGCGCGCTACGTGGTATCTTATCTTAATTAAAGTTTGGGTTAGAACTTGTGCCTTTACATTTGATAAAATTTGGTATTTAAACTCTTAACGTCTTTTTTCCCCCTTCCTTGAAGGTACGTACTACCCTACGGTCATTAAGTAGATTTTGAGTTGAAAGTTTGTGTTAAAAAAATAAATAAACAACAAGCTTTTTTATTTGTTTTGAGACACTTAGGCAATAAAATATATATTTGATTCAATCGCATAATTTTTTTTTATGGCATAATTTTTCTTTCTCCAATCGAAATTTTAAATTAATTCAATTGATCGAATTCTAAAATGTTCCTTTCAAGAATCACTCATTAGTCATTACATTTGACAATTTTTTTGTTTAATACATTTAATTTAATTAATGTTTTTGTTTACTTGCCAACTACGCATCTAAAAATATTTAAGCGATGTCAATCAAACAAACGCTGCAGGCTGAATGCCATACCTCATCATCTTTTTGTTTCCCAACTACAAATTGTCAAATACGTACGTACCTAATCATACTTGAGAGAAACGGAAAGAGATATAAATACACATATAGAGATAGACAGCAATAGAGTCATAGAGATGAGATGAGACCTGCTGATACAAACACTACAACTTCGGAGACTGGCTTCGACCTCAACTATTAAGTATAATAAGCTATTATCATTAGTACAGAATCTCCCAACACGCATGGGTTGTTTTATCAAATGTGCATTGGTTCTACAGGTGATAAATCTAGACTTTAAGCGTCAATTGTAAGGCGATGCCTAACATCAACAATATATAGACGTCGAATTTTGTGTAGAGCACTGATTTATTTTATTTTTTATTTTTTTATTTTTATATTTTTGTCCCCTTATATTACCTTTCACAAGGTGAGATTTTTTATATTTGGAAGAAAACATTTAGCTTACTGTATGTTGTTTAGAAACATTTATTTGCCATGCATGAAAATTATGATGAAAATAAACAGAATTTCCGAGACCATCCATCCACTGAGTGGATAGTTCATTCATATGAACAATTTGTGAACCTTTTCCTAAAATTCTGGTCGAACAACCAAAATATGATTGAGATTCCTGAATTAAAGATTCATCCAGCTTTCTAGCTTGGCTTATAATGCTAGCTTCAAAGGACAAGGATGTCTCTCTTTAATCTTTAGTAACGTCTTCAAAGGATTTTCCCTGAAAAAAGATTCCAGAGGAACCATGAGCCTAGGCATGATTAATACTAACATCTTATAGAACACAACTTAGAAAGATGCAACGATTCAAAGCTGTAAAAACTTAACAACCAAAGAGGATTTCACCAAATCTGGTTTCTTTTATTCCATTTCATTCTTGTAATGTCTCACAGAGAAACTGGAAGCTCTGCTAATTAATAGCTTACAAAAGAAGGATGAAAATGAAAGTCAACATCTAATCCAATAGAATAATGACAAGTCACCAAGCACTACTATAATGATGAAATAAATAATAAAAAATGTAGGAAAGTAAAGGAAAAGGAAGTAACAAAGGGTAAAATCGTAACACCCCCCTCCAAGTTGGAGCCCGATGAAAATCCATTACGCCCAACTTGACAAGAAGAGTAGCAAGCTGCGGTCCACCAAGAGATTTAGTGAAAAGGTCAGCCAGCTGATCCTTCGATGGAATATGCTTGGGAAGAATGAAGCCATCTTTGTATTTATTTCTCACTACATGGCAGTCAATGTCGATGTGTTTGGTTCGTTCATGGAATACCAGATTGGCAGTGATGTGTAGAGCAGCCTTATTGTCACACCATAAAGGAATTGGATATGGAACTTTGACTCCCAGATTTTGTAATATATAGGCAATCCATTGTAACTCACATACAGTAGCGGCAAGGCCTCTATATTCTGCTTCAGCTGAAGATCGAGAAACAGTATTCTGTTTCTTAGTTTTCCATCCTACTAATGCCTTCCCAAGATACACACAATATCCTGTAATTGACTTCCTTGTATCTATGCACGATGCCCAGTCCGCATCACTAAAACCTTCCAAAGTAAGAGGACAATCTGCTGAAAAGAACAACCCTTGTGATGGACATCCTTTAAGATACCTAACTACATGTAAAACTGCCTCCCAATGTTGTTCGCAGGGTTTACTTATGAATTGGCTCAATTGTTGGACTGCAAATGTGACATCTGGCCTTGTAAGATTGAGATAAAGCAACCTCCCTACAAGTCGACGATAAGGCTTTGGATTTGGCAATAAGGCTTTTGAATTCTGTGAGAGTTTAATTCCCTGTGGTAATGGTGTTTTGGCAGCCTTAGCACCTGTGAGTCCCGTGTCCTTTAAGATGTCTAAGATGTACTTTCTTTGGTTGAGATAGGTTCTCTCCTCTACTCTAGCGAGCTCAATCCCTAAAAAGTATTTGGCTGGACCCAAATCCTTAATGGTAAATAACTGATCTAAGTAAAACTTCACTTCCTGAATTAGCAAGGCATCAGTTCCAGTAATCAATACATCATCAACATATATTAAAAGTGCTAGAAAGGCAGTTGATGTATTCTTCACAAAAAGGCAATGATCATGTTCAGATTGTACAAAACCATAGCCCTGCAATTTCCTACAAAACTCTGCATTCCATTGTCTTGATGCTTGTCGCAACCCATAGAGACTTCTTTTCAATCTACAAACCTACCCTTCTTTAGCCTTGCCATAACCCTCTGGTGGTGTCATATAAACCTCCTCTTCCAAAGAGCCATGCAGAAAAGCATTGTTAATGTCTATGTGGTGAATCTCCCAACATTTTGAGGTAGCAACAGCTATGAGTAACCTGACAGTTACTAGTCTAGCTGATAAGTGCTAGAAAAGCATTTAAATAACTCTTCTATTTTACGTATTTGTGTGTTTTATTAATGTTATATGTTCCGTTTTATGTGTTTTTCCTTTATTGTGGTGTTTAGGGTCACAAAGAATCAAAAGGAGTCAAAATGGATGAAAATCGAATGAAAACGGAAACTCGGGACCAAAAAGGCAAGCGAATCAAAGATGGAGGACCTCCGATGCAATTTTATGAAAAGTTGTTTTTACAATTTTTGTTGTACCAAAGTCGAAGAACATCAAAAGAGGATTCCTACACTCTTTTCGGATCGCAAATCGGAGTTTCCTAGTGAAAGTTATGGCCGTTTGAAGAAAAAGGACTAAAAGCGTCAAAGCCAAAACTATGGGGACCAAACTGCAACTTTTCAAAAGTCTGGGGACCAAAGTGAAACTTTGCAAAACGTTGGAGGACCAAAATGCAATTTATCAAGGACCAAAATGAACAACATTCAAAAGTTGAGGGACTTGGTGTGCAATTTCTGGGTGACTCGGGTGACTCGAGTCACCGCCGATGTGATCAGTCCAGCAGTGACTCGAGTCAGGCCCGATCATGCTCGATCAGCGCGCAAGTGACTCGAAGTCACCGCCGCAAGTGATCGAGTCACGCCGCGAATCCCCCTGGCCTCCCGGATTCGCTCAGCGGTGACTAGGCGGTCGCGGCGTGACTCGGTCACGGCGACTGAAGTCACGCCGACGCCGCCGCAGATTTTGACCAATGGACTCCACCTACCATAAAGCGTGTTTTTGGTATTTTCTTGACTTCTTAGAGATAAAACAATCTGAAAGCACACCACAATAGACTCATGAAGGAAGACTTTTATGATTTTTAATATTTTTTGGTGTAATATTTTGCCTATAAATAGAGGCATTTCCAAGCTTGAATAACACAACTTGTAGAGAGAATTAGCTTGTGATTCTCTCTAACTTTCTCCTCAATAAAATTCTCTTCATCATTAGTTCTTAGTTCTAGCTTGAAAGCTCTTAGTTTCTCATATTCCTGGAAGAAAAAACCTAAATTTAGGTTCGATTAATCAATCGACGATTCTTGACACGAGAATATGATTAGCGGGCATTTCTTCGCTAGTTTCTCTCTTTCTTTTATTTTTCTTGTTTGAGAAGTCTAATTTCTCATATATTGTGGAGGTAATACAAGGCGAACACTCGCTAAAAAGTATTTAACCCATATATATGAGTGATTAAACTTCTCTATTTATTTCTTAGCATTTATTTTCTTGTTTCGATAGTTTTTATATATTACTTGAGATAGTGAAGTATAATCTATCATATAGCAGTGGTGATACCCGCTAATATGAGTAGTTAGACTTCTCTATCTAGTTCGAGGGGGACGTTGTGTTCAATTATTATGTTGTTATCTTTTCTAACTATTTGCTAACGTTTTCTCTATTCCTCTACTTCAATTTGTTGATTTGTTATGCTTTTAAACCCGTTTTGAATTTATGTGATTATTGCATTTACTTTGGCCAATTGAATCAATTAATCTTTAAGTTCAAGTTATGTGCTAGGATTGGAACTTTTGATCCGTAATTGTCACTAGATTCCAACTCCAAAGAGCAAACGAATGTCGTGCATATTTGTTAATAAATCAACTTAGATGTATTAATTCAAGTTTGTGAAATTGATCATCTAATTCAACTCATTCTTCTTGTTCATTTCACACTAGCATTGCATTAAATCCTAAGAACTTGTTTAGGATTATCCAATAGCTAGATGTTAAGTTAAAGAACTCACTTTAATTTAATACACTTAAGGAAGAATTCGTTAATCGTAGCTTCTTGGTTAATTGAGAGTTGATAAATTGAAGAAGGGATAGTACACGTTGCATGGGAAAGATAAACACAAGATGTTGACACAACCGAACCCGAGAACTAGATATATCTTCAATTGTTGCATTTTCATCTCTTTTATTTTGTCATTTTATTTTCAAATTTCATCCAACTTCACAAAACCCCCATTTCTAGATTAATTGATAAGAACAACTAGATTAAACACGTGCCTCTTGGGTTCGACCCTTACTTACCACTTCTACATTAATTTGTAGTTTTGAAACCGAGTAAGGAAATAAAATAAATTTTAGCTGGCGACAAGCGCCCAAGTTTTTGGCGCCGTTCTTGGAACTTAACAAATTTAGTTGCTTTATTAATTAATTTTTTTAAAAAAAAACTCTTCTTCACTTGTATGCATAATACCCGATCTACTAATCGAATTCTTGAAAGTTTCGATCCAGTAAATCGAGAAATTCATTCAAGAAGAATACGACAAGCAAAACAAACCGAACGAGAAATGGTGATAACAACAATGAAAGAACTCTTAAACAAATGGCAACTCCCGAGTTACTCAACAACCATTGTGTATAACTTTTCCAACCGTAGAAGAAGGTAAAACTTTCGAGCTAAAATGCGGATTGATACATCTTCTACCTTCTTTTCATGGGACGATCCCGAAGATCCATATCGACACTTGAAGGAGTTTCATGTGGTGTGTGATAGCATGAAACCCCAGGACATCACTGAAGAGCAAATCAAGCTCGAGCTTTTCCATTTTCACTAAAAGATGCCGCTACGCATTGGTTGTACACTTTACCACCAGGTTCACCACAACATGGACTCAAATGAAGCAATTTTTCCTCGAAAAGTACTTCCCACTTCAAAGACAAGAAATATCGTGAAAGATATCTCTCGAGTACGCCAAAACAATGGAGAAACTCTTTATGAGTATTGGGAGGCGTTTCAAAAGCTCATTGCAAGTCGCCCGCATCACCAAATCGGTGAAAACCTCCTAGTGCAATATTTCTATGAAGGCTTATGTCAATCGCGAAACATGGTTGATGCTTTGCTAGTGGAGGAGCTCGATGAACAAAACCCTCTTGAAAGCAAGAACATTGATTTCAAACATGGTGAGAACACTCATCAATTCAAGATGCAGGCGAAACGAACATTCGAAGAGTAAATGAGGTAAGTAACTCCAATATTGAAAGCCAACTTTCTGAACTAACACATCTTCTCAAACAAATTGTTGTAGGAAACAATCCGCAAGTCAAAGCATGTGGCATATGCACAAACCTAGGACATCCTACAGATGCTTGTCCTGTTCTGCAAGTAGATAACAATGAACAAGTGAACTCAGCAAATAATTTCCCATTCCCAAGACAAGAATACAATCCGTACTCAAACACCTATAATCCAGGATGGCGAGACCACCTCAATCTGAGCTATGGAAACAACAAGCCCCCAGGATTCTTCCCTAACAAACCTCAAGGCCAACTCCAGCAACAAGGGAATTTCCAAGCCCAAGGGCAATTTCAACAAAAACCTCAACAATCAGGTATGTCTCTTGAGGATATGGTGAAAACATTAGCAACTAACACTGTGAAATTTCAACAGGATTCCAAATCAAGCATTCAAAACTTGGAAAACCAGATGAGTCAATTGGCAACTGCCATCAATCGACTGGAAGCACAATCTGGAGGAAAGTTACCATCTCAACCTGAGGTAAATCCAAAGAATGTTAGTGCCATAACCTTAAGGAGTGGAAAAGAGATCGAAAACCCTCACAAAGAAGTTCCCACACATGAAGATAAAGAAGAAAAGCTTGAAAAGGAGGCAAGTCCTAACTCTCATATCATTGCTAAAACAATTCCTCCCCCTTTTCCTAGTAGATTAGCGAAAACCAACAAAGATGACAAGGAAAAAGAAATTTTGGACACATTTAGGAGAGTAGAAATCAACATTCCATTGTTAGATGCAATCAAACAAATCCCACGCTATGCTAAGTTTTTGAAAGATCTTTGCACTAACAAGAGGAAATTGAAGGGAAATGAAATGATCAAAATGGGAGAAACCGTTTCAGCGGTATTCCAGAAGAAGTTGCCTCCAAAATGCAAAGACCCTGGTATGTTCAACATCCCATGCACCATAGGCAATCACCATATTGATAAAGCACTTATAGATTTAGGAGCATCCATAAATGTCATGCCTAGATCCTTGTATGCTTCACTAAATCTAGGAAAACTAAAAGAAACTCACGTAATTGTGCAACTAGTCGATCGTACCAATGCATACCCGGATGGAGTGATAGAAGATGTGCTAGTCAAAATAAATGGTTTAGTTTTACTGCCGATTTTTACGTGCTTGATATGGTGATGAACATTCACCTCACCCTACACCTATCATATTGGGACGTCCATTTCTTTACACTTCTCGCACTAAAATTGATGTCTATGAGGGTACACTGTCCATGGAATTTGATGAGGAAAAAGCGAACTTTAATATTTTTGATGGCTCATTGCGCCCTAATAAGACTTGTTCTGTCTTTGCAATTAATTCGACTAATCCTTTTGTGAAAGAAATGTGTAAATTGAATTGCAAAGCTAGCATGCCACATAAGATTGAGCCAAAGCACAATTACCTCATCTCGAAGAAGGAAGCCATGGAAAGAAATGAGACCAAAAAAATTTGGAGAAGAATTCAAGAAGGACTGTTAAGAAATCAAGACACTCGGAGAAGCCATCGAAGACAAAGTGGAGCTGCAATGGATTTGAGGAATCCTACTTGACAAATGGGAACTGTGTCGAGCTAACGACTTTAAACAAAAGCGCTTCTTGAGAGGCAACCCAAGCATTTTCTCTTATTTTTATCTTTCTTTTGAAATTTTCATTGTTTTTGTTTTTATTTCTCCGCTTTTTCTAGCGTACTACGGAAGATGTTGCCTTGTAATCAGAGAAGGAAAAGGCCTACCCATTGAGCAACAACTTTTTGAGTGTGATCACTAGCACCCATCCGAAGATGTAAAACTACGTCTCATTCATTTGAGAAGTGTCTGAGTTGGACGTTCTGCTCTAAACGTTCTCCCATTTGTTGGTTCTTGTGGGGCTGTTCTTTATTGAATGGTAAACATACCCATGTGTCATGTGGCGATATGGAGGACCTTTTCATTAAGAGGGTCGTTTGTTCTTGGATTGTCGATGTGTTCCTCAGAAGTGCTACATTGTGCAACCACCATCCCTAAATCGGCACGACTCATTGCTTACCATAGGGGAGTTTCTATTTCTTCTCTTTTTCATGCTTTCTATATTTCTACATTGGGGACAATGTAGAATTTAAGTGTGGGGGAGTGGCATATTGTGATCTGCTTGTGATTTTTTTTGTGTCTACAATTTTGCATGAGATAGCAACTTTTGAATATGATTGAGCTTAATTTGCGTGATTTAGCTAAAACTGCAGGATCCCGAAAAAAAAAATCAATTTGTTGTGTTCTGTTCTTCTCTATGCATAGCTGGCTAAATTACCTGAGCACGCTTATAAGGTAATTTACTATCATTCTGGAACACAAATTGAAGGTTGAAAATGTTGATTTTTTTTCTAACTTTCTAGACCATAGTAAACTAACTTTTTTCTTTTCTTTTTTCTATCCATTCGTCCTGCTCAAAGTAACCTGGAAACATCAATTGTTAGCAAGCGGAGTTATAATCGCATGGTATCTGCTTTTTGTGAATGTGTCTTTTATTATTAGAGTTTAAAAACTTTGGAAAAAGCATTGACCTATCTTTGAGAATGAATTTTTACTTTTATGTTCGAAATAAGGAGAGGGACCACAAGAAAGAGCTACCGCCTCAGTGTGAAGCCGTCACCTCGAATGGGTGAAGAAGGCTGCCTCAATGAAAGGGGTAGTGTGAAAGCTACCCGTGGGGTAAAGTCGAAAAAGAAAATTGCAAAACTCTTCTTCTTCTTCTTCAAAAAAAAAAAAAAAAAAAAAAAAAAAGAAAACGCAAGAAATGTGACAGCTACCCAAGTGTGAAGTTTGATAAATAAATTCCCTCAGTGGTTTGAAGTGCCCAAATCTAAACACTCTTTAAATTGAAGACATATTTGCGATAAAACACCTGCCATGCCCTTTTTTTTTCTTTGCAGTGCTAACGGTTGATGATTTTTGGTGAACTGAGTAATTTTTAGAATCCATGGGAATCATTGTAAAATAAGAGTGGGATCACGAGAGATGAAAGGAAATATTTGACCACTTCGGGTCAGGATTTGGATAGAACATCGTAAGCTTTCATTTGGTTCCAGTTAGTGATGGGATGATAACCTTAAATGCACACACTCACAAGCCATTGTGTATTTGAGAAGAAGTGAAATTTTCATGGTTCGGGAGAATGTTTATTAAGCAAGTCACTATCTGTAGTTGGATTTCAATGTTTAAAGTTGTTTATCTCATGTAAAATCAGTGTGTTGTTTTGTGTCATAGGTTGTTGTTCGAGGGCGAACAACAGTCTAAGTGTGGGGGAGTTTGATAAGTGCTAGAAAAGCATTTAAATAACTCTTCTATTTTACGTATTTGTGTGTTTTATTAATGTTATATGTTCCGTTTTATGTGTTTTTCCTTTATTGTGGTGTTTAGGGTCACAAAGAATCAAAAGGAGTCAAAATGGATGAAAATCGAATGAAAACGGAAACTCGGGACCAAAAAGGCAAGCGAATCAAAGATGGAGGACCTCCGATGCAATTTTATGAAAAGTTGTTTTTACAATTTTTCTTGTGCCAAAGTCGAAGAACATCAAAAGAGGATTCCTACACTCTTTTCGGATCGCAAATCGGAGTTTCCTAGTGAAAGTTATGGCCGTTTGAAGAAAAAGGACTAAAAGCGTCAAAGCCAAAACTATGGGGACCAAAGCGCAACTTTTCAAAGTCTGGGACCAAAGTGAAACTTTGCAAAAGTTGGAGGACCAAAATGCAATTTATCAAGGACCAAAATGAACAACATTCAAAAGTTGAGGGACTTGGTGTGCAATTCTTTGGGTGACTTCGGGTGACTCGAGTCACCGCCGCGACGTGATCGAAGTCGCCGCAAGTGACTCGAGTCACGCCCGATCATGCTCGATCGGCGCCGCAAGTGACTCAGTCACCGCCATAAGTGATCGAGTGGCGCCGCAACCGTCCCTGGCCTCCCCTGCTCGCGCTACGGCGGACTAGCGGTCGGCGTGACTCGAGTCGGCCGACTGAAGTCACGCTCGACGCCGCCGCAGATTTTGACCAATGGACTCCACCTACCATAAAACGTGTTTTTGGTATTTTCTTGACTTCTTAGAGATAAAACAACTGAAGACACCACAATGTAGGCTCATGAAGGAAGACTTTATGATATTTTAATATTTTTTGGTGTAATATTTTGCCTATAAATAGAGGCATTTCCAAGCTTGAATAACACAACTTGTAGAGAGAATTAGCTTGTGATTCTCTCTAACTTTCTCCTCAATAAAATTCTCTTCATCATTAGTTCTTAGTTCTAGCTTGAAAGCTCTTAGTTTCTCATATTCCATGGAAGAAAAAACCTAAATTTAGGTTCGATTAATCAATCGACGATTCTTTCCGAGAATATGATTAGCGGCATTTCTTCGCTAGTTTCTCTCTTTCTTTATTTTTTCTTGTTTGAGAAGTCTAATTTCTCATATATTGTGGAGGTAATACAAGGCGAACACTCGCTAAAAAGTATTTAACCCATATATATGAGTGATTAAACTTCTATTTATTTCTTAGCATTTATTTTCTTGTTTCTATAGTTTTTATATATTACTTGAGATAGTGAAGTATAATCTATCATATAGCAGATGGTGATACCCGCTAATATGAGTAGTTAGACTTCTCTATCTAGTTCGAGGGGACGTTGTGTTCAATTATTATGTTGTTATCTTTTTCTAACTCTTTGCTAACGTTTTCTCTATTCCTCTACTTCAATTTGTTGATTTGTTATGCTTTTAAACCCGCTTTGAATTTATGTGATTATTGCATTCACTTTGGCCAATTGAATCAATTAATCTTTAAGTTCAAGTTATGTGCTAGGATTGGAACTTTTGATCCGTAATTGTCACTAGATTCCAATCCACAGTAGCAAACGAATGTCGTGCATATTTGTTAATAAATCAACTTAGATGTATTAATTCAAGTTTGTGAAATTGATCATCTAATTCAACTCATTCTTCTTGTTCATTTCACACTAGCATTGCATTAAATCCTAAGAACTTGTTTAGGATTATCCAATAGCTAGATGTTAAGTTAAAGAACTCACTTTAATTTAATACACTTAAGGAAGAATTCGTTAATCAGAGCTTCTTGGTTAATTGAGAGTTGATAAATTGAAGAAGGGATAGTACACGTTGCATGGGAAAGATAAACACAAGATGTTGACACAACCGAACCCGAGAACTAGATATATCTTCAATTGTTGCATTTTCATCTCTTTTATTTTGTCATTTTATTTTCAAATTTCATCCAACTTCACAAAACCCCCATTTCTAGATTAATTGATAAGAACAACTAGATTAAACACCGTTCCTCTTGGGTTCGACCCTTACTTACCATTTCTACATTAATTTGTAGTTTTGAAACCGAGTAAGGAAATAAAAATCAAACTTTGGCGCGCCGCGACAAGCGCGCCCATTAGCCACTGGAGAGAAGCTCTCTGTAAAATCGATTCTATAAATCTGGTTATACCCCTTGGCAACCAATCTGGCTTTAAGCCTTTCTACATTCCCATCAGGGTTCATTTTCACTTTATACACCCACTTACATCCAATAATATGTTTATCAGCTGGGCGAGAAGTAAGCTCCCAAGTGTCATTTTGCTCTAATGCATCCAATTCCTTTTGCATAGCATCCATCCATTCTTTACTTTGACTGGCCTCAAGATAGGTTTTAGGCTCTTGAATTTGAGACACATTAGCTAAGAAGCTTATATATGCATTGTAAAACAAGGGTGACACAAGATAAGTGAAAGTTTGTAGTTGTCTAAATGATCTGATTTTAGTGACCAGATGAGTCTATGCTGTGTTCTGTTACTCAGATTCAACTCGTAACAGTTTACTGTTTAATAACAACTGTGTCTGCAAATTGCTGAAACCTAGATGCGTCTACGTAAGCGAGATGCGTCTGGGTCGTGAATACGGAAATAAATAGTAAGCAGTACAGAAATAGTAAAAACGTGGAAACCCAACTGGGTGAAAACCACGTGCTCGTCGCCTATGAGCAAAACCTACCAACCACGTCCAATCAGTTTAAAACTTTACAAAGGAAATCAAAGGCAATAGTTACGCATAATTAATTGCAACATCTAAGAAATAAATGAAAGAACTCCCTATTCGATCTTCCTTAGCATGTAATGCGAGCAGACATCCCGTCTCTCTTCAGTGATTCCTTGTAACCGCGTTCCCGCAACGAATCTACACCTCCCGTGTTAGATTCATCCAAGTTGTGGGCAGATCTATTGGTTGGTGGACTCCCTCCCGGAGATTCAAACCCGATCTATGATTGATCAAAGGTTGTTCATGCACTAGGATCAAGAAATTAACTTGATGAAGTCATGAACGGGTTGGAGAGGAGGACACGTTTTCTAGCTTGTATGGGGCCCGATTTTTTGCTCTTGAACGTGTACACTCTTTCTCCCTCTTGTGGTGTTTTAGTACTCCTAGGTTGTCTTGTGATGCAAGAAACCTGCTTTCCTTAAACCACCAACTCCTACAAGGAATAAGATAACTCATTAGTTATAGGATAAATAAATAAGGTAGATAAAAATATGGAATAAATATCTTACCTTATCTTATATCAATATAATATGGAAAGGATCTTACCAAATCATATGATACGTCGAATGTGGACACGGAGGCCATCCTAGGCGTGTGCTAGGATTTGTGTCCTACTTGGACTCTTACTTATTTAATTAAAATAAGGAATTATCACATGTGCTAATTTAAATAAAGATAAACTAAAATTATAATGTGATAATAAGTCCATAAAAAATCCAATTATAATCAAATCAACCAAATAAAATATTCAATTAATTTAATTATAAATGTGGAAAAATAAAAATGCCAACAAAATAAACTTTTATTAAAACATAAAAGTTAACAATAAGGATATGTGGGAGGTGTATGTTTTGAAGAACTAGGCTTCAAGGAGGGTGTAAATGCCCAAGCTAGAGAGTGTTGATTAGAAGGGGGTAAGGTGGTCACAAAATCTCTAGTCCAAGTGGGTACAGTTCTCTGTCGAACAATCCTTCTGGGAACCAGAGTTTCATCAATAGATTCTGTACATGGTAAAGTTTGAACTGGCAAAATGTTGTCTCTTGGAACAGAATGTGAGGAGGAGTCAGTGGAAGTATTGGCTGAAGATGGTCTAAAGTCATCGTTGAGATTGTTCTGTTGGTTATTCTCTATAGAAATCATATCATTGTTTGTGGAATCTGGAATTGGAATAGGCAGAGGTGTAGGTGATGTCACTGTGGAAGTGTTCCTTTGGTGAAAGGGAAATGATTTCTCAATAAATTTGACATCTCTAGTCACAAAAATTTGATGATACTCCAAGTCATAAACCTTAAAACCCTTTTGTCCTGGACTATAACCTATGAAGATACATCTATATGCTCTAGGATCAAACTTTGTCTTGTTGGGGAAAACATTTGATGCATAACATAGGCAACCAAAAGGTTTTAACATGGAATAGTTTGGCTGATGGCCATGTAATAACTGATAGGGTGTTTTCCAGTTTAAAATAGGGCTAGGCAATCTATTAATAATGTAGGTTGCCATTAGAATGGAATAGGTCCAAAATTTCTGTGGTAGATTAGCGTGAAACATAAGGGATCTGGCGATTTCAAGAAGGTGTTTATGTTTTCTTTCTACAACCCCATTTTGTTGAGGAGAATAGACACAACTCCTTTGGTGTACTATCCCATTATCATGAAAAAGTCCTTGGTAATCTCTATTGGTAAACTCTGTTCCATTATCACTTCTAATAACTTTGATCTTCTTCCCAAACTGTGCATCAACAAAGTTGATAAATGCTCTAAGAAGCCCAACCACCTGTGTTTTATCCCCCATCAAAAAGGTCCACGTGGACCTAGTAAAGTCATCCACTATGGTGAGTATATATGGTGTTTTAGAGAAAGATGGCTCTCTATAGAGACCCCAAACATCCACATGTATTAAGTGGAAAGCTTTCCTAGTTTGTATGGAACTAAGGGGAAATGGTAATCTTTGTTGCTTTCCTTTATGGCAAGCATCACATTCATCAAAGTATGTACTTTTCATAGAATTAGAAAATGGTACAAAATTCAAATGTTTCAGGATAGAATATGAGGCATGCCCAAGTTTGCAATGCCAATCAAAAGGTGAATCATTACAAGCCTCAATAGCCGAATTAAAACTATTATACGAAGAAGAAGGGAATTCTGTTACACGGAATCTAGAGAGGTCAGAAGTGTTTGTAATGAAACTGTCCTTTTCCAAAATATAGAGCTTCCCAAACAGTCTTCCAATAGCTATGGTTTGATCACTCTGTAGGTCCTGCATCAAACAACGTGTAGGATAGAAGGTGAATTTTATGTTAGAGCTTGCAGCTAATCTACTTACTGACAACATGTTATATTTGAAGCTGGGTATAAATAGTGTGTCCAGTAGGTGCAGCTTATGACCAAGAATGACTGTTCCTGAGTGAGTGACCACTTTTGTGGAACCATCGGAAGGAAAACAGAAGTATGATTAGAAATTTGTCTTGGGTTTTTAAGCAAGCTGAAATCAGTGCACATATGGCTACTGGCACCTGTGTCTAGAATCCAAGGTCCCAATTCCACTTTATCATGCATAGTGTAAGCATGGTGTAAAGTATCAAGAGAGTGACTACCTGCAAATTCACCAAAATGCACCAAGTTTGCCATTCCCATTCCTCCATTGTTGCCTGAAAGTGTTGTTGTTTGCATGTATCTTCTGATCTCCTGCTGAATAATGGCAGAGATACCAATCCCCTGTGTTTTGAATTTGTCTTCCGAGTTTTCTATATTTTCCTCCCAGTTCAGAGGACTATCCATCACATTAGCTACTGTTTTGCAGTGATTCCCATGGCCCTTTTGTTTATTTAGCTTCTTATACCAGTACGGATATCCCACTATTTTAAAACAGCTCTCCTTAAGGTGCCCCTTAGTATTGCAATGGCTGCAATATAGATTTGTCTTATCTTCCTAACCACCTCTTCCTCCATAACCCCTTCCTCTTCCATAGCCTCTTCCTCCACCTCCTCCACTAGAACTACCTTCTTTTCCATGATTCTGTATATTTGCATTAGTCATCAAAGCATTGTCAACATTTTCTACATAAACATGGTGGACATCTCTCTGCTTTTCTACACTTAGAATCATTGAGTATGCCTTATTTACAGTAGGCATAGGGTCCATCACCAGAATGTGATTTCTCACATGATCATAACTGTCATTCAAACCCATTAGGAACTGCATTAGCTTACTAAAGCTATTTGCCTCTGCTATTTCCTTAGGTGTTTCACAATTACATCCCTCACATTTACAAGCTGGAATAGGAGCCAAGCAAGCATATTCGTCCCAAAGTTTCTTAAGCTTGGTATAGTAAACCACCACTGTCATGTTACCTTGGTTGAGGTTGTTGATTTCTCTCTGAATTTGATAAAGTAACGGTCCATTGAGAATCCAGGAAGTTACCATCGAGTTTACCTTTCTCCATCGTCCATAGGTTGGTGAATTTGCAGCTGGTTTCACACACTGTCCAGTAACGAATCCAAGCTTGCTCTTCGCTTCAAGTGCAATTTTAATCGATCGACTCCAATTCAATTAATTTCCTCCAGTAAGTGACGAAGTTACTAGCACAGCTCCTGGGCGATCTGAGCTTTGTAGATGCAACTGATCTTCACAGTAGTCATCTGGTTGAATCAGATCTCTTCCTGATCTAGCTCCTGTGGTATTCGTCTGTGTTTCCCCATCGTTTATATTTTCTTCCTCCATATTTCAATTCACCTAACCTAGTGCTCTGATACCATGTAAAAACTCAACAACCAAAGAGGATTTCACCAAATCTGGTTTCTTTCATTCCATTTCATTCTCGTAATGTCTCACAGAGAAACTAGAAGCTCTGCTAATTAATTAATAGCTTACACAAGAAGGATGAAAAGGAAAGTCAACATCTAATCCAATAGAATAATGACAAGTCACCAAGCACTACTATAATGATGAAATAAATAATAAAAAATGTAGGAAAGTAAAAGAAAATGAAGTAACAAAGGGCAAAATTGTAACAAAAGCCATCGAACTTTTTTAGCCAAAAGTGCCGAATGATCTTACTCCAATGAGATTATGAGAGAGTAGGATGACTTGGGGTATTATTCTGACATCCAACTATTACGATACTCTAAATAGACAATTCGACATTGAAGGGGAAATAGCCTTCCAGATTAACAGAGATTAAGGATGGTTGATGATAAATGGATATCAATGACTGCCTGTTCACTAGCACAAGATATGGTATTTGCAACGGTCAAAATGGGCCATATACGGTGGTTTTATGGCGTCGTTTATCAAGGAGCCATTTAAAGAAGAAGGTTTTAAAAGAAGGTTAGTTACACCACGGCCAAAAGGAGGGATTTAATATACAATAAACGGCGATCATTTTTACCGCCGCCTATTGTATATGCTTCTTTTTTTAAAAAAAAAAATTCTTGCACCTTATGCGGCGGTCATAGTGACCGCCACACAAGCTTAAAACTTCTTTTTTTTGTGTAACACACGTTTAGGCAGTGGTGTTTGGAACCTCCGCCTATAGTTTTATTTTTTATTTTTTAATATTTTAATTATTAATAGCTGGCCCGTAATTTTATTCGCCGGCAAAGACTACCACCTGTTACTGTATACACTTTTCAACGAAATGCACGAATGAAATAAAATCGTCACCGACAAACCAAAAACATCACCAACGAAATGCAATTCAATACATCCAACATGCAACCAACGAAATGCACCTAAAAATTAAAATCCTCACCGACGAATTAAAAACATCACCAACGAAATGCAATTCGTTACATCCAAGAATTCACCAACGAATTATACCAATAAATAACAATCTCCACCAACAAGCTAGAAACATCTCCAACCAAACACAATTCAATACATCCAAGCAACTCACCGATGAAAGTCACCAACAAATTCCAAACTTGACCGACAAACTAGAAACATATCCAACCAAATGCACTCCAATACAACTAACAATTTAACACCATCCCATCCAATCCATCAACCAATATGTACTTCAATAACATGACAGTTAAAAGCAAGTACGAATATGCACTACAAAAATTAAAACGATGTTGCAAAACAAGAGAATTGGTATAACATACTACACTAGGCTCATGCACTGTCTAAGCTACATCCAACAACCAATAGTCAAACCTTTCGTAATAATATAGGGCCACCCATTAACTAACAATTACTTGAAAACAAGATACAACAACTGAGCCTACAAATGTAACAAGTAACTCGCCCACAAATTCCTAACCTCATCGATCTCATTTTCAGAATACGGAAATGGTGAGAAATTGACCTGCAACAACATTACGTCACCAACAACGAATTGCAATGCAATGGAAACAACACATAATTATTGTAACAAACCTCAAGCAACGACTCAGTTCGACTGTGATACTGCATAATGTCAAGTATGAATTTCATCACGTAATTGCCACACTCATTGCCACTTTGGCTGCCATAATGCTAATTCATGCATAGTCATATCAACATAAAACACGCGTTACGATCAACTTTTTGCATGAGAGTTTTCAACACGAACTCCTTTATGAAATTATACCTGTATTATGTGTGAGGACAATGACTGGCTAGAACTAGTACCTAACCGCTTGTGAAATGCATTGAACAACCTAGGTGTTGAATAGTTAGGATACATTATTATCCATAATGCTTAGACATTCAACTATACAATTCCATCTTCAAAGGAAAAACCATATAAGATAGTTGCTTACAATTTCAGTGCTAATTTAAGCTTGACGTCATTTGTGCTGCCACTCATGCTACCATCTCCATCGTTTGGGGGGCTGTACTTGTTGGAATGCAGAAGAGAATCCAACTCGTTCTAACGACGAGATGACAAAAAACACCCAGTGCCCGCTGAAAAAAGATCAAAATAAATGTATTGTTCGCACTGCATACTTCTCATCAACTACAAGCACATAGTTGGCACAATGCACAAACATTTAAAAGGCATGGTTACTATTAACGTTACTTCAAGATATGAGGTGCCAAAACGTATTTCTTAGATTGGTCCAGCACTAGCTTCTCGGCCGCTTTCTCCAAATACCCCTGGTTTAGCATTACAAAGCTCTCAATATGCTCAAGGGATATAAAGCCAATGGACTCTGAATGAGTATCTCGACATACTCTGTGAAGGTACCTGAGAATGACATAACAATATAATAAGAAATCCGAAGTCCCTTAATCGAAAAATCGCCTATGCAATTACACTCACACATTTGGAATAGCTTCAAAATCGAAATATCCAACCACTCCATCCTTAGAAATCTCCATATGTCGTCGAAAGTCATAAAGGTAGTTTCGCCACCCTCAGCAAACATGAGATTGGGGGTGTGAAAATAGAAGTCGTTCTCTTCCGATGGGAAGCTAGTTAGCATCGTTTGTAGGATCCCCATTGGTGTCCCATCAACACCAACTTCTGGTGCGGATGACCGGCCGATGTTGGTTTCATCATGTTTGCCACTAGTTTTTCTGGACTCCGGTTGTTTCAGCGCTATCTGTGTGCAAATCGAAGGAATTTATTATATTCGAGGTTACAAATATATTTTCATGGAAACAAATAGAACTAACAATAACATTATATGAACGGTGTGACTAGGAATCCATTGGTATGTTAAGAAACGAAATTTTGCATACACGTAATTTACCTCACCAATATGCACTTATTGTTTGGGCCAATGTACTTGCCTTAACAACACATCTCCCAATACTGTTCGACCACGATCAGGCACGGGAAGCGAGTATTCTTCATCCTTTTTTAATAGGATCTGGTCCACTGTCACCTTCAGATTCTCAGGCACTACACGTTCTCCGTTGACCTAATCTTCTGCTCTGGGCCTCACGAACACACCTTTTGCAACATATTCCATTTCCCCTTCCATGACAAGTGCCAATGTACAGTTCGTTAGACCTTACACAACAAACACAGCAACTTATAGTCAGAAATGAAGTGACATGTATTGTTAACATTAACAACAGATGGAGCGCATTACATATATTGAACCTCAACTTCATCAAATGGGTCAGGTGGTTCAGCGGACTGGCAGCTACTGCATGTCGTAATCACCAATGTTGTGTCATGTGATCCGTGACGTCCAATAACTCCAAATCTATCGAGCAATGTTTGCATCTTTCATTGGACCTATGCACGCACCTTGGATTCAATTTCGATACTCAATTTCTCCCGCATCTTTCTCATCTCATTGTCCTTTTTCACCTCGGTCATTGGATCAGGGATCGACTTTCCCGTGGCCCATTGGTCGGCTCCCCGCCAATGACCCCCATGTTCATCCTTACCCATTGGCTCGGCTAGCGCATTGCGTGACCTATGAGGGACGAAGGTGCCTTCTTTGACACGCTCCCCTACCTGTACCGTATTGGCAAAATCAGCACAAATCTTAATATTAACATATTATGCGTTTGTCAGCTACACATATTGTACAAATCTTATTCACTTACGATGTTGTCGAATAGTTCCTGAGTTTGAGGATCTGGGATGTAGTACTCTCCATTGCTCCCATGTTTGTTGCGTGCTCCCATATAATCTAGACTTCGATTACAAACACAATTTAAGGCTTCATCGTTTGAGGAGGAAGAGGCAAGTGGGTCTGCTTCACACTATTTTCTTGCTTCTCGGGGTACCCAGCTCCTCCCAAGTAGTGCGAGAATTGATTTTGTTTTGCAATTTTCGATGCCTTCCAACTCTTCGCCTGTAATTTATACATATATTCGGAAAATAAGATGAAAAGATAATGCAAATAAAATAAAGATCTCTGCTAGCACACTATATATGATAAAAGTACCTTGAATTCGTCTGTCTTCCTTTGTGCCCAAAACTCAGCCCAATCCTCATTTTTTATCCAATTGCACATCCGAAATGGACATCTACTCGTTTCTATGCATCTCTTATTGAGTGACGATTTCCAACTTCTACAAGACTTCCCCACGTTTACCATCGCAAGCTCTTTTGGACTGTCATCCTTCATGGAAATAATTTCTGCACAGGAGGTTTTAATAAGAAAAAGTATACTATTATTTCTCGCACAAGCAAATAACACTGAGAAAATAGTAATAATGGCAAACACATACCTTCATGTCCTCCCATATCATGTCATTCAATCCACTATCGACGTCGTCGTGCCAGTCTCTAAGTGTAATTTTCACGTATTTAATTTGTGAAATCTTGCTTATATAGACCGCTTGGTGACCTATCGTCATTGAACCACAACCCATTTTGGCCAGTCGACGGATATGGCGATTGCTGGATGCTTTTTGCTGTATATGCACCCCTCATTCTCTTCTTTTTCCCTGTCTCCTCGCCGGACGAGCTGGTGCTCGGGTCCATCTCCTATCTGTTGACATGAGAAAAAGGATATCAAATATGTATCAACTACAATTTGAATAATACAATATTAAATAAGGTATGTTACAAAATTAAATAATGCATTGCTCACTAAACAGGTTTGTATTCCTACCGATATGCAGTCATTCCATGCTGGGTACTCGAAGGTATTGGTCTTTGTCAATGTCGTCCCCCGGTGCTGGCGATTGAACGCCGCTGGAGAATGGGGGCATTTCTTCGAAGTGGTCGTAATCATCTTCATCTTCTACATCCCCAGTGTCCACAATACATCTCTTGGTAGGTAGGACAATCGACCATCTAGCATTCGCGGGATCTATAATATAGAACACTTGTTTGGTTTTTGTTGCAAGTACGAACGGCTCATCTATATATCCAGGCCTATCTAGGTTAGCGAGTGTGAAACCCAAATTATTCGTCTTCAAACCCCTTCTGTTGTCTACCCACTTACAGCGAAAGAAAGGAAACTTCAGCACTGTATAATCTAGTTCCCAAATCACTTTAATGACACTATAGTATGTAGTTGCGGCGCCATCCCTTGACAGTGCGACCAGTGTTACACCACTGTTTGCATTGTGCTCTTGTCATCTTAGGGTTTAGTGTAAAAACTGTAGCCGTTTGTATCATACCCTTCGTACGAATATACTACCATAGCGGTCCGTATGCGAGCCATTTCACAATTTTAGTAACGCAATTAGATGCACGAGAGATCATCTCCATCACCACTTCGCTGAACCACCCCACGAAGGTATTATTGTGCTCCTTCATTAACCATACCTCATCTTTCATAGGGTTTAGACGGTGTCAAATGATCATGTGCTCTTCGAAATAACGAATAATCTCTGCCAAGTGCTGCAAGATAACAAAGTGGGCTTTCTCGAGATCCTCGATGCCAGGCCCGATCGATCGAAACCCTAACGTCCCCTTACCAACAAGTCTTCCCTGATGGCGAGATTTAGGGAGTCCATGGGTTCCACGTCGTCCAGATACTCGCTATAGAATTCCATTGCTTCCTCTGCGGAATATCCTTCGATCATGTTGCCTTCTGGACGATACCAGCTTATCACGTAACCCTTTAAGATAGATATGTATCTCTCGAAAGATACATGTCCACAAGAAAATCGAACCACAAGGCTTTATTTCCCGAACCAATTGTACCATTAAGTGCACCATTATACCAAAAAATGATAGCGGGAAATACATCTCAAACTAACAAATAGTCAAGATAACATCGGCATGTAAGTCGTCCAGTGAGTCGGGATCAATTACTTTACAACATATCGCGTTGAAAAAAACATATAGTTTTGTTACCACTGTGTGTAGGGGTTCGTCTATGATTCCACGGATAGCAACGGGCAACAAGTGTTGCATAAGGACATGACAGCTACGTGACTTTATACCAACAAGCTTCAAATCTTTAGTCGACAAGAGTTTCCTAATATTCGATGAATATCCCGGTGGAACCTTCACCCATTCCAGGCATGCACAAAAAAATTTTTTCTCTGCCAGAGACAATGTACAACAAGCCGGTGGTATGAATGTCTGTTTACCATCCTCTACGAGCGCTAACTCTAATTATATCCCCATATCGACCAGGTCTCTTCTAAGCTTGATGCCGTCTTTTGTCTGCCCCTGGATATCTAACAGCGTCCCGATTATACTGTTGCATACATTTTTCTCAACATGCATCACATCTATACAATACTTCACGGTTAAATGTTCCCAATAAGGCAAATCCCAAAATATGGATTTCTTCTTCCACCGTGTTTTTTTGTAGAGGTGTCGTAGTCTTCCCGAAAACCACACTAATGTTCTCGACCTCTTTGCGTATATCCTTCCCTATTTGTGGACGTGGTTGCATACGATGCTCTGTATAACCATTAAAGGCTTCTTCATTTCTCCTATAAGGGTGGTTCTCCGGTAGAAATCTTCGGTGACCTATGTAAACATTTTTCTTACGATTGCTAAGCCAAAGACTGTCTGTTTCATCACCACATACTGGACACGCCTGAGATCCTTTGATCACATAGCCCGATAAGTTACCATAAGCTGGGAGATCGTTGATGGTGCAGAAAAGCATAGCCCACATGGTAAAATTTTGTTGTTTGTATGCGTCAAAAACCTGAACACCGCCATTCCACAACAGCTTCAAATTATCAATAAGAGGTGCCAGGAAAACGTCGATGTCATTGCCTGGTTGCTTAGGCCTAGATATTGATAAGGATAACATCATGTGTTTCCGTTATGTACACAACAAATGGGGGAGGTTGTAGACAACCAATAAAACGGGCCATGTGTTGTGTCGACTGCTTATGTTACCATGTGTGTTCACGCCATCGGTGCACAGTCCAAGTCTCAGGTTCCTATCCTCCTTGCCAAACTGTGGATACATCCTATCAATATTTCTCCATCGAGGGGAACCGGCCGAGTGTCTTAGCTTTCCGTCTTTCTTTCGCCCATCGACGTGCCATTGAACGTTCTTTGCATCTTTTGATATAGCAAACAACCTTCGAAACCGTGGAACTATCGGCAAATACCATAAGACCTTCAAGGACATCCCTTTCTTATTCAATTCAAGGTCACAGTGCTCCATATTCTTGAAGCGTGATGTCCCACATTTGCGACATATGTCCAAGTCCTTATTATCACGACGATATAAGATACAGTCATTTGGACATGCATGCATCTTTTCGATTTCCAAACCCTCAAATACAATAACTTCTTAGTCTCGTATGTCGTATCTGGAAGCTCGTTATCGTGAAGGAGCATCACTCGTAGCAGTTTCAATAATGTACTGAAACTCTTGTCGCTCCAACCGTTCACAGCCTTTACATTGTACAATCTGTACACAGCAGACAACGACGTGAAGTTTCTACAACTCGAATACAATGGTGTATAAGATCTCCCAAATAGGGTTTCGAAAACATGGGTCCTGTGGATAACATCATCACCTACGTCGTTCATCATCTCATCCAACTGATCCACGAAGTTAATATTCTCATACATACCCAAATTTGTTGGAGCGTCGTTTATAGGTTGGTTGGAATTACAGACGTTTTCCTTTTCCGTGTTGGTGCTCCTAGTGGAAGGCACACTCTCCTCATGCCAATACCATACAATGTAATCATCTTGAAATCCATGTCTAATCAAGTGATTTTGTACTTCATCCGTGTTAGGAGCGAGGATTGTGTTCCTACAGTCTTTACACGAACACCAAATACCTTCGTCGTGATTCCTTAATATGTTTTCCTCAGCTACCCTAATGAACTTGTTGACACCCAGCCAATACTCTCTATTTGTGCACCTGTTATACATCCAAGTGTTACGATCCATTACTGAGGTCTACAAATACCAAAAAACCTGTATCATTGACAATAATTTTTCTTTATATGGTTACAGTATATACACACCCTATTATTGAACAGTTAGAATATTTTACTTCAACTGAAGAATCTCATATAAATGATAGGTCATGAAGTGTTTCATATTGTTGCTACAATATTAATACTTCATTCATATTCCGGAAATAGAGGCTTACATTTACTATACTGCAACTAGGGCTGGGCATTGGGTCGGCGGGTCGGGTTTGGGCCTGACCCGAAAACCGACCCGCCAACAATCGGTTTGCAGGTTGCCGGCCCGAAACCGAACCGACGGGCCGGTTTCCGACCCGAACCAATTCGGGTCGGTTTCAATCGGTTTGGGCTTTCGGGTTTTGGGCATAAATTTTCGCTTTTTTTTTTAAAAATTTTCTAAAAACTGATCGGTTTTCGGGTTGGTTCGGGCCAACCCGAAAACCGACCCGATGGCCCAAAAAACCGACCCGAACCGATTCGGGACGGTTCGGGGGACGGTTCGGGCCTGCGGGTTTTCGGGGCGAATGCCCACCGCTAACTGCAACTGTCTGTGGCAATAACAAACTAAAATGGATATGTGGTGAAATAAACACACGTAACATAGATTTCGTAAAATATAATCATACGATACAGTGAAACAAATGACCATGAGCATCAATCTCTAAATCGACATGTACAGTCAAGGAAGCCCCCAGGCATTACGACTTCTATGGAATCTTTCAGCCATTGCTAGGCACAACTGTGTGCTTGTGCATCCACTGCGTTATTTCCATGGCCCATATAGGAATGTTGATATGACCCATCGCCATCATATCAATTTCCATGTCGATGCAATAGATTGATGCTAGCACAATCAACAAATCCCGTGCTATTCTCGATAAGGTTGGGTAAGTCACGCTGTTGCATCCCACCATTGTAACGGATCAACGACATACAGGTCATGCTTCCACGCATCTCAAAGTTCATAGCAATGGAAAAAGGGCACCGTTCGAATATAAATTAATCAAATCACGCAGCTTTATAGCAATGGAAAAAAGGCTGGTCTCAAAGTTGATTCCGATTTTCTCGCACATAGTTCTCAGCATTGCTAACGTTCCACGTTGCTTGTATAAAGGGTTTATGATACTTGAAATCATAAACGTTGCGGGAAGGCTGTAGAATACACTTCTAAAGCTGTCTTGTACCGTAGTAATGATCGAAAAGAACTTCCTTGTCAGATTTCGAAAGTCTTCGAACACACAGCAGACCTCGTGTAATTGTTGTACGACTATGTGAGAAGAAGGAAAACTCTCTTTCAAATTGAGAAAATAAGGCACTAGGCGATTGAACAGATCTGACAAAATGTTACAGACGACCCATACATGTGGCGATAGGAATACTCTTTGTTCGTATGGGCCAGAAATGAGCACAAGTAGCCACGTCGTACAATGCGTTGAATGCATGAAATCCCTATAGTGGTGTCCCAGTGGTCCGATAACAAAGAGACCCATGCTCAACCAAAAACTTACAAACATCATTATCAAAAACCCAATGGACATTCGTAGTTATGAAGAATATTTTATGCGCGATCTCGTACTTGTGCAAGACATGTTGGAGTAGAACTGATACATCCCGGAAGGGCTCATCAACTATGATATACTTGAATACTATGAGTTTGTAATTCATCCAACTACTTGAATCCATGAACTTGACAGTTACGTTCAAATACCTCCAAGTACCAACATCATGAGTACGAAAGAATATAGTGAAAAAACCTTCATGCTCTGTGAACCTTTGTTTTAGCCGTCGTTTCAGTGTTTCAAATTCCCTAATGCAAGCTGTTTTGGTTTGTTTGACAGAGTTGTTCCCGGGGGTCATGATTACTGCTTGGGCCGTGCCAACTTTTACATGCATAAATGAAAATGACTAAGGTATTGCTATGAGTTAGGGTTAGCAAAAGTATAAGATAGGCATACATATATCAACAAAATAGTAATCCACAAATTCTACACATAGTGACATGCTCTATGATAATGTCTTAGTTCCCCTTATAACTCTGTACTACAAGGCATTGATCCTAACCCATTCGTCGTTGACGTATGAATTGAGCGACGTGGGTGTCACCCTATGCTACATTGTTTGGTACAACTCCACGAGTAAATTTCGGCAGCATCTCTCTTTATTCTCGTGTGTCATCGGCATTGCAAACGATGCACACCTGAAGAATAATCGAAAGATACAACCGAAATCACACGAGATGTAATGACAAACTACGTAGCATATTAGATGACACAACGCGCAATTCATATATCAACAACAAACTGTCCGCTGGGACAATTCAAAGGTCAGAGTGCAAATTAAAACTGTCGGGATATTTGGAAGTGTGCAACTTACAAACCAACCTTCAAACGGGTTTTCCAAGGTTAGTGGTAAATGATGAGATGCATTACACGTACAAGCAACAAGTGTTTTATAAGGGAGAATACTCACAACGAATATGTGTTGAACTCCGGTGGGTGCATCTCACTCAAAAAAATGTCCCTGGATTGTGGCAAAGACACACAGTTAAAACGAACATTGTAAGCATGTTGAAATATACCAAAATGTAACATTCCCAAATTGCAAAGTTACATAAGCAATATTGTATACCAAATTACATCATTCTCTAAACGGTATTTCATTTCATTAACAACCTAATTACATAAGAAACCACATCCTAAATAATTTCAATATAAGAAAATCCTAGAATTATGGAAACCAACTACTAGCTCGAACACATTACAATAGCAAACTAATTTGTCATGGGAAAAAAAGTTACGTAAAATTGCAAAACATTCTATGATTCCCAAATTGCAAAGTTACATACTAGTTATATACCAACTTACACCATTCTCCAAACGGTATTTCATTTCGTTAACAAGCTAATTACATGTGAAATCACATCCTAAAAAATTCCAAAATAAGAATATCTCAAATTACACTAACCAACTATTATTTTGAAAATGACATACTCCGACTAGTTTGTCATGAGAAACAAAATTAAATAAAATTTCAAAGTGTTGCAAGATTCCCAAATTACATAGTCACATACTAATTATATACTAAATTGCACCATTCTCCAAATGGTATTTCATTTCATGAACAAGCTAATTACATATGAAATCACATCCTAAATAATTCCAAAATAAGAAAATCTTAAATTACACTAACCAACTATTAACCAACTATTATTTCAAAACTTACATTATCGAACTAGTTTAACATGGAAAAAAAATTAAATAAAGATTCCCAAATTACAAAGTTACATACTCTTATATACCAAATTACACTGTTCTTGAAATGGAATTTCATTTCATCAACAAGATAATTAATGACGAAATTACATCATAGATAACTCTAAAATAAGAAAATCTCAAATTCCACTAACTTTCTATTAACCAACTATTATTTCGAAACTTACATTATCCAACTAGTTTGACATGGAGCAAAAATAAAATGAAATAAATTTTCCAAGCATTGTAACAATCACAAATTACACCATTCACTAACCCGTATTTCGTTTAATTAATGAGTTAATTACATACAAAATTACATCCTAAATATTTTCAACATAAGAAAATCCCAAAATTACACTGATCAACTATTGTTCGAATATTACATTAACAAACTAGTTTGAGCTAGAAAAGAAAAATTAAACAAAATTCCAAATCATTGCAAGATTCCCAAATTACAAAGTTACTAGTTGTATACCAAATTACACCGTTCTCCAAACGGTTTTTAATTTCATGAATGAGCTAGTTACGTACAAAATTACATTCTAAATAATTCCCAAATAAGAAAATTCCAAAATTAAATTTGCCATATATTAATTCCAAATGTACATTGAACTTCTTTGGCCATGGAAAAAAAATAACGAAAAAAAAGAAAGCACTTTCACATTTCCAAATAATTAAGGAAATCGCAAAAATTAAGAAAAAAATAGAAAACGAACATTGTAGAAACACCCTAACACTCGCACATATTAAAAAAAAAATAGAAACTACAAAAATTCTTGGAAAAAAAAAAGAAGATCTATAATGACAAGCACTAATGTATCTACATCCAAGCTTTACTTCGTCCATAAGTGTAGAAACAACTAAGATTTAATGTTGAATCTACCACATTCCATAATCTAAGAAAAATCCAAGCAACTCATCAATTTCTGTAGGTAATGCCGAACACCTTGTTGTGCGCCTCACAATGGTCCAACCAATTTCGAGCTCTAATGGCCTTATCAATGGAGGAATCGGCAGTTTTAAGCAAATTTCGAGTTGGGAAGCTAGGTCATTTTTTCCCTCTTCGTATACTCTGGTTTCCTTCAATGTCTGGTTAAGGTTCTGTGTTGCAGAAAGCTGGTAAATGCTAATACATTATGCGGCGGTCGCTATGACCGCCGCATAAAGTATATGCAAAGCTTATATGCAACGGTCAATGGTGATCACTGCAGATGATATCATTTTATTTTATTTTTTTGTTAATGTTTTAAACAGTGGTGAGTTAACTGCCATCTAAGTAAAAATTTTTTTTTTTTTAAAATTTACAAGAGGCGGTTTCGATAACTGCCTTTTATACTATTATAGGTGACGATCATCATTAATCGCTGCATACATTGTGCATTATATTCCTATTTTCAGGTTTTTTGATTTAAAATTTTACACGTAAAAAGACTTTAAAGGGCGGTTATCAGGCAACCGCCCTTTAAAGTACGCTTCAAAAATTAATAAATACTACCTTTATTTTCGAACATATTAGCATATTACATCCGATTTTATTATCGTAAATATGATAGAATAAAATCTCAATTTATTGGATATAACCATATTGGGTGATAAAGGTTGGTTTTTAATGGTTTTTAAAGGTTTTTAATGTAACAGAAGAGAGAGAATGAGTGGAGTTGAATTGTGGAGATTTGTAGATGTAATATAATATGTGGATGTGAGTTATTTAGGATAAAGAAAGAATGGATAAAAAAGTGATAAAAAGTGTAAAAAAATTTTAAAACGGTTTCCTATTATGCTTATAATCTTAGTATATAAGAGTTATATATAAGATGATTAAGATTGCAGATAATAAACTTAAATTAACTCCATGATTAAATTAATTAAAGTATGAAAATCGTCTTATCCGGACCGTCAATGTGGAGACATCTAGGTGGGGGCATTTATATATAAGGAGATTTTCTTTAAATAATTCAATAATAGATTAAAATTTATAATTTTAATAGTTTAAATTAAAAATTGGATTATTAAAAGTTATATAATTTTAATGGGGCTACATATTAAAATAATTTATTATAACCTTGGATTATTGAATGGGGCTTTTCCTTTAGAGGAAATTCTACAGTTTAATGCTTTTATCTTCCAGTTTTCAAAAATCTGATAGTTTCAAAACAATTGCTACAATCTGGCATACGTTGTTCATTTTACACCCGGCCTAGTGAACATATTGTCCGGTTCATTTTACTTTCCCTCTCTAACCCCAAATTGTAAATAATAATTTTATCACTTGTATACACACACACACACACATTGTCTCTCTCTCTCTCTAGTATTGCCTAATTATTTTATGCGGATGATTTATTTAAATATGGAGGAACTCGATTTCTATTACGATGATATTTAGGTTACTTATGGTTCATTGTTTTCATATTTTCACCTAATGTATTCAATAAATATTTATTGTATTGCACATTTTTGTGTAATTCATATGTAATATAGTGTGTATTAGGATTTAAATTTTTATTGGTCTATGAATTTCTATGTGAAATAAGAGAGAGAATGAGTAGAGTTGAATAGTGGAGATTTGTGTAGTGCTTGTAGATCCCATTGGATATGTGGATATGATTGGTTTGACCAAATTTAAATTCAAATTCAAATCAAAATTCACAAAAAAATTGTATCTTAACATCCACATATTACACTTTAAGTGTAATTCAAGTGTAGTCACGGTGTAATTCATGTCTAATTCAGTCTACATTGATGAATTACACATTTTGGTGTGTTACACTTTGTGTGTAAGATATGTATAATGCATTCGACATTTTGTGTGAAAGAGAGAATATTTTTTTGAAAAAGTTAAATGTTAGAAAAATTAAGCGTTAAAATTCTGCATTGTGTTTTAAGTCAAGAGAAGAATAATGTGATAATAATTACACATTTTGTGTAATTTATTTATGATGTGTAACACAGTACACACTAGTAAATTACACATTCATTAATACATTATACTTTATGTGTAAGGCATGCGTAACGCACTATAAATTTTCTATGAGAGAGATAAGAATTTTTAAAAAGTAAATATTAAATTTCTGCACAATGTTCGAGTAAAGAAAGAATGATGTGTTATGAATAGTTACACATTTTGATTAATTCATTTGTAATGTTTAATATTATACAGATTAATAAATTTAAAATTTTGTGTAGCTAATGTATCATGAATTATATATTCTATGTAACTAATGTTTAATTCATTGGTGCATACACTTTATGTGTATGACATATGTAATACACTACATATTTTGTGTGAAAGAGAGACAATAATTTATATATATAAAAAAAGAAATATTTTAAAATGAAAATAACAAAACCTATGACAAATGATAGCAAAAACATTAAATTAAAAATTCAATGCATTACGCAAAGTGTGTAATTATATTATAATACATTTCACAGTGTGTACAAGGTATTACACAGACTGTGTAATATATATTAATTAAATTAAATGCCAAGTTGAAATTCTCCATGAAAAAACGGAAAAATAATTTTCTTAAAATGAAAATGACAAAATCCATTATGATTTATATATATATATAAAAAAATAAAAATCACAATATGTAAAATACATTAATTAATTCAATTAAAAAGTTAAGATATGAAATTGTAAGAAGAAATGGAAAAAAATGATGCTTAAAGTGAAAAACAACAAAATATACAATGAATTTGGGGGGAAAAGGAAAAAGAAATAGAAATGTGCATTCCTTGAAGATCGGACCTATTTAACTGATGTTTTATTCATACGTGCATTGCATTTTATGTATAAGAAATCTGTAACGCATCACATATTTTGTGTGAAAGAGAGAAACTTCAACAACAAAAAAAATTAAATTTCTTCATTATGTTTTGACTCAAGCAAGATGATATGATATTAATAATTACACATTTTAAGTATTTCATTTGTAATGTGCAATAGAATACAAACTAATGAATTTCATATTTTCTATAACTGCTAAATTAAAGGAAGAATACATAATTAAATTAAAAAGTTAAGCTACAAAACTATATAAGAAGTGGAAAAAGAAATGTTTAAAATAAAAAATAACATAATTTATAAAGAATTGTTGGAAAAGGGAGAAAATGAATTAAAAACATAGAAACCAAATTACATAAGAAGTGGAAAAAAAGAAATGTTTAAAATGAAAATAACAGAAGATAAAAGAATTATGGGAAAATGAAAAAGAAATGAATGAAAATAGAAAATGAATAAATTAAAACCTTTAAAATGCACACGCGCGGATTTGACCCCGGGCAAGTAATTAAGCCATGTGGCTTACCAACCGCTTTAGGTTGCAACACAATCAATCTCTCGTCTTTGTGAAATATATGCGTGCAACCGAGTCGATCCAAAAATACCGAATTTTACTAATTTTTCCTCAATGTTTGTATCTTTTGTGTAATTAATCTTGATTACTTGATTTTTGAAAATATAAACTTAAATATTGGTATTAGTGTAAAAATCCATTTTCTTTAAATCCTTTTTGGAGAATTCTTAAGCTCAATTAGATTGGCCCTTAATGACGTCTTAAAATACCTAGATTAATTAGCTGCCCAATAGGATTGGATATAAGGGTGTGTTTGATTGCGCAAATTTTTCCAAGAAAAATCAGCTTTTCCACTTTTTTCGCTTTTAATTTGTTTGATTGCATGTTTTTTCAGGAAAATATTTTCCAACTTTTCTCGAAATCTGTTCTTTTTCTTGTTTTGAAGGAGAACGTTTTCCTTGGAGGGGAGATAGTTTTTATTTTTCGAGAAAAGTTTGCCTCTTTTTTTCTTTTTTTCCCATATAATAAGAAAAATGTTCAAATTTCATGAAAAATGAAAAATAACACTATTTTCCAACTTATAAATTAATGCAATCAAACACTTACAGCTACTATTTTCCCTAAAAATCTTTTTCCAAAATTCATTTACCTAGAAAATATTTTCCTTCCAACCATTTTCCAACTTTACAACCAAACACACCCTAATAAATCTTAGCGAGCAAAAGTCCAACTAATGAGGCTTGGTTAATTAATATGTTAAATTAAGATTCAATAGGATTGGACCTTAGTTAATAAATTAATTAAAAGCCCAATTAGGTTGGCCTAGTTAAAGTAGTTAGATTAAGACTTGCAAGGTTCAATCAGATTGAACTTATCAAATTTTAATCTCAAGTGTATTGATTTGAAATCCCAAAAGGTTTGGAAGTTAAATTAAAAGTCCAATGGGATTGGACTCCGTTAATTTAAATTTTAAGACAACAAATAAGATTGGTCTTTATGATTAAAGTATAGGATTAATTAATTAATATACCAGTAAGATTGGTTAATAATTAAAATACTTTAATCATTTGAAAGAATTTGTGGAAATAATTAAATTAAAAGTCCAATATGATTGAACTTGGGTAGTCGAATTAAAAGAGCCATAAATTCTCTTTTAAAATGAAATTTTAAGCATAAACATAAAAAGACAGTAAAATTGGACTTATATATTTTGAACTTGAAAAGAAAAGCCTCAACTAGATTGGATCTTTTAATTAAAATGCTTAGATTAAATTAATAAGATGAGATCTTATTTAATCAATCTTTACGCGTTGAAATTATAAACCCAAACAGATCTTTTAATCCAATTAGATTGGATTTCTACAATTAAATCATGACATGCTTTAATGGTTGTCGGGGTGTTAGGCGCTCCCACGCCTTGACCAAATAAATCTTCTTGTCCAATTAGATTGGACTTCAACAGTTAAATCATGAGATGCTTTAATAGTTGTTTGGGCATTAGGCATTCCCATGCCTTAACCGAATAGATCTTCTAGTCTAATTAAATTGGACTTCAATAATTAAATCATTAGATGTTTTAATCATATAATTAAAACTTTGAGAAACTTTAATTGTAAAATAATAAGTAGGCGAAGGATATATGACAATAAATGCTACGACCTCCACTATTGACCAAAGCAACGTGAGATTTAAAAGGCGCCTAGTGACGTGTTGGATGTCCGCCCTAATGAAGGTTTTTATTTAAATCAAAATATAAGGCTTAGTTTCCGAAAGTATATGATTTTAAATTTGGTTCATAATTTACCTACCATAAGGCTGGGAATATGGATTAAATTTTAAAAATCCAAAATAGTGAGTCACACTTGTAAGGGTACAATTAAATTATTTAAATACACCTAAACCAAATCTAAAAGGTTAATAATAAATAATGTTGGAGATATGAGATATCTTAATGTTTTATTTATCATTTGAGATAATCTCGATTTAATCGTTATTAAATTTGACTGATCCTAAGGCGGCTTATTAAATGTGAGACTAAATTTCCATGGAATTTGTAGGATAAATTAAATACATCATGCATCATATTTATGATTCGTAAATTTGATTATATTTCTGTAATATTCGTTTGATTTATGAAATGTCGCTTTTTTTTTTAATTTCAAAGTCATGTCTACTGGTCCTATTTTTGCTTTACCTAATAAAAAATAGACTATTGATAACTTTATAAAGTGAAATAGTAACATTAACATTGTGCTCGTCTATGAGAACCTCAAATTTGTGATGACGGAGGAATGTCCTCCCCATCCCACTTTGAATGTCACTCATAATATACGGGAGGTATATGAGAAATGGGAAACAAACAACAAGGCCAAGACCTAAATGTTGGCCAGGATGAACATGTGCTTAGGTTGAAGCATAAGAATATGGGCAATGCTTCAGAAATGATGGATTCTTTGCAAGCGATGTTTGGTCAGCAGTCCAATCAATCTAAGCATGAGGTAATTATGAATGTCATGAACACCAAAAATCACTAATACAGCCCATGAACATTGTGAATGTGATTGTCTTATACGGACCATCAATGTGGAGACATCTAGGCGGTGGCGTTTATATATAATGAGATTATATAGGACTCGGACTGATTAAATTGGTTATTTCGCAATAACTTTCATTATCTTTATGAAATTCAAATTAAATCATAAAGATGATCATATGTGGATAGATCTTAATCCTGAAGTGAATATAAACTCCTATTTGTTTCAATGTAGATGGTATTAAACAACAATGAGTAGTTGGTTGGACTTTATTATATGTTTGGCAAATACTTTATTTCGTCAAACGATTTTTATCCACACACATTTCCCTCATTACTTCTCCACCGTTCAGTTTCCTAATAATGCTAAGTGGACATAATGGTTGACATAACTCTAAGTGACCCGTGTGATCACAATTAATGTAAAAATAATGTGATGTATAGAAAAATAGGATGTCGCGAAGTGTGGTATGTGTGTAACTTCTTGTTTTCATTATGGCCTTATCGCATAAGTGCTCACCTAGTTTACAAACACCTATGAAATAAAATTGTTTAAAAATTACTGTGCAAACTACTTTTTATTCATAAACATTTTGCCAAATCACTTTTCCACCGCTCATATACCTTGTTTACGAACACCTATCAAATAAATCGTTTAAAAACTATAGCCAAACACACCATTAGTTGGCTCCCCAGATGCAGATCCTGCTTGCCTATCAACCAGTATAGGTCGCGGAATAATTGCTGCCTGAATACAGCAGTTTCATTGATTGCACTTTTAGACGAGCCTAGACATAATAATCGAAACTTTGCATAAGTATGCTCAATTTTAACGCTAAAAATCATCTCTTTTTTAAAGCTAAATGGATCAATTTTCTGATTTGTACACCACTTGGTCCAGAATGTTTCGTTTTATACATCCATATATTGAGCAACTTAAATAAACACCAGCAAAATAGATTCATACCGAACGCTTCAATAAGCATTGTTGGTTTCAATGTCTTCAACTTCTTCACTGTCTCAGCAAAGTGGCCACTTCCTTGATCTGGTAAATCATCACGATCAACACTAGTTATCACCACATAATCCAAATCCCACGAAGCAATTGCTTCAGCCACATTTGTTGGCTCATTTGGGTCAGGTGGAGGTGGAGTGCGTGATGTCTTCACGTTGTAGAATCTGAAATTTTTAGGATGAATACGACCCTCCACAAAAACTAAGAATAGTCAAACGAAATGATATATATCTTACGCAGCCCACGATCGATTGTGAAATAAACAAAAACGTGCTAAATCAGCATTCACATAGCTCTCATCAAAGGGCAATTAGACACACTCATAACGAGACGAGTAATTTTAAAATTGATCAATTCACCTGCAACCGCGAGTGCAGGTGTCACCGAGAATCATAATGGTGGCAGTAGCTGTGCCAGTTTCGCCGCCAGACCAGCATTCCCCCAAATTAGGACATTTGGCTTCTTTGCAAATGGTGTGCAATTTCAATTCCCTCAATTTTTTCTTTATCTGGGTGTATTTTTCGCCACCGAGGATTGGTTCCTTCATCCATTTGGGTTTGGGCAAGGGTTTCTTCTTTGTGCCAACTTCAACGGAGTAGTGGTTTTCCGACTGGAGATTAGTGAAGTCGGTTAAGGTTGGTGACTCAGCTGCGAGCCAACCCATCTAGTGTCGAAGGGTATTTCTCGAAATCTGACAGCGGGGTCGGCGTTGACGTGGTGGGAGTAGAGGAGAAGCAATGATTTAGTTGAGAGAGAAAGAAGAGGGGGGAATTTGTTGTTAACGGATTTGAGAGATCGAGTGGCGAAATCAATGAAACGGGAATTCATTTTCTAAGAAGGACGAGGCTAAATGCTCCCGCCAAATTTGCTGAATACTCTCATTTTAAAAGAAAAAAACAATTCTATCCATTTAAACGCACCTCTTTTCTTTAAAAAAAAAAAAAGAAAAAAAAAAGGAGGGCTGTGTTTGGAACAAATCTCATCTCACCATCATTTCTCAATTCATTGTAGGAAGTTGCAGCAATTCTTCTTCTCTGACGCGTCTTCGTCTTCTTCCTTTCTTTTTTTTCTTTTTCTTTTTTCTTCTTCTTCCTTTATTTATTTTTTTTTTGTGTTCGGCCGGTACAGGCTGAACACTACAAAAAAAAAAAAAAAGGAGTGTTGTGTTCAGAACAAACCTCATCTCACCATCATTCCTCAATTCATTGAAGGAACTTGTAGTAATTCTTCTTCTCTGAGGCTTCTTCCTCTTCTTCCTTTCTTTTTTATCTTTTTCTTTTTTCTTCTTCTTCCTTTAGTTATTTATTTATTTATTTATTTTTGGTGTTCAGCCGGTACAGACTCAACACCACAAAAAAAAAAAAAAAAGTACAAATTTGATGGGGTGTAGTAAGTAAAGTATATGAGTGCATTTTGCCTCACCATTCTAAGAAATGCCCTTCCAATTCCAATAGAATTACATTCCACATGAGACCAGATTTCTAGGGCCTTTATGCCTTTGTGGACTTTCTGTTTCACAAAACCCTAAAGAAAATCACAAAACGTCTCCACATAATTCACCGATATGCGAATTGAGATGAATTAAGATGCATCTCGGATGAAGCTTTTTGATGAATTAAGATGCAAAGAATCTTCCTCAACCTTGGTTGGAAAATAACAAATCAATTATACGGGAAGCGAAAAGACCAAAGCCGTAGCACCAAGTGTACATGGGCGTTGCTCTTTTATTTTTCCATGTAAAATGATAAAAAATACTCCAAAATGTTGTGTCGTCATCATCATCAAATAATAATAATATAAGAAATACACTAAATAATAACCTTAATATAATAATTACATTAAAAAATGCATCTTTAGAATGAGACTTATTTTTCTATAAATGTTAATAATTTTTTATTGATATAAATATTGGATATCCATTTGAAAAACCAAATTTTTAAATAAAAGAAAAATTACATTATTACGAAATATATTGATACTATATAAATAATTTAATAACAAAGTTTGAAAATTATTAAAATTAAAATGAGAACATAAAGACTACACATAAAAAATAATGATAAGATATGATGAAAATTGACATAAAAAAATAATGAATTATATACATCTAAAGTTTATTATTTAACTGAGAAACACATATTATTCTAAATTAATCATGTAATCTAATGGTCTTTGTTGGATTGGTGGAGAGAGGAGGAAGAAGGAGACTTCAAAGAATAGAGAGAGAATATTTGCATTCCATTAAGAAAAGTTACAACTGAACAAGCTCGGTCAAAAAAATGGTTCTTATCCAAGTAACATAAGGAATTAACTAATCTAACAAACTAGCTTAACTTAAAGAGGCCACTGACTAATATTAACTAACTTCCAGGTCAGCAGTCTTCACTAGCTTCCTTTCACACTCCCCCTCAAGATTAGCATAGATGTTAATCATGCATATCTTGTCAATGAACCTGTGAAACTGATCAGCACCCAAGGCCTTGGTGAAAATATCTGCTAGCTGGTCTTTGCTCTTAACATGCTGTAATCTGAAGAGTCCCAACATTACCTTTTCTCTGACAAAATGGCAATCGACCTCTATATGCTTCGTTCTTTCGTGAAACACATGGTTCTTGGATATATGTATTGCAGAAAGATTGTCACAGTACAGATCAAAGGGCACATCAATACTAACTCTCATATCATGTAGCAAGTAACTGATCCAAATCATCTCAGCTATTGTGCTAGCCATGGCTTTATACTCAGCCTCTGTGGAGCTTCTAGAGACAGTGGCTTGCTTCTTTGACTTCCAGCTTACAAGTGATTATCCAATGAATATACAAAAGCCTGTGATTGATCTTCTAGACTCTTGACACCCAGCCCAATCACTGTCAGTGTATCCCTTCAATCTTAGTTCCGACTTTGATGATAGCAGAATGCCCTGGCCAGGTGACCTTTTCAGATACTTCAGGACTCTATAAGCTGCTGTGAGGTGTCTGCTAGAGGGTTTGTCGATGAATTATGAAAGCACTCACTGCATAGCTTATGTCAGGCCTTGTAATGCTCAAATAAAGTAGCTTTCCTACCAATTGTCTATAGAAAGTGACATCATTCAGCTGTTCTGAATCAGAATGTGTAAGTCCATGATTTGCCTCCATGGGTGTCTTACCAGGTTTACTTCCCAACTGGCCATACTCTTGAAGTAATTCTAGAGTGAATTTCTTTTGACAAAGAGAGATCCCTGATTTTGATCTGGCTATTTCCAGCCCAAGAAAGTATCTCAGTTGTCCCAAATCTTTCATCTTGAAATGGCTCTGTAATTTCAATTTCAGATCCTCTACTGCAGTTTGTTTGGCTCCTGCTATGACAATATCATCGATTTACAGTAGTAGAGCCAAAAAATCACTTCCACATCCCATTGTGAACAGAGAATAATCAACCTTGGATTGAATAAATCCCTCTCCCATAATGCATTCAGTGAACTTCAAGTTCCATTGTCTTGAAGCTTGTTTGAGCCCATATAAGGACTTTTTGAGTTTGCATACTAATCTTCCATCTTCTTTTCCATGGTTAACAGATTTAGTAGTGTTCTCCCCCTTAATCTGGTAACCGGGGGGAAGTTCCATGTAAATATCCTCAACTAGATCACCGTTTAGAAGCATTATGAACATCCATCTATGAGAGAGACCAATTGTGAATTGCAACCAAGGAAAGGAGAACCCTGACAGTGGTATGCTTAGCCACTGGACCGAAAGTCTCCGTATAGTCAAAGTCCTCCCTTTGAGTGTAGCCTTTAGCTACTAACCTTCCTTTATACCTTTCGATGTCACCATTAGCTCGGAATTTCACTTTATAAACCCATTTACATCGCACGGCCTTTTGATTAGGAGGTAAGGGGACAACATCCCAAGTGTGATTCTCAGATAAAGCATCAAGTTCAGAGGCCATGGCCTCTCGCTATTGCACTGAAGTGATAGCTTCAGCATAGGTGGATGGTTCAGGACAGTGGGAGGAGATGGCAGCAACATAGTGATGAAAAGAAGGTGAGAGGGAATTGTAGCTGAGCACTTGAGCAAGAGTGTGTGAAGTGCTAGGGGGCTGAAGAGAAGTAGAAGCATGAAGAGTGGTATGATAATCTTGGAGATATCTGGGGCTATGTTTGGGCCTCATGCTTCTTCGCGGAGGTGGTGGTGTGGGAATGATGGGTGGGGAAGATGGAGGTTGTGAGGTGGGGCTAGAGGAAGGGTGAGCAAACCGGGAAGTGGAGGGAGGGTGAGCAAACCGGGAAGTGGAGGAATGTTGAGCAGGGAGAGAATTGTCATGTGCAGAATGAGGTGTGGGTGATGGCGGATGAGGAAGTGGTGTGGACAGAATGTCTGAGGCAGCAAGATGGTTCGTAGCTGTAGGGACAGTGGGACTATGTGGCACAAAGGCTGGTAGGTTGATATCTACCAGGGGAGAGTGAAGTGAGGATGGAGAGAATGAATGGGAGGAGTAGGGAAAGAGATGCTCATGAAATATGACATCCCTGGAGATGAAAACAGTCTGAGAGGTAAGATCATAAAGTTTGTATCCCTTGTATCCCAAAGGGTAACCCACAAAAATGCAAGGTTGAGATCTGGAATCAAATTTTCTTTTGTAGGGCAAAGTGTTGGTTGCAAAGCAAAGGCATCCAAAGGATTTCAGGTGTGCATAATTGGGTGTTCTGTGGAATAAGAGTTCATATGGGGTCTTGTTGTGAAGGATTTTGGAGGGAGTTCTATTTATCAAAAATACTGTAGTGAGGACTATATCTCCCCAGACTTTGAGAGGCAGTTTGGCATGAAATAGTAGGGCTCGAGCAGTATTAAGTATGTGTTGATGTTTCCTCTCTACAACCCCATTTTGTGGGTGGAGGGGGTATATGGACCAGTGCATTGATGAGTAATCCCTTTAGAGGAATAAAATAAGGGCTGTAGAAATTCCTTACCATTGTCAGTTATAATGGTCTTGATTTTAGTGTTGTATTGATTTTCAACATGATGATAGAACTGTTCCAGTAATTAACTGACCATAGCCTTGTGGGGCATCAAATATATCCAAGTACAACGGGAAAAATCGTCTACAATGCTCAAGAAGTAATGATTTCCATAAAGGTCTTTCTCAGAGTAAGGGCCCCATATATCCATGTGTACAAGTTCAAATAAAGAAACAGAACTTTGAACATGTAAAGGAAAAGAAGTACGTTTTTTATGTGCTTTAGGACAAGTAAGACAAACATCATGCAAAGGTAAAGATGACAGGAATGAAAATTTTATGAGTGAAGCATGTCCAAGCCTATGATGCCATATGTTGGCAGTTGAGCTGTCTTTGGGAGCTCTGGCGACTGCAGCCTTTGCATGGTGAATAGAGGGTGTTTCTTGTAGGTAGAAAAGGCCATTGGAGACTTTAGCAAGCCCAATCGTCATCCATGATGAAAGGGCTTGTATGATGCAAAATTGAGATGAAAAGATGAGTGCAATATCAAAACAACCAGTCAACTTGCTTACTGATAAAAGGTTGAAACTGAAGGATGGAACATGTATCACATTGTGTAATGTTAGGTGAGAGTTGAGGGCAACATTGCCAATGTGAGTAGCTAGTACTTTAGAGCCTGTGGGCAGTAAAACATAGGAGTTTGGAAAAGTGGTGTGAGAAGTAAAAAGGTCTAGATTGCAGGCTATGTGGTCAGTGGCACCAGTATCAAGTATCCAAGAGCTATGGTTTGGTGTGTGTGTGGCCATAGAATTGGCAAGAACAGAGGACTGAAGTATTATACCTGCAAGGTTGGCAGTTGGTGGATTTTGTAATGGATTTTGGACAATGGAGGGTGAACTACTGCCTGAAGCATCAGTAGGTGCATTGAAGAGAGAAAGTAGCCTCTGCACCTGTTGTTGTGAGAGTCCTAATTGAGAAAAACCAGAGACTAAGAGCTGTGGTGGTTGATTTTCCTTTCCCCTTTCATCTTCAAGGGTAGCATTAGCACTAGCATTCTTCCCTTTGGTGAACTTGAAGTTTGGAGGGAAGCCAATGATCCTGTAGCACTTCTCTCTCGTGTGTCCTCTTTTTCCACAATTAGAGCACACAACATCATTCTTTCCTTTCTTGACCGCCATAGCAGATGACATATCTGAGAAGTTCTGTTGCTGAGATAGATAGGTCCTCTGTGTTTCCTCACACAATACAAGGTTATACACTTGATTCAGACTGGGGAAAGGCTTCATCATGATTATTTGGGAACGTAGCCCTTGATACATGTCATTCAATCCATTCAGAAACTTAAACACCAAATCTTTATTCTGAGCATCTATTAAATCTTGAAAACATTCCTTATTGCACTTCCCACACTTACAGTGTAGGAGTGGCCTAAAAGCCCTGAGTTCCTCCCATATACCATTCAATTCGGTGAAGTAACTATCAATCGACTTAGTACCTTGAGTTAGACTGGTTAACTGATGTTGCAGATTGCAAATCCTTGAATCATCAGGCTGCGAGAATCTTTGCTCAAGTTTTTCCCAAATTTCACTGGCACTATCGAGGAAAAAAACAGTGGATCCAATAGGCTGGGAAACCGAATTCAGCAACCAAGCAACCATAAGGTTGTTACATCTCACCCATGGCAGATATTTAGGGTCTGTAGAAGGAGGCTTTGGGATAGATCTGTCTAGAAACCCTTGCTTGTTCCTGATTGACACGGCAAGTAAGAACGATCTCCTCCATGTGGCGTAGTTGGTGGCAGTGAGCTGAGGAATGACAGCCACCGAGCTGTGATTCTCGGAATGATGGAGGAAGTATGGTGAATTTGTGTCTTCTACAGCTGAATCAAGAGCAGATCCACTAGTCGCAGTATTGGGTATCGAACTCATCGTGATTGTGGATGATGATCGAAGATTGAGGACAAATTTAAAGCAAGATAGGTGCGAGATTGACGAGAAATCGACGAGAAGAAGGCTAGATCTAGTGAAATGTGCTCAGGTCTAGCTCTGATACCATGTTGGATTGGTGGAGAGAGGAGGAAGAAGGAGACTTCAAAGAATAGAGAGAGAATATTTGCATTCCATTAAGAAAAGTTACAACTGAACAAGCTCGGTCAAAAAAATGGTTCTTATACAAGTAACATAAGGAATTAACTAATCTAACAAACTAGCTTAACTTAAAGAGGCCACTGAGTAATATTAACTAACTTCCAGGCCAGCAGTCTTCACTGGCTTCCTTTCACAGTCTAGATTTTTTACATATTTAGTCAAAGGTTCAATTCCCATCTTGTGCATGTCCATTACAACATATTTCGGTTTTGGTGTTGGGGGGGGGGGGGGGGCCCGCTACTACTTTTCAATTTTCTTGGTTTTCTCGCACTCTACAGAAGCAGGTAAGTTATATACTTTAGAAAACTTTTATTACTTGAATTTTTTGATGAACATTTGCCATAAGAAAAAAAAAAAAAAAAAAAGAATTGGTCTGGGGATACTTTTTGCTTCCTCCAATGTTAATTGCTTTTTTCATTTCTTATTATTAGTCTAGGGAATTGGTTGGTCTTATCATTTTCATATTTCGGTTAGAACAGCCATGTAAGGTTATAGACTCTTGCCATTGTCAATATTCCCCAAAGAATTACTTGTCATTTTGTCTACCGATCCTCCATGGTATTTAAAGTCAGTTACAATATTGTATTGATTGCATTACGCGCAATAATAATTGATTAATTTGTGCAATAATTTAATTCTCTCCACTTCTACATCTCCCAGACGTTCGTTGTGAATTTGCGATATGTATAAAATTGTTAGCTTTATAATGCCATTGACACTGCTGGAGGTCTTTGGTGGGCTTCTTTGATTTGATTGATTGAAGGATTTATCTCAAAAACTACAGTTTATAACCGAGGTTAGATTTGGTTCTATTATTGTGATGACATACATATCGTCTCTCAAGTTGTTCTAAAATGGCGAGAATGTTTTGTCGCAATAGGAAGTTGTTGCTATAGTGATGGCTATTTTTAGTTTTTTACCATTGCTATATATACCCCATATTTTTTATTGTGATGGTTATTCTTGTCGCTGCAATAAAAGCCCCTATAGAGACGATTAAGTTTGTCATTGTTATAGTTGAGGTTTCGTACTACGACTTTGAGAGTCGTTGCAATAAAAACACCACCCATAGTGACAATTCTAGATGTCGTTTCTATAGTGCAAATGCCCTGCTGCGACAACAATTGGAATTGTTGCAATAGGAGTAGCTATTGCGGCAGCAATTTTTCGTCCCTGTTTGTTTATTTATTATTTTTAACACAACAGAGCACTTTTCTTGTGTAGGTCATATTGTATTAAATAATTTATAACTATATAAATCAAGAGATGATTTTCCCACCTAAAACTCCTCTCACAAGTCTCAATATCCTCTTTACATCTCTCTCCTTTCTTTTTTTCTTTTTTTTATATATTTAATGGCTACACGGCTACATTAATAGCATCCGTGCAGCATTTTTGACCAAGGAGGCCAATCGCCTCTTAGTCACAATGCTGCCATTAAGGCCTTTTGTTTTTCCATTTTTTCTTTTTTGGCCCTTTTCTTTTCTTTTCTTTTCTTTTTCTTTGTTTATCTTTTCCCTTTTTTTTTTTAAGTGGAGAAGAATCTCTCATTGAAAATTTATGAAACGATGTAGGATTTCTTATCTGTAAAAGGAGGTTAAATTCCTTAATAAGGCAATGATTTGGGCATGAGTAATCGGGCCCATACATGCAAGGACTAAAAAGTTTTTCTAAAATATATTTCAATATTATTTTATTTCTATATTTATTTTTCTTTTTTTTTTAATCATTTCTTTCTAAATGGGATGATTTAGGTCTTAATAATCGAACCTATATATAGAAGTATTAAAAAGTTTTGTAAAAATATTTCAATATAATTTTATTATTTATATTTTCATTTATCTTTTTATTTATATTTTTATTTATCTTTTTGTCCATTTATGGGGTTTTAAAAAAATCGTATTTCTTGATTTTTTCCCTCCTTTCTTTCTTTTTAAGTGGGAGAAAAATCCCACATCAAAAGTTAATAAAATGATGAGCGACTTCTCATCTATAAAAGGAGGTTGAGTTCCTTAATATGGCCATGATTTGGGTCTTAATAATTGTGTCTATATATACAATGTATTAAAAAAATTGAAAAATTTTCAATTTTATTATTATTATTGTTATTATTATTATTATTATTATTATTATTATTATTATTTTATTGTTGGTTTTTCCATTTTCTTTCTAAGTGGGGAAGAGTCTCCACATCGAAAGTTGATAAAAGGAGAATAAAAAAATTTATCATATTATTATTACAACATTGGAATTATGGTTTGTGGAAATTTCTTTGAAAAATATTTTATCTTCACATTTAAGTTATAGTATCAAAATTAAATTATTGATACATTTTGTTGGAGAATTTCCAACTTACTTCTTTTTAAAATATTTTTTTTGCTCCTCCAAAATTAAATTATTATTTATATTGCGTTTATTTAAAAAATAATATATTATATATATTTATGAGCACATGCGCTTCTTTACTAACAATGACTTGAATTTATTTATAATTTTTTTATTTTCTTTTTATTTTCTCTTTCTTTATCTTTTCCTTTCTTTTTAAGTGGAGAAGAATCCCACATCGAAAATTTATGAATTGATGTTAGATTTCTTATCTATAAAAGAAGGTTAAATTCCATAATACGACAACGATTTGGGCCTGAGCAATCGGGCTCATACATGCAAGTATTAAAATATTTTTCTAAAATATATTTCAATATTATTTTATTTCTATATTTATATTTATTTTCTTTTTTTAACCATTTCTTTCTAAATGGGATGATTTTGGTCTTAACAATCGAGCATATATATAGAAGTGTTAAAAAGTTTTGTAAAAATATTTCAATATAATTTTATTATTTTATTTATCTTTTTGTCCATTTATGGATTTTTTTTTAAAAAAATCATATTTCTTGATTTTTTTTCTCCTTTCTTTCTTTTTAAGTGTGAGAAAAATCCCACATCAAAAGTTAATAAAATCATGAGGGATTTCTCATCTATAAAAGGAGGTTAAGTTTCTTAATGTGGCAATGATTTGGGCCTTAATAATTGGGTCTATATATACAATGTGTTAAAAAGTTTTTTGAAAAATTTTCAATTTTATTTTATTTATCTATTTATTATTATTATTATTATTATTATTATTATTATTATTTTATTGTTCATTTTTCCATTTTCTTTCTAAGTGGAAGAAGAGTCCCCACATCGAAAATTGATAAAAGGAGAATAAAAAAATTATCCTATTATTATTACAACATTGGAATGCAGTTTGTGGAAATTTTCTTCAAAAATATTTTATCTTCACATTTAAGTTATAGTATCAAAATTAAATTATTAATAAATTTGGTTAGAGAATTACCAACTTGCTTCTTTTTAAAACATGTTTTTTGCTTTTCTAAAATTAAATTATTATTTATTTGCATTTATTTAAAAAATATATATTATATACATTTATGAGCACATGCTCTTCTTTACTAACAATGACTTAAATTTATTGATGATTTTTTTTAAAAATCCATTTTTCTTGTTTTTTTTTCTTTTTCCTTTCTTACTTTCTAAGTAGAAGAAGCGTTACACATCGAAAGTTTAATGAAATGAGGAGAGATTGGGTGCCTTTATGTAACAATGATTTTGGCATTAGTAATCGGGTCTATATATAAGTACTAAAAAAATTAATAATATTTCGATATTATTTTATTTTAACTTTTTTCCTTTGACCCTTAGCAATTGAGCTTATATTTATGTAGATCAATTGTTGGGGATTAACAATTGGTTTTGGTGATAATTTGTAATAAGATAATATGATTAAATTACTTTTTATTTCATGATTTTCATATTTTATATCTTAATTCATATTTTTTATAATTAAGAAAAATACGCCTTTAAACAGTAAAAGATTCCCTGCATTGCACGAGTAATAGACTAGCTTAAACAATTTATAAGAATCTTATAATGACAATTTATGAAGATAGGTTTACTATAATGCCCCGAGTTCTAATTACCCAGAGTACCATGTCACCTTTGTAAACTAATTTTTCAAATTTAAAAGAAAAGACAATTAAACAGAAATTCAAACTCTGTGGAATTTTTTTTTTAAATTCAAACATTGATAATTCATAATGCGGGAATAGACTTAAATAATAATTGTAAACAAATAGAACTAGCACCATGTCACCTTTCTAAACTAAATATTCAAATTTAAAAGAAATGACAACTAAACAGAAATTCAAACTCCATGGAATTTTTTTTTAAATTCAAATGTTGATAATTCATAATGCGGAAATAAACTTAAGTAATAATTGGAAATAAATAGAACTAGTGTTTTCTTGGTGCGATGTACGAGACAATTAAAATGGTTTATTTATATAAAATAACAATATACAAAACAAAAACAATAAAGCATATATAATATTATAGATTTCAATAATGGTTTATAAATTTTGATTCGAACTACTATCTTGTAAGAAAAATGTCATCCCAGTTGTCATTGATGATTTTGGGCAATAACAAAATATTTGGGATTAACATTTAGGCAATAGTTATTTGAACAAAAAGAAATGCTTCTATTAAAATTTTTGTCAAACTTTTTATCGTTAACGTCATTCAATTAGCTAAGCCACGGCAATGTTTTTGAACATGGATTTTTGAATATTAAGTGTTGGAAAATTTAGGCGATGTGGATTATGTATTATATATAAAATGATAAGATCTCTATACAAAGTATCTATACGTAAAACTTTGCATATTGATTTTTGGTAAGAAAAATTTATGCAGACTAATTGGGAAAAAATTTAAAAACTAATTTTTGATACTTATAATTTTTTGATAAAAAATGAAAAGATGATTAAGACTCCGTTCTCCTACTCATTTTTACACACAAATCTCGTGGGACCTACATGTACTACACAAATCTCTACCATTCAATTCCACTTTTCATCTCTCCTATATCATATCAAAACACATAAAAACGCATAAAAACACATACCCTTACATGCGCTAAATGATAATTTTAAAAATTATTTTTTCAACTGGCTTGCGAAATGATGAAATGGGAACAAAAGTTATCTTTTTTCTATTTCTTTTCTAATTACTTAATTATGTATTATAAATTTAATTATTTAACTATTCACTATTCTATTTTAAAAATTACCACTATTTGAATCATTCAATGGATATTACCCATCAAAACTATCTAAAACCACTATTTTAATGTGGTAAAAATAAAAAAGAGGTTTTTTTTATTTAATTTTTAAATGTGTAAAAAAAATTTCTAAAACAGAGAACTACTACCTATGTGGTTATTTGGTAAAACAGGGAAATAGAAGGTGTATTTTTTTGTGATGCAAAATCAAGACGAGATTATGGGTTATTTGGTAATGCGATATGTTTCTATACAACTTTTCGGACAAATAATTATGATATGGTATGTGCACCGATTGTTGGCATCAATAATTATGGGCAAACAATACTTTTTAGATACGGCTTGTTCGATGGTGAACAATTGATACAGTGATGAGGTTATTTAAGACTTTCCGTGAGGCAATGGGAGGGAAAAAGCCGAGAAGTATTTTTACAGATCAATCTATGGCTACTATAAGGATGTGTTAGGGTATGTGTTTTTATGCGTTTTTATGTGTTTTGATGTGATATAGGAGAGAGAAAAAATAGAATTGAATGGTGGAGATTTGTGAAGTACAGGTAGGTCCCACGAGATTTATATGTAAAAATGTGTAAAAATGTGTAAAAATGAGTAGGAAAACCGGGTCTAAGTGTTATTGATAAAGTGTTTCCTGAAGGTCACCATGGATTATGTTTGTGGAATTTATGTCAAAATGCAGCAAAGAACTTGGGCAATAGCGGATATAAATCATTTGCATCGCAATTCAAAGATTGCATTTTCAATCCAGAGACAATCGAAGAATTTGAAAAAAGTTGGGAAAAATTGCTCGACGACAATGGCCTAAGAGATAATGAGTGGTTACAAAGAACATATAAGCTAAGGAAAAAATGGGCTCAAGTGTATAGTCATGCTCACTTTTGTGTTGGGATGACAACTTCACAAAGAAGCGAAAGCATTAATAACTTTTTGAAGGATTATTTTAGTCACGGTAGAATTGTACGTTGAGAGTTCGTAAGTTTGTGCACTAAGGCCACAGATAATCGCCGTGAAAAAGAGAGGGAGGTTGCGTACTTGACACAACAGACAATACCTATTCTGATTTGTAGTTGGTATGTAGAACATGAAGCAGCCAAAAAATACACAAAAAAAAAATGTTTTTATTGGTTTCAAGAAAGCATTAAGAAAACCATTGATTTGTCATTGGAATTGAAGAATGATGATGGAAGCATCCAAACCTATAAAGTTAAGAGATTGAAGGTGGAAAAAGGATCCGCACAATAACATACAATCCTTTGGAGCAAACAGTATCATGCTCATGTAGGAAATTTGAGTTCGAAAGAATCTTGTGTTCACATGCATTGAAGCTATTTCGCTACTTGGAGTTCAAAAATTTACCTCCTAGATACTATTTGAAAAGATGGAAACGGGCGGCTATACATGAACTTGTTTATGGGAGAGATTATTCCAAATGACAATGATCCAATGCTAACAACTCGGTACAGTGAGTTATCTCATAATTTGCGAAGGATTGTGTCCAAGGGATCAAGATCTAGTGATTTTTTTTCGCTATGCAAGACACTAATGCAAGAAGTAGGAGCAAAGATTGAAGCCTTTATGTTCTCTGATGAAGTTGCGAACAAGCACATTTTGGATAATTAACTTTCCTATGGTACGTATCAAACATGAAGCAAGAGAAACAATTGAGAGATCCAACAAAAAGATGCTCTAAAGGCCAATCTAGCAAAAGAATTAAAGGTCCATTGGAAAGTAAAATGCAAAAGAAGACTTCGTCAAAAGTAATCGGTGAGTCGTTTTCTGAACTTGTTTGTACAATTATCCTTATTTATATTTATGGACAAGTATTCAAACTTACTCTTATACTTTCATTGACAAAAAACCATGGTGTCTTTTAAGCGGATTGGCTCTGTTCCCCACTGTGGGGAACAGAAGCCAAATCCCACGCCGATGTGGCGCCACCAGGTGGCGCCACGTCGGCAAGTAAAAAATTTTTTTTTTTTATTTTTTTTTTAATTTTTTTTTGGAATTTACATTAAGTTAGATAAATAATACATAACTGCCCCCTGATGGCGGAGGGTCTCACCCGACCTCCAAACTTTTTTTTTCCCCGACTGTGGGTACCGTAAGGTACCCACAGTGGGTACCGGAGCGTTACTCGTCTTTTAAGATGGCAAGACTGGTAATCAGGATGCAACAAACATGGTCATGAGAGCTGCTTTGGACTCTGGTCATGTTTTAGATACTGTAAAATAGTTGTTCCCATTCTTTGGTTTTCTAATTTTAATCACTCCTTTATGATATGTTTGCATTGCTCTAGCTCTAAATGTTTTCTCCTTAATTTAATAACAACGCAATATACTATACATGCTAGCTAGGAATTAGAACCTAGTCTTTTTAGAACATTGTGAGATCTATTTAATAATGTCATAGGATGAACTTGAGCCAAAGATGCCCTTCATATTTTTGTAGGTGGAGTACTGTAGAATCATTTTACATACTGATAAAAGTGTTAACTTAGTAAAATTAATTGTGTTTGTACTTAAAAAGTCAATATAATTTGTCACTTTGATTTTAAAAAATGCATCTTTCGGAGAAGAAATAGTTTAGTCCTTCATAACATAATATTTCATGTATGCCATTAAGAAAAGATAAGGTTTCTGGAAGGTGATTTTGGAATAGGAATTTTATCAACACATGTTGTGACATTATTAATTCTTTGTTGCATCGTGTCATTTTGTGTTCAGAAAAAACTCTCTTATATTCCATTAAACACGTCAGTCTCTTCTATATATATAGGGGGCATTTGGAATGAACCAACAAGCATATCATCATAACAACAATAGTTTGCAGTGGATGCATTTGGGAAATCCGTTTCCACATTCAGACATACTACCTCAAGGCATGCTTCAATCGTCAAATGTTTCACCACATCATCAAAGAATGCTCATCCCAAAAGATTTCTTAATGTCACAAGAGGTACATAGTTACATTTTGATGTTTAAGGGCAAGTCGAACACTTTCCTCATGATTTTGTAATGTATACAGGCTAAGTATTTGCACCTCTTGAAATAACTAGAAGCCAACAATTCCCAAGTTTTTCGGTACCAAACATCATGAGATAACTGATGTTGGAGAAGAGGGCTTCACTAAATGTAAGATACTAAGTAATTGCATATTTAGCTTGTTATATACTCCTTACTTTTTCATCTAGTTGTCTCATTAATTTCATATATTTTTAGGTTATCAAGGAGGTATTTTATATATTTTGAAGTTATCAATGAGGACAGTAGTGGATTTGGAGGGGTCCGGGGCGGGGGAGGGGGGGTACGTGACCCCCACCCTCTTTGAGAAACTCTTTTTAATATTTTAAAAATTCAAAAAGTATTAAAAAATGATTTTTAATACGTTTTTAAAAGATTAGGAAGGTTGTGTTTTAATGTGATAAGTTATTTCATTATCTCAATTTAAATTGTATTTTAATTTGATGAATTGGAATTGCTTATATTTGATAAACTATAAAGTGTGTGATTTTATGATTTGTATTTTATTAGTTAAGCATATTTACTTTGTTCTATTTTTGTATTTATGTAAATATATGATTTTAGTTTGAAATTTAATACTTTTTGTAGGTAAATTTTTTATATGATAATTAGTCTTACTTCAAAAAAATTTACCCCTGAGGGGAACCATCTTGAGTGCCACTAACTCTAAATCTCTAGATCAGCCACTGAATGAGGAATTTTATATATTTTCGGATTATCATTGAGGAATTTTTGTAGCTGAATTTTTTCAAGTTTAAATAACTTTTGTGAAATGGACAATGTATGAGACATTTTCATGAGTTCATGTAGAACAATATGCTATGCAGATTTCTAATATTACTTTCATTAAGACAATTGTTATCATTTATCATATGCTTGTTGAACTTTTGCATGGACAGGAAATGGTTCCGGAAAGGTTTAGGGAAAGGGCATGGACTTTCAAAAATACCCTTAATGAAAATTATATCTTGGGGTCCACCCCACCCCCGCCCCCTGCATTCAGGGGGAACTGTGAGTGCTACCCCCTGAACGCAGGGGTGAGGGGTGGGGTGGGCCTTCCAAATGTGATTTTCATTAACGGTATTTTTGGAAGTCCATATCCTTTCTCTAAACTCTTCACTGAACCATTTTCTGCCCATACAATTTTTGTATGCTTGTGATATAGGTGCATGTTATTGTTAGATATTTATTTAGCATCTTTTTGCATTAGCACCAAAATTTTCAGACATTGCATTGGCAATAATAATAATAAATCAATTAATGGCTTGGGTTGGTTCCATAGAAAAATATAACAAAAATAATAATAGTAGTAAGCACGAAATTTGAAAGTAAATTTTATAAAATATTTAAAGATAGAAAATATATTTTATTAATTTTTTAAGGTAGAGAGAAATTTATTTTCAATTTTTAGTAATAGAAGTATATTTTTAGAAAAATAATGGAGATATACATTCATTACAACTTTTCAAGATAGAAAATTAAATTTTTTAATGCAGAAATATATTTTTACAAAATAATAGATGCATACATTCTTTATAATTATTTAGGATAAAATTATTTTCGAAGATTTATTTGGGGGAGACGTAATTTCTGTAAACATTTTAAGATAAGTTCCATTGTTCAGGAATTTGGTCCACAATCAATTGAGATATGCCGGGATTAGGATGTGTGTAAAAATAGATTTTTATGTATTTTTATATGATATAGGAGAGAGAATGAGTGAAGTTAAATGGTGGAGATTTGTATAGTACAGGTAGTCCCACGAGATATGTGGATATAAAATATGAGAAAGAAGTAGTAGAATTGAAAAGAATGTATAAAAATATGTAAAAATATATAAAAGAACAGGCGCATAAACTCTAACAAATTAAGCAAAATCAGAAATGAAAAAGGAAAAAAAATGACACGTGCATGTAATTCACAAACTAGGCCACACCTAATCAATACATACTCTCTTTCCAATCAGAGTTAACGGGGGTTACGAGGGTTTTAATCTGTTCACCCTCAACAAATATTTTCTCAACTAACTGGGCTTTTCGCTAAGACACGGTTTCCTTGCGTGAGTGTAACATTAATTAATGCTTTTAAATATGTAGGACTTTTTGTGTGCATGATCCAACTAATTAAGCTCTCTTCCTGCCATCTTTCCCATGCAATTTGGAATGTTGATTTTTTTTTTTTTTTTTTTTTTTGGTCTTAACTTTTCCCTTAAAAAAAAAAGAAAATGAAATTCAAAGAAAAATATATATATATCAATTGTATAACATATATAACATATACATGTATACACCATTAATTGATTAAGGTTCAATTTTCTTCTCCTATACTCATATTGTAACATAAAAAAAAGTTTGTTAAAAGAAATAAATTAAAAAGAAAGGAAAAAATTATTTTAAAAAAAAGAACAAAGATAAAGAAAATCGGCAATCTTCTCTGACTACCTTTAATTAAGCCCAACAACACCAAATCATATGGAGTATTATTTTACATATATAAATATGAAAAAACTCAATTTTTCTGTTAAAAGGAAAAAGGCAAGAAATTAAAATAAAATCGCACTGCCAAAACGGGGCGGCAGACCGACCCGAGCGTTGCCAACAAAGTGCTATAAATTGCACACCCCTCCAAAACTTCCAGTAACAGCAGTACAGAAGTCCCCTAGGGTTTTGTATGTGCTTTGCCATGGCCAGCCGTAGCGCAAAGCTTATAAGGAGTCGTGCCATTTTCTGTCGACGCCTTACCTCAGCCTCTTTTTCCACCGTCTCCACCGCACCGTCGCCCCTCAATTTTACAGAAAAAAGCACACCGACCTCCACCACCACCAATAGGCAAATAAGACCACCCATCGTCGATTTCGATGATGTTAAGAGATTGTTTTCGTACGTTCCAACGTCAGAGCTGATCAAATCGTCGATCAATCTCCAGATGGCGGCGATTGGGCCCCTGGTTGATATAGGAACGTGGATCGTGAATTCGAGATTCATGGAAACTCCGGTATTGAGAGAGATCATATTGGGAGTCATTAAAAATACGGTTTATGAACATTTCTGCGCGGGCAAGGATTTGCAAGAGGTGGCTAAAACTGTGAATAAGCTTTGCGATTATGGACTTAACGCTATGTTGGATTATGGCTTGGAACATGTAGATGATAACGAGTCGTGTGATCGAAATTTTGATGAGTTTATGCGAACTATTGAATTCAAAAAGTTTCTGCCCCTTTGTTCTGTAAGTTTTTCCCTCTTCTTTCAATTAAATCAAATAACCATACGAGAGAGTTGCACAGAAAGGGAATGAGAATATAATCCAAATTGACCGACACTCCCCCTCTCTTCGGCTCCAGCTTTTAACGACAAATTCCAATAAAAAACGGGACTGTGTCTATTACACTTCTTACGTGCGAAACCATCCTTAGTGCCATTCATCTCGCAGCTACTCTATCCCTTTTCTTCCTTTAATTTAATTTATCTGTTTTGCCTTCATCCAGAGCTAATCCCCACCAAATGTGGTGTTGAAAAATGAGAAGTATAATTAACAATAATAAATTGTTAAAATCAATGAAATGAGTGTTTGAAATGACACTCGAGACAACGTTTTTGGTTAAAGTTGATTATTTGAACTTGATTGATGGTTGATTTGTTCAATTATTACAGGTGAGCTTTGTTGTGAAGATCACAGCAATATGTCCCACTACTCTACTTAGAAGAGTGAGTGATTTACTGAGATGGGAATATAACGATAAATCACTTCATCTTCCATGGAAGCTTAAAACTTACCCTGTTTTATCTGAATCAAGTCCTTTTTATCACACGCCAAACAAGCCATTGCCCTTAACCCTTCAAGAAGAAAATGATCTCCAATTAGCCCACCAGAGATTAACCAAACTCTGTGAAAAATGCGTTGAACTAAACGTCCCCCTGGTAATCGATGCAGAGGATACATCACTTCAACCTGCGATTGACTACTTTGGCTATAGTGCATCAATCATTTATCACAAAGACAATGAGCCTATAGTATTTGCAACTATTCAGGCTTATTTGAAAGATGCAAAGGAGAGATTGGTGAATGCAAAGAAAGCTGCCGATAACATGGGAGTGCCAGCGGGGTTTAAGTTGGTGAGAGGTGCATATATGTCGAGTGAAAGAAAATTAGCTTCTCGATTGGGAGTTAAGTCCCCTATTCAAGATAGCATTGAAGAAACACATCGCTGTTATAATGACTGTGTCTCTTTTATGCTTCAAGAGATTGCAAATGGCTCAGGTTCAGTTGTTCTTGCAACCCATAACATGGAATCAGGTATACTTTTTGCTTTCTCGATATTTTTTTTGTGAGTTTTTGGAACTTTAGCTTTTTCGCGATTTATATATACTTTGTGATCTTTGGAAATAGATAATACTGTGCTTATATTTTACTTTATTTATTTGTCTGTAACTATGAATTATGGGAGTAAAAGTCTTGTCTCCACTAGCTGGAGAAGTACTAACATTAAATTTACAAATTATGTTAAAAATTCCCAAGGACAGAGAAAATGTAGCTTACTTAATCTCAAGCACCCGCAAAAGTGATAAGAGAAATACGTCTCCTATGACTTGAAATTGGTGACCTGAGGTTGATTCTGGAATAGGGATTGGAATATGAAACACAAAATGATGTTGACGAGGTTTTCGATGATTTCTAGGAAAACTAGCAGCTTCAAAAGTGATTGATCTTGGAATTTCGAAGGACAACCCAGGTATTCATTTTGCTCAACTATATGGAATGGCAGAAGCCCTTTCGTTCGGATTAAGCAATGCAGGTTTTAGAGTTAGCAAGTACTTGCCATTTGGACCTGTTGAGCGGATTATGCCTTATCTTCTAAGGAGGGCTGAAGAAAATAGAAGCCTATTGTCAGCTTCATCACTCGACAGACATCTCATAAAGTAATTATCTGAACATGTTAAGTAATTATTTAATTAATGGAGATTAATAAATGTGTTAGATCTTTAATTATTTATTATTATTATTATTATTATTATTATTATTATTATTATTATTATTATTATTTCTTCTTCTTTGCAGGAAGGAACTATTAAGGAGATTAACATCGTCAATTTCATGAAACGTGGATTCTCTGAATCCCTAATGTTCGACATAGTATTCAAGTAGAAGAAGGGAAGAAGTGGCGTGCACGACTAAATGAAAGATTGGAAATAAATCAAAATGTTTTCTCAGACCTGGGGTAACTACTAAATAGAGTAAAAGATGGTCTAAAAATAGATTGGCCTGTTTTGCTATGAGGCAACTGAAGCAAGAATTTTAGGCGAAAATGAAAAATCTTATATTTTAATTAGTATTTTTTTAATTATATAATGGATCTTCATATTTTAACTAACATATCAATTAAATATTAGTGACGCATGTTTAACTAATGGCTTGGATTTTTAACTAATATTTACATATGGTTTTTATCGATCTCGAAAAAGCTTATGATAGAGTACCTAGGGATGTGCTCTGGTGGGTTCTGATAAAGAAGAATGTACCTCTTAAGTACATAAATATAGTCAAGGATATGTCTGAGGAGTTATTACGAATATTAGGACGAGGCGATGGGATGACTGATAGCTTTCCAATTACGATAGGATTACATCGGGCTCACTCAGTCCTTTTGTTTGCTATAGTTATGGATGAGCTTACGAGACATATTCAAAATGAGGTACCATGGTGTATGTTATTTGGCGATATAGTCTTAGTGGATGAAACGAGGCGGTATAAATGATCAGTTAGAACTATGGAGACATACTTTAGAGGCTCGTGGTTTTGATTAAGCGGATCAAAAGCAGAATATATGGAGTGTTTGTTTAGTGGTAAGCTTAGAGTGGATCCTCTTGTGGTGAAATTAGGTAGTGAGGTAGTACCGCGAGATAGCTTTAGATTATTTAGGATCCGTGGTTCAAACCAATCTTTGACATAAAGGTGATGTAAATCACGGGATTAATGTTGGATGGATGAAGTGGAGAGGTGCTACGGGATTTTATGTGATCGTACTATGCCTTTAAAATTAAAAGGAAAATTTATAGAACGTTGTGAGGCAGCATTACTATATGGCGAGTGTTGGGCGATTAAGAAGGTAGATGAACACAAATTGAATGTTGCGAAATCGTATCTTTGAGGTGGATGTGTGGTAAGACTAGGAAGGATAAAATTACCAATGAAGATATTCGTGGTAGATTAGAGTCGCCTGATTGAGGATAAGATGAGGAGAACCGATTGAGATGGTTTGGACACATCTTTGCGGAGACACGAGAATGCACCCGTGAGAAAGAGTGAGAGTATTAGGGTAGGACATATAAGGAAAGGTAGAGGAAGACCGTTACAAACGTGGATGCAAGTCATTAAATGCATGTACAGATATGCTTATTAAACAGGTAGATGAGCAACTAGCTTTGGATAGGAAGGCGTGGTATAGCAAAACTCATACCTACGATCCGACGTAGTTCTCATATGGTTCCATACAGCCGACCCCTATCTGTAGGGAATAAGGCTTAGTTTGTTGTTGTTGTTTGTTGTATATTTAATGCAATGGCTATATCTGAGGAACTTTATGGTGCGGCTTGGCCGAAGTTACAATGATATCCTTTTGCTGGTTTATCGTGGGTGCTACAAAAATTTAACTAGAAAGACTTGTGGTGATGAGGATAAATATTGATTGTTATCCCCTAAAAATTTTGAGTAGTTTTATATGAACATTCTAATTTGACATTTTTAATTAATATGGTTGCTTGTCATACATTCATTGAATATGGATAAGTGAATTAAAATGATAAATCACATGGGTTCATAATTATTCAAAAAGTTTACAGCGTAAGAGAAAAGGCATTTTAAATACTCTTTTCTCCTAAGTCCGGGAGTTGCTATTGTATGTAGTAGTATTATGCATGGACACTGAAAATCGAATAAATGGAACATCGACGAAACTGAACTGGAAGTTGACACTCAAGCATGACTGCCCTGATCAATTGACAATCCGTACCATTTATAGTCAATCAGTGCTAGTTATAAGCACGTGCGAAATGAGACTAATTTTGTTCATTAAAATAAAAATTAATTACAATAAATTGGATTAAAAATAAATATATAAAAAATAATAAATATTCAATTCAATGTACCGTCTCGTGCACACAGAGAGAAAAAAATCTTAGTTAGTAAGTTAGTATTAGCGATAGTTACTATAGTTTTATGTTTCATAATTTATAACCTGAATAAAAATTAAGGTTAATTATGTAGTATGCAGACAAAATAAGTAAAGAAAATAAACAAAGGATTATGGGGAAAAAATCTTGTTTGCAGGTACTTGATTTTTATATATTAATGTGATAAGTTTCCCTTCTTAATGTATAGAGCATGAATCTATAGGCATGCTTCAAATGATTAAATTTAAGTATATATATAACTAGCATGCCTAGTATGAATACTTCGAGTTCGAAGGGTGTACTTCAAAAGTTTTTGGTACTACTAGATTGACTAATATATACATATTATATATTTTCCATTCCCTGACAACTTAGGAAAAAAATATAAGACGTAAAAACTAAAACTTTAATAGTAGTCTTTTATGCATTCAGCAAATTGTACATTCATAATTCGTCCTTGAAAGTAAGTTCATATTAAATTTTAAATTGAGGCATTTTACTTCACATTCATATTGTACTTCACATTCATATTATATACTTTTTTACTTAACTACATGTCAATTATTTTAAAACAAAGATGTTAGAGCAAGAGTTGAAAAGAAAAAAGAAAAAAATGTGAAAACGAAGAGTTTTTTTTCCTTTTTTTTAATTCATGAATGAATTAATGAAAATTTAGAAAAAAATATATATAAGGGTAAAAAATAGGCAAATCAAAAGTTTCCAATAGATCCACATTTTTATATACTAGTGAGGAACACGTGCATTGCACATGATTATTCAAATAGTAATTTGAAACTGCTATATGTTTGGATTTACAAGGATTAAGATGTACACCGGAATGAAATGTGTAAAAGAGTGTCAAAAACATGGTACCAAAAATGAACTGCAAAATATGAATGAGCAACGAAGTATCTTGGGTGCTACTATAACAATTGAATATTAGTAAACAAAATATATTGTACGAAATGAACAACCACAGTTTCTATAGATCAACTAACGCGCATTTTTGTTGCCTTAGCAAACAACTCACTTAATGATACAAGGAGAGAGACAATAACTTGTGATATTAAAGCGTTTATATTAGGCAATTCATGAAAATGGATCTTCACTTATAACTTTCTACAATGTTCAGTTATATGTTAGCCTACCTCAGTTCAAGGCCCAAACCAATAACATCTCAGCATCAAACCAGAAGAGAAAGTACATATGTTTTTTCCTAATAGGACCTATCACCTATACATAGACTGAAAACATAAAATCATGGAACCATGCTTGGAGTACACACAATTTGCCACATGCTAATTGGGTGTGGCAATTGTGTGTACACTTGTGTGTGTACTTTAAGAATTATTCAAAATCATGTAACCTTGTCAGCTTTGTTTTGTAAAGTACCAACACAAGATTAATGCAAAATCTTGTTTAAAACACAACTAATACCAGTATGAGATTATGTGAATTGACTTAAAAAGAAATTACTCTCATTTCAAAGTTTGAAATTATAAGTTCATATGAATTAATTTCGACCATCCCCTCCATGAACCCAGAAACCTACCTTCCCGACCCCTCACCAATAAAACAACAATAATAAACAAATAAATAAATAAAATGGGCAAATCATTTACTTAATTCGAACAAACATTCAGTCCCAAACACCCACTGAGGAGTTCATGTTAATCAAGTTTGAGATAAAAGTGACACTGCTTAACACTTTAGTCTGCTTCGAACAAATTGACTGACCAATACATGAAAACCAAGTCAAACCAACATACAACAACGAAAAGCATTTGAAATTCGAATAGGTATATAAGATCCTTTCTCCGAACAAACAGAGTCTTTCTTTGTAAGTTGTTTACAAGCCTTTTTCTTTAGTTTTGTTCACAATATTTCCATGTTTGCTCCAAATGTAACAACTGAAACCTGTAACAACTGAAACCTCATATTCCAATATCCTTGGTATATCTTTTCTAGATATATGAAAGTTATGAGTTGTCTGAGATATGGATTACTTAGACGAATTTGGATTGTGTTATGTTAAATTCCAGTTTGCCTACTGTGAGCTCAAACTAGATGTATCTGGATTATATTACGATTGTAACCCAGATATATCTAGCACGGAGAGTGCATACGAAGATTTAAATAAACAAAACAGCACGCACACGATTTTTTAAGGTAGAAAACCCAACCGGGTAAAAAATACCCGTCTGCACCTGCAGACAAACAGATTCACTAGTTGCCAGAAAATTAAACCAGTTACAAGAAATTAGGGACAGCAATACGTATATCACTATTAAACAATTAGAATTAGCGACAATCACTCCCTGATGTCTCTTCTAACTTGTATTGTGACCCAACATCCCGTTGCTCTTCAAAACTTCTCGTAACTCCGCAATCCAGCCTGGATTTGCACGGTCCTCACACCGATCGTCACCTCCCGTGAAGATCTTCTCGGGGTCGAGGCTTCTGTGTAGTGAATCCGACTTCTCCCGAAACTAGTAGTGGGCGTTTCGGGTACGGTTCCGGGTAGTGCATTACCCGGAACCGAACCATATATTCCGGTTCCATGAAAAATGGACCCGTTCGGTTCCGTTCAAAAAAAATATCCGACCGGTTCCAGTTCCTTCCGGTTCCGGTTCGGTTCCGGTTATTTTGTGATACATGTTCTATTACTTGAAAATCGTGGGGAAAAAATAAAAATTTTGATTGAAATATAAATCGTGAAAAAATAAAATTGCGACTTCTTCTTTGCTAAGCAGCGGCAGTCGTCTTTGCTAACAATGTTCTTTGCTTAGCGACAACTTCTATTGCTTAGCTAATATTAAATGTATAGTTGGCACCGATCTTTGTAGAAATTTTGAATTTACCTTAAGAATTCACATAAGTCGGCAATCAAGTGGAAAAAATAGTGCTATTTCTTGTTCTATTCCGGTTCCGGGTTTTTAGAAAAGGATCCGTTCGGTTCTCATTCCGGTTCCGATTCGGTTCGGGTTCCTAATTTTTTTTAAAGAACCGTTCGGTTCGGTTCTTTCGGTTCGGTTCCGGTTCTACCCGCTCGGTTCCGATTTTTTTGCCCACTCCTACCCGAAACTTTTACCAAATGAAAATGACCGATGGCCTAGTAGTTCAAACTGCACTTATGTTTCCAGCGTTGGGTACACTCTCAAATTTAGATTATAAGTGCATGAAAAAGGGAGACACGAAAACAATTCATGCATGCATATAGGTTATACTCGACTATTGTTCTTTCCTCTCGGCATGCATAGACCTTTCGTCCTCCTCATCTTCTATTTATTTACGTGTGTCCACTTTGTCTTGTCATCCAAGACTTTTGTTCACACGTAAAATCCTACACACAAAAAAAAATGGATAAGATGAGATAAGCATGATAAAATAAAGGATAAACAAAAATAAGTGAGGATAAACAAAAATAAGTGATAAGCCAAGGGATTGAGTTATCATCTCTTGATTTTGAACTTAAGTTATCTTATCTCCATCATGATAGGCGTGTGACACTAGCATGATGGATTCAAAAATATGGCGAGGATAAATCAAGAAAAACCAAAACAAGATAATGCCCAAGTTGGAGTTATCTTATCCTAAAGTAGAGTTTATCAAAATATAATAACAAATATAAGATAATTTTTTAATTGATTTTTAGACCACAATTTATTAAGTGACATTTTAATTAAAGGGAAAAATAGAAATGACAATAAATAGCTTTTAATTAATTAAATCATGTCCATTTAATTAAAAAAGCTAACAATCTCCCCCTTTGGCTTTTCTATTTTTTCAAAACCCTGTTTTCTAAAAATTTTGCAAAGTTAACACGACAAGGATATAAAGAACTCCCCCTAAATCAATTCTCCCCCTCAAATAAATCAAATGAAGTAACTAGTAGCATTTAAGCACATAACCATAAAAAAAACCAGCATACTTCCTGTGAAGATCAAATGAGAGAGTAACGTTAAAATTTTTACTAATATATTCTCCCCCTTTTTGGAAAAAGGAAAGTCAAAATCTTCACCAGAGCGTTATCTGTAACTTGCATCGCCAATGTCCAACCCTCTGTTTGCTGCCAACATTCTTTCAAAAATAAATTAGCAGTTAAGAAATAAAATATCCAAGAATTACAGAACTGAAAGATCATTATTGTTGGGCCCACAACTAACTCATTTGATCTGCAAAAATTTGTCACTTAAGCCCATTGTATACTGCCACGTATCAGATTAAAAAAAATGAAAATTCTTGAAAGTTAGGGCTAGATGCATCTAATGTACCTTACCGAATGAGATGACTTAGATATATCTGAATGCCTTCAGCGTTCATTGAGTTAGATGCATCTTGGCAGTTTACAGTCCACCACGATATGAATAAAGTCGATTACAGTGAGTGTGTGATTCGAACAACCATCAGTCAATCACGTACTGTCAAATACCTTATGATTGCCTGACTTATTGGCATTCACTGTAGTGCACAAGAAGACCGATCTTAATCTATAAGAGTGCAATCTTCAATATCCAGCCTGCCGACTTTTTCTATGTTTGGCATTGTCTTTTGGAATGTGGACATAGCTACGCTCAATCCCCAGAAGCTATCTTTTTCAATTCTCCCCCTTTCTTTTTTAATTTTTGCTCATTTTTCATAATTTTCCACATTTTTCTTCATTTTCCTTTTTCTTTTGGAAAGGGGTATGAGCTTGGCTTGGATTGGCAGCTTTCTTCTCCACTGACCCTACCATTGGACAATCAATTGCGTGCAATGCTAAAAGCAAGATATAGATCACAGGTCTACACTCAAAATATAGAACCTCAATCAGAAGCGATGACCTTATAGCATTGACAGTAGTAACTTATTCTTCCAGATTGTCCGACTAAGCGTTCTAGATTGATAAGAGGAATATGTTGACTGTCGACTACTAGATGTACCCTCCTCGTTGTTAGCCTGAACACTTAGATGATCCTGCACAGATATGACCTACAGGTAGACTTACTCACAAACACAGAATAGGATATATCTAACCTATATGTATGCAGAAAATGTGAAAACAAATGCAATAAGAAGAAAAGTGCATGGAAGTGCAATTTTTTTTTTTTTTTTTTTTTGTGTGATGTGCATGATCCTACTCGGGTGTGAGTGAGACTCCAATTTGTTTTCTAACTTGTTCAAATATGGCAATATCGTGGGCCTTAGAAAATAAATTTACGAGCTATAAATCAATTATTATGTGCTCCAAAGTGTCAACCATTATTCACATCAGGCAAGATGTATCTTGCACTGCCTGTTTCTGCTGGAACTGAACCATGTTCGTCGAGATATGTTTGTTTGTGCTTGCAACTGCTTCTTGATTCATCACCACAATGGTTTAATAGGGTTGGTCTTTATCTTCAAAAACATATTCCTGACAAAATACCATTCTCACAACTCCAAGATCAAGTAACATGAATCTTTAGAATCAAACTTGGGACGGGATACTAGAAATCAATTATGAGGAATGAAAGCAAGTTTTCCCAAAGTCATATAGGCAAGTCACAGTAGCATACTTAAACCACAAGCTTCAATCCAATACGAACCATCAATCAAAGGAAGCTCAATGAGATCCTAAGTGCATGCCAAAGTAGAAACAATACAAAATACATGCAAATTTTTTCCCAAAAAAAAAACACAAAAAGAAAATGCAAAATAAAATAAAGAGGATCTCATCTTGTGAGAGAAGTGTGATCAACGGAATAAACAACCTTTTCATAAACTTTCAAATCAACCTTTTTAATCCATACTTGTTTCCCTTTCAAGTTGGTGGTGGTGGTGACGTTTTTCTTATAAGAGGACTTGTTTTTGGGCAATGTAGGACAATCAAGCTTCTTGTGTCCTCTAACTCCACAATGAAAACAACTTGTCACATTCTCAAATCGACCACCATTCCCATTTTGACCCCTACCATTGACATTGTGCGATCTTACATTATCACTAGTAGTAAAGGACCTAAAAGTATGCATAAATCTATGGGAATTTTGTCTACCATGATAAGATCTAGTCATGCTTGATGAATATGAAGTTCCAAATTTTTCGCGACCAAATTTATCATCATAAAAGTATGCATGAAAAGAACAATGCTTACCTGAAGCTTCAGCTTTCCTATGAGTTTGAGTAAAGTTCTTCCTCCCAATGGGACCCTTCAGTTTCTGAGAATTGATAAATGGTCCTTACTTCTGATTCTGGACCTTGGTCTACGCATATGCATCTGCTCTGGCTTTTCTTATGCCAGATGCATCTGGAGTAGCACTCGTAAATGAGTCTTGGAAATAGTTCTGTCAGGCATTGCCTGAGTGTAATGCACGACTCCAATGTTATCTGCAACAGAATGAGTCAAGTTGATCTTATCTTTTGTTTGAATTCGTTTGGGTTCAAATAGATCTGAGTAATTTACAGATCTTTTTGTGGTCTAATTTAAACCCGGCATGATGTATCTAATACCGCCGGGAACGGATGTACTAAGTTTACTACTGGAGACAACAGATGTATCATTTTTGCTCCTGGAAGCTGCAGATGCATCTGGAGGCGGAATAGCTTCATCGTTACATTTCGTCACCATTTGATGACCATTTTCTTTATCAGTTTGTTTCACAAAGATAATGTGAGCACTTGTTGAGTCATTTCCCTTTCCTTCATAACGAAGACCTGATTTATATCCAGATGGTCTTCCATAACTGAGAATCTCGTTCAACCTTGCAGCTCCAATGGTGAGTTACTTGACTTTTTCCTTTGTATTGTTCAACTCCCCATTGACCTTACTCAATTGACTCTCATTTTCTTGTAATAGATTCTGAAGGATCAAGATAGTCTGTTCATTAGTAGCTTTCTCATCTTTCATGGTCAAGACAAGAGCCTCGAGCTTTGTATTCTTTTCCTTTTCTACTGCCAATTTTTCGTCCATTGTAGTACAATCTTGGCAACTTCCAATATGTTCTTCAAATTTCAGATCTTGAGAGTCTAGTCCATCGTTATCCAGCATAGCCTGCAATAGATTTATCTGATGCTCATTCTCTTCAAACTACTTCTTTCGCACGTTAGAGTCTAGGCTAGATGTGTCTGGATCAGCTCTGATTGATTTAGTACCTGCAGCAGGTAAATTTACAGAATCAGTACCAAAAGAATGCAGAGCAGTAAGAGTAATTACCTAATTTTCAGATCTGCTATTATCCCAGTCCGAGGCAGAGCCAGATGCATCTGGCTCCTCATTTTTCCAAATGATATTTCTGGCCCTTTTCAAGATGTTTGCACATTCTGAGGCAGTGTGTCCATGACCTTCACATTCTTTGCACTTTTTGTGTTTCCTACTCTTTCTTTTGGAGGAGTTGGAGTTGTTTTTCAAGTACTTTTTAAACTCCTTTATGAAGACAGCCATTGTCTCATCATCTATAGCATTGCCAGATTTATCTGGATCCTCACTGTTATCATCGGATTCAATTGCAACCTCACTATCTACTTTAAAAGCAATTCCAAGCCTTTTCCAGATTTTCCATCGGATCAACTGCAGCTCATAGGTCATTAGAGAACCTACAAGTTCGTCAACTCTCATAATTGTAAGATCTTTGCTCTCTTCGATTGCAATAACTTTTGCAAGAAATCGTTCAGGCAAAGATCTGAGAATCTTTTTCACAATCTCCTCATCGGTATAAATTTTTCCGAGAGCCTTAGCCGAATTCGTGAGATCACTCAATCTAGCGTGGAAGTTTTTGAAGTCTTCACGATCATCCATTGTGAGGTGATCGAACTCTTGAATGATCATCTGAAGTTTAGAGGTCTTTACTGCTGTTGTGCCTTCATTAGCTACTTCCAAGGCATCCCAAGCTTCCTTCGTAGTCCTTAGTGAGGAAATCAACCTAAACTGATCTGCATCAATAGTTGAGAAAATAGCATTAAGCGCTGTAGAATTCCAATAGACCGCAGTACGTTCAGCATCAGAATAAGTGCTTCTAGGTTTAGCAGTGGTGACACCATTTGCAGTGAGTGTGGGTACCGTGTAACCATCAAGAACCGAAGCCCAACAATGTTCATCAATAGCTTGAATGTAGATTTGCATTCTAATCTTCCAATAGGCATAGTTTTCGCCATTTAATAGGGGTGGTCTAAGTGGGGCGGGTAAACCCATTCTTACTAAACAACCGGATCTCACTTTCTAGAAGTGAACCCGCTCTGATGCCAAGTGAAAGTTATGAGTTGTCTGATATATGGATTACTTAGACGTATCTGGATTGTGTTCTGTTAAATTCCAATTTACCTACTGTGAGCTCAAACTAGATGTATCTGGGTTATATTACGATTGTAACCCAGATATATCTAGCACGGAGAGTGCATACGAAAATTTAAATAAATAAAAACAACACACACACGATTTTTTAAGATGGAAAACCCAACAGGGTAAAAAACCACCCGTCTGCACCTGCAGACAAACAGATTCACCGGTTGCCAGAAAATTAAACCAGTTACAAAAAATTAGGGACAACAATACGCATATTACTATCAAACAATTAGAATTAGCGACAATCACTCCCTGATGTCTCTTCTAACTTGTACTGTGAGCCAACATCCTGTTGCTCTTCAAAACTTCTCGTAACTCTGCAATCAAGCCCGGACTTGCGCGGTCCTCACACCGATCATCACCTCCCGTGAAGATCTTCTCAGGCCGAGGCCTTCTGTGTGGTGAATCCGACTTCTCCCGAAGCTTTTATCAAATGAAAATGAGCGATGGGCTCATAGTTCAAACTGCACTTATATATGTTTCTAGCGTTGGGTACACTCTCAAATTTAGATTATAAGTGCATGAAAAAGGGAGACACGAAAACAAGTCATGCATGCATGTAGGTTATACTCGACTATTGTTCTTTCCTCTCGGCATGCATAGACCTTTCGTCCTCCTCATCTTCTATTTATTTACGTGTGCACACTTTGTCTTGCCACCCAAGACTTATGTTCACACGTAAATTCCTACACACAAAACAAATGGATAAGATGAGATAAGTATGATAAAATAAAGGATAAACAAAAATAAGTGAGGATAAACAAAAATAAGTGATAAGCCAAGGGATTGAGTTATCATCTCTTGATTTTGAACTTAAGTTATCTTATCTCCATCATGATAGGCGTGTGACACTAGTAGGATGGATTCAAAAATATGGCGAGGATAAATCAAGAAAAACCAAAATAAGATAATGCCCAAGTTGGAGTTATCTTATCCTAAAGTAGAGTTTATTAAAATATAATCATAAATATAAGATAATTTTTTAATTTATTTTTAAATCACAATTTATTAAGTGACATTTTAATTAAAGTGTGAAAAATAGAAATGACAATAAATAGCTTTTAATTAATTAAATCATGTCCATTTAATTAAAAAAGCTAATAATATATAATTACAATTCAGAGGAGAGCATTTACAAAAAATTGAAACTATAGATGAAAAGGAAAAAGTGCGAGAATTAATAGTTAGTTAGCAAAAATGTTTGAGTTTAAGCAGAACTTTCAATCATCACAAATCTAACCCCAAAATTCTCAATATTTATAGAGCACAGATCATATCGAGTATTATAGTTAATTGAGCAAACCTGATATTAATTCAACACTGGACTACACAATTGTGCAACAATAGAGCTGTGCAAAAGTATGAATAAATCCAGGAGACTAAGATGAGCTGCAAATCAAAAGGAAAAAGCATCGGCGATTGATTTAAAATTGATTAGTGCACTTTCACGTCATGTAATTACTGTGAGGGTGTTAGTCGAGTATTTGAGTGGGGATATACAAGGTAGAAATTGAGGTTCGAAAACTTGACGTACGCAAAAGTGCCTGTTAAAGGAAGAATCGAGAAGGCAGGCAAAATCATCACTTGTATGAAGCAGCCTCAAATGAACTACAGAAAAATGCCAATTTACAATTAAAAAGAATGTGACAAGGAATGAAAGAAAATAACACTATAGATCACCATAGCAATTTTTAAAGCTAAATTAACTTCCTTCTTTTTAACATGAGAATCAATCAAAAACTGAGAATTAAGTTTGACATAATGGTTAAACACAACCAAACATGGTCTTGTGTGGAACTCTATATATGAATGAATATAAAAGGCAGAAAATGTTCCAATCGGAAAATCTAAAACCTGAGAAAACATATAATTGATCACAACAACAACAGTAGCAGTATAATAAGTGGACCTTTGTTCCATGGAAGCCCCCGAAATCGCCGGCCATTGGCGCCGATACCTGAGGAAATCGTTCAATGCATTAATGGCGTTGCACTGTGTTTCTTGTGGTTAGCTTGGAATTTGGGCTCGTCCCATCTTTGGCGGTTTTGTACATGCATATTCGAGTTAGGGCTGTGGAGGGCGGTTTTGAGGAGATGGTAACAATGAGGCAACCAAACGTTAGGTTGGAGATGTAAATATGTATGAGGTTGGAGGGTATTTTTGGAAAGGAAAAATTGTTCACCAGTAAGCGCCTTTTAGAGGAGGAAAGATTGTAGATAAATTGTAAAGAATTGAAATTTTCCAGTGGAAAGAATAGACGTCAATATTATGTTTATTTCATTACTAATCAATTCAATAATCTTAATAGATCAGACAGTCATTCTTTAATTACAATCTCTTTTGATCTTCATGTAATTCAATAATCTTAATAGATCAGTCATTCTTTAATTGCAATCTCTTTTCATCTTCATGTAATTTACATTTGCCTGCTTTATATTATAATTGAAAATATTGTCTTTTGTTATCTTGCATACACAAAAATTCAAAATAAAGGTGGCAACACCTGTTTCATTTGCACGGCACCGCGATATATTTGTGACCACATAAATTGTGCATTCTACTAGTTTTCAGTAGAGAGTTTAGTTTTGCAGCTTTTAAGAAAATTAGTATTAGTTTTAAACCTTAATCGATGGAATGAGTAAACTGCTTCACTTTGTCTCGAGACACAATGCATTACTCATCCATTGGGCCGAAAAAGGATATGGAATTCTATCTTGATTCGTCTCTTTCTTTGTTAGATGATTATTGGTTATATAAATATAAAATAACAAAACTCAACGTTTTATGATCAGTGTTTAGTTGTTTGTAATAGCTACAAGTTGACAACAAAAGATTCGTTAGTTCTTATAGTCGATCTCAAATTAGTGATCTTTATGAATATGTTGATCAATCCAAGTACAAGGTGTTACTTGCATTTGTTACTAATCCATTACTATTCATTTGTTAATGTCTCGATCAGAGTAATAAACTTAATTAATATAAAATAATAAAAGAATTCTATAAAAATTTCAACCAACTGCAACTAAAATGAACAATTATAGAAAATATAAAAACATATGAGAATCAAAGGAAAAACATATTTTAATAAAAGGATGCTAGTGAAAAAGTAAGCAAAGTTAACTAAGCACTAATGATCAATCGACTCACTCTGCAATAAGATATAACACCATAATTCTAACACACATATTTCTTTCCCGTAGCAGCCTAATTAATTTCAATCATTTTTCATTTTTTAAATTGATTATATTTTTTATCTTTTAGTAATTTAATTAATTTTGATTCATTTCCGTCCAATGAATTGTATCAATTTTTGTACAATTAAAATGTTTCCAATAAAATCTTAGAAATATAATTAATTTTAATTAATTGTAATATAATTAATTATAATTCGTTTGCATTTTTAGCTAATTATTTATATAAAAAAATTTTATTTCTAAAATAATTAGCTTAATAGCTAGAGTTTTAAAAATTGCTTGAATCTAATTATCAAAATATTTTATAAATTAAAGGATATTTTTCAATTTACAAGGTATCTTTCATTTTTAGAGGAAATCTTATGAACCCATAGCAATATAATTAATTTTAATTTTATTACTTTTTAATATGACTATTTTCGAACCCTTGTATATATAATGAAATCAAACTTTCAAAAATTTTATTTTATATGAATCTAATTTTAAAAATATTTTGAAATTTAAAAGATGTCTTCCAACCTTGAAGATATCTTTCGTTTTTAAGGGAAATCATGCCAGCTCGTAAAATTAATTTTTTTCTATATTTCCTTAAATTAGTTATATATTTTCCCTCCTAGTAATATAATAACTAAGTTTGTTAATTTTCTTCCATTGAAACCATGTAAATTTTCACTCAATGAAACTATTTCCAATTAAATCTTTGTAATATAATTAATTTTAATTAATTTAAAAATAATTACATTTCAATTTTTAGCCAATTATATCTAAAAAGAATTAATTATTTCCTAAATAATAAGCTTAATAACCATGGTTTGAAGAAGTGTTTATTAAAGATATTTTGTAATTTAATAGTTATCTTTAATTTTCTACGAGAAATCTTATCAACCCATAGCAATCTATTTAATTTTAATTATTTTTTTAATTAATGATATTTTTCCCATTTAGCAATATAATTAATTTTAATTAATGTTTGTCCAATGAAACCGTATCAAATTTAATATTAGCAATATAATTAATTTTATTTAATTTCAATATAATTATTTTAATTAATTTTCATTTTTAGAAAATTATTGCAAAAAGAATTAATTATTTCTAAGATAATTAGTTTAGCAGTCGTAGTTATAAGAAGTGAATGAATCTAATTTTAAAAATATCTTATAATTTCAAAGATGTCTTATACTTTAAAAGATAGCTTGCAAGTTAAAATATATTTTTCAATTTTCAGGGTAATCTTGCCAACCCATTGTCGTATAGTTAATTTTTATTTTTTAAGTTAATTCTATTTTTCCTGTTTCAACAATATATATAACTAATTTTGATTAATTTCCATCCAATGAAAACCCTATAAATTTTCATCTAGAGAAATCGAGTCCAATTAAACCTTCGCAGTATAAATCAATTTAATACTTGCAACATAATTAATTTTTATTTTTAGATAATTATTGGAGAATTGCTAGATGCCTAAATAGGATCTGAGAAGTATGCTAACTCGTTCTCCCCCTTTTCCTAGATGCCTAAATAGGATCAACTACAACAATAAAACAATTGGGCTAGCAAATTGGGTTGTAGAGTGACAAATCGGGCTGAAAATATTACTTAAGTCCAAGTTGGATCAGCCAATGTCCATCATATGAAATTCTATCCCCCTTAAAATGAACCTTGTCCCCAAGGTTCACTCGAGTTATCTTCACCATGCCAAGCTCCCCATCGATTGATCGTCCATGTCATTTTCCTTGTTGAAGTTCCTCTACTGCCAATATAGCATTCCTAGAGATGCCATACCCAGTCAACCACACCTGAATTATTTCGAAACATTGAGTTGATTGAAAAATATTGACTCTTGGAAGCCATTTCTGGGAATCTCTTCTTCCAATGTCGCGGTAGTCGTTAAGAGAAAAACAAGGCATAGAATCTCCGAACTTTACTCCAATGTTAAACCCCCACCTATGTTGATCCGTATGAAGCTTCGTTCTAGTTTTAATTTGAGCTAAGTTCTCTCTCAACAATCTTTCAATGTCTGTTTTCTATACGAATAGGCCCATAGTCATTATGCTCTTAAACCATTGCAATATCTCCCTATTAACTAATTGATCTTCACCCGTCATTTTAAACTTGGCTAAAATGATTTGCTGAGCCTTGTACTGCAATTATGTCACTAGTTCTTCTCTTGATATAATTTGGAATTCCATCCTACCGACTTCCCCGAGCAACTTTAATTCTTTTCCTTCAAAGCTGGATGTGACAATCCTTTTATCAAGATCAAACACTATGGGATTGAATTGATTTATCCAATCAACCCCAAGAACCATATCACCATGTCCCAATTTCAACACTCGTAATTGAAATTGGAATTCCAAATTTTGCATTGACCAAGTGAGAGGTTTGTAAGTATTCCCATTGTTCGATTCCTTTTTCCCAGCCACCTTGTGTCCCTCAATAGTAGATTGCACATACCACTTTAGTTGAGCTAAACTCTCATCTATGAAACTGTAAGTGTTTTCCTTATCAATGAGGATACAAATTTCTTTTTTCTTGATTTGCCCACTTAACCGAATGGTTTCTGACCCAACTTCTCCTATCCATACATTTAACAACCTTTCCACTGCCTCATTATCCTCATTTTCATGCTCTCCAGCTACTTTTTCCCTATTTTCCCCATACTCAAAAATGGATTCATATGGTTTTCTAGTTGAGGCTTGGGAATTGTTTTCCAAGGTGTTTAGTAGGTAATGGCGAAGTTTCTAGTTTGGGGTTAGAAGTTAAGTGATTAGGCATTTGAACTTTGGACACGGGTGGAGTAATAAATTTTTGTACAATTGCTAGATCAAAGGTTGTAGTAAGAGATTGGGGGTTCCACATCTTAAGGCAGGTTGAATTTCAGGTTTAAGTCCACTGATGAAAGTAGAGATGAAGTACGATTCAGGTAAATGGGGTAAAGTTATCATGGCTTAGACTTTAATATTTTCAAACTCCTCTACATACTCACCTACAGATCCCAAGTGCTTGATTTTAGATAATGTCTCAATCAACACTTCAATTCCCTCATCCTTCACCATAACACCCTTTCCCTCAAGGCCCTCAGCCATTTTCTACAACATACCCATCAACAATTCATGTTTGCTATCTAGTTCCTTCATTTGGTCGTCCCATCCACTATACATGTTCTTCCAATAACCACAAAACGAATCTACTCATAAATCACAGTAAGGTTGCCAAAAATACAATTGCACTAAATAAACACAAATTGAAATTACCGACAATCAGATTCCAATTTCAATTTAAATCTGTTGGAACACAAATGCCTCGCTTGGATATAATATTGAAGGCAGTGATACTAATAGAATCAAAGGAACCACCGAAGCCTAGAAAACAGAGGCACAAATGATATACCAGGCGGAGAACTAGATTTCCAGATTTAGATCGAAACTATAACTTACCCAAGGATTGTAGCTGCTCTGATACCATTTCTTATGGTATTAAGCTGAATTTCCCAAATTAAGCTCGAACGTAGAATCAATCGCACAAGAGTAAGGAATAATTGATAATAATAAAATTAATAATGGTTTATATAAACCGAATTAAACTGAATTGCAAGTGATGAATTCGAAAATAAGAGAAATTGGGGATATAGGAGAATTATTAGAAAGGGTGTTACGGAAGATAATCAGAAAAGGAGGTTAGGAAAGAAGACGATCTCTAGATCGATCGGAACAATACGCCAACTCGTTCTCTCCCTTTTTCCTGGAGGCCTACAATTATGACAATAGACCAATTGGGCTAGCAAATTGGGTTGTAGAGTGACAAATTGGGCTGCAAATATTACTTAAGTCCAAGTTGGATTAGCCCATGTCCATTACATGACATGCATATACAAAGTTATGTATAACATTCCCCTTGAAATTTGAACAGAAATGCAAAAATGGGTGACAGGCTGAGAAGAACACACCTTGTAGCGAGCAAATAACTATCGGTCGGAGATGGAGGGGAGGCGAATTGGAGAAATGTGGCACTGCGGCGAGTTGGGATGGCTGATGGTTTGAGGACGAGAAAAGGATAGTCTAAGAAGAACGGGTGAGCGTGAATGTCAGATTTTAGATTAGTGGTCGGACGTTCTTATTCCACCGGCGGCGTTCCGTCAACGGCCAAAAGGCAACGTGATTTCAGAGAGGGATTTGACTGAGCTATAGGAGAAGAAGGCATCTGAGCTACTGAGAAGAAGCGTATCCTTTTAGTCAAATTAGGAATTTGAAGATTTTGGGTTAATTATATTGAAATTTGGTCCTCGAGGTTTTGTCCTTATTCGAATTTGGCACCGAGGCCAAGTGTTGCTTGCTAGCTGTTTTGCCACATAGGCGCTAGAATAATAAATTTGTTCCAGCGCTGGGTTTAGAACAAACTAAGTGACCCAAGGCAAAATGTCATAAGCCCAGCATTTGGGCCCCGGCAAATGTCAACACAGAGACGGCCCCCCTGAAAGCAGTAAGACCTGGAAGACTGTGAGGTGCTGGGAAATAAAATTATCTCCCAGTGCAGGCAACGTAACCTGGCTGGTGACCGAAGTACGAAGTTTTAATCAAATTAGAAATTTTCATTGAGATGGTTAGAGATTGAGGTTCCATTCCAAAAAGTTAACTCATTGGATAGAATAGTTCAATCTCTTATTAATCAATTACTTAACACATATTTAGTCGATGTGAGATTTTGTTTACATATCCCTACCAATCCCCTTCCCGAACGAAATACCATGTCAACTTTCTCTCCTTTAATCAATAACCCACGTATCCAACTTTCTCCTCAATGCCCAACTCTTCCACTGCGGCCAAGTCATCACTTTAAGTGGCACAACTGCTTTTAGAGCCAATCCACATGCTCTATCAAGGCTCAACACTTTCACTGTGTCTCAACCACCACTTTACATGGACACAACCACCTTAAGAACCAACCACATATTTTTTTTTCTTAGCCTCATGATCCACCTTGGAGCTCACCAAATTCGTAATGGAATTGTCTCGCGCGTACATGTAGCTAAATATGGGCTCCAACTCTGATACTACTTGTTTGGAAATTTAAAGTAAAATTTCTCATTTTCCTTAATTCGCTAGCAGGATTTTTTTTTAGAGAATTTAATTGATACAAAAAAATATAAATAATATGACAATAAATTTACGGACATTCAAAGCTTGTCACTCACCCAACCCACAACTCAAGTATTACAAAAAAAATAACACAAATTTTATCACACCTAATTTTCTACTCTTTGCACAAACTATAAAGAGTACAAGAAAACTCTAAAGATGTTAGAATTTTTCTTCTAGATCTGATCATCCCTAAGTATTACAAAGAAAAATAGATCAAGGTTTACCACACTCACCAATTACTATTCTTTGTATTACGCACGAAAACCACAAAATTAGAATACTAAACTACTATTGTTCTCTCAACTCAAACTCATGTACCTAGAAAAGGAAACAAGATCTCTATTTATAAGAAAGAAAAACACATAGACAAGGAAAGTTTTGGCCTCAAAGTCATACTTGTAATTTTGGCAAGTTCCTTGAGCACAATTTTCTTTCCATATTTTCAATTGGTCGATTTTTCCTTTTTTTTTCAGATTTATTTTTTCTAACATTAACAATGTCTACCTTACCAAAAATAAGTCAAAACTTTTTGCCTTCTCTTTTTCCGTCTGTACACAATACTTGGAAAATTACTGGGCAAGCCTTTGACACCTCGACTGTCCCATACTCCACCATATGAGTATAACCACTTAAAATTAATTACCAATTCCAAGCATTTAATCGGCTCAATGTCGACATGCAACATGCTAAAATTTATGATGCAATTCTCTCGATTGACTACCTAGAGAACTCATCAGCTATCGATATTAAAATACCACCACACATCTACACACCTTGTATCCTGTCAAGCCAATGCCTCTATGAAAACATGTTGACCGGCTGGTAAGAGCACATCTTCTACCATGACGACTAGCGACATGGCACGAGAATGATCATCCTACTCACATGACTTCTCCACCGCCCTCATACCAAGAAAGTCGAATTGTCCAAGTTCAAGCAGCAACCGAAACTGCTCTACTCGAATAATATTTTCTCACATGACCAGTTTATCCATACTTGCAACAAGTTATTTTCTTCTCCATAGAGTTACTCATCTTCCACTTTTTAGCAATAAGTAATAGAAGGAATCCAGTAAATCTAAACAATTTATCAATTTTAACTCCAACAACCATTAGTTCAAGGCTAATGCCATTGAGAATTTCTTTATCCACACCAATTCCCACATAACTAAACCACTATTGCAGGTGCAACTGATTTGAAAGACTTCTCACTGATACGCCACCCCCAATTTGTGCCACAACTCCTTCACAGCAAATAGTCCATGAATATTTGCAAGAATATTATTGGCAACACGAAGACATATCCTGCTTGCGACTGTCAAATCTAAACCATCCCAATCATCATCAACCATACTAGTTTTAGTAACTCTATTAGAACATATGGTTGGTTTTCTCTTAAAACTTTTTGCCATCTAGACAGAATCAATAACCACAGACACATCACGAGTAAAACATTGATTCTTTCATCCATATCACATTTCGCAATCGACATATTTTTCTTCTTGCTCCACCACTCCAAGCCACCTAATGCTTTGATACCGAGAGACGAATAACATGGATTTGAGTTTAAATAAATAAATTCTGGATAAGGGTTAATTAACTGTATCTATTTCAGCACAAACATTTTCAATTTTCGGAGTACGGCCTCAAATTCATTCCAACTTCACTGTTGACATATTGGTAGTCTTAGTTATGACTCAAATGTTGCATGTAGTAAATGTACCCAGAAAGATAAATATGTAAGCCATTTTTTCAGACCCACTTATACTAACAAATCTCCACTATTCAATTGCAAACACCTACTTAATGGAATAATTCGACCATAAAATGTTTAGCATGTATAAGTCAATATTGAATAAAAGTAATCATTTCATTAAAATTGTCTTGATATCCTATTTAGTACGTATGAGTTGGCATAATTCGACGTTACGGTTGCTTTCATCTACACTATATTAAAAAGTTTGGATAGTAGAGAAATTTACTCGTATTTTTGTAAAATCTGGCTTACCCTTATATTTTATAATTGTATACATGTCCTTCGTTTTACATATTGATAGTCTTCTCAATTCTCGTTATAATTAACTATGAATGAATGCTCATGTGTAACCATAAAGTGTTTAGAATATTCTTTCTTAATTTTCATAAATATCTCTTTAATGAATCATTTAGATGTATCTGTTAACGTTAATTATTTTTTACTTTAATTTCTTAATTAAAGAAAGTAGAACAAGTTTACTTTCAGACGTTATAATTTCATGAAATCTTTCCACTATATACAAATATACATAAACTATATGCTTATCGTTTCACCAAAGGCTAATAGCATATGGATTTTAGTTTTAGACAAACTCGGACATAATTTCAAATGAAAGAATTATGTTATATGTATATATATTTTAGACTTTTTCGAGTCATTTAGTAGAGAGGTCACATAAATAAATGGACATTTATTCATGCATTTTTACTTGAAAGTTGGTAAGAAATTTCCTTGGTTTCCCCTTTTTGTCATAGAATTAGTGTATACAATATCATTATTATCATTATTTTATAATTTGTCTTATTTTAATCTTTTGTTATTATAACACCAATCAATCGAATATCAATATTATAAATAATTTGCAAAAATTTTTCAAATGTTAAAAAATAATCAAAATCAAAAACTTAAATTTTCGAATTGTAGTCAAGTGTGTTTGACAGATCGTCTCTACTAATAAAATTCATTTACTTAACGAAAATTTCATTTGCAGTTAACATGATTCTATAAATAATTTGAACAAAGAAATATGTTACTCACATAGTTTCCTTATCATGTGTGAAGCACTTGTTTACTAGTATCATTCAAATTAAAAAATGTTGAAATCTATTGTCTAATTTGTATAATATTAAATACACATAAAATCTCATACTTGTAACTCAAACTATGACGAAGTTGTAAAAATATAATAGTAATTACTATATTGATATTTCATATATTTTTCTGAAACTTAATAAATATTATCCTAAATGGATGTGTTAAATATAACATACAAATAGTACTTTAAAAATATAATAAACAGCTGTGCAACCCTCCTCAAGCACAAGCGCTAGTGCCGTAGTTATGGCGCTAGCGCTGTGATTTCTGGTCACATGCGATTTCCGTTTTAAAATCCAAAATCAAATATATAGATTTAGTACAGGTAGGGGAGCTCTTCCAATTCAAAAAAAAATTCCGCAACACAATGGCTGCCGGTGAAAGTTTTTTGCCAAAATTCGGCCAAATTATGGCAACAAACTTTGATCGGCAGCCACCTACTGTCATGGTATCACTGGAAAATTTCCTAAATTGCTGGAGCTCCCAATTGCCATGCTGGACCTAGATCTGATTTTGAATTTCAAAATGGAGGTCATATGTAGCCAAAAAATACAACGTTAGCACCGTAACTATGACGATAACGCTTGTGTTTGATCATTCTTATACAAATATGCCCGAAAGTCAATTAGAAGTTACAAAATATTTTATAAACAATGGCCAGATAGAATACTACAAACCATGCAGGATTGAGAATATTCAGCTCGAATGGTGTGTAATTCTATGTTCGAAAAGCACTGATTGTGTCCTTCATGCAGAGAGAAAACTTTCTTTGCTTGCCAAAATGCTACTGCCTTGTTCTACTCAACACAATTCTACACAAATTTTATCAACTTTTTCTCTCATCATTTACAACCACTCATTCAATTATTTAATATACTTACCCTAAATTTCAACCACACATTCAACACGTACATAAAAAAAATTAACTTCATCACCAATCAAACTTTAGAGCCCACATTAATTCTTCTCCTAAGGGGTTGTTTGATTGGTGATAAAAGTTATCCGCGTGGTATTCCGTGTAAAATGTGTGATTAATATTGTATTGAAAAGTATGTATGTAGTTGAAAAGAGGAGAGAGAAAAGTGTGGGATAAAAATTATCCTGGATAGAACAAAGCCTAAATGAACATTCAAATTCTGAGGATCAAATTGAAAGTTTCTTTCCAAAAAGAAAATTGAGAAGTGAAAGATGGCTCTAAAATTACAATAAACCAAATCAAATTACAATCATCCTCAAGTATTCATGTTCGTTTTGCTAAACTATCGACTAATACGTGATTACACAAATATTAAATCCAACATTTTCCAGAATTACTAAGTAGAAATTCTCACCAAGTCAAAGGTGTTAATGTTAGTATTATTATTATTATTATTATTCATTATGGTATTTTTTATAAGTTAGGTATTGTTGACATGTATATATATAACTTTGTAAACCCTACTTAATGTTCTAGTCTTGAATGAAGTTGTATTGTTTTCTCCCTTCTTCCTCTTCTCTTCTCATCTACTCCCTAAGTATACGAATACTATTGATTGTTTCACATGGTATCAGAGCATTTGTGGTAGTATTTGACGTTAGGATTCTTGAATTCACGCACGAAAAACCCTAGCCGCCTTGAATTTCTTCTCTAGCCGAGACTTTGACTCAAGATTCGAACCACTTCCGGCAACCTTTTTGACAAACCAAGACCATATTCGGGGTGCCCAAACGTCAGTCTTTCTTCAGGTGGCGCGTGTATCACCACGCGCCACTTGGCAGATCGGACTTCTTCGGCAGCCGCGGCTTGGGGCGGCGCGTGGAGGCGCGTGGGGCATCGTCAGGCGGAGTTCTTTTCATGGTTGTGATCTTCTCTCTCTCTAGTTTCTAAATCTGTGCTCAATTTGACGTTTGGTGTTCGGATCGCGTTGCGACATGAATTACAATGATCGGTTGTAATTGTATTACCATCGGGATTTGGGCTCTTTGTTGCAGATCCGATTACAGCAGCCGTGTAATTGCATTACAGGGTTTGGTTTGGATTACAGATGCTGTGTAATTGGATTACAGGGTTTGTTTAGGATTACAGATTCTGTGTAATTACATTACGGGTTTGTAATTGGGATTACAGCTGCTGTGTAATTGCATTACGGGGTTTGTAATTGGATTACAGGGGTTTGTAATTGCATTACGTGTTCTCTCTTGTTATGGCGTCCGATGATTCTCTCCAAGCAGTAGGTGTTCGATTGAATGGAAAGAATTATTCCCATTGGAATCATGTAATGAAGCACTTTTTGAAGGGCAAGAAGCTATGGGGTTATGTTAGTGGTACGGTTGTCAAACCCAAAATGCGATGATGATTATGATACAATGGCGATAGACAATTGGGATGCAAACAATTGAAAATTCTTACGTGGGTCAATAATTACATTGATCATAGTATAGGGGTTCAGATTGGCAAAGTATGAGGCAGAAGGAAGTTTGGGACCATTTACAAAAGCGTACACTAAGACTAATTTTGCAAAGCGCTATCGGTTGGAAAATGATATTCGGGCATTGCAACAAAAGAATATGGGCGCTTAGTTTTATACGGCTATGACGGCAATTTGGGATGAGTTGGCTCTTCATCGAACTGCGAGGGTTAAAGAACTCGATGATTATATTACCTATAGAGAGGAGCAACGATTGGTGCTTCTTGATGGCATTGCGTAGTGATTTTGAGGGACTCAGAGGCTCTATTTTACATCGCTCTCCTCTCCCATCTGTGGACTCTGTTGTTAGTGAGTGGTTCTTTGAGGAGACTCGATTGAGGTCTCTTTCCACCGAGGTGTCTTTACCTCATTCGGGACTTCAAGATTTGTATCTTCTCACGCAAAACCGAGCAAGGGGCATGCTAAGGTTCCATATGATACGTGTAGCTTTTGTAAGCAAAAAGGACATTGGAGGGCTCAATGTCCTAAGTTGTTGAAGCAACAATCCTCGTCGTCCGCCAGCTTTTCTCGTCCACATGCCAATATAATGGCAAATTGTACCATCACCAGCTCTTCTATACTTGGACCACCACCGCGATTCTCCATTGTCTGATCTTAGTGAGCAGTTTCAGAAGTTCTTAGCCACACAGCCACGTGCCATGTCAGCATCGCATGCAGGTTTGTCATCACATAATCAGTCAGGTACCTTTTCACCTTGGATCCTTGACTCAGGTGCCTCCAAACATATGTCCTCCAATTCCGCTCTCTTTGATTCATTATATTCTTCCCCCTCACCTACTTCTGTTATTACCGCTAATGGCACCCCATTACCTTTAGTGTGTTGGCTCTATTCACACTTCTAACTTGTCTCTTTCCAATGTTTGTTGTGTTCCTGGCCTTACTTTAAATCTCGTGTCGTTCGGTCAATTATGTGATTACGGATATTTGGTTAACTTTTCCTCAACTGCTTGTTATGTACAGGATCCACAGTCTCAGGAGCTGATTGGGATAGGCCATAGGAAGAAAGGAGGGCTTTATGTTTTGGACACTCTGGAACCTCCGCATGTTGCAGCCTCTGGTGTTGACCTTTCATCTTTTCAATTGAATTCTTCTTCTTCTCAATTCTATTTGTGGCATTCTCGCCTTGGACATGTGTCAGCTAGTCGTTTAACGTTCTTAGTTTCTAAAGGTTGTTTAGGAGATTTAGATATTCATGACATTTCAGATTGTAGTGGTTGCAAACTTGCCAAATTTTCTGCCTTACCATTTTCTCGTAGTACTTCTCGTTCGCTTGCACCTTTTGATTTGGTTCACTCAGATGTGTGGGGCCCGGCCCCTGTTTCCACTAAAGGAGGGTCTAGATATTATGTCTCGTTCATTGATGATTATAGTCGTTATTGTTGGATATATCTTATGAAACGACGTTCTGATTTTGTTGATGTTTACCGCTCTTTTCGCATGCTTGTCAAAACACAACACTCTGCTATAATTAAGTGTTTTAGGTGTGATTTGGGTGGTGAATATACCTCGACTGCCTTTCACGAGTTACTCGTTGAGGACGGCACTACTTTTCAAACTTCATGTACTGATACTCCTCAAGAAATGGTGTTCTTTGAGCGCAAACATAGACATATTCTTGAAACCGAACGTTCTCTTCTTTTATCTTCCAAAGTGCCCAGTGAGTTTTGGGGAGAGGCATCTCTTACTGCTGTCCATCTAATTAATCGAATCCCATCCTCTTACACCTCTGGATTGTCGCCATTTGAAGCTTTATTTGGGTATTCTCCTGATTATTCTTCCTTGAGAGTTTTTGGATGCACTTGTTTTGTCCTTCGTCCTACAGTTGACCGTAGTAAATTGACTTCTCGCTCTGCTATATGTGTTTTCTTAGGCTACGGTGATGGTCAAAGGGTTATCACTGCTTTGATCCCATTGGACAAAAATTATATGTGTCTCGTCATGTAGTGTTTCTTGAACACATTCCCTTCTTCTCGCTTGCTGATAATACACCTCCCGTGAGAAAGTCCGATCTTGTCAGTATAGATCCCTTTGCAGATGATGATACCAGTCAACCCATGTCTATTCCATCATCTTCCTCTTCCCCTACTGCAGGTACACATGCATCGTCGCCGGGTGTTCCATCTCCTTCTCCTATGCCGTCTCCATCATCATCTCAGGCTGAGGATCCGCCATCTCCACCACCACCACCCCCACCGCCTCGATATCCACCCCGTATCCGTAAGTCCACTCAATTACCTGATTTCGATTACTCTTGCTACTCCGAATCTTTTTGTTGTTTCTTATCTTCTCTTCACAAACTTTCTGAACCTTCATCTTATAAAGAAGCAGCTGCAGATCCCCTTTGGCAACAGGCTATGGCTGATGAACTCACTGCTTTACATAAGACTGATACTTGGGAATTGGTCCCTTTACCCTCAGGTAAGCATGTTGTTGGTTCTCGTTGGGTGTATAAGATTAAAACTAAGTCTGATGGCACTGTTGAGCGTTACAAGGCTCGCTTGGTTGCTAAAGGGTTTTCCCAGGAGTACGGCTTGGATTATGAGGAAACTTTTGCCCCAGTTGCCAAGATGACCACTGTACGTGCTCTTATTGCCGCTGTTTACGTCGTCAATGGAATCTTTCTCAAATGGATGTTAAAAATGCCTTCTTAAATGGGATTCTTCACGACGAAGTTTATATGACCCCTCCTCCTGGCGTTCCTCATTCTCCTGGCTATGTTTGTAAGCTCAAAAAGGCACTCTACGGTTTGAAACAAGCTCCTCGTGCCTGGTTTGAGCGATTCTCCACTACTCTTTTCTCTCTTGGCTTTGTGTCTAGTCATCATGACTCCGCCCTCTTTACTCGGTGCTCTTCAGCTGGACGTATTCTTCTTTTTGTTATATGTTGATGACATGATCCTTCGGTGATGATGTTGTAGGGATCGCCGACTTGAAAATTGAATTGGCTCGTCTCTTTGAGATGAAGGATTTGGGTCCACCGTCTTACTTTTTGGGAATTGAGGTTGCTTCTTCACCCAGGGTTATATGCTTTCTCGGTCCAAGTATCTGCGATATTATTCGAGCGTGCTCGTCTCATTGATGAGAAAGCGATTGATAGTCCCATTGAAACTAATGCTCGTTATTCTCCTACGGATGGCGCCAGTTGGTCGATCCCACGTTGTATCGCACCGTTGTTGGTTCTCTTGTTTATCTTACCATTACACGCCCCGACATTGCGTATCTTTGTGCATGTAGTTAGTCAAGATGTCTCTGCTCTACTACAGTTCACCGGTCTGCTTTGTTATGTATTTTGAGGTATCTTCGTGGTTCCTGTTTTGAGTCTTTTTTTCCTTGACCTCTTCTCTTGAGCTTCGTGCCTATTCCGATCTTTGATTGGGCGAGTAACCCTTCCGATCGTAAGTCCACCACCGCTTTTGCATCTTCTTAGGTGACTCTCTTATTTCGTGGAAGAGCAAGAAACAACTGGTTGTTTCGCGCTCCTCTGAGCCGAATATCGTGCTATGGCCTCTACCCATCTTTGAGATTGTTTGGCTGCGTTGGTTACTTGCTGATATGGGTGTTCAGTTCTCTTCTCCCACCCCTATGTACTGCGATAATAAAAGTGCCATTCAGATCTCCCACAACACTGTGTTTCATGAGCGCACCAAACATGTTGAGATTGATTGTCACTTTGTTCGTCATCACCTACAGCAAGGGACTCTTGCCTTGCCATTTATCTCCTCCTCACTTCAGCTCGCTGACTTCTTTACTAAGGCTCATTCTGTTCCGCGCTTCCGTTTCTTGCTTGCCAAACTCTCGCTGCTGTCTGCTGTCACATCGTGAGTTTGCGGGGGGATGTTAATGTTAGTATTATTATTATTATTATTATTCATTATGGTATTTTTTATAAGTTAGGTATTGTTGACATGTATATATATAGCTTTGTAAACCCTACTTAATGTTCTAGTCTTGAATGAAGTTGTATTGTTTTCTCCCTTCTTCCTCTTCTCTTCTCATCTACTCCCTAAGTATACGAATACTATTGATTGTTTCACAAAAGGTAATTCTTAGTACCATCAAATAATCAAATCCTTTAGTAGCCTTCCTTTTTTCTTTCTTTTTTTTTCTTTGAAAATTAATAAGTCTATTTTCTGAAAACTCTACTGACAAGCAAATCAGATCATGAAAGCATGATTCTAATTAGCCTTTACCTCACATTTATATTATATAAGCCATTATATTGAAGTAAAGAAAATGGTATCCATTATTAGCCATGAAATGGCCTCCGCCATATGGGATTGCCCCTTTTATATGCCTTCTGAATTGTTGCAACGAATAATAGTGAAGAAATCCCAATAGAAAATAACATTCTATATGCGTACAATTATACAAATAGACATGACCTGTATGTTTCTTTCTCAAAATAGCAATAAATTCGATGACAATTCAAAGAAGATTTGATTAATTTCTGATTATAAGATCTTCAAAATAAGGATGCCATTCCCTAATATTTCCCAAGCAATGCTACAAGCCTACAAGTACAACCAAATATTGATACAACATTCAGATAGAGTGGTACACCCTACGTCCCAACCAATACAAGAGGGCAAAAATGATATTTTTTCAATACCTCTATTAGAGGTTGTACCAATTGATTGTACTAATTTATTGTATATTTAACATTTTTTATATTTCCCATTGTTTTTAATTAGTGAAGTGATTTGTAAACTCCAACTTGAATCTTAACAAAACTCCACTTATGTCGTACAATTTCATGTTGAGCTCTTTTCATTGTATCGTATTTCATTTTATTTGTTCGAGCATATCACTCTATTTTATTTTGCATTTTTTTTTCTCTTTGAAAATGAGTAAATCAACATATATGTTAACTACTTGATTATTATATAAATTATTATGTCGAAATCTTATATAGTCGCATACCGTTGTCTATAATGGATATCATTACGATACCCACAATATATAGACAAAGCTTTTTCTTATTTACGATACCCACAACATATATGTGTGTGAGTGATATCCCCAATCTCTTCAGGAGCAAGATACTGGTGCAACTTACTAACATTCCATGGCGCAAATCTAATGGTTTCAACCATGGAGTTTCAATTTCATTTTCCAATTGCACAATTTTGCTTATTTCACAATTGTTAGATTGATATTCGTGATAAGATGAGAGCATTACTACCCATAAATTTTTCTTTTATTAGGTATCTCTAATCACAATTGATGTTGCACTTATGTAGTGATCTCATTGATTATTTATTCAAATCACTTTGAAATTCTTGTTAGACACATATGAGCTATCGAGGACACCTAATTTAACAGCCATTCATAATATAGCTAGTTAAAGGATAATAAAATTTTACAAAGTACTAATAAAAAGGAGAAAAGTTTGAACAAAAAAGAAGGAAAAAAGTAAAATATAGAGGCAAATAGGCAATGAAACCAAAAGGAAGGAAAAACCAAAATGTAGTAGAAGCAGTGAGGGAGTTCGAACTCGAGACTTTACTGGTTTATCCTTCACAGCCACATTTTGCACCAACACGCCACAAGCAATTTATTGGTAGACATTCCAATTCTTCAAAAATTATTTTATTTTGGCTAGTGGGCTTGAGCCATCTCAAGCCCACCGCTAGATCCGCCCTGCTGACCATTCATGAAATATTTTGTCTTGTGTTATAAAATTTTATAGATAATATTAGTGATTGTCGTACATCGCAAGAAACTAGTATGCTCAAATACAAAAAAGTGGTTAATTTGTCATATGTCCACATTTATCGAACGCAAAAAGTCATTTGAGAAGTATTCTATTTCTAGGGTACACCATTTCTGAGACTAGTCTATAAATCTCTGTTATATGACACGATTGTTATAACGCTTCACAAATTCTCTAGCAATGATATACGATAGATAGTCACAACTCACAAGACGCCAAAAGCCAAAGGGTCCTTCACAAATTCTCCTCCACAAGTCGCCAATCCAATGAGTTTTTCTGATGGCTCTACTTCGTGTTAAATTGTATATTTGCATTGGATCGTCTCACCTTGCCTCATTTCCTCTTTTTAGCAACAGCCCATTCCCCCTTCGTATTGTTATTTTCACAAACAAGTCTCGTCTAGATTCAAATATGATCAACAGAACAAAAGTATATCTATAGCTGATAATGTGAAACTAAAAGCACTTCCATTTCGTTCTGTTGATTATTTTTGAATCTAGACCAGATGAACTTGTGCAAATAGCCATACGAAGTAGGAACGGGGTTTTGCTAAAAGGAGGAAAGCAAGCGAGAAGGTCTAGTGCAAATTTACACAAGGTAATCATTTTAGCAGTCCCAAAAGACTCATTGGATTGGTAAATTGTAGAGGATTCAGAAAGGAAGCAATATTATATTGCACTTGTTTCGCAGATCAAGTTTGCTTTGACCAAAATTATTCCAGTTCTTGGTCGTGCTGATGGAAAATGTCTTCGATTCAAAAATGGATTATCTAATGAAAACACTTGTGCATTTCCATCTGCATTTATTTCAAGAGAGACAAAGGCGGGGGCGTAGTTGGGGGGACTGGACTAAGGCTGTAGTCCAGTCCTACTCCCAACTTAGTTTAAAATATACTTTTGGAATATTAGATAAATTTCGTGATTTCACTTAAATAAATAAAATAATTTACAAGTTAAGTGGTTGATATTTACTTTTTTTTACCCGAGGCATGGGGTTGGAATCCTCCCATCCATTTCCTATTTTATTTTTTCCATTCATATCTTATCTCTCTTATTTAGATTTTTTTTCTATCCTTTTCTTTTCTTTTATTTATATTTTTTCCTTTCCTCATTTCCTTTCTGTTTCATTTTATATAATTTACTTTTAATTGGCAATTGAATGAGTTTATGTAATATGAAATGACAATTTTATACTGTTACGACTCGATTTTTCTATTATATATTAATTCATTTTATGGTCGAAATTACATTATTTTTGGGGTCAATTTTGAGGTATTACAGTATTTAATGGAGAAATCAATTATAGAGGTTCTAGGTAACTAGGTTCCTCCATATCTAAGTTCTTTGAATTTCGAGGACGAAATTTTTTTTAAGGAGGTAAGGTTGTTACTAATTCTAATTTTCATTTATTTAAATTTCAGCTAGTACTTGGTCAAAGCCGTTAATTGTGGGTCAAAGTCAAATTATTAAAGAGATTTGATTTGGCCTATTGAAAGTTTATGGATTTAATTGATTTAATTGGAAGTTTGTGAACTATGGACGCAAATAAGGATCAAGTGACCAACTTAAATCTCTTAATTAAAGGAGAGGGACCTAGATTGCAATTATATATATATATATATATATATATATATATATATATATATATATATATATATATGAATCAAACAAGCCTGGGAATTCCATCGTGAATAGCAACAAGAACCAAGAGCCGATTCCAGCGTGAGGGAGAAAAAGGAAGGAAAAAACTTGGTTTCGTCGTGGTTTCGCGTGGTAAGTATGATTCCTCAATTTTATCTTATGGAATTCGAGGTAAATAGTGAAATTAATTTTAGGGTTTTACCAATAGATATTGGGGATTCGAAATTTATTATTACTTTGGGTTAACTGGGTGTCATTAAGATGTTATATAACCCTAATTAGATATTTTGTAGTGAAATTGATGGTAATTGAGTTGTAGATGATAAAGTGGATTGAAACTCACATTACCTAGATGTTGGGAATTTGGGAATTTATTTGTGATTCAATTGGATGGTTCCAACGGTATGAAATATGGTAAAATCAATGAAAGAAGTGGGATAAAGCAATAGAATTGGGAAATTAGGGAATGTTAGAAAAGTTAAAGTTTGGTATTGAATGTGGGTAGGCGATTGGTTGGAAATTTATGTGTATAGGTTTTGATTAGAATACTACTATTATTTCAGGTGGTGACGAGACGATTGGGCAAGCCTACCAACCGAATTAGAAGCAGTTCGTAGTTCTGTGAGTGGAAAAACTATACTTTTCATAACGTAGCACATTTTAAATTCCGATATGCTTTTAAAGATTATTATCACGATATGTTATTTTAAATGAATATTTCAACAAGTCATGGATTTTATTTCCTTTTCAAGAAGATTATATGAAAATTCTTTCAAAATCATCACAGAGTACCTTGTTAGATTTACCCGCTCTGCACTGTTGTGATGTGTTCCACAGTGTATGACCAGAATTACAGAGGTCTGTGGGACCCACTTTCGTACACATATAGGCTTTGGGTCGTGTACGGGGGTGCTTATGTAACGCCCCGCTAAATCTCGTCACGATTTTATATGATTTCGTATGTTTATCGTTTGTGTTTTTGGGAATGGATCGTGATGATGTGAATATGTCGTGAGATGGTGTTGATGGATATGACATGTTTAGGATGTGTTTTGGGTTGCCCAATGTATGTTGGAACTAGGTATGGTTGCCGGGAATGAGCCGGAAGAGAAATACAGAAAAACTGGTATTTACGGCCGTAATTTTGGTATTTATGGCCGTAAATGTGGTCGTTACGGCCGTAAGGCTTATAGTTACGGCCGTAAGTCAAGAATGAGGGTTAAAGGGCTGATTTTCTCACCTGGTCGTAGGACCGAAGCGCTGTCGCGTGTGCCTAGTTACTACTGTAATTTATTGAGTTACGTCAGTAAGTTTGCGCTACTACCGTAATTTATTGAGTTACGGCCGTAATTTTGGAAGTTACGGCCGTAACAGGGATATTTACGGCCGTAATTTTAAGTCGGCAGATATGGATTTTTGGTCAAAAAGTCACTTTTCTTGATGGTTATCCTCATTTTCGAGCCAAGCATACATCTAAGACATTTTGAAGGTCCTCCATCTCTAGAAATCCATCCACATATCATACTTGAATCAAGTGTTGGTATAGAAGATCAATCAAGTCCCTTAGGAGCAAGGTGAAGAAGCAAGCAAGTTCATCCTCTACCTAGTTTTCCTTGGTGTTCCTATCTTTCTAAGGTGGGTAGTAGAGCACTTAAAATGTTTTGAGGTAAGATCATGCCCTAATATTGGTTGGTTTGCAATAAATAGGTAAGGAGACAATTGTTAGGGTAGGATTGATGATGTTGATGCTTTGGTTGAGTAGATATGACTATAGAGTTGGTATAGCATATAGATACTCAATTTGGGGGTTTGTAGGATCTTGATGTTTATGAACCCATTTCATGTTAATATGCATATGATATTACATGTGTTTATTTATGTATAGACATTGAAGCATGGTCATGCATGAAAAACGAGGAATAGGGTTGCCAACCAAATGTTTATATCATGTTCGTCTCACAAAGGTTTGAGACAATTGGCCCAAATGGAGGTCCCTCAAAGGATTGGGGTCTGGCCAATTAATGTATGAATGTATATCACGGCGCCAATATAAATATATGGTTCGCAACGGGCCCACGATTACGAATATGTCATCCATTGCATATGATTGTGCTCCCCATTAGTGATGGCAAAAAAATCCGATCCGATCCGAATCCGATGGATACCCGATCCGAATGGAGCGATTTTTTTCCGATCCGACGATCCGTGGATCATTGATCCGTGGATCGGCCGATCCGAAGCGGATTTGGATTTGGAGCGGATCAGGCCTGATCCGATCCGATCCGATCCGAATTGATTTTATTTTTTATTTTTTATTTTTATTTTTATTTATTTTTATTATTTTTTATTTTTTTATAAAAATCTATACCAATATGGATCGTATTTGGATTTTTTTCTTGATCCGATCCGATCCGGTCCGATCCGATCCGAATCCGATCCGAGGAATTTGGATTTGGATTTGGATTTGGATCGGAGTGATTGATTTGGATTTGGATTTGGATTAGGCCGATCCGATCCGAACTCGATCCATTGCCAACACTACTCCCCATTGGGCCCTCGTGGCTCACGATGTGTTATGTTATGTGATAGGTGACCAGAGTCGAGACCGTGGACTTGGGGACGGAGGGGAATCCTCGAGGACGTGACGTGGAGGGGAAACCAGAGGAAGCTCCTGACCCTGTATAGGCCACTTTTGGGTGTGTCCAATGGCCATGAGTTTAAAGTATTTTACCTATGTTTTGATGTAAATGTGTAAATAAGTACTCATGAGCTTGGACAAAAGAAATGTTTTGTAACGCTATGTAGCTTCCGTTGCTTATCGTTATGGTTATATACGTATGTTTTAAGAACGGGCGTTACAGCTTAGCCTTTGGGGCTTGCTCTGCGCGCGTATGACCAGATATTCAGACAGAACAGACTTTTGGGCGACACACCACGTGTATTGAGAGTACTCTACACAAGTGTGTTGTTGCTCGTTGGTACTTTTAATATTATTTTTAAGTAAATCATTTTTAGTTCTGCATTCGCTTTGTAAAGCAAAAATCTGCTTGAAACAAAGATAATTAGTGTGGTTCAGCTAGAACAATTTCAGTTATTAGTATTACATCGATGGTTTTCAATTATTTATGATATTTATGCATTTGATTATAAAGAGATTTTATGAAGGTATTTCAGATGGAAAGCTACGATATTTCGAACTTATCCACTCACTGAGTTACAAAACTCACATATTTTCCCTAACGTTTTCTTATAGGAAGGACCGAGCTTGAGCATTAGTGGATTGCCTGTGGAGTTCGTAACCGACCACCATAGTACTCAGATGATACATGTTTTTACTTGGCAAATCGTCATATTTTGATATACTGTCAAATATGATTGAAGTTTTAATTTATTTATTATAACTATTTTTTTTAAAACATTGGTTTTAGAATTATTCATCATCTCCTCAATTATAATTCTTTTATCACAATTTCTACATATGATATTAAATATTTTCGGATGGGTTATTCGAATTTGTTTAGGAAGCCCTTTTATAATTATTATAAGCTCATTTTAGTACAGAGAAATTATAATTTCATGTCAAGTTCAGTTTGCCTTGGCAGTGGGTCCAGTATTAGGCTGGCCTCCATTGTCGGCGCACGCCACGTGTCAAGTTATTAGAGATAATTTGGGACGGGACGTGTCATATACACTCAATTATTAACTACATTAAATACTCGATCTTATTACTTTTTCTCTCACTAGTACAGGAAATGGAAAGGGTGATGGTTGTTTTGGGTAAAGGGTGGCGATTCTTGGACTGCCACCCAAAGTGGCGACACCCAATGCCACCAGAAAGGGTGGCGGTTGTAAGTTCACAACCGCCAACCTTTCACTTATTTTTTATTTTATTTTTTAAAAATTTCGGGTGGTAGTTTTAAATACACAATCGCCACTCGAAATTTATTTAATTTTTTGTTTTTTCACAACAACATAAAGGGTGGTGATTCCAAGGGTAGAATTGCCACCCTTTATTTTTAAAAAAAAAAATTCGTTCAAATTTATTAATATTTTAGGTTTGTAAATTTTAAACGGTCATAATTTTTGCATACGATGCCCGTTTCCAGCCCACAACCTCATTCCGAAATCGTCGCCACGAGATATACAACAGTCACTGTAATTGCTATCACCCCATGTTTCCGACCCATTTGAGGTCGTTTAAAGCCTCAAAATGCAGATTTTAAAGTTTTCAGTCCATTGTTCGAATAAAATGCATGGTTCTTAGTACAATCTTGTCTTATCGTTCATTGTACATCATTGATATATACATATTGAAATATATAGAATAAAAAAACATATTATTATTACTTTTATTATTGACATATTTGAAAGACATATTATAACAATATATTAATACTAACTATTTTCACTAAAAGTATACCTCCAATTCAACAATAATGCATATAAGTCCCACACGTTTACACTAAAAAATCAAATAATAATGCATATAATCTCACAAGTGTACACTAAAAAATAAAGTTTCAATCAAATACACACATTAGATACGGAATTACAATATATTATATTACAACCAACAAAAAAATAAATCAAGATTTACAACAAATACCCAATAATTTAGGGATGTTAACATACTAACCTCAAGAATAGAGAAATTTGGGACAAATTGATAGAGGAAGACGACCTTGCCTTCAATTGTAGCTTCAACTTGTGAAGAAAATATAAGAACATTTGAAATGGCGTAACTCTAAAATTTGGGGATTTCAAAATCTAACCTAAAAAATACACGAATTTGGAAGGAATAAATAGAGGAAGCTTACCTTACATCAATTGCGGCCACAATTTACGAAGAAAATTAGCATAAAATCCGATTTGTGTACCATAATTTGCACGTTTTCGCACTTGAAAGGAAGAAAAATACAAAAATAATGTTGTAGCTCACGTTTCTGGTTTTTAATACTGGTTCAATAAAGGGTGGCGATTGTTTAATAATAACATCCACCCAAAGTCAATGTTAAATTTAGAAATTTTCAATTTTCATTTTTTCGAATTTTAGGTGGCGGCTGTAATAGACAACCGCCACCCATTTTTTAACACATTTCAACAACCGCCACCCAAAGTGAATTTTAAAATTTAAAATTTAAAATTTTTAATTTTTAATTTTTTCGCAAGTTTTTTAGCATAAGGTGGCAGTTCCTTGGCTATAACTGCTATCCTTTGTTTTATTTTATTTTATTTTTTACATTTTAATTTTTTCGAATTTTAGGTAGCTGTTGTAGCAGACAACCGCTACCCCTTTTTTAACATAGGGCGGCAGTTTCTTTCTACAACCGTCACCCTTGTTTTTTTTTTTATATGCACTTTGGGCGGCGGATTTTTGTGACAACCGCTACCCGTTGTCGTTGGGTGGCGTTTTGTTATATAACCGTCACCCAATGGGCGATACCTAATGTCCCTTTTGTACTAATATCTCTTTCAATGTAAAAAACTCCCTAGTTTCATATGTCATTGAATTTATTGTCATAATTTTTTTGCAAGATCGGAGAAGTTAGTTCATGCGTCTTAATTGTTCCTATTATTTTGTGTTGAATCCATTTGTGTATCATATTTTGTATTTCAAATACTGCTTTCAGGTTATTGATTTTATTTATTATTATTATTTTTTTGTTGGTTTGTAACTTATTTTCCAATGTTGACTATTATTATAAAGATTTTTGATAACAAATTAAAAAGTTATTATAATTTTTTAATTTTATATTATCAGTATTCTATCATTTTACATCAATCATTATTGTTGATGTTTATTCTCAACAAACCTAAAAGCACATATGTAGAACGAGAATATGCAATGAGTTTACATACATAAATTTATTATAGATGATTTTTATAGACATAGGAAATCTGTACGTATGGCCTATTTTTGTAGTAGCACGTTGTATTATGATTGATTTTTCATAAATAAAATTTATTAATTATTAAGTAAGTAAAATATATCGCACTATGTGCTTCTAAAAAAAAAATTTATCGCCATTTGCCCCTCGTAAGCTTGTTTCCTCCCTACACCCCAGGACAAAGTTGTCTTCAAAAGTTAACAGTTTTTGGATTTTAAAATCATTTGTAATCAGTTCATCAATCCAAGATTGTTATCAAGTTGCGCTTTGTGACCTTAGAAAAAAAAAATATGTCACATCAATATATTTATAGCTGAAAATGATTGTGAATAAAAATTGATTTTTTCAATAATCTCTGTTGCATTAGGAACTAGTGTAACAATTTTTTTATTTTATTTATTTATTTATTTATTTATTGAACATGAAGAACCAAAGAAGCCATTGCAATTGCTTGAAATACAAGGCCCACTAAAGGAACAAAAATAAAAGGAAAATGGACCAGTTAGTCCAATTTTCTCGAACACGAGCCAATAGAATAGCTCATGCCAAGTGTTTAATTATATTGTCAATGCCAACCTTCGGTTTGGGATGAACAACCACTGATGTTAGATTCTCTTCTATTCTTATGTATGATGTGATGAAAATTGAGGTCCCTCAATGTGATTTTACTTGAAAAAGGAAAAAAGAAAAAGAAAAAAAGAAAAAAAAAACCCCACCCCACCACTGATCACTTAATCACTTTTTCGGTTTGGGATGAACAACCACTGATGTTAGATTCTCTTCTATTCTTATGTATGATGTGATGAAAATTGAGGTCCCTCAATGTGATTTTACTTGAAAAAGAAAAAAAAAACCCCACCCTACCACTGATCACTTAATCACTTTAGACATTTGATCCCTATTTTAGCTTTATGTGGTTCAGGACTTTTTTTTGTCAAAAAGACTACTATTCTTGTTTAAATTCAAAAGATCAAACAACTGCAAATACGCACACACAACAAAAAAGTAAAAACGAGAAAAAAAAGAAGAAGAAGAAGAAGAAGAAACCTAGTATTTCACCGGTGCAATAAATGAAAATTACTATTTGTCACATTAATTTAATAAGAATTTGCATTTTGGGTCATATATCTCAAATTATTTTAATTAATTTTAAAAAAAATTTATGGTTAACAATTTGTACTTGAAGCAAACGTTATATGACCTAAAACTAGTTCTTCGCCTGCAACATATCGAATGGTGTATTGACAAAACATATACATGGACAGGCGCTAGGAGGCGTGTATTCTCCCAAAGCTGGCGAACTTCACTACCCCCACTCTCAACCCGGCCCCCCAGCATTCAGGGGGACCTTGTGAGCACTGGGGACATAAAAAAGCTGTGCATGGACATATATGAAATTGCAATACTATTAAAAAACAACACGGTTTAATAATCTTAGATTGTGAATATTACTAAATTAAAATTGGAATTTACCTAAGTTTAAATATTAAAATTTTCAAAAAAAAAAATACCAATTTTCCTTGTATTCAAGAGAACTTCCCGTCTTAATGGGTAAAATAAATGGTAACGGGGTGAAATTATATGAGATTACTAACATATTGTCAACACATATATTTGGAAATTAAATATCAAAGCATCTCGTTTGGTTGTTGGTTACGTTGTCATACAATGAAACAGAAATACAGAATAACATACAATAATTCTAAATATATCTCAAATGTAGAAATTAGAAACAATATTATTTTAGAGAAGAATCTTTATGATAACTCAACTTGCGCTCAATAAAAATGATTCCCTTCCCACATGGGGAGGTTACGCCTACACATGCCCCCTTTTTTTGGGAGTCCTCAAGTGGGAGCCCACTGAGGCCCCTCCAATCGGGGCCATGTAGGCATGGGGCATCTCCCCATATGGGAAGGTGATCATTCCTCTTACGCTCAATTACAGACTTTTTGAATAAGTGAGTATTTGCATTTATTAATCATATTTCCCTTGATTATTATTAAGTGGCCAGCATACAATTGATCGTTTATCCCAAAAAAAAAAAAAAAACCATTCAATTAATCATTCTAGAGTCGGAAATTATATTAGATTTGATGTTATATTATTAATAAAAAAAACTTAATTTGCAAATGAGTTGTTATGATCAGTTGATATATATAGAAGACTTGAGGTTTTAAGCACATCCCCACCCTTTTTTTTTAAAGAAAACTATCTCAACCCGAAAATCGAGGTCCGAGATAGAATTTTATTAAATGGAATAATAAAGTGTAAGGAAGAATGGGGGCAGGTACAATCCACTAGTTATAAAAAAAATGTCCATGACTCGAAACTGTTCTAAAATTAGCAAATTCAATCTTATCAAAATAAAGTAAGCTCTTGGTCTTACCATCAAGATCCTCTGGTTGCCACAATGCGAACCGCTTTTCTTGGCACCCATGAGAAGCCAAGAGATCAGCCATGCTATTCGCCTCCCTCCAAGTGTGCGTAAAAGATATAGTCATCTTCTCCTTGCCTCTTCTAATTTTACCCAACAAATATTGAAGCAACCAAGGGGCTGCACACTTACCATTGTAGATATCAATTACAATCGCAGAGTCAAATTCAATCCACACATCTGAGCAATTGGTCGCCAATCATAGCTCCACTCCGGTTAGAATAACCTTCATCTCTGACATCCCCACCTATTTATTAGATGATTAAGTCATGCATTAATAATGGTCGACGAGAGCCCGATTTAAAAGCTGATGAATCTATCATGAGAGGCTTATATTCTTAGAAGTTCAAATTAATAGTTGTTAGAAGAATCAATAGAAGGGCCAATAATTTGTGTTTTTCATATATGTGTAATTAATATTAGTTGGAATGTAAGAGCATTTCCAACTCTAAACTTGATTTTAAAATTTTGAAACTCTAAAATACAGTTGATGACATAATATTTTATCTTAGCAACTCTAACCATCAATTTTAAATTTTACACCGAATTCACACTGCTCACTATTTTCATTTTCTTTCTTTTTTAATTAAATACAATTAATTATTTGATAATAAATATCTATCGGCAATTAAAATACAAATTATCATTTTATTAACAGACAAAAGAATCAAGATAGGAAGCCAGGAAATTAAAAGATATTACCAAATCAAATTACAGTAATCCTCAAGTATTTATGTTTGTTTTATTAAACTATCGCCCAATACATGAACGTACAAACACGATGACACCCCACATTTCCTAGAATTTCTAAGTTAGTAGAATATTCTCACCAAGTCACCAGTAATTTTTAGTACTGTCAAATCTTATAGTAGATTTGTTTTCTTTTACATATCTTTTATGAATTAAAAAAAATAGGGCATTTGACCAATAATTACACTTATAGAGAAAACTTGCCCACTAAATTATGCATATCTTTTTTTACCATTAACTCATCTTTTGCACAATAAGACAAAAATAAAATTTAAAAATCACAAATTTACAATAATACCACTCTACTAAATGAACATCCAAATTTACAATAGTGCCACTCTAATAAAATAAACATTCAAATTTACAACAATGTCACTCTAATAAAATAAAGTAATAAAATAAAATAAACATTCAAATTTACAATAATGTCACTCTAATAAAATAAATATTCAAATTTACAACAATGCCACTCTAATAAAATAAATATTCAAATTTACAACAATGTCACTCTAATAAAATAAACACGTTTTTCTCTCTTCAAATTATCATCGCAAGTAATCTTACTCAACATTCAACTTTTTCTTTCCTCATTTTCGACTTTCTCACTCTACGCACTTTCTCTCTCTCTGATTACCACCATAGATAATCTCAACCAATATTCAATTTTTCTCTTTCTCCATCTCCGACTTTCTCTATCTACCCACTTTATCTCTCAAGATTACCACCCAAGTAATTTCGATCAACATTCAACTTCTCCATTTCCCTATCTCCCACTTTCTCTCTCTATGTGTTTTCTCTCTCCAGATTACCTCACCAGATAATCATGTTACCACCACAAATAATCTCGTTCAACATTCAACTTCACATTTCCCACATCTTCGACTTTCTCTATCTACCCATTTTTCTCTCCAAATTACCGCCACATGCGATCTCGATCAATATTTAACTTCTCCATTTTCTTCGTAACTGACTTTCTCTCTACACTCTCTCTCTCCAAATTATCACCACAAATCTCAATCAACATTCAACTTCTCCCTTTCCTCGTCTTTCACTTTCTCTCTCTATACATTTTCTCTCTCCAGATTACCTCACCATGTAATCAGATTACCACCACATGTAATCAGATTACCACCACAAGTAATCTCAATCAATATTCAAATTCTCCCTCATGTCTATAATTTTATCTCTCTACGCACTTTCTCCCTCTAAATTACCTAGTCAGATAATGATATTACAACCACAAGTAATCTGGATTAACATCCAATTTATCCCTTCATGTCTCCAACTTTCTCTCTTCAAATCACCTCGCCAGGTAACTAAATTGCTACCACAAGTAACCTCGATCAACATTCAACTTCTCTATTCCCATCTCCGACTTTCTTTCTCTATGCATATTCTCTCTCTAGATTAACTCGTCGGGTAATCTCATTACCACCACAAGTAATTTTGATCAACAATCAACTTCGCATTTCACGTCTCTGACTTTCTCCCTCTCTGCACTTTCTTTTCTAGATTACTTGCAGTAATCGACATTTACCACTAAAATCCAAGCATTCACTTGATGTGTTGATCTTTCTATGTTGGAAATACTATGACCACTCTAATATTATTACCTATCCCGATAATATTATTACCTGTAACAGTAATAATATTACATGCCCGAATAATCATAATTAGAATACTAAATCTACAGAGAATTATTTAATTTCTCTTCCATCAATTTCAAACAACTATGTTTTGTCTTAATAATCTCATTTTGAAATATTTGATTTCACTAATAAAATTCATAGACAAACTAGCTAACTAAACACTAACTAGTCGGTGTTTGAATTTGAATATGAAAAGTGATTTCTTTAACATGTGTATTATTAAATAATTTCGACTCTCATCTCAAACCACGATTGTAAAATTAGTATGTAAACTCAAGTTAAATCTCAAATGTCCCATACTAACTCAATAAACTACCACCAATATCACACCAAATAATAATAATAATAATAATAAAATAAAAACTATAACCAACATCACAATAAAAATAGAATATTGCCTATCCCTATAATTATATTGCATACCATTGCAATAACATTATCCACCCTAGTAATGACAATGGAGAGAGAAAGCGAGAGACGATGAAAATGAGAAGTTGAATATTTTTAAGATTATCTTGAGTGGTAATCTGGAGAGAAAAATTGAGATACCAGTGAAGCGAGAAGTTGGATATTTATCGAGATTATCGGGTAGGTAATGTATATTACTTGTTGTAGTAATCAATATTACTTGGGAAGGTAATATTTGTACGTCCATTGATGTTTATGAATTATTACCAAGAGTATTAAATAAAGTATAAATTTATCTTTATGCTTGAAATATTTTTTTGTATTATGACGATAAATTTATTTATGTTATCTTAGATACTGTATTTATAGATGAATTTCATAAATATAGAAGAAAACAATGAAAAAGATGAGCAAAAAGGACTAAAAGTGTAAAAAATTTAAAAATTTGAGGATCAAAATGAAATAATTCGAAAGACAAAGGACCTTGGGTGCAAATATTTTGGACTATTTTTGAAATAAAATTAAAAAATTGAGGACTAAAATGTAGAATTTGAAAGTTGGGGGACCTCTTATGTAATTTAAAAGATAGAGAGAAAATAAAAGTGTGGAAAAAGAAATATAAGGACAAAAAAGTCTATAAATACCTAAAAAGAGTAATTGGTAAAATCACTTTTTATAAATTGTAGTTAGTGGTTGAGAAATAAGATATGTTGATTTAGTAGGCAATGACCAACTTTGACCTGTAGTTATTGGACATTTTCTCAAAAAAATACTATTATTAACTTTATGCTTTTTTATTGTGGAAAATTGTTTTCAGAAATAGTCTAGTTTCTGAAAATTCTACGGATGACCCAATCAGATCATGAAAGCATGATTCCAGTTAGCATCTTTCTAGGCAAATCCCCAAAAAAAACCCCTCTCCCCCTAAAATACTTCACTTTCATTAAAAATAAAAAATAAAAAAAGAATATTTTGGAAAATAGTTTTTTTGCGATATGCTTGGAAAGAGGTGGGGTGTGAATGGTCCCTCCCTTTGGATAATATATCTCTCACGTGTTCCGTGGTTGACGTGATTTAGGATCCTATCATTTCGGGATTCACGACGACGATAACTTTGTTCTAATTCGGATAAACTAAGAAATAATTACAATAAAAAATAAACATTTTTTCATCCAAAGAGTCATCTCAAATTTTTCTCAACTATTATAATTTTGACAGTAACCTTTCAAAATTTTGTTTTTGTTGTACATTTGCTGTCATTGAAGTCTTTTGAAACAAATCTAAATGACAACAAATGACGAATTGAAACGAGTAATTGGCAGGATCAGGACCCAACCTTTACTTTTACTGCGTATGTAGGACCTATTTTCAAAGGTTTGGCATTTCAGGACCTATTTCAAACTATGGCTGCACAACTAGGACCTCAGTTAACATTCCGTCCAAATCAACCGTTATCTCCACATGTGCCTTTCACACGCCATCTTTTGGAAGGGTAAAAATGTCTCAGCCCACTTCACATTTTTCAATTTGATTCAAAGACCACAAAACGTCACCGCCATTTCATTCCTCTTCTACGCAAATTTTTTGAACCGGTGAAAATCTTCTCCACAAAAACCCAAAAAATGATCTTTATGTTGTTGCTCCTTATGTAATCGAAGATCATAAGCACCTTGCCGCTGTCTTTTGTAAGTGGGCATCAAAATTTTTTTTCCTTTTACTATTATTTTTGGTTTTCCGGCGAGGTAGGTGTTCTTCACATCTCATCTTATTTTTCCTCAATCCATACTGTATTTACGCTACATACTGTATTTCACGATTTTGTAGGCGTTCTGATTGTTAATATCTTCGAAAATGCCATCACTCTGCTTTAGGGATTCAAACGCTGAAGCTCCAAGATACGGTAAGTACACTTCGCCTTCTCTGATAAAATTTTTTTGGCTTGTATTCTACATAGATGGTTTGGAAACCTTGATTGGCACACATTTACACGTTGGGAAAGGAGTAATTTAAGTTATGGTTTGCAAAACTTGATTGGCACATATTTTTGGAGGGGTTTTTTGTGGGTTTTTATTGGGGCTATTTGAGGGTTGAACTACACTTGGACAAAGGTGCATTTCATTTCCCTCATTTGAAATCTGTTTATGTTGATATGAATTTACTTTGGAATAGCAGGCAAAGGATCGACCCAATTTTCATTGAAAATAAACCACAATGGATGTTTCTTTCAAAAGCCCAACAACTTGGTATATGAGCATGGGCGAGTGGAGTATGTTGACCATATTGAATCATCAACTTTCAATAAAGATGTGTTAGAAGAAATAGTATGCATCTTAGGACTCACACTCCCGATGGGATTTTTGTTTAAGAGACGGAATACGACGCTATTGCACGGGCTTATTCGGGTTATGAATACCAAAGATGTGAAAAAAATATTAGATAACCAAAATGGTGCACATTGCATGGAGGTGTATTTTGTTCCACCTGAGCCTACACTTCTGCTTCCATGGAATGGAGAATTACCGGTACATGACGTCATTGTTGATTTAGTAGCTCCAGGTTATAAGCCTAAATCTAGTGTCGTGATTGAGGAGATAAACGAGCTAGAGAGTCAACCAATACATGATTCTACATCTCGAGCACCAAATTCGGAGGCCCAGGGAACGAGAATTAATCTCCATGATTGGGCGGATTTGGAGGATGATGACTGGCATTCATTTTTTGAGAAGCACAAAGATATGTTGATGGCTAGTTATAGCCCATCTGGTGAACCATTTCATTCAAGTGTCAATGGCCAACATAATGGTGTTTATGAATTAGATATGGGCATGCAAGCAAAGGCGAAGGCTCCAGCTTGATGAATATGATTGGCATGGAAATGGTGATGGTTACTGGAATTCGGCAGATGACGAGCGAGAAAATGATGATGATGATATACACAATGATGAAGGACCAAAAACACGAGAAGAAGAAGATGGTTTGCACGACTCAGATTACGAAATAGATGAAGATGTTGTTCCAGACTTTAATGAAGGTCCTAACTTGGAAAAACTAGTTGGAGCATGGGGAAACACTAGTGAACAAGATAGGGGATATGATACCGACTATGGTGAATCAAGTGAGTTGGAGAGCTTGGATGGTGAAGGTGAAGAAACTTTTCAGAGAAGAAAGCGATGTGCATTCAACTCTCAAGCAGACATGCATGCTCCTCGGTTTAGATTGGGTGAGTACTTTGGCATTTGTAAGACTTATACTTCTTTTGTTTGCATTTCAAATGCATAAACTTAGGAGCTTAAAAATGACCAAATGACCAATGTTCTCTAAATTTTCCTTGGTGAGGACTAATGTGTTTTGTTAATAATTGTAGGTCAGGAGTTTGAATCGAAAAAGATTTTGAAGATGGCTGTAGATATTCATGCAATACAAACACACCGAGACATTAAAGTTACAAAGAATGATGCCACTAGATTGAGATTCAAATGCAAGGATTGTTTGTGGGCGTTGTATGCAAAGAAGTCGAAAGATGATGAGAGCTTTGTGATCAAGACATATCATGACCAGCACAATTGCAGCATGCTCTACAAGAACAGACGAGTGAATTCAAGATATTTATCGGACAGTACTTTCATGTAATTTCTGAGTGAGCCAAATTTATCCGCAAGAGGTTTTACTGATCGAGTTAAGAGAGATGCATTAGGGGACATCTCAATTTGGACCTTCTACCGAACTAAAAATAAAGCCAACGAGAAGATACGTGGAGAGGTGGCAGAGCAATACAAGGTGATATGGGACTACTGTGAGCAACTTAGAGCTACCGATCGAGATACTACTACTTACTTGGAGGCGAGGAAGGGGATAGAGTTTAGGCGATTGTACATTTGCTTAGGTGCATTGAAGAGGGGATTTAGGAGAGGTTGTAGGAGGGTTATTGGCGTTGATGGATGTTTTTTGAAGACGGATATTGGAGGACACTTGTTGACTGCTGTTGGTGTCGATGGTAACAATGGCATGTATCCGATTGCTTATACCGTCGTTGATTCAGAACATTATGAAAATTGGTTATGGTTTTTTAAGTTGTTGAGAGAAGACTTGCAGATAAATTGTTCTGGGCTTTGGACATTTATATCAGATAAACAAAAGGGCCTTGTCAAATGCATAGTAGATTTGTTTGAAGAGGCGGAGCATCGAACTTGTGTGCGTCACTTGTACAATAATTTTTCTGGGAAGCACAAGGGATTAGTACTCAAAAACCTTCTTTGGAGGGCAGCCAGAAGCACAACCTTGGCACAATTTGATGTTCAAATGCGTAATATGAAGGAGATTGATACGAAAGCCCATGAATGGTTGGAGAAGAAGCCTGCATCGCAGTGGAGCAAGTCTCACTTTCGTGATCAAAACAAGTGTGATATGCAGCTCAATAACCTGTGCGAGTCTTTTAATAGTGTGATCCTACATGCTAGGGAGAAACCATTGCTTACTATGCTTGAACAAATACGGACCAAGTTGATGACGAGACTTGTGAGCAAGAAAGAAGCTTGTGAGAAATGTAAAAAGAATTACGGCCCAAGAATAAAAAAAATCATCGAGAAGAATTTTGAGGCAGCCAAGAATGAATTTCCTACACATTGTGGCAATGGGATGTTTCAAGTAAACAATTACCTTTCGGGCAGCCTCCATGCAGTGGATGTGAATAAGAGGACCTGTTCATGTTGATCGTGGCAGTTGACGGGATTGCCATGCTCACATGCACTTGCATCGTTTAGTTCAAGGAACATTTCTTCGGATGATCACATCGATGAAGTCTATAGCAAGGATTGGTATCTTCTTGCCTACTCAGAGATAATTAGTCCATTGACTGGACCAGAGCAATGGCCAAATATTGGACAACACCCTTTGACACCCCCGATAGTTAGCAAAAAAAAGGCAGGCAGGCCACAGAAAAAGAGGAGAAAAGAGGGGAATGAACTTGCATCATCGTCGCAGGTAGAAACTCCGGCAACGGGAAAAGCATCGAGGAAGGGAATGAAGATGACATGTAGGAAGTGCGGCATGGAAGGGCACAATGCGAGAGGTTGCAAGTCAAAGACGGCGCCCTCGGCTGCCGGTTAGCTGCTCATGATGTTTTGCGCAACTAGGCTTTTTGATTTTTTGATTATGCCTACTGCTTTTATTTTTCTTTGTTGGTAGTTCAGATGATCATATTTGGTTGGGTTGTTTTGATGATATTGGCTCATTGTTTTGTTGGTTTTTGATGTTTACCATATGGACTACCCACAAAGATGGGTAAGAAATCTTAATCTTGTATTATATCCCACAAAGATGCTTTTATAAAGCAGGTGATTAGTTTCAAAGATATTGTTATTGTTGACCAGTTTTAGTTAACAGAATAATGTCATTAATTAGTGGTATTTGATGATGAATAACTAGTTAGAAATTAGCTAGAATAGATTATTTCTAAAGAATATTCTTACAAGCTGTTTTGGAATGTAATATAATGGATTATATTCTTCTAATAATAAACTGGAATTATTGCTAGATATTTTTAAAAAAAAAAAAAATGATTTCTAGTTAAGGCTTCATTCTAGTAAACAAATAATAAGCAAAGCCAACTTTTAATTTTCTTCTTCATTATGTTGTTTGTGGAATTTTTACTTGATTTTATTGCCTAATTAAAAATTAATTAATTGTTTACGATGTTTGTTTCAAATTACAAATGTAAATTTTTGGACAAATGTGCTCAACTTTTGGGGAGGATAAGTGGTTAATCATTAGTTTATATTTAAATGAAGTGGGCTGAGACATTTTTACCCTTCCAAAAGATGGCGTGTGAAAGGCACATGTGGAGACAACGGTTGATTTGGACGGAATGTTAACTGAGGTCCTAGTTGTGCAGCCATAGTTTGAAATAGGTCCTGAAATGCTAAACCTTTGAAAATAGGTCCTACATACGCAGCAAAGGTAAAGGTTGGGTCCTAATCCTGCCAATTAGCCGAATTTAAAACTTGATATTAATCGATTACATATATGCAATGTTCTAAAAAGTATAAAACGCTAAACTTGAAGCTTCAAGCATTATTAGCTTAGGTGCACTTAGACAACGCCTAAACGTTAAAAAATATATTTTCAAATTTTTAAATTTTAAAAAAAATTTTAATTACTATAAGCTATTAAATACTAAATGATTAAAATAAATTTAAAAATGTATCAAAATTCATAAATATCATATCTACTTTATAATTTCAACAAATTTACAATATAATTTTAATATTCTCGAACAACAAAATCAAAAGATTAATAGATTTATAAAGATCACATACAATGCTATTGTTGCAATGCTCGCTCGATTGTCAGATTGGAAATCCAAAATGTTTAAGATTTTGAAATTAAATTGGTATTTTTATTGTTTGTGGTGTGAAATATATTATATTTATATTTATTTTTGTTTAATTTGGCATTTTCTTGTTTTGAAATTGACTTAGGGTTAAAAACATGGACACGAACACCCAAGTAATAATCTAAGGCAATATTAAGCACGCCTAGTGGCACCTAATTGTCGCCTAATCATGCTTAGACGGTCTACAATTTACATTGATTGCTTTTTCACACTTTGGCCTAGGCAAAATGTGAAAGCGACGCTTCGCGCTGAAGCGACGCCTAACAACTACATATATATCCACTCCTAAGATAAAAAGAATGGCCAATGCCGCTGTTTTACATGACAAAAGTACGAGATTTCGTGATGGCTTACATATGCAAGATTTGGAATGTAAACGGAACATGGTTTCTACATATAATACCACTTTTTCATGTTTTATCTTCTTATCTTAATTTTATACACACCGACATTGAAGAGCACAAGAAATCAATGTATTTCATCTCAACCACAGCCTAACCATCAACTAAGGCGACAGAATTGAAAGCCTGACACTTAGGCATTATGCGTATTTGAAAGCTGACATTTCTTCATGTTTTTCACTCTTTCTAGTTCTACAAGCCCACCCTTCATACTTCATCAACATTGAAGATAGAACAACAATTTCGCAGCAGGAATGCATCTCTGCTACACTTCCAAAAGAAATATCAGCTTTCCACTTAACGTGTAGTGTTGTTATTTAACTTCATTCTCATTGGTAATTTGAAGAGATGAAGCTGATGGCAACACAGAAATATATGAGTTATTCAGACCCTCAACCCCTCTGAAATTTCAGGGCAAGAGTATAGTTAAAACTCAATCCCAGTTGAAAATGTAATCAACAAGCAATAGTCAAAAAAGTATATTACAATAAAAATCAGAAACAAGTAACTGAAGATAAATTTGTCTCAGATACATCCAATGATTTCATACTATGATGTAGCAATCCCAAGTAGGTTCTCCCTTTTCAGGGTCTTGAGATTAAATACACCTCATCTGGATCAGCTCCTCAAGGACTACAAGGAATCCATTAAATTAGCAAAATCAATATTATTAATTAATAAATTTATTTGAAGAAAATCAAACCCAATTTGAATTGTCTCAGACAGATCCAATAATTTCACATAATGGTGTAGCAACCCCAAGTAGGTTCTCCCTTTTCAGGGTCTTGAGATCAACTACACCTCAATTGTGTGGATCAACTCCTCACGGACTACAAACAATCAATTGTAACAAAATCAAAACTTTCAATTTAGAAATTCAGTTGGAGAAATTAAACAAAAAAAAAAAGCAAAAGAACTGTATTAACAAAAGGCAATTAGGAAAAATTGAAAGAAAAACGTTACTTTCAATCAACGGATTGTTTGAGAAGCTCAGAGAGATTAAACAGCTTATCAATCAAGAATTCTCTGAAGCAGAACTGGCATAATTAGCTGTAAATCGATCATCAGCGCAACAATCTATGAAATTGTGATTAAATTTTTTTGTCAAAACGGCTCATATCAAGAAATTCAACCATTTTTTATCCATATACTTCATAAATTGTGCATCTCAGAAGCGCGGATAATTATGTAATCACGGCCAATAACATAAAAACCAAAGATTCAAAATTTTCAAATAGGTTTGAAATGTAGCGGATGTTTTTAGAGGTAAAATATCGGAAATTAATGAACCCCCACGTGTACACCGCCCGAGATTAGGTATCTGCCTCGATGACTAGCAAATTCTTCACTGCAAACATTAATTGAAAGAAGAGCTAAAGGTGTAGAGAGGCAGCAAAATATCAAAGAAACAAATCAATTGAATTCGAATTCAGAGGATATGTGGCCGTTGATTTGACACAGATCAGCCATGGAAAAGATGTACAAAGAGGCAAATCTGCAACACTAAACGGCGTAGTTTTAGCACGAGCTTTGGGGCTTCAACATCAACTGTAATATCTCAGAGGAGCCCGGGAGGCTACGTGCACATGATGAATTCATACACCTAAGAAGTTGTAAACGCCGCTGAGTATACATTAATTTTTGGAGAATATTGACGAAGGACTAAAGATTTAGGGTTTAACAGAGATGGAGGCTTAGACCTTGGGAAGATCCGATGGGGAAGATTGGATTTATATAGAAGGACAATCAGAATCCGAAACCCTAAAAGGCCTGGTTCGTGCGAAGTTGGGAAATTTTAGTCCGACCCATTAACCCGCTATTTGTTTGCGCAATATTTTGGATTTGGTTCGACTGTTTGACAGCATTTTAGGAGGAAAAATAATTTTGTATGACGTGAATTCCCCCGAATTTTGTATGACGTGGTTGAAAGGTAAAACGGTAAAAGTAATTTAAATAATTTTTATAGTGCCTAGTTATAAACGGCAATGTTTTAAAAAGCTCCATTCGAACACGTTTGAGCAGCCCTTAGACGTGAAAATTGATATTATCGTCACGCTTTACGTTTTTTTACGTTTAGGTAATACTTAAACTCACTTGAGCTCATATAAGTTTGAAACTTGATCATGCCGCTTCACCTCGCTTTACGCTTTTTAGAATACTAATAAACGGTGGTAAAAAGAAAGAATGGTAAAAAGAGGTTAAAAATAACTAAAAATACTGTTATTTTGAAGATGACAAACAATTTGTATAAAAATGTAGCTATCATAAATGTTAACGACAATTTGATGTGCAAAAATATAATTGTCAACATTCACTTTACCAACCTGTATGATTGAAAGGTTGTGTGTGATTATCCATAATTTATATGTAAAATGACTATTTGCCACCCAATTCATGCTTCTGCCATCAAACAACTTTTGAATTTCATGGAATTCAAATTCCACTCTAGGCCAAATTGTGGAGATTTTACTTGTAAATAAGGAATTTCAATTCCTACGGGAAGAGGTGAGAATTGGAATTACAACTCCTTTTACATCCTCAATCAAACACACCCTTAGTATTGACTGAGAGTAGCATACGGGCAATTGAATATTCTCAGCAGTAAAATAATGTTTGCCAAACCTCCTAGACATGATCAAATGTGCCCTCACCAGCACATGCTATTTTGGTAGGTACAATCTTATTACATATATGTTTATGAGTATCATTTATGTTGTACAAGACTGAATGTTAAACTCACCATTAGAGAAAAGACTCCAAATCCAAAGCATTTCGTCATCTTCATTGCTAACATGTGTGTGAGTGATATCCCCAATCTCTTCAGGAGCAAGATACTGGTGCAACTTACTAACATTCCATGGCGCAAATCTAATGGTTTCAACCATGGAGTTTCAATTTCATTTTCCAATTGCACAATTTTGCTCACTTCACAATTGTTAGATTGATATTCATGATAAGATGTGAGCATTACCACACATAATTTTTTCTTTTATTAGGTATCTCTAATCACGATTGATGTTGCACTTATGTAGCCATCTCATTGATTATTCATTCAAATCACTTTGAAATTCTTGTTAGACACAAATGAGCTATCAAGGACACCTAAACTTTAGTTAAAATTAATAATTAAAATCTCAATGAGTAAGATGATACATGTACTTCGATCTTTACACCCACAATTATACCCATTTAAATAACCATTTCGTGTGAATTGAGTTATCAACTTCACTGTTATCTTATTTTACATGATTTTGACACTTGACATGTATGTAAGAGAAGATATATTTTTACACTCGACAATATTGAAGTATTTTTTTCTTTTCCTATAAAAAAAATACTTCAAAATTGTCTATTTAGTGTATATACTTGACCAAAAGGACATAATAGGAAATTCACGGCTCAAGCTAGATAATCATCAATGTATAGGAAATTCACGGCTCAAGCTAGATAATCGTCAATGTTAACCATATACAATCGTAGCAACAACAATAGCCAGGGCACTATGACAAATGAGTAACACTACTCTATGAGCACAACGATGATCATCGTCTTTAAATGACATCAAATAATAGTCGGATCCTCAAGGAAAAATGATTGATTTACCTATTCAGAGCAATTGGTGCGAACATTCAAATATCTGTCCTACATTCGTGAGGGTGCTCCTAATGACTTGAAAACCATATCAACACGTCTTCCGGCCGAATAATTACCATCTAATGCCAACGTGTTCACATAGGGAGACGACTCATCTCGCAGAATGACAAGAAGCATTATCCGCGTGCTATAGCAGGCAACTGGGACCCTGTTAAACTGCGGCTACACCTTATTGTTCATGATTGTGATTCGTTGCTGTGCGAGTGATGGTAAGGCCATATGTGAAGCATATCAAACAGCTACATTCACAAGTAAAATCTGAAACCGAGGAAAAATGACAGCACCGTCTTTAAAACTGGCTATATGTGGATACATGAAGAAGTAAGTACGGGTATGACCAATTCAACTTCAAATGTAAATTCAAGAACAATTTAATTGTCTGACTAATTCCAAATATTTCTTTAAAGGTCCGAGTCCTTGATAAATTATGACCATGGAGGTCTATTTATACATACGTTACAATCTTCTTAACCAGGTTTCCTATCTTGGAAATAAGCATTTTAGGGTGGTAAAAGGACAAAAAGATGCTATTAGAGGAACAAATGAAGGTCAAGTAGGCAGAATGAAAAATGTTATATAATCAAGAGCGGCAATGTACCACCATTACGTCAGTGCCACTTTACTCAGTGTTTTAGGATCTTCTAATGAGAGGCCAACTCTCAACCTCACGACGCAAACAAGAACTTTTAATGAGGCAATAAAGGGAAAAACATGGATAAAAGATTCTCTCCTGTTAAGAGAGCCGTAGGCTTCTTGTGGGCTTATCTCCCTCGGCCCATGCTAGGTTAAGTGTGTAGGGTTTTTTTGTTCTTCTATTGTTATGCCGGCTTATAGTGTATTGCTAGGGTTATAACCTTATTATATATATATGAGATCGGCTAAGCCCTATGTAAGCGATCTCTTTTCTTGTTCATATTTGTTTCTTTTCTATTCTTTCATACTTTTAAATTCAACTTCTCCCTCACAATTCCATCTTCTTATTGATGTAAGAACACAAACCAGGAGACAACACTTCCCTCCAGACATTAGGCATTACTTGGCAAGAGAAACATGGGCTAAACCGGAAAACCCCGTGTTACAAGGGTGCTAAGAAGACAACCATATCTTAAACAGAGTGTCAAGGAAGCAGGTCCATACTCGAAATCCAAGCTCTTGCACTCACCTTGGAGCCTAACCTCTATTTTGTTAGGTATAGATTAAGCACTTCTAGAAACAAACTCGTCCTTCACATGGATTCTAATTCAAACTACCAGATGACAAGAGATCCAGCAAAAGAGTTCTGAAAGGGATTTGGATGGGAGGTCCCACCATGACACCATTCGGTATTGGCTGTAGTAATGATCTTCAGAAATTCTGCAACTTTTTAGGGGTGATTTAGACAGAACGGGAATCAGTTGGACTAAACTAAACTTTGACTAGTTTCAAAGGAAGAAAGTGATTTACAATAAAGATATTTAAGACATTTGAAAACAGGACACTTTGACAAATTTGAGGGTGATACGATAGATTTTTTTTTATGGCTTTTTATGGATTTTATGTAAAAGAGGAGAGAGAATGAATGAAGTTAAATGTTGGAGATTTGTGTAGTATTTGTAGGTCCCACGAGATATGTGGATGTGATTGGTTTGACCAAAAGATAGAATTGATAAAAATGGATTAAAAAATGGTAAAATTTAGTAAAATTTGAATCCTATCACATGCAAAGTAGTAAAACACAGGGCAATTTCATTTTGCATATAGGAAGAAGGCCCTTCGGGGAAATATCTTACTTCAATTTAGACTAATTACTACCCCGTACTATTATGGCCTTCATCCAATTGTTTAAGAATTTATAGATTCAGTTTTCGTATTAATGTTCTCACACTTAAGCAAAGTAGGTCCTCAAAAGTCAAAACCAAATCAGATATTTGACAATTCTGTCCTTGACTTTCTAAAAACTGATCCTCATTTACCAACCACACACTGTCTACTGCATGGGACATCCTACCAAAAAGAGGGTTCAATTCATCCTGGATCACAGAAGCAGGTTTTAAGATGACTGGGATCAAAAAATAATTGAACATTAATCTACCAATGGGCAATATTGATAAAAAAGAGAAGCCAAAAGCTAACCAGCTTTAAATGCTGCAGATATATCTCCACATAAATCAATCATATATGATACTTGTGCAAGAAACATGAATGTAAAAGCGTGCTTTTAATCAACTTACAATAATATGGGAGTACACACATTGGTGCCATTGCTCTTTCTTTGCAGCTATGCAAACCACTGATATCCTGTTTGCAAGTAAATTGAAAACCACCTGCCAGCATGGTTGTAGTAAACATAATTCCCTCCAAGTGCGGCCATCTCGAGCTAGTCTTTTCCATCCATTTGCGTGTTTCTTAACTGAGAAAGTTAATCACATCATAGGATTGATGTTCATCAAATCTGTTAGATAACCCAGCTACCACCAGGTGCCACCTTCACCCCCCTCACTTTCATCTCTTTTGTTACCTTTTCAGCTTCCTCATATCTCCCCTTGCTAGCATAAACGCTAGCCAGAAGTACATAGTTCGCTGGATTCTCTGGCTCTATTTCAAATAAAGCTCTACCAGCTACCTCTGCCAGCTCCACGTCCCCATAAGTTCTACAAGCTCCTAGCAGAGCTCCCCAAGCTTTTGCAGTTGCTTTCAATTTCATTCCCTTTAAAACCTCGTACGCCTCATTCAATCTCCCCGTTCTACTCAAAACATCCACAAGACAAGCATAGTGATCACTATTGGCTTCTACGCCATAATAACTATGCATTCGAGAAAAATACATACGTGCCTCATCAGCTAATCCAGAATGACTACATGCCTTTAGTACTCCAAGAAAAGTGATCTCATCGGGCTTTACATTCGACATTTCCATTCTGTCAAATATCTCAAGTGCCGCTTTAGCCATACCGTGAATTGCACATGCAGATATAAGGCTGCTCCACGCAACCACGTCTTTTTCTTCCATACTATCGAAGACGTAATGTGCTTTATCAAGACTCCCACATCTCCCATATGCTTCCACTAAGCCACTCCTCAAATGTGGGTGTGGATCAATATCATTCCTTATTGAATAACAGTGTATCTCTTTTATCAAATTCAATGCCAAAATACCCACACAAGCACGTAATAAAGCAAGCAGTGTGATCAAATTCGGCTTCAAATTCATCTCCAACATTTTTCTATAAAAACCAATGGCATCAAACAACTTCCCCTCTACATCCAACAAACCCATGATAATGGTATTGAAAGTCGACTCGTTCGGCAATTCATCCATCACCCTGAACAACTGCAGCGCACTCTGCATATTCTTAGAATGAGTATACACCGAAATGATTGAATTCCACACAACAACATTTCTCACAGGCATTTCGTCGAACAGTTGGCGAGCAGATGAAATGGATACGCATTTTCCATACATGTCGACGAGTCCACAGGCAACAAATGGGTTTGTGATGAATGAGGATTTCAGAGTGACGCCATGGATGGATGCGCCGAGAATTGGGCAGTGGAGGAATGCACAGGATTTGAGGGCGAGGGGGAAAATGAAAGGGTCTAGAGATAGAGAGAGCGAAGCGTGGATTTGGTGAAAGAGAGTGAGAGCTTGGTGATGACGGCCTTGATTCACGAGATGTGTGAGGCGTTTTGTGCAAGAAAGCAAGCGGAGGTAGTTCGAAGAGTACGAAGAGGTCATCATCTTTCTTGGTTTTCCGTTGCGACTTGCGTCAGACAGTTATACTTCTGATGCATACGGATTACGGTGTGTTTGGTTAGACTTTTTCGTCGATTTTCAAATCCTTTCGAATTAATTTTTTGTTATTCGTTTATTATTATAATGCATATATATAAACTAAATTACTGCCTTGGCGCTTCTCTGCAATGAGTTGGACCGTAAGACTAGATTTTTAACAGGAAGAATGTCGGCCGGTAATAATAGGTTTGTGATTTGTGATTGTAATGTGAAGGATTTCAAGAAAAGGAAAGGGAACAAACTCGTATGTGATGATCATTTGTTGGATTATGAAGAATTTTAGTAAATTATAGTGGAAATTTCGAAGTGATTTTATAAATTTTCGAATTTTTTTATTTTGTGTGAGTTTTATTAAAGATGAGCGTATATTTTATATTTTGATTCCTTATAATGTCATAACAAATGTAATACTAATAACATTGTTAATAGAGTAGAAATACATCTTCATCGTACGAATAATTAACTATATTCGTTGAAATTTAATTCTACCTAGAACTCAATTTCTATTGTTTAATCAAAATTAAATATTAACGTCAACTATCTATAATTTTATCCCTACTCAAGAGAGGTTTTCTTTTCCACAAGACCCAAAAAAAGAACATACCCGTCCCTTGTGTTCGTCATTCCATCTTCACCTCGACTATTTCTTCTCCTCTTTTGCTTCATTCTTGCTTCAAAATCTCCACCAACCTTCGGTCTGAACCATTGCCACAGCGATATACTAGTGTAACATCACTATTTATTGTTATCATCGTCACGTGATCTCTACACTTACCGTGTAAGCTTTTCTTTTTTCTTTTTTTTCCTTTATTTCTTTTTGTGTGTGTGTTTTTTACTTTTTACACTAGTGTTATGTAACTTGAAAATTTTACCATTTAATAAAATGAAACATTTTCCACCTAAGTGTTAGTGTATGAATTAAAACGTATGAGTAGGAAGAGAGAGAATGAGTGGAGTTGGATAGTAAAGATTTAATGAGTGGAGATATATATCAATGTGATTTGTTTGACCAAATTTAAAATTTTTAAAAAAAAATACATTAAAATACATTAAAACTCACACGCTAACACTCATGTACCCTGACAACAAACCAAGGAGAGTAAAAGGAGCACCAAAAAGGCAAAAAGCACAGATATGCTCCCCTGCTGTGGGCACGAAAGCATGCGCACACGCAAAAAAAAAAAAAAAAAAATTGTTGGGGCCCATCGAACTCCTACCAGCATGGAATAATTATATATTATACCTCTAAATTAACATAAGTATTAAAAAAAAATAATATAACGTCCTATGAAAACGCTATATGAGTGTTGGCATGGCTTCCCTGCCCACAGCACTGTGGCAGGGGAGCACCAGCGCCAAAAGGCATGCCAACGAGGAATATACAAAATATGGTAATATTATAATTCAAAATTTAAAACTATATTCCATAATTCTCTGATAATTCCGTAGTCCAATTCAAAACAAACAACCACAACCACCACCCTGCCCTCGCCCACCCCCCACTCCCCCCCGGCGACCTCACGATCGAAGTTCATGCGGATGAGCTTTGTTGCTCGAATAAAATCAATTTACCCCAAATAAAAAAGAAAAAACATATCAAATTTCAGAGTTATAGGCTGAGTTGAATTGATGCTGCAGAATATCTTCAATTCTGATCGCTTGAATTGGATCGGCAGCACATATTCACCTCCGTCATGGGCAGCTCTAATTGCTGGATTTTTGGTGGTCCTGTCTCTGACCTTCTCCATTTATCTGCTGTTCGAGCACCTCTCTGCCTACAAGAACCCAGAGGTCTTGCATAGATTTCGTTTAGTTTGATTTTTCTCATTTCCTAAAGGGTTTTTTTTTTTTATGCTGGAATAAAGTTTTATTCATTTCCTGTCGGTGGATTACAGGAGCAAAAATTTTTGATTGGTGTGATATTGATGGTGCCGTGTTATGCTGTTGAATCAGTAAGTGCTGTTTTTCCACGTGATTTATTTAAATCTTTACAACTAGAACGAAATGAGAAGAATAAAATGATGGTTTCTCCGGTTGAGCTGAATTTGCATAACGGAACCACATTTTTATGGATCTTCCCCAGTTTCCCCCTACCCTTTTTTTTATTTTTTTGTAATTGTAATCTGAATCAAGTATCTCGAGGGGTAAAGAAGTGTGAAAAGAGTTGCTACAATGAAGTATAAGGTCTAGAGATAGTTGTGTAGAAATGGATATTTCTTTCTGTTTCCCAATCTCTAAAGCTGCTAAGACAGGCTTTTAAGTCTTATCCTGTGTACAACTATTCAAATTCCAAGCATGTTCCTGTGACATTCAGCTAAAGGATAGTAATATGTTTACAGCAAACACATATCTGGTAGATTTCAATTATGAGACTTGTCGTGTGGTACTTGAGGCAACCTACCCAGACAATCCAGAGACTTGTAATCTCCTCCGGAATTAATCTTTCTCTAACATGGCTTCTTTGTGCAGTTTGTATCATTGGTAAACCCAGCGATTAGCGTTGATATTGAGATCCTACGTGATTGCTATGAATCCTTTGCCATGTATTGCTTTGGGAGATATCTCATTGCATGTTTAGGTATGAATATCATAATTCTCAGAGATGTTATTATTTAAACATACAGTTCAAAATTTAAGTTGTGTTTGACTTATTCTTTTCATTTTCACGTGACACATATTTTACAAGTTGTATTTCAAAATTTGTGGCCTCAACATCCATGTTTCTTCTTTTTGCTAGAAGTACATTAATGTTATGTTAGTTTGAATCATCATTTGCGTGATATCCTCAACTGCCAATACAACTCATGTTTTATATGACTAGTTCATTTGTATTTTTCATTTATTAATGTTCGAATTAGGCGGAGAAGAAAGGACAATTTCATTTATGAAGAGGGAAGGACGCATAAGTGCAAAAACACCGCTATTAGACCATGGTACTGAAAGGGGAATAGTAAAGCACCCATTTCCCATGAATCTTGTTTTAAAGCCTTGGAAACTAGGTCAATGGGTGTACCAAGTTATCAAGTTTGGTATCGTTCAATACGTAAGTTTTCCCCTTCTCAACAAACCTTTCATCATATGCCCATTATCTTCGCATATCATGCAAAATGAACCTCCTATATTTTATGTGACAGATGATTATAAAAGCAGTTACTGCTCTTATGGCAGTTATTCTCGAAGCTTTTGGTGTATATTGTGAAGGAGACTTCAAGTGGAATTGTGGGTAAGTCAGAAGCATATTTTCTATAATGGTTGTTTTATTTGGATGGCTATGTCTCCAGATCTTCTGCTTCGTTGACCTCCCATCCCTCCCTGTATAATGCATCTCTTCATTGGGATCCATCTAGTGATACTGATATTTTCCTAGGCCTGCTACCATGGCCAGAATTAGTATCCACATGGTATCTATTGTTGGTTTAATAGGTTCTCATATAGTTACTTAATCTCAATTGGTATTGCCTTTCTAATTGTTTCCTCAGTTAATCTTTATTTGAGATAAATGCTGCCATTTGAATTGATTGCATATGGATATAGAAGAGGCCTTAGATTATATCTAACTATATTTACCTTCTGTTCTTTTTAGGTACCCTTACATGGCTGTGGTTTTAAATTTCAGTCAGACATGGGCTTTGTATTGCTTGGTTCAATTTTATACCATCACAAAATATAAATTGGCACACATCAAGCCATTGTACAAATTCCTGATGTTTAAGTCCATTGTGTTTCTGACTTGGTGGCAAGGTGTCGCAATAGCCCTTCTCTATGCGCTTGGTTTATTTAAAAGTCCAATAGCTCAATCCTTGCAATTTAAGTCAAGTGTTCAGGACTTCATCATCTGTATTGAGGTAATTGTTTTAAGTTGGACTTTACCATTATTTTTTGTTGGAGTAGACAATAATAATACATTGTTTGGTGTGTTTAAGAAAGGTTGTGAAGGTGTGATTGTTTCCATGTTGATTGATTATACAAATGATTAATACTTTTCCATGTCTTTTTGAAGGTTGACTTTTTCTTTTTCCTTTCTAATTCTTTGTATGAGGTTGGGGTGGATAAGTTGGCCACACCTGATAAACATCCATGATCTTTAGTCATCCAGATCTTTTGAAAGTTGATTTTTATTTTTACATTTTTTTTATTCTTAATTCTTTGTATGGGGTTGGGGTGAATAAGTGGGTGGCGATTGATAAGCACCCATGAGTCATCGAGATTTCAACTGAAAATATATATATATATATATATTAATTGTACAGTTAATCATTTTCTTTCTAGTTTTAGCAACTGGCAGATGTGTGTGGATAAAGGAAAGACCATGAAGTAGATCTTTGCTTCCCACAGAAAGAGATGAGGGACTTAACATGCTCTTTGTGGATCCTAATGAGAAAGAAGAGAAGCCAAGTTTTTTTACCACACGTGCACACACGCTTGCACAGATACTTGTATGTATCTTTCTTTTTCTAAGTTTGTTTGGTTATCTGTTAATCTTCCTCCGTAAGTAACAAAATAAATTCAGATCTTAATGTAAACAAGGTTTAAAATTTCAAGATTTACAAAAGGGCAGATGGAAAAGCAAAACAAAATGAAAGTTTTCAACTATTAATGGATCTATGAAATCCTATTGTTCCAATCTTGATCACAATTAATTTCAGATTTTGTACATTTCTTACCAATCTCAGATCCAAAATCTTGAGTCTCACAAGATCACAATTTAAGCTTATATTTAGGTGGTTCTCCTCTTGCCTAGAGAAAGAGAAAAATGTATAGATATAGAGAGAGAAAGAGACGAAGAGAGAAATATTTTTTATTGAAGCACAAGTAAATTGTCAGATGTTTTTGCTGGTGAAGGTAGAAGTTTTTAGAATTTTGTGAGGAAAGTTTTTATTATTTAATGTTGGTGAAGTAGATATCAGAACTGATAGAAATGACTGTATTTGTCTGGTCCTATAGTGTGGGCATTTTGGGAATGAGGGAGAAGACCATAATTGTCATTTTGTGTCAAGATGTTGGCATTCTTGCAATTGTTAAAGTTAATGCTATTTTTAGAATTAGATGTTGTATTCTTGCCATAAATGCAATTCTCTCTTGTTTTATTATCTTTCACACGTTGTCCACTCATTCTACTCATTTCCCTGCACATTCATCAGCCGCAATGCCTCATACATGGTTGTGAGGTCTAAAATCTTATGATAATCGTAGCTTATTGCTCGTACAAATAGAATAAGACATCCTAAGTGTGGTCGATTCCCTATCAATGAAATTCCCATCGTGCTTATCTGCTGGCTGCATTGTAGAGGCTAGATTATCCCTGTTTGTGGTGAACTTATTTAATTGAAAATGTTGCCTTTTCCATTTCATGTTTCAAGGAAGTAGAAATCTTTAATTTGATAGTCTCTTGGCCATTAAGTTTTCTTGAAGTGTATTGCATAAGTAGTGGAAAGCTATATCTAAATGTATGCACCACGCACCACATATATTTTGACTACACATCTATTTATATAACATGATTAGTATTTATGCATTAACAAGTTGCATAATGACTAATCACGTCATCTACATGGATGTGTAGTCAAAATGCATTAACAAGTTATTTTCCACTTTTTTTACTTGAAAATGATTACTATGTTACTGTCACATACTTCGGAGGCAAGTTCTGTTCTTCCTAATATATAACAAATGTGTGTCAAATTTATAGCATACAAAATAAATTATCAATTTTGTTGTTCAGGTTTTCTACCAATTAATGATCAAGCAACAAGAAGTTAAATAGTTTTCTGCCTGTGTTTGTTGTAACTCATATATTGGCTCGAGGTGTCTAAAAGGATAGATAATAATCTACTGAATAGGATTCAACTCTTTTGCGAATTTCAAATAGTTGAAATAACTTTTCCACTTCGTAGGAGTTAGCAAAGTTGCGTCAATGTGGCGTGACATGACCAGTGACCTAGAGTGCAATGTTGCTTCCTTTGCTGTATGGAGGTAGTGAAGGCTTGATACATCATATTTTGCTAGATGGAAAGTTAAAAATAATAAAGTTGTTTCCATTCTTCTTGACTAATGGTTGGCCTGTGGTTGTTTACTTTCCTCTTATTGTGACTGGGCTTATCATTTCTTGTAGACTAGGAACTTAAACGCTTATTAAAGTCTTTTTTTAGCACTAGTAGCTTGAGTTGATGGAGTTCAGTAATTTTTTAATTGAATTTCCATCAAGTTCCATGAAGTACTCATTAATGCATTGAATTTTTTGGTTGGGTGAGGTAAATGAATAGGTGAACCTAGAGAATAGTTGTAGAAGTCATGTAAATCAATGGTAATTTACTACTTACATTGGGGCAGCAGAGACAATCATGGATTCATGAAACTTTAATCTAAATGCTTCTCAAGGTTTGGTAGATGAATTTTAGAAGGACATAGAAACATCTCTGAAATAATGGTGTGCTGGAGAAGATACGACAGGAGGTCACAGGGGTTGGTGTTCTAGAGACTCTTTAATGACAACAATGGATCTAGTCAATGAACCATATGGTCAGGGGTGTGATTATTAGCGCTGGTAAGGATTGTCATATAAATTAGGAAGTGATGAATAGAGGAAATTGGAGCTCTAGAAATGGTAAAATGTATTGATTTTGCATCTTTTAATTTGATCTGTAATAGAGGACAAATGAGGGATTGCAATGCCTTCCAGTGATTCTAGTTGAAAAGAGAGGATAATTTGATCCCAACTTTTTAATAAAAGAGGAAATCGAGAGAAACCTAGATGTCTAAGTGTGGCATCTGAGATCTCTGTCCCAATCGTCAGTGGAAGAGTATGTTTATTGAAGTTTTACACTTAAAAGGGTTCTCAGAAAAGGGATCTTGCCACTCCTGATAGAGTGATTATGCATTGTTACATATGAATGATTTGCTGTTGAAGTTAATATCTGATTGCTCACCAGTGTGGCTAACTTTCAATGTCCATGTATGACTTAGCATAATTCATCATTGGCGTCCAACAAAATACTATAGGTGCAGGATAAGGAGGCAATCATGTGGTGATGAGCTTCAAGAATTAATAGGCATTAAAATAATCATGTATGAATCTTGCTGAACTTTGTTAATGTGCTCTGAATCTAGATTGTTGCATTCTCTGTAACTTGTGGAGCCTGAGCTGGTGTGAGAAAGTGATGTACTGCACGGTGCCACGGAATTTCTTAATTTCCTTTTCTTTCATAGGTTTATTCAACATTTTGTGCTCCTTCCTTTCTTCTTTTACAAAGTGCTCCAGGGCTTGCCATGCGCCGAAATATTTCTTCTCTCAGTCTCATATCACTAGTTTGAATAGCTTTGATGGTAATCACATGTAATTATTTGGAAGGGGAAGTAGTGTAAGGAGGGTGTTCTCAACATGGAATTATATGGATTTTTTTGGCTTTATAGAATTTCATGGATTTCATGGATTTTAATAGAATTCTATAGAATCCTTTACATTCTTATGGAATTCTATGTCACTGAATTTAGATTTTCATGGATTTTAGTGGAATTTGTTATATATTTTTTTCGCCATTAGAGTAGAATAATCAAGGGCTGGAAAGTTCATTTGGATGGTTGTTACTAGATCATAAAAATAAAAAACAAAAAACAAAAAAAACAAAAAAAGTAAAAAAAAAAGGCCATTAAAAGTTGAGCGACGTATGAAAAATCACAAGTTTCAGTTTATTTAGACTTACTAATAATTTTATTTACTAACAATTATGAAATTATCAACTTTAATTATATTGCATCTCATCCATTAAATTTCATTTTTATGGATTGGATATTATATAATTTTTCAAAAATTAGAGCAATGAACAATAAATAAATATGTGTTATTGTTATTTTATATATATATTTGTATATTCTTAGAAGATAATTATGGTGCAAACTGTTTTGAAATTATAATGGTAATGCAAAACATATTTTTTCAATTTATGATTATAATTTAGTTGATTATGTAGGTCTAAAAGACTTTTTAGAGAAAAAAATGAAAATTCATGAATTCCATGAGAATCCGAGGGTGGGAGGTGGGATTTTGGGAAGAATTTGGTTAGTGTATTTTTAACTTAAAAATCCATAAAAATCCATAGAATTCCACAATTTAATGAAATCCATAGAATTCCATGAGCAATTGAGAACCCCAGATTTTTATGGAATTCACAGAATTCCAAATTCAGAACACAGGATTTGTATAGAATCTACAGAATTCTAAATTGAGAACTCCTGGAATTATATGGATTTCTGAATTCCATGAAATTCTATGTTGAGAACACCCTCCTAAGTTTGTCCGACTTGTGAAAGAATTAGATTTGCTTGATAATGATTAGTTTCATTAGAGCCAAAATATTTCTTCTCTCAGTCACTTCATAATTCGTATCACTAGTTTGAATAGCTGTGATGGTAATCACATGTAAGGGGAAGTAGTGTAAGTTTATCCGACTTGTGAAAGAATTAGATTTGCTTGATAATGATTATGATCATTATAGGGTTTCAGAATTGTGCAAGGAAGCTGGTTTGGCAGGGAGCATAACAAAAAGTTAATCCATCGAGGATACAAAGGAAGGAGAAGGGATTGTAAGCTCCAGAAAGATTTGAAATGCAGAAAGAGAGGCAACATGTACAAAATTTTCCTGTGTACTTAATACTTAGATGTGGCCTCTCTATCATAAATTAATGACTTCTCAAATCAAACTAGAAAAGATGGGGTTCTCGAAATGATTATTGTTTGTTTGTATTGTTGTGTGTGATGTACCGGAAGTTTTAATTTATAATGAAATTTCTCATGTAAAATATTGAAGTTTAACAGGTGTATGTATTAATCCAGCACAGATGGGCATTGCTTCGGTGATTCACCTTTACGTGTTTCCTGCAAAGCCTTATGAGTTAATGGGAGATCGATTTTCTGGAAGTGTTTCAGTTCTTGGAGATTATGCCGCTGCAGATTGCCCTCTAGATCCTGATGAGGTTATGGACAGTGAACGTCAGCCGAAATTACGTCTTCCTCAACCTGAGTTTGATGCTAAGAGTGGAATGACCATCAGAGAAAGTGTCAGAGATGTCTTTGTCGGCGGAGGTGAATATGTAAGTTTGCGTTGATTTAAACTTTCTTCTACATAAAAAATTATTTTCTACTCCACAGTCGTATTCGAACTTCAATAGTAACCAGTTTTCAAATCACCGATTGTGAACACAGATTGTGAATGATTTGAAGTTTACAGTCACTCAAGCCGTAGAACCTGTGGAGAAAGGGATCAACAAGTTCAATGAGAAATTGCACAAGATTTCTGAGAACATAAAGAAGCACGACAAGGGAAGGAGAACAAAAGACGACAGTTGCATTTCTACAACTTCACCAACACGCAGAGTGATCAGAGGAATAGATGATCCTCTCTTAAATGGAAGTGTAAGTGACAGTGGCGGTTCAAAGAGAAAGAAGCACCGTCGAAAATCAGGGTATACCAGTGCTGAAAGTGGTGGAGAGAGTAGCACTGATCAGACATTTGGCGGCTATCAAATTCATGGCCGTAGGTGGGTTATCAAAGATTAGTACAGTAAAAAGCTCTTTTACTGCAATCAACTCAAGGTAAATTGCTACTTTTTAACTTTTCATTTGTAAGAAATTAACCCACCAGTGTGGCGGACGAGGATGCAACACTGCACTTCGTGGCATATTATGAGTCAGAGAGAAGTTGGTTTGAGGTGTTTGTGCCGTTTGGTTTTTGTCCCTTGATGGTGAAAGAAAGGCAATATATGAAAGGTGCTTGTAGATTTTGCAGTCCTGTCGTGTGATTTTGCAGACAGCAAGCCTTGATTATTGTTGTATAGAGACCCATGTCTATTTGGTCTCAAATCTTTGTAATGAGAATTTGAGATCTATTTCCCTAATACCAACCTTTAATTTATGCATTGTATTTCCAAATATTTATTTCAAGTTGTTCTGGAGAGCACATGATCAGGTGCCTGGTACAGGATGTTTAAGAAACCCGAAAACCACATGTGTTTTTATGAAATCACAAGTGATTCTATATAGAAATAAAAGCTGTTGGGTCCATTAAATAATGCCCTCGGTGGCCATGTGATCATATTTCTTTGGAGAACTGAAAACAATCACCAGAAAATCTACATATATATAAAGAAGACGTTTCTGGAGAAGGTAGTTTCCCTCCAAAATGCAATATCATTTTTTTTTTTATTTTAAATAAAGCCTCCTTAAATTATAAGAACACGTTTCTCATAATTAACATGTTAATTATGGGAACTATAGCATGTTAATTATGGGAACACTATTTCTTATATTTATGGAAATCTTATTATTATTATTATTATTATTATTATTATTATTATTATTATTATTATTATTATTATTTCTATTTAAATTTGATTTCGGAGATAATTTATTTTTATCTTTTATTTTTTTAAGTAATTCGAAATTGTAAAATTGACTTATATATATATATATATATATATATATATCTATCTGTCTCATCTAAGCACGGTTTATGATTTACTTATTTTTATATTTTACTTTCCTTTATTTTTTTCAATTCATTCAAGTTTGGACTATAAATGTTTGCGTACATAATTTTAAGTTAATTAAATTTTTAACTAAAAATGTATTTTTTAATTAAGTTAAAATAATTACAATAATTTGGGTTATATTTTTTTATAAAATATTAATTAAAATTTTTTCACCATATTAAAAATTATATTGCTCAAATGACAATAGGTAATATTAAATTTCTTTAGTAATAGTTTAATGTATATGTATCATAGATTAAAAAACAGTTTATGTCTTACCACAGCGAATATATGATTCGGGGCACCTCATTTAAAATATGAGAGACAGCTTTTGATTTTAGAAAATTATATAAATAAGAACAATAGAAATCACATTTGGGATATAATATTTTGGTTTCATTAAATTAAATTTTGATCCCAAACATTTTGTTCATACTTAAAATCATCCAATATGATAATTGATATGACTTTTTCTTAATAAGATAATGACTCGGGTCAAAAATTATAATATAAAATATTATATATATATATATATATATATATATATATATGTCGTTGTTTTTATTGTGTATTTATATTAATGTATTTTTTCATTTCATAATATTATTTTATGTAAATATACTATTCTAGTCGTCATGTGCATCGCACGGGAGCAATACTAGTAGAAATAATAATTGAATCTAAATGCTGAGTAAAGGGATTATGGCCATTTTCATTTTAGTTTTATCATAAAAATAGCGAAGAAATGCTAATGCTACTTAAACAAACGAACTGACAAATAAATTGATAAAATATGCGCATTGCAATCTTTTTTTTTTTTTTTTTCTCTTTTGCACAATTGTTGAAACCATCAATTACTATGCTGCCGTCTCATTTGTTTCATTGTTTGTCACATAGTTTGTTCAAAATCTTCACTATTTGTGTTCCTGAATCTCTTAACGTCATTATAAGTCCCGTCTGAGTGAACCTCGTGCGTCAATACACACAATGAATGGAAAGCAATAGTATCATTCATTGCTACTATGACCACATTGCTACCTCTCTTCACTACCCGTCGACTTTGGTTTGCTGGGATGGGTAGAGCGGAAAATGGATTCATTTAGAACAGAAAATGGATTCAGTGTGTGTCAGTACATAAATTAAAATATTTTTTTTATCAGTAGGAAGAGAGAGAATTAGCGGAGTTAGATGATGGAGATTTAAAAGTACAGTTGATATGTGGATGTGATTTGCTTGACCAAATTTGAATTTTGAAAAGAATGAATTAAAATTACTATACTAAGAGGCTCTCATTATAGTGGCTATTGTTCTGTTGCCAACGTTGGCAACATAAGAACAATGCCCACACCGACGTGGCGCTACTTCGTGGGGCTACGTTAGGGTTCAATTTTTTTTTTTTAATATCTACGTTCAATTAGATGAATAATACATAACTGTCTCCTAATGGTGACGAGCCCCACAAGCTCCCACGAATTTTTTTCCCCAAGCCCACTATGGGTAGGAGAACAACACCCATCTCATTATAGGTTTTTTTTTTTTTTTGTAATGTAAGATAAAAGATATGGATGGGTACGTGAAATACAATATTTTTACAATATTATAAAAAAAATGACAAATTTCTGTTTATGTTCATTTTTTTATTTTCGAATGTTTACAACATTGAACATTGGTATATATTAAGTGCAGTCTCGTTCTTTTGTCAATAATGTTGGCACCAAAAGGTGCCAATATTGTTCGGATGGTACCATATACCCCCACTATCGGAAGGGTTGTTGGTGTGTGGATATGTGGCAACGGTCAGAATTTTGTTGGCAACAAATCGCTCACCATATTAAACGATATTAAAGATTTCATTCAAGAAAAAGTAATATCAAAGATTAGTCTAATTAAATAGTGTAATATGAGTATGAGTGTTTTAGCGGATGAATTTTAATATATTTGTATAAGTAATAAGAGAGAGAATGAGCGAAGTTGAATGGTAGAGATTTAATGGATAGAGAGATATATGGATGTGATTTGTTTAACCAAATTTGAAATTTAAAAAAAAAAATGCATTAAACTGCATTAACATGTTAATGCTAACACCCTCATATGATAGTTAATTGAACTTATCAATAAATGTCATAGAGCCCATAGTATCACATGTGCTGTGTAACATTTATTCGTTGTTTACTCTTTGACTCCAATTAACTTTAAGCATAATCCTTGCATTCTAATTATCTAACTTAAAGTTCTCAAAACTCCAAATATTCAACCCCAAAAGCTCCACATGAGAGGGGGAAAATTTAATGAAAAGTGTTTCTGCACGTGCACGGCGGCACATGGAAAAGAAAAAAATAATAAGAAAAAAATAAGGGAAAATGTCCAATAAATTTAGGTCAAAGTCGATTTTTACCCACTAAATTAAACATCTTATTTCTTAATCACTAACTACAACTTTAAAAAAATAATTTACCAATTACCCTTTTTAGATGTTTTGTTGATATTTTCATTCCCTATTTTTCTTTTTCCACACTTTTATTTTCCATCTATCTTTTAAATTGCACACAAGGTATTCCAACTTTCAAAATTTACATTTTAGTCCTTAATTTTTTAATTTTCTTTTCAAAATATCCCAAAATATTTGCACCCAAGGTCCTTCATCTTTTGGATTGTTTCATTTTGGCTCTTAAAATTTTTAAATTTTTGACACTTTTGGTCCTTTTTACTCATCCTTTTCATTATTTTCTGCTACATTTAAGAAATTTACTTACAAATACAATATTTAAGATAGCATAAATAAATAAATTTTTCATCATGATAAAAAAAAATATAGCAAGCATAAAGATAACTTTATACTTTATTTAATACTCTTGATAGCAATTCATAAATATCAATGAACGTACAAATATTACTTTTCCAAGTAACATGCATTACTGCACCAAGTAATATACATTATCTACCCCGATAATCTCGGAAAATATCCAACTTTTTGTCGCCCCAAATAATCTTGAAAAATATCCAACTTCTCGTTTCCTTTATCTCTTACTTTCTCTTTCTACGTACTTTCTCTCTCCAAATTACCACTTTAAGTAATCTCGACAAATATTCAACTTCTCTCTTCCCTCGCCCCCGACTTTCTCTTTCTATTTACTTTCTCTCTCTAGATTAACACAAATAGTAATCTCGATCACCATTCAACTTCTCACTTCCATCTTCTCCAACTTTCTCTCTCTACTCATTTTCGCTCTCTAAATTACCATCCCTAATGATCTCGATCAATATTCAATTTCTCACTTTCATCTTCTCCGACTTCAATTCCTCTCTCTACACACTTTCTCTATCTAAATTATCATCCCTAATAATCTCGGTCAACAATCAACTTCTCGCTTCCCTCATTCTGTCTCTATACTACCACCCCCAATAATTTTAACCAACATCCAATTTTTCGTTTTCATCTTGCCATATTTTTCTCTATACGCAATTTCTCTCTCTAGATTACCATCCATAATAATCTCGACCAACATTCAATTTTTCACCTCCGTCTTCCCAAATTCTTTCTCTCTACACAATTTCCCTTTCGAGATTACCACCCCCGATAATCTCGACTAATATTCAACTTCTCCCTTCCCCACGTACCCAACTTTCTCTTTCTCTCTCTAGATTACCACTCCCGATAATTTCGGGAAACATTCAACTTCTAGTTTCTATCTTCTCCGACTTTCTCTCTACGTATTTTCTCTCTCTAAATTCCACCTCAGGTAATTTTAATCACTATTCAATTTCTCGCTTTCATCTTCTCCAACTTTTCCTCTCTAGCACATTTTCTTTCTACATTGTCACCCTTAGCAAACTCGATTAATATTGAACTTCTTGTTTCTCTTATCTCCAACTTTCTCTTTCTACGCATTTTCTATAATCCTTAGTAATCTAGATCAACATTCATCTTCCAACTATCAACATTCATTTTCTCCTTAGATTACCACCCCCCATAATCTTCTCACTCCCTTCGTCTATGAATTTTTCTCTTTTTCCGTGTTCTCTCTCTAGATTAAAATATTATAACCAAACTTTAGGGATTAAGATTTAAAGAGTGATGGAGAATAGATTATAATGGTTTTAAAAGATTTTTAATGTAAAAGATGAGAGAGAATAAGTGGAGTTGAGTTGTTGAGATTTGTAGATGTGATGAGATATGTGAATGTGATTGATTTAGAGTAAAGAAAAAATGGATAAAAAATTGTAAAAAGTAATAAAAAGTGGAAAAACAATAATTGGTTAATGGGCTATTAATTCTCAAAACTTTAATTACAAAAAATTTTAAAGTTTCAAAAGTTTGAAAGATCTAAAACTTATCACAATAATATTACATACCTTGATAACTTTATTACCTATCTCGATATAACATTACCTTATGTGGTAACCATAACCAATCATGAATAATGATATAATTTTTATTTTCATTTGTTTGCAAAAGTATGTCAAGTTAGAGAGAAAGTGCGTAGAGAGAGAAAGTGAGAAGTTGAATATTAGTTGAGATTACCAGGAGTGTTAATCTGTAGAGAGAAAGTGTCTAGAGAAGGAAAGTCGGGACGCAAATGAAGCGAGAAATTGAATGTTGATTGAAGTTACCTATGGTGGTAATTAGAGTGAGAAATTAAGGTATGGGAAAAGAGAAAAGTTAAATGTTAAACGAGATTACCATGATGGTAATCTAGAGAGAGAACATGCGTAGAGAGAAAACATCTGGAAAGATGAAACCGAAAAGTTGAATGTTGATTGAGATTACCGAAAAATGGTAATCTAGATAGAAAGTGAGTAGGGAAAAGTCGAGAAGATGAATTTGAGAAGTTGAATATTAATTGAGATTATCATGAGTGATAATTTAGAGACAGAAAGAGCGTAGAGAAAGTCGGGGGTGAGGAAAGCGAGAAGTTGAATATTATTTGAGATAATTGGGGATAACAATCTAGAAAGAGTGCTTAAAGAAAGAAAGTGGGGGGCTGATGAAAGCGAGAAGTTTAATTTTGATTGAGATTACCGCGGGTAGTAATTTAGAGAGAGAAAAAGTGCGTAGAAAGAAAAAACCAGAGATGAGAGAAGCGAAAAATTGAATGTTGGTCGAGATTACCAAGGTTGGTAATCTATATTACCACCCCATTAATATCGATCGAGATTACCTGGGGTAGTAATTAAGAAGTGTGTATTTTACACACTTATTTATATCTTTAAATGAGTAATTTTTGAATTGAATAAGTAGATTTTTACTTAATTGTATGTAAATGTTGTATTTGTAGGTAAATTTCTTAAATATAGAAGAGAACAAGAAAAAAGAATAGTAAAAAGGACTAAAAATGTCAAAAATCCAAAACTTTAAGGGCCAAAATGAAATAATGTAAAAGATAGAAGACCTTGAGTGCAAATATTTTGGGATATTTTTTAAAGAAAATTCAAAAATCGAGGACTAAAGTGTAATATTTGAAAATCGGAGGATCTCTTGTGCAAATTTAATGATAGAGGATCCCTTGGGTAATTTGAAAGATAGAAAACCTTGGGTGCTTTGTAATATTAGTATTATTTCAGGGTCATTATGGCCAAATTAGGAAAATACGTAGTTAGTTGGTAAAAAATAAGATGCTATAACTTAGTGGGCAAATTCTTCATTAAATTATAGTTAGTGGGCAAAAGCCCCAAAAAAAAAAATCCAACAACTACGACAAAATTTGCAAAAAATTAAGGGTGACGCTATCTACACCAACCAATTTAATCTTTACACCCAGATTTTACTGATGAAGATGAATATGCCCTTACTGGCGGCTATGGAAGGACGAGAATGCAAGCGGAATACTCTACTAAGGGTGCCCGAGTGCCCACGTTGGATACTCGGCCTTCCGTGGCCGAGTATCCTTCATGATAATCAGCCAAACATGGCCAAAAACCACAAGGCCATGCTTGGTTGTTATTAATTTTTTTTTTTCAAATTCATAATAATGTAATTAATTTATATTAATAATAATCACCTATTCCCAAAAACAAATAATAATAATCACATGTTAATAATATTAATTATTTATTTATGATAATAATCGTTTATATTTAATAGTAATAATTATTTATAATAGTTATATATCCATATTAATAAATTATAACTCTAAAAATTATTGTAATTAATATTAATTAAATATAATCATTTTCATATAATTTTTATATTTAATTATTATAAAACATAATAATTTCTAAAACAACATAAGTCATCGTCGTCTGATATTTTATCAACACTACAATATGAAATAATAGTCAATTAATTATATAACCAACAATTGAAGCAAAAAATTATATGAAAATTATTATATTTAATTAATATTAATTGCAATAATTTTTAGAATTACAATTATTATTTTTATAGTAACTATAAATATAAAAATTATTAATATAGATAAATAACTATTATAAATAATTATTACTACTAAATATAAATGATTATTATCATAAACAAATAATTAATTCGTGATTATTATTAAATATAAATTAATTACATGAATTAAAAAAAAAATAAAGGCCAAACACCCTTGTAGGATGCTCGGCCATGGATTGCTGAGCATCCAACATAGATGCTCTACCATATATGGCCGAGTATCCAATTGGAAGCTCGGCCAAAATAGGCCGAGCACCCTTTGGGTGGTTCGGCTAGCGCTGGTTCTCAGAACGCCCAGCTCCACATACATACGCTACAAATAACGCCATATCGAGAGTGTGCACGATCGTAAACATAACGTATAAAGATAAAGCCACATTCGGGCCCGTACTGCAGTGTTCATTTCTTTATACATAGTGGAACTAGACGAACGTCTAATCATACATTCGCATTACCCAAACCCTAACCATAGAAAACATATAACCTACTAGGGTTTCTGTGAGTCCATTACATAGCGCAGATCGCCATCTCCCGCTTCCCAATCACACACCACATCACGCCATTAGGACCTTTCGCCATCTCCCGATCACATCACCTTCATAGAACACAAACATAGACACGTAATGAGTCATAAAGACTCAAGAGATAATAGATGCAATGCATGACCTATTCATAATCGTGGCCCGCTATAACCATATGTTTATATCGGCGCCAGAACATATAATCATACTTGAATTGGCCGACTTCACCCTCTTGTGGGACCTCCATTTGACCAATTGTCTCAAACTCGTGAGAGACATTATATAAACATTTGGTAGGCAACCTTATTCATCGCTTTTCATGCATGATCATGCTTCAATGTATACGCTGCAAACAAACATAGGTACTATCATATGCATAGCCTTGCCCTCAACACATACATATCGTGATATAACACGCCTGCTCTCTACATATACACTAACGAAGTTGAGGTCTTATACTTCATACATCATAATCATCACACATATACACGTAAGGGCTTACGTTGGATCATATTCACCACATAAAACCCGCATTAACGCCATGCTTTTCACGTGAAGACTTCATGAATTATACATTACAATCTCTATGATTCTTTCAAGTCCTAAGCAATTCACTCATGGAACTTGGCACGAAGATCACGTGGATCATAAATCACACATATATCATAGCATAACATATCATATCATGGCATAACATATCATAAGCATAAAACAAGCCAATGGATCCTACACATGCTTTCTAGGTTCATACATAGCATAAACATGGCATAAACATGGCTAATTCTTGATTCATTCATTCATAAGCATAGATATATGACATAAAACATGTAAAACATCCATATCTACCATAGATGAAGCTCAAACAAGCATGGAGAAGCTTCCTCTTCTTCCTCTTCTCCTCTTCTTCTTCTTCTTCTTCTTGTACTCATAGCTTCCACACCCATAATAAACATGAGAGAAGGAGTTTAGGATGATTACATGAGTTCTTGGGAGTCTTGGAGGGGTTTTGGGGTCATAAGAACCGAGCTTGGGTGAGAAATGTCCAAGAAATGGCTAGAATCTTCTAAAATAACACTTTTGCCGATTTTAAAATTACGGTCAGAATCTCCTCGTTACGTCAGAATTCCAAAATTACGGTCGAACTCATTAAATTGACGGCCAGAATTTCGCACACACGCCGATCCGCGCTCCGGGCCACGACCGAGCAGAGGATCAGCCCTTTAACCTTCATTCTTGACTTACTAGTAACCCTTTACTATTACTACAGCAACTTGACTTGACTACGGCGTAATCCTTACATGTACGGTCAGTAATTCCGGTTCCTAATTTTCCCATTTTCTTTTTCGACGTCGCTGCATCCCGGAGGCATATCCCATCGCATCAAATCATAATGTGAGCATATCATATACATATACGCTATACCGAAACGCTATCATGTCATTTCATATCATATACGAGTCATATACTGCGTATATACTAAATCATATCCAGATCCGACGACCAAGCGGTCATTACATCCTTCCTTCCTTAAATAAATTTCGCCCTCAAAATTGCCTTTTAAAACTGACTCCGGGTCAATGCTCCTATCCTCTCTTCCTTTCCTATGTCTCCTCCTAACATATACGTAACTTCACACATGACGGTGCACATATCATATAACAGCCCCATTTCCATAAAATCTAATAAGAGCCGAACAAATAATTAATCACATACTTGAAATATACACAAGAATCCCTGGACGAGACTTTCGTGAACATTAGCATATAAACATACATACATATCGGAATTCAAAGGCGACTTTCATTTCAAGCACATACCAAACCGATTCGCTCACATATCGCTTCTGAAGCTTCACATTGTGGTATGCTAAGGGATGAACGTGATATAACACATACAACTGAAGATAACCAAAGATCCCGTGAATATTCATATCATCTAACATACATATAAGAAGAGAATACTGCATCGAATCGATATTTCTTCACATGACATACATGCATAATTGGATCCAAAGACATAATTTCCTGCTTCGCATAACATTGCCAATCGTGATTATAGCTATCAAGACTCGATTCATACTTATATCAGCCTCTAGATATTCATCATGTGGCACTTTACGAGACGAATAAGGATCATACATACGATTGTTATCTCATAATACATAACATGTGTTGTCATTCGAACCATTCTTTTTCATATAGATGCCGATAGAATCGATATTTCATCTTCATACTTCATACATAAATCATGTCGTAGGGAAGATATATAATTGATGGATCATACGGTCAAGAAGTATACAAGATTCTCAGAATTTCTTCTATTTCAACATAGTACATAAACATAATGTAGCTCATCCATAAACATATCGAACATAGAGAGTCAAGAAACAAGAGTTGAGCAAAAGAGCTTTCTTTTCGTCGTGATAACATATAACATGTGAACATTTCTTTTCGGCAAATACCATATCGCTCATGTTCGTGTCGCTTTTCTACCTTTCATTCATAGCCCCGAGCTTCGCTCACATAGCAAGAATAAGGAAAGCGACGAAGGAACATAGCTATTCGTACTCGTTGGAAACAAAACGGAAATCCATCATCATTGCTTTCACGTGATTACCTAATCGAAAGCTCTGCTTTTCAAAAATCATATAACATGGCAAGTTCATACGCTCGTGAAATTCGGATTTATTTCATCTAGCATATCATTCATATCTTTTTCCCTGAGTAACATAACATCAAGAGAAAAGCCATTCATTCGCTCCTGAATTAATGTTATTCTCACATCATTGCATATAACTTCCGATAGAATACCCGACATATACTTCGACGTGGATGAAGAACATAAGAACGTATTATTCATTCCTTTCCTGAGCTAACATAACCATAGCATAACATCCGTGAATATAGACATAGCCGTAACATATGAGCTTTCTCAATACCCCAAGATATACATATCACATCACATAACATGGAAACATAACTGCTCACTTACCATTCGACGTCACGAATAAAGGTCGGATAGGCAATAACCATAACATACATATGTAAGCTTCAACATGCCTTTACTACTTCCCGACATCATTTCCCGAGATAGAAAATACCGAGAAGGCATTCAAGAAGTACTTTGGGACGTGGCGTAATAAATCGCTTTATAACATAGCGAATCACGGCTTTCATTTGTGGTAACGGATCATTCTCATTCAAACTAACATACATACATGTCATCACCTAACCATATCAAACCACGCAACACTCACCCATGCATTCGGTTATCATATAACTGCATCTATCTGTCCCATCGACATCGATCATGACATAAAGAAGCAAATAAAACAACTGCAGCTTACGAATACATACATATCACATAATGTAGAGCATAGTCAAACTTCTAACCGACGAGTAACGAACCGCAAGATAACATTCTAAAACATAACTCGTCACATAGACATAAAACTCGGTCGATTCGCTCATATGATTCACAAATCATATCACATCACCAAGAAGTAGCCGGTCACCGGGCGTAACGTGAGTGTAGGTCACCTCACACACTTATATACTCAAAGAACTAACAAAGAAGGCCGAAGCTAGCATAAAGAAAGCCGAGGGAAGTCGAACATATACATGACATAACTTCATATATCATATAGAACTTATGCAAAGTTATATACATCACATAAACGATACACGCTATATCATTGAGCCATTCAAGAACCTCAGAACTTCCCCTAACTTCCACAACTTCAGATACATTGAGCCATTCTTCGGTCAATAATACATCCGTCTGTTGTTCTTCATAGACATTCGTAGCATAGACACACATAACATCGGGCCGTGACTTTACATATACATAATATCGCCATGGCGTCACATGCATAACACCGGGCCGTGAGTATACAATGTCGTGGAAATATAACCTCGACCAGATCTCACTGAGAAGATAGGCACATTACATAGCATATAACCGCTGCTATTCTCATAACCAAGAGCATCACCATACTCGTGATAACATAGGCCATCTAACGAACTTCATCATCTCGCGAGCACACATCTAAGCATAACCGTACATTGAACAAGGCCGACTCATTACATGACATACCATAACATAACATATCACATATAGCCTCGATCATATGTGTGAACTCACAAGTTCAAATAAACGAACATTCACATTGGTCATACCAAATAAACGAACTAACATGTTGGCCATGCATAACGTGATTCAACATCCAATATCATCACGCTATAGCCAACGTTATGCTCTCGCTGCCACCATACCGTATTCTCATATCTCATCATACACGCATATCATAATCAGACATAGCCGATGTTCATGAGTCATTGAATCATACTACATATCATATTGAGTCGCTTATGTGATATAATCACAATTCGAATAAGCCCGCTCATAACATTTCTATACTTGCTTCTACCTTTCATCTACATATCACGTAGCTCCAGCTGAGCCACATATGCCGCATAACATATCACATGACAGCCAGAGTACATTTACCCAACATCCTGAATCTCAAAGATACATTTACATTCGCATTCATTTCATCATGTGAGCTACATTGATCCGACATTCGACATCTATGCCCATTCGATATGCAATATTACTAAATTCATGTGCACTCCTTAGCTCAACATGTCATAGCATCCATCTCATACTCATACCGATCCTCGCCATCATATCATCATACACATAAAGGAGGGAGACCATAGGGAAAAGGAGACATTGACATTTCATACTTTGATCCCGGGTCAACACACTTCCATTACACTTTCATCTCCATACATACATATCATATGTCGCCATTCGTATCGTGACGCCCCAAGGCCAATTGTACCACCACGTGATACAAACCATAACATACATAACATCGCATACACAACATAACATGCTGTGATCATGCTTTCATATCATAAGGGCTCATGGACATACATAACACATAGCTATATGCATTCACATATATAGTCATATCATCGAGAGCTATAGGCATTCATGTGTTTACTTAGAATCACCCCATGTCCATTTCATATGGCTCATCTCATAACATATTTCATAACATCATAACATCATAACATCATCATCCCTTCATAATGAGTGGCGAAAGTGTCCGCTGATGTGTGGGGAAGAGGGAATCGCCGCTCGATACCACCTCGTAACGCTCCGCCCAGCCTCATACATATACGCCATAAATGACGCCATATCGAGTGTATCGTGCACGCATCGTAAACATAACGTATAAAGATAAAGCCACATTCGCCTGGTGCACGGGTGTTCATTTCTTTATACATAGTGGAACTAGACGAACGCCAATCATACATTCGCATTACCTAAACCCCTAACCATAGAAAACATATAACCTAACTAGGGTTTTGAGTCCATTACATAGCGCAGATCGCCATTCCTGCTCCCAATCACACACCACATCACGCCATTAGAACCTTTCGCCATCTCCCGATCACATCACCTTCATAGAACACAAACATAGACACGTAATGAGTCATAAAGACTGTGATAATAGATGCAATGCATGACCTATTCATAATCGTGGAGTTCTGCAAACCATATGTTTATATCGCGCTCAGAACATATAATCATACTTGAATTGGCTGCACTCCCACCTCTTGTGGGACTCTTCCATTTGGACCAATTGTCTCAAACCTTTGTGAGACGAACATTATATAAACATTTGGTAGGCAACCCTATTCATCGTTTTTCATGCATGATCATGCTTCAATGTATACGCGTAAACAAACATAGGTACTATCATATGCATAGCCTTGCCCTCAACACATACATATCGCATATAACACGTTCGTTCCCTTACATATACACGAACGTAGTTGAGGTCTTATACTTCATACATCATAATCATCACACATATACACGTAAGGGCTTACGTCGGATCATATTCACCACATAAAACCCGCATTAACGCCATGCTTTTCACGTGAAGACTTCATGAATTATACATTACAATCTCTATGATTCTTTCAAGTCCTAAGCAATTCACTCATGGAACTTGGCACGAAGATCACGTGGATCATAAATCACACATATATCATAGCATAACATATCATATCATGGCATAACATATCATAAGCATAAGACAAGCCAATGGATCCTACACATGCTTTCTAGGTTCATACATAGCATAAACATGGCATAAACATGGCTAATTCTTGATTCATTCATTCATAAGCATAGATATATGACATAAAACATGTAAAACATCCATATCTACCATAGATGAAGCTCAAACAAGCATGGAGAAGCTTCCTCTTCTTCCTCTTCTCCTCTTCTTCTTCTTCTTCTTCTTGTACTCATAGCTTCCACACCCATAATAAACATGAGAGAAGGAGTTTAGGATGATTACATGAGTTCTTGGGAGTCTTGGAGGGGTTTTGGGGTCATGAGAACCGAGCTTGGGTGAGAAATGTCCAAGAAATGGCTAGAATCTTCTAAAATAACACTTTTGACTTAAAAATTACGGTCAGAATCTCCCTCAAGTACGCCGGAATTCCAAAATTACGTCAGAATTTATTAAATTACGCAATGTAACTGCCATCACGCGATCCGCTCCACACGCTGAAGGATCACTCTTTAACCTTCATTCTTGACTTACTACCAGAACCCTTACCACATTACGGCCTGACTTTTACTACCGTAATCCTTACATGCCGCACTTGCCTCGCACTTTCCATTTTCCTCTTTTTCGACGGTCAAGCCGCCAGATCCCGAGGCATATCCCGCATCATAAATCATAATGTGAGCATATCATATACATATACGCCATAATCAAACGCCATCATGTCATTTCATATCATATACTGAGTCATATACTGCGATATACTAAATCATATCCAGTATCCCTCAGGCGGATATTAAGGTGCCTAACTACCCAAAGGACGCTCCACCAAGTGGCTGATTTTGTTTTGTTTTTACTTAAATGAGGGCAATTTGGTTCATTCCATTTTAGGTGGGTGCATAGATTAATTTGGTGGGTGCGGATAGCGCCACCGAAAAATTAAACTGAAAGGCAAACATAGATTTCTATAATTATTTGTCGAGTGATGCTATCTACACCCCAAAACTTAATCCCATACACCCTCATTTTTGCCGAACAAAAATACCCAAAGATACAATTACCACTCTGTCCTGTCAATTTGCAAAGCGGGGGAGAATCTGTCACTACGTCTCGGTCATCTTTGGCCGAGTATGGCTTTATGGTACTCAGCCATTCTTGGCTACGTACCACAAGAACTTTATTTATTTATTTATAATTAATGTGATTAGCATACAATTATTATCAAATAGAACTAAATTTTTGTTTGAATGAAATTACTATATTTTAAAAATAAAAATAAAAATAATTTTGGGTTTATAGGGGCTTGGCCAAGGGTGGCCGAGCCCCTAAAAAAGGGCTTAGGGGCTCGACCACAGCTGCCGACCTCCGTAAGTGGCCGTCGGCCAGCCCATGCCGATTCCTTCACTGGTGGATCGACAAATCAGAGTCGAGTTTGTATATTTTCAGTCGAAATTAACTCTTGTAATACCAAAATCATCTATAAACCATTCCTAAATTTAGAGAGAATCTCTAACTTTGTTGAAATAAACAAAGTTAACTAATCTTCTTGTTGCTATGGATTCTTGTTGTTTGCGTTTGTGGTGGAAGAGTTTACAGTTGAAGAAGGTAGTTTTGAAAATGGGTGTAAAGTGTGGATATCGGGTGGAGGGTAATATATGGAAAAATGTGGTGTAAAAAGTAAATTTCAAAATTATTTTTTTTTAAAAAAAAGTGGGTGCATAGATGATGTGAATATAGGGATTAATTTGTGGGGAATAGATAGTGCCACTTTTTAACTCTTATTTGTCTGGCTGTTGTAATCTATAGCTGAAATTTTTTTGTATTCTAATTCGCGTGGAACGTCACTCAGCAGTGCAATCGCCACCGACAAGTGAAGATCATTGTCGCCAGAAATTCCAGATCCTCCATTTCCAGTTTTACAAACCACAGTACATTTGCCATTACACTCGTGTTGATAATTCCCCAATAAAACCCAGTTCAAATACTGCATTCATTCAGTGTTTCACCCAATCATTATTCCATTATTCGATTTAATCTTCAAATAATGAGGCGCCGAGGCTCAGATTTTCGGCGGCCAGTGAGGCGGCGATTTTCAAATGTGTTCTGGCTAATTTTGTGTGGGTTAGTAATTCTACTGTTTATTGTTGTGTTAAGCAGAGAGACTCAGCAGCCCACTTCGAGATCCGCTGCCAAGGTAATTATTGATCCTATTTTTTCCAATAAAGTGGGAAATGGTTTAGATATAACAGAACCTTTCAGTGAATTGTAGTTTTTACTTATGAATACTTGCGGTGCATTAATGTAGTTGTTCAAAATAGTCTTCTTAACATGGAAATTTGAGATGTATTCATGAAATCGAAATGTGTAGGCTGGCATTGGATTTTAAGTTCTGTGAAGTGTTCAATGCATCAATGGGGAAATCTTGTTGATTTGAGAGCGTTGATGGAAATGTATCTGTTCTTGAAGTTTTAATAATTTATTTTAGATTATAGGATGGGGACGGTATAAAGTCCTACAAGAAATTTGGTGGTAAGTTTTAGTAATTCTTCTATGGAATCCATTCTCATTGAAGATGGTATATACCATACACTCAATCTTCTTTCGCTGAAAGAAGTGACTTGCTCTACATGTAGTAGACCCGAAATGAGAAGTTTGTATCATCTGTGTAGAAAGAGGAAATACAAATACTTCTTTACTGCATTATGACTTATGAGAAGGATCTGGTGATATTGAGCTATATTGATGCAGGAGAGGCGGGAATGAGCAAGAGAATGTTAACCAATAAGCATGAATTTCAGTTTAACTTTAAGCACTAAAACTGTCTTTTTTCTCGACCAATATAGAAGCTTAAAATGACACACTGTGTCATTAGATTTAAGCTCCAGGTCTTTAACAATTAGATTGACCATTTGAATTAAGATTCTGCAAAAACTTTGGAAATCACCAGAGAGAAAATGTTCACTACATTGTCGTAATGAAATATGTGCTAAGGCTTGCACCTTCCACTTCCACACCGGTGTGGTGGAGACTGATTGCGTCAAGTTGGATTTCAGATTTTGTTTTTATGTGAAACTCTCTCTTTATGTTGAGATATAGGGTGTGGTCCCTGTCGCTTTATTCCTCTAGAGAATGACATAGCCCACATGATTGGACCTCTTTTTATTTTGAATTTTCATGTTAGATGGGGGAGATTGTTAGCCTTGTGCTCTTGGCGATTTAAATTGATAGAAATAAAAAATTGATGATCCTAAAACAAAAAAAAAAAAAAAAAAAAAAAAACGAATATTGCACAAAAGGAGGATTCAATTGTGCATCTTATGGGTAATGGAAACAAGACAAATGGAGATATATAAGTTTAGTGTGTCCTTTTGTGGTATTGTCGATGACTTTCGGCAAGTGGCTGCCTATTATGGTACGCGTCTTCTAGCATTAAACACAGTTATTTTAAGGAACCACGCGGAACAATTTTAAATATGTTAATCGCGTGATTGACAAGAGATTTTTACTTTAGGCAGTGGTGCATGTAGAGATGTTTACTTTAGACAGTGGTGCATGTACATTTAGATATCATGAAGTGATTTGTGATCAAAGAAAATTACTTAAGAAGAGGACAATTTGCATTTATGGAGATGCAATCCAATGTAAGTTCATTTAAGTTTGATTTGGATACTGTTTGTCTGATACTGAATTCAACATGAGTCGGGCAATCCCATTATTGAAGCTTCAGAATTAGGTAACCTCATAATTGTTTACTGGAGAAAACTCTCAAGCTTCTGAGCTCTTTGTAATAGAATCTGGAAGGCAACTAATGAAAAGTACTATAGTTGATAGGATGCAAATGATAAAGCTCCCATGGTTTGAATGGTGGAGGTTCGATAACCAAATTTATTGGACATTACAAACCATCTAAAAGGAAATTGTTCATATACTCATCCAGAATTTGGGTATACTCGCCACTTGAAAGCTAAAAGCATAACTTCCTCCGTGAATAGTTTTAGTGCTCGTTTTATGGAATATATAATTCAAGTCTTGAAATTTCTTCATAGTCTTGAAAATAATAGCATCACAAATTGGTAATAAAAAATTTTCAGTGTCTATAGCAAGAATCATACCCATTTAGGCTCTAGTTTACTCTTATGTAACAAATTCTTGTTTTGATCATGTTTCATGAATGGTTCATGTCATAGGTTACTAGTCCACGCCTTTACTATCTTTGATTGTTTCCTTTTGAATATGAAGGTGTTTAAGAAAAACACATGAATATTACAACGTGTACAAGTTTGTTCTATTAGTGGAAAATACTATGTAATGCAATATGAGAGATTTTATTTAAGCTTTTGATGTCACGCAGAGATCCTACAGACATGATAAATTCATAGAAGGCCTTAATATCACCGACGAAATGTTAAACCCCGATTCTATAGCTCGGCAATTGAATGATCAAATATCTCTAGCAAAAGCATTTCTTGTCATAGCCAAGGAAAGCAACAACCTCCAATTCGCATGGGAACTAAGTGCTCAAATTCGCAATACGCAAATCCTTCTCTCCAATGCCGCTTTACGAAGAACTCCTCTAACAACAACTGAATCTGAAACTGCAATCCGGGATATGGCGCTTTTGCTCTTCCAAGCCCAACAATTCCGCTACGACAGTGCAACCATGATCATGAGATTGAAAGCAAAGATCCAAAGTCTTGAAGAACGAGTGAGCTCCCTTAATGAGAAGAGTTCAAAATATGGACAAATAGCTGCTGAAGAAGTTCCAAAGAGCTTGTATTGCCTAGGTGTTAGGTTAACAACTGAGTGGTTCAAGAACTCATATTTACAGAGAAAACTCAAGCAGCAAAGGCCGCAAAGAGCTATGAAACTGATGGACAATAGGCTCTATCATTTCTGCATCTTCTCTGATAACATCCTTGCAACTTCAGTTGTGGTAAACTCAACAGCTTGTAATTCCAATAACCCCGAAAAGGTAATTTTCCACCTCGTAACTGATGAGGTGAATTATGCTGCAATGAGGGCTTGGTTCACTACAAACAGTTTCAGGGGAGTTACGGTAGAAGTCCTAAAGATTGAAGATTTTACCTGGTTGAATGCATCTTATGTCCCCGTTATGAAGCAACTTCAAGACTCAGACACCCAAAACTATTACTTCTCCGGTAATGGCGGCGATAATCGTACTCCAATCAAGTTCAGAAATCCTAAATACCTCTCCATGCTTAACCACCTCAGGTTCTATATCCCCGAAGTTTTTCCTTCTTTAAAGAAAGTAGTTTTTCTTGATGACGACGTTGTAGTTCAGAAAGATCTTTCACCTCTATTCTCAGTCGATCTTAACGGAAATGTAAATGGCGCAGTCGAGACTTGCATGGAGACATTCCATAGGTATCACAAGTACTTGAACTACTCTCACCATTTGATTCGTGAACATTTTGACCCCGACGCATGCGGGTGGGCATTTGGGATGAACGTTTTTAACTTGGTCGAGTGGCGAAAAAGAAACATCACAGGGATATACCATTATTGGCAGGAGAAGAACGTTGATAGGACGTTGTGGAAACTGGGCACGCTGCCACCTGGATTGTTGACTTTTTATGGGTTCACCGAGCCGTTGGATCCCTCGTGGCACGTGTTGGGTCTTGGGTACACAAATGTGGATCCTCAGTTGATCGAGAAGGGAGCTGTGTTGCATTTTAATGGGAACGCAAAACCTTGGTTGAAAATTGGGATGGAGAAGTATAAACCCTTATGGGATAGGTATGTGGATTATAGTCATCCTCTGTTACAGCAGTGCAATGTTCATTGATTTTCAACTCTCTGCTGCAGATGTGAGTTATATTCTTAAGCCATTCTCCCATTTAGACCAATTTTTGTGTGAAGGAATGATTGTTGAATGGTAAATATATTTATATTTATCAGATAAAAAGGCAGTTTTGTAATGACTGGTATTTCTTTTTCTGTTGTGTAATAGTCTTTTAACATGTTTGTAAGTCTGATTGCTAATTACTAATTAGTTTCTCAAAACTCACTGTTTTGGAGTGCTCAGGTTTGTGACTTTGCAAATAGACAAAAAGGTACATAAATTTGTAAGAGAAAGAGAATTCAAACGGATGTAGGCATGATTGATGTAACGTTATTGTATTTTTCTTGTACAAGAAGTGCAATAAAAGATGGATGTATTGATCAAGGAATTTTTAGATTATAATCATATTTGTTGTTAACTTTTTCGTGTATATATATATAAAGGGTGAAGATAAACTCCTAAACTCCTAAGTTCTTAAATTTTTTGTGCTTTTGAGTCTAACTTTAAAAATCTATTCAACATATATATATATATATATATATATATATATATATATATATATATATATATAATACGTGTGTGACATAGACTTTGACATAATTGATGATATAATACTAGTAAAATTCTTATGTTGTCATTAATGAATGATTATATTGATAATTGATATAAAGGTATTAAAGTCATTTTATCTCATTATGATATTCTTTATAGCATTTGATATGTCATTGTCGCGTTGGTCACTCAAAATATATATATTAAATCATCATCATATCATATAATAATAAATCAAATGCGTTATAAGATAATTTCTGAAATTTTTGTGGCACTAATTTTTTGTGTCCTGAATTGGTCGAGTCAAAAGATTCATATCACATACGACTCTACACTAAGGGTGTGTTTGATAGGATTCCGGGAAAAGGAATTCTCGGAAAACCGATTCCCACCATTTTCTTGGATTGAGTTTTCCATGAAAATCATTGTTTTTATGCTTTAAGGGACTTGGACCTGGAAAACGAATTCCAGGAAAACAAATGCAATCAAATACACAAGTTAGAAAATGATTTTCTAGATTTGATATTTTTCGGGAAAATATTTACCAATCAAACACACCCTAAAATTGAAACACCAAATCTCAACTTCACAATTTAGAAGAATAAAATATACTCTAATTGCCTTCTAATAATAAACTCAAGGCCAAGAATATAAAGGAGTGTTTGCGATATTTGATACTTGCTTGTTGACCATAAATGAAACGTGAAGACCATAAAATGAGAACCAGCCATTTCAATTTCTAATAATTTCCTACTGTTCTCCTCCATTATCGCTCCTCCTTAGGCTCCCACCAATTATCTCCTCTTATTAATAATTATCCCTTTTCAATCTTGGATTTACAGAGCTTCAAATTCCATCGGGGTTTTTGTTTTTTTATTTCTTCATGAAGGATTTTGCTTTTGTCGCTTTTCTTCTTCCCCCAATAATAACCACCCTGCAGTGCCTCTGATTACTAGTGCAGCAGGGAGAGAAGGAGGAAAGTTTCAGACAAAGCTAAATCCCCACCACCACCACCGCAGCCGCCGCCGCCACCGCCGGAAAAAAATATCCATTTTTATTTCAAGAAAATTTAGAAGGGCGGCAAGATGAACGATCTTTTCTCGAGTTCTTTTAAACAATACCATGACCTGAAGCATCAGGTTCAAATGGATGACCTTGAAGCTGGTGCAAATGAGTCTGTAAATCTCGACAAATTTTTCGAAGATGTTGAGAACGTTAAATCCGACATGAACGACGTCGAAAAGCTCTACAAGAAGCTACAAGAATTGAACGAAGAAAGCAAAATTGTCCACAATGCGAAAACCATGAAAGAATTGAGATCCAAAATGGACTCCGACGTAGCCCAGGTTCTTAAACGGGTCAAGGTCATCAAAGGCAAGCTCGAAGCTCTCGAAAGATCCAATGCGGCCCAACGCAAGATCCCCGGCTGCGGGCCGGGCTCGTCCGCCGACCGAACCAGAACCTCCGTAGTGAGCGGCTTAGGCAAGAAACTCAAAGACATGATGGATGATTTTCAGGGTTTGAGAGCAAGAATGAATGCTGAGTATAAAGAAACCGTCAGCCGGAGATATTACACGATCACTGGAGAGAAAGCGAACGATGAGTTGATCGAGAATTTGATATCGAGTGGTGAAAGTGAAACTTTTATGCAGAAGGCCATTCAAGAACAGGGGAGAGGACAGATATTAGACACCATTTCTGAGATTCAAGAACGACACGATGCGGTGAAGGAGATTGAGAAGAATTTGATTGAGCTTCATCAGATTTTCTTGGACATGGCGGCTTTGGTCGAAGCTCAAGGCCAACAGTTGAATGATATCGAGAGTCACGTGGCGCATGCTAGCTCGTTCGTGAGACGAGGAACAGACCAATTGCAGGACGCTAGAGAGTATCAGAAGAGCTCGAGGAAATGCACTTGTATTGCGATTATTCTCATCATAGTGGCGATTCTTCTCCTCACTTTCCCAATTTGGTCACAGATTTTGCTTCATAAGGTTCTCTAGAAAAGGAAAAAATTTCAAGAACTTGGGGGCAAATTTGAGAAATCAAGACTGGTTTTTCAGGTTTCGGGCATTGATTTTTTGGGATGTCTTTGTTGCCTCTTTGCAAGAGTTTTTTACCACCTTTCATCACTTTTGTTTTACACATGATATCACTATTTAGATGACATTGTAGACAATTTATATTTAAAGAAATTTTCTATCGTAGCAACAATCTTTTAGTTACTCGTTTAAATTATGTACATATATACGACCCTTTATCGCCTCTGATTGTTATATTTTGTTCTCTCTTTTGTTGTTGATCTCGTCTTAAAACCATTTTTTCATGCAATCAATCCATCTTTCTTGAACCAATTCGACTTTTAGGTCATGTGGTTCAGTATGATGTCAAAGCAGATAATATCAATTCTTGAGTTCACATTTTACTGTCACACACTTTGAGGCTCCCTAAGGTTGTCAAATATGAAACATTGTTCTAATCGTGTTTTCAAACTCAAGCTAGCAATTTCAATTGATAGTACTCGCATGAAAGAGTAGAAATAGAGATCGTACATATATAAGTGCAATTAGGCTAATGGAAAGGATCTTAAAGCTCTTAGTCTCTAATAAGAAACACAAATTAAAGGACACAAGAGTACTAGAATGAAATGAAAGATGATTTGGGATTCTCAAAGACAACTAAAACTCTTGATCGTCTTTCTCTTCTTCGTTCTCTTCTTCCAAGCTCGAGCTCGACTCCGTGGAAGTACTCGTTAAAGATCCTGTTTCTTTGACATCCTCCATCTTTACATCATTCTTGTCTTCAACTTCTTTCTGTCCCAAGTTTTTATCCCCTTCATCATCATCATCGTCCTCTGCATGTTGTTGGATAATAGTGTCTGCGTCTCCTTCTTCTCCTTCTTTTAATCGTCCATTTTCTTCTCTTTTTTCAACTCCGCCTTGGTTGAATGATCCACGGTTATCCTCACTTCTTGCCATGTTCATCTCATGCTCGAATGTAGACTTGTTTTTAGCTCGAAAGGTCGGGTTTGGATCTTCATTTAGTGATCCATTAGTAGTGTTAGAGTTCTCCTTGTTATCTGTGTGATTGATGATATTTTTACTCCATCTCTTCCCTCTTGTCCTTTTGAGTTGAACATGTTTTTCTTTCATTGTGTTGCTTCGATTCTGGGAATTTCTTGTCATTTCTGACTTAATCCCACCTTTTTGATTCACTGATAATTCTTCATTAAAATCTGGGATTTTCCTTAACAAACCAGATTCTGTTAATGATCCAACTTCTTCAGTACTAGAATGAAGTTCACTAGTTTCCTCAGATTTGTCTTCCCCTGTCCTTTCGCTGGCCCCATTCTCAGATGTCGTCCCATTTCCCGTTCTTGAATTTGATGCATCGTCTGTTAAGTTTCGACTTTTTTCAATGTTGGTAGATTGATCAATAGCATTTCCATGGTCAACTTGGGCATCTTCGGCCTTGATCTCAGCCGATGAAGTTACAGACTGAATCGATGGATCATCGGTGCTAACTGACCATACCTTTACCGGTGGTGACTCGAGATGGCGTTTCAAATCCTCAATTTCAGCTTCCTTTTGTCGTAAGATTTCATTTAAAGCTACAACTTGAGGATTTTTATTCTGATCTTGATTTTGATTTTGATCACTCAATTCTTGAGCATATTTCTCTTTGAACATCTTGGCCTCATTCTGCATATCTTGAAAAGCTAATTCCAGAGCCCTCTGTTCATCTTTAAGTGAAGAAATTGTAGATTGCATCTCAGAAACCCTGCTGTTAAGCTTTGATTTCTGGGTTCTATGATTGAATAGCTTAACTTTCATCTCTTCCATTTTCGTTTTCACTTCTTGCGCATGTTCTCTTTCCCTCTGTTATACTCATTAAAGCAAAATATATCCCCATTTTGTCATATATATGTATACACAAATCGTTACATGGATAAATCCCACATGGAAAGATTCCAAAATAATACGAAATCATCATAATATAAGGGTTTCAGCTACTCTTCTTAATAGCTGTAATCATGCATACACAGAGAGAGAAAGGTTTAGAGAGAGAAAGGTTTACAGAGAGAACCTGTAAGAGAAGTTGCAGAGAAAAGATTTGTTGGTCCTTTTGCTTTGTGAGGAGATTGAAAATGCGTCTCTCTCTGAGCTTGTGAAGCAGCATAACACCAACAATGGCAGCTCCGAAGGCTAGTAATAGCATCACCATGTATGATCTCGTCCTGCTGTTATAGCTTCCTCCGCCATAACCACCACCTCCGCCACCGTGCCCCTTCATTCCTCCACCCATCTCTATCTCTCTCTCTCTCTCTCTAACAGTAACACAGTATTTATGAAACTTGTTACACAGATTTCTCGTTGCTTGTCATCTGAAACAGGCCTTCTAACTGCATCTCTCTCTTTTTTCTCTCTCTATATATATGCATGTATTCATGTTTGTATGTATGTGTATATGCGTGAGCGTGAAGAAGAGTTAGCGGAGAAAACAAGGATGAAAAATGTGCATGGGAACGGTGCGGGGGGCGTTGATTCGGGGAGTGATTTACAAAGTTCAATCTTTAATGCGTGCCGACGGAGTAAAGTACTGTTATGTCCTTTGTTGTTTTGTTTAAGGGGGTAACAGATGAGGATATATTTGTAATTTGGAAAGAAGGGGAAGTCGTTGAGGTCAAAAGCCCTCTGCTCACCGGAGAACTGATGAATGGGAGCTCAACCTTTTCATCGAGCAGTGATCAACCGTCATTTTCGAGAATTTAAAAATTACTAGTATATTGTGCTAAAATACAACAAAGAAATAAAAAGATATATAGTAGTACCTCCGGCCCAAAATTATAATACTTTTTTTTTTACATAAATTAAGAAAAATACAATTAATGGTATTAAAAAAGTACAATTCAATGTTATTTTTCTAATGTGCCATCTCATTTATTAGATATTTTATTTCAATTATTCTATTTTGATGATAACAATATATATTAAATGAGGATATAAAAGACAAGTAATATTTTAACTACATCTTTAAAAGGAATGTGGTCTATATTTTGGGATGAACGAGAAAAGATAATGGACTATATTTTTGGGACGAGATAATATCTTGCTATACTTTTTATATTCGAGAATTTAAAAATTTTTGAGCTAAAAACAAAAAAGAAATACTCCAAAAGATATCTTGCTAGTACTTTTTTTATGAAAAATAATTTTCTAAAATTTATTTCAATAACACACTTTATTGAAGTTATAATTTTATCCAAAAAAAAAAACAGCTCTCCCTTCAAGGAAAAAAGTACTATCCCCATCCTAATTATGTAGTCATCATTTATTTTAACACAAGTTTAGAAAATTATTGAAACTATCAAATAAACTTAAGGTGTACAAATTAAATGAGTGTAATAGTAAATAAATAAAAATAAATTTATATATTGAATAATTTAAAAAGAAAAGAGAGCATATGTAAATTGGACAAAAAGAGTACAAAAACTTCTCTTTGACATGGTACCGTGCCTATTAAATGGATGAGAATTATTTAATATAGAAAATACTAATTTTGACCAAAAACAAAAAAATTCGAAACACGCGTCATAAATACATACCCTCTTCATTAAAAAGAAATAAAAATTCCTACCTTCCTATCCATAGTTCAGTTTGACCGTTACCAATCCAGCAAGGCATAATTAATGGCGTGACAGACCCATGGATATTGTTTCGCACGACAAATTTGAGTTCATCATTTTAGCGAACTATTTTTTCCATGAAAATTTCGTCTGATCATTTCCAACTTTCTTTCCCAATTAGAGATGGAGAAACTTTTTTCGGTCAACCCCCATTTTTTTAACAATACTGATTTACTTGTTAATATGAGTGACAGCAATAACCACAAGATGTGTAGTATATAATAATAATAATAATAATAATAATAATAATAATAATAATAATAATAATAAAATAAAATTTTAATATGAAGTTAAAAATAAATTTTAACTTTTATTGAATTGAATAGTAAAAAATTGATAGTTAGATTGGGCGTGTCAATGAGCGCAGAGCTATTTTTGAGTTTAAGCAACTTAAGCAGCCGCTCAGGACCCCAAAAATATAAGGGCCAAAATTTGCAAGTCTATATGAATAGGATAATTTTTGTTTTAAAAAAAATTAAGTTGTTACTTATTTAGTTAAAGAGAGTTCAATTTTAATCTCTTGATGTATTATATTATCATTATTGGAATTACAAAAGTTTTTATTTAATAAAATCTTTTATTTGAAAGTAGTATATATAGGTTTTTTTGGGATAAAATCTTATTTATTAAAGGCCTCATGCGAAATTTCGCTTAAGGGCCTCCAAATCTCAGGACCGGTTCTGAATGAGCAGAACCGAATCGATAAGTTCAGCTTCAGCTCAGCTAGGCTCATGACTCACTTTTTAAGCAAATCAGGAGCCAAGTCGAGCCTTGCTCGTGCTCAGCTCATAAGCTTGCCAATTTTAAACAGGCCTCGGCTCATAAAAACCCCACATTTAGTCGATCACTTTCAACGATAAACGTACAAAATTTCTGATTCTCTCCCTCCATCTCCTTCTACTTTTCCTTATTTGTTCGTCTCAATTACTCCATATAGTCAGGTTTTTATACTACAAAGTTTATTTTATGTTACGTTGTTATGTTATATACATATATTCTTATTAGATGTTATGGTTGTGCATATTAATTTAAAAGTTAGTCATTAAATAAAGGAAAAATTAGGAACAACAATTAATAAAATTTATTTTTCCAACAATATTCTTAATTCCTATTAAAAAAGAAAAGAAAAGAAAAATGAACCAAATAATTTGGACTGAGAAAGTATTCCATAACTTATATACATTAATTCTGGAAACTAGATTGCATGATTGTCTTTCTATCTTTATCACATAATAATAATAATAATAATAATAATAATAATAATAATAATAATAATAATAATAATAATAATAATAAAAGGAAAAGTACTACTCCATGTAAAAATAAAAATTTATCTCACAAAATTTAGTCACTCTTTCCTAGACTGTATATAACATTTTTGTAGATGTAAGCAAGATTTTGGACCTTTCAAGTCAATTAATGGTCATGTGAAAAGAAATGCTCGAAGATGAAGTAAAGTTAATCAAAAGCTAAACCATAGTTCAAGTCACATAGCAAAGCGTTACATAGATGATACATTATAACATGGCAGAGATTGTTGGAAAATTAGATTGTTTAATAAATTATATTTGAAATTCTATAATATATATATATATATATATATATATATATATAAATTTTAATGAAACAAGAATGAAACAATGCAATTGTATGACTAGGTGAGATCGATGTTAAGAAATTGAATATTTTGATCAAGGGTTACACTTCTTCATATGCATATATTGAAGAAAGATTGGGCCTTTTGGCCAAAAGTTGCACCTATTTGCACGCGCCTATTGATGATCCGTAAATATGGGCTGCACGTCACTCGTAAACAACGCAATTAAAAGACAACACAAATAACATTCTTCGAATCATCTTCCTTCTTAAAAGTATTCTAGTTCGTGGTTGAAGATTGTGATGTTTTCATCTTCAACTAACTAGATTCTTGATTTAATCCTACAAACCATTTGTCTTGAAAACCATAAATACTCACTAACAATTCCTTTGAGACATATTCAGTTTGAGAACAGCGGTAAGCGATCGAATCTTTTCCCTTTGTATTTTTGCTTATGATTAAGAAAAATCATCCTTTTGTTATTTTATTTTGTGTTGTTCTCCATTATCGTGTATCAATTTGCTAACACAGATGGCGAGTAATATTTCGTTGCCTACATGTGGGCATATTACGCTGCTCACACATAGGTGGGTGGCTGCCACCTGCCCCTTACCACTATCAGAGGGAACACATATCGCGCATCTGTCTATATATGAGCAGCGTAACCTATTCACATATTGGCAACGAAACAAAGCCAAACAAATGACCTATCATACATTCTACGTTTTAGTTGTGGAACTGCAAACTTTTATTTATAAGTTCATATTTACTCTAGAACTCTCCCAAAATTATAGCACCTAATCTAAAATCTAATTTCACGTTGTATTTGAATTGAACAATACTTCTCCTAACATTATCTAGAAAATAAACAATGGTAGTATTAATGAATCCATTAATGAATCTTTCAATTTGATGAATATTATTATTTTAATGCAAGGATTACTGAGCATTATTCAAAATCTCAGCTAACTAGAGTCTTGGTTCCATTTCAAAAAATTAACTCATTGGGCGGAAGTACCAGAAAAAAAATTACTTTGTAACACCACATACCTCAGACCTTGTGCCCTTGTACTTACCTACCTTATATCAAAACAACGTTAAAATACGTTGAAAAATTATGCATGAATGAAATTTTATTATTTACTTTCTTTGTTTCTCCAAACTAGTCCACGTCTACAGCAATAACATCACACTCCGTCGAAAAGGTGTGGGGCAATTAAAAAGTGTTCTAAGTTGGATGTTTATCTTTCAAAAAAAAAAAAGTTAGACGTTTATAATTTTAGTGGCATATCACTAATTGCCATAGTCGATATTATTAGTGAATTTACATATTTAGCTTTTCTTTTTCATATCTGAGCCATTGCAATTGGGAGAGGGTATTAGGCTGAGTGTATATTTCAGTGCTCACATGTGAGTATTTTAAGCTGTTCACGTAAGGTGTCATATGTGGGCGGATGGATACCACCTGCCCCCCAACATCAGGAGAGTACATGTCACTTATTTGCTTACATATAGACACTAGAACATTTGCATATCCTAACAGCTCATGTTCTAATGCTCATATATAGGTGCACCGTGGGTGTCCACAAGTGGGCGGATGAATGCCACATATCCCCTACTATCAGGGGAGCACGTGTCACCCATCTACTAATATGTAGGCACTGAAACATTGACATATCATAATGACTCATGTTCTAGTGTCATACCCACCCATTAGGGTGGACGCCACCTACCCCCTATCATTAAGGGGGACATGTTGTCCATCCACCCATATGGAGGTGCTAGAATATTTGCGTGTTTAATTGTTCATGTTTTAGTGCCCATATGTGGGTACCTTAGGGTACCTACATGTAGGCGCATGAACATCACCTGCCCTCCACCATTAGAAGGGAGGTGTCATGTGTCATCTATCTATCCACATGGATATTGGAATATTTGCGCTATAACCGAATGCAACCCAATTTGATTACAACACCACATATGTCAAATCATTCAAAAACCATTTTGTGAAATTGGTTGAAATCAACTCAGCATATTTCTTGATTGGAAACCATCTAACTCAACAAAATATGATTTGGGTTGGATTAACGATTTAAAGTGTAATTAGATTGGCTCCAAGAAGGGGAAATAAGGGGACCAAAAAAGGGCAAAGATATATTATATTTTAAGCCTAACCAACTTATTCAACTAACTTTAATCCAAACGGCCAAACCAATCCAATTCGAGTTGGGTTGAGATGAAAATTTTGGTGTGATTTGGATTGGGTGAAAAGTCCCAACCTAACTTCTTCTCTTTGTTGTTTTTTTTTTTTTAATAAGAAATAAATAAATAAATAAAGGGCAAAGCCCCGCTCGCAGTTGCAATTCCGAGAATTTAAGTCAATTCTAGTCGGAGTGTTTTCAATTTGATCTTTCCTATTCATAGGCTTTTGAAGTAGATGACTTTCGTACTTCAGATATATACATGTAGCACAAAAGGATCAATGCTAATTTACTAGCGACTTTGTTTACAACTTGATTTACAAGTGATGTATCACAATCTTGCAAAATGACAATATAATGGTAACGATTTGAAGCATAATTTAATTGTAAACAAAGTTCTATACATAACTAATACAATGATCTGCACAAAGTTCCCCCACCCATCACGCGAAATCCACCGTTTCTAGTATCTTCACAAACAACTAGTTCTTAGTTCTTAGTTCTTCCGAACTTTTGGAGCCCAAAAGACCTACGAACTTGCTATTGAAAAAGACAAAAACCTGTACCTGTATGCATCAATTCTGCATTACATTATATAGGTTAACAAAGTAATTTACAGTTGAACACTTGAACTATTCAAAACTTCCCCCTCAGTCCCTGAAAGAGAACACCACTTGCTCCAAAATTTTGCAAACAGCTTCTCAAAAAGCCAAAGTTTAATCATCTTGATTTGAAGCACTTGATCATTACATCCTCATTGTGCATGACATTGTTTACTTCGAAAATCATCCGATAGCAAATTGCCAACTAGCCCTTTTAACCTCTCAGCACCAGGACCCGGCCTGAAAACCGAGTCATCACCTCTCAACAAGCAAGGATCGGCCCCATTTTCCGAGCTTCCAAGACACCAAGCACCTCGTGCAAAACGATTTGTTCGACCCAATAACTCTACATCGATCTTGTCTAAAACTGGATCGCCCTTGTGAAACTTCCTAGCAAAGGAGGCACTGCTGTTTACCATTTTGTTGAAATCTTTGATTGTTAATGAACGAGGATGTTGCTTAGGAGGACTGTCCCAAGCAATGTAGTGGAGATCGTGACCTATTGCAGTGTTGCGGAACTCTTCGGTGTTGCATATAACTGTGTGAAAGTATCCTTCTGGGGATGAGACGAAATTTGTGTAGTACATGAGGATTGTTCGGGGAAGGTTATCCCACCCCCATATGGAGTATTCTACAAACGAGCGGGTTAGTATCACCCATGCCGAGCCTGCATAAAAAGGAAAAAACTAAGACCCAAACCTGGCATGTGCTTGTCTGAACATTTTTCTACCAAAAAATTAACTTTGCTACTCAGTCAAGTCAAACTTTGTACTGAATCCCACATCTGAGATAACTAATAACTACTTATTATTATCCACACATCTTGTGGTTCCCACCGAAATTAAACCTAAAACAGTTAGTTTGTAGGAAAATAAAAATTTACCCTACCACACACATAGCATGCAATATTATCCCGTTTGGGATGCTTATAGACTCACCGGTAAACAACTTGAAAGAAGTTGGAAGTGATCGACGTTGAGAAGTCCAAGCAATATCAGATTTTTTAGATAAGTAGAGCCCTGGATCGACTATGATAGGCTTTGCTCTCTGGTTACTAAGAACACAATAAAGAACTGTGACAATCTTTAAGTTGAATCAAAACACAATTGCCCGTTTAACGAAATATATAAATACTCACAGTTTCCACCCATAAAGCTGCGTGTGCTCAATGAAATTGAGATTCCGAGATATATTGGAGAATATATATAACATATCTGGACAAAACATTTACACAATCAAAATTTATCTCAATGCTACACCGTCAATGAAATTTAGAGAGCATTTCCTTCAGAATAATTAGAGCATATGTTTGACTAAGTCAACATTCTAGAGAAACAGGACATAGAGATGAGAATCAATCGGCGCTTATCTCCACCCCAAAAAATCTTTCAAATTTTCCAACCTTAAAGATGTCTACAAAGATTAGATCATCGTAAGTATATCTTGGCCGAGTATGCAAAATCTAACTAAGCTACTTCTTGATTGGCCCTGAGCCCCTAAGTATAATTTTATCATTTTTATTTTCAATAACAACCTTGTACAACAATTAGTAATAATAAAAGCTATCAACAATAAAACATGATAATAAAAACCACTTCAAAAGATTGAGTAGAACACTAAGTAATCTACTTACCGTCTTGAGTCATAAGAGGATAATCCGAAGCACTAAGATTGATAAACCAGTCCCAATTCGAGCTCTCCTTCAACAAAATCGCTATAGCTTGAAGAGTACAAGCAATCATCGTAGGACCTTTATAAGTAACCAAATTGGATTGCGCCATAACACGCACATTCTCCACCTCACTAAACGTAGGATCATTCTTCACCCACATAGTCAAATTCAACCTCTCCCTTGGGGAGCCCTCAAGATCCATATGAAGAACATACTGATTTCTTGGATGATAAACTGCTTGCAATGTCCTCATCATCCTTTGACTATCTCCCTTAGTACCCGAAATTAGATAAGCAAACCTCGGTGGCTCTATTTCGACAGCCTTATTCGATTTAAAAGACTTTATCAAATCCGATTCCACAAAATACCCGTCTGAGTCATTGGTGTTCTCGAATGAAATAATGTCGAGTTGTAATTGATCTCTTCCATATGATGATGAGTATAATCCAAATATGGTGGCAGTAAATAGTGTAATTGAGACAAGCAAACTCACAAAGAATGGAATTTTCCACCTTCTATCAGTGAATATCCTTCCTGAATAATGATAATTAACATTTTTCCTCATACTCGCTGGCTTCGCAACAGGTAGTATAATACCTCAAAATCTTGAAATGATTCAAATGACAACCTTGATCTTATCGAAAAATGAGGATCTCATAAGTACCCAAAAACACCACCGACAGAAAGATGCAAACTTTACTTTTATTATTTAGTCTTCTTATTTCTCCTCAGGAAAAGATGATGTAAGAATATACAAAATGATGTAAGTGCAGTACCAAGGGTACAAAAACTCAAACCTATGAGTTGAAATTTGCCGCATGCAATAAATAGCTGTTGGAGCTTCCTCTTTCTTCAGATCCAAAACAGAAACAAGCCCAAAAGTTGCAGAGTTTCAGAGAAGAAAACGCTAAATCAGAACTACAGAATATGGGTTTTGTTTAAGAAACAATCTTTCAATTAACCAACTCAAGAAAATCAGATTTGCATCTCGAGAAAGCTCACTTTCTCAGAAAAAGAAAAAAATTTTAAAAAAGAAGTGCTTTTAAAATTAAATAAGAGAAGGTGGGGAAGAAGAAGAACAGGTGGTGCTGTTGCAAAAGATTCAGACAGGGAGAGCAAGAAATCGGTTGGGTTTACAATTGGGAGGGTAGGGAAGATGGGGACCGTACAGGGGTTTGCTTAATCTGCGGGTTTTGTAATAATGTTACTCATTTGAGTTTGTTCTTGGAATTTAAAATTTATTTATAGGTGATTAAAGTTTATAATTTGACAAAATTATGGATTACTATGCGGATGCGATACGCTCACGGAGTAACGGCGTTCCCCTCGGTCTTCTCTTTCAATATTTTATTTTATTTTTTGAATTGACCAGTATTTCGGTTTAAAGCTAATAAAAATTAAAAACACTGGAAAGCCAGCTCCTCCATGCGGACCGATTTTCACGTCAATGTGTTGGAGACTAAGAGTTTCTTCCACAAAATTTAATTATTGCCTATATTTTTTTAAAAAAATTAATTTTTCCCAAAATTTTTGTAATTATGTTTTTATCATTTTTTTAAAACAAACTTTTTTTTTTGGAACATTTTAAACAAACTTTTAGTTGTGAAATAATCGGATTTTTGGAGTTTGTTTAACAAAGTATTTTTTAGAAATAAAATTGTCTTTTGAGTTTTATTAAAAAAATGCGAGAAAACTCCCTAATTTTGTAATGACGTCAAATTCAAATATCAATACTCATACCATTGCATTTAGTTAGATGATTTTCCGTTTGCATCAGGGAAATCTTTGTTATTTGATTGAGAAAAATAAAAAAGAAAATACGAAGAAAGATAGAAAAGAATTTATTTTCTATCATATGTGGAAAACAAAAATAGTCACCAATGTAGAATCAATTTTTCAGAGAAAATGATCCAAAATAAATTTTAGGGCAAATGACTTAATTACCAAGCCATAAATACCTAATTCCAAATCCCTAAAGTTAATTTTTCATATTTCCAAATCTCACCAATGTTTCATGTGGACTTCCCAAATTGCCCTTCCAATTGGAAAAAAACAAAATATCAGCATTGAATCTTTACTATCGCAAGTCAAACGCCCTCAACGCCAATCATCTTCTCCGACGCAAGTGTTATCTCCAATTATCTCCTCAAACTCTAGCAACATATTTCTAGCTTTAAAAACCCATTCTCACAAGTTTCATTTCTCATCCATAATGTTAGCACGAAAAAAAATAAGTGACGTCAAAATGAAAGTAGATGCAAATCTACAGAGAGAGAGAGAGAGAGAGAGAGAGAGCGCAGCGACTTCATCTAACCTAGAAGAAGATATGGCCAGGTTTTCGTCATATCTTCATTGGCAAGTTCATCTAAACCGTTAGAACTTCGACGAGTTCCTTTTTTTTCGTCTTGTTCGACAACTTTCCAATAAAGTGGTGAAAGAATGGTGGGAAAAAAATCAGATTTGAGTTCACTGGCAAGTTCATCTTTTCCCTCAGATCTTCGACAAACTCAACCTCTTAGATGTGTTCGTCTTCTTCAACATCTTCTCTTCGTCTTCTCAGGCATCTTCCCCAAAAAGTGGTGAAAGAATCGTGGAAAATGTTGTGAAATCAAGGGTGGGAGTTTATTTCTGATTGAAAGACTAGATTTAATGACCTATGTTGCACGTTATTGGGTGCCAAGGGTATTTTTGTCAGTATAATATTTTTATGCAAGTGCTTGCACCAGATTATGATTTAAAACTTTTGTTCCGTTTAGTATATTTTTGCTGAATTTTATTTTTTTAATTTAACAATATTATTAATTTACAAATTTATAGAGATTTAATAACAATATTAATTTTTAGTGGTTTTCTAAATTTAAATTACTAAAATAAATTCGTAAAAATTATAATATTTTTGCGAACAGGTCTTAACGTATTAACAAATTTTGATGAAAACTATTTAATTAGAATCTATCAGTTCGATAAATTTAATGATGGTATTAAATCAAAATATATAAAAAGTTAAAGTCAAAATCATACAGTTTTAGAAATACTTAGAAGTAGGGCTATCAATAGATTGAATTTTGATCCGAGTCCAATTCAAATCCGGTTAAATTAATAGAAGATGGATTTAAAGTTTAGTCCGATAAACCAATATCAATCCGAATTCAATAATAATTTACTGCTCAGTAAATGAAACAAATATGGATCTAGGTCAAACTAATCCAATAATAATCCGATCTGATTGTTATAATAATATATAATTATATTATATTATTGTACTACCTTTTTCTTTATCATTTTTTCATTTTTAATCTGAATTTATATGTTCTAAATTTTAATGAAAAAAATTTAAACCTATCAAATTTCGGTACATTAATACATATTATAATATATTTTTAATTAGATTGAAAAATAACTCGACACCGTTACATTTTTTGAACATTCGTAACATTCTATTTCAAACAAGTACAATATCAACTTATAATCATCTTTTTAATACGACTCAATTACAAGTACTTTGAAATCTCTTGCAATGGTCTGTAACCATTGAACTTGTGTCAAGAAACTTATAAAGCGTCTAAAGTTGTCAATGAATTGGATTTTATCCGAATTCGATGGATTCAGATATTGATTTACTAATCAAATATCCGATGAATCAATGAATTTTCTTATTGGATTGAATATGGATTTAAGTAGATCCGATCCTTTTACAGCCCTATTTAGAAGGGTAGTTTTGTCATTTTTGTTCCAAAAGTCCTAATTGCACGTAAAACCCGTGATTATGAGAACCAAAATGTGTCAATGATCAAAATGAGTATTTAAAGTCCACTAATCCCTAAGTATAGGCCCTAATTGTGTCAATAACCTTTTTTTAAGGTACAAATCTATATCCAAACGTACAATATAAACTTAATTGAACCTCGATTGAAGTGGAACCTATAGCCGCCTTGCCGATGAAAAAACTATAGCCGCACTACTATTATAACTCTAATTGCTACTAAAGCCGCCCTAAGGAAGGTGACGATTAAAGGCACGCAACACAGGATGTAGTTGGTGGGGCCCAAATCTAGAATCTCTAGGTTTTAGGACTTTAACTTTCGTTTTCATACCCAATTGGACAAGACTTCATTGGTCTAATAACCTATTATTAGTATGACTATTTATTAAATAAGTTTGAGCCACACAAATGATCAAGTGTTTACATATGAACACCTTACATGTGGTCGGATGACCGACACCCATCCCCGATGGTGGGGGAGATACGTGTCATCATTCGGCTACATGTTGATATCGGTTCTGGAGCCATTTTAGTCATCTTGAAAACAAAATGATTTAGGAGCCCAATTTATAACAAAATTGAAATAATTGAACTAAGTTAAATTTGAGTGTAAATTTGGAATTCAAATCCGAATTGAATTTCGCATAGATTTAAATTATTATCACATTCCATTCAAAAAAAAAGTCATTATCACATAATGACGATTCGATATAATGTCCCTCGCTATAGTAATCACGAACTAAAATAGTCAATCATTGTCTATATATATATATATAAAGAAAAAACTCGTATTTATTTGTTTATCAAACAATAAGTAAATAACACAATAGTTGCTAACAAGATTTGGTCTTATTATGAGCCTCTTTGGCTACAACTTTTAGCAACAGTAAGTAAAAAACTTATTTACAAACTTGACAAGCTTTATTTTTTATTTTTATTTTCAATCACACTTTTAACAATTTTGTTCTTGTAAAATTTCTTTCAAACAAGCACTACATTAGATTTTTTATACCTCCATTGTAAATAAATATTGAATGCAAAATTTACTTTTTATTTGTTTAAACTATTTGCAATATAATTTCATTGTAATTATTATCCGTCATGTTAACTCAAACTTCTTTCTTTCGCAAAATAACTTTTGCGTCCCAAATAAAATAAAAGCTAAAAAATCAAGTGGTCAAACTTTTTCAACACTTCAACTATCATTGCACTTTTTTCTTTTTGTAGAATTTTTTTTTTTTTGGAGAATTAATTTCACTGAAAAAGGAATAAAAGGCTTTATAATTATCCATTAGAAATATGCTGGATCAGTAGGGTTGGCTCAAAATTCATACTTTTGAATCTTAAAATGTATGATGATTAAAATTCTAATGATTCCATGTTCTTCTTTTTGTCCCTCCCTTATTTTTATTCCTTCTTTGCTTGTCTCTGCAATTTAATTTGATAAACTGTGAAGTTCATCCTCAACCTTTTATTAGTACAGATTTTGTCCCTACAATTTTTAGCTGCAAACATCCCCGACTTATTGGAATTTTCAGAACTCATCCTCAATTCGATATTCAGTTACATACTCCCAAGTTGCTTAAACTTGGGTTCTAAATCAAGGTTAAAGGAGAAATTCACTTGCGTTAATCCAAAATTTGACAATCGGAGGCTTCATTTCGATTTTCTAAATCCTTGTTTGATACAATTTATTCTAAAAATTATTTTTCTAACATTTTCTTTACTCTTCAATTACTAGTTAAAAAATTATTTCTTCAATAAATTATATCAAATAATATAAATAACATCTAGACATACAAATATGTAACACGAGATTTGGACAAAGGGAACATAAGGTGATTCAATCATATGATTTTAGGGTATGTTATTTTCAAATTAATACCACCTCAAAGGCTCAAATTTAAATTATTTTTCAACTTTTATTGTCGACTATTTATTTAATTGATTTGATAATTATTTTACTTTTTTATATTACTTTCATTCACTTTTAACCACACATTTAAACTTTTTTTTTTTTTGGAGAGTCACATTTAAACCATTTCAAAATCAGTTAAAAGTAAATCTCTATCGAACATATCTTTTCTTTTCTTTTTTTTTTCTTCTTTTTCTCTCCCCTTTCCATTCGGCAAGGTAAGGAAATTGTTTTAGTACTTTTGATCTATCCTTGTTGGATTGGAGAATTAGCTCCTATGCCCTAACTTTTTAATATTGAAAAAATGTGCTCAAAATTTTGGAAATTAGAAAATTTCACACAACAACATTGGGTGATTGCCCATGCAAAAATGGGAACCCATGCATTGGAACCCAGTTTTTGCCTGGGCGATAGCCCGAGCAAATTTTAGGCATTGCCAAAGTTTTCCCCTTTTGTTTCTTTTTTGTTTCTTTTTTTTGGCACATGCCTTTTTTAAACGTATTTTCTAACTATTTGTGACTTTTTAATATGTTTGTGATAAGTGCTTGAAAAGCACTTTAATAACTCTCTAATAAAGTTTGTTATTGTGTGATAATTGTTTTACAAGTTTGTATTTGTGTGCTTTTATTTATTTTCCTGTCTGAGGATCAAGAAGAGTTGAAACAAGTTTAAATGTATGAACAAGGCATGGAAAGTGCAAATCAGCAACTCGGATTCACAGGGCAGCCTTCAGTGTTTGGATCATAACTTGAGTTAGAAATATGGGATTGACCTGATTCTAGCTCCAAAAGAAAGATAACTTGATTATCTACAAATGTTATTTCTAGTCTCTTAGGCAAAATCGATGGCAAAATAGACAAAAATTGAGTTGGAAAACAACACCATGAACATCCAACGTGTCCAATGTCAACTTTTGGTGCAAATGCCATAACTTGGACTACAAAGATCCAATTATTGTGATTCTACTGCGAAAAGAAATCACTTGATGGCCTACAACAGCTATTTCTGGTCCCAAAGACAAAATTCGATATTAAAGTTGTCAAAAAGCATGAGGAAGTGGAATAATAATTGAGGAAAAACTCACCTAATGCATTATTGAAAGACTCCTTTAGTGCCAATAAAAGGGCAAGGCTATTAAGCCATTTTCAACTTGTAAAACACTCTCTCATCCTCAATTCCTAGTGTTATATTTCATTCTAGTAGCATTCATCTTTTGTTTAGCTTTCTTTCGCATCTTATTTTGAGTAGAAGTGTGAAGAGTTGAAGTGTGAATAAAGTTTTAGAGATTGCTTAAATAGCCTTTCATATTCCGACGGAAGTATATTTGAAATGTATATTTTAGCCGAGAATATGATTGGTTAGGCGTCTCGATCTAGTTCAAGGGGATGTCATTGTTCTAAGCTTGCTATCCGATTAACTCACAAGTGACGTTGTTCTTATACTCTTATTCAAATTGGTTTGTTTTTCTATTTTATTTTTGATAATATGAACCTTAATTAGATTTGGCCAATTGAGTTAAAATTCTATTATCAACTTGTTAGAATTAAAGTTTCAATCCATAGTTGTTGATTTCTTTAATTCATACGTAACAACTAGCGATCACATATCGTTGGAATAACAAACCCTATTATTAAACATTTCGAGCTGACTGAAATGTTACTCCTAGTTTAACCTGTTTTCCTAATTTTTAATGCTAGCTTTTGTATTAAATCTAGATATCGCACTTCTAGATTGTCCAAAAGTCTAAAGACCAATTGAAAAGCTGACCTTCAATTAGTTACGTTTAAGGGAAATGGAGATAATAAAAATGCGTAATTTATTATCTCAAGGTTAAAGATTTGAATAGAGAATAAAACACGTTATGAGTAAATTGGATATGCAAGTGGATGCTCGACTGAACCAAAAACTAGATGATTTCTCGCAGTGGTAAAATCTTAATTGTTATTTTATTTTGTATTCAATATTTATTCCCCATTTACTAAAACGCCCAATCATATTAGTTAGCATAAGTATACCAAATTGACGAACTGTTCCCTGTGGGATTGACCCTTACTTACCACTGCTACATTAATTTGTAGTTTTCAAAATTGAGTAAGGTAATTAATATTTGGTGTATCACAGCACGCATCAAGTTTTTGATGCTTTGTTCTGGGGAACGATGTTGATTAAGTTTATTTGTGTTAACATTTTGTTTTATTTTATTTTATTCTTTTCTTTTCTTTTCTTTCTTTCTTTCTTTCTTTCTTTGTTTTTTACCTATTTATGTACAACAATCGATCTTCTAATCAATCGCCTTTGCGGTTTGATTTAGAAATTGAAAGAATTTTAAGCAGGTTAAGAATTTTAAGCAGGTTAAGAAAATCAGTTAAAAAAATCAAGACAATAAAGAGATGGATGATAACAATCAAACATTGAAGCAATTGGCAGCTCCCGATCTGACCAATCAATCTCTTTACATTACTTTTCCTACTTTACCAGATAACGCCACATTTGAACTTAAATCAGGACTGATTCATCAATTGCCTTCATTTCATGGTCTTGCAAGTGAGGATCCCCACAAACACCTCAATAAATTTGATGTAGTCTGTACAACCATGAAACCACCAAGTGTAACCGAGGAACAAATCAAAATGAGAGTCTTTCCATTTTCATTAAAAGATTCAGCAGGATATTGGTTTTACTATATACCCCCGGGCACCATCACCACATGGAATGAAATGAAAAGGCGATTCTTGGAGAAATATTTTCCCGCTTCTAAGCCTAAAAGAATTAGGAAAGAGATATGTTGCGTAAGGCAACAATCAGGAGAATCCCTTTATGAATATTGGGAAAGGTTCAAATGGCTGTGTGCTAGCTGCCCACATCACCAAATCACTGATCAACTCCTAATCCAATACTTCTATGAAGGATTATAATCAATGGATAGGGGCATGATCAATGTAGCTAGCGGAGGAGCATTGATTGATAAAACACCTCGCGCAGCAAGGGATTTAATTGAAAATATGGCCGAGAACTCCTAACAATTCAATTTAACCAGAGATGTGCAAGTTCGGCGTGTGAATGAGGTAAGTAGTTTTAGTATTGAAAATCAACTCTCTGAACTAACAACTATTTTGAAATAGATCACCTTGGAGAATTCACAACAAGTAAAGGTGTGCGGAATTTGTGCAAATATGGGACATCCAACTGATTCCTGTCCAATACTGCAAGATGATAATATGGAACAGGTAAATACGGCGGACAACTTTTCATTCCCAAAACAACCATACAATCCATACTCGAACACTTACAATCTAGGATGGAGAGATCACCCCAATCTAATATATGGATCCAACAAACCCCTAGGCTTTTTTCTGAGCCAACCACAAGGATAATTCCAATCAAAAGGAATTTCCAACCTCAAGGACAATATCAGTAAAAATCACAATCGTCAGGTATGTCTCTTGAAGATATGGGAAAAACGCTGGCCACTAACACATTACAATTCCAACAAGACACAAAATCAAGCATTCAAAATTTGGAAAGCCAAGTGGGCCAAATGGCCACTGCTATCAATCTATTGGAATCTCAAATTGGAGGAAAACTACACTCACAGTCAGAGGTGAATCCTAAAAATGTGAGCATGATAACCTTGAGAAGTGAGAAAGAAATTGAAAATCCAATTAAAGAGTCTTCCATTCCTAAAGATGCAAGAAGAAGGGAGGTAATTCCTAACACTCATGTTATTGCTAAATCGATTCCTCCACATTTTCCTAGTAGATTGGCAAAAACAAACAAACAAGATAAGGAAAAACAAAGTTTAGACACATTTAGGAATGTAGAAATCAACATTCCCTTATTAGATGCAATCAAGCAAATTCTACACTATGCTAAGTTTTTTAAAGATCTTTGTTTTAACAAGAGGAAGTTGATGGGGAACGAAATGATTAAAATGGGAGAAACTGTTTCAACGGTATTCCAAAAGAAGTTACCTCCAAAACACAAAGACACAGATATGTTCACTGTCCCTTGCACCATAGGCAATCACCATATTGACAAAGCACTAATAGATTTAGGAGCATCTATAAATGTCATGCCTAGATCCCTATAAGCTTCACTAAATCTAGGAAAACTAAAAGAAACTCATGTAATTGTACAATTAGCTGATCGTACAAATGCATACCCAGATAGATTGATGGAATATGTGCTAGTCAAAATAAATGTCTTAGTTTTCCCTGGTGATTTTTACGTACTTTATATGGCTGATGAACATTTACCTCACCTCACACCTATCATATTGGGATGTCCATTTCTTTACACTTCTCGCACTAAAATTGATGTCTATGAGGGAACACTGTCCATGGAATTTGATGAAGAAAAAGAACACTTTGATATTTTTGATGGCTCATTGCGCCCCAATATTGCTTGTTCTGTCTTTGCAATTAATTCAACTAATCATTTTGTGTAAGAAATGTGTAAGTTGAATTGCAAAACTAGCATGCGACATAAGATTGAGCCAAAGTACAATTATCTCATCTCGAAAAAGAAAGCCATGGGAATGGAGAACCAAAAGTTTGGATAAGAATTTAAGGTGGACCACCAAGAAATCAAAACATTCAGAGGACACCATGAAGGACAAAATGGAGCTGCGATAGATTTGAGGGACCCTACTTGACAAATGGGAACTATGTAGAGTCAACGACATTAACCAAAAGCGCTTCTTGGTAGGCAACCCAAGAGTTTCTTTCATTTTTATTTTTCTCTTTTTGATAATTTATTGAGTTTTATTTAATTTCTTAACTTTTTATCTAGTGTACTGAGAAAGTTGTTTTGTAACTACAGAGGAGAGATATTTCGGGGATCAATTATTTGGGAAGAGACAGAATGACGCAAAAATCGGTGATTAGCATTAATTCAATGTTAATTATTGATGAGTGCGGCATTAATAAAGGACGATCAGTCAACGCGCTTTCTCGGATACTCCTTCAATGTACTCTTTCCAACACACTCCACATGCATGATTGTCGGTTGAAACAGTGCTCATTTGACTATAAATCGAGACCATCCTCTACTTGAAACCAGAACTACAATCTCAACCCTCTGTGAGTAATTCTTTCTAACAATGATTAGGTAATCTTCTTCTTCTTCTTCTTTTATGGTATGAATGTGTGTGATACTTGTATATATATATGTATTTTCCTCATATTAATTGATTATTTAGTTCAAGTTTTGTTTTTTTTTTTTATTCTTCGGTATTCTACTTGAAAACATGGAAGAATGTGATACTCTATTATACTTAGTAATTTTTAAGGTTCTAGTTGTACGACTTCACTTTTTCTTTTTGCTTCGTGTGTTACGTTAAAAGAAATTTTTTTTTTATAGTCGAACCAGCGACTATAAATAAATGCACTACTTAGGAGGTAACTTAACCACTCTCTTTTCTTCTACTTCTCCAAAATACTTGAATTTTTAATGGATAACAAACTTTTCAAAATCCTTGAATATTACCCGTCACTGCCTCTGAATGCTATGAAATAGATTTATTGTTTTAGAGTATGACGGTTAAAAATATTGATGAAAAAGGAAATTCCTGAGGATATCAGTTGGTTAATTGAAGCAAAGGTCCTATTAGAATGTCAAATGCCAGTTTTTAATGTTAAATATGCACCAGGGTTATGCAAAAATAATTATGCCAAGAAACGAAGAGCAAAAAGAATGAATTTGTGCTATAAATATGCTAGATAGCCTTATAAATGTACTCGATGGACCTGCAACTCAGGTAATCGTTCCATTGGATTTGTGTCCATAAATCGGTAAGATAAAATATGTTTCATTAAAGATTGCATGAGTAAGGAGTCTCTGGATGATATCCATCAGACTCTTGAAGCGCATTCTAGAGGAATGGTGTAAATCAAACTTCTCAATTTGTGGAATGAATTTAAAAAGGAATGAGAACAATATAGTCTTGGGAATCCGACTTTAAAAGACCCTGTTTGTCAGTTTATAAGAAAACTAGATGGGAAGCCTATCCTATATTCATAGAAGGCGTTTAAGCCGTTTCTGGACGTAAAACCAGAGGAAGATGTGAGCCACAATCACAACTACGTCTACATATTATTATTTGACTATTTTTGTGTTCTTATGTCAGTTTTTAGTATGGAAAGTAAACCATCTATGGAGGCTACTACAACCACAACAACTGGGAGTTCAAAGAAGAAATTGACAATCATAAGTCTTTTTGGTGGAATCAATATGGGAAAACCGACACTTCTCTCACTAGTAGTCAAAGCTGGAATGATACTTGGAGATCAAAAGTATAAGCTAGTCTACGGAGGAGGTCGTCGTGGGCTGATAGGGTGTGCGATTCAATCTGCATACGTACGAGGGTCAACAATAGTGGCGTTACTATACCACATCTAAAACAGGAGTATGGTAAAACTATCGGCTTTGAGGTACAGACTAGATCATTGTTTGAATGCTTAACACTAATGATAATGTATTCGGATGCTTTCAACCCATTACCCAGGGGTTTTGAAACTCTGGAATATATTTTTTGCATAATTTCTTGGGCCCAATTGAAACTACACTCTAAACAAATTGGTTTTTTAAACGTTCAAAACCATTTCGATGGTTTATTGATATTTCTCAAATTTTTAGTTCATCAAAAATTGATTTCTCCTAATATACAAAAAATGATTTTAGTTGCACCATCAATGGAGGAATAATTGGAGAAATTAGAAGCTTATGTACCACAAATACATGTAGAAGTGTCTGTCATCAATTGGTCAGAGGAATTACGCAAAAGGAGAAGATATCCGAATGAATTGGATTTAGAGTTAAGGTTATGAATGTGGAATAGCTAACTTTAGATGGTAGAATACAGAGTTAGCTCTGGAAACACATCTGTCTTCTGTTTTGGAATAAACAAAAAAAATATTGGATACTGGTTCTTGTATCCCACCCAAAGGAAGGAAACACCTAAAGCCAAGGTATTTTAACCATTCAATAAAGAACAGCCCCATAAGAACCAACAAATGGGAGAGCGTTTATAGCAGAACGTCCAACTCAAACACTTCTCAAGTAAATGAGACGTAGTTTTACATCTTCGAATGGGTGTTTAATGATCATGCTCAAAAAGTTGTTGCTCAATGGTTAGGCCATCGAATTTGGATTCCAATAGACGCTGTCGTTGGTCTAATAAATTATCAAACTCTTTCACACTGAATTCGAGTTGGCTGTTTCTTCTGATAGACTTTTTGGTCCTGCACCTAATCGGTCCATCCTCAAAGAAAATAACATGTTCATGTTGTGAATAAATTTGATTTCTAGTACAATGAGGTCAGTCCAATAGCTTTTCACATTTGAAACAACATTTAAGGCGCTTAGCACGTCTTTTGCGAGCAGATCGTGATGATCCTACCTCAAAGGCAATTACATTCCAAAGGGAACGTTTATACTTGTAAACAAGTTGAACAATTTGCATCTTGACATCAGTAGGCATAGAAAAAGAGTCGAGTATTTGTAGAAGAGCAACAATACGTAGAAGAGATGCCATGGAGAGAAGTAAGAATTCAATTCTTAAAGGTGTATCTACAAAAAAAACTTGTGAGATGAAGGAAAAAGAAAACTGTTCTTTAAGGTCTACTGAAAAAGACCAGTTTAACGTCTTTGGGCGGGATACAAGAACCAGTATCCAATGTTTTTTTTTGTTTATTCCAAAGCGCAACACAGATGTGTTTCCAGAGCTAACTCTGTATTCTACCATCTGAAGTTAGCTATTCCATATTCATAACCTTTACTCTAAATCCAATTCATTCGGATCTCTTCTCCTTTTGCGTAATTCCTCTGACCAATTGATGACAGGCACTTCTACATGTATTTGTGGTACATAAATGATATGTGCATTTTGCACACTTATTTAAGGCCTTTGAACTCATAATATTTATATTTTTTATATTTAATTCCTATTTAATTTGAGTATTTATTGTGTTTTAGGAGAAAATTTGGAATAAGGAGTTTGAGCAAAAATAAAGAAAATTTGATCAAAAGAAAGAAAGAGATATCAAAAGAAGGAAAGTTTCCAAATTCAGGGACAAAATGTGAATATGCCAAAGATTGAGGACGACTTTTGACCCCAGATAAAAGTGGAATTTGGACGTTTCTATTTCTGAATAAATTGTAGATCTTTTCGTCTAGTTTCCACAGGAATTTGAATCACCTCAATCGAATATCGGATGAAAAAGTTATGACCGAAATAGTAAATGCTGCCAGGCCGTCCAGTTTTGCTTTCGGATTCCTAATTGGACTAGAATTATAATTTCGGTATATTTTTGGCTCCTTAGTCTACACGAAATTGGAGGGTTTGAGGACCTCTTGACACCTATAAAAAGAGGCTAGAGAACACAGAGAGCACGAAATTGAGAGCAAAAATTGGGGGAATTCTTGGAGAATTGAGGAGGAAGTTCATCATTGAAGATTCAAATTAACTCCTCAAGTTCTACCGGGTTATGACTTCCTTTTATTGTTTTTATTCTTACTTTTACAGCATGTTAGGCTAAATTTTCAGTAGCATTAAAGTTAGATGAAGCTTTTCGATTGATTGTTTTTTTTGGATTATTGAATTAACGTTATGACGTATATTTACCGTTGAGTTTTTAATATTGATTTATTCATTCATAATTGTTTGATCACCAGTTATATTAGAAACCATATGGTCCAATCGGGGACGAGAGTACCCCGATGCTTTATGTTACATTCCCACATTTTCTTAATTCCTATTAATGCATTTGTGTGTGTTGATAATTACCATAGAGATATAGGTAGTTTGCACGCATGAATATAGGTTGAGCTCTACTCGAGATAGATTGCTCGATAAATTTGGAAAACGGTATTCAAAAGTAAATTGCGTTGTCAATTTGATAATCCGGACAATAATTAGAAGAAAAGTGGATTTGAAACCTTGATGCTCGTCTTTTCTCGTTCTATCAACTTTCGCCATCGTGTTTAATTCAATTTAATTTTCTAATTTTCGCTTTTTATAATTTTAGCTTATTTTAATTGTTAGTTTAGTTTTAGTATAAAAATCTTATCTTTAATTAGTTTCGGCTAAAGCTAGTTTAATTAAACGTGAAATACACAGTCCTCGTGGGTACGATACCCGGACTCTAAAAAGTCCACTTTATTACTTGCGCGACTCGTACACTTGCGGTGTGGGATATATCGCCAATAATAAACTTCTAATTTCTCCAATAATTCATCCATTGATGGTGCAACTAAAATCATTTTTTATGCATTATGAGAAATCAATTTTTGAGGAACTAAAAATTGGAGAAATATCAATAAACCATCGAAATGGTTTTGAATGTTCAAAAAACCAATTACTTTAGAGTGTAGTTTCAATTGGGCCCAAGAAATTATGTAAAAAATATGTTCTAGAGTTTCAAAACTCCTGGGTAATGCGATGAAAGCATCCGAATACATTATCATTAGTGTTAAACATTCAAACAATGATCTAGCCTGTACCTCAAAGCCGATAGTTTTACCATACTCCTGTTTTAGATGTGGTATAGTAACGCCACTACTGTTGACCCTCGTACGTATGCAGATTGAATCGCACACCCTATCAGCCCACGACAACCTCCTCCGTAGACTAGCTTATACTTTTGATCTCCAAGTATCGTTCCAATTTTGACTACTGGTGAGAGAAGTATCGGTTTTCCCAGATTGATTCCACCAAAAAGACTTATGGTTGTCAATTTCTTCTTTGAACTCCCAGTTGTTGTGGTTGTAGTAGCCTCCATAGATTGTTTACTTTCCATACTAAAAACTGACATAAGAACACAAAAATAGTCAAATAACAATACGTACACGTAGTTGTGATTGTGGCTCACATCTTCCTCGTGTTTTACGTCCAAAAACGACTTAAACGCCTTCTATGAATATGGGATAGGCTTCCCATCCAGTTTTCTTATAAACTGACAAATAGGGTCTTTTAAAGTCGGATTCCCAAAGCTATGTCGTTCTCATTCCTTTTTAAATTCATTCCACAAATTGAGAAGTTCGATTTACACCATTCCACTAGGATGCGTCTCAAGAGTCTGATGGATATCATCCAAAGACTCCTTACTCATGCAATCCTTAATGAAACCTATTTTATCTTACCGATTTTTGGACACAAATCCAATGGAACGGTTACCTAAGTTGTAGGTCCATCGAGTACATTTATAAGGCCATCTAGCATATTTATAGTACAAATTCATTCTTTTTGCTCTTCGTTTCTTGGCATAATTACTTTTGCATAACCTTGGTGCATATTTAACATTAAAATTGGCATTTCAATCTGCTAATCGGACCTTTACTTCAATTAACTAACGGATATCCTCAAGCATTTCCTTTTCCATCAATATTTTTAACTGTCATACTCTAGAACAATAAATCTCTTTCATAGCATTCAGAGGCAGGTGACGGGAATATTCATGGATTTTGAAAAGTTTGCTATCCATTGAAAATTCAAGTGTTCTGGAGAAGTAGAAGAAAAGAGAGTGCTTAAGTTACCTCCTAAGTAGTGCCTTTGTTTATAGTCGTTGGCTCGACTATAAAAAAAAATATTTTAACATAACATACGAAAGAAAAAGAAAAAGAAAAAGTGAAGTTGTATGACTAAAACCATCAAAATCACAAAGTATAATAGATTATCATATTCTTCCATGTTTTCAAGTAGAATACCGAAGAATAAAAAAAAATAACAAAATTTGAACTACATAATTAATTAATATGAGAAAAATACATATATATATATATATATATATATATATATATATATATAAAAGTATCACACACATTCATACCATAAAAGAAGAAGAAGAAAAAGATTACCTAATCACTGTTAGAAAGTATTACTCACAGAGGATTGAGATTGTAGTTGTGGTTTCAAGTAGAGAATGGTCTCGATTTATAGTCAAATGAGCACTGTTTCAACCGACAATCATGCATGTGGAGTGTGCTAGAAAGAGTACGTTGGAAGGAGTATCCGAGAAATCGCGTTGACTGATCATCCTTTATTAACGCCGCACTCATCAATAATTAACATTGAATTAATGCTAATCACCGATTTTTGTGTCATTCTGTCTCTTGCCAAATAATTGATCCCGAAATATCTCTCCCTCTGGAGTTACAAAACAATTTCCTCAGTACACTAGATAAAAAGTTAAGAAATAAAACTCAAAAAATTATCAAAAAGAGAAAAATAAAAATGAAAGAAACTCTTGGGTTGCCTCACAAGAAGCGCTTTTGGTTAATGTCGTTGACTCGACACAGTTCCCATTTGTCAAGTAGGGTCCCTCAAATCCATCGCAGCTCCATTTTGTTTTTCATAGTGTCCTCCGAATGTTTTGAGTTCTTGGTGGTCCACCTTGAATTCTTATCCAACCTTTTGGTTCTCCATTCCCATGGCTTTCTTTTTCCAGATGAGGTAATTGTGCTTTGGCTCAATCTTATGTAGCATGCTAGGTTTACAATTCAACTTACACATTTCTTACACAAAAGGATTAGTCGAATTAATTGTAAAGACAGAACAAGCAATATTGGGGCGCAATGAACCATCAAAAATACCAAAGTGTTCTTTTTCTTCATCAAATTCTATGGACAGTGTACCCTCATAGACATCAATTTTAGTGCGAGAAGTGTAAACAAATGGACGTCCCAATATGATAGGTGTGAGGTGATGTGAATGTTCATCAGTCATATCAAGTACGCAAAAATCACCAGGGAAAACTAAGCCATTTATTTTGACTAGTACATCTTCTATCACTCCATCTGGGTATGCATTTGTACGATAAGCTAATTGTACAATTACATAAGTTTCTTTTAATTTTCCTAGATTTAGTGAAGCATATAGGGATCTAGGCATGACATTTATAGATGCTTCTAAATCTATTAGTGCTTTGTCAATATGGTGATTGCCTATGGTGCAAGGAACAGTGAACATACCTGGGTCTTTGCATTTTGGAGGTAACTTCTTTTGGAATGCCGCTGAAACAGTTTCTCTCATTTTAATCATTTCGTTCCGCATCAACTTCCTCTTATTAAAACAAAGATCTTTGAAAAACTTAGCATAGCATGAAATTTGCTTGATTGCATCTAATAAGTGAATGTTGATTTCTACCTTCCTAAATGTGTCTAAACTTTGTTTTTCCTTATCTTGTTTGTTTGTTTTTGCCAATCTACTAGGAAAATATAGAGGAATCGATTTAGCAAGAACATGAGTGTTAGGAATTACCCCCCCCCCCCTTCTTTTGCATCTTTAGGTATGGAAGACTCTTTAATCGGATTTTCAATTTCTTTCTCACTTCTCAAGGTTATCATGCTCACATTTTTAGGATTCACCTCTGACTGTGATGGTAGTTTTCCTCCAATTTGTGATTCCAATAGATTGATAGCAGTGGCTATTTGGCCCACTTTGTTTTTCAAATTTTGAATGCTTGATTTTGTGTCCTGTTGGAATTGTAATGTGTTAGTGGCCAGCGTTTTTACCATATCTTCAAGAGACATACCTGACGATTGTGATTTTTGCTGATATTGTCCTTGAGGTTGGAAATTTCCTTTTAATTGGAATTGTCCTTGTGGTTGGCTCAGAAAAAAGCTTGGGGGTTTGTTGGATCCATATATTAGATTGGGGTGATCTCTTCATCCTGGATTGTAAGTGTTCAAGTATGGATTGTATGGTTGTTTTGGGAATGAAAAGTTGTCCGTCGTATTTACCTGTTCAATATTATCATCTTCCAGTATTGGACAGGAATCAGTTGGATGTCCCATATTTGCACAAATTCCGGACGACTTTACTTGTTGTGAATTCCCCAAAGTGATCTGTTTCAAAAGAGTTGTTAGTTCAGAGAGTTAATTTTCAATACTAAAACAACTTACCTCATTCACACACCGAACTTGCACATCTCTGGTTAAATTGAATTGTTGGGAGTTCTCGGCCATATTTTCAATTAAATCCCTTGCTGCGCGAGGTGTTTTATCAACCAATGCTCCTCCGCTAGCTACATCGATCATGCCCCTATCCATTGGTGATAATCCTTCATAGAAGTATTGGATTATGAGTTGATCAGTGATTTGGTGATGTGGGCAGCTAGCACACAGCCATTTGAACATTTCCCAATATTCATAAAGGGATTCTTCTGATTGTTGCCTTACGCAACATATCTCTTTCCTAATACTTTTAGTCTTAGAAGCAGGAAAATATTTCGCAAAGAATCGCCTTTTCATTTCATTCCATGTGGTGATGGTGCCCGAGGGTATATAGTAAAACCAATCACCTGCTGAATCTTTTAATGAAAATGGAAAGACTCTCATTTTGATTTGTTCCTCGGTTACACTTGGTGGTTTCATAGTTGTACAGACTACATCAAATTTATCAAGGTGTTTGTGGGGATCCTCACTTGCAAGAACATAAAACGAAGGTAATTGATAAATCAGTCCTTATTTAAGTTCAAATGTGGCATTATCTAGTAAAGTAGAAAAAGTAATGTAAAGAGATTGATTGGTCAAATCGAGAGCTGTCAATTGCTTCAATGTTTGATTGTTATCATCCATCTCTTTGTTGTCTTGATTTGTTTTAACTGATTTTCTTAACCTGCTTAAAGTTCTTTCAATTTCTAAATCAAACCGCAAAGGAGATTCATTAGAAGATCGATTGTTATACATAAATAGGTAAGAAAGAAAGAAAGAAAAGAAAAGGAAAAAATAAAATAAAATAAAATGTTAGCACAAATAAACTTAATCAACACCGTTCCCCGGCAACGACATCAAAAACTTGATGCGTGCCGTGATACACCAAATATTAATTACCTTACTCAGTTTTGAAAACTACAAATTAATGTAGCAGTAGTAAGTAAGGGTCAATCCCATAGGGAACAGTTCGTCAATTTGGTATACTTATGCTAACTAATATTATTGGGGGTTTTAATAAATGGGGAATAAATATTGAATACAAAATAAAATAATAATTAAGAAAGTTTTACCACTGAGAGAAATCATCTAATTTTTGGTTCAGTCGAGCCTCTACTTGCATATCCAATTTACTCATAACGTGTTCTATTCTCTATTCAAATCTTTAACCTTGAGATAATAAATTACGCATCTTTATTATCTCCATTTTCCCTTAAACGTAACTAATTGAAGGTCAGCTTTTCAATTAGTCCTTAGACTTTTGGACAATCTAGAAGTCCGATCTCTAAATTTAATACAAAAGCTAGCATTAAGAATTAGGAAAACAGTTTAAACTAAGAGTAACATTTCAGTCATATCGAAATGTTTAACAATAGGGTTTGTTATTCCAACGATATGTGATCGCTAGTTGTTACGTATGAATTAAAGAAATCAACAACTATGAATTGAAACTTTAATTCTAACAAGTTGATAATAGAATTTTAACTCAATTGGCCAAATCTAATTAAAGTTCATATTATCAAAAGTAAAATAGAAAAACAAACTAATTTGAATAAGAATATAAGAACAACATCACTTGTGAGTTAATCGGATAGCAAGCTTAGAACAATGACATCCCCTTGAACTAGATCGAGACGCCTAGCCAATCATATTCTCGGCTAAAATATACATTTCAAATATACTTCCGCCGGAATATGAAAGGTTTTTTAAGCAATCTCTAAAACTTTATTTACATTTCAACTCTTCACACTTCTACTCAAAATAAGATGCAAAAGAAAGCTAAACAAAAGATGGATGCTACTAGAATGAAACATAACACTAGGAATTGAGGATGAGAGAGTGTTTTACAAGTTGAAAATGGCTTAATGGCCTTACCCTTTTATAGGCACTAAAGGAGTCTTTCAATAATGCATTAGGTGAGTTGTTCCTCCATTATTATTCCATTTCCTCGTGCCTTTTGACAACTTTAATGTCGAATTTTGTCTTTGGGACCAGAAATAGCTATTGTAGGCCATCCAATTACCTTTCTTTTCGCAGTGGAATCACAATAATTGGATCTTTGTGGGCCAAGTTATGGAATTTTCACCAAAAGTTGACATTGGACACCTTCGATGTTCATGGTGCTGTCTTCCAACTCAATTTTCATCTATTTTGCCATCGATTTTGCCTAAGACACTGGAAATAACATTTGTAGATAATCAAGTTATCTTTTTTGGGGGGCTAGAATCAGGTCAATCCCATATTTCTAACTCAAGTTATGATCCAAACACTGAAAGATGCCATATGAATCCGAGTTGCTGATTTGTACTTTCCATGCCTTGTTTATACATTTAAACTTTTTTCAACTCTTCTTGGTCCTCAAATATGAAAATAAATAAAAGCACATAAATACAAATTTATAAAACAATTATCACACAATAACAAACTTTATTAGAGAGTTATTAAAGTGCTTTTCAAGCACTTATCAAACTTGTTTGCTACATTTTTGTATCACATTTTAAAATAATTTTGTGACTCTTTAAAATATTAGTTACCTTTTAACATGTATGTAACCCTTGAGAAATTTAGGTTGAATGGTGCATTTAAGTTTCACTTTTTAAAGATCCGATGTTTTGAAACTATTTGCTAAAATATGATAATCCCGGTCCACACTACCCGGCAATTTAGTGACCGGCCCAAATTTGTGACCTCGTTTTGCTGGACCATCAAAGAGGGCTTGTTCAATACGGGTATTTCCACTATCGTTTCCTCCAAATTGGCAACCATGGCAAAAGTCGGAAATAGATTTGAGTGTCAAACACATGTTTTACAGTGAGTTCAACTGCGTTTTTCTTTTTTTTTTTTTTTTGGGCTATTGGATGAGTAGAATGAGGAGAGAAAAAGATTGAGAATTTCTTGAGGGTGGTTACCCCTTCTTCTCCGTTGATGATTAAGGCTTTAGATTCAGCACCTCCCTCCACGCCTCTCGCCAACATTGTCTCGTTCTCATCCAATCTCAAAACATATATACGCATACACATAATATCCAGCAATCAGTTGTTGTTTGAAGCCTGGTGGATCTGTTTCAGGTTACTCGCATAGTTCTAAAGCCCTTTTATCGATGATTAAACCCTAGCGTTGAAATTTTGAAGCGAGATTGGTGAATAGTTTTGGTAATATGCGTGTTGATTTGATGAGAATTTGTAGGTGAGAATGAAAGTAGAAGTGTTCTAGATGCATTCTTCATTAGAAAGGCTTTAGTTGAAGCATTTAACGAGCGTTTAGAGTCAACTATTTGAGAGTTTCTAAATATGATTGGTAGATTACAAGCTGAGCAACAAAAGCAAGTAAAAGAATTTCAGGTATGTCTGATTAATTGTTGAAATATTATCAAATGCACAATTTGTTCAATCTTTAGAAGCGATATTCATAAGGCATTGTTATTGAACCAAAAATGTCTAGCTGAAAGAACTAGTGGATACCTTAATTTATGGAGTTTTCTCTTCAATATGGGATGGACCATGATTGAGATCTTGTCACCTCGATATTGCTAAACGTGCTTAGCTATAAGAAAGTTTGATAAGGACATGCAGAAATATAATTTTCATGTGTGGAGATGATGAATATCAATTATATAGGACGAGAGGAATACACTTGGTGAGTTGGTGTAATGGCAGAATGTTAAAACATGATTTATTCCAACTTTGAGAATGTTATTTGCAGAACGTGATTTGATTTATACAAATTCTTATTCTATCAAGTTTTGTTCTAATCGGTTATTCCATGTCTGTGTTTCAGCCATGGTTTCCGGCAAGAAGACAAAAGAAGAGTCATGAGAGCATCATTATCAAGCTTGCTCTGGTAATGAAGAGTTGAAAATACACTCTTGGTTACAAGACAATCCTCAAAACCCTCAGAAACTCCAAAATTAATATGATATTGATATCAAACAACAATCCACCATTGAGGAAGTCTAAGATTGAGTATTATGCAATGCTTGCTAAAGTTGTTATCCATCATCACAATGTAAACAAAGTTGATCTGGAAAAGCATGTGGGATGTATTTTCATGCATGTACCTCAGCATCGCCCACCAGGTAATTCCAATATCATAAAGTCATTGTCAGGAGATTAGTGAGATTTGTGCCAAGTAATGCTATCATAGAACCAATAGAACTATCTTTATATGAGTTTAGGATATCTTCCATTGTTGGGATTGTTGCTTTCTTGGATGCTTTTGTATTAGGAAATTATTATCACTTATTGGACTATGAATGAAGACAAGGCTTGAAAACTATAGAGTATTTTGATGATCGTTTTTCATTTTAAAAAAATGCCATTGCTTTCCATTTTTCGAGTTATCATGTTCCTCTGCAATTTAAATTTTAATTTTTATGTGACGACTTTGTATTTTTGTTTTATGGTGACATGTTTTGTAACATATGCATGGGGAATTATTCACTAGCTCATACTATATTTGTTTGTGTCATATGTTTTTGGAGACTTAAAAAAAGAAAATACATAGTGTAATTCAAGTGTCATCACAATGCAATTCATTTCTAATGCAATCCACCCTCGTGGAATTCATTATTGCGTTATACTTCATGTGTAATGCACTAGACAATTTCTTTAAAAAAAGATATAAAAATTTTAAAACTATAAGTTTTAAAAAATTACATATTAAAATTCAGCATTATATTTTAAGGCAAGTGATATGAATAATTACACATTTTGGGTACTCATTTGTAATGTGTAATAGAATATAGGTTATGAATTACACATTTTGTGTAATTAATGTTTTTATTCAGCAGTTTATTACACTTTATGTGTAAGGCTTGTGTAATGCACTACATATCTTGTGCGAATAATTTTAAAAAGTAAATGTTAAATTTATGCATTATATTTGAGGCAAGTAAGAATGATGCAATGTGAATAATTATATATTTTGTGAAATTTATTTGTAATGTGTAATAGAACACATACTAATGAATTACATATCTTGTGTAACTAATGTGTAATGAATTACATATTTCCTGTAACTAATGTTTAATTTGTTAGTTTGTTGTACTTTATGTGTAAGACATACGAAATGCACTATACATTTTGTGTGAAAGAGAAACAAAAACTTTAAAAAGTAAATGTTAATTGATTAAAAAAATTAAATGTCAAAGATAAAATTCCATTAAAAATCACAATATGAAAAAATCGTATATAAGAAAAATGAAAAGATTAAACTAAAAATCACAATCTGAATTTCACACAAGTGTAGCATATTGCATAGAGTGTGTAATATACATTAATTAAATTAAAGGATAAAAGACAATGAAAAAAATAAAACAAAAATGAAAAAAATCTACGAGGAATTATGTAAAAAATAAAATAAAATTAATTAATTAAAATTCAAAATATGTGTACTATATATTAATCAGTTAAATTAAATGGCTAAACTCCGAAATTATAAGAAAAAGAATATTTAAAATGAAAATTAGAAAATGTTTGATTAACGATAGGAAAAAATGAAATGAAAGTTTGTGCTAAAAAATATAAATTTAAAATCACTGTATTACACAAAGTATGTAATTATGTTGTAACACATTACATAGAGTGTGAATGTATAATGTGCCTTAACTGAACTAAAAGACCATGTTGCAAAAATTTATGGAAAAAATGAATAATAAAATAAAATAAAAATGACAAAATCTTGATAATTATATTAAAAAAAATCATTTAAAACTCACAATATATGCCAAAATGGAAAAGATAAAAGAATCTGGGTGTGTGGAGGCCGGAGGGCCACACCATAGACCTGCCTGATTTTGAGTGTTGACATTGTAAGCGTCAACCAACCTAACCAAGTCATCAGATTCGGTTTTGACATTGTTGGTTGATTTATATTTCTAAACTGCAGTTTGAAATTGCTGGATTTAACTAATTAAGGGTGAAGGTTTCGGTTGAGCATCTAATTAACTCAACTTGATTGCATTTATGAAATACAAAACATAAAATTGTATATTATTGTAAACGACCTGTAACCTTTTGTGTGACTTTTTTTTGTGCTTTTGTCACTTTTGAAATGTACGTGTGACTTTTTAAATTCGTGTGTGACTTTTTCCTTCTTTTTTATGTGACTTTTTGAACTATTTTTTTACTTTTTTCTAAAACGCTTATGAACTTTTATCGTTTTTGTCACTTTTTAAAATTCACTTGTAGTTTTTTGTTGTTTTTGTAATTTTTAAAATATATTTGTGATTTTTTTAAATTTGTGTGTGATCTTTTTTTGTGCATATTCTTTTAATTATTTTTTTTAATGTGTTTGCGAATTTTTATTATTTCCATCACTTTTTACAATCTATTTGTAATTTTTTAAGAAACTCGTTGTTACTTCTTAAAATCATTTGTGATGGTCACAACTTGGGCAATCACCTAGACGTTTATGAGGCGATCACCCGGGCTTTTTGTGGAGCTTGGATGATCGCACAGTGTAAGGGTGTATGAGATTTGTTAATTTTTTTTCTTAGGATATTTTTCTAATTTCAAATATAAACAAGGGCATTTGTCTAAATATAAATACCTTGTGGGATTTCAGTGTGCTACACTTTACTTAGCCCAACATGCTTTGACCTACTTGGGAGGTCTCAAAAACCCCTTGTTAATAGATTGACTCTATTGAGAGGAACTTGGGCGAAACAAGATCTTAAAAGTCCATATTTCAAAAATGTGGTTTCCAACGGGGATCAAGGGATTGATTCAGTGGTAAGGACTCAACCCTTTATCATGAAGGTTTCAGATTCTAATCTCATCCCCATCCTATTGTCCCCCGATCCAAAAAAATAAATAATAAAAAAACGTGGTTCTCGACTAAGGGTAACTTATGTAATTGGTCCATAATGTTCATGCTCATTTATAACTTTTTCCCCAACTTTTTTTTTTGGACGAGCAGAATCCCGACCTTTCAGAAATATAAACTAGGCCAATGGGAACTAGGCTATGGCAGAGTCCAACCCCTCCTCCCTCCGCCTCTGGTCCAATGGAACTAGTGTGTTTTGTAAATATAAAGATTTAGGAAATCCTATTGTCCATTGTCGTGCAATATAGTTACTCGACAAACAGTTGCGTGCTACCAATTGATGCAAGAAAATTACTATTGTTGCAACAAGATATACAACAAAGTGTACGATAATATATGACGCATTTGATAACCATTGATTTAAAATCAATGTTATATGTGAAAAAATAAAATTCTACAAAATGTATATGTTATATGTTATAAAAGTATGAAAACAATAGAGAAAATTTAGAGAGAATGAATTCGAATGAATTCTCAGGAATGAATTTCATTAATAACTGAAGCCCTATTTATAGGAAAACTTCGAATGGTACAACCGTAATTACATAATTTCATCAAGGGTATAATAGTCATTTACATATAATAATTACATCTTTTACCAAATTATTCCTCCACCAAATTATTCCTCCACCAAATTATTCCTCATAATTCATAACCACCACATTATTCTCAATTATTCATAACACCTAATAATTATTCTTCAATTATTATTCATAACACTCCCCCTTGAATGACTATTAATACAAATGTCTTACGGACTGTTTGGAGAGAAAAACCCAGTGGGAAAAAACTTCCAAACCGATTGCAGGATAGCTTGGAGTGGTTATATACTGCTTCATCAAAACATTGCTCCCCCTGATGTCTATCAGCGGCATATGAGTATTCACGTGCTGCCTCGTTAAAACCTTGTCAAGAAAACCCAGTGGGAAAAAACTTGATCGAAGGAAAAAGAGTACAGCTGCTCCATTTGATTTCATATCTTGAGAACTGATATCTTTACTTCTGGTAAATGATTTCAATATCATCATCGTTTGGATCTAAAGCATTAGCTCCATTATAACTTGATCCAATAGATACACTGTATCAATTTCTCATATCGTTCTCAATATACCATGAATATGCCTCGTTAAAACCTTATTAGGAAAAACCCAGTGGGAAAAACCCTAATGAAGGAAAAAGAGTACATTATTCATGTGAATACGCCATTAAAGTTGCCTCATTAAAAACCTTGCTAGGAAAACCCAATGGGATAAAACCTCAATCAAGGGAAAAAGAGTGCAACGCGTATTTTATACAAGTATGCTGCAAGCATTTCAAAAATCTTTCATACATTTGTATGAGTATCATATACATTGGTTTTATACTCTTCGTTCATTTAGAGTGCATCAATTTTCATACACAACTACAAAACATTCACCATGAACACATGTCTCCAAATACACAATTTAAAGCATATAAATTCATTGTAAAAACATGTAAACATATAAGTAAACCTTCATAACTAACTAACATTTAAAATATATCATTTAACATTTAATACTCACTTAATAGGTTATTTCATTCCCAGGGGCTTAGTTCACCCTTTAGGGTACTCATAAACACGGGTTTAGCTCATCCGATCCTTTAATTTCCTTTTAAATTTACTACACACACGATCGGTAATTTAACTTTCATGAGCATGCAACATATAATGACCACCATGCTTATCTTTAAACTTGAGCATTAGTCATCATCATCTCATCATCTCATAAGTTAAGGATTTCACATTCACCATTTATCATCTTCAATATATCTCAATATTTTCATTATCATTGATCATATGTAGCGCTACATTTTCATATCGTGTCGACACTTTTCAATTTCATTTCTTTCCCCATATCGACATAACTTATCGAGATATCTCATTATCAATCCTCTTGTAGGATTACACAATATAGTTATGTCTATATACTCTTCAAGAGCATATGCCTCCGTTATTAAGACCATCTTTTATAATTTGCTTTGATATATATGTTTGGGGAAATATCAACGCTTACGCTAACTTATCAAAGCAATCGTAGGTGATATATGTGATTGTTCATAGCCTTTCATGCATCTTTGAACTTCAAGTTCAGTATTTCAATTTTGACGATATAACATGATGCATTTCACATATTATTTTCAACCTTTAATACTCCCCTCATGCTGAGAAAATTTAGAACACCAAAACTCATACAGTTGGTATGATTTTAATCATATATGTTCTCATCATTCAGCCTTAATATGGGAATTTAGACCGTTTGCATTCTATTCTCGATATCGGCAATTTATTTGAGAACTTTAAATAATTTGCCATATAATATCCCACTTGTATGCGCATACTCAAATCCTTCAGGGATTTATTCAAGTATTGGGATATACATTTACTAGCTTTATCATTAAATCTGAAAATCATGCTCATACCGTGAGCAAATATTTCGTAAATTTCAAATTACGAATCATATACACATGTGACTATCTAGTGGATCCATATCATAATATCTAGTAGTCCACATGGAGGATGAGTGGGCCCATACTTCTCATCCTTTATTCCAGATATATTTGGGATTTATTCCCAATATTGGCTAGTAATGATTTCATCATTTATCGAGAACAATCATTGTAGAATTCCTTTAATTCTTCACTTGAAATATTGATTTCAATAATTATTTAAACCGGGATGGTCAATCCGGTTTTGCAAACGAGTATTATTGAACTTCTAGTTCAGTAAATTCTTATATCGATTTCACTAGTATCTGTATAGTGCTCAACATGATATCATAGAAACAATTCACCGACATATTCCATCATCTTTTGGTGACATTATTGTCTACTCTTGTTTAAACAGATTCTGACTCATACGCATCACATCCGGCTATTATTTAATTCCGAAATCGTAGCTCTTACGCTTCATATTATTTATTTAAAATCGGAGTCTTATTTCATACGCGTCGTATTATTCTATAAATAAATCATCAAAATTATTGCAAAATTCATCCTAACAAGGGTCTATACATTATAATGGATCATATGCTCTCAAATCTTGAAAATACTATCCATCACTCTGATCAAAATCCTAAAAAGGATTTATCGAGGTAAATTTGAAAGATTGAGGATGCTAATGAATAAGGGTATCCCACAAGATATCCGATGCTTGATTGAAGCAAAGGTTCGATTATCTGGTGAGGTTTCAATTCCTTCTAAATACATGCCTGGTATGGGTAAAAGTAGTTTTTCAAAGAAACGAGAGCAAAAAGATTAGGAGGATGCTACAAGTGTGCTCGATGGACATGTGACACTCGATGTAAATCATGGGGTACTTGTCCGTAAATCGAGAAGATAAAATAGCGTTCATTAAGGATGAATTGAGTAAGGAGCCTTTGGATGATATTCAATAGGCTCTTGAGACACATCCTAGTGGACACGTACAAGGTGAGCTAATGGCCTTATGGGCCAAATTCAAAGATCAACAAGCGCGTTACTCTTGAAAACTTACTTTAGAAGATCCTGTTTGTAAATTTAGTAGAAAAATTTAGCATAATGATTTTCCCATATTTATGTAAGAAAGTTCGATTGTAATAACAAAAATCAATATATTTCTTTTATTTGTAAATATCGTTTTTGATTTTAAGATATATATATATGTATATATATATTATTTTTCAATCAAACGATATATGTCATTTTTCACTTAAAAAATTTTCTGCATTTTTTCTCTTTCATATTTGTCAAAAAGTAAATAGTACACTCAATTATTGGTTTGAAATTTTTTCTTTAAATAGAGGATTCATATATCTCTCATGTTCATACATTAAAAGTATAGTGCAAAAGAGAGATAGGAGTAGAGATGGATATGGAGATTTTAGAATCATCTCATACAAGTCGACTTTACCTCGCTTGATTAAAACCGTATGTATTCTTGGTGGATCTAAGCGGTAGGCCATATCCAATATGTGGATATGGCAAACCAACTTGTAAAAGAGTTAGGAGACAAGAAATCAATATACTATACGGAGGAACCAACAACAAACTTTTAGCTAGACTTATAATGGCCGCACAATCATGGGGAATAAGAGTTTGAGCGTAATACCTTTCCATCTAGTTGGATCTAATACTCGGTGGAGCCGTTCTACCATGGGTCCAGCAGGTTGGGGCTACAAGCGCAATCCATCCACAACCGCATGATGTATATGATGAATAATAGTGATGCTTTCATTGTCCTTCCAGCGCTACAACACACCGGAGGAAATATTCAATATAGCCTTGTTGTGCACAATGGAACTTTCATGTCAAACCAATAGGTTTGTTGAATATTAATAATTTCTTTGATGGCTTACTAGCGTTTCTAGATCGAGTGTAAATAATAAGTTTATCTCTCATTCAATGAGAAAAATACTTATTTACGCTAATGCTTTGTTGATGAACTACTCATCAAATTTCATGCATATGTTCAAGAATCTGTGGAAGCCAGTCCGTCAGTCACAGACCACTGGTGTCAGCGAAAAGAAATTCGGATCCTTTAAATATTTCATTATGAATCCTAATGTTGATGGTGGCGAGTTACGGAGTATTTATACTCTCGAGACGCATCCCTCATTTATGGATTCAGATGTATATTCTTTTTGCATTTCTATATTTTGAGTGTTTAATGCCGTCTTTTGATATTCTCAATATGTTCCACTTAATTTGTTTTGTACTTCTTCGAGTAATAATAATATCATATTGGCTTTATTCAAATACAGAATCTAGTGATTATGCTTCTTCAAGAGCATTTTATTCTCATATTAATACAATCTCATATCATCGATAAGATTACTTCATGTAAGCTTTTCATGCGATATATTTTCTTTGATTTATCAACATGGGATCTATTCAGCACTTTACTTTCGTCTATTTATCCAATGGTAACTTCAAGTACCACTTGCTCAATTTTCTCCATTCATATTCGGTATATATAAAGAAGTAATTTTATTCTCATCGTCTACTTCTTCGAGAGTATGATTAGAATATTTGATCAACTACTTCTTACGAGTAGGATTAGTTATAACCAATCGTGTAGTATAATCCACCACATTGGAAATATGCACACCAATCGTGTGGTATTACCCACCACATTGGAAATATACTCAAACTATAAAGTGCATAAATTTAAATTGCAGAAATTAAATTTCCTCCAATAGGTGGTCGAACCTACCTTATGGGAATTATTGCAATAAATATAAATTTACGGAATTTAAATAGCAAGAATTAAATTGCATAATGTTTAACTACTTCTTCAGGAGTAGGATCTGCTTAGTAGAAGGTATTACCCATCACTTAGCATATAAAGTGCAGAATATATAAAACCTTCCGTTTAGTGACGGTTGAACCCATCATCAAGTAGGAGGTATTGCGATAATTAAATTGCAGATAAATAAAGTGCGAGAATTAAATATTGAATTGCTTCTGCGGAGCGATTTGTTCTTCTAGAACAAATACTCATTACTTCTACAAGAGCACACTTATCCTTCTAGAATAAGTACATTATGTAATTGAACTCTTCGAGTTACATTAATATTTCGATCTTTTAACTCAAATGGACTTCAAGCCATTTTATATAATCAATGGATTTAGAATTTCTTCATGAATATTCTATCCATTTTTCACTGTCGTCAAAATTAGGTCGGTTTTACCTAAGGGTAAAATTGTCCATTCCAATTCAAAGGTAAAATAGTCAAAAATATTTTATCAATGTTTTACGATTGGAAAATTATCTCCTTTCTACTTCAATTTATCAATATCAAAATATTCAAGGACTATTTTGTAACTTTTTCAAAAGTTGGTGTACTAATTTGTAAATTTTGAAAGTTTGATAATAACATATTTCAAACAACGAGTTATTACCCTATCAATGTTGGTGTCAAATCGAAGCTCGTTAAATCGAGTATAATGGAGTCGAAAATTTGATTTTGATAACGTATGCTCCTTATATCTCGAGAAAGCGAATATTATAGTTTAATATATTATTATATTATAAAGTAATATAATATATATACCTTTCCTTTTCTTAGGCAGAAACGATTGAACATGCACGTATTTCCTCCATTTGCCAATTCTTGAATTGCCCACAACTCTTTGTCTCTGCATAAATGTTTTTCTGTGAGTGATTGAGAAGATAGAGAGAGTGAGGCGTGAGAAAGTGGGGAAAAGATAAGAGAAAAGAAAGATAAGTATTGATTGGAGATGGATTAGGTTATTTATAATAATTCGGTTTACGATACAGAAGATCATCTATAAGATGCTGTTGTAGAAGCATACTCCCTTCATATTACTCAAATGGCTAGAGGCTGCGTCTTTGATAACGTGTTATAAAAGTATGAAAACAATAGAGAATTTAGAGAGAATGAATTGAATGAATTCGTGAATGAATTTCATTAATAAGCGAAGCCTATTTATAGGAAAACTTGAATTGGTACAACTGTAATTACGTAATTTCATCAAGGGTATAATAGTCATTCACATATAATAATTACATCTTTTACCAAATTATTCCTCCACCAAATTATTCCTCCACCAAATTATTCCTCATAATTCATAACCACCACATTATTCTCAATTATTCATAACACCTAATAATTATTCTTCAATTATTATTCATAACATTATAGAATTTATTGTACATCTTCGTTATACCTATAACATAAAGTCCTTAATGCAATACATCTTCCCATATAGAAAGATGACATTTTCTAGACATTTTAAAAGTTGACCATTAATATATTTAAGCCTTGTTTGATTGGGGGTTTAGTTGTTCCGCGCGGTATTCCGTGTAAAAATGTGTGGTTAATATTAGTTTGGGAAATGTGTGTGTGGTTGAAAATGAGTATGAGGTATACGAAATTGCGTGCGAATTTGGTAAATACCAAAGAGAACAAGGCCTAAAGTCTCGTAGAGATGCGAAATAATTCGAAAATTATAAAAGTCAATAAGAGATACGAAATAATTTGAAAATTATAAAATTTTCAAATTTTAAAAGTTGACCATTGATATTTCAAGCAGCTTCTCATCAAACCTAAATATTGAAAAAGATACTCACGGAACGCGATACTTTCATACAATGATTCACATGCCTAATTATGAAAGTCAATAAGAGCATCTCTCTCTCTCTCTCTCTCTCTCTCGCTCCCCCTCTCCCTCTCTCTCTCTCGTTTGATAAAGATTTTTCTTATCCTTATTTTTCAACATATTTTTTATTTATTCTTTCTATAATTTTTTCTTACTCTTCAATCCATTCTCTCGAAAAATAAATTTAATACTTCTGAGATACCGAGTCATTGAATGTTGAGCGTTTATTCAAAGAGACTACTTTTATAGATAATGTAACTATCTACGCATGGATAGTGAGACCTGGCCAATTATTAGTATCGAGTTTAAACATTCCAAGAGTTTATATATTTTATAGACATCATAGAAAACTTGAATTTTTAAATGTGTGGATACAAAATAAGAAAAAATACAAAATAAGAAAAAAGTTCAAAAAATATAGACAATCTGTCAAATTAATGTAATGAGTTTTTAAAAATAATGGTGAAAGAATATAACATTTTGAAGGGTAAATTACTCCAGTGGTTTGCAACTTTTCACTTTTTTGCACTTTGGTCCTCATTCTTTTTCTTGTGATAGCACAACCTCTAAACTTTCAAAAATTAGCATCATTTGTCCAAATTGACCTGGTTAACCCATAATAATGCTAATTTTTTAAAGATTGAGAGTTGTATTGGCAAAAAAAAGGTAGGATTAAAATGCAAACAAGAGAAAGATTGGGAGTCATTGAAGTAATTTACCCTATTTCCAACAAGTTGTATTGAAAAAGTCTCCATTGTTTTTTACTTCTCTTTTCTTTCCTCAAAAGATTGATTATGTCAAAATCAAGTTGAGTTGTGACAAAAATGAGTTGGCCTACTTTCACCCTAGACAATTCAACCTACTCGCCTATGCCAGAATGGCATCTTTATTAATTGTTGTAATAATAAAGTTGCTAACAAGCATGCCTTTGGACTTATGGCTAGAAGAACTCGATACGATGTCTCGTGGAGTCGAACCACGTGAGATCTTGTCCTTATAGCATGTCAATCAAGTGGGTCGACTCAAAATACAATCAACACGGTTCTTTTTTTACATTCAAGTTGATAAACATTTTCCTCGAATAGATTTAACTCAACTCACTATACACTAGTACAAGCCAGCCTTAAAATGTTAGAGTTTATAAATGTAATTTAATATCTTTAAATGATCGTTTAGCTTCACACCGCCTCGGTGTATAGGACGAGAGGCGATACAAGTGAGTAAAGCCATGTTAACATCATCTGAAGATATTAGCAAAGTACAATTGAATAAATAAATAAACCAACTCCCAAATGAAGCGTTTATTAAAAATATTTGCAAAGTACAGTCTTGAAAAACCTCGTCCACTTTCCATCTGATGGATCTTCCCCAAAAACCAGGCCTCGAAATTACACACTCACACCCACCTTTCCTATTCAATTCAATTCAATTGATGTCATTTGTTTGTAAGCTTTCGCCAGCTCAATCTGTTCCCCTGGCAACAAAAGCCCAAAATGACGACTAGTATATCTCTCCCTCTCGCAAACGCTATAAAAAACCCACTTCATTATTTTCTCCTTTTTTATGCTCTCATTTATCAATATCAGATCTCTCCTTTACAGGCAGGTGCGTGCTTGTTAAGCCAATTGGAAAACCCTTCCTCCTTCTGGGCCATCTATCTTTACCCCCCTATACATTGCTTCAATATTAATATATATCTATATATAATATGTGTATAATGTATGGAATCTGTGTAGATGTATGCACACAGAGAAAAGGAACGGAAGCGGCGGAAAGTCATTTTGTTTTATTCGACTGTTTTTGTTCCTTTCTAGCATTTTTGTGATATGGGTTTTCATTATTTTCTTGTTTTGATATTGGGTTTGACAGAGGAGGGCGTTTGAGGGGGAGAGAGAGAATGAGCGAAGTGAGAAAGAGAAAGAATATGGAGAACGGTGGTGATGCCATGGTGTTCAGCGATGATGAGGTTAGAGATATGACTGGATTCAAGCGATGCGTTGATTACGTCGAGGTGACGTGTGGATGCACCAGCCATACCTACGGCGATGCTGTTGGGACGCTTAGGGTTTTCGCTTCTGGTGATCTCGAAATCCACTGTGAATGCACTCCTGGTTGTCAAGAAGGTTTTTATACATTCATTTACGCATCATTTATCTATTTGATTTGATTTTCTTACGCCCATATGAACATGGAAGCAGATGGATAAGCATCATGTGTAATGTTGTTCGGCCTAATGCTGTTCTGCTTGGATGCATGATGTGATTGTTCTGTGTTCGAAAATTGTATAATGGGGTTGTGTTTGAACATGGAATGATGCAGTTTATTGGTGTGTTTGGGTGCATTTACATATTTGAGTATTTACAGGTTAAGTGTATGCTGATTTGTCTCAGTGAATGATATGTCATTGTTATGTCAGTCTGAAATCACATCTGTGTGGTTGAGCCATTGTTTTATAAAGTTATTGCTTTGTATTATGGTCTTCATGAAAATGCTTCATCTTTTGCATTTAAATGAATCTGGGAAGCATGTGCAGGAGAGGCAGTATCCTGCATTATACTTTGCTTGGAGTTATGATCTTGATGTTTGTATATGCTGTATGCAGAGTTCCCTTGCACTGTTTCCTGAAGTCAGAAACAGTAATGTCATCTTTTGTGTATTTGTTTTATTTTTAGAGTCACTGCTTATTTTTCTTGATAGAGTTAGGTCATATATGTATTGCTGGGTAAGAGTTTGCGCAATAGTTATACCAAATGATTGTTTTTTGTCAAAGATTATGCCCTTTTTTGGTTCTTGTTTACTTGTTTTGTACATCACAATATGAGTAGCGGGGTGAGGAAGCATGGGTAAGGGTTTGAAGCTAGGTTGTTATTCCACTTGTGGAACTCAATAATTGCTTCATGAATGTGTTTTGGTGCCTATTTATTTTAAAGTTTAATTGGTTGTTATATGGTTCAATGCTCGGGCATTGGTTTTCTTGACGACTGTTGATCTTTTCGCATGCAAGCTAAATGAGTGCTTGTTCATGAACTATGAGCGTGCTTTCTCCCAGCGAAAGAGAATAAGTAACGGTCTTTATTTGGAACTAACAAGGGAATCAAAAGATTGGATTACTGAGACAAGATAGAAACACTTTGACTTGGCCTGGGGATATGATTATGGCTCACCTAGAAGTTAAGGCAAATCCTCAATATGTATTGATTAAATATGTATATTTTGTTTGGCAAAGTGCCGTCTGATTTTTCTAACTGGCTGGTAAATCTAGAAAATAGAAGCTCATGTGGCCATCTTGTGTTTTTGCTGATGTTGTATAGCATTTCTCAAGAAAAAGAAAGCAGTATTTGTTATGGATTTTCATATAACTGCAGTACTAATGCGGCTAATCTGTCTCAAACTTCTAAATTTATGTATTTCTGAAATTATATAAATTATTATTTCTTAACTTGCTGTGTTACTTAGCTGAGCTTTGAGTATATAATTTCTTTGTTTACCATTAGATAAATTGACACCAGCTGCATTTGAGAAGCATTCTGGACGAGAAACTGCCAGGAAATGGAAGAACAATATTTGGGTCATTGTTGATGGTGAGAAAGTCCCTATATTTAAAACTGCGCTGCTCAAATATTACAATAAAGCATTGAAAAGTGCCAATGGATCTCATCGGTCCCAAAATGGGAAACTATGTCACCGTGATGAGCTTATTCGATGTAGCCAGTGCAACAAATTGCGCAGGTTCCGTCTCCGCTCCAAGGAGGAATGCCGGATTTACCATGACATTTTGTTAAATGCAAATTGGAAGTGCTCAGATATTCCTTATGACAAGTATGTTCTTTCAGACCTTATTCTTGAACTTCTTATACCACACAAATTGAGAACATGCTAAATTATATGTTTTTAGTTATCGTTCATAGGGTTACGTAATTGAAAAACCAATTATAGAGAATAACAGTCAAAAATAAATCGTTTTTCATTTTCTTCCCCCATGCTTCAACAAGGTACTATGCTAGTTCTCATTTAGAGCTTGTTTTACAAATTTTTTTTGTGACGAAAAGCATTTTCTAGGGAGAATGTGTGGTTAGAAAGGAAATGAATCTTGTGAAGCAATGTAAAAATTAATATTTTGGAGAATGTGTGGCTGAAAACAAGTGTTGGAGAAATGATTTTTATTTAAGCTTTTTCAAACAAGCTCTTAAGGTGATGGAGTTACGTATGGAGTCATTACATAAATTTATTGATTTGTGCATCTGAAAAATTAAATTGTGAATAGACAGTCAGTTGCTGATCACTTAATGCTTGTTTGTTCCAGGTTTTCTGAAACCCAGTCTTCCTTCAAACTCATTTCCAACCAGGACACATAACTTTTCTTCACCATTTAACGATGTTTTATCTATAATTCTCACAGAAAATAAATTTTCACTTCAACTAATACCAGCCAAACAAGCACTAATATGAGGAAATAATATGCGAAAAACGACAATACGGTTCCATCATCCATGTATAAAAATGAACAGAGGTGTTTCTATCCTATCAAGAAGTATAGGCTGACAGTTCTGGAACTACAAAGAGAAATAGATAAAGATTGATATTTAGTGCTGAGAAATCCTAATATCTTTATCATTTGAATCTTGAACCGCGTGAAGAGGTTGGTATGTCGAAGTGCTGCATAAAAAGATGTCTGCAGTTACTGTTTGCCATTTGTATCTGTAATCGCTGCCATTCTGATATCAGCTGAACCACTTGTGTTATTGAAGTGTTCAAATTCTGTGTAACTAGATGACTCTGTGCAATTTTATTCTGTAGATTGAACATTAAGTGCTTTAGCATAGATGAAGCTCCATGATAAAGCAATAAGGGGGCAAAGAGTTTTCTGTGGCAAAATTGGCAGCAATTTTGTTTATCCAGGACTTTTCTTAGTTTCTCTGCTTGGCAGACTTGGTTGTCACGAAGGTACATAGAGTAGTTGAAATGCTTTCTTCCAAAGAAACCATAAGCCTTGGTTTATCACTGTTTTGACATGTGATGACTCAAAGAATGAAGAATAATGAAAGACAGGTTTCAGCATCTATTCCAATTTTGTGCGAAGCTAATGTTTTAAAAAAAAATGTTCACTCCAATGATCAGAAAATTTCTCCTAAACTCAATGCTATGTGTTGGGGGCGGGTAAACTCTTTAGTTACTTTCTGTGAGTTTCATGAGATGTGAAGATAGCTATGCATTGTAGTTTGAATTTTGTTATGGTGCCCATTTAGGGCATATTCCCAACAGTCTGTATGGGTGGACCCCACACCTATGCAGACTGGACCCCACACCCATGCAGGCTGTTGGCTATGTGTCCAAATGGGCAACAAAATTTCTCGTTGTGGTTTATGTTGTTGAGATTAAAATTTGATCTTGACGCAGAGCCATAATCAACAGATGATGGCTTGTCTATCCATCATTTTTATCTGCTAAAACTAAAATTGTCTATTGGGTCATATGAGATATCACTGACCGTTAGAACATTTTTATGTATTAGAATTACATGCGATGATGATGAAGAACGAGCAAGCCGCAGGGTGTACAGGGGCTGCACTCGCTCTCCAACGTGCAAAGGGTGCACTACCTGTGTGTGTTTTGGATGTGAAATTTGCCGCTTCTCAGATTGCGGCTGCCAGACTTGCTCAGACTTCACAAAGAATGCCAAGTCTTAAGTTACCCATCCAATTAAATAACTTTTCATACTAATTTATTGTAGCATCTTCTTGCTATTGATAATTTATTAAATCCGAGCTCATGTCAGTAGAGCTTTAGCATATCTTTACTTTTAATTGAATTCTAGATTTATCTAAAAAGATGTTAATTCTTTCATTTATGATTGAAGTCTTGTTAAGTCTGGTTCTGGCATCTACCGTGGATGTGAAAGCCACTTTTAGTGCCCGTTACCCTACTCATTTTCATAAATTTTTACAAATGTTGCATTTTCTTTTTGAAATTTGAATTTGGTCAAATTAATTACATTTACATATCTCGTGGGATTTATATGTGCCATACAAATTTCCATCATTCAACATCAATAATTCTATCTCCTATTTCACATTAAAATCTATACAAATCTATTTTAATTTATGCAGTAAGGCCCGCTTACTTTCCAACTTTGTGAATAAGTGCATGGTGGTTACTGGTTAAGATGCCAGTTCAAGCATGTTTGGATGCCACTTAAAACTTAGTGCCCATTAGCAAACAAATCTATAAATGCATTTTAATGTATTCTTTACAAATTTCAAATTTGGTCAAACAAATTACATCAATGTATCTCTCTATTCATTAAATCTCCACCATCCAATTCCATTTATTCTCTCTCTTCCTATTCATAAAAATATATTAAAATTTATCCGCTAACACCCTCTAAATCAGTTGAAGAGTACATAATATCAGTTGAATATGGTATTTCAAAACAGTCAATGAATAGTCTCTTTGACGGAGTTAAAATGAAGTGGTGTTTCAAAAAATGGGTGGTTAAAAAAATAAAAAGTAAGAAGTTATTGAGAGATGTAAGTTTGATTATGTAGCATTTAATTATATTAATTAAATATTAAAAAAGACAAAAAAAATAAATAAAAAATAAAAATGGTGGCACTAATCACGGTAAAATGGTAGCACTGTTCCCACATTGAAATATTTCATAAATTAAAAATTAAAAACAACTGATTCAAAATGGGTACAAGATGTAAATAGTGTAACCTACGTTGTCTTTTTCTAGGGCTGCTTGCGTAAACTTCACATGATAATAATTCATAAAACACACTGGAAGATAATTTTTAACATTAGGCATGTTATCTATTTTTCTATGTGACACCTAATTTTCCCTATTGCATGTTATCCATTGGAGATGCTCAGATTGGGAGATATGACATGCAACTATACTACAAAAAATTGATTTTTAGATAACTTCGTCCCTATAGATCATTAGGGGTGACATAAAGACTATTAGGGGTAACATAATATTATATCGCCCTTAATGATCTACAGGGACGAAACTACAGGGATAACCTGTCGTCCCTAAGCCCAGTTTTTAGTAGATATGTTCTTCCCCCCTAATTCACCGGTAATCACCACTTGGCCCCATTCATAAAAAAAATTAAAAATAAAAATTCACCACTTGGCCCCAAAAATGACAAATAATTTTTTTTGTGTAATTTGTTAGGAGTTTAGAACTTGAGACAAAATTTATTGGAGAGTAATTCTGAGTCATGAAATCTATTTAATCCATATAGAATATCCATCATCATCATCATCATTATTATTATTATTATTATTATTATTATTATTATTATTATTATTATTTTCTATTTTGTCATGTAAGCCCCAAATGATAGAATCCATTGGACTGCTCTTATTTACTAATGGTGTGAATACATTGATTTTGATTCAGCACTCGCTCGGATACTGTGTAAGCACCTCACAACTACGTGACATCCATAAATCAGGCGTGGTTTCATATTTTGCGGCAAAAGTTACAGAGTTCTTATGTAGTACTCATGCCTGTGCTAAATCAAAATCCCATTATACATTTTATATTATTTTATTTTAAGAGATTATACATTGTTTTTAAGAACAACTAAAATATTGACGGTTTAAATTTAGCCTATGTTTTGTGATTTTTTTTATTTGAAAATTAGCTTCTATTAACTGGTCAAGTTTTAAATTGTAATAATTATAAGATTTAAATTACTGATTATTATCGACATATCTCTTAATCGCAAGCATTGTTAATTTAAAATGTTAATTTTCAAAATTACAAATATTTTTCATTCAAAGAAAAAAAGTTAGAAATATTTGTTGAATTTCTTATGTGCCCGCATTTGCTTTTTTATTTGTTTCGTTCCACTGCTTCTAATTCTCTCGTGTAACCTTGATCACATTATTCAATTGACATAAATCAGTACACATATGTTGCGTCTAATTGCCACGGGTAACCTTGATCAACATCTATAAAGCCAACACTGTTCTTCATTTTCTCTTTGTTGTATTATTCATTTAGTTATTTGTTGTTCGTAGGAACTATTAATCCCTTTTGTTGTTATTATTGTTGCTTTTCCTATTTTCTTACAAAAAATAAAAATAAATAAAAGGAAAAAATTGATATCTTAAGGTAAGTTTGTATTTTGGAAGGAAATATTCAAATGAAATGCATATATGGTGGCGTGAATGATGAAATCCAAGGGGCTTCAACATACACACTAAAATTGGTTACAAATTAAATGAAAAAAAAATTCTTTCTCGTTATTTTTAATCACCCACACATTGATTTAATATTTTATTTTATTTTTATCTTTTAATACATCTATACCCACATATCTAAAGACTAAATTGAATTGAGTTTTATTTAATTTATATCAAACAAGATAGTATTCAAAAAGTGCAAGTATTTAAAGGCTAGTCGTGCCAATTATAGTATACTTTTCCAAAATTTAATTTTAACCAATGCCATTCAAAATGATATATTTGTCAAAGGGGATTTGTCCTATTGAAAAATGCATCCCCTCACGGTATTTGGCTCAAGTTTAAGATATCATTCCACCATACGATCCTTAACTTGCCCTTAAAAAATAATAAAAAATAAAAAAATCTATTTTCTCAAAAAATGCAATATTTAGAATTTTTAACACAAACACAAGCAACATTCAAAAAAAAAAAGCACACCAACACAAGCAAAAACTTTTGACATGTTGTTTGATGACACATAAAAATTAATTATGTTGTAATATTGTGACATATTCTCAGTAAAATATACACAACTTTTATGACATTTCTACTTTTCTAGTAAAATAATAATTTATTATTTTATTTATTGTTTTTTTTTAATAGAATTTATTATTTTATTTTGGGAATTTGGCGCAAATGGTCCAGAAAAAAATAGGTTAGTGCACGTTTGGTCCCCGTAAGCCAAATGGTCAGAAAAAATTAGGAAGTTCGCGTTTGAGTCAATTGGATGATTTAAGTCAATTTTATAAGTTAAGCTTTTTCAATAGTCTTTATTTGTCATCTTGTGAACTCTAAATTATTATGATAAATTGCATAAAAAGGCCACAACTTTTGAAAGTTATTAAATCAAGTCTAAAAAATCCAATTTGTTTATATTAGTTCAAAATTTTAATTAAATTATACAATTTTATTTTTTATCTTTTATGGGAGAGAATTTTGTCCATAATTAAGTTTATCTAATTAATTTGATACTAATTAAATAATTTTATCGAAAACTTTCAACGTAATAGGATTTCTTTACGTTACTTTAACATTTCAAAATTTTCATAAATTTAATTATTGTTCATAAATAATATTTTATTAGGAATATATTCTTGTAAAAAATATCAATACAAAGAATTAATAAAATCGAATCGAAAATTAAAATTAGATTCAATAAGTCTATATCTTTCTTGTAATAACTCTTTTATCAATAAAATTTATTTCACGAGCAATTTTGAATCGATATGTTTTAAAAATGGAAAAAGAAATTAAAAGAAAAAAAGAAAAACCTACCCTACCCACCCCACTTCACCCCCCCCACCACCACCATTGCTGGTGGTGGTGGTGGTTTGAACCACCACCATCGTGGTGGTTCAAACCACCACAGATCGTAGTGGTTCGAAACCACCACGGCGGTGGTGGTTGAAACCACCGCTGCGTTGGTGGTTTCAACCACCATTCCACCAGCTGGTGGTGGTTTGAACCACCGCTGTGTGGTGGTTTAACCACCACAGATCTGTGGTGGTTGAAACACCACCACCACCGCACGGTCTTTGGTGGTGGTTTGGGGGTGGGTGGGGCGGTGGGTAGGGTAGGTTTTTCTTTTTCTGGTTTTTAATTTCTTTTTTCCATTTTAAAACATATCCGATTCAAAATTCAAGCTCGTGAAATAAATTTTATTGATAAAAAGAGTTATTACAAGAAAGATATAGGCTTATTGCAAACGAATTTTTAATTTTCGATTCGATTTATTAATTCTTTGTATTCTGATATTTTTACAATATATTCCTAATAAAATATTATTTATGAACAATAATTAAATTACGTTGAAAATTTTGAAATGTTAAAGTAACGTGAAGAAATCCTATTACGCTGAAAGTTTTCGATAAAATTATCTAATTAAGTATCAAATTAATTAGATAAACTTAATTATGGACAAAATTCTCCCATAAAAGATAAAAATAAAATTGTATAATTTAATTAAAATTTTGAACTAATATAAACAAATTGGATTTTAGATTTGATTTAATAACTTTCAAAAGTTGTGGCCTTTATGCGATTTATCATAATAATTTGTAGCTCACAAAAGCGAATAAAGACTATTTCAAAAGTTAAGCGGAAAATGGGCGGAATCATCCAATCGACCAAACGCAACTTCCTAATTTTTCCTATTCTGCTACCTTTTTTTTTTGGACCAAACGCCGCTAACCTATTTTTTTCTGGACCATTTGCACCAAATTCCCTTTTATTTTTAACGGCACATATTCTGAAAAATCACTTTTTGAAAATGTGCCAAATCCCCTTTACCCGGTTATCTAAAGAACCGCTAAAACTCAACAAGGAATACGAGGTTTACCCTCTCCATATTCATGACGCTCTTCTTGAAACGCCATTACACCTTTCTGATTCACACTCCACACCTTCCATCTACACCATCGCAAATCATTCATCTGTGTAGATCTGGTTTCATTTCCGATGCCATTGACCTCCTTAACTCTATAACCCCCACCGCCGATCAAAGCAATATCACCTCAACCTCAAAACCAATCCTCTACGCCACCATTATTCAAGCATGCACCAAAGCATGTTCATATACCCTCGGCCTCCAGCTTCACTCCTACGTGCTCAAATCCGGCTTAGAAACCGACCGTTTTGTCGGCAACAGCCTTCTCGCCCTTTACTTCAAACTCGGCCACGATTTTTCCGACACCAGAAAATTCTTCGACGGCTTGTACTACAAGGATGTTGTCTCTTGGACATCGATGATATCAGGTTACATTCGCGTGGGGAAACCTAAAAGTTCAATTCTGATGTATTTGGATATGATCGATTTTGGTATCGAGCCAAATGCGTTCACTTTATCCGCCGTGATCAGAGCGTCTGCAGAGCTCAGGGAGTTGAGCATGGGGAAATGCTTACACGCTGTGGTGAATAAAGTAGGATTTGAATCTAATAACGTGATTCTAAGTGCATTGATTGATATGTATGGGAGGAATCACAAGCCAGGCGATTCACTCAAGGTGTTCGATGAAATGCTTGAACCAGACTTTATTTGTTGGACTTCAGTGATTTCTGCACTCACTAGGAGTGATTTATATGCTAAGGCTTTGCAGTTCTTCTATTTTATGCATAGAAATTACGGGTTTTCGCCAGATGGGTATACTTTCGGGAGTTTGCTAACTGCTTTGGGAAATTTAGGGAGGTTGAAGCAAGGTAAACAGCTTCATGCAAAGGCAACTACTAGTGGGTTTGGTAAGGATAATGTTTTCGTCGAGAGTAGTTTAGTGGATATGTACGCAAAATGTGGGTTGGTAAATGAGGCGCAGGGTGTTTTTGATAATATGGAGACGAAGAATTCAGTTTCATGGTGTGCATTGCTTGGAGGGTATTGTCAAAAGGGCGAATTTGAAACTGTCATTCATCTGTTTAGAAAAATGGAGGTTGATCTATACAGTTTTGGGACTGTTCTACGAGCCTGTGGTGGGTTGTCCCGTGTGAAGCTAGGAAAGGAGGTACATTGTCAGTATCTGAAGAGAGGTGGTTGGAAAGATGTTGTAGTTGAATCTGCTTTAGTTGATTTGTATGCAAAATGTGGGCTTGTGGACTTTGCATATAGGATTTTTCAGAAGATGTCTGTTAGAAATTCGATTACTTGGAATTCGATGATATCCGGATTTGCTCAAAATGGGAGAGGCGAAGAAGCGGTGAGGATATTCAATGAAATGATTCAAGAAGGTGTGAAACCGGATTACATAAGTTTCATAGCAGTACTTTTTGCTTGCAGCCATAATTATATGATTGATCAAGGGAGAAAGTACTTTACCTCAATGAGTATGGATTATGGAATTAAAGCTGGAGTCGAGCATTATAGTTGCATGGTGGATCTCCTCGGCCGAGCTGGGGAGATTGAAGAAGCTGAAGATTTGATTCAAAATTCTCAGTTTAATGACGACGCGTCACTATGGACTGCTCTGCTCGGTGCTTGTACAACAAATACAAGACCAACTGTTGCAGAGCGCGTTGCCAAGAAGATGATAGAATTGAGACCTGATTATCATTTGGGTTATGTGCTTCTAGCTAATGTGTATAGAGCAGTGGGACAATGGGATGATGCTCTAAAAATTTGGAACACAATGCAGAAGAGAGGAGTCAAGAAAGTACCTGGAAAGAGCTGGATTGATAGTAATGGCAGCTCAAGTTTCTCATTTTTTGTGAATTCTCCAAATTTGCCTGAAGGAATGTACAAGTGCTGAGGCCTGAGAACCCATTTAATTCATTTATACCGCGGTTTATTGATGAGCTGATTGTATATAACAATGGTGTATTGACATTTCCCAGATAAACTGTAAGAGACTAAAGTAAATTACACATTTGTGACTAAATTAAAGTGTAAGAAAATCGATCACTTTATCAACTATATCTCTCTTATCTTGAGCTTTTCAGATATGAACCCTACACGACGTTTGAAGGGATTGGTATCAACGGGGTGCAAAACATACCCAGATTGATGAAGAATTGCAGAAGGATGATGTTCTGGGTTTACAAAACAAGAATCGAAAGATTAAAGAATCAAACTAGATAAACACAATCTAACTCTACTACTCAATGGTCATCTCACAATGCTGCCATCATAGTTGATCTTGCAGCCTCTCTCTTCATCTCTGCAGCTTTGCCACTGCCTCTGAAGTACATGTAAACTTGCTGCATGCATATCACAGAAACGAGTGGAAGTTCAGAGAAGAATGATTTTATGTTGGGGAAAACGACTACAAAAGGCTGATAAAAACCTGAATGACCCATATGCTAATCAGGGATTCAAGGGCAAAGAGTCCAAATCCAACAACATAGAATATCTGGCAGGATGAAGAAATCTCAAAGGTCATAATATTTTCCGCAAACTATCATGTCTACTGCAAGGCTTGAAAGCAAACAAAGCAAAACAGAAATCTATTCACTGATGTTTCAAATTGTTGCCTTCCTTCCTATCAGTTATCTTCAAGTGAGCACATATTCACCTCCTTTTTTTTTTTTTGTGAAAAAATGTCTGTTTAGATTTCAAGTAAATGCCGTGAAAGAGAAGTTCAATGACAATCAAGGTGCGTAAAAGTCATTTCATTGTTTAAAAAGGCGAGGCGGACGCACACCTCTAGGACCTTGAGGCGCTGGTTTGGTACTGTTTTCATCAAAGCTTACGCCTCAAGTATGCATGGTGTATGGCCTCACGCCTCATGTCACGTGAGGCGTGAGGTACGCCTCACGAAATTTTGCATTTTCAAATAAATATGGAACCTTTTTGTCCACTTTTTCAACAAAAAGTCAAAGTTGAGCCTTCAACCCCCGAATGCAAATATAAAAATTTGACTTTTGGGCCCTCTTCTTCTCAATAATAATAATAATATCAGATGACCAATTTTCAACCCCTCAACGCAAATGATAGCGGTAGCTTCATTTTTCCCCCCAATTCTTTTGAAGTTCCTTGTCTCTGTTTTTCACTTACTTGAAGCTTGAAAAAGCTTCATTTTTGCTTTAAAAGAATAATAACCAATTACAGGTTCAAAATTTACCTTACATGGCAATAAATAAATAAATATTACTATTTTTAATTTAATAAGTTATAAAAAATACTTTTCCCAAAATATATTTAATTGCTAATTAACTAAACTTAAAGATGAATTACTTAATTAAAAAAAAAATGTAGTTGGGCTAGTCCTATAGATTTAGCATTGAAGTTTTTCTTTGTTTTTTAGGCGTAAGCCTCAAAGTGCCTTGAGGCTTACGTCTCACCTCACAACCAAAAACCACCTCAGCACCTAGTTCCACCATTTTAAACATTAGTAAAAATTGTATAATCCAATTTCCAAGTAAGATAGCAGTAGAATCTGAAGACTTGTGAATATTGTAGCTTGACAGTTTCAGAAAAGGAAGTTGAAACATCGTAAGATCATGATTAGCTTACCCCAACAATAGGGTTGTATGTTAAAATTTCAATTGCAGGTAAGATTCCGCTGTCAGAAGAAAGGAATCGGTATCAGAATCAGCATGAAATAAACGGAACAGAGAATACAAACATGATCGGCTCCTTTCTGTGAAATTGTTTTGCACAGTTAATGATCCTCAAAAGCTGCACGCTCTTCTGCAAAATTTGCAACCCCCACCCAAAACACCCTCCCCACCTTGCATTGTATTTGTATTTAAACTGGATGTGACAATAAGAACTTACGTCAAAGATTTTCCTTTAAAAAAGATTGGAGGAGCAACGGCCGCAATAACACAAAAGCCAATATGGAACTGAATGTAGAGCAAAGGAACAAAAACGAAGTTGTCAAGCAGCCTCCATGTACAAAAAACATTTTACAAGAAAATCAACTGCGAACTTACCATATAACTGAAGAAGAACCAAGTGAACTTCAAAGCACTGTCCGTCCTGAAAGGGGACCGATGCCTATTATGATTAATGTATGCTAAAAGCAATTGAGTGTCTGTTCTACAGTTACAATAACCTGGCCTAAAACTACCATTTGTACAGAAATTTGCCTTGTCCAAGTCAAAAGAAAAATGAACTTCCTAGTGACATTATAATCCACCACCGACAAACTTGGTAATACAAAACAAGTGAAAAGGAACTAAGAGGGAAAAAATAACAAACTAAATAACAAAGGAGAAGATGAATTAAGCGAATGCAATTTCATATCCAGTGGAGTTTGCAAGTGAAATGCCACTACAACAAGATTGAGCTCATGCAAAATTTGCAAGAAGTCTGTCAGTACAGAGGGACGAAAGGAGCAGCACTGTACTTACCTCATTGCACGGTAAAGTGGACGATACCAGAATACATAGGCGCCTGGAACACCCGAGATGAGGTATATTATAGCGAGAAACCAAATTATTGGACCTACATACAAGAGGGAAAAAGGATAAATTTGACCTGTAGGTTGTTAATGTAGACAACTTTAACAATACTATAAAATGTTATGAAACACCAACCTTCCCCTTTAAGCCAAGCTAAGGTGACTGCTACAACGTTAAATACAAGGCAGAGTACTATACCTGTATGTCGACAACAATGATATGAGGACCCAGCATAAACTAAATCAACTCATCATTGCTGTCATAAAAATTATCACAAGTATCGTATATGTTATGTAATCTATCATCCAGTATGTTACTATTACTGATAAAATGAATACAGGCTCAGGTAGGGGCACGGGAAACAACATATAACAGGCTCCTAGGCTAAATTGCAGCATAGATAAATCCCAAGCAAGACGTTCAGGAGACGCCTGCATTATTTTTATTTATTTATGCATCCTAGGGACTCATAACCTCATCTAAAACGTCACTAGTAGTCATTCTCACATCAACTCCTGGCACACCAGTAACCTATGTCTGCAGATGTATACATCTGTGCATAAAGCAAAACATTTCTCCTATCAGAAAGACTGAAGAACTTAGGATTTGCATCTGTTAGATACACTGCAATGAAGAAACCAGTGCTATAAAGAAAAGTAAACGATGCTATAAACTTACGGATGATGTTAGCTTAGTAGTACTCCGTGTATGCTCATAGAAAGAAGTCAAGAACTATAGTGCTCATAAAAAGAACTGAAAGAAGCCAAAAGTCTAATATATTAAAGCGCCTGCAGGTTCCTTCCAGACAAGAAGGGAGAAGTATAATGTAGGTATCGAAAATTCTTGCCTAGAAGCACGGAGACTAGCTATTTCCTTCAGTGAAACAGACATGCACTTCACTTAAGAATAAATAACCAGAACTCAAAAGCAAAATGTACAACAGAGCCTCTGTAAAAATATCAAAATAAAGTGAATTTACCCAAAAATGAAGTGAATGCAACATACTGCAGCTTCTGAAGATGGATTGGGATGTCATTTCCAATGTCATGATGAATAAGAGGCAAAAATGGAGGCCAATTTTTATCCTCAATAACAATTCCAGCTGCCCAAGAAAAACATGTAGTTGTTGATATATTGAATATTAAAATAGCATAGTTCAACCAATCGGGTATGAATGTAATGAACAGAGAAGCCAGAAAAGAATTACATCGTGCAATAGCATCTTCCCTCCTTTTCAGTTCCTACATGACATCCAGAAGAAAAATTACTGATCAACATATGAAGAAGATATTAGAAGTAAGAGAATATGATATACTAGTATTTTAGTAGCAGGTATATTTCAAAAATTTTAGCAACATAAGCCATTTAAGACTGAGAGACCTGAGAATTAAAATTAGAGATTCCAGTACTTGCATTAACGTTTTTTACTTAGATATTTTGTCTAGACAACGGAATTCAGATAGAATGTAGCAATAAAAACTTGCAGTATCTTATTTTGGAATGATATTTTGGTCACCATGATATACTCTTGTACAAAATGACAATACATGTCCAGCATTTTGGAAACAAACACAACTAGGTCATAACTGAAACAGACATAAACCAATATACCAATGAAGTAATAAGACGAGTTGTTGTAAGAGTCATTGTAAGTTATAATTTATTAGATCTCTATGAAATGAATAGTATTAACGCTTTTTTAGTGCAGAAAAATTAATTCTAGACCGAACCCAGGATTCAACATTTTGCTACGGAATGCGTTACTCTCAACCATGTTTCCCTTATCAGATAATGTAGTGCATGTTAATACTAAATAATGTTACAAATGTGTTATAGACCAAACCCAGGGTCCTAAATTCAATTATTATCCTACATCCATAACTGATTTCAAGCAACACAAGCACCAAAATGATTAACCAGCTAAACAAATTTAACACGAAGAGGTTGAAGTAGAACACATATTTATTCGTAATTCAACAAATTTAAGAATCTTATAGTGGGAGAAAACAGAACTGTACCTGTTCCCTCTTTTTCAGTTCTGCCTCTTTAGCTTGCAGTTCTTTTTCTTTCTTTTTAAAGTCCTGGAAAAAGCATACAAGTAAATTATCATTTTAACTCTGGTCAAACTATCAGAACACAACAAATATTCAGTTGGTCAAGCATTATAGTAGTTGACGATTGACATACATTGGCACTATCAAGAGGAATATCAATGGTTGCACCACGGTCATAGTCAGCTGGTTCAGGAGGAAGAGGTGAAAGCTTTGAATTTGCAGCAGGATTCTGATATCTCAGGAAAGAAGAAAAAGTGTAAAAGCATTACCGATATATATAAGAAAAATTCCACAAACTACCTACCCAACTTTGAAATAATAACTTTAAGTGAGCTTGAGATGTGTGAACCACAAAATAATAGATAGAGAGGAGACAAAATACACTAAAATGACCAGGTATATATTCGAGAAAAATCGCTTTCCTCAGACTTTAACAGCATTTTCAGATGTTAAACCGCATTGACGCTGGATCAAAAGTTACTCGTATTCATATTCAAGTTACTTTGATTGGTCATACATAGTTTTCTTATTGGACGACTAATCTAGTTAGTATTTTTTAGATTTCCACTCTAATTGGAAGTTCCTTTCATCTAGATTTTATGTCTTGAGCAAGATTCTCAGTTTCAAGGGTATAAGTGAACTGAGGCATGTATTCCAACAAGACAGTAACTCTATTTTTTCATTTACAGAACTTCCCGATGTGTTGGATTTTAAGCCTGAAGTACAAAATCTCTCGTGTGATTTGATCTATTCCAATATCCCTGTTGTCATGAAATTATTTCATCATCGGATAACCTCAAGTTTGAGTCTCCACCATACATTTGACTGGGGAAGATAATATGCGAAGCTTAAAACTCCTAAGAACATATGGCACAGAATTCATGTTATTCATGCAAAGCATAAGCATCCCAAGCAGGATTTGCCACATATGGGAAATCAGCAAACCAGGAGATGGAAGGGAACCTAGAGATTATAGTCTGGGCTTTTAAGGAAGTGAAGAGAAATTCCTGTGAATAGGAAATTTCAGAAAGAGAAAAGGCTTACTATCATATAAAATGCACCTCCACCGTAATTTGATTGGCCCCTGCCTTGAGATGCTTGGTCCTGAAATCATAAGCTTGGATCCATAAATAAGCAGAATACATATTTAGTTAAATAAATAACATGTAACTGAGAAAGAAAGAAAAGAAATAAAAGGACTTATAATTCAAGTTATTCTTGTTCGTGCCATTACACATGCCAAGACAAATCAAACTTACCAAAGAAACTGTCAGACTCCCCACAGATGTACACTCAGATAATTGCTTCCGTTAAAATTACCAGGATATATCCCTGCCTATGTTCTAAAAGCCTCGTGGCTATTGTATCCATTTCTAAACAACCTTCTACATGTTTCGGAAGGTAAAATTTTAACTTTGGCTAGTCAAACATGCTTTCCACCAGTACATTTGTAGCCAGTTATTCTCCAAACATTCTATAAAACCCACTGCTTATGAGAAACTTAAAATCAGTACCAAGCAAGCACCTAATCCCCGCTGGCATACTTGAGTCATAACCAAAATCTGTTGATGTATACATTCAGGTTTTATTGCTCCACCAAAACTGGTAAAAAGCTCATTAAAGAGAAAAAAGAGAAAATATATATATGGTCTTTGACATTGTCCACTGATAAGCTAGAGCTTGTTTATCGTAAAATTATCTGTAAATTTCTTGAATATTATTTATTTTCATCTCCAAGTATGAGTGACTAGTTATTTTTGGTGGGGGAAATTAGGAAATCTAATTTGATCATTTCATGTTAAATCCAAAACTTCCACTCCAAATTTATGCTGGTTGGTTTTCTGTTGTAATTTGTATTGACTTCTCATGATTCTGATTTTGTTGTGTGTTGAAACCAAGAGGGATATGCAAGGTTTATGCTTGATTCGAATTTTATCAAATTGCTTGTGAATTTCTGAGAAGACTCATAGGTAATTAGAAATCTAGAACATCAATGGGGAATATAAAGTTGCATACATGATAGAGATATAATGTTATAATTTGTGAGATCATATAAATTTCTTGTGATTGAATGTTCTTGAAAATCAAAATAGAGATGTGGTGAATTTATTTAGTCAGGTGGGTTTAATTTTATGTGAGAAAGACTATCACACATTATTGTCTAACCAATCCTCAACACAAGTAATGAAGGTAGGAGACAATAGACATTAGATATGCCGACTGGCGGATTGGGGTCAATTTGTGAATCCGAACGCTTTAAATTTATTGAGTTTTCTCAAAATACTCTAGGCTTCTTATCTTTTAGTTTAGGTCATAATTTTAGTCAATTAGAATAGTAAAACCTTTCTTTGCTTTTAATTTTATCTACTTCTTGGATTCAAATAATTATTAGCAGCAAAGTCCTTGTGGTACCAACAACTTGAACTCCTACATTTCACTTTACTGTTGTTTGCGATTCATATGCTTGCGAGATTTCACACAAACATTTATCTTAATAGCAGGTCCAATCGATAGCACTTAAAACATTGGAAAAAAATGAATTATTTGTTACTGTTGAAGCTTCTCCTCCTACGGTTCTGTGACATAGGATAACCTATTCATTGAAGATAAAACTCCCTACATCCCACTAAGATAGGCTCGGTTTGACTTTCACATTGATTAAGTAATAGTAATTAATATTGTTGAAAAAGTAAATTTCACTTGTATTTTTTCAACTATATCCCTATACCAAAAGATGACCCTTCATTTTTATTTATAACAATCCACATTAAATAAGGGCATCTTAGGAAGTGAAGAAAATTAAGTACATACCCCAAAAGAAAAAGAAAAAAAGTGGCCTATATTTTTGGGATAGACGAAAAAGGGCAAAAACCAATCTTAGTGCGACGGAGGGAGTATCTAATAAAGCCTCTTTTCTTGTCATTTGTATCATCCTAGTTCCAGGACTAAAACTAGTGGATGATCCCCTGTACCCCTGTCAATATAAAAATATTTCTTTAACCTCCTTTCCTGAAAAACTATTTACCTCAGTGAGATTAGCAATTACAACTGTGGCTGGTAGATAGTATCATACTATCTCAGATTACACCAAAAGCAAAGAATAGCAGCATCACAAACTTCAGTGACAAATCCTCAAAAACTAAGAGCGCCTATGGGCATACGCAGACTAGACCTATCAATGATTCAGCTGAAACACAGTATGAAGGCTAATTTAACTTTGAAAAAGTCATAGCAGAGTCTATAGAGTGAATATCACCTGTTACATTAACAAATTAGGAATTGCCTAAACATGTAGAAAGTAGAAAGAAAAAATAAAACATAATATTCCTGTACGAACTTAAAATAAAAAGTAGATTTCGGATTTAAGTTAACAGATCTCAAATCGGGCGCAAAAGCCATCAAAAATCCATCAAGCATTGCACTATTACAATCATATTTCCAACAGAACACGAAAATTTTACAAAGCACCGCAATGTCTGAATCAACAATGTGCATTATATATACGTAAGCGCGAATCGTGTATACATTTGAGAATTACCGCAAACGGGTTAACTTCTTCCTCGTCAAACGGATTGCGATCGTACCGGCCAGCCATGACAGTGAATTTTTTTAAAAACGAAAATTGAAATTATACCAACCAGCTTCAAAAGAATGGGAAAAAATGTTCTCGAGAAGATTGGTAATGGTTAAATGGTAAGAAATAGGGTTTTGATTTTTGGCCTTACAGAGAATGTACGGCCCGCGAAAATTATTAATTTTGGTAAATATATTTCTCTATTCCTTTAAAGGATGAAACGGTTACATTCCCACCAAAATTGTATTATTTCAGTTTATAGCAGTTAGGCTCAGGTACCGGTACCGTAAGACCTTACGGTTCAGAAAAAAAAAAAAAAAAAAAAAAAAAATTATAGGGGTTGGGTGAGACCTCCCGCCATCAGGGGGCAGTTATGTATTATTAATCTAACTTAATATAGATGCAAAAAAATTTTTAAAAATTTTTTTAAAAAAAATTTTTTTGCGTGATGACGTGGCGTCACCTGGTAGCGCCACGCCGACGTGGGGATTGGATTATGTTCCCCACTGTGGGGGACAGAGCCAATTCGTAGTTTATACGCGCACAGATGGATCTGGATCTGTCCTTGTTGAGGGAAGATTCGTAGGACCCACTATTATGATTGGTTAGAAAATATAAATTTTTGGACAAATTTTACTTTATAAGCTATTAAATCGAGTTATCCGTAGCACCCATTAGCATTTACATTTTTATATATTTTTATTTGGAATAGGAGTGAGAATCAGTGAAATTGAATTATGGAAATTTGTGAAACACATGTAGATTCTACAAGATATCACCAGTTTATATTCTAGTCCTTTTGAGTGTTTTGTTGGTGAAGTGCACATCTACGATTGAAGCGTTCCTCATTTAGAGGTCCTATCATGTGGAGCTATATCATTTCAACCAATTAGTTGATCCCTCAACAAGATCTAGACAAATTACCTGAAAATGGATTCCTCATTACCACGAAGTTTCAAGTTTTGCGTATAAAAAAATAAATAAATAAATAAATAAATAAATAATAATAATAATAATAATAATAATAATAATAATAATAAAATAAACTAAGCAAAGTCTTAATGCAAAAGATAACCAAGTGACAGCCTAAATTTCAAGTATAATTACTATTTAAGCAAAATCAATAATTGAATTTTATATCTCCATACATTCAAGATAAATTTGATTTGGTGAACGGGTGTTGTGGACGTTGTATGATTGTCTTTCAGTGCAATATATTTTGCATGAAGATGTCATCTAACTCGCGGAGGGCTTGTCAGCGTAGGAATGGGTCTTATTGCATTGTGGGATCCACTCCGATCCACTCCAATGTTTGATTCGAGCCCTTATCACTCCTGGCTGTTGTGAGACAATGAGCATATTTGTACATTCGGGAATGTTATGTTAAGAGCGTTGGGAAATACTGGGAGAAAAAATATGAGAGAGATGTGGGCGCCGGCCCCCCGGCTCCACCGCATTCAGGGGGGCCTGCAAGTGGGTTGTGAGTAGCTGGGAGAAATGTTGGAAGAATAACGCTGGGAATATAACATTTTCGCTTGTACATTAGTCATGATCTCCTCCCCATATGGGGAGAATAATACATTTCTATTGCTGACGTGAGCCAAGAAGATTTCATATATAGAGTCATCTGATTATTTCAGAAGTAATAATATCTCTCCACGACATCATGCAGGGAGATTAACATCTCCCCATATGAGGAAGAGATCAAGAGTGACTTGTACATATCGAATAACGATAATACCAGTTGCACTAGAATTATGACTAGTTATATAACCGTGTGAGATTCCTGCAGTAATGCTATCTTGATAAAATTGCATTGCAGTCCTTAATTGTACAACATAAGCATTAACGTTAATGTCCTCAGTCACATTTTCTGGCGTAACAAATATACAATATAATAATTCGAAATTGCACTAAATGGAAGAATAGATAACGCAAAATGATGACATTCAGACCTATTTTCGCAAGTAACTCAACGCAGGCTCTCAAATCAAAAAGGAAAATGAATGAAAATCTAGTTTGGTACAGGAAAATATACACCTTCAAAAAATTTCACTACTGACCATGAATAATTATCAAATAATTGGGTTAAGTAGCAACCCGTCGTTGTGTAACAAACATTAGAACAACAATTAACCGACAAGAAGAATCAGGAAGTCAAAATGACCAAGAATGACTACTGTAAAGCTGTTCCTGCGAGCCAAGAACTTCGAGTCGTGTTAGAGTCGAGGCATCAAAATCCTGTGACCTGGTTTTTTGTTCATTGTAATCTCAAGCATTGATGCCATAAATAGATGGTTCTTAGTTACTAATGGTCGGTTCTTTACACATTGGGAGAGTCAAAATTACTCTCCATCTGATCTATTGGGAGATTCCCTTCGTATCAATTGTACAAGATCCTGCACAACTTCAGACATCAATGGTCTGAATTCTGGCTCAGGCTGCACAACAAAATTCTCGTCGTGTAAGCAACTCAACTCTCACTCGTAAAACAGAAAATATAAAAACTAGGGATAATGCTAGAACTTGGAAGTACGGTAAATTGGCACAAGAATGTGTACAACAAGGAGTGGACTTTCAAATTTGCCCTTGAAAACATTCAAATATCCTTGTTGTGCATATTGAACTTCCAAATTTGTACTTAAAAATATCTTTGTTGTTCATAGTACAAGTTTGTTGGACCCCTAGCATTGCTCGAAAAAACTAGTGCAATGAAGTAAGAAGGATAGTGATAAATTCGACTCACCTGGACGCATCGGGAAATGATGTCAGCAAAATGTGATAGAGATTTAATTGGATACTTCCCATAAAGAGCAGGGTCAACCATCCTTGATAAGGAGTCAATGTCATGAAGTCGGGGGATTGCCCATCTCACCAAGAATTGCTCTCCCCGAGCCAGTGTCCTAATTACATTTTGAAGAAAATTAAAGTAGCTCGACGACATCAAGACAAAAGTAATGACAACATAGATATTATCTGCTGATTGTTCAACAATGATATATTACCTGTCGTATGACATTCTGCCAGTTAAGATTTCCAACATCACGACTCCAAAACTGTAAACATCACTCTTTGAAGTATATATTCCAGACTCAAATTCAGGGGCACCATAACCGTATGTTGTAAGAAGTTGTCCTGACAACTGAGCGAAGAGGGATATTCATTTTTGAGTGTACTTTCAGGTAATGCAATCATAAAAGTAGATTTAACAAGGACAATAATGTTGAACCCTTAATAATCTTTAAAGAAAACCAGAGGAGCATAAGAAACTGAGTTTAAACCCAAATTCAAACAAACGGTTTGTTTTTGTATGTACTGCTTGACAAAACTTTCTTTTAAGAAAATTGATTTAATATGTACTGTAATCCAAATTGATTAAATATAACTTGATTCCAATGACCATGAATTTTAGTCCTCAAATTTACACTCCTATGCTTATTATACTACAGCTACGAATGACCACTTCAATGCATTTGCTGATATAGTTTTAGCAATTGTAATCATCTCATGAAAACCTAAGCCTATTTGGGAAATTCTCCAAAAACACTAATTGGCCTGGGATATTAAATTTACAAGTTACCTGACTCACAGCTCCTGATGCCATTAAAGGCGCCAAACCACAGTCGGAGACATGAATAGAAAGTTCGTCGTCAAACAGAACATTGGCAGACTTGAAGTTCCGGTGGATAATAGGTGGCTCACAGAGTTCATGCAGATACCTTCACGACAAAAGCACAATTTGATACTCCATGAGTGGATTATTTCATAATACAATGGAAGCACACTAGCATTTACATTACAACAACAGAAACATGAAGTGGGATAATACTAGGAGTTGAGGAAGGAGGCCACTAAAAGGCCGTATAGGCTCCAAAGCCTACATGGTATGCTAAATCCACCTGACTATTCTATTCTATTGTATCAGAGTGAATTTGATTCTGTTTTAACATCTGGGTTTTATAAGTCATGTTTAAGTAACACATATTTTAACACCTAGAATATTATGACCATAAAGATAACTGTCATTCTGTGTGAGAGAGAGAGAGAGGTTATCTCTTTTGCAAAATTACTGGAAAGAAATGGTATTTACCCATGTTGACTGCAATTTTTACCTAATTCCGGACTTTTGGTTACATCTAGATGTTAAGGACACAGAATAACAAGCTGCTCAGATACTGCCCTTTTATTCATTTAACTTACTCTAAAGCCCTTGCAGCTCCAAGAGCCATCCTGATGCGCATGTTCCAAGATAAATTCTTCTTAATGTCGTCGTCGGAATGCAGAGCATCCTGCAATGTGCCATTACTACAATACTCGTAGATGAGAAGCCTCTGATCATGCTCTGAACAGTATCCCACGAGTTCAACCACATTAGCATGGCGAATTTTACCCAGACTGTTAACCAGCTCAAGATACTGCTCATCCTTCAGCTGGTTGGCAACTCTTTTGTCCAATTTCTTGACAGCGAGAAACTACAGAGGCATTTAAAAAAATAAATAAATAAATAAATAAATGGACCAGATATAAGAATAGAGTACAAGTTTACTGGTGCCCATCTTAAAGATTGCTCTCCATACAGAAAGAGACACCCATATGGGACATTGAGAGAATTTAAACCTATCTATGGGAACCAATTCATGTACAAAGAAATCGAGGCACTTCTTTGCATCTAAGATAACTGCTAGGCAGTTACCTAGCTTCTAAAGGACCATTAGCTGATAATTTGAAAAGAACAAACACGCAAATTGAAGAGAAAGGCACTATGAGACATAAATTTCAAATTATTCATGCTCAATAAATCACATCATACCCTTCCATCAGGAAGCTGCGCCCTGTACACATTACCAAGCATTCCTCCACCAATAAGATTTTCCTGTGAAAAGCTATTGGTATATTGCTGAAGAGATGCAATCGTGTAAGCCTTCACAGAGGTTGCAGGAAGATGTCTAGGCAAAGTTTTCGTTCCAGCTGCTTCAGGTGCTTCAATTGGCTTTACAATAACCTTCTCTGGCAGTTGAAATGGTGGTGGAGGTGGTGGAGGTGGAGGAGGAGGTGGTGGTGGTGGCGGCGGCGGCAGCGGCATCATGTCTATGTCAAATCTGCTGATGTCTATCTCGTGATGATTCCGCTTCGGTGCTCCAGTCAACTTCTTGTTATTCTTCTCATCCTCAGTCCATGGTTTGGGAACTGAACCCAATGCTCTTTGTTGATTCTCTTCATTTGGCTTGGCAACTGCCACAGCTGAAACTATTTACACAATTAATAAAATCCGTTTTGACACGGAACACAATGGAGGCAAATAACCTTCTCGGCCAAAAAGCACTAAATAAGAAAAGGAGGAACAAATAAAGAATAATAAATAACTTCAGTTACCTTTTTCTTTGTCGTGGCTTGGTTGGACCAAGGGACCCCCATCTCTAGGTCTGGTGCCTGTGATAGGAGCTATCTCGTGCCTCTTTGAAGTTCTGTGAGTTTCTCGCCTTTTTTTGAGACATCTTGGCACAAAAAGCAGGAATGCTAACACAAGTATTATAAACAACGAGACTGCTGCAATGGCTATCCAGACTACCCTTTTTACTCTTGAAGTCTTTTTCGATTTTTCTGAATTTGATTCACTTCTAACGGATGGCCCATCAGCCTGTCTTCCAGTATCAGGCAGCCTCCCAGGTCTGCGTCCAGAAGTCGGTGGTGTTTGTCCAGAAGGCGTTCCCCCAAAAAATGGCGGTGCTGGTGTTCTACCTGCTGCTGGTGAAGGTGAAGGTAAAGGAGCAATACTGCTGTTGAATGGATTCCCATTGCTCCTGTATGTTTCAAACTAGAACTTAGCGAGCATGTGATATGACACTGTATACTTCTTCAGTCGACAAGGATGCAAATGAGCGGAAACAGTTATTCTTAGTTTGTTTGATTTCATTAAAAGGAAAAGGTGGAAACGGTTATGAAGTATATATGTCACCGCCGGGGCCCCCGGGGGAGGGGGGGGGCGCATTAATGTGAACTACAAACCTTTGAATAGTCAAAGAAATGATCCCCCTAAATTACATTTACAGCACATATTCAAATATCATGCATCTGGTATATCCCTAGGTTAACCAGTGAAATGCTTCTGTTATCAGTTCTCCATGAAATCCGTGTAAATTTTGTCCTTGTGCAGTACGAAGTATGAACTATGAAGCCCTTCATTTCAGTTCAACTGGACAAAAAAACTGGATTTCAATACCATAAACGACATCTTTGGTGATGAATAACTTGTACATTTATATTAATATTAATTAATAAAACGTGTTACAGACCCTACAAGCCTAAGTATGAAATACCAAACCAATACTACCTTGATCTATCACAAACAACCCTGACCACAACGTACTAACAAGACAGTTTGCATTTAATTGAAGATAAAATGTTTTTCTCTGGTTTGTTCTAATTTCATCATTGGTGTATGATGTGTTTGTCCACACACACATACATTTTCAATGCTTCATACAATAGCTTCAAGCTTCAAAGTTTATTAGGTATCAATAAGAAAGCATAATTAACTACGGCGATATGTCCTATATAATCCATGATGTGACAACTAATATCACAGTTTCGTTATTCCAAAATGCAGATCAACAACGAAGAGATATAATAAAATATGTGCATAAATATCCCACATAGTCCATGGATCATATAAAGCCTACGTGGCATCTGAAAATTGAAAGCCAAAATATTTGCAAATCAGAGTTTTAGTCCGTAACACCTACCTAAAATTGGGTATACTCAACAATTTAGGCGGCATTGGTCCAGAAAACAGGTTGTTCTCTATATTTCTGTAGACGTGGAAGAGCGAGAGAGAGAGAGAGAGAGAGTTAAAACAGAAAATATTGGAGGCTGATGTAGTTAACTAAGAGAATCAAATATCGCTAAGAAGAGTACAAATCTCTCAAGGGAAGATCTTGTAAAACATCAAGAGGTCCAGAAAGCTGATTATTCTGCAAATGACTGGCAATAAAGAAGTCAGCTTCATTACATGGACAAAATAAAAGTTACCAACCATCGTAAGTTTAGTAACTTTCATTTCTTTTCTTTTTTCTTTTTTCTGTTTTTTTTTTTTTGAAAAAGATAAGTGAAATTGCTTACAGGGTAGTAAGTGATGATAAATCTGTTAGAGAAGGGGGCAACTGGCCACTCAAATTGTTACTTGACAAATCCCTGAAAGAAGAAAATCGCATATAAGTTGTTAAGAACACGACAACATGATTGTGCAAATAATGTGCTGTTGAAAATGGGATCTTACAGATTGACCAAAACGGACAAGCCTGCAAAGGAATCTGGAATTTCTCCAGTTAATCCATTGTTGTTAAGAGACCTGAAACAAACACAAAACAAATTTGAAAATTGGCACCGAAAACAGTCAAGAGGCACTCACAGTACAAGGATAGCTGATACAAAAACTTACAGAGCTGATAGTTGACTAAGAGATGCTAAAGAACTAGGTATAAATCCGGTAAACTTGTTATCTGAAAGAAAACTGACAAAGGTAAAGAAAGACCATCACAAATCTCGCTTTAGTAGGCATCTAACATAAGCGAAAGAGCCGAAGTACTTGGTGCATGCAACAATGTATCAATACAATCTTTCATTTACTTTTTGGTTACATCAAAGAAAACAACAGAACGTACAAATTCTGCAACGTGGGAGGAAGCTGTGATGGAATGCTACCCCTAATAAGGTTGTTACTCAGTTCTCTGCGCACAAAACGAAAGCAAATTACAAAATCAGTGTGAAAGAATAATTAGAAATAAGACCTAAAAGTGTTGTACTCACATCGATTTGATAGTAGAAAATGATCCTAAGCTGTCACCCAATTGTCCGTTCAAATTAGCCCCATTGAGTGTTCTATAACATAAGAACTGTGAGCATTTTTAATTACAATGAATTATCTGCAGGAGATTAATTGAAGGAAAGGGTTTCGTACAATGAATTTACAGCGGTACCACCATCACACTGCACACCCTGCCAAACTTCACCACATGGGTCTCCACCAGAAGCAACCCATCCCGGTAGAGCAGGTGATTCCAACGAAACGTATAAATTATTCAGTGCAGCAACTAAATGCCAAAGAAACAAGTAAGCATATCCTTCAATAAAACTCAAGAGTGCTAAGTATAAGCAAATAAAGACGAAGAAAAAATTTTAAAACTTCATTTACTTTAGAAAGCCTGCATTACTCTGCTTTGATTTAAAAACGATGCAACAAAATTGAAAATATCCATATATTATCATGTTCACAATCACACCTCCTATTTTAGAAACACCATAAAAGTGACGTTTTACTTGGACTTACCATCACCAGGATCGGTAGTTCCATGGGAAAATCTAACTGCGAACACCAACATAAATCCAATCAGGATCTTCAAATTCGAGCAATTTTCTACGGATCTTTTGCCACCCATTGATCCAAAACAACCTCTTCCTTCAATCTATTCTTTCGCCGTAAAAAATTCTCCGCATCTCCCACATACAAAGTACCCACCAATCTGCAAAATGCAAGTGTAAAGTTACAAGATAATTCAGAATATTTATTTATTAAAGAACTACAGCTAAATAAAAACACACAAAAAGCAACGAATCAGCAGCAATTAAACAGAGAATGCGGAGAAATATACTTAAAGCAAACATCTCGACGAAAATTTAAGTAAAATCTGAAACAGCCCATCAACGTTTACCAAAGTTCAAGTGAAGTACGACGCAATCGATAGAGTTCGAGAATGGAAATTGACGATGATTGTGACTTTAAAAGCAGTGTAATGAAGCCAAAATAGAAAGTAAAAGTTAAATAATTAACAAACGCATTAAGTACCTAATAATAATTCACAGAGTTTCACGAGTAAATCAAGGAAGATGGCTAGAGAGAGAAAAGGGAAGGCAGACCTTTACACTTAGCTGGAAATGAGGGAAAAGCTGAAATTTTAGAAAAGTTGCAGAAAGAGGCTCAAGCAATTCTCTCTCTTCTTTCTCTCTCTGGAAAAGGAATAACAATGTGAATGCGAGTATGAGCGCCTACTGGAATCACAATTCACACACACATACCTATCTCTGCTCACTGCACGGAGAGACATAAACACCAGATCCCACGCGCAGTTACAGATGCGTTGGTACACAGTTTTATTACATAGACACAGTGACTTGGCTAGACTCCATTGGAGGTCAACTGACTTCGCCTCGTTTTCATTCTTTATCATATAATTTGTGCTTTTACTTCAATTTAACCATATTAGGTACAACTAATCAACTATTATTACCAAAAATTAAATTCACCCAAAATTGTGTAGTGTTATTTAAGATGCGATTTGTTATTTTAGGTTTTATGTTTAAGAAAATGAGAATTTTCTTAGACTTATTAACCTTTCATTACTAACAAATTATATAACGAGAGATGTATGATATCAATATTTAACGAGAAAATTTAAAAACTCGAATTCACTTTTTTTTTTTTTTTTTTAGTTTAGATATGACTTGTAAGTAAATTGTTAATAATAAGATGTTAGTATATCTAGCAAAATTGAGATAACATTCAATAAAGAGTAATTTTACATGAATATTTGAAATTTATATTTTTTAGCGACACGACTGATGTGATATATTTTCAAGAAGAAAAATATTCATTAATTGATAAATATATAATCACTTCTTAACTATTCAATAAAAAAGTGATATGTAGGAATATCACTTAAGAATTTAATGTCAATTAATTGTCGTATCACTAACGACAAGCGACTATAGGTAAATATCATTATTCATATTGATAAAAATTTACATTGGGTATCAATTTGAAAATTAGATAACCAAAAACAAATAAATTAATACCCGTTAGGCTTCCTTTTAAAAGTGTTTTAAATATTTTTTTCAATTTTTTTCTCTCATAAATCAATCACATCCACATATCTCATCATATCCACATATCTCAACCACTCAACTCCACTCATTCTCTTTCCTCTTTTACATTAAAAATTTTTAAAACCTTTATAATCTATTCCCTATCACCCTATAAATTTTTTTTTTGGTAATTTCTATTAGAAAGATATAATTTAATCGAATTATATAACATATATATATCAATAAAATATCTCTCAATTTTCATTTTTCTTTAACTCTACATCATCCTTAAAATTAACAATGACTACACATCTAAAGGATTTCTTTCTCAAATGATTTATCACATGGTTTCTTCGAGTAGTATATATTTGGTTTTGTCATCATATATGCTTGTCGCTATTGCTCCTCTGACCAATTAGTGGGCAGGAGGCATGCTCACATGGCGACGTGACATGCCGTGGGGGTGCCACGTCGCCCAAAAAATATTTTTTTTAATTTTTTTTTTTTTAGAATTTACGTTATGTAAGATGAATAATACATAACAGCCCCCGCTGGAGGAGGCTCATGTAGGCCCCATATTTTTTCCCTCCAAATTTATCATGTGTGGACATGTTACATGCTCACTTAGTGGCCATGGGAGCAAGACTGATATGCTTGTTTGGTATGCGTTTTCTGAAATGAAAATTAAAACTCGTTCTTTTACAACTTTTAACAAATTTTTACACATTTTAACACATTCACATCAAAAGTCAAACTAATTACATCCACATATATTTCTGGGACCCACTGTACTACATAAATCTCCACCACTCAATCCCACTCATTCTCTCTCCTATTTCACATCAAAACTCATAAATACTCATAAATATATATACACTAACGGGGGCTTAGGCCTTGTTTGATTGGGGGTTTAGTTATTCCGCGCGGTATTCCGTGTAAAAAAATGTGGTTAATATTATTTTGAAAAATATGTGTGTAATTAAAAATGAATATGAGGTATACGAAATTGCGTGCGAATTTGGTTAACTCCAAATAGAATAGGGCCTTAATTAATATAGTAGACAGAGCTGTCAATTCTAATTTCCACAAAATAATTAAAAATTATGCAAGTCAGAAGAAAATTTGATTTTTGAAAATAGTGTGTTGGTGCTGCGGTTCCTTGAGAGGGAGAGTGGCGATCATTCTGATCGAATGGCGCGTGGGGCAGCAAACTAATGCAACGTACTAATATTGTCGTTTCAAGATTGTTATTACCAAATAACTTCGACGCTAATAATAATTGGATAATTTTCAAAGAAAAACACAAAATTGCAGGGAAGTCACGCAACAAGACCATATGCTTTTTCTAATTTTAAGTATTAAATTATTGTAAACGAAATCAAAGAGTCTAACTTTCATGATTATTCCCACAAATTATTCAAGCATTTTTATCGTAAAATTTTGACAACGTTATAGAAGCGTCCAAGGGCATCTCATGGCAACTGTATAGATAACTTATTTTATAGTTTTTTCTTTTTTCATTGAAACGGTAAAATTGTAGTAAATAATTAATTGTATGGTGGAAATGGAATTTTGAACTAAATAAAAGTTACTTTCAAGAAAAGTCAAAAGTAATGTTGAAAAGTATAAATACTTGGATAATAATTAATAATAATTTTATACACGTAGGTAAAATTTAAATTTAAATTTTGTCCAATAATACAACTAAATTCAAATATACAATTTATTTTAAGCGTATTGAATACGTTTAACCACAAAAATCATTTTTAAGCCGATTATTATCTACCGTCGAGGTAAGAGAGAAAAACAAAAAATAAAAAGAAAAGAGAAGGAGGATACAATTTTTGGCTATAGAGGAGAGCATAGCCATAATGAAAAAGTAGGTCATATTTTCACAAATGAGTTTAGATTTGCTGTTTCAATTTTTCGCTATTTTGATTTTCTGGTCCAATTAAAATAATCTATATCACCGAATTAATTCACTTGATATATAAGTAAACTATTTAATTAAATGAGATAATTAAATCTGTAAAATCATTAACAAATCTAATATGATATATAATAGACGTTTGTTTATTCTTTTTTTTTTTTTGAATATTTCTTTTATTCTTTTTAGTACAACAGTGTGTTTTTATTTTGGCAATCCATGACATGTTGGGAGGATTTTGGGTGTGTTTTTATTTTGCCAGCTCAGAATTTAATGAGTGTTATGAATAATTGAGAATAATGTGGTGGTTATGAATTATGAGGAATAATTTGGTGGAGGAATAATTTGGTAAAAGATGTAATTATTATATGTGAATGACTATTATACCCTTGATGAAATTATGTAATTACGATTGTCTTGAGTTCGAAATTTTCTATAAATAGGCAGTTATTAATGAAATTCATTCCTGAAAATTATTATTCTCTCTAAATTTCTATTATTTACATCTTTTACTTATAGCGTTATCGTGTAGTCTCTGCTTGTGAGTAATATGAAGAAGTATCTTTCTGATCATCTTATAGATGATGTGTATCGGCGGATTATTACTGCGATGAATTAATCCATCCTCATCAATCCTAAATAACTCTCTCTTTCCGCGAATACATCGTTGAAAATTAAAACTTGTGTATTAAATGCTCCCACAATTCTCATTCTTGGCTCTTTGGAGATATGTAGAAATCCCAAAATTGGAAGAATGGAGTCGAAAATTTTTCCGATCACGTAAATAGATTGCAAGTAAATCATCCATGGAATAATTAGAGAAAGGGAAAAAGGTAAATCATATGATTTTTATAATATAATAATATATTAAACTATAACATTCGTTTTATCGAGATATAAGGAGCATACATTATCAAAATCAAATTTTCTCGACTCCATTTATCTCGATTTAACGAGCTTCGATTTGACACAAACATTGATAGGGCAATAACTCGTTTGAAATATGTTATTATCAAACTTTCAAAATTTACAAATCGAGTACACTAACTTTTGAAAAAGTTACAAAATAATCATGAATATTTTGATATTGATAAATTGAAGTAGAAAGGAGATAATTTTCCAATCGTAAAACATTGATAAAATATTTTTGACAATTTTACCTTTCTGAATTGGAATGGACAATTTACCCTTAGGGTAAAAGCGACCTAATTTGTGACGAGTGAAAAATGGATAGAATATTTATGAAGAAATTCTAAATCCATTGATTATATAAAATGGCTTGAAGTCCATTTGAGTTAAAAGATCGGAATATTATTTTAACTCGAAGAGTTCAATTACATAATGTCTTATTACAGAAGGATAAGTGTCTTGTTGTAAGTAATGAGTATTTGTTCTGAAGAACAAATTTGCTCAAATAGAAGCGATTCAATATTTAATTTCTACGCCTTTATTTCTGCAATTTAATTCTTTGCAATACCTCCTACTTGATGATGGAGTTCAACCGTCACTAAAGCGGAAGGTTTTATATATTTACGCACTTTATATGCTAAGTGATGGGTAATACCTTCTACTAAGCAGATCCTACTCTGAAGAAGTAGTTAAATATTATGCAATTTAATTCTTGCTATTTAAATTCGTAAATTTATATTTATTGCAATAATTCCCATAAGGTAGGATTCAATTCACCTATTGGAGGAAATTTAATTTCACAATTTAAATTTATGCACTTTATAGTTTGAGTATATTTCTAATGTGGTGGGTAATACCACCGCGATTGGTGTGCATATTTTCAATGTGGTGGGTAATACTACGATTGGTTATAACGAATCCTATTCTAGAAAGTAGTTGATCAAATATTCTAATCATACTCTCGAAGTAGTAGGACGATGAGAATAAAATTACTTCCCCATATATATCGAATATTAATGGAGAAAATTGAACAAGTGGTACTTGAAGTTACCATTGGATAAATAGATGAAAATAAAATGCTCAATAGATCCCATGTTGATAAATCAAAGAAAATATATCGCATGGAGAGATTATATGAAGTAATCTCATCGATGATATAAGATTGTATTAATATGAGAATAAAATGCTCTTGAAGAAGCAAAATCACTAGATTTTACGTATTTGAATAAAGCCAATATGATATTATTATTATTACTCGGAAAGTACAAAGCGGCAGTGGAACATATTGAGAATATCAAAAGATGGCATTAAACACTCGAAAATATAGAAATGCAAAAGAAAATACTATCTGAATCCATAAATGAGGGATCGTCTCGAGTATAAATATCTCGTAACTCTGCCACCATCAACATTAGGATTCATAATGAAATATTTAAAGGATCTCAATTTCTTTTAAACTTGACACGTGATGCGTATTGACGGACACAGGCTTCACAGATTCTTGAACATATGCATGAAATTTGATGAGTAGTTCATCAAGCGATTACTAGCGAGAAGATAAGTATTTTCTCATTGAATGAGAGATAAACTTATTATTTACACCCCGATCTAGAAAGCGCTAGTAAACCATCAAAGAAATTATTAATATTCAACAAACCTATTGGTTTGACATGAAAGTTCCAACTGTACCACGAGGCTATATTGAATATTTCCTCCAGGTGTGTTGTAGCGCTGGAAGGGACAATGAAAGCATCACTATTATTCATCATATACATCATGCAGGGTTGTGGATGGATTGCGCTTGTAGCCCCAACCTGCTTGGACCCATGGTAGAAGCGGCTCCAATTAAGTATTAGATCAACTAGATGAAAAGGTATTACACTCAAACTTTTATTCCCATGATGGTGCAAACCATTATAAGTCTGGTAAAAGTTTGTTGTTGGATTTCCTCCATATAGTATATTGATTTCTTGTCTCCCTAACTCTTTTTTAGGTTTGCCATATCCACATATTGGATATGGCCACTAGATCCACCAAGAATACATACCGGTTTTTAATCCGAGGTAAAGTGACTTGTATGAGATGATTCTAAAATCTCCATATCCATCTCTACTCCTATCTCTCTTTTACACTATACTTTTAATGTATGAACATGAGAGATATATGAATCCTCTATTTAAAGATAAATTTTAAACCAATAATTGATTGTACTATTTACTTTTTGACAAATATGAAGAGAAAATGTAGAAAAATTTTAGTGAAATGACATATACTGTGATTGAAATAATATATATATATATATACATATATATATCTTAAAATCGAAAAACAATATTTACAATTACAAAGAAAACATTGATCTTCGTTATTACATCGAAACTTCCTTATATTAATATGAGAAAATTATTATACTAAAATTTTCTACTAAATTTCTAAACGAGGATCTTCTAAAGTAAGTTTTCAAGGCTGTAAGCGTTTGTTGATCTTTGAATTTGGCCCATAAGGCCATTAGCTCACCTTGCGTGTCCACTAGGATGTATCTCAGAGCTTGTTGAATATCATCCAAAGGCTCATACTCAATCCATCCTTAATGAATGCTATTTTATCTTCTCGATTTACGGACAAGTACCCCACGCAGTTTACATCGAGTGTCACATGTCCATCGAGCACACTTGTAGCATCCTCCTAATCTTTTTCTCGTTTCTTTGAAAAAATACTTTTACCCATACTGCATGTATTTAGAAGGAATTGAAACCTCACGGATAATCGAACCTTTACTTCAATCAAGCATCGGATATCTTGTGGGATACCCTTATTCATTAGCATCCTTAATCTTTCCAACTACCTCGATAAATCCTTTTTAGGATTTTTAATCGATAGTGATGGATAGTATTTTCGAGATTTGAGAGCATATGATCCATTATAATGTATAGACCCTTGTTAGGATGAATTTTGCAATAATTTTGATGATTTATTTATAGAATAATACGACGCGTATGAAATAAGACTCGATTTTAAATAAATAATATGAGCGTAAGAGCTACGATTTAATTAAATAATAGCCGGATGTGATGCGTATGGTGTAACTCAGTGTTTGAATAGTGGTAGACAATAATGTCACTAAAAGATGATGGAATATGTCGGTGAATTGTTTCTATGATAAATCATATTGAGCAATATCACAGATACTTAGTGAAATCGATATAAGAATTTCTTGAACTAGAAGTTCAATAATACTCGTTTGCAAAAGCTGGGTGACCATCCCGGTTTAAATAATTATTGAAATCAATATTTCAAGTGAAGAATTAAAAATTCTTCAATGATTGTTCTCGATAAATGATGAAATCATTACTAGCCAATATTGGGAATAAATTCCAAATATATACGGAATAAAGGATGAGAAATATGGGTCCACTCATCCTCCCATGTGGACTACTAGATATTATGATATGGATCCACTAGATAGTCAGCATGTGTATATGATTAAGTAATTTGAAATTTACGAAATATTTGCTCACCAGTATGAGCATGATTTTGAATTTAATGATAAAGTTAGTAAATGTATATCCCAATACTTGAATAAATCACGAAGGATTTGAGTATCTTGCATACAAGTGGGATATTATATGGAAAATTATTTAAAGTCCTCAAATAAATTGCCTTAGATATCGAGAATAAAATGCAAGCGGTCTAAATTCCCCATATTAAGAGTGAATAGTGAGAACATATATGATTAAAATCATACCAATTGTATGAGTTTTGGTGTTCTAAATTTTCTCATCATGAGGGGGAGTATTAAAGGTTGAAAATAAATGCATCATGTTATATCCTCAAATTGAAATCTGAACTTGAAGTTCAAAGATGCATGAAAGGCTATGAACAATCACATATATCACCCACGATGCTTTGATAAGTTAGCGGCCGAAGCGTTGATATTTCCCCAAACATATATATCAAAGCAAATTATAAAGATGATCTTAATAACTTGAGGCATATGCTCTTGAAGAGTATATAGACATAACTATATTGTGTAATCCTACAAGAGGATTGATAATGAGATATCTCGATAAGTTATGTCGATATGGGAAAGAAATGAAATTGAAAAGTGTCGACACGATATGAAAATGTAGCTACATATGATCAATGATAATGAAAATATTGAGATATATTGAAGATGATAAGCGGTGAATGTGAAATCCTTGATTTATGAGATGATGAGATGATGATGACTAGTGGTCAAGTTTAAAGATAAGCATGGTGGTCATTATATGTTGCATGCTCATGAAAGTTAGAATTAGATCGTGTATGTAGTAGAAAAGGAAATTAAAGAGGATCGGAGCTAAACCAGTGTTTATGAGTACCCACAAAGGGTGAGCTAAGCCAGGAATGAAATAACCTATTAAGTGAGTATTAAATGTTAAATGATATATTTTAAATGTTAGTTAGTTATGAAGGTTTACTTATATGTTTACATGTTTTTACAATGAATTTATATCTTTAAATTGTGTATTTGGAGACATGTGTTCATGGTGAATGTTTTGTAGTTGTGTAAGAAAATTGATGCTAAATGAGCAGAGTATAAAATCAATGTATATGATACTCATACAAATGTATGAAAAGATTTTGAAATGCTTGCGACATACTTGTATAAAATACGCGTTGCACTCTTTTTCCCTGACCGGGTTTTATCCCATTGGGTTTCTAGCAAGGTTTTTAATGAAGCAACTTTAAAAAGCGTATTCACATGAATAATAATATCTTCTTTTCGCTTCATTAGGGTTTTTCCTTGGGTTTTTCCTAATAAGGTTTTAACGAGGCATATTCATGGTATATTGAGAGCGATAGGAGAAATTGATCTGATGTATCTATTGGATCGAGAGTTATAATGGAGCTAACGCTTTAGATCCAAGCGATGATGATATTGAAATCATTTGCAGTAAAGATATCGTTCTCAAGATATGAAATCGAACGGAAATTGTACTCTTTTTTCCTTGATCAAGTTTTTTCCCACCTGGGTTTCTTGACAAGGTTTTTAACGAAGCGTAGCGTGAATACTATATCTTGTTTGATAGATATCGGGGGCGATGTTTTGATGAAGCGATATATAACCTGCTCCATATCCTGCAACTGTCGGTTTGGAAGTTTTTCCCATTGGGTTTTTATAAACATCCCGTAAGGCATTTGTATTAATAGTCATTCAGGGAGTGTTATGAATAATAATTGAAGAATAATTATTAGGTGTTATGAATAATTGAGAATAATGTGGTGGTTATGAATTATGAGGAATAATTTGGTGGAGGAATAATTTGGTAAAAGATGTAATTATTATATGTGAACGACTATTATACCCTTGATGAAATTATGTAATTACGATTGTCTTAGATTCGAAGTTTTTCACATAAATAGAACTCAGCTATTAATAGAAATTCATTCGCCGAATTAAATAGATTCGATTCTCTAAAGTCTTATTATTTTACATCTTTTATATGATGAGGAAGATTTTCCCCCCTTTTCTGGATTTAGCTTGTGCTTGACAAAAAAATCCAAAGCATATTTTGATTGGCCATGTTACTTCCTATTATTGAAGCATTTGTGGAGCCCACTAGAAAGAGAAGATTTTGGGTCAATGCTTAAAATTGACCTTTCCAAATTTTTTATGTGATATGAGTTATAGCCGTTACCAAATTTTATACTCCACAATATATAATTGAGGTATCTAACGGTGCACTGAATGGAGTGCGGCCCCCATGTAGCGGAAAAATGGAAGATTTCTTATTTTGTGGAGGAAAAAATATGAAAGAGTTCTTATTTTGTGGAGTATTAATTGAATAGACGAAGTAATTTAAATTTTATCATTCTATGATTTTCATAAGTTGATTGTGTGTAATTTAATTTATGGTGCATACAATTATTTATAAATAGTTTACACTTAATTGTTAAAGGGTGCGGCTAAATGCGCCCTCAATTTTTCTAACCCCCCTGCAAACAAATTTATTTCGTATTTTACCTTTCTTTTTTTTCTTTTTTCTTTTTTTTTTTTTTGCACTAGTCGAACACCCTTGGGAAATAAAAATTCCGACCAGTTTACTGGCTACTGCTTCTTCTTCTTCTTCCTCCTTTTCCTTTTTTTTTTTGGAGGCTGAAAGGACAAAATGGGAAAAGGATTTATGTTAGGAGTGCATTTATAAAAAATGAGGGTGCAGTTAGCCCATCCATTATCCTTAATATAATAAAAGTTGGACCCCCAGTGTGTTTTTACACACACTTTCCCGCCAAAGATAATATTTCATTTTTATTAATTAATTAATTAATAATAAAAGAAACTATGGAAATAAACAATTAAGCACGTTTTGTATTTATGGAAATGAATAAGTATAAAAATGTGTTTTGTATTTATGGAAAGAAACGTCTATTATTTCAATCTATGCAAAAGTATGTGGAGTATAAAATGGTTTTTTTCATTGATTAATACTAAAAAAGATACTTTCAAATAATAATAATAATAATAATAATAATAATAATAATAATATATTATGATGGACATTTTAATATATATATATATGAAATTGAACAATGAAAGAAATATGTTTTATGTTTATGGAAAGATACGTGTATTCTTTGGAAAGTCAGTAGATTTTAGGAGCTATGCATAAAAGTAGGACCAATAGTGTGTAAAAAAACCACTAACATTCCCGTCACAACCTTTTTTACGTTGATCTTAATATAAATAAAAGTTGGATCATAAGTGTGTGAGAAAACACACACATTTCTATCAAATGTGTGGAATTTTTTTTTATTTAATTTTTTGGCTTAATTTATAGCAAAATCCATATATCATAACACATATTTAAAAATATAGAAATGCGTGTCGATATATATGGAGAATTACACATATAGAAACAAGCGTTTATAATTAATATGGAAAGTTCACGAATTTTTTATTATTATTTTTCAATATCATTAGATAAAATATAATATAATATTAATTATTAATAATATAATAATTTAGGAATTAATATAGCACATAATTAATTTCATTTCAAGTTAATTGAATCTTTTTGGGTTGTAGAACTATTTATTTTGGAAGTCCTCCGAAAATAAAAATTTCTCATGTTTTCCTCCAAAAGTTTGTACAATAAGGATCATTTCTATGCTATTGAAAAATAAAATATCCCACATCACATAGTTATAAACAAAGAGTGTGTGTATAATTTCATAAAGTACTAATTATTAAGCAAGTAGAAATTATAGCCAATGGCTACTTGGGAGAATCGGCATCCGGTTTCTTTTTAGTTTAATAATAACTTTTTAATTAATAATAATGAATGAAAATATCATAGTGGTCTCATAATGTGTGCCTAATTTGAAATTAAAATACACTTTAGTGACTCTCAACAATCAATGCAATTATTCACCATCTCTTTCATGCAAAAGTTTGTGCAATATGAGGAAAAAAATTCTACATTATTGGAAAATATAAATACAAATCACAACCAACACTATCAATTATTTAGAATAATTATTAATTTTTAATTTAAAAAAAAATAAAATAGAAAAAATAAAATTATTGGTTTGCATCATTAAACAAATAAAATTTTCCACTCATTTTTTAAAATTTTTAATTAAATTCATATTTTTAATATATAGAATTTTTTTTTGAAATTGAACACTAAATAAATTAATGAAATCAAATATAAAAATAAAATCAAATTATTGGTTTTTATCTTTGAAGAAATCAATTTACCGCCCATTTTACCTAGATTTTTAAATTTTTTTATTTAATATTTTATTTAATATTTTTAAAAGATAAAATATTTTTTAAATTTTTTTAAAAAGTTTTTTATTCTAAAAACAAAATCTTTTTGTAAATTTCCTTCATAATATTATTATATTTTCTTTTCTTTTTTCCTCTGTTTTTAAAAATTTTTAATTTTCGAAAAAATTAAAAAACATATTCACTTACTTTTTTCTTTTTACAATTTTTTAATTTATTTGTAGTTTTAAATTGGGCTACACAATATTAATTTGTACGAAGGATCACAAGGAACGGACAATGTTTTTGTTTATTTTGTGTTTAAATTAAATATAATATTTATTTCACGCAATATACAAATAAAATTGACAACACACAATTTAAAGAAGTCATGAATTGAAAAGTTCACACTTAATTAAAAAATTAAGAGTGAAAAGATACACGCGATTATAATCACACATACATAAAAATTTAAAAAGCATCATACTTGAAAAAAAAAAAGAAAAGATCACATAAAAATAATGGATAAATAAAATGTTAAAAGATGTGTATTTTTTCAATATTTGTGCAATGCAAACGCGTGTTAAATATCTTAATTAATTATGCATTTATTATTATATACAATGTTATTCCACCTATTTAAATATATTTTCATCTAATGCATATTACATTATAGCTATTAACTTTTTAAAATCGATTGTTATATAATATTGTTAAACAATATTTATATCTAATGTGTTTAACGTTACAAATATTTTACTTTAATTTTCTAACAATATTTCTTTTAATGTGTGTTACGTTAAAAGACTTGATTTATCTATTTATTCGTTGTTCTCTTTATAATGTCATCATCCCGTGCAACGCACGGGTTGAATACTAGTTAAATTATAAAGTCTTCCGTAGCTTTTGGATATAAACATTGGCTATGTTTGGTAAACAAAGTTGAAAAAGTAGCTGATAATTGAAAATGTAGTTGGGAGTTGATAGCTTATAACTAATAGTTGAAAAGCTAATTGATATAAATAAAAGTGTTTGGCAGAATTAGTTGAAAAAAATAGCTCAGAAATACAAAATTATACAAAAAAATATATTTAAAATAAATTTTTTTCAAAAAGAAAGAGGAAAAAAATGAAATTAAAAAAGAAAAACTCATAAGCTTATTTGAAAAGCCAGTAAAAGAAACTTTTGAAATAAACTCGAGCTTCAGAGCTTCTCAATCAAACGGAATTTATTTGAGTAGAAGGAGCTTATAGACTATCTAAGTAAACTATACGTTAATTTTAGTTTATTTCCCTTACCAAACATATTCATTGTTTCACAACGCCCGTTACTTTTAATAAATTGTCTATTTATCTATTTATTAACTTATTTTTCCAATTATTGAGTACAATGAAGATACTTGTGATGCTTATTTTGAGGAAAAACAAAATCTTCTTATAACTTAATTTTACAAAATTCATTTGCAATTATATATTTCTGTAAAACTTAATTCTTTTATTTTTCAACCCATCCTTAAAAGGTTCCAAAAAATAAAATAAAAATTGAAGGTCATTTTTCCTTTAAATGATAATATATAACTACTTAAAACATTTGACTGGAGGAATCGAACAAGTGGTACAATAATAAGTAAGGGTGTGTTTGATTGGCAAAACTTTTCTAGGAAAATATCAAATCAAGGAAAGTGTTTTCCTATTTTGTTGTTTGATAGAAAAATTTTTCAAGGAAAATATTTTTCATGTACAACCATTTTATGCACAAATGATCCACTTTTGATGGAAAATCTAATCCAAGTTGAAGGTTGGAAAATATTTTCTAAGTGATTCAAATAAAGGAAAATATTTTCCATAAATGCAATCAAACACACCCTTAGCGTTCCAAGCCGAAGGCCTGGACTCGATCCCCCCGCCTCGCCTCCGCCTCCGCCTCCGCCTCCGCCTGCCCAAAACAAAACAAAAAAAAAAAAAACCATTTGACTAGTTCTCGCGGGGAAGTCGGAACTGTTGCATGGTTTGACTGGAGTATTCTCGAATGCAGTCAACGATTGTGGCCTAGTAACTTAGGTCTATGGAAAAAACTTGATTGCAAGAAAATAATCAAAATATTATTTGCAATTGTGCACAAAATACTTTTATTTATCTACGTGAAGATATCAAAATCTTATCACATATAATAAGAAAATAATGTGAACACTTTACTGATTGAAGGATGCTAACGAGTCTTGGATTGAGGATCAAGAGCGGATTCTCCGAACGATAGAATCCTATTTCCATGGCATTGACAAGGGCTGAGAGCAATATGATCATGACTTGGAGAGTGCAGACTTGCAGCGGGTGGGGTACAACAACTCAGAAAAAATACCTGATGGCCCATTAGCCTTTCTAATGTTAACTTACAAAATTGTGTAAGATTGTGGCTAGTAGATTGAAAAGAGTATTATCTCAACTTATCTAAGGTGTGTTTGATTCTTTTTTATTATTATTATTATTTTCAGGAAAAAGTCATTTTCCAATTTTTTTTATTGGTTGGCTGTTTGATTTCGCTTTTTTTCCCGGAAAATATTTTCCAACTTTTCTCTAAATCCGTATTTTTCTTTATTTTGGAGGAAAACGTTTCTTCAAGGAGATGTGATTTTTTTTGGGGAAAAGTTTGCCTCTTTTTTGGTTTTTTTTTAATCGACAATTTATTTTAACCATAAAGATAAGAAAAATAATCAAATTTCATGAAAAAAATACGAAAATAAGGAAAATAACACTATTTTTCAACTTTCAAATTTATCCAATCAAACACCTACAACTACTATTTTATCTAAAAAAAATTTCTTGGAATTTATTTACCCAAAAAATATTTTTCTTCCAATTATTTCCTGTCTTTACAATCAAACACACCCTAAGAATTAAAGTATCTTTGTAGCTAGGTGACAAACAAGTCATGTGACATGGGATTTTTTAATTACATAAAATAAATCAATCAAAATCTGATGTAGACATGTATCGTTGGCGCATCTTCAATGCACTATATTCGCATCTTATTTCTATGCATGAGAGAGGTAGAATTCTATTTGGTGGATTCCATGTTTTTTAATTTTTTAATTTTTGAGTTACTTTTATCTCATATTACTCATTTTTTTTACTTCTCCTCATCAATTCCCATGCCATATCTATTTTCAAATATCCATATATACATCTTCCATTATTATTTTATTCGCTTTCGTTCTAAGATGCTAATTTATCATATAGAGCATGGGTATTGGTCGAATATGAATCCGGACCTCCCTCCATTCAGGGAGACACGTGAAAAAATTGACAACGTAAGGTTCTAATTTATTGGTAAGAAATCATTGGCTCTATTTTATTATTATTTTCAATTTTATTTCTATCTCTCTCTCCTTTTAGATTTTTTTCTCTCATTTTTCCCAACACATCTTTCAATTTCTTATCTATTAAAATAATTATTTTCTCTCCATTTCTCTCTAAAATACATATTGAAAATAGACATCTTGCATTGAAGATGCCCTTATATGATACTACATTCATCCTATAAATATAGTCCATTATTCTTTTTTCGTCCATCTCAAAATATAGACCACATTCCTTTTAAAAATATAGTTAAAATATTAATTGTCTTATATACCGTCATTTAATATATATTATTACTAGTATCACGCCCGTGCGATGCACGGAAATAATTAAATTTATGTACGATAAATAATTGATATAAAATTATAAATATAAATGTTGAATTACAGAATTAATGTAATTTATGCATAGGAGATTGCATAATTGTAAATAATTATTAAAATCTATAATATTGTATATTATAATCAATACAAAAAATATGGTGTAAATTTACAATTGTAAATTATAAAAATTCACGTGTATCACATAATTAAGAAATTTATCAAAACGTATAACCTTAATTCTAATTGTCTTGTATAGCATGCACAACAATGATCGTGGAGATTAATTAATTGTAAACGAACCATGGGGAATGAATATATAAAAATTCTTTGATTATCAAAACGTGTCTTTCTGGTTTTTACATATCAAATTTATATTGAACACCTTTCTTCTTTCTGAAATGGACATTATGCACTCTAAATTTTATGATTTTATGCGTTCTTTTAGTGATTAGTTGTAATTAATTTTTAATTTTAACTCTATTGTATAAGAAGTATTATAGTTAATTTTAAGTAACTTAAATTTGTAATAATACCGATAATTTTCTGTATTTACATAATTCATTTGATTTCTTTCCATTTACGTAAAGTGTATGTTAATTGTAGAAACAAAAACTTTTTATTTTTAATTTTATATACTTAGAAAAGGAAAAAAAACGTACGTATAATGCAAAATTCAATTAGTGAACATATCACATCAACTGTATTAAAAAGGAAAAATATCAATTAATTTTTTTAATTAGAAACTATGTGTCATATTGGCACTACCAATAAGGCGTTCATCCAAAGTGGCAATTCAATTATAATAATTTAAGGATTAATATATTACTATTTTACTTAAAAATAAATAAATTATTCAATATAAATGCAGTTATAATTTTAACCACTCACAATTTAATTTAAAAAAGGAAAAAAGTAAAAAATATCCACTATTTTTTTAACATGCCAGTTCACGTAATCAAACAAAACTATCAAAACCTATAATTTTATCACGATAAAATTAAATAAAAAATAAAAAATATTTATTATTTAATATTTTGAATTAGACCTTTAAAAAATGAACTTATATTTAAAGTCTTTCCAAAATAAATTTTTCTCATTAAATGTGTGTTTTAAATATTGGTTTATTTTCAATTATATTTTTAATTACTACTAATGAATGTTGGTTTATTTTCATAACTAATTTTATAATTTAAAAAAAAAAACATTTAATGTGTACCGCGTTGCCATCTTTGCCTACATGATACTTTACAAACTGTAATATAAAGATTAATGATATGATAATAATATAACAATTCAAAATATAAAGATAAAGATTTGTAAATTACTATTTATTTAAAGATAAATAAATTATTCAGTGCAAATTCAATTATAATTTTAGCACGCACTATTTGATTTAAGAATAATGTACTATTTATATAATCCAATGCACATTACAAATCAAAACTATCTAAAACTCTAATTTTTTTAACACGGTAAAAATAAATAAATAAAATACTTATTATTTAATATTTTCGATTAGAAGTTTGAAAAATGAAATTACATTTAAAGTTTTTCCAAAACTAATTTTTTATTATTAAATTTTATTTATCACATTTAATGAAAAATTTATGTTTCATTAAAAAATAATTATATTTAAAGAATTTTCCTATTTAAAACTAATAATTAATGTTAGTTTATTTCCAAAAATATAATTTTCTTTTTTTTAGCTACAAAATTGACTTTTATGATTTTTAAAAAATATTAATGAGTGTCATGTTGGCACTATTGCCAACATGGCACTTCTCTTTTTATAATATAAAGATTATCAAAATATATTAGTTGAAATAAAATATCCAATAAATAAAATTGCTTATTAGGAAAATAAGTTTAAATTTTAATTTTCCAACACTATTAATTGCATTTTTCTTGATCTTTATGAAATTAAAAGTGGGCCATATTTATGGGACGGAGGTAGTATCATAAACCAAAACAAATAAATCAATAGACTGCTACACGACTTTTGCTCGTCTGATTTCTTCCGAGTTTGTTCTGTTGCACAATCTTTTACCTTGAGCTTGATGTGTTAGTTTGTGCATGTGGTTACTATGTCCAATGAAACAATGCCGTGTGGACAAGAGCAAATTTTGTGGGCTTTTATTAGAAGGGTTAGTCTCTAAATTTGCGGTTAAATTGAGCTCTAAATTTGGATAATAGCTCCCAAATTGATACATTATTTAGGGTGAGGTCGGGGACACAATAGTCATAGGTGGAGCTTTCCTTTTTGGGTGGGGTGGGGGGGTAGGGGATGGCGGTCCGCCCTTGGCGTGACGCGCAGCTCCATTTGTCACTCTTGCAAAATTGCTATTTAAAATTTTTTTTTGATATTTTGTGTTGAATATTTTTTTTGCTCCCATAAACTAAAATTTCTAATTATGCCAATGACAATGATTTTGTTCTTAAGGTGGAAATCATGATCCATATCCTCACCTCGGTCTTGTCTCCAAACACTGTCCCTCTCTCTATTTCCATGCTTTTTAAAAAAAAATCCATTTGCATGTCCCGTTTAAGATAATAAATATTTTTTTGCCCCATTTGAGTCGAGTTGTGTTGGAGTAATGCCCTCCTCACGATTTCATCGCTAGAATAAACATTAGATCCTAAAATGGCATGAAGGGTAAAGTTTAGGGACCAGTTGACCGAAAATTCTCTTGTTTTTAGTTTTTTCCATTTTCTCTCTAGAGTTTGAGAGAAAAAAACTAAAAAACTGAAAAAAAAATGTAAAAATAAAAAGAGATATTAGCAACAATATCAGCATTTAATTATACAAATACTAGTTTAACAAATAATATTTACATTTGCAATACTAACAAGTATTATTTTCTAAGGACCAAAATACCCCCAAGACAATCCAAAAAATCATATAGGAACTTGCTTGCTTTGACAAGACTTTTCACATCTTTTTTACTTTGAAGCTTCTTCTCCACAAACAAACTCTCTCTTTCTCTCTCTGCAAAGTGAAAACTAAACCTAAAAAAAACTCCCTTCTTCCCGCTGAAAATTGAACAAAAAATTATTATCTCCGGTGACCTGGGGGTTGATTTCCAACGAGAAGCATGTATTACCCGAAGAGAGAGTTGTCTACTTCGACCCAATCAGTCACGCCAAAGAATTTCGGCCCAAAAAATCCATTCGCGATGACAACCACGTAAGTTTGCGCAAAAAATTTCTATTTTCCTCTCTACTACCGCTGAAAGCATTAATGTGATATATCAAAATAGGGTTTCTGTAATAATGTTGGCTGCTTTGTTCAAATTTGCTATGGTATTATGGCATTATGTCCATTGATTTTTACCCACTTTTTACTTAGGTTTTTATTATTATTATTATTATTATTATTTTATGCTTGCATTGTTGTACGAAATAAGTGGGCATATCGTTTTTATTCGATTTAGATTTTCGATTATAGATACATGATTTAGTCGACCATATATTATGATGGAGAAGATGATGATCTGCAGCTAATAGTGTGCATTGAACTCGGTTTGTCAAGATTATTAGTCCACCACTTATTGGGAGACTAGTTGGGAGAAATTATAGTTTGGTGTTCATAGAGACATGCCGAATAAGGATATACAAAAGTAGTATAAGATTGCAAAGTATCGACAATAGGGAATGTCAATGTTGCGAATTTTGTTCTTTTACAGCTGACATTCTTACGCTGAATTAATCTCCCACTTCTATACGAAATAGTATAGATAGCTGTGATTGCCCTACTATTCGTGGCTATTCCAACTTTTTAATTCTATCTTTTTAATTTTTTTTGGACTGAAAAATGTCTTTTTCCCCAAATACCTAAATAATGATAACGTTTTATGGACTGATAATTGTCTAAAAAATGTAATACTGAAACTCAATGTGGACAAATGGAGTATTTTGATTGTCGTCTAGTGAGTATTATTATCTGATATCTCCAATTCTGTTTGTTTGTTAGACCAAATCAAAAGGATCAAGATCTATTGGGTTGTTATTATGTATTAAAATGAGAGACAATCAAAAGGGCATCTCATGAAAATTTTATATTTTTGTTAAGAATTTTGCTATGGAAACATATAAGATTTAGGATTTAAGCTTTCACTTTTTGTTGCTTTTATTTTTTTCTTTCTTTCTTTCTTTTTATTTTTTGAAAGTAGTGCATCATACCCTATCTTTCACTACTAATGAAACAATTGGGCAGCTCGTTGATTATTGTTGACCCTCATTTGGTTTCGTTTAAAATGGTAAAAGATATCGAAGTTGGGAAGAAGGAATGGACTGCATTGGTACGTAACCTATTATTTTTAGACGCATATTGACACTCAATTGTCTCATGATTATGTTTTGTTGTCATCGTCGATAAACATTCGAGTGTTTTTATGATTCGATAACATATCTTTGTTTCTCAGGACATGAATTTGGCAATGTGGATGTTGCACAATGGTGATGAAAAAGCTCGTGAGCTTTTAATAATGTTTGTGTGTTTTCCTTCCACCTTTGAACTATAAACGTGCTCGTGGAGGAAATATCATAATCCCGACATTGGTCTTGGTTGACAAGTTGGTAGACATTTTCCGGCCATTTGAGATGTAAAGTCCGCTAGAGTTTAGTTTCCTAGTATGCTATTAGCTCCAATGTAGTGTACGTTATTCACTAGATGAATGAAGTGTGCATTAAATATTATGTAACTATTGTTATGGAAATGTTTTTTTGTGTTATACTATATCATCTAACCTAATGAGGATGCATCATAGACACTTCAAAAAATTTTCAGAAAATGTTTCATTTTTTTTAAAAATAGTTTTATGTAAAATATACAAAGCAAATACGGGAGTGGTATAGCAAAAAGTAGTTTACGTCATGGTGGAAGCTATATTAGCTCACAATTCAACATATGTACAGGTTTGATTCTTAATGTTAGTTCTATTGTGTTCAATATTTTCTTTTTTTTTCTTGAAACAACTATTATTTTCTATTAAAAACACACACAATTATTTTTAGCACGTTCTTAGTTAATATGACAATAACATAACATAGTAAATTAATTCAGAGAAAAAGAATAAATGATCACTAACAAAGTATACTCTATTCAACACAAGAGCAATGAAATTTCAGTATTATCCATTTTTATCTTTATTTTTTTTTTTGTAGAGAAGTATTATTGTCGTTTTAATCCCAATTTGTCGTGTTATTTGCATGACTTACTCTTATATGGGTAATGTTGCTTAAACTCTTCCTTCTATGTCTAATTTTAGTAATATTTTGTTCATTTTCTCCTCAATAACTACATGATTAGTCATTAAGTCGAATTTCATATTAAAATGAATATGGTCGATATTGATATTCTATTCAAATTTTAGAAATAATTACGTAATAATTTGATAGGTTAACTATCAAATATGGGTAAGGAATTAATTTAAAAAATCATCTTACTAAGTTTTGTTGGTTTGGTTGTACATGGACCTGCCAATATTTTAAAGCAAACTGCTTCAAAATTGTTTGATTTAGATTTCTGAAAATTATGTTGCTTAAGTTGAATTGATCATTTTTTTGGGCGGTAAAAAAAGATGTATTTTTTATATTACATCATAATTTCCCTAAATAGCAATTGCATAGTTATTTCTAAATTCATTACCGATTTCATGTTGAAAAATTAAACGACGGAATCTAATGTTTTCCGTTCCCATTTTTCCCCTTTAACAAGTTGTGAAATCCCTAACACGAGTTTGAAGTGCCGCTTCCTCTCCGTCGCAATCCCTTGCATGGATAATAATCATTGAGACGTCAACTGTTACGTTTACCTATTTTACTTTCACTTTCAAGCTCCGAATTGTTCACTAGTGCACTCATTTCTATAAACATTTGTCCTTACATTTAATAACAATGAAGAAGAATGTAATTTAACATCTTACATTATTTTAGTTACTGTTTAAACTAATATATTACCCTATGTTTCTATTCTAAAATATGTTAGTAATATGTCAACAAGTAAACGGCAGATAACAATGAAACTAAATTGCAAGAAATCATTTAATAGATTCCCAGCTCCAACCCCTCATTCTAAAATATTTTAGTAATATATCGATAAGTAAACAATGGATAAATATGAAACTAAATGAAACTATTTTACATGCATCGCCCACAGTTAAATAGATTCCTAGGTCCTCTCCTAATTAACATATTGCACCAATAAGATACACTGATAATATTTCTACAAATAGTTTTATACAACACTGCATCATGGTATCGTTCGAGAATACAACATGAGAATAAAATAGAAGATACAATATAACACCGTAGGCTATGTTATAGGGTTTAGCATTTAGGGATAGGGTTTAACGTTTAAGATATGGGGTTTGGAAATCTATTTTTGTTCTATACTCTATCATCTATGGTATAGAGGAGTAAAAGTGATTCAGGGAGATTTTAATTCCGTCAAGGAATTGAAGAAACAAAGAAGTTGGATAAGGTTCTATTTGGCGCTAACTAATGGCCGGAATGAGAGGGATTGCTTGGTGTCTATGTTGTGCATTTAATGTAAATATGGTAGAATATGACAAGCATTAAAAAATTGTACTATTTCATGTCAATTGAAGAGCCACCATTTGCACATGATCAATGGTATTTTGGGTATACTATAATTTTTCTTGTTAATCTTGTAAATTGAAAAATTCTTTGACTTTCTTGTAATTAGTCTAAACTTGCATATAGTTGCTACGGAAATGATCTCACACCATCGATGGTGTCATAACTATGGCACCATCGATGGCATTTTCGGGGTCGAAATGATCTCCATTTTGAAATTTAATATCTAATCAAAGACGGCGATGGGAGTTTCGAATTTTTCGAATTTTTCCATTCTCGCACGCCGTGATCATCGGTCAAAGTTTTGGCACTATTTTTTGGCCATTTTTTCTGAAACTCCCAATCGTCGTGCTGATTCTAGATTTGATCCCAGATTTCAAAACGGATATCATTTCGGCCCCGACGATGGCCATAACTATGGCTTATGGCACCATGGATGGTGCGTTATCCTTCCTGATATTCGCTAATGCCTCTCGAGTAAAAATCGCAGGATAGCTTCATTGCAGTTTGCACCCTCGCAGAAGCCACGTATCAATTCGGTGGCGCGTCCCACTTTTTTCAACTGACCACCACTCAATCGATTTCACCTCCCGAGCCGCCGTCGCAGCCGTAGAAAATGAATTCCCGTTTCATTTCTTTCGCCACTCGATCTCTCAAATTCCGTAACAACAAACCCCCGCTCTTCTCTCTCTCTCAACCGAATCATTGCTTCTCTACCGCCAACCCGACAACGCCGACGCCGTTGTCAGATTTCGAGAAATACCCTTCGACACTCGATGGGTTGCGACAGCGGCTCGCAGCTGAGTCACCAACCTTAGCTGACTTCACTCATCTGCAGTCGGAAAACCACTACTCCGTTGAAGTTGGCACAAAGAAGAAACCCTTGCCCAAACCCAAATGGATGAAGGAATCAATCCCCGGTGGCGAAAAATACACGCAGATAAAGAAAAAATTGAGGGAATTGAAATTGCACACCGTTTGTGAAGAAGCCAAATGTCCTAATTTGGGGGAATGCTGGTCTGGCGGCGAAACTGGCACAGCTACTGCCACCATTATGATTCTCGGTGACACCTGCACTCGCGGTTGCAGGTGAATTGATCAATTTTAAAATAACTTGTCTCGTTATCAGTGGTGTCTAATAGCCTTTTGATGAGAGCTAACTATTTGAATGCTGCTTTAGCACGTTTTTGTTTATTTCACAATGGATCGTAGGCTGCATAAGATATATATCATTTCGTTTGAATATTCTTAGTTTTTGTGGAGGGTCGTATTCATCTTAAAAATTTCAGATTCTGCAACGTGAAGACATCACGCACTCCACCTCCACCTGACCCAAATGAGCCAACAAATGTGGCTGAGGCAATTGCTTCATGGGGTTTGGATTATGTGGTGATAACTAGTGTTGATCGTGATGATTTACCAGATCAAGGAAGTGGCCACTTTGCTGAGACAGTGAAGAAGTTGAAGACATTGAAACCAACAATGCTCATTGAAGCGTTAGGTATGAATCTATTTTTCTGGTGTTTATTTAAGTTGGTCAATATATGGATGTATAAAATGAAACATTCTGGATTAAGTGGTGTACAAATCGGAAAATTGATCCATTATTGTTAAAAAAGAGATGATTTTTAGCCTTAAAATTGAGCATACATATGCAAAATTTCAATTATTATGTCTTAGACTTGTTTAAAAGTGAAATCAACGAAACTGCTGTATTCAGGCAGCAATTATTCAGCGACCTGTACTGCTTGATAGGAAAGCAGGATCTGCATCTGGGGAGCCAACTAATAGTGTGTTTGGCATGTTTGGCTAGTAATTTTTAAACGATTTATTTGATAGATGTTCGTAAACAATGTATGTGAGTGGTGGAAAAGTGATTTAGGAAAAGGTTTATGAATAAAAAGTAGTTTGCACAGTAGTTTTTAAACATTTTTATTTCATAGGTGTTTGTAAACTAGGTGAGTACTTATTCCATAAGGCCATAATGAAGAACATGAAATTTACACTTGGCTGCATCCGATTTTGCTACACATTACATCACTTTTACATTTAGGGCCATAATGAAGAACATGAAATTTACCCTTGGCTGCATCCGATTTTGCTACACGTTACATCACTTTTATATTAATTATGATTACACAAGTCAGTTAGAATTATGTCAACCATTATATCCACTCGGCATTATTAGGTAAATTAATGGTGGAGAAGTAATTAGGGAAATGTGTGTGGATAAAAAGTCGTTTGACGAAATGTGCAAAGTGTTTGCCAAACATATAATAAAGTCCGACCAACTACTCACTGTTGTTTAAGACCAACTACATTCTTGTTGCCTTTCCAATTGGTAGTTTTGGATTAGCTACACCTCATGACTGGCTTTGATTTATTGCAATCATCAGTTATGTTAGCTGCTGATCCTTTATTTAGTAACTTCATAGATAAAGACAAGTTCAAATTGATCAGTTGTGATGTAGGATGCCTATCTAAAAGTTTACACATCAATAACGTACTTTTACTATTTGTATTGTTGACATGAAACGGGGATAGGTTTTACTGGCTCAATAAAGAATTTTTTCCTTGAAATGCATTTGGCAAATTGCATTGTGTGACCATGTCAAAATTGCAGTTCCTGATTTCCGAGGAGATCGTACCTGTGTAGAGGAAGTTGCAAAATCTGGGTTAGATGTTTTTGCTCACAACATTGAAACTGTTGAGGAGCTCCAAAGAGCAGTACGCGATCACCGTGCTAACTTTGAGCAATCCATGGATGTTTTGGAAATGGCAAAGGACTATGCCCCTCCTGGTACACTCACCAAAACCTCAATAATGTTGGGATGTGGAGAAACACCTGATCAAGTTGTGAAAACCATGGAGAAAGTGAGGGAAGCTGGTGTCGATGTAATGACTTTTGGTCAGTACATGAGACCCTCAAAGCGTCACATGCCAGTATCTGAATACATTACTCCGGAGGCCTTTGAGAAATATCGAGTTCTTGGCATGGAAATGGTTTGTTCCGTTTCTTTGTCTTCCCTTTGAATACAAAACCTGGTTCATTTGTAGTGGGTTAGTTATTGCTAATTTTTTAATAGCTCTCTTCAAGTCACTTTCACATTTTCTTTTTTCAAATTGCACTGAAACTTTCTGTGTCTCTAAATGCTATATTATTCTGACAGAATTTGTTAATGTTAAGACTTGTATGATATAGGCTACCGCCTGAAATACCACTTCTCTTCTGTTTTATCTTTCATTTTGCTGCACTGTTTTTCTGTGTCCTCTCGAAATTTTGTTCAAGTGATATTGTGAGACTCTAATTTCTTTAAATAAGTGCTTGATCTTTTATATATCCTTCTTTTCTTAATCTCTTTTGAGGAAGAATGGTTTTTATGGAGGGAATGTGTGGTTGGAAAGTGATAATTTTTTACTTTTATTCTTAAATGTGGGTCCCATGTAAGATGTAGTCGAGAATGAGTTTTTCAGAACATGGATTTTGGAAAATGGATACCAAACAAGCTCCACGTATAATTAGAAACTGTTCCTTATCTACCAGTGCATTTGAAATTTCGTTTTTCTATTACTTAAGGTGAAAATCTGTTATTTGTCTTCGTATCTAAGTACTACAATTTCATTATTTGTTTCAACCCTACAGAAAATTAAATGAGCCTTTTTTTAGCTTTTCTTAGTTTTAGACTGTCAATCCATACATCACAGACTTGGGGCTTGTTCTATATACAATATTGGTGTTCTACTCGAATGACATATTAGATGTATAGTTGAAAATTGGAGAAAATATATTAAAATATGTAAAGTAATTGTATGACTGATTGAAAATGACGAGAGAGAAAAAGTTAGTTGAAGTTTGTAGAAATTTATTGTGTATAGAACAAGCCCTTAAAATGCTTCCTGGGACCTGAAAATGAAAAGTGAAGAGGTAAACAAGTTAATTTATAGAATCATTTCATATCTGGTAGTTGCACTTGATGCTAATGACGTGTAAGATTAACAAAACCCTCATATCAACACGGATTGATCTATTATCGTAAAATAATGTCTTTTGATTTTCAACAGGGATTTCGATATGTTGCATCTGGGCCCATGGTGAGATCATCGTACAAGGCCGGTGAATTCTATATTAAATCCATGATAGAATCAGATCGGGCTGCATCTTCTTCCTAGAAGTCAGTAATCAGGTGATTTATTGCCTTTATACCACTAAGTCAACACTCACAGTATGAAAGGTGGACAATGTTACAGGCAACAATTTTTCTGCTTCAAGATCTAATCTTCTGAAAACTAAAATCTGGATTGTGTTCCAATCAATGCATTAGTTGTCCTTAGAGTCACCTGCTAAATTATTTGCACATTGAACGGTGATATTGCTTATATATTCCTTTTTCATTTTTTTCCCATATCATCCCCCCTTGTGTAAATTGCATGTATATCTTGGCAGTGTCACTTTTTGTCCGATGAAATAAAATGTTTCTGGTTTCTTACATTTTCCGTGACTTAATTATTGTTACTTTTCTGGTCATTAGCCATTCTTCATATTTTCTAGTGTTAATGAGGAAGTGAATCATGATGTGGTAAAATGGAATGGAATAGACTCCATGGTTTTGGGACGTAAATTACTGAGAAGAAACCACAATGAACAAAACAAAGTGTATTAATAATGAAACAATATGTATTGGAAACATTTAGTGTTTTCTTTTTTTCTTTTTTTTTTGGCATTATTGGAAACTCTGATCAATACTTTTATTTTTATGGCTTTGTTTCTATTCCCATACACCGTAGCAGTAACACTTGTACCATTATCTAGAAGTTATCTTTCCAAAGCTCAGTGGTATGCATGTGTAGAAGCAGCTGTGTTAGGATTCCTGTTTAATCACACAGCAACGGCTGCATAACTCCTTTTCTCTTTCTTCTTCAATAGGCTCAAAACTCTTCCAACCGCCTCTGTCCAAGGTGGTGTCAAACACATGCACCTCTGACCTGAACCCTGATGCCTCTCCAGGCATCCTATAGCCAACCAGAAAGTACAACTTATTACCTATTGGAGCCATTGTTAAGTACAACATATGCATCGGTTCCCAATTTGTTTCCTTAACATTGGAAGAGAGACAATTGGAGTTGGAACCAAAAACCTCGTTCCACATGTTCTCTTTCTCATCATACGCCTCAATATGTCCTTTCCATGGCTTGAAACAATCCCCAGAACTGTAAAGCTTCCCATTCACATCAACTATCTCACGCGGTGGCACATCTAGTTCCCACATTCTTGCTTTGAAATCCCATTTATTGCATTGTGGGTCGTAAACCTCTGCAGAACTCCTCGTCATGATGTAGGGCCCATGTATATCACCTACACTTCCCTTATGAGCAAATCCCCCCACAACATGAATCTTGCCTTTCCATGTTACACCAACACACCTGTACCTCACAGTGGACATGTTAGCCAAAGACTTCCATTCGTCCAATGCTGGGTCGTATACCTCGGCGGACGAGATGCCCTTGGCCCGGTCCAAATCCCCTTGTCCACCTGCCACATAGATTTTTCCTTCAAAAACCGTGCATGCAAAATTGAACCTCGGTATACTCAGAGGCTCACAACTTTCCCATTCGTCCGTCTTCACATTGTATCTACGCACGCAAGAAATGACGCTCAGGTTATTTTCTTTAAAATCACTCTTCTTGGGGTCTAATTCCTTGTGACAAACACGACCCCCAATTATGTAGATATAGTCATCTAAAGCGATCATGGCGAAATCCTTGAGCACCTCGTTTTCATCAAGTCCTGGGATGAATGTCACATGGTGCCATGAATGGTTAGCCAGATTGTAACAGCGAATAGAACTCGACACATTTCCATTAGGATTCTTTGTGCAAAACGAAACATAGATTCGACAAAGTGAAGTCTCAAGTTGGGCGATGGAGTCCATCAGGACGAGGGTGAGGATGGCAGTTATGGGGTTCTTTTGTGTTGTGAAGACGGGGAATTGGATTGTGTGGGATCGAGTGGCTGATATATTAGAAGTGGCGGAGGTTACAATGATCGTTAGATAACATGGTTTTTGTAAGTACTCATGAATCTACGACATATACTAGGAAGTTGAAGATCAATACTATGTTTCTTCTTGTTGGGTGATTATATCGTACTTATTTTATTTGTTTTTCTAATTGAGAAGACGATGAAGTGTAATTAATTGTTGGTTGGAACGAAGCGTTGAGGAATCTTGCGACATTATTGTTTATTCTTTTTTCAGTTGTTTTCAATGCTGCCATAGATATCCCCTATGTTGTCGAAATCTGGTTTCACCAAGTAGATCTATGTATGGGTTATTTTTCTTTAAACTAGTCACGGAGGTTTGGAGTCCTCGCCATAGTAATCCAGGTTATTTGGCATGGTCTAATTGGCTGTGCGCTTTCACTGGCATCACCAGTCGAACCGATCAAGTGGTGTTGTGATTGTGAATCGATGATTCTATTAACAAGATAGATAGTTATAAGTATTTGATTCTGTTGTTTTTGGGCATTTGATCGTGCCCGAATCTAGAAGCACAAGACATACGTATATTGCAACATTGTTGCGATAACGTTTCTCCAATTTGACATGAATTTTCAACAAGAAACCTTGTCCTACAAGGCTTTTTGCGAATAAAAAGAATTTCTCTTGAAAAAAAAATATTCATGGTTGAAAAGTAACGAATGTGAAATCAATAAGAAAGATGTAAGATAAATGTAAGAAAAAATTACTAAATTTTAAGTTGTCGTACAAGAGGCTAGGTAGGGATGATAAGATAATTTTGAAATTCGAAAATCGTAGTTATGTGAACTAAATGGAGTAACAATATCCAAATCGATGGGTCGACGAAGCATATTGGATATGGAAAAGTAATATTCTATTCAGGTCGGGTCGGATGAAAGTGAAATTGGGTATGTTTGATCACAATAAAGAAAGAGTAAGTTTTGTTTACTCGAATTACGTGTAAATTGTGTGGTGTAAAATGGAAGATAGTGCATTAAAAAATATAAAATAATTATATGTATGGTTGAAAAGGAGGAGACAAAAATTGTTTTGAAAATTTATTGTGAATCAAACATGAAACATACCCAAACTATTTACCCAACAAGCTACCCTCGAACCATATATGATGTATCTATACGAGAAGTGTGGCACTAAAGAGCTCAACAAATAATATATGCAGCTTGACGGCTTGTTAAGCCTCTGGTATTGAGGCAAGCAAAACCGTTGTAGCTGACATCAGCACGTAGCATTGGGCTTTGCGGTTAAGAGCATCTCCATTGTAATGTCTATCTATTGAGGAGAGATGTAGAAACAAGAAATTTTAAGTGGATCCCACTTTTTCTTTTCTTTTTCTCATGTTTTCTCTCTTTTCCTTACTTTTCCTCACTTTTTCTGCATAAATCCTCGTACTACTTCTATATTCCCACATCCAACTTTATATCCTCCACTATTATTTTATCATTATTTTTGAATTTGTTTCTACATCTTTCCTATTTTTTCACTTTTCACTCTTTTTTTGACTACACATTCTCTGATTTTCTATTTTATTTTCAATTAAAATAATCATTTTCTCTATATTTCTCTCCTCCGCACTATCTCCCTAATTCACATTAGCAATGGAGATGATCTAAGGGACCTATCAGTACGAAAAAATCCTATCACTCCAATGCATAAAAATTTATGCTTTTTGACTCATGTATTTGATTCAATGCTCAATTTGGACGTCTTAACGTACTCAAATCATAAATATAGAATCATGTCATATCGTGATTTCAAAAGTATTCTTATTAGATCGTTTACACATAATATGTAATAGTTAAGTGAAAACGTTATTTAAAAAAAAAGCGAATAATGTAACCTTTTAAGTGTAGATGAACATTTTTAATTGACATAACTATTTAGGAATTAGGAGTGTGTATAGTGTGTACTACTCCCATAACACTAAAAATGCTTTCCGTGACTAGAAATGTATCAGTCAGAACCTAATGAGAGAGTGAGTTAAAAATTGGCCCAGGTTACCGTCATTTACTAATGTAAGATACATCACCATTCTTCTAAGAAGAAATAATTTTCTAATAACATTGTCAATTGAATTTTTTGGTACATTTTCTTATGTATTTCTTTATTAAAGTATGTCATGTCATTTAAAAAGTTAATTTTAAATCTCATTTTGAATTACTCTTCTAAAGAGTGGATTGCTTTTCTCTAGAGGGGTGTGAAAGAATAACTTGTCTCGAGTCACCCAAATGTCAATTTAGCAAGGAGACGAGGGGGTGGCAATCGGATTGCACACTTGGTGAGTTCGTATATTCGGTACGATTCAACTCATTAAAAGTTCGGATTTAGCTCGTGTAAATATGAATTTGGACTTGGGCTGAACCAAAACATTGAAAGTTTGGATGGTTTGAATTCAATTCATGATATTCATGGACCAGCCCGTAGTCAAGCCCAACGGTCCTTGAGTTTGGCTAGCGAGCTTGTCCATTTTTGTTCGTGTTTACCCACAATATAGCATCAATTTTGAAAAATTTTGAAACTATATACTTCAAATCCAATATATAGCATTTTCAACCACCCCGAATCCCCAAAAAATGAAAAAAAAAATGAAAAAATTAAAATTATATTAGGAGGGTTGGTTTGTGCTTATAATAGACTAAAAACGGTTGTTTATTCAATAATATTTATATTAGCATTATATTATCACATTGTTTGGAAATTTTTGCTCGGTTATCGTGTGCCCCCAGTAAATTTTTATCCAGACTCCGCCACTGATTAAAGGTGTTGCAATTTCTCTCCAAAATCGCCAATGGCACTGCGAAAAGTCCATAATCAGCGGTGGTTTCTCCCCACGTAATTGAGTGAAAGAGAAATACCCAATGAGGTTGTGATTTTTGAGAGGCCACCGATCGTATTGGCGCTGCAAAATTAAGCATGGCCTAAGACCCAGTCTCCATGGGTCCTGTTGGGTTTTCTCCCTTAACATTAAAGCTCTGAAACGGTGGTTTGTAGGAGAGTAATTAGTGGCGAAAAATAGTGGTATGTGGGGAAAGGTGGCGTTGGATTTCGCAAATGTGTAAATGGGTGCTTTGGTTGCAAATTTGGTGCTCGTAGGAACTTTTGTGGAATTTTGATTTTCAAGGTTAAATTGAAATTTGCAATGGGTGCGGTTAAACAGACCTCATTTTTTAATCTCTACACCACCGTTTCATAAAAATTATGAAAACGGACAATTCTACCTTTGATTCACTAAAGAAAAGAAAGAAAGAAAGCAAGAAAGAAAGAAAGAAAGGGCGAAGAATGATAAGTGTTAGAAAAGCACTTAAATAACTTTTCTATTTTACGTATTTGTGTGTTTTATTAGTGTTATATGTTCCGTTTTATGTGTTTTTCCTTTATTGTGGTGTTTAGGATCACAAAGAATCAAAAGGAGTCAAAATGGATAAAAATCGAATGAAAACAGAAACTCGGGACCAAAATGCAAGCGAATCAAAGATGGAGGGTCTCCGATGCAATTTTATGAAAAGTTATTTTTATATTTTTCTTGTGCCAATGTTTAAGAACATCAAAAGAGGATTCCCAAACTTTTTCTGAATCTCAAATCGGAGTTTTTTAGTTAAAGTTATGGTCGTTTGAAGAAAAATGACTAAAAGTGTCATATCACAAAAAAATCAGCAACTCAGATTTACTGGTGCAGTGCAGTAATTTGACCATAACTTGAGCTACAAAAATTGAATTGACCCGATTCTCGTTCATGTGGAAAGTAGACTCAGAGGGCTACAACTTTGGTGTTCATGACTTCAGATGATTCAGACATTATGGTGGTAAAAAATGGGTAAAACCGTGACTATTCTGAATGGAGGATTCTTTTGGCCATGTTTTGGTAGAAAATTTATAACTTTCTATTAAAATATCCAGAAAATGAAATTCCAATTGCTAAAGTAAGATAAGATGTTTACCTACACCATGATGAAATTCCATTATCATGATTTGGTGGATACAATTTAATAAACCCATGATGGTGCATGAGTGTAATTTTTTATTGTATTTTCTTATGAAATTTTTCTATAAATAGAGGTATTTGTAAGGAAGGAAGACACAACTTTGAAGAGAGAATTAGCTTGTGATTCTCTCCAACTTTCTTCTCAATAAAATTATGTTCATCAATTGTTCTTAGTTCTAACTTGAAAGCTCTTAGTTTTTCATATTTCGGAGGAAGTAAAAACCTAAATTTAGGTTCGAATAATCAATCGACGATACTTCGACTGTGAATATGATTAGCGGAACATTTCTTCGCTAGTTTTTCTCTTTCTTTTATTTTTCATGTTTGAGAAAGATAATTTTTCATATATTGTGGAGGTGATACAAGGCGAACACTCGCTAAAAAGTATTTAACCCGCATATATGAGTGATTAAACTTCTCTATTTATTTCTTAACATAAATTTTCTTATTTTTATATTTTTATATATTATTTGTAATAGTGAAATATAATCTATTATATTGTGGAGGTGATATAAGGCGAACACTCGCTAAAAAGTATGAAACCCACAAATATGAGTAGTTAGATTTCACTATCTAGTTCGAGGGGAACGTTGTGTTCAACTAACGTGTGATTATCTTTTCTAATACTTTAGTAACGTTTTATCTATTCATCCACTTCAATTTGTTTGTTTGTTATGCTTGTAAACCCATTTTTGAGTTTATGTGATTATTGCATTCACCTTGACCAATTGAATCAATTAATCTGTAAATTCAAGTTACATGCTAGGATTGGAACTCTTAATCCGTAAATATCATTAGATTCCAATCCAAAGTAGCAAATGAATATCGTGTATATTTATTAACAAATCAATTGAGATGCATTAATTCGAGTTTGTGAAATTATTCATCTAATTCAACTCATTTTTCTCGTTCATTTTATACTAGCTTTGCATTAAATTCTAAAAACTTGTTTAGGGTTATCTAATAGCTAGATGTTAAGTTAAAGAACTCACTTTAATTTAATACACTTAAAGAAGAATTCGTTAATCAGATCATCTTGGTTAATTGGAGTTGATAAATTGAAGAAGGAATAGTAACACGTTGCATGGAAAAGATAAACACAAGTTGTTGATACAACCGAACCCGAGAACTAGATATTTAGTTCAATTGTGTCATTTTCATCTCTTTTATTTTATCATTTTATTTTCGAATTTCATTCAACTTCACGAAACCCCCATTCTATATTAATTAATAAAAACAATTACATTAAACACCGTTCCTCTTGTGTTCGACCCTTACTTACTACTTCTACATTAATTTGTAGTTTTGAAATCGAGTAAGGAAAAAAATTAAACTTTGGCGTGCCGCGACAAACGCACCCAAAGAACATGAAGAAGCTTTGCCGAAGATGAAACTGCACACTTGACAACTTTTTCGGTTGCCATTTTCGGCGACAATTACTGCTATCGAAAATGGAAGCAAAAGTTAGGGTGTGTTTGATTGGTAAACATTTTCCCGAAAATGGTCAAATCAAGGAAATTATTTTTCAACTTGTGTGTTTGATTGCATTTGTTTTCCGGGAATTCGTTTTCAGGTACAAGTCCTTAAAGTACAAAAACAATGATTTTCCTAAAAAATTCAATCCAAGAAAAGGGTGGGAATCGATTTTCCGGGAATTCATTTTCCGGGAATTCATTTTCCGGGAATTCATTTTCCGGGAATTCCTTTTCCTGGAATCCTATCAAACACACCCTTAATGTAAATATTTTTTTGAAGGGGTTTGTTTGGCCAGTGATGGTTGATCAGCCTCCAGCCTGTTCGGCCATTGATGGTTGAACACTCCGAGGGTATCTTGGTAGGTTTGTTTGAGCACTATGCAAGGATGGGTGTAGAGATTAAAAAATAGGTGTGTTTAGTCATACCCATTTTCAACTCCTTGGTCTCGTGCTGCCCATGTGTTAGCCACATCATCACCCTGTTAATCCCATCGATGGAGATGCATTTCAAATAGATTTTGCAAACTTCAACGGCAATTGGGGTATACTATAGTGGCAATGATTTTGAAAATTACAAAAGCATTCTAGATATTTAACTCATAGGTGCTTTCACAAAACCCCCAAATCTTTTGAGTTTGTAATAATTCAGTCCCATTCTTTTTTTTTCAATATGTAACCCGCCCAATCTTTAATTTAGTGTCATTAGATCTCCCCACTGACAGAATCCATCCATTTCAACCATTATCTTTACTATTTTTGTCTTTTTGTGTACCATAGTTTGGGGGTAAAATATGAAATAATATTATTTCATAATTTTAAATCCATTTAAATTTCGTAAAATTTAACAATGTACAATTTAGTCCTAAATTTTTTAAAACTTCACAATTTTAACTTTAATTTTTACAATTTAGTCCTAATTTTTTAATTTCACAAGTTCAATATTATTTTTGGAAAATTGGCGGAAATGGTCGATAAATTTTACGGTTGTTGCAAAATTGGTTTGAAATTAAAAAAAGTAGGGTGACATTAATTTCATTGAATTAATTAATTTGATACTAATTTTATTTGGTCCATAAACCTGTTATTTTTAAAAAATAAATATAAATATTTTACTATTGGAAGATCATAATAATTATTTCATAAATACATAATTCACCATGAAACATTTGTGAGAAAATAATTTTTGAATGTCAAAAAAATATTTTGGGAAACGAAACATATGTTTAAAAGATTAAAAAATTGTTAAATTGTTAAAATTGTGGTTAAATACAATTGATCACGATGAATCACACTTCTCAATTGCTAAAGGTTGAGGGTGGAGAAGTGCAATTTTTCCCTGACTGTTACAATTTTCAATTAAGCCTGGGATAATCCGTAAATCTCTCCCCCCGTTCCCTCTTCCGTTTATGGCGGGCATGCTGGAAGCTCTCACTTTCTCAAATGCATCGGTTTCGTTTCTCTCCGGCGGCTGGAGAAGCACATCCTCCGAGTTTCAAGGCCTTCATCTATCTCCCAAGCTTTTCCAATCACCATGTCTGAGCTCAACACCCTCTTGTCGCCGAGCTGGAATCGTCTGTGGCGCGGCTCAACAAATCCCAGTTGACGAAGGTTCAATTTCCTTAATAGTGCTACAAATTTTCCGAATTTGCTTGATTTTTCCTTATCAAAATGTCATTCAACCGCGATTTTTTGTTTTAATATGAAAGATAGGTTGCTTTATCAGTTTTTTATCAGACAGCTTGTAATATGATATCTCTATGTTTACTTATTTTTCGTTAGCGAGTTCAATTCTGTTTGGTAGTACGAAATTGAAACCTTCATACTAAGTCAAATTATTCTTTTACAAATTGCACTCAAAGTATTCGAGTTGCACGTTAACAAAATATTAATTCTGCTTGAATTGAATAGGGAAAAACAGGGGAGTGAGCAGGGGTTTTCACAGACTGAAAGCTCAGAGAGTGAGAAATCTTGTTGAAGAAAGTTATAAGAAAAAGAAACAAGACTATCACCTGGAACGTGATGAACAGAAGGCAAATAATACTCCGCCAGACTTGCCCATGGGGTTGGGTGGCGAGTCCAGTGTGTTGGATGAGCAGGTGGCCTTCCACGTTCAGAAAGATGCTTCAAAAACTACCCACTCCCGTGTTCCATCTGCCAGACGAAATGGTTCTTCTTCGACAGCTTCTGGTTCATCTGGAAAAGGATGGGGTAATGTAGAGCCAATTGATAGCTATGTGTATAAAGCAGATGATACCTCAAGGAAGTCCAAGAAATTGAATGTCAAAGGTGATTTTTTTAGTAAAAAGAAATTTGAGGAACTGGGATGCAGTGACTACATTACTGAATCATTAAGGAATCAAAATTATTTACGTCCTTCACATATTCAGGTAAATCGGTTTAATGCCCTGATGATTTTTCACTCCCTATCAACAAGGGATCCCATCATTTAGGGATCATTTAGGGAGCGTTCTGTTTGTTTTGTATTTTCTGTTTTCATTTTCGAAAATGTTTTGGTGTTTTCTGTTTTCAATTACTGTTTTCAGAAAATTGAAAATGCGTTTGGTTTGTTGTTTTAAAAAAATTGTTTTTGAGAAGAGAAAATAGAAAATGTGTTTGGTTTATAATTGTTTAAAATGTAATAAATGTAAACTATAAAATCCGAAAACGCGTTTTCCTTGTTTTCAACATTTAACACAGAAAACGCCGAAAATGTTAAAAAGACGTTTTCGTGTTTTCTATACAAATCTTGAAAACGATTTCGAAAACGCATTTTCGAAAACAATGAACAGAACGCGTTTTCAACATTTTCGAAAACAAAAAACGGGCTGAAAACGGCAAACAGAACGCACCCTTACATTTTCATGGAATGGACAGTAGAATATAAGTTCTATGAATTTTTTCCCTTTCTTTGCACATAGTTATAACGACGCAATAGTATGTGGCATCTGCGAGGTTACCAAAGTTGAATCTAGTCTTACTCAAACCTTGTTCATGTACATCCCTTTCAAGCTATTTCCTTGACTGCTTGTGCCTACACGATCGACGGTGTTTAGTGTGACCTACTTGCAATATTTGCATGTAATGATATTAGAAATGTTACTTTTTTGGATGATGCTTTAAGTGCATTTCCTTGATTCAAGGGAGTAGGGACTTCTGAACAGACAGCAAGATACCAATCTAGGACTATATAAACGCTCTCACGCTCACCAGTTTTATCTTAACCATGATTTTTGTTTAATATATATTGGACTTGTTAAGCAAGACAAGTGCTAAGAACATGCTTGGATATTGTGATAATATTTTATACTTTTTCATCTAGTTGTTTGAGACGAGCTACATAGATGTCTTTCATATTCATTAAGAACTATTGCAGGCTATGGCATTTGCACCAGTTATTGGGGGAAAGAGTTGTATTATAGCTGATCAAAGCGGATCTGGGAAAACTTTGTCATATCTGCTACCACTAGTTCAGCGTCTTAGGCAAGATGAACTTCAGGGACTTGGAAAACCAGTATCACAAAGTCCTCGAGTTGTTATATTGGTCCCAACTGCTGAGTTGGCTTCTCAGGTCAGTCAGCTCCGTGATTGCACAATGACGATGACAGGCTATCACTTATCACTTAGAGATTGTTTGGCTCTGAATTTTCAATGATCATTAGCAACCGCACTTTTCATTGGAGCGACATACTTTTTATACATTATAGTTCGTAGTTCATTTCACTGCCTTCAACGTGTTTTTAAACGAACACTCAAATGAAAGACAGTTCTAGATGGATCCTCCCCCACCCTCACTGGGATTAACTCAAAATGGAGTTGAAGATTAAGAAAATAAAGTTTCATCTTTTGCATATTTGGATTTTGCGTTCCCTACATGGATCCTCCCGTACCCTCACTGGGATTAACTCAAAATGGAGTCACAGATTAAGAAAATAAAGTTTCATCATTTGCATATTTGGACTTTCATTCCTCAAAGATTACGTTCCTGAAAAAATTCTTACCAGAGTTGATTAATTTCATCTTTTCGTTGACCATAATGACACACCTTTCATGTCACTCTTCTAAAAATATATTCACTCAAAGGCTTCAGTTAGTTTGTGTTCTACGACGAGGATGTTATATTTAATGAAGTTACAAAATAATGAAATTTGAACTGCTTCTTAGCCGCATATATGAATCCTCATACAAGGATTTTTTCATGAGATACTTGTACTTTCTTATTGCAGATTGATGCCTTTTTTCTTCTGAGTGATAAACGCGTAATCACCCTAAGCATTCAAAATGCTTTACGACATCTTATGCATCTATGAACAATGTTGGCAGGTTTTAAGCAACTGTCGTTCATTGTCAAAATTTGGTGTCCCTTTCCGGTCAATGGTTGCCACAGGTGGTTTTCGGCAGAAAACTCAGTTGGAGAATCTTAAACAGGAGTTAGATGTTCTGATTGCAACTCCTGGCCGATTCATGTTTCTAGTTAAAGAAGGATTCTTGCAGTTGACGAATCTTAAGTGGTTTGTCTTCTATTTCTGTTTCTATATACTGTGACAATTCAGGTTAATCAGTCTATCATCTGCATATTTGTCATTTCATATGTATGTTCAGCAAAATCCGAGCTTAAGCTTGAGATGCACCAATCTAATTTAGCTAAACATATAGTTTCAATCACTGTTATTGTTAATAATTATGTAACACGCTGGTCCTAAAATTGTTAGTTCATTTCTCTTTTTTTGTTAGAAAAGCAGAGGCGCTTTAAACTGACAAAGATAAAGATGTGCATCTGATCTTTTTCAAGCTAATAATCAAATAGGCATGCTTATATTATCAGTGTGGAATGAAGTTTCTTGAATGAGATCTGCTGATTTCTGATAGTTAGGATTCTAACGGTTAGGGACCAAGTTTCACTAAGAATTTTATGGATAAAACAGAGTTGAAATCATTTCCATGGCGAACTTGGTTTACAGAAACGTCAATTGAAAAGAAGAAAAAGTTCTATCTAGAATTGCAGCATCTCAAGGATTGTCTAGAACTTGACGTGATGTAAATTAATTATGGTTCAGGTAATGGTATAGGGTTATGTAAGGAGATGATGGAAGAACAATCAACCTACCAGGGTAAGGCAAACTACACACATATGGTGATATATACTATACATATAGAAGAGTACCCTGTTAACCCGAGATTTTAGAGTTACAAGAATCACAACAAACTAAGCCTTGTTAATTCTAGATTTTAGCAGAAATACGTCAGGAAAAAATATTTTTGATTTCAGAAACATAGAGAATTCTTAACTAAATTATAGATGCACATACCAGTGATCGCACTCTGTTGCAAATGCGTTTGCTGCTATATATGCTTACAACTTCGTAGAAGGTTATAATATACTCTTATTCGTTTTTGGACAAGAATCTCATTTCAGGGATATCATGAACCATTGCATCCATTCCATGTGACTCATATTTGATGTCGGTGTATGACAAGCAACCGATTGTCAAAAATGTTATCTTTTAGTGCTTATGAACTAATTTTATTCACTGGTTTCACTTTTGTGGTGAAGTTTGAAGAGTCATTGATCTAACCTGCTCTTCCTAACATGAACATCTCCGCCGTCAATCTGAGGTTTTTTTCCATTAGGTTCTGGGTTCAGTTTAAATCATTTTCTCCATTCACTTCAGTATTATCTCTTGTAAGGTCAAGGGAAATCATATTCTAACAGGGCTTCTAACCTTTTCTACTACTATTATAACAGTCTTGTAAATTTACAGTTTCTTTTTCATCAATCGAGGGACACATGCAGCTATATAAGATTTTTGTTTTTCATATTATCCTGAACTGGTCTCAGCAGCTTTGCTGGTTGGTGTATGACTGAGGTTTTATTGTGCTCACACTTGTGCGAATGAATGTCAGAAACCATGAATGCACCTCACATTGGACATTTATCTTTCTTCAAAATGAGACATTTTTCATGGAAATTTCACTCGCTAACTGCAATTTACACTTTATGCTTCAGTGCCGTACTAGATGAGGTTGATTTACTATTTAATGATGAAGATTTTGAACTTGCATTACAAAGTTTGGTGAACTCTGCACCAGTTACAATACAATATCTATTTGTGACCGCAACATTACCAGTTGATACATACAACAAGCTAGTTGAAACCTTCCCTGATTGTGAGGTCATAATGGGACCTGGAATGCATCGTACAAGTTCTGGCCTAGAGGAGGTATATTTCTTGTTCTAATGCCACTTTATGCTTATTGGAGAAAATTGTCTTAACAATTTAGCTATGCCAATTTTTTTGGCTTCCCACCTTGTAAATTCTAATTATGATCATATCATTTGCATGCTGAAAAAGTGGCACACTCTTCATTTTACTTCACGATTCATGTGTTTCAGTAGTGCAAAAACACTACTACGCATTTGCCCTTTAGTTGATTAAACCGTATCTGAACATGCATCTGTATGCCATAATTCCTGTCCATGATAGACGTCATGAGTATAATTACTGGTCTTGAAATTCCACCTCCTTGATTTTATAGCTGATAAAGGCTGTGCAATTCTTAGAAGTAGTTAACATCTAGCTGTGATTGGGATGACATGAATAGATCTTTCAATTTCTGATATCGTATAATGATCAGATCCTTGTAGATTGCAGTGGAGATGAAAATGCTGAAAAAACTCCTGATACAGCATTTCTCAACAAGAAAAATGCCCTTCTCCGTCTCATAGAGGAAAGTCCAGTTACAAAAACAATTATTTTCTGTAACAAGGTGCTTCTCAAGTTCATATTTCCTGACAAACGTGTGTTACTATTATTCTGTTAGTTTCGTTTCCGCTATGTTCCTTACTACGTCGACCAAATGCAGATAGAAACATGCAGGAAAGTTGAAAATGCATTAAAACGATTCAACAGAAAAGGAAATACTATACGAGTTCTACCATTCCATGCTGCATTAGAACAAGAATCAAGACTTACAAACATAAAGGAATTCCATAACTTTCCGGCTGAAAACATTTCCATGTTTTTGGTGTGTACTGACAGGTATGATAGTGCTTCATTTTACTAATTCACATAATATGATCATTTTGAATACGCAACTAGAACAATTGAGCTGGATTCATTGTGCCATTTACGCAGGGCATCTAGAGGAATAGACTTTGCCGGTGTGGATCATGTAGTGCTATTTGATTTCCCGCGAGACCCAAGTGAGTATGTACGTCGTGTTGGAAGAACTGCCAGAGGTGCAGGAGGTAAGGGGAAGGCATTTATATTTGTAGTGGGTAAGCAAGTTTCTCTTGCAAGGAGGATTATTCAAAGAAACAAGAAAGGTCATCCTTTGCATGATGTACCAGATGCCTACGAAATGATGAGTTAGATTCAGATTGTAGAAAGGTAACAATGCACTATTATAGGGGATTGTGGTGTATTGGAAGTCTATATTTTCTTTCCTGAAAAATGGGCGGACGGGTTTGTGTATTACGGTGGGAATGAGAATGTTTTTTGGGAGAAACAAAGAGGAATCTTGGGGCTCAGTTGTATGCCAAGCTTCAATATATTTCAAGTGCTATTTTATTTGTTTATGTGTCAGTGCCAAACATAACATAAATGATTGTCGTTAGACGTTTGGTCGAGCAGACTACATGTGACTTATGTGGGGACTGGAGTAATACGTTCTATGCTATTTTGGATATTTAACTCGACTCGGCTAAGCTTGTTTATAAATTGTAGTGAGGTGGTGTGACACGATACCATTAGCTATAAGACTCGAAACCATGTGATGTGAGACTGCTTGTCGTTGACCATATGTGCCTTGTGTGGGGAGTGGGAGTAATATATTCTGTGTTATTTGAAATATTTAACTCCACTTGGTTGTTTTGTTTATAGATTGTAGTGAGGTTGTATGTGTGACATGATCAGTGTTCTAAAAGGTGGCAAAAGCCGCTATCTAGGCGCGTGAGGTGGCGGAAAATGCCTCGTATAGTAGGTAGGTGGGGAAAAAGGTGATCAACTAAAAAGTTGACAGCCTAAGCGTGCCTTAGGCGGGCCTAGGCGTGAAAAGATACTAATGTTTTAGTTAGGCCAATTTTTTGTTTTTGTTTTTATTTTTATTTTATTTTATTATTATTATTATTATTATTATTATTATTATTATTATTGGGTAGATTAGTTGTTTTTCAAGTTTGTAAATTATTTTTTACTTGTGTTTATTTTGTAATCTAATCGTTGGAATTGATAATATTATTCTAAGTATTTATTTTAATATATACTTTAAAAGATATATTTTTATTGGAAAACTGAAAAATATATTGAAATTTTATAAAATTTGCCAAACATACATTTTTTAAATTATTTATTACTCCAGAATAATTAAAATAATAAAAACATTAAAAATGCCTTTTTATGCCTAAACTTTGTCTAGACTCGCATAGGCTTCTAAAACTTGAGGCTTGGCTTCGTTGTTTTGCCACGTCTCGCACCTTTTAGAACCCTGGACATGATACCATCAGCCAAGACTAGAAATGATATGATGTGGCTTATGTTGTTGTCTAGATGACTTTGTCTACTCAAAATCCTGAAACTATCCAGATCTCAAGGGCACTTCTATTTTGGTGGGAAAAACTGATGTGGCGCCCTGATAGGGCAACTGATCAGCCGCACTTGAGACAGACTGAGCTTGTTCATATTTCATATAACCGTTCCTTTACTTTTTAAGGACAAGATTCAACGACAAAATCACACTCACATTTTTAACTTAGATTGAAAATTATAATTGTTTTACTGTATTGAAAAGGACGGAGTCAATTTTCATACCCATTTTGTTGATCAATTTGTTTAGGTAATGGGAAGAGACATAGATGAATTCATTACTATGTATTTGCACACATCAAAACTTCATCAGCAACAACAGCAGACAATGTACTATGCCGCTCATGAATTGCTTGAATTCATAGTAACTAACCTCCAAGAGATGTTGGGGACGAGTTATTAACCCCAATTGCTGACATGGATTGACACGTCAACAGTTGGACCCAATTGTGACAAGGAAAATAGGCCCAACTGCTGATGCTGATGTGGCAATCACCGAGTGATTACTAGCAACCACGGTCATCACAGTTCAAAACCCTCCTGCAAATATTTTACAGTCAAAACTGAACAACGACGTTGGCTTGCATCGAAGCAGCAACTGGCAGTCGCAAACTTAAAGACAGTGTTATGCAAGTTTAGATTCCAACATTCTCAGCTCTTGACTTACTTCTCAACCAGGTTCCTAAACTTCACTCTCCTTTTAACACTACCTAGCCTATCATATCCTATGCCAATCTTACTATGCATCAATTTCATCGCCAACTCAGCATTCCCTGCCTTCCTTAATGCATTGATCATAACAGTCCGAATCTTCCCTGGAATCTCTCGACCACGCTCAACAACTCCATCAGCCAACTTACAAGCCTCTGCTATACGACCACCTCTGCACAACACATTAATCATATGCTCAAAAGCACTATCCACAACAATACCCATCGGCGCTAGCTCGTCCAAGATTTTACAAGCCCTTGCCACCTTGCCTGACAGACAAAGCCCGGTTGAAAGAACCCTAAAAGAAGCACCATTTGGAGTGATACCCTTATCGATCATTTCATCCCACAACTTCAATGCATCTTCATTACGATGCTCTTTAAACAAGGCGCTTAACATTATTGTATATGTATACACAGTTTGATCACACCCTTCATCTTCCATTCTCTTGAAAAGAGTCATTGCTTCATCAATCTTTCCACTCTTCGCCAATGCATCAATGAGCACGTTGTAACAATACGAGTCCCGAGGACAACCCTTCTGAAACATCTCTTCAAAAAGCTTTTCAGCCTCATCAACTCTCCCCGCTTTTCCAAGGCCATCAATGAGGCTCGAATAGAACACAGCATTAACAGACACATTCTTGCTTTTACAATACTCAAACCATTGAAGTGCATTTTCAAGATTCCCGCTCTTGCACAAACCATTCACAATAACCCCATAAGTAACCTCGTCTGGTTCAAATCCCTCGTTTTGCATTCTTTCAAATAGTCCCATAGCTATACCCAAGTTCCCATTTTTGGCATACACATCAACTAAAGCGGTGTAAATTGCAGTATTAGGCCTACAACCATTTTGAATCATGTTCTCAAAAACTGCATAAGCTTCCATAGACTTCCCATTCTTACAAAGCCCACCAATCACCAAACTATAAGCATGCGATGGAATTTCCAATCTTTTTTCCTTCATTTCGTTATAAAATCTAAGGCAAGAATCATAGTCCTCTTGAGAATAACAAGTTTGCATCAATGCCATGTAAGTAATTTTATCAGGCTCGAGTTTCTTGAACTCCATATCCTGAAACCTCTCCATAGCTTTCTTAACATTTCCTGCCTTACAGTACCCTTTAATCATTATATTATAAGTGAAAATATCAGGCTTAATTTTTCCATTTTCCATAACCTCAAAAACTCTTTCAGCTGATTCCACAAACTCAGAACTCACTAAACCATTCATCAAAAAGTTATAAGTATACAAACTAGGTTCAATCTCATTTACTTTCATCATCTTCCACACCCACAATAACTCTTCAACCATGCCAACACTCCCCAAGCTCCTAATCAAAGAATTAACCGCAACTGCATTCATTAGAAACCCTTTTCTCTTAAACTCATTAAACACAAACTTAATCCTATCAAAATCACTGCCACGGCTCAAAATTTCAATCATAAACACATAGCATTCGAGATTATGAGCATAACCCCTTTGCTTACTTGCCCATGTGAAAAACCCATAAGCCGTTTCGGGATTGTTCGCAATCTGGTCCGCTTTTATCAGTATATAAGCCACAAAATTGGGTGGGAGCTTGATCAAGTACTTTAGGCAAAATTCAGTTAACTCGTGCTCCAAGTTGTTCTTCTTCTGTAACAGGTTGAGGATTTGTTGGACCCATGGAGACGGTTGGAGGTCCTTCTTGGGATCAGTGGTGACGAGGTCTGAGAGGTCAGTGATGGGTTGCACCCATTCTGGTGGTGGGAGTGGAGTGAAGGAAGATACCCATTTTCGAAGGGGAACTGAACGTAAATTTGGATTTAGGTTTAAGGGATTTTGATATAGCGATTTGGGATAATTGGTGGAGAGAAGGTGGTGGATTCGAATGGTGGACGAGAAGGGAATATTGAGGAGTTTTTTCATCTGGAATTTGGTTGCTGACGATGGTAGGCCGTATTAGTTTGAAGCCGAAAGCATCCGTTTTTGTTTGGGTGCTGTCACGGGATCAACTAAATAATACGAGTACACCCAATTTACCATATATTTCAATCTTGCCCTCCCTCTTTTAACTTAAAAATATATAAAAAAATTATTGTTCGTTTTTTAGGGAGCTGACACCTGCGTGTTCGCCCCATATGGGGAACCCCCGACAAATGGGGTTCGCCCCATATGGGGGGAACCCACTTAAAAAAAAATAAAAAAAATTGAAGAATTGCGGATTTAAGAAAATTTATTATTAGTTTTTGTTAAAATTTTTTGTAACTACTCAATTTTTTTTAAATAATTGTATTCGATACTAACTGGATAAAACTAATTATTGTATTATCAAAAAATTTCGAAATTCATCATCAAAGTAATTGCAAAAAACTTAAAAGAAATTTTGAAATTAGTCGTCAAAGTGGTTGTAAAAAATTTAAAAGAAATTTCAAAATTACTTATTAAAGTGGTTGTAAAAAATTTGAATAAAAAATTATAGCAAAAATTACATCCACGAACGAAAAATCAGATAAAAATTACTATTTTTTCTTCCAATTTTTAAAATCTTATTTGCTACATTCACAGCGAATAAACAAAAAGCTGGTTTGCTGCATTAGCAAAAGCTTGTTCGTGCTGAATGCAGCGAACCAACTTTTTCTTTGTTCACTGTATTGACAGCGAACAAGCAGCGAACAAAGCAACCAAAGAAAAAAAAAGTGGAGGATATATATTAGTCTTTTGGTCTTTTTTTAAAAATAAGAGGGGCGGGTGCACTCAACAATTGGTTGGGTGCATTTAGCCATACCCATTTTTAATCAATTTTTATAGGTTCCTGAGTTAGATAAAAGCACAGGCAAAGGTGAAAAATGGAAAAAATTACCCCCTTCCCTTGAATGTAGGGTGGGCATTAGGGTAATTTTGTCATTTTTTTACCTTTACTTGTGCCTTTACCTAGCCCGTGTTAGGAATGTATAAAAGTCCATTTTTAATCTTTACACCTACCACTCAAAAAAGGGCGAAAATACCTTTTATATCGCAACATGGTCGAACACGAGCAAGGGGTGTTCGGCCAAGACACCCCAAAGGGTTGCTTGGCCATCAGTAGTCAAGCAAACCTTTATATATGCTAGTATACCGTTTTCACCGGTGGAAATGAGCGGAGCGATGGTGGTGGAGGGGGGGCAATGGAGGAGGAGAAGGAAGAGAGGAGGAGGAGGAAGGTTGAAGGGGAAGGGAAGAAGGAGAAGGAAGAGAGCGAGATGAAGACGGAATGACGGATTGGGATGGACATTTCCTTTTTTACGCTAGTGGGGGAAAAACACTCGCTCCGTTTATTTGATAAAAAAAATTGTTGCGATGGATGCCGCCATTTTCAGCCAAACCTTTGTTAAAAGAAAAAAAATATTGTAGCTACTTTTGCTGGCATGGCCGCATCCACGGATGCCATTTCCGGCTGCTGAAAAACCTGCCTTTGTGTTCCCCTTTATTTGTATTTTTTTCTCGAATCAAAGGATAAAATTGTCTATTTGTCTAATTTTCAAAATTTGATGGTGTAAGAATTAAAAAATATGATGTGTTTAGCTACGCCCTTTTAGTTTGGAGCCTTTGGGACTTGGGGGAGAGAGTTATCGGGCAACAAAAAACTTTTATTATTATTTTTTTACTTGGGGGGAAATCAGGGAGAGACGGAGTGTAGGGGAGGGGGTAGGAATCGAACCCAGACCTTCAACCGAAAACATGAGCTTCTTATCACTGTATCATTTGTTCGATTCCTAAAACTTCTATTTTTTTAAACGAAGGCTTAAAAAAAAAAAGAAAAGAAGAAGAAAAGAAATGAAAAAAACATTATTGTTATAAAACTATAGAAAAGTAGAGAGAGTTTAGAGAGAATGAATTCTATAGAAATCTAAGGGATAAATTTCATTAATAATTGAAACCCTATTTATAGGGAAACTTCGAATAACACAATCGTAATTATATAATTTCATCAAGGGTATAATAGTCATTCACATAAATAAAATATAATAAAAACATTCCCTCGTTCCCCTCATTAATGCATATAATATTCATAATACTCCCCCTTGAATGACTATTTGTGAAATTATCTTCTAAACTGATTATAGAAAAACTTGGAGTGGTTATGTAGTGCTTTGCTAAAATATTGCTCCCCCTCATTTCTATCAGCAGTATAGGAATATTAGGGCGCTGCCTTGTTAAAACCTTACCAGTAAAACCTAGTGGGATAAAACCTGGACGAAGGAAAAAGAGTACAGCGCAAAATGTTCCTCATCAATGTAATATCACTTGATATCTTTAAATCTGCGCAACCCAATATTGTGCACCAATCCTTCAAATATTCTTTGTTGGTAATGCTTTAGTCAATAGATCTGCAAGATTATCCTTGGAACGAATTTGTTGTACATCAATTTCATTATTCTTATCAAGTTCATGAGTGAAAAAGAACTTTGGTGAAATGTGTTTCGTCATGTCGCCTTTAATGAATCCATCCTTTAGTTGAGTTATGCAAGCTGTATTGTCCTCGTACATAATGATTGGATTGGTTGTAATAGAGGATAAACCACACTCTTTTCGAATATGTTGTATCATCGATTTCAACCATACGCATTTTCGACTTGCTTCATATATTGCTATCAATTCTGCATGGTTTGAAGACGTGGCTGTGAGTGTTTGCTTGATCGACCGCCATGATATTGCAGTTCCTCCGCATGTAAATAGATAACATATTTGAGATTTTGCTCTATGTGGATCAGATAAATATACTGCGTCAGCATAACCAACTAATTCAGATTTAATTTTGTTTGAGTAAAATAGGCCCATATCAACTGTTCCTCGAAAGTAGCGGAACACATGTTTGATTCCATTCCAGTGCCTCTGTGTGGGAGCATATCTATATCTTACCAATAGATTTACTGCAAAAGATATATTTGGTCTTGTATTATTAGCAAGATATAATAGTCCACCTATTGCACTAAGATATGATGCGTCGGGACCAAGCACAATTTCATTTTCCTCTCGGGGTCTAAAGGATCCTTTTTCACATCAAGAGACCGAACACTCATTGGGGTACTTAGTGGGTGTGCTTTATCTATATAAAATCGCTTAAGGACCTTTTACTCAGATATGTAGACGGTGTAAGAATATCCCATCTTTTAAATGTTCAATTTGCAAGTTAAGGCAAAACTTAGTTCTTCCAAGATCTTTCATCTCAGAGTCGCTTTTAAATAATCAACTGTTTTTGGAATCTCTTCATTTGTCCCGATAATGTTTAGATCATCTACATATACAACAATAATGAAAAATCCTGAAATTGACCTTTTTATAAAGACGCATGGACATATATGATTGTTTTTGTACCCTTCTTTCAGAAGATATTCACTTAGGCGGTTATACCACATACGCCCAGATTGTTTCAATCCATATAATGATCTCTCGGAGTTTTATCGAATAAATTTCCACGATCATTCAATTATGTGCCAGCAATCTCACCCTTCAGGGATTTTCATATAGATATCATTGTCAATTATGCCATATAAGTAGGCAGTAACTACATCCATTAGTCTCATATTAAGCTTCTCATGTGCAGTTAAACTGACAAGATATCGAAAAGTAATTGCATCCATTATAGGGGAGTATGTTTCTTCATAGTCAATTTCAGGTCTTTGCGAAAATCCCTGTGCAACCAATCGTGCTTTATATCTCACCACTTCATTTTTCTCATTTCGTTTTCGCACGAATACCCATTTATACCATACTGGTTTGACCCCTTTTGGTGTTCGCATTATAGGTCCGAAAACATTACGTTTTTCTAACGAATCTAGTTCTGCTTGAATGGCCTCTTTCCATTTTAACCAATCATCTCTTCGTCGACATTCATCAACTGATTTTGGTTCAACATCTTCAACTTCATTGATTATATCAAGTGCTACATTATATGCAAATGCATTATTGACGATCGTTCATTTTCCATTCCATCTCCTTTTTGTGAAAGCATAGTTCATAGAGATTTCATCGTTAATTTCATCATTTTCAGGTACCTGAACCTTCTCAGGAGGTTCTTGCTTGATTGCATCTAATGATTCATTGATATCTTCTGCCTCCTTATTGCAATTATTTTGAGCATTTGCTCTCTTCTTTTTTCGAGGATTTTTGTCTTTTGATCCGATGGGCCTTCCACGTTTTAATTTTGTTATCGATTCATTTGCGATTTCAGTTCGTTTTGAAATGTCAATTCGCATAGGAGTATTCTCAGCTGGAATATGTGACTTAGTTATTCCTTTAGCGTCTGTAAAAGCTTCTGGCAATCGATCTGCTGTTCCTTGTAAGTAAATTATCTTTTGAACTTCTTGCTCGCATGTCCCAGTGCAAGGATCTAGGTTGGATAATGTTATAGTATTCCATGTCACTTCCTTTTCCAACCTTTTATATGTCACTTCCTTCTCCAACTTTTTATCTTCTCCCCCTAAAGGTGGGAATACTGTTTCATCAAACTGACAATCGGCAAAACGTGCATTAAAAATATTTCCTATTTTGGATTCAAGATATTTAATTATAGACGAAAATTCAAAACCAATATATATTCCCAATCTTCTTTGAGGTCCCATCTTAGTACGTTGTGGAGGAGTAATGGGTACATATACTGCATAACCAAATATTCTCAAATGAGAAATATTAGGCTCCTTTTTCGATACCAATTGTAATGGGGAGAATTTATTATTGGATGTTGGTCTTAACCGTACAAGTTTCGTTGCATGTAAAATAGCATATCCCCATGCGGAAATTGAGAGTTTTGTCTTCATGAGTAATGGTCTAGCAATTAGTTGAAGGTTTTTAATAAATGATTCAGCTAGACCATTTTGAGTATGAACATAGGGAATTGGATGTTCAATTTTTATTCCAACTGACATACAATAATAATTAAAAGCATGTGATGTAAATTCACTAGCATTATCCAGTTGGATTGTTTTGATTGGATAATCTGGAAAATGTGCTCGTAACCTTATAATTTGTGCGAGCAATCTCGCAAATGCCATAGTTCGAGTGGATAACAAGTATATATGTGACCATTTTGTGGAGGCATCTATTAAAACCATAAAATATCTGAATGGTCCGCATGGCGGGTGAATAGGTCCACATATATCACCTTGTATCAGTTCCAGAAATGTTGGAGATTCATTTTCGACTTTAACTAGTGATGGTCTCATAATCAATTTTCCACGAGAACATGCGACTACCGCGAAAATTCACTAGATTGGAGAATCTTTTGACTTTTCCGAGAATGTCCGCTTGAATTTTCAATTATTCTCCTCATCATTGTCGAGCCAGATGACCCAAGCGGTCATGCCAAATATTAAAATCTGTTGGATTTTTCAATCTTCCTGGCTAGATGTAACATGTACTTCAATTGTACTAATATTGGTATAAGTCTGCACGAGAAGAGTATCTTAGGCATTTTTCTAACACATGTTTCCTTTTGGAAATCATAGTAGTTATATATAGATATTCTACATTATTTTCTTTTGCTGTCTCAATATGGTACCCATTACTCCGTATATCTTTAAAACTCAATAGATTCCTTTTTGATTTAGGGGCGAACAAGGCATTATTGATAATAATTTGTGTTCCCCCTTTCAATATGATATTTGCTCTTCCAGAGCCTTCAATAATTGCTGCCAAACCGGATACAGTTATTACATCATTCTTCATCGTGGTCAAGCTCGCAAAGTACTTTTTATTTCTTAATATAGAGTGTGTAGAAGCACTATTTGCTAAACATATTTCTTCATCCATAACCTTGGAGTCACTCAAAAGGCTACCAATATTTTCCTTCAAAAGAAATAATGAATTTTAGAATGGAGTATTTTATTTATATAAAATCAGAACATAATATTTTACATACATACACATCCACGCTGCCACACACATATTATACATCATTATTTATTACACAAACTCACAATACACATTATTATCTTTCATACAAATACAGATAGAAACCACAACTATTATAATATTGTAAAGAAATATCAATTCTCATTTGGTTAAGTAAAAATCACCTTCAAGATGTGTCGCTATTGATGGCTCCAAGAGTGGAATTTCTTCCTTATATGAGAAATTGGTCTCAATATTATTTCCTTTCTCCCTTTTAGATGCTTGATATAAATCATCAAGGTGTTTAGCAGTTCGATAGACTTTTGCCCAGTGACCTTTCATGCCGCATCTATGGCACGAATTATCTGGCTCCTTTGTTGATTCATTCACATTTCTCTTATAGAGATTTCCCCTTCTTTCACCATATTCATTAACATTTCTTTTATAGAGATTTATCCTTCTGTCACCATGATTATTTGCCTTCTTAAATTTTGGGAAATTTTCATAACCACTTTTATGCCATGAAAAATTTCGTCCTCAACCACGGCCTCGACCTCGGCCTCAAGTATTGCCAAAATTATATACTACTTTGTTGTATCCTTGTCCACGACTTGTAGATGCCATGTTGTTTACTTGGGTATTAGTAAAGATCCGTTGGGCGAGATTCATGATTTTTCATTAACAACTTCGTTATTACGTTATTACAAGTAAGTAAGATATCAACTCTGAATATTTTTTAAAGCCCCGTTCCCTATATTGTTGTTGCAAGACAACATTTGAGGCATGAAAAGTAGAGAATGTTTTCTCTAACATGTCATTGTCTGTAATTGTTTCTCCGCATAATTTTAATGTAGAAGTGATTTTGAACATTGCGGAGTTATATTCATTCACTGATTTAAAATCTTGTAACCTTAAATGTAACCAATCGAAACGAGCATTGGGGAGGATTACAGTTTTCTGGTGATCATATCTTTCTTTTAAATTTTCCCACAGTTTCGAAGGATCTTCAACTGTAAGATATTCATTTTTTAATGCTTCATCGAGATGATGACGAAGAAAAATCATAGCATTTGCCTTGTCCTTTTCTGATGTTTCATTTCCTTCTTTAATTGTATCTCCGAGGCCTTTGGCATTTAAATGCATTTTGGCATCAACAATCCATGATAGATAATTCTTTCCAAGTAATATCGAGAGTCACATAAACTCTAATTTTGTAATATTTGATGCCATACTATAAAATAATAAAAATAAGTTAGAACATCAATTAACTAGACAAAATTATTGTTATTATATTAACTAACTAGACAAAATAATTGCCATTATATATTTGATTACTCTTAAAAGTAGGTTGATATAATGTTGTTTGATAATAATTAATAAAAGTAGGATGGATTAATAGTGATTTTGAATAAGAAAAATATTTTCTTATTTATCATTTTCAAGTATGATTAATTATTTATCAATCATGTAGTATTATGTGGTAGAGTACCATATTAGATACATGTAATAAAATGTAACACAAATAGTATAGTCTCAATTAATTTAATTAATATAAACTGTATAAATAGTTAAACCTCCACTAGGTGGCAATGCCTCCTTTGAGTGTAGTAAATAGTAGTCTGCAGAAAGATGTAATTAATTAATATAAAGCTGCATAAATAGTTAAACCTCCACTAGGTGGCAATGCCTCCTTTGAGTCTAGTAAATAGTAGTACAGAAAGATGTAATTAATTAATATAAACTGCATAAATAGTTAAACCTCCACTAGGTGGCAATGCCTCCTTTGAGTGTGGTAAATAGTAGTACAAAAAGATGTAAGAATTCATGCAACCACCCAATTTATGATAGTCGTACTCATCACAAAAATGGGTATGTCAATATTTGAATTGTAAGATAATTAAACCATTTGATAACTTAGTCTATCTGTTAGTAATTCATAAATAAATTCTTCATCAATAAAGAATCTCTTAGACCGTCCCTCATGGCGGTAAAAGTATTTATCTAATATAAAGAGTGTGGATATTTTTCATTTGGTGGTTCATCCCACCATTTGAAGTAAATTATAAGGATTTCTATGAACCAATACGTACCTGTGTCCAGAATGAATTGTTATATTACCGTTTGGTTGGGTATATATTCACGGTAGAGCAGTCGTGTTTGTCTGCTTTAGAGAGAGAATGGAGCAGAGAGAGAATTTGTAGAAAATTGAGTATTGTAATAATCCAATTTCTGATATAGAAGATCATCTATAAGATGCAACTGTAGAGCATACTTCTTTTATATTACTCAAGGGTTAGAGAATCGTGCTAATAATGTGTTATAAAACTATAGAAAAGTAGAGAGAGTTTAGAGAGAATGAATTCTATAGAAATCTAAGGGATAAATTTTATTAATAACTGAAACCCTATTTATAGGGAAACTTCAAATGGCACAATCGTAATTTTAATAATTTCATCAAGGGTATAATAATCATTTACATAAATAAAATATAATAAAAACATTCCCTCGTTCCCCTCATTAATGCATATAATATTCATAATAATTATGTTCTTTTCGATTATTAAAAAACTTGTTTTGTCCTATTATAAAGTAAATCTTAAGTTTGAACCTTGATTTTGAAGCTCTGTAAACTTTTACATTTTTTAATACTTGTACTTCGTGTATCGCTTTTGAATATGGACCTTGAGACTTTAATTTATGTGTACTTATAAATATTTATGAATTTTGATCTGAAATAAGAGAGAGAATGAATGGTGTTAAATTGTACAAATTTATACAGGTACAAATAGGTCTTACAAGATATGTGAATGTAATTAATTTGAAGTGTAAAACAGAATGTGTAAAAATATGTAAAGATGTATAAAAAATTAGAGACTAACACGCGTGCTTTACATTTTTTTAGAGTACTGATCATAGTATAGGGCTTTTTTTCTTTTATTTTTTTTTTTAATGTTTGGAGTCTTGTGTAATGGGATGAAATTTTTTCGAAATTAAAAAAAAAAAAAACAGTTGTGATGAAATCGAATAATCGATAAAGAAAACTCAAAACCAAAAAAAATTGATGAGTTCTTTGAAGTGACATAGTGATGTAGAGGGGTTTCATGTTCGAAGCCCACACACAACGTCCGTCCGTTGAGCATCTCCAATTTTAATTTCCATTTGCAATGCTTAGACACGAGAGAGAGCGAGAGTGGTACCAAATCACTTGTAGGTCCTATTTTTTTTATTTTTCTTTTTGTTTAATCACTTTTCTCACTTTTACTTTATTTTTTCCTATTTTTTCTTTCTAAATTCCCGTGTCACTTTTATATTCCCATATCTAACTTCACATTCTCTACTATTATTTTATCATTACTTTTAAATATGTTTATATCTATCATATTTTTAACTTTTCTCTTTCTTTTTGCCTATACTTTTTTTCTCTTTAATTAAAATAATAATCTTTTATCTATATCTTTCTTCCACATTATCCCTTAACAATACATTTGCAACGGAGATGCTCTTAGTGAATTCCGAATTATCATTCAGAAAAAAAAATGTGCTTCTCTTGCTTTTTCAATTTTGGACAAACTTTGGTATCCTACTTTTCTTTAGTTTTTCAAAGCGGGACTGCATCTCTTCTCAAGCATTGTGCGGTACTCAAAATTACAATAGTTTTGAGTACTTACGTATTGGGTCTATGTACCTTGTATGTGGGTGTTGTGTATGTTCTTTCGAAAAAATAATTGCAATTTTTATTCGCCTAATTTCCTATATTTTTCAATTCTAAATTTTCTTTAACGTTAGTTTTTAAGTAAAAATAATTAGATCAAGGAAGAATAAATAAGTCGCTAGACAAATTTCTTAACAATCATCTTTTCTTGCTTATATTCTATCAACAAATTATTAAAACTATTATATTGTTATAAATATTTAAATATTAATTCATGAGTGCCTCAAGGGAATGTAATATTATATTTTATTTATGTGAATGACTATTATGTCCCTGATGAGATTATGTAATTACGATTATGCCATTTGAAGTTTTCCTATAAATAGGGCTTCAGTTATTAATGAAATTCATTCCTGTGAATTTCTTAGAATTCATTCTCTCTAAACTCTCTCTATTATTTCTATACTTTTATAACACGTTATCAGCACGATTCTCTAACCTTTTAAGTAATATGAAGGGAATATGCTCTACAGTTGCATCTTATAGATGATCTTCTATATCAGAAACCAGATTATTACACCAAAATTTTCAATTCTCAAGAATCCGTCCCAAACCAATCTTATCTTCCTCTCTCCATCTTCAATAATGCATTGCTCAATTCTTTTTCTTATTTCTCTCACGTTATCTCTTATTGAAATCCACTTAGTTTATCAATGATACACATGATTACAAATCTTTTTGTCTCTCTATCTCTAACCTACCTCACTCTCTCTATCCAATCACTTATATGAAAATATGGCGCAGAGAATAAATGAAAAGGAGAGAACGGATTTCATTAAGAAATCATAACAACCGTCGCTTCGACTTCATTTTTCGGCCAAACGAGATGACGTGAGCATAAAACGAGACCACATCATCGAAGCTCTCGACGAGGCGAGTCTATCAATATTAAATTTGAGTGAAAAAGGTTACCATAAGGAGAAATTGAGAAATTAGAAGCGACCAATGTTATCAGGAAAGCGGAAATATATATTTGCGTTATGCTTGTTGAAACATGATAACTCTCCTCTCTTTCTATCTCTTTATCTATATATGTATATGTATAAACTTACAAGGTCTTGATTATTGATTACTTGATTGTGCAAAGAGGTGTGGCGATGAGAATTGATTCTTCCGGCGAGAATGAAAAAGAAGGGAAAAGCGGAAAAGAGACAGGTCTATATATATTATATTATATTACTTTATAATATAATAATATATTAAACTATAACATTCGTTTTTCGAGATATAAGAAGCGTACATTATCAAAAATCAAATTTTCTCGACTCCATTATACTCAATTTAACGAGATCTTGATTTGACACCAATATTGATAAGGTAAACTTTCAAAAATTTACAAATCGGTACTGACTTTGGAAAAAGTTACAAAAGGGTCCTTGGACTTGTGAATATTTGCGTATTAATCCTTATACTATTAAAATTTTATAAAGAAATATGTAACGCCATCGCACTTTCCAGGCGACAGCCACAGAATAATAGCGGTTGGTAGCAGCCGAGTATGTATTAATGTTTTATAAAGAAATATGTGTAGCGACACGCAGCGTATGCCACTTGACAAGAATCGTAGCGGTTGGCGACAACGAGATATTTCGATTTCACTGACCGTTACTTTGACAATAATTATATTTTGAAGAAATAGTTAGAACAAATTTGATTCTATAGATATTTAAGTCTCGCACTTTATTTATTGCAATTTAAATACTGCAACACCTCCTACCTGATGATGGGTTCAACCATCACTAAACGGAAGATTTTATATATTTATGCAATTTATATGTTAAGTGAAGGGTAATATCTTCTACTAAGCAGGCCCTACTCCCGAAGAAGTAGTTAATCATTATGCATTTTAATTCTCGCAATTTAAATTCCGTAACTTTATATTTATTGCGATAATTTCCATGTGGTAGGTTCAACCACCTATTAGGGGAGAATTTAATTTCTACAATTTAAATTTATACACTTTATAATTTGAGTATCTTTCCAATGTGGTGGGTTATACCACACGTTTAGAATACTTATTACAAATGTGGTTGGATTAAACCCCACAATTGGATAACTGATTTATATATGTTCGATATGAATATTCTATTGATATTAAAGAAGGGATTTGGGCAAGTGATGCTAGAATTTACCGTTGTATGTATTGATGAAATGAAATTGCTCAAAGAATCCCATTGTGATAAAAGAGAAAGAAAATATACCGTGGTGAAAAATCTCATTATGAGATTAGTATATTGTGATATGATGTGAAATGCTCTTAAAGAAGCATTTAATAAAGGAATGTTCACTTTCCACGTCTATTGAATATTGATGGAGAAAATTGAGTAAGTGGTACCTGAAGTTACCATTGGATAAATAGATGAAAGTAAAATGCTCAATAGATCCCATGTTGATAAATCAAAGAAAATATATCGCATGGAGAGATCGTATGAAGTAATCTCATTAATGATATGAGACTGTATTGATATAAGAATAAAATGCTCTTGAAGAAGCATAATCACTAGATTTCTGTATTTGAATAAGGCCAATATGATATTATTATTAATCCGGAAGAAGTACAAAGCAAATTAAGTGGAACATATTGAGAATATCAAAGATGGCAATAAAATATAGAAATGCGAAAAAGAAAATACATATTGAACCCATAAATGAGGATGCATCTCGAGAGTATAAATACTCCAGTAACTTTCACCACCAGAACATTGGGTTTATAATGAAAGATCCAAAGGATCTCTTTTTAAACGACACTTAGATGGTCTGACCTGATGGGTTTTTAGCTTCCACAGTTACTTTTGAACATATGGTTGAATCTTGATGAGTAGATCGAATTGTATTAGCGAGAAACAAGTATATTTCTCAGCTTTGAGCGAGAAATAAATTTATGTTCTACATACGATCTAGAAATGCTAACAAACCATCAAAGAAATAATTAATATTCAACAAACCTATGGGTTTGTTATGAAAGTTCCACTGTGCAAATGGCGCTATATTGAATATTTCCTCCAGTGTTATAGCGCTGGAAGAATAATAAAAGCATCACTATTGCTCATCATGTACATCAGACGATCGTGGATGGATTGTGTTTGTAGCATCAATCCGGTGGACTAATGACATTTCTAACTCCAATTACGATTCTTGCCTCCAATTTGATGAAAAGGTATTACACTTGACACTCTTATCCCCTATGATTGTGCGGCCATCATAAGACTCCTTAATAGTTTGTTATTAGTCCCTCCATATAGTATATTGATATTTTGTTTTCCTAACTCCCTTACAAGTTGGTCTGCCATATCCACATATTGGATATGACCTACTAGTCTGGAGCCACCAAGAACACATATGGTTTTAATCTGGCAAGGTAAAGGCTGACTTGTATGAGATGATTCTAAAATCTCCATATCGATCTCTACTCATATCTCTCTTTTTGCACCATACTTTTAATGTATGAACATGAGAGATATATGAATCCCTCTATTTAAAGAAAAATTTTCAAACCAATAATTGATTGTACTATTTACTTTTTGACAAATATGAAAGAGAAAAAGGCAGAAAAATTTTAGTGAAATGACATATACCTGTCGGTGATTGAAAACTAATATATATATACATATATATATCTTAAAAATTGAAAAACAATATTTACAATTACAAGAAAAACATTGATCTTCATTATTACACCGAACTTCCTTATATTAATATGAGAAAATTATTATACTAAGTTTTTCTACTAAATTTACAAACAGGATCTTCTAAAGTAAGTCTTTCAAGACTATAACGTGATTGTTCATCTTTGAATTTGGCCCATAAGGCCATCAGTTCACCTTGTACATGTCCACTAGGATGTGTCTCAAGAGCCTGTTGAATATCATCCAAAGGCTCTTTACTCAATCCATCCTTAATGAATGCTATTTTATCCTCTCGGTTTCTGGACAAGTACCCCACAGATTTACATCGAGTATCACATGTCCACCGAGCACACTTGTAGCATCCTCCTAATCTTTTTGCTCTCCGTTTCTTTGAAAAACTACTTTTACCCATACCAGGCATGTATTTAGAAGGAATCGAAACCTCACCAGATAATCGAACCTTTGCTTCAATCAACCATCGGATATCTTGTGGGATACCCTTATTCATTAGCATCCTCAACCTTTCAAGCCTACTTCGATAAATCCTTTTTAGGATTTTGATCGGTAGTGATGGATAGTATTTTCGAAGATTTGAGCGCAAATTATCAATTATTATATATGGACCATTATTATGGTGAATACTGTAAGTGCCAGGATAATTTATAAATGCGTATGAGGTAAGGCTCCGCGTTGGAACAGTATTGAAACATGAAGCGTATGTGCTAAGATTCCACGCTTGAACAGTGATGTGTAATAATGTTACCGAAACATGATGGAATATGTCGGTGAGCTATACATATGATGAAAGTAATAAATCATGTTGAGCACTATACAGATACTAGTGAAATGGATATAAGAATTCACTGAACTAAAAGTTCAATAATACTCGTTTGTAGAACCGGACTGACCATCCCGGTTTAAATATTTATTGAAATCAATATTTCAAGTGAAGAATTAAAAGAATTCTTCAATGATTGTTCTCGATAAATGATGAAATCATTACTAGCCAATATTGGGAATAAATCCCAAATATATCTGGAATAAAGGATGAGAAATATGGGCCCACTCATCCTCCATGTAGACTACTAGACATTATGATATGGATCCACTAGATAGTCACATGTGTATATGATTCGTAATTTGAAATTTACGAAATATTTGCTCACGGTATGAGCATGATTTTCAGATTTAATGATAAAGCTAGTAAATGTATATCCCAATACTTGAATAAATCCCTGAAGGATTGAGTATGCGCATACAAGTGGGATATTATGTGGAAAAATATTTAAAGTCCTCCAATAAATTACCAATATCGAGAATAGAATGCAAACTATATAAATTCTCATATTAAAGCTGAATGATGAGAACATATATGAGTTTTAGTGTTCTAAATTTTCTTAGCATGAGGGGGAGTATTAAAAGCTGAAAATGATATGTGAAAAGCATCATACTATATCCTCACAATTGAAATATGAACTTGAAGTTCAACGATGTATGAAAGATTATGAACAATCGCATATATCAATTAGGATGCTTTGATAAGTTAATATTGTTAGAAATGTTGATATTATAAGAGTTTCCCAATCATATATATCAAAGCAAATTGTAAAAGATGGTCTTAATAACGGAGGCATATACTCTTGAAGAGTATATAGACATAAACTATATTGTATAATCCTACAAGAGGATTGATAATGAGATATCTCGATAAGTTATGTCGATATGGGGAAAGAAATAAGATTGAAACTGTCGACACAATATGAAAAGATAGCGCTACATACTATCAATAATAGTGAGGATATTAAAATCCATAAAAAATGCCAATGCTGAAATATATGCCCTTATAATTAAGGTGTTCATGCACGGGCTTAATGAGAAATCAGAATGAAACTCTTGAAGAGGTTTCAAATGTATTATTGTATCAGTGCATGCAACGGTTCAAAATATCTACATTGATATTGTTGAGAAATTCATATGCTGCACTCTTTTCCTTGATTGATGTTTTTGTCCCAAAAGGGTTTTTCTCAAACAAGGTTTTTAATGAGGCAGCCCAATCTCAAATAATATGAAATCTCCAGAAGAGATTTAGGTATATATCTCGATATATTGAGAAAATGAGATCGAAGCTGTTGATTGCATATATGCACTGAATATAACATGATATTGTATAACATCTAAAATTTCATTCACGTGGAGATGAATGAAGAGTATCAACCAATGTATATGATACTCATACAAATCTATGAAAGATTTTGAAATGCTTGCAGCATACTTGTATAAAATACGCGTTGCACTCTTTTTCCCTTGACTGAGGTTTTATCCCATTGGATTTTCCTAGCAAGGTTTTTAATGAGGCAACATTAAAGGCGTATTCACATGAATAATGTACTCTTTTTCTTTCATTAAGATTTTTCCCACTGGGTTTTTCCTAATAAGGTTTTAACGAGGCATATTCATGGTATATTGAGGACGACAAGAGAAATCGACACAGTGTATCTATTTGATCAAGTTATAATAGAGATAATGATTTAAGATCCAAATAATGATGATATTGAAATCCTTTACCAAAAGTAAGGATATCCGTCCTCAAGATATGAAATCAGATAGAGTAGCTGTACTCTTTTTCCTTCGATCAAGTTTTTTCCCACTGGGTTTTCTTGACAAGGTTTTAATGAGGCAGCACATGAATACTCATATACCGTTGATAGAAATCAGGGGGAGCAATATTTTGACAAACCAGTATCTGATCACTCCAAGCTGAAAATTTTATTTTGTTTGTTGAGTTTTCTCCAAACGGGTTTACAAGACAATTGCACAAATAGTCATTCAAGGAGGAGTGTTATAAATATTTAAATATTAATTCATGAGTGCCTCGAGGGAATGTAATATTATATTTTATTTATGTGAATGACTATTATGTCCCTGATGAAATTAGGTAATTACGATTATGCCATTTGAAGTTTTCCTATAAATAGGGCTTCAGTTATTAATGAAATTCATTCCTGTGAATTCCTTAGAATTCATTCTCTCTAAACTCTCTCTATTATTTCTATACTTTTATAACATATATCAATTGGTGTTTGATTTGGTATATTTTTCATAAAAAAAGTATTTTTTTATTTGTATTTGTTTATGAGTCAGGTAAATTAATTGAAATTTGAATGTCACCTCCTAAAAAATATAGATTTTCCATCAAATTAAAACAGGGAAAAAAACAAAATTGGCAATGCACTTTTTGGAAATCCTATTGACATCAATTTAATTTTGCAATACGCAAATATAGCCTACGTTACAAGATGCAATGCCTTTAATGCCCTCCGCCTACTGTTCCAAATTTGACTTGGAATGCTCAGAGAGTTGAGACTGTGATGTGATGGTTGTTAGAAACTTGACCACATTTTCAGAAAATTTCTATATTCTATATTATAGAATATAGAATTAGCTACCATTCATCTTCTCTAGCAAATAGAGTATCTTCCCCAACGAATAGTTTATTTTCTTCAACGATTGTTGGTCGTTCATCATCTTCGGTCAAACGTCATCATCTCCGACCAAACTCTAACCAAGCTTCACCATCTTCAACCAAAAACTAGATCAAGTAAAAGATTGGGTGGAAAAAAATTCAAATCTATTAAATTAAAACCATACCTTCTTGTTCTTCCATGTTGGAAATAATGGTAGAAATGATGGTTAATATATATATATATATATATATATATATATATATAAAGGAGTAAATGGAGATGTGAAGTGTTTTCATGAAATCGGAATGGAGCTTCCCATGATAGATTTGAGGGATGGTTGAGGGTGGGGTATGGATAGAGTTGTTGAGGATAGGGTTGGGGTGGGTAGAGATGAATGTGTTTTGGTCTATCTAATTTGAAACATCTGTCATTTGTGTCTTTTGCAAAAGTAACTTACTTCAAATGTCTTTTCAAATATAAAGTATACCATTTTTTATATTTTTTTTATCAAAGAATTGAATCAAACACACCCTTAAATATTATTTTTTGTTATAAAAGTATAGAAATAATAGAGAGAATTTAGAGAGAATGAATTCTAAGGAATTCTCAGGAATGAATTTCATTAATAACTGAAACCCTATTTATAGGAAAACTTCGAATGGTACAACCGTAATTACATAATTTCATCAAGGGTATAATAGTCATTCACATATAATAATTACATCTTTTACCAAATTATTCCTCCACCAAATTATTCCTCCACCAAATTATTCCTCATAATTCATAACCACCAAATTATTCTCAATTATTCATAACACTCCCCCTTGAATGACTATTAATACAAATGTCTTCTGGACTTGTTTGGAGAAAAACCCAGTGGGAAAAAAAAAACTTCCAAACCGATTGCAGGATAGCTTGGAGTGGTTATATACTGCTTCATCAAAACATTGCTCCCCCTTATGTCTTCCAGCGGTATAGGAGTATTCATGTGCTGCCTCGTTAAAACCTTGTCAAGAAAACCCGATTGGGAAAAAAACTTGATCGAAGGAAAAAGAGTACAGATGCTCCGTTTGATTTCATATCTTGAGAACTGATATCTTTACTTCTGGTAAATGATTTCAATATCATCATCGTTTGGATCTAAAGCATTAGCTCCATTATAACTTGATCCAATAGATACACTGTATCAATTTCTCCTATCGTTCTCAATATACCATGAATATGCCTCGTTAAAACCTTATTAGGAAAAACCCAGTGGGAAAAACCCTAATGAAGGAAAAAGAGTACATTATTCATGTGAATACGCCTTTAAAGTTGCCTCATTAAAAACCTTGCTAGGAAAACCCAATGGGATAAAAAAACCTCGACCAAGGGAAAAAGAGTGCAATGCGTATTTTATACAAGTATCTTTGTAAGCATTTCAAAATCTTTCATACATTTGTATGAGTATCATATACATTGGTTTTATACTCTTCGTTCATTTAGAGTGCATCAATTTTCTTACACAACTACAAAACATTCACCATGAACACATGTCTCCAAATACACAATTTCAAAACATATAAATTCATCGTAAAAACATGTAAACATATAAGTAAACCTTCATAACTAACTAACACTTAAAATATATCATTTAACATTTAATACTCACTTAATAGGTTATTTCATTCCAGGGCTTAGCTCCCCTTTAGGGTACTTATAAACACGAGCTTAGCTCACCCGATCCTTTAATTTTCTTTTCGATTTTCATACACGATCGGTAATTTAACTTTCATGAGCATGCAACATATAATGACCACCATGCTTATCTTTAAACTTAACCATCAGTCATCATCATCTCATCATCTCATAAATCAAGGATTTCACATTCACCAGTTATCATCTTCAACATATCTCAATATTTTCATTATCATTGATCATATGTAGCGCTACATTTTCATATCGTGTCGACACTTTTCAATTTCATTTCTTTCCCCATATCGACATAACTTATCGAGATATCTCATTATCAATCCTCTTGTAGGATTACACAATATAGTTATGTCTATATACTCTTCAAGAGCATATGCCTCCGTTATTAAGACCATCTTTTATAATTTGCTTTGATATATATGATTGGGGAAATATCAATGCTACAGCGTGCTAACTTATCAAAGCATCGTAGGCGATATATGTGATTGTTCATAGCCTTTCATGCATCTTTGAACTTCAAGTTCATATTTCAATTTCGAGGATATAACATGATGCATTTCACATATTATTTTCAACCTTTAATACTCCCCCTCATGCTGAGAAAATTTAGAACACCAAAACTCATACAGTTGGTATGATTTTAATCATATATGTTCTCATCATTAGGTATGGGAATTTAGACCGTTTGCATTCTATTCTCGATATCGGCAATTTATTTGAGGACTTTAAATAATTTGCCATATAATATCCCACTTGTATCGCATACTCAATCCTTCATGGATTTATTCAAGTATTGGGATATACATTTACTAGCTTTATCATTAAACTGGAAATCATGCTCATCGTGAGCAAATATTTAAATAAATTTCAAATTACAAATCATATACACATGTGACTATCTAGTGGATCCATATCATAATATCTAGTAGTCCACATGAAGGATGAGTGAGCCCATATTTCTCATCCTTTATTCCAGGATATATTTGGGATTTATTTCCAATATTGGCTAGTAATGATTTCATCATTTATCGAGAACAATCATTGAAGAATTCCTTTAATTCTTCACTTGAAATATTGATTTCAATAATTATTTGAGCCAGGATGGTCAATTCGGTTTTGCAAGCAGTATTATTGAACTTCTAGTTCAAGAAATTCTTATATCGATTTCACTAGTATCTCAGTATAGTGCTCAACATGATTTATCATAGAAATAATTCACCGAGCATATTCCATCATCTTTTGGTGACATTATTGTCTATTAACATTCAAACAGATTCTGACTCATCGCATCACATCAAGCTATTATTTAATTCGAAATCGTAGCTCTTACGCTTTATTTAAAATCGAGTCTTATTTCATACAGCGTCGTATTATTCTATAAATAAATCATCAAAATTATTGCAAAATTCATCCTAACAAGGGTTTATACATTATAATGGATCATATGCTCTCAAATCTTGAAAATACTATCCATCACTCACAGAGTCAAAATCTTAAAAAGGATTTATCGATATAAATTTGGAAAGATTAAGGATGCTAATGAATAAAGGGTATCCCACAAGATATCAGATACTTGATTGAAGCAAAGGTTCGATTATCTGGTGAGGTTTCAATTCCTTCTAAATACATGCAGTATGGGTAAAGTAATTTTTCAAAGCGGAGAGCAAAAAGATTAGGAGGATGCTACAAGTGTGCTCGGTGGACATGTGACACTCGATGTAAATCGTAGGGTACTTGTCCGTAAATCGAGAAGATAAAATAGCGTTCATTAAGGATGGATTGAGTAAGGAGCCTTTGGATGATATTCAGCAGCTCTTGAGACACATCTAGTGGACACGTACACAAGGTGAGCTAATGGCCTTATGGGCCAAATTCAAAGATCAACAAACGCGTTACAGTCTTGAAAAACTTACTTTAGAAGATCACTGTTTGTAAATTTAGTAGAAAATTTTAGTATAATAATTTTCTCATATTAATATAAGGAAGTTAGATTGTAATAATGAAGATCAATGTTTTTCTTGTAATTGTAAATATTGTTTTTAGATTTTTAAGATATATATATGTATATATAAATTATTTTTCAATCACTTGAAGCGGTATATGTCATTTTCACTTAAAATTTTTTTCTGCATTTTTTCTCTTTCATATTTGTCAAAAAGTAAATAGTGCACTCAATTATTGGTTTGAAAATTTTTCTTTAAATAGAGGATTCATATATCTCTCATGTTCATACATTAAAAGTATAGTATAATAAAGAGAGATAGGAGTAGAGATGGATATGGAGATTTTAGAATCATCTCATACAAGTCAAACTTTTACCTCGCCATATTAAAACCGTATGTATTCTTGGTGGATCTAAAGTAGTAGGCCATATCCAATATGTGGATATGGCAAACCGACTTTAAATAAGAGTTAGGGAGACAAGAAATCAATATACTATCACGGAGGAACCAACAACAAACTTTTAGCTAGACTTATAATGGTAGCACAATCATGGGGAATAAGAGTTTCGAGTGTAATACCTTTCCATCTAGTTGGATCTAATACTCAATTGGAGCCGATTCTACCATGGGTCCAAAGCGGGTTGGGGCTACAAGCGCAATCCATCCACAAGCCCATGATGTATATGATGAATAATAGTGATGCTTTCATTGTCCTTCCAGCGACTACAACACACTGGAGAAATATTCAATATAGCCTCGTTAGCGCAGTGGAACTTTCATGTCAAACCAATAGGTTTGTTGAATATTAATAATTTCTTTGATGGCTTACTAGCGTTTCTAGATCGAGGTGTAAATAATAAGTTTATCTCTCATTCAAATGAGAAAAATACTTATTTACGCTAGTAATTGTTGATGAACTACTCATCAAATTTCATGCATATGTTCAAGAATGCAGGAAGCCCAGGTCCGTCGATCACAGACCACTGGTGTCAGCGAAAAAGAATTCGGATCCTTTAAATATTTCATTTATGAATCCTAATGTTGATGGTGGCGAGTTACGAGTATTTATACTCTCGAGACGCATCCCTCATTTATGGATTCAGTATGTATATTCTTTTTGCATTTCTATATTTTCGAGTGTTTAATGCCATCTTTTGATATTCTCAATATGTTCCACTTCGACTGTTTTGTACTTCTTCTGGAGTAATAATAATATCATATTGGCTTTATTCAAATACAGAAATCTAGTGATTATGCTTCTTCAAGAGCATTTTATTCTCATATTAATACAATCTCATATCATCGATGAGATTACTTCATATAATTTCTCCATGCGATATATTATCTTTGATTTATCAACATGGGATCTATTCAGCATTTTACTTTCGTCTATTTATCCAATGGTAACTTCAAGTACCACTTGCTCAATTTTCTCCATTCATATTCGGTATATATGAAGAAGTAATTTTATTCTCATCGTCTACTTCTTCGAGAGTATGATTAGAATATTTGATCAACTACTTCTTACAGGTAGGATTAGTTATAACCAATCGTGTAGTATAACCCACCACATTGGAAATATGCACACCAATCGTGTGGTATTACCCACCACATTGAAATATACTCAAACTATAAAGTGCATAAATTTAAATTGCCGAAATTAAATTTCCTCCAATAGGTGGTCGAACCTACCTTATGGGAATTATTGCAATAAATATAAATCTACGGAATTTAAATAGCAAGAATTAAATTGCATAATATTTAACTACTTAACCGAGGAGTAGGATCTCGTAGTAGAAGGTATTACCCATCACTTAGCATATAAAGTGAAATATATAAAACCTTCCGTTTAGTGACGGTTTGAACCCATCATCAAGTAGGAGGTATTGCGATGTAATTAAATTGCGATAAATAAAGTCTGAGAATTAAATATTGAAGCTTCTCCCTGCGGGAGCAAATTTGTTCTTCTAGAACAAATACTCATTACTTCTACAAGAGCACACTTATCCTTCTAGAATAAGTACATTATGTAATTGAACTCTTAGGAGTTACATTAATATTTCGATCTTTTAACTCAAATGGACTTCAAGCCATTTTATATAATCAATGGATTTAGAATTTCTTCATGAATATTCTATCCATTTTTCACTTGTCGTCAAAATTAGGTCGGTTTTACCCTAAGGGTAAAATTGTCCATTCAATTCGCATAAGGTAAAATTGTCAAAAATATTTTATCAATGTTTCTTCACGATTGGAAAATTATCTCCTTTCTACTTCAATTTATCAATATCAAAATATTCAATGACTATTTTGTAACTTTTTCAAAAGTTGGTGTCTCTTGATTTGTAAATTTTGAAAAGTTTGATAATAACATATTTCAAAGCGAGTTATTACCCTATCAATGTTTGTGTCAAATCAAGCTCTCGTTAAATCGAGTATAATGGAGTCGAGAAAATTTGATTTTGATAATGTATACTCCTTATATCTCGATAAAGCGATATGTTATAGTTTAATATATTATTATATTATAAAATCATATGATTTACCTTTTCCCTTTCTCTAATTATTCCATGGATGAGATTTACTTGCAATCCATTTACGTGATCGGAAAATTCTTTGGACTCCATTCTTCCAATTTTGGAATTTAGGACATCTCAAGCGAGTTGTGTAGAATGAGGAATTGTGGGAAAAGAATATGAACAAAGGAATTTTCAATGATGTATTTGCAAAGAGAGAGTTATTTAGGATTGATGAGGATGAATTAATTCATTGGTAATAATCAGGTTTAAATCTGAGAAGATCGTCATAAGATCTGTAGAAAGCATCACTTCTTTCATATTACTCGAAAGGGCTAGAGACTCACGATAACGATGTTATAAAAGTATAGAAATAATAGAGAGAATTTAGAGAGAATGAATTCTAAGGAATTCTCAGAATGAATTTCATTAATAAGCTGAAAGCACTATTTATAGGAAAAGCTTGAATGGTACAACTGTAATTACATAATTTCATCAAGGGTATAATAGTCGTTCACATATAATAATTACATCTTTTACCAAATTATTCCTCCACCAAATTATTCCTCATAATTCATAACCACCAAATTATTCTCAATTATTCATAACATTTTTCATAATTTTACTTTATTTTTAACTACATTTTAAAAAAATATAGAAATGAATAATTTTCCCCCAAATAGTAAATACCGCATTGCACTAAAAACAAAGGGTGCGGCTAAATGCACCCCTAATTTTGCTCAACACACCCCCAATGAAAATTCATTTCAAATTTACCCTTTTTCAGTCTTTTTTTATTTTAGAGTTATTATATTGGCACTATAACTTTTATTTGGTGTACCGTATTTTAATTGCACCAAATGGTTTTCACATTTGCCTATTACACACTTTGGTCATTGATGTTTTTGTCCTCTTTTTATAATTAATAATTATCATCATTGGCCCGTAAAAAACATTTATATACAAAAATTATTTTAGCGTGATTTCAAATTAGTATAAAATTTTGTAACTTTTGGATTTGATAATATTTACTTATTTGAAATTCTACACCTTGAATAAACCATTTGATGTTCAAATGATGAAATTTTGGTATGTCAATTATTATTACAGACAAATTCATTGTAAATAAAAGATTAAAATTAATAATTAAATAAAAAAAAATTTAAAGACGTAATTGTAATAAGAAATAAACTTTAAGTACCATGAACTAATTAGTATGTGGTGTATAAAAGAAAAACTATAGTATAAATATAATTACTCTTTTTTTTTATTATGCTCAGCCTCTGTTGGCCGAACACGTCAAGGGTGTTGGGTGTTCAGTTAGCAATGGCCGAATATCCTTAAAACAAAAATAAAAAATGCCAACATATTTGCTGTCAGAGATGGTAGTAAAAAAAAGGGTATCTCCCCCCTCAATTACTGTAATTTTCGATAGCATTTGCTGCCATTTCTTGCAGCAACGTGTCAAAATTGGCAATTTTGTTTGCTGCCAAATATTGTTGGAAATGACAGCAATGCTGCTTCTTCTTTGTTCTTTTCTTCTTTTTTTTTAAAAAATTTATATTTTGATTGAAAGAGTAAAATTGGAATTAGTGTTGGCTTGAGGTTCGGTTGAGGGTATTAGCGCGTATAAATCGAACCCAAGCGGTTAAAATTCATAACCATAACTGAACCGATTAGTATTTTGGTTCGGTTCGGTTCGGTTCAGGGTTTCAAACCGTTTTCGAAACTTTTTTTTTTAATAAAAAATTTCTATATAAACAAACCAATTGCATGAAGAAGGATTCGAGCCCAAACCTTTTGGTTGCAAGACACCGCAGCTAACCAACTCAACTAATAGTTGCACAATTCAGTAATTATTATAACCTGGAGCTTCATCCATCCTAGTGGGTAAACAGTTCGATTCAGTTCGGTTTTTTTTTTCCCGAACCATAACCGAATCAAACCGGATCAGGAAAATGGAAAACCATATTTGCTCCATCGATCCATCGGTTTGATTTTTTTCCCCATTTATTTTGGATAACTATGATTTTCGATTTTCACAGTTTGGTTTGTAAAATTAAGCAAAATAGGGGTGCATTTAGCCCCACCAAAAAAATAAATAAATAAATGAGGGGTTAAAACAAGAAATTGCAGGACGCTACCACTGCCACCCGCAACGAGAACACATCAAAGTGAATGAGACAAGGAGAATCTTGATCTGAGATTTTCATCGATTTTTTCTTATAAAGAACATGGCTAAACTCGAACAACATGAAGAGCCTGAATCAAGACCAAAGCATCAAACGAAGAAACGTTCAGCTGCAAAGAGGAACCACGGATCCACTGCGTTCTTTGTTTTTGTGGATCATCTTTTCCTCTGCATTTTCTTCTGTTTTCTCGTGTTCGTTGTCTTGAAAATGGCCGGTTTTTAATCCATAAAGGTAATTACTCAACGACCCATTTTCTCATTCTTCAAGAATCCAATAACGAGCCACTGAATTTAGCCATTATTAATCCATATATCCACTTATTTTTTATTTTTCCGAATTCTGCTGTTATATACAATACTGCTTCTATCTGCGTGTTTATATATGCCTCTGTTGCTTGTTTGCCTCTCGGTGGATGTAAGATTCAAGTGAATTGAAGCAGAAAGGGCCCTATTTTAGTAGACCCCACCTACTGAGGGATATGTCTCAGTTTTTAATTGAATTGTGCAGACTCTAAAGTCGTAGGCTCTACATTGGTAGAAGAAATCCGGTAAAAAAATATAGATGCTGTCGAATTTCTTATAATACAGATTGAGAGATGTAAGATTTGAACCAAAGTCAAGAATTTAAGACCATATATTCTGTGATGCACGCTCCATGATAGTAAATAAAGAGTGATTTAGTATAAGAGTGATTCAAGCCAAATTACCAAACAATTCTTACCATACCAAAAGTTTCAATTTCTGGAGTTGGGAAATTGCCAATGTTGGAAATTGCCAATGTCTTTCAGATTATAAGAAATATGAGCTTTACATTGTTTGACAAGGTGAGCACAGGTTTATGGGTCTCTTCCATTTTTATGTCATCATCAAGTACAGAATTTTGAAAGGGTGAAAATTGGTTATGGTATTGATGAATGAAGATGTTATGGTGATTATTTGAAATGTAGCATTTGTAGTTTGTATGCACCTCCTTGCTTCTTTTGTATCTTGTGGTGAGTTGATTCGCATGCTGAATTATCTGTATGAAGCAAGATAGTAAGGTTTCTGTAATCTCTGCGGTGTAGAGGGGCTGTTTAATCTTTCGAGTGATTTAGTGGCCTTTGTCTTGATTGGACTAAGCTCCCACCATCTTGTTTTGGGGTGGGGGGTTAACCCTACTCCAATGGGTGGGGCTATTTGCACCCCCACAAAATTCTATATACACCCCATCTTTTTTTTTTGGTAAAAAATAACCTCCAGTAAAATTACCAGACTACCCTTTTTTCCATCCGTTCTTCTTCCACATCACTGCCAGCTACCTACCCAACCACCGCTAGCCACCGCCAAATTGACCCGAAAAAAAAATCCGGTGGTCAAACCACAACCACCAAATTTGGTGGTTTGACCACCATGAGATTTGGTGGTCCATCAGGTGGTCATCCACCATAACTGGTGGTTTGGCCACCTAACCTACAGTGGTGGTTTCGACCACCAATAGGTGTTCGAAACCACCTATAGTGGCCATTAATGCGATCACTAGCATGTTTCGACCACTTGCTATTGGTGGTCGATCACCAGATCAGATGGTTTGACCATCAGATTTTTTTCCGGTTGATATTGCGCGGCAGCCGGCCGTAGTTGGGTAGGTCATTGCCGGGGTGGTGGTGAGGGTGTGGTGTTGAAAGGGTAAATGTTGTATTTCGTGGGGTATATTAAGTAATTTTTGTGTGATAAGAAAAAGGGGATGGAAGTGTATTCAGTAAATGGGGTGTATTTAAAAAGTTTAGGGGTGCAAATGGCCCCACCATTTTGAGTAAAAATATGTAGCATATAAACATGAAACCCCCTCAAAAGTTACCCAAGTGCTTGCTGAATCTTGTTCAACTTAAGACTTCAATCCTTGCAATTGTCAATCTGAGATCTAATGAGAAATCTTTATCTTGTATAGACATCATTTGGATGGGCATTCGTCAACACCACTATTACTCTGTTAGTAGAAGTTGAATGACACACATTAGACATGTTAAACTACATACCTATTGGTGCCTATCTTTACCAATATTACAAAACTACTGCTAAACAACCTAAAAAGCAAAATAAAATGAACTAACATGATCTGCTTTGGAAAGGAGATTGCTGACATAGAGAAAAATTGGATTAGTGAGTCAAAGAAGAAACCTTTTGGAGAGTCAGTAGAACTCTTCTATTGCTTTATTTCTCGTCTTGGTTATATTCAAAGCTATATTTTGCAGGTTAATGATAGGAGCGCTGGGTTCAAGTTCAAGTAATTGGCTGATTTATAGCCACAGCATGACAGATTCAGTAATTGCGAATCTAGCTCGGATGTGTTCACCTTGGCTCAAAAACTTGCTGCCTTGGTGACAGATTCAATATTGACTTCTCTCTTTTCATGTAGCATTGGTTGATTACTTGGGTATTTCGTTTGTTATCCTTGCACGTTATATATTTATTGAATTCTTCAATGCTCGACTCATTTTTTTAATCTTGTATTGCCTTTCGCTGTGTTTTGGGATCATGCTCTTTGGATACCTGAACTGATGCGATGCGTATGAAACCAAACCACGCTTTAGTTTCATGCACGCTACATTAGCGGTAGGTACATTAAAGTACCCAAATTTAGATACTGATCATAACTGATTCTTTACTGAATAAAGTTTGTAGGAATTGTATCTTTCCTATCAATGCCATGTTTGGTGGTTTTTGTGAAGTAATGCATAATGTGTCAAGATTTTGGTTAGGAGACTGCCAACGGTGAATCCATATCTGCTATTTCTTTTCTTGTGCTTTGACTTTCTTGTATTTCGACTATGCATGTTAATGCGAATAGTTTTGATTGGATAGACAGTCAAGGAGGCATAAAATGGGACATTAGATGTGCACTCGCCGACTACTACCTCTTTCTATTATTCAAGGAAAAAAAAAAAAAAAAAAAAGAGAGAGAGGAGAAGAAAACAATAAGAGAAGCATTATGTGCCGATTACTACCTGCCGCGGCATTTGTTCTTATCTCATAAAATCCGCTAAGATAAGCGTAATTTTTCGTATTAAGAAAGCATCTTAAATGTTAACTGAAATTATAAGATATTAATATATTCTTAACCCAATTTCACTATATTGAATTGTCAAAAAATAAGCGTGAGCATGTTTAAATATCTTGGGAGATGAAATATCTATCTTGATGTTTAGTATTAGATTATCTTAAATAGGGGTATTTTAGTACATGAAAAATAAATTATCGTTGATAAGGAAATTGGGTATAATTTGGGGCGGTAAAATAGGAATCTTTGCCCGTCTTAGTGGGGACGGAGAGAGTAATAATCTTGCCAACATCGTGAGTGTAAAATGAGACTCCTTTTGCGTTTTTTGGAGTTTCATTGTAGTGATGTGGTTCCCTTTTTACTTTATTATATATATATATATATATATATATATATATATATAATTTCAATTTTGACCTTAAATATTGTATTGCGTTAATTTTTTTTTTACTCGTATCATTTGTTATGTTTAATTGTGTGTCGTTAATTTTCCTTAAAAAAAAAAAAAAAATTAGGTGCAGTTCATTGATGAAATTCTAATAGGCTTCCAGACTTTCAACAAATATTGGATATTCCACGTGTCCATTTCTTTTTTTTTTGGGTGCGACGTGTCCATTGTTTAAGAAAGAACATCAATATATATTCCATGCTAAGGCCTTATTCTTTTCACAATAAATTTTATCAATTTATATTTATCTTTTTCTCTCTCATTATTTTTAATCACTCAAATATTAATTTAATAATTAATTTATATTTTTAATATATTTTCTCAATTATCAATCACACATCAAATACGAAATTTGAGTAAATTTAAACTATTGTGGAAAGAATACTGCCTAAAATTATTTTGCTGGGATAATTGCAAAACTGGCCCCCTAGTTTATGGCTTCTTTGACAAGTTGGTAACTTCGCCTGTAAGTGTAACATTTGATCCTCAAGTCTTGCATTTCAACTCAAATAAAATTTATTTTATTTTCAAATAGACCCAATTTGTACCATATTAAGATTTATCTGCAGGTGGACTTTTTTTTTTAAAAAAAGAAGATTTATTTGCAGTTAATGCTTTGACAAATAGTCAAGTTTATTAAACTAGTTTTAAGTACGTGCTTCGCACGTGATGTAAAATGATGATTTTTTGAATCACAAAATTTTAAGTTTTAACCTTAATTTTTTTTTCCAAAAAATATAAAATTAAACCAACATATAGCTTTAGTAATTCATATATGTAAGCTAAATAACACTTCTGATCATTTTATACTTAAAAATATTAGTACCTCAATTATTTTCTACCAAGTTAATCCAAACATCTAATCTACAAATTTTTTTTCCAATAAGATTAGTCGCATATATTTGAGTTGATTAAATATGATAACAATACAATTTTAAAACTATAAAAGCATGATATCTCGGTTAGAAAGTTGTGAAAGATATATTATAGAAAAAAATTGATCAATATACATTTTGGAGTCGACTCATACGTATTGAATGAAAGTACATTATATATCGAAATTTTTGTAGTTTAATCAAATTAAAATACTTTTAACAATCGCCCAAAATTGGTTATGTAATTATATATTTTTTAATTATTGGACTATAAAAATGTTTGTGACATAATTTTAAATCAAAAGATTGTCATACAACTATATGACTTTGTAAAACATTCTTTTTTTTTTTAATTTTTTTCAAAAAAAAGAAGAAGAAAGCTATTAGTAATCATTTTAAGTCATATACGTTGAATACAATCAAAATATATTATAATATTTGTAATTTAATTTTTTCAATGTAATATGAAGAGTCACTCATTAATTATTATTATATTTATTATATAAATATATGTTTTTAATAAGGGTATTTTGGACTAAATAAAATATAAGTAGGGACATTATTGGAAATCAAAAGATTTCCACACATCCGCACTTTTTAATTAATATAGTATAGATTTGAAAGTGGACAAATCTTGACGTTGAAGGGTGCAAAATGCCAAGTCATGAGTCATGGAGTGAAAATTACAAATAATTCAATGTCCCGATAAGCCCAGGAAATAAGTTTACGGGGGCCAAAGTGCGATAATTTTTTAAAAAAGAAATACAGTAAAAATTTACTTACATAATAATTAATAAATTTTATTTATAAAAAGAAGACATAATAAAATATACGTACTAGAATAGGTTCCACCGATTTCACTATTTATAATAAATTTATTATAAATGTAAACTCATTGCATATTTTTGTTTTACAAATTTATTTTTAGGTTTGTTGAGAATAAGTGTCAACAATAATCATTGATCTAAAGAGATGGAATACTGATAATAATATAAGAATTAGAGAATAAAATAATTTTTTTAATTTATTACCAAAATCAGGGTACTCATAGTCTACATTTTTAAGCAAGCTACAAACAAACCAAAAAAATAATAAAAAATTAAATCAATAACCTCAAAATGAGTACTTGACATACAAAATATGATATGCAAAGAGGATAGGAAAAAATAAGAACAATAACAAATATAAATAAAAGAAAAGAAAGAAGAAATAGAAAATGTGATATGCAAACAGGAAATGGAATAAAAAATAATAATATCAATAACAAATATATAATAAATAAAAGAGGAGAGAACAACAATCACATATATACAAAAGTAAGGCTTGTTGGACGGGATTCGAACACAATCCCATTGACAAGTTGACAAAAGTTCTACCAACTCATCTGAAAGCTAGTTTGTTAACATTGGTGTAACTAAGCACTAATCAAATTTTTCGAAAATATAGTTAGAAGTATTTAGAACTAAACTAGGGGTAGGACTGGACTACAGCCTTAGTCCAGTCCCCTAGCTACGCCCATGGTCACGATAATTTAATTTTATTTACTTTATTTGGTGGTGACGGTGAGGACCATGGTGGTACGATGGTGACAACACAGTATGGTGGTGGGCACGGTGGCAGAGGTGGTTGGGAACTTCAATGAAGTTTCAAATAAAAATTGAGATTTGAATGTAATAATATAAAGTTTTAATCTGAAAATGCGATTTGATTGTTTTTCGGCTAAACTATCAAATTGGTATTTAGAAAACACACTTTTGATGATTTGATATTTTAAAATATTCCGGTATCAAATTAGTATTTAAAAATCGAAATTCCGATAATTAGGTACTTTTCTCTCGTCGACGGTCGAATCTCGAATAAAATAATAATATTTCCAAATTTTCTTATTTTTTATTCAATTTTCGTATTTTGTATTTAATTTCTGTATTTTTAATTCATTTTCATATCTTGAATAATAATAATAATAATAATAATAATAATAATAATAATAATAATGATAATATAAAAAATAAAAGGAAATTGGCACAATAGTCCCAAAAAAGTGTCACAACTGTGCGTTTAGTCCAAAATAAAAATTTGGATGCTTATTTGATCCATAATTAATTTTATTAAATTAATTTGATACTGATAAAATATTTTTTATAAAAAATTTTCAACACAGTAGCATTTATTCACATTCATATTATAATTTTTGATAATTTTCTTTAGCACTAGTCTTCACCCCCATGCGTTGCAGGAGTAAAATTGTTTTAAGTTTATCTCAAATAAAAAATAAAATTGTACATGTTAAATTTTATAGTAAAAAAGAATGAAAACCAAAATTTTTTGATACATAATTAACAATTGTGCTTTTTTTAAAAGGCAATTGTGTTTAATTGCTAGAATCATAATATAATATAAAATGCGAATATTTTAGAGAATATGATGTCATAAACTTATTTAAAGTTGAGATTATACTTTAAATAAATTAGTTATCGTTAACATGAGTACTCTTTCCAAATATTCTAATATACACCAATTATGCAATAATTTGATTATTGTTTTTTGTTTTTGTTTGAAATAGTTTTCACACTATGTAAAATTGTGTAAGTTGATTTTTTTTAGTAAAAAACAATGGAAAACAAACAATTTGACACATCATTCACAACTATGCGTAATTAATGGTAACACGACTTATATAAAAAGCAAAGATTTTGTAGCATATCATGTTACAAACTTATTTAAAGTTTAGATACACTTTAAATAAATCAGTTATTGTCAATATGAGTCTAAAATGATCAATCACATGATTACAACTTAAAATTAAAATATGAAGCCTTCTTCAATACCTTTCATACCTATTGCCACAACATCACAAGGCATATAGCAGATGAAATATTTATTTAAATACGAACAAATCTTAAAGAATTTGTTTAAATATTTGGTTAAATGTTTGCTTAATTCAGAAACCCCACCAATAAAAATCTTACACATAAATTTAAGTTCGGGTTGGGTGGTTGTTATTAATTTTTTAAATGATAACAGAATAATTATCTTATTAGTCATGAATAACTCATTTAGCATATTACTTTACAAGTACTAATAGGACAATCGTATTAATTTAAAAACAAAATCAAGACAATGTTTAATGAAAAGTAAATGTAATTCATAAGAACCACATAAACATCGAATAACAAATTGTAAGGTAAATAACATCCGTTAGTTAAGGTCTATCTAAATTAAACTTCACTAATTAGTTAAGGTAAATAACAAATTATAATGTAATAGGTTAATCCACATTTCAACAATTTAAGCACTAACTTAATTGTGGCAGTGTAAGAACAATTCCTTTTGATGGATTAAACATAATTTAAAAATAAAATATTTAATTTCATTTTGGTAATGAAATTCCCTTAAATAAATTAATTCAACTTTATAAAGATTATATTTCTAAAGTTAAGCAATATAATTGTAGAAATATTTACGTATAGTTAGTAGAAACATGCACATTTATTTAAAAGCTATTTCTGAAACCAATACAATGGGTTGAGATTGCAGCATTAACGTTAAAGTGACATTAAAAAATTAACTTTTAGTACCATCATTTGTATGTGTTTCATTCTCGTTAAAGAACTATAGGTTGTTACTCGCTATATATATTAATTGACTTCGATCAAATTTTAATTAAGATCAAGATATAAAAGAAAAGAAAAATAAAAAATAAATTAGTCTTATTAATCACATCTCAAACGAACAATGTCATTATGAAAGTCCAAACAATTTGAATAAACACCAATATGAAGCTAAAACTGGATGAAAAATATAAACGATCCATCTTAAGCACAACTCCTTCACAAACACTCCTTAGCTTTTTTGTTAGGTACCATGGTTCCTCAAAAAAAAAAAAAAAAAAAGAGTAAGAGAGAGACCAATTAGCTCCCTATACCTAATTAAAAAAATTAATAATAATAATAATAATAATAATAATAATAATAATAATAATAATAATTAGCTCCCTAAATGAACTCTCTAGACTTCACTATATACATCAGTCTTTCTCTCAAGATTCAATATGCCATTATATCTTCATCAGGTCGTTACCACGAAAAAACGCATTGCCATCGTCCATCTTACAAAAAATAAGCCGCCTCTGCAATTTCACACCAATCATGATGCTACCGAAAGAAAAACCTTTGTAATCCCTTAAACGCGGTGTCCATGGATCATAATTTTCACTAACAAAATATTGCTCATTTTCACCTACAAAATGTAATTGAATGCTAGCCCATGAATCTGTGTGAAGAAACCGAGCTGATAAGGTAGCAAATAACACATTAAAGTTTAGGTATGCATCGATCTCTAGATTTAAGTAAAACCAAACCGAAAGATTATATCTAATGTGGACTGCATATTATAATCCACTCCAAATAGACTAACCTTTAAAAGAATACAAAACTATTCAACATATCAGAAATGGGTGCTACTAACATGGTTGTGTTGAAGAGATGATCATGTACTATCAGTCTTGATGATTATTTTCAACAATATCTGATTTTGATTTTTGTGATACCTTTTCAGGCTTTGCAAGTTTTTGCATGTCTCAGCGATTGGTGTGTTGACATCTGACAATTTAACCACATTTGTAATGCTTCTGTTTGAATATAATAACTTCCCAGTACACGTAGTTGGTAGTTTATCTGGTACAATAAATCAACAACAAAATTGTATTAACTATATTTGATGTGGCAGTGGGTTCTTATCTTTGAATTATAATTTTTGTTATTTTAAAAGTTACTTATTTTATAGATAAATAAGTAATTTATCACTAAAAATAAATAACGTTTAAAATAGTAAAATTTATATATCAAAACTATATTCATATTAAAGATCTCGATGAATAGAATAATATGGAACAAAAAAATTAAAAATTTTCAATTATTTATCCCTCAAATTGATCTTCCAAAACAAGATTAATGTTCACCCTCATTTTTAGGGTGAATGAAATTGTTGTCCATGATTTATGACACTTGGCAGAAAATAAGTGGTCCAGTGAATTCCTAACTAAATTTTTTCATAATAACTATTTTTCAATTGGCCAACTTCCAATCACATCTTTTTATATTATATATAGATCGTGTCGACTCAACCAAAAGATATAAAAATTAATGATACAAAAAATAAAAAATTATTAGTACGAAGAAATAATAATTATTTTAATAATTTACTGCAAATAATCCATCAAAGTGGGTCAATTTATATTTTAATTTATTTATTTTATGTTTGTAAATAGTAATAATTGCATTATAAATTAATCTATGCAAAAAATTTAGAAAGTTTATTGGACTTTTGCAATTGTGACGAATTATATGAATTAAAAATTTTAATCAACTATAAAGAAGTATAATTAATTTTTACAATGAACACATTAGTATAAAAACTAAATGATCTAAGAGAAAAAAATTAATAGTATGAAGAAAGTACGATCAATCCATAATTTATCTTAACAGTTTAAAATATGGTGTCGATTGGTACGAATGGTTTAAAAATTGATAGTACAAAAAAAGGAAAAATTTATTATTGCGAAGATACAATAATTGTTTCTTCACCTGAAGTGAGTTCGGTACTCTTTTGATTGGAACTTTCTTCCACTGCTGAAAAGCATTTTCCATATAGGCAAAAATAAATGATCCAAGAAAAAAATTTAATACTGCCAAGAAAGTACGATCGATCCACAGATTCACCTTTAGTATTTAAAAAATCATGTTATCTCAACCTAATGGTATAAAAATTAATTTTAAAAAAAGAAGACAATTTACCAGTGTGAAGAAAGAAATAATTGTTTCAACAACTATTTCAACAATTTGCCTAAAGCACTCCATTGAATTGGATCGATTAATATTTTAATTTATTTTAGACTTTTAAACAGTAATAATTGCATTACAAATCAATCTACTAAAAAAATTATAAAGTATATTGGACTTTTACAATTGCAACGAATTAAGTGAGCTAAAAATATTAATCAACCGTATAACAGAAGTATAATTCACAATGAACATATTAGCATAAAAACCAAATGATCCGAAGAAAAAAATTAATAGTGTGAGGAAAGTACAATCAATTTACGGACTTACCTTAACAATTCAACATATTGTATCTACTCCTATTAATTGTTCAAAAAATTGATCATAAAAAATAAAAAACTTTAATAGTGCGAAGAAACTATATACAATTGTTTCTCCACAATAAATGAGTCCAACACTCTTTTGATTAGAACTCTCTTTCACTATTGAAAAACATTTTCAATGTGGGGCACAAAGAATAAACGATCGAAGATGAAAATTTAATTATGCAAAGAAAGTATGATCAATTCATGAATTTACCCTTAGTATTTTAAAATTTGTATTGTCTCAACCTAATGGTATAAGAAATGGATGAGGAAAAAAAAGAGAGAAAATAATTTGTTACTGTGAAGAAAGAATAACTATTGCAACAACTTACCGAAGCACTCCATTGAATTTGGTTGATTCATATTTTAATTTATTTTATACTTTTAAACAACAATAGTTGCATTGCAAATTAATCTCCGGGAAAAAATTATAAAGTATATTAGACTTTTGTAATTGTAACGAATTATGTGAATTAAAAATATTAATCAATTGTACAAAAGAAGTATCGAAGTATAATTAATTTTCGCAATGAGCATATTGGCATAAAAACTAAACGATGCAACGAGAAAAATTATTAGTGTAAAGAAGGTACGATAAATCCACATATTTACCTTTATAATTTAAAAATATTGTGTCGACTTGTATTAATAACTTAAAAAATTGATCATATATATATATATATATATATATATATATATAAACTTTTACTTTGCGAAGAAACTACAATTGTTTGTTTATAATAAGTGAGTTCAACATTCTTTTGATTGAAACTCCCTTCCACTGTTGAAAAGTATTTTCTATATGGATACAAAAATTAAACATCTAAGACAAGAAAAATTAATAATGCGAAAAAAGTACGATCAATCCATGAATTTACCTTTAGTATTTAAAAAATTGTATCGTCTCAACACAATGGTATAAAAAATTACCAAAAAAAGAAAAGGCAATTTATCAGTGAAGAGAAAGAATAATTATTTCAACAATTTACAGCAGACAATTCATTGAATTTTGTCAATTCATATGTAATTTATTTTATACTTCTGAATAATAATAGTTGTATTGTAAATTAATCAACTTTATAAAAAAATTATAAAGTATTGTAACCAGTTATGTGAACTAAAAATATTAATCAACCATACAAAAAAGTATAATTAATTTTTGCAATAAACATATTAGCATTAATTTAAATCAAAATTTTTAACTTTTAATATTATACTTTTCTTTTAATTTTGTATAAAAATTTAATGAATCTAATTTTATATCACATAATAATCAAATATTAATGAAATTATTGATTTTAATTAATTTTATTTTCTTCAGAATTAATTTTCATTTCGTGGTTAATTATTTATAAAAAGTTTCTTATTCTGTGTATAGATATAAATATTTAGATTCAAAGTAAAAAAAATATAATAAAATAATAATTATCAATAGTTATGCATGGAAAAGAATTTAGATTTAATATTTAGCATTTACTATAAATAATAATTTATTAATTTGTTTGTTAGGATTGATTATGAATTAATAAAAAAGTAAAAATTAAAAGACAAAAAACTTACAAAAGATAAGTTCAAATGAGTGGATATTTGAAAAAATCTAATTTTGACTATATAGATTTTCTTATTTTGGTGAGGATAAGATTTAATATGGATAATAATTAGTTAATTTGATTGTTGGGGATTAATTATTAATTACTAAAAAAGGAAAACTCAAAAGATGAAAAAGGGCTTTATTTTTCGTGGGAAAACCAATTAATCTAATTAAAAAATAGGATAAAGAATTCCATACTTTTCTATATATAATATATAGATTAGAGACCAGCAAATTTTGATTTTAACTAATAATTAATAAAAAATATAATTATCATACCTACATAAAATTTTATTCGGCATATATATATATCAATGTAAAAAAATACTTAATGTACAGAAGAAATAAAACCAAATAAAAAAATTGAAAAAAATAAATTTTATGTACAAAAAATTGACTTTCTTTTTTTTTTAATTCAATTTTATTTCTATTGATGATCATAATAATAATAATAATAATAATAATAATAATAATAATAATAATAAAGAAATACCGAATGTATTATTATTATTAATCAAGTTATGAAAATGGATTAAAAATATAGTAATTAAATACAAAATATGAAAATGAATAAAGAAATATGAAAATTTGAAAATATTATTATTTTATTTGAGATTCCACCGCCGGCAAGAGAAAAGTACCTAATTGTTGGAATCTCGATTTTTAAATACCAATTTATCTCCGGAATTTCTTAAAATACCAAATCATCAAAAGTGTTTTTTTTTTAAAATACACACCAATTTGGTAGTTTAGCCATTTTTTTCACTTAATATAGATAAATTTGAAAACCTTTTATTTTTTCTTTTTCAATCTTTACAAAATTTTAGATTGTTTTCACTTTAAAACAAAAACCAAGTCAAAAACAACTGAGAGATTAGGCGTATACTTTCTTTTTTACAGAAAAAGTTGTCAAAACTCAAACTGGCTTTGGTCAAACAAATGTAAAATGTCACAAAGTTCATAAATAAGAAATCTTCCCCCTCCTTTCAGCCTTAATTACTCTCTCCCCAGAAGATTACGCGTTAATTACTGGGCCTCGATCAGTCTCTCTCTATTCATCTCTCTATTTAGTTCTTCAAACATACTTCCATTAAAATCTGCACTTAAAGCTTCAGTTACAGGCATACAAATGATAAGGGCATCGACAATTGAGATTGCAAAATAGATAAAACTCGATTTTGCTGTCTCGATCTGCTCCAATGGAAGCTGCAAAATGACTCTTGCGTTTTTTGGAGTTTCATTGTAGTGATGTAGTTTCGGTTTTTAATTTTTATTTTTTTATATATAATTTCAATTTTGACCTTAAATATTGTATTGTGTTAATTTTATTTTTACTTGTATCATTTGTTATGTTTAATTGTGTGTAGTTAATTTTCCTTTAAAAATAAAACAATGTGTCGTTAATTGATGAAATTCTAATAGGCTTCTAGACTTTGAACAGACTAGCATACAACCGTGCGTTGCACGGGATGAAAATACTATAGAAAATACGTCTTATAGATAGAAAAGAAAATATTAAGTAAAACACATTCGACGCAAGTATAATTGAAATGATGGAGAAATATTGTTAGATAATTAATATAAAATATTTAAATCGTATCCTACATTAGATATAAAAATATAATTCAATAATATTGTACGACAATCAAAATGAAAAAGTTATTATAAAATGCACATTAGATAGAAGTGCATTTGAATAGATAGATTAACATTGTAATGGCGCCATGCATATAAATAAAATAAATATTATAAGACAAATAAACACCATATATGGGTGCAAGAATTAAGAGAGATTTATAGTGAAATTTTTTTTATTTGAGCAAATAATATGATACTGCTACTTATTGTACTTGATGGACTTCTAAAAGAAGGATTTTTTTGTCCAAAAAAAAAAAGGATTTCTAGTTTGAGACATTGGTTGATATTGCATAGGAGCATTTTCATTTATTTCTATATGACGAACATATTCTTTAAGATCTCGTTTTACGTAAATAAGAAAATTAATAATATTGCATAAGTAATTAAGATTTTGAACACAAATTGGTCTTTTGAAACTAGTGGAAAAAAATACACATCCAACAATACTAAATTCTTCTATTTTTCATATGTCACCTTTTAAACCATATATCATCATTTATAAATTTCTTTACAACTTGTTTGGAAGCCTATTGTTTTGACTCTATATATTATACTACCGGATCTGCAAGCCCAATAAGCAAGCTGCCAAATCCACTATAATAATCCGATAAACTGATCTAATGTAAATACCCAACCCATTTAATGACCTGAGCCCACAACCCAATTTATCATTTTCTAATGCGTTTAATATATTTCAAAGTCATCTCAACCTTGCTTTACATAGATAGATATATATCATTTATTTATGGTAAAATTGGGACAAATTAAATGATGAAATGTGTCTATACCATAAATAGACACATGATAAATGTCTTTGGACATTTTGCTTTCCTTTTACCAAAAAAAAAAAATGAAATTAAAGAAACTTTTGATAGGAAAATATTGCTTGGGTGGAAGAGCTTTTATAATAATAGTATAGATATAGATATTGGATATTTCACGTGTCCATTGTTCAAGAAAAGAACATCAATATCTATTCCATGCTAACATAAAAATTAGGGAAATGCTAGACTGCCATAATGAATGTCATAATGATTGACATAATAATAGTTAGTATATTTAATAACCATCCATCTAAAAGTGATGGAGTAGTTGAAATTGTAGGATCATGCCATATGTCCATTATGTCAACCATCATGACATCTATTACTGATGAAGAACGCCCCAAAATTATTTCACTGAGATAATTGCAAAACTGGCCCCCTAGTTTATGCCTTCTTTGACAAGTTGATAACTTCGCCTGTAAGTGTAACATTTGATCCTCAATCTTGCATTTTCTTTCAACTCAAATATAAATTATTTTACTTTTTCAAATAGACCCAGTTTCTAGCATATTAAGGGGTTGTTTGATTGGGTGTAAATTTTATCCGCGCGATATTCCGTGTAAAAATGTGTGGTTAATATTGTATTGGGAGATGTGTATGTGGTAAAAAATGTGTATTGATTATACGGAATTGCGTGCGGATTTGTGTAACACCCAATAGAACAAGGCCTAAGATTTATCTGCACTCTGCAGGTGAAGTTCCAATATATATATATATATATATATATTTTCAGGTTAATTGCTTTGACAAATAATCAAGTTTAATTACATTTGAAAGTTGACAAATCTTGACGTTGAAGGGTGCAAAATGCCAAGTCATGAGTCATGGAGTGAAAATTACAAGTAATTAATGTCACGCCAATTTTATTTCATTTACTGTGACTATATTTGGTCTACATTTCATACCTGGACATAGAACTTTTAGCAAAATATCTAATATTTTTGAACTTTAGTTTGGTTTATTTGAATAATACGATTTTGAATTTAGTTTCAAATTTCACAATTCTTTCACTTTCATGAAACAAGTTCCAGAAATTGTGATTTTTAACTAAAATCGCAATCACAGTTGGCTTCCGATTTACCACTATTCCACGTTGTCAAGGTGATAACATGAAACCACATAGATATTTAACATTTGTAATGAAACATATTATCAAAATTTTAGCTATTAGGGTACTAAACTTTAAAACGCATTTGAATTTCATTACCTAACTGAGACAAACCGAAGTACAGAAATTTAATTAAACTTCAATTAGAAGAAGTTTTGTTTGGATGAAATATATCCTCGTCATTAGAGTGAAAGTATTTATAATGCTTTTAGAGTATTTATTCTTGTTTTATTGTACCAATCACGGTTAATGACCTATTTTGTTCATAGATGGTCAAGAAAAATTTTCTCTACAATAGAACGCAAATTATCATCACATTGTTATAGTAAGCCGACCACATGTATATGGAGTGCAATATTTAAAACATCAACTTAAAAGGAAAATAATTAGAGGTCTCCAAGATTTGACAGCATAATCTTATTGAAAAAAAGATTTGCCAACATAAAATGTCACATATATTGTTACCTAAAGTGGGTATATTAGTAAATGACTCTGATAACATTGTTTAGTATTCATTGTTAGATAAAATTATTTTAAAATATATTTTTTCATGAATAATTTTATATTGATATTTTAAGTGGTATTTGATGTGTCATTTTTTAAATGGGCGAGATGAAAAAGCGTTCTTGTGCTTATCACTTTATTAGACCTCTTAATCGTCCAATGAAAATATCATCTACTTAGAAATATTTGTCCACCGGCATTTGAAAGAATTGGAATGGAGGGGTGGGGGTGGTTTCCTGTGTTCCAGTTTTCTGTTAAAAAATTTCATTCTACTTTGTGTTTTCCTTTTTGAGCGTTTATTTTCAGAAATTGAAAACAAGTTTGATTTGTCATTCGAAAGACGACTTTCAAAGAAGACAAAATTAGAAAAAGTGTTAGGCGTGAAATGTTTGAAAAATGAAATGTGTTTTTAAATGTAAAAAATGAAAAATGAAAACATTTTTGTGAAATGAAAACTTGATAAAATAAAAATTCCATAATAGTCCTAAACGTTTCAAATTATATAATTTTGTCCTCATCTTCAACTTAACACCCAACCCCTCACAATCACTCCTTGTCTCCCTGGTTCTCTTTAATGCTAGTGACAAACTTGGTTACCCAATAAACTGGTTTGTTCGTCGATCACGAATCATATTTGGTTCATTAATGATGACATGTTTTTCGGTTGATTGGTCGTGTTTACAACCGATAAATTTCCTCGTTTGCGTGCTGGCTAGTCAGATCTAGTTCACCACTCAGTCCTTGTTGGTGACGGTGAGGACCATGGTGGTAGTCACTACACCAAAAATAAGAATTTGTCACCCAATAAATTTTCAAGGGGTCACGGTTTTAAACCGTGACCAAATTTCTCGCTGATTGTCACGGTTTTTAACCGAGAGGAATTCCTTTTTTTTTTTTTTTAAAGTTTTCGCCGATTGTCACGGTTGAAAACCGTGACAATCCGCGAGCTGATTGTCACGGTTTTAAACCGTGACAATCGCAAAAAAAAAAAAAAGGAATTCCAGTCGGGAACAGCCCCAATTTCACAGCAACAAAAACCACAAAGCAGAAAAAATGCAAACCAGCTGAGATCCCCAAATGTCTTGCCCTAAATTCACCATGAAAATGTCGAAAATCACTCCCAAAAGTTGAATTGGACCTGAAAAAACGTTTTGGCTCAAGTCTCTGCTCAATATTGTCTTCAATTTGAGGTAATTACTTGTAGTGAACTTCATAGAAAGCTAATGTAAATGGATTGGTTGTAAATTCTAGCTTGTGTAACACACATGTTGATTGTTGGAGTTTTAAAAGGCTTCAAATGTGAAATTAAGTTGTGCTCTGTAAATAATGTTGCTTGCTTGGACTATGGAAAACATTATTACCTATCTATGTTATGTCTATATTTTTGTAGTTATAATATCCTCATATGCTGAAGTCTTATCAGTTATGAAGGATAAATTCCCTTTTACAAGTTTGACAATTTATTTTCTCTTGTTCCAGATGCCATTTGCCTCGCTTCTCTACATTGGAATGGAATATATGCGAACCCATAGCTTCAAACTTGCTGAGAAGGTGATATATCATATTTGTGAAAATTAGAATTTCATGATTTTAAGTATTTAACCTTGTTGTTGTTCCTTTGTAATACTTATGTATTTGCATTGTCTTTCAGAGATTTAGTGGCTCTTTCCATCTCCAGTAGTTTCTCCAAGATGCTGCATTCGATTTTTATGTAGGCAAAACTATATGTCCTTCTGACCCACTTGTCTATAATGAACTTGGAACGGTGGCTTATCACATAAAGGAGTAAGATTTTCTCAAGATACTCACCAATTCATTTCCTGTTCAAATATGTTTACTTTGTCTCCCCACTTTTAAGTGAACAAGGATCAAATAATCCATGATTTGCACATTGCCCAAGGGTGAGATTCTATTTGTGCATTTGAGTACTGATAACTTATGCTAGTTCACACTCATAGATGTTCGTGAAAGCTTGTATTTTTATCAATACTAATGTGAAAGCTTCATGCTGATGTTCTCTGTGAAAAGTGTAGGAATATTTGGTTATCTTAACTTTGTTTCATTTACCAATTTCATGTATTGTCAACATTTTGACCCCGAGGAAGCATTAATTGATATAGCATGTAAGAACACAATTAGGATATATCCTGCGGATATTTCATAGCAACTACGCAATCAAGTTATACTTCATACAAATCTGTTTGCAGTAATTGAAGGCAATGAGAAATCTATAATTTTTTCATGTGATTATGGGTACTCTGTAGTCAATAGAAGTGGTATTCGCCACTATCTTGCCATCTTTGTCATTTAATCAAGGACTTCCACTTTGGCTTTGAAGCAGCTTCATGCTAATGCATTTTGTACATGTGGTTCCGTCCTTTTCCATTTTTATAGACATTATAATAAGGAAATAAAAAGAATGTGGAAGAAGTCAAGGCTTGAAAATTATTGCATCAGTCTATCTCTTTCTATTTTCAGTATCATTGTTAAGCTCTGGGAGATGTACCATATAAATTTGTCTTCATATAATAGGAATGTTTCTTGAAGCCCTCGTGTTCTTTTAAGTTGTAACTCTGGTTCATTTGAAGAGGGGTACCAACAGAGAAAAGGAGAGAAACAAAGCGAATTTTTTGGGTATTTTGTACATGCTAATTTTTTACAATTTCTGATTTTTTTGTATTTATATATTGCTATACAAGTAACACAAAGTGTTCATTCCCATTGACATAGTTCATTCCCATTCACAGTCTTATTTGGTAGTCCAAGAATTATGTACGTATTTTTGAAGCTATTGTAATCAGTGATTGTTTTCTGAAATTATTTTAGGTACAAGGAAGTCAGTAAGATGGTTTGAGATGACTTGGGCTCCAATACCTTCCTTTTGTAAGTGGTGAGCCAACAGTAGTAGTCAATCTCGCTCATGCATTGAGGAAATTAATGTATGTATTTTATTTTTATGCTTCCTCCTGTTGTTTGCAATTTTAGCTTTTTTAACTAGCGATGTGAAATCGGTATATGATGATCTCTTGTTTTTCTGTTTGGTGATGCATTGACTCAGCCCTGACCTTGATTAGATAATCTGCAAGCAGTCAACTTATTAAAGATGTCTATGGTATCTTTAGTGGTTACATTTGTAGAGATTTTAGGAGAAGAGTTGTTGTTGTTGTTATTGTTTGATGAGTTGATAGACGAGTTGTTTGTAGAGGCCATGGATCTCAAAGCAGTGATGCAGCAGGCTCTGATATCATGTAGAGATTTTAGGAGAAGAGATTGGCGAGGCCTTAATTTGCAGTATTGGGGGACGAGGCATGCAAGCCTCTCTATCCTCCCCGATCAAAAGTTGATCATCATAGTTTCTTTTCCTTTTCCCCCTAGCTACCCATGTATTCAACATGCTCTCCTCATCTCTTTATATACATACACACACATGTCATCGCCTAGAACTTGACACAAAATATTATGATCTCTCAATGATCTTTACATGTGATTCTTTTTCCTTTTTCTAATTTGTTCACTTTGAAGGTTTTGATTTCACATTTGAATTTCTACTGTTCACCAGACTAGTTGAAACTTGTTTTCTAAGGTATGTTTTCCTTCTTTCTTTTTCCCTCTTTTTTTTTTTTTAAAATTGCATTGTAATTGGTTTTTTCCAAGCAATTTGTGGAGTTTGATTACCGTGTAGCCAATTGAAAAATGTGTTGTTCTTTCGATCTTGGGGTTGATTAACTGGAAAAATAAGTGGTTGTCTTGTGCCCAAATACAGTAGAGTTACTCGATGGAACAAAATTAAATGAATTGTTTTGTTTTCTTTAATTAAGAAGGCCTCTAATCACTGTATCTCTATAGGGCATTCTATCAGCTATTGTGTTGTCTCTTATCCCCATCATTCGTCCATTTGACTGGTGATAAAGGGGATTATAGGGTTCCATTTAGAAATTAACAAATCTAATTTAACAAGTACACATAGACCTTTCATTAGTACAATGTTTACATCATTATGTACCATTCAAATGATTCTTCTATTAGTATAATATAAAATTCTAATAGTATGACATATCCGAATACTAGATGTTTAAGTGTAGTTTGTACTTCAATTGTTAAGATAGCGATCTTTAAATGATGTTTTAGTATTTTTGTTGCAGTGCTTAGAAGTAAATTGATTGTAGTGCTTGAAGAGTTTTCATAGAACTTCACAAGGTATATTTTTATAGAATCACTTACCATTGAAATGTTTGCTGTGGTTTAATTTAGAATCCTATTGGTGTGGAATATCTGGATTCCTGAACACTTGAATAGAGATGATGATAAAAAATGTGAAATATTTGATATGGAATGAATTAGATTATGACTAGCCTAATCCTCTTTATTGACTCGTTTGAATCAAATAGATGTCTAGAGGAGGCGATGAGGGTGTAACTACTAGGTGACAGCTGATAAACATGTGGTTGTCGTTAGTATTTTTGTAACTAGAAGACATTCTTTGATCACTATAAGATTTTTTTCCTCTGCGCATTTATCAAATTTGAGTCATTGGATCTCAAGCAATGCTCAATTTTCATACATTATATGCAAGCACGTGGGTTATTCTATGGGGATTCTGCTTTTGGGAGTATATTTTTTAGCTATGCATTTTTAGTTGTTAGCATTTTCAATTTGCATGCAGCCTTTCTTTTCTTTTCCATTTGTCCTTTCTATATATTGATCCCACTTAAACAAAATAAGATTTCAAACATGCACCAACTCATACAACTGACTTTGGAACCTACATGTCCAAGATATAACTTAACTAACTTTATTTAAGTTTGAATGGAAGTAGTAATAGTAGTAGCACCTCTATATATATATTATTGTAAGCTTTTCCCCATGTTTTGGTTGTTTATTTTCTTTAACTTTGAGAAAATGAGCAAATGAGTACTACTATTTCTTTTTTCTTTCTAGGCGTATTAGGTGGACAATGATGCTTTGATCGCTTAGATTTGTATTTATCCATCCTTTGTTGATAAATTGAGAATTGACGCCGCTTTAGAATTCAATTAGCGTCACAAGTGAGAATGGATTGAAATGTATTTATCCATCCTTCGTTAATTAATGTTTGAAATGCATCCATAAAATTTTTAATGCTAATAATTTTCATTAAAAAGTAGTAGACATATATAATCCGTCATAATTTGATGGCGTTCAAGAAGTTTCTTCCCATTACGCTGGCGCTTATGTTCGCTATTTATCTTGTTAACCTGTTTATACTTCCATTGCGGAAGTATCTTCCGATGTTATTTTTAACTGCCAAGGTGCAAGAAGCTACTTTAGCTCATAATTGTAATTTTTATGTCATTCGGTTGTAATCTTTTAAGGTCATTACAATGCTTATTTTGTTATGACATCAAATTTTAGTACAATTGTAATTTTATTATGATGCAGTGAAAAAGATATCGATTCTTACGAGGATCAAATGATTTGAGAATGTTATTTGAAATGATTTACGATTTTTAATGAATTATTGTTAATAATTTATATCATGAACCAAATATGTTTGTTAAGGTCAAAAAATTATATTGCAATTTTTTTTTTAATTTTTTTCCAAATTTGTCACGGTCTAAAACCGTGACAAATTGGTCACGGTTCTAAACCGTGACTAATTGTCATGGATTTTACCATGACAACCAAGTTGTCACGGTGTTTTTGTCACGGTTTAAAACCGTGACAAATTTCAATTGTCACGGTTTTAAACCGTGACAATTCGCGTGTTATGGTGTAGTGTAGGATGGTGACAACACAGTATGGTGGTGGGCACGGTGGCAGAGGTGGTTGGGAACTACGATGAAGTTTCAAATAAAAATTGAGATTTGAATGTAATAATATAAAGTTTTAATATGAAAATGCGATTTTATTTTTTTCTGCCAAATTACCAAAATGGTATTTAAAAAAAACACTTTTGATGATTTGGTATTTTAAAAAATTCCGGCGACAAAATTAGTATTTAAAAATTGAGATTCCGACAATTAGGTACTTTCCTCTTGCCGGCGGTGGAATCTCGAATAAAATAATAACATTTTCAAATTTTCTTATTTTTTTATTCATTTTCGTATTTTGTATTTAATTTCTATATTTTTAATTCATTTCCATATCTTCATTAAGAAGAAGAAGAAGAAGAAGAAGAAGAAGAAGAATAATAATAATAATAATAATATAAAAAAATAAAAAAAGGAAATTGGCACAATAGTCCCAAAAAAGTGTCACAACTGTGCGTTTAGTCCATAATAAACTTTTGGATGCGTAGATGGTTCATAATTAATTTTATTGAATTAATTTGATACTGATCAAATACTTTTTATAAAAAATTTTCAACATAGTAACATTTATTCACATTCATATCATAACTTTTGATAATTTTCTTTAGCATGAGAGACTAGCACATTTGATTTTGACTAACAATTAATAAAAAAAATAATTATCATACCTACATAAAATTTTATTAGACATATATATCAGTGTAAAAAATATTGAATGTATAGAAGAAATAAAATCAAAAAAAAAAAAGAAATCAAACCCCACCCTACCCCCCAACCCAAAACCACCAGCAAAAGCTGGTGGTTTTTGGCCACCACCAGCGAAAACCACCACAAGCAACTGTTGGTGGCCGAAAACCACTAGTAACACTGGTGGTGGCCAAAAGCCACTAGCCGTTGGTGGTGTTAGAACACCACCTAGTTGGTGGTTTCACTGGTTTGGGTGTTGGCGGGTAGGATAAGGGTAGCTATGGGTGGTTGGGGTGGGTTCTTTTTATTTTTGATTTTTGATTTTGATTATTTTCTTTGTTTTTTTATTTTTTGATTTGAGTTTTTTTCTGTACATTCGGTATTTTTTTACATTGATATATATGCCTAATAAAATTTTATGTAGTTATGATAATTATATTTTTTATTAATTGTTAGTTAAAATCAAAAAGTGCGGGTCTTTAATGCTAAAGAAAATTATCAAAAGTTATGACATGAATGTGAATAAATGCTATTGTGTTGAAAATTTTTGATAAAATATATTTAATCAGTATCAAATTGATTCAATAAAATTAATTATGGACCAAATAAACATCTAAAATTTTTTTTGGTCTAAACGTGCAGGTGGGACACCCTTTTTGGACTATTGCGCCAATTTCCTTTTTTTTGTTATATTATTATTATTATTATTATTAATCAAGTTGTGAAAATGAATTAAAAATACAGTAATTAAATACAAAATATGAAAATGAATAAAAAAATACGAAATTTTGAAAATATTATTATTTTATTCGAGATTCCACTGCCGGAGAGATAAAAGTATCTAATTGTCAGAATCTCGATTTTTAAATGCCAATTTATCGCTGGAATTTTTTAAAATATCAAATCGTCAAAAGTACGTTTTTTAAAATACCAATTTAATAGTGTAGCCATTTTTTCCCACTTAATATAGATAAATTTGAAAACCTTTTATTTTTTCTTTTTCAATCTTTACAAAATTTTAGATTGTTTTCACTTTAAAACAAAAACTAAGTCAAAAACAACAGAGAGATTAGGCGTACATTTTCATTTACAAAAAGAGTTGTCAAAACTCAAACGGGCTTCGGTCAAACAAATGTAAAATATCCCAAAGTTCATAAATAAGAAATCTTCCCCTCCTTTGAGCCTTAATTACTGTCTTCCCAGAAGATTACGCGTTAATTACTCGCTCTCAGTCTCTCTCTATTCATCTCTCTGTTTAGTTCTTCAAACACACTTCCACTAAAATCTGAACTTAAAGAGAAAAGACGTCTTGTAGATAATTAATTGATGAAATTCTAATAGGCTTCCACACATTCAACAGACTAGCATACAACCTGTGCGTTGCACGGGATGAAAATACTATAGAAAAACGTCTTGTAGATAGAAAAATAAAATATTAAGTAAACACATTCGACACACTTATAATTGAAATCATGGCGAAATATTATTGGACAATTAATGTAAAATATTTAAGTTGTGTTTACATTAGATATAAAAATGTAATTTAATAATATTGTACGACAATCAAAATGAAAAAGTTATTATAAACGCACATTAGATGGAAGTGTATTTGAATAGATAGATTAACGTTGTACTGGCGCCATGCATATAAATAAAATAAATATTATCAGACAAATAAACACCATATATGGGTGCAAGAATTAAGAGAGATTTATAGGTAAAAAAAGAATTTTTTATTTGAGTAAATAATCTGACACCGTACCGCTACTTATTGTACTTGATGGGCTTTTAAAAGAAGGATTTTGATTTTGACACATTGGTTGATATTGCACAGAAGCATTTTCATTTATTTCTATAGGAGAAGTTTACGAACATATTCTTTAAGATCTCAATTTATGTAACTAAGAAAATTAATAATATTATATAAGTAATTAAAGATTTTGAACACAAATTGTATTTTGAAAATAGTGGAAAAAATACACATCCAACAATACTTAATTCTTCTATTTTTTATATGCCACATTTGAAAATAGTGGAAAAAATACACATATCATCATTTATAAATTTCTTCAAAAGGCCAAAATTGAAAACCTTTTTTTTATCAAAAAATCTTTTAGAAGAATTGGGAAAATACATAAATTTTTAATAAATAAAAAATATTTATTATTATTTTTTAAAATTAAAAAACCATTTGGAAAAAGTATAAGTAAGAAAAAAGTTAAAACAAAAATACAAAATGTAGAATCTGAAAATCAATTAATTCAACCCAGCTGACATTGATATTCTTACCCAATTATACAACTTGCTTGGAAGCCTATTATTTTGCCTCTATATATTACACTACCGGATCTGCAAGCCCAATAAGCAAGCTGACAAATCCACTATAATAACTCGATAAACTAATCCAATGTAAATACCCAACCCGTTTAATGACCTCACCACAACTCGATTTATCATCTTCTAACGCGTTTAACATATTGATTCATCTCAAACTTGCTTTACTTATATAGATATATATCATTCATTTATGCTAAATTGGGACATATTAAATGATGAAATGTGTTTGACATTTTGCTTTCCTTTTACCCAAAAAAAAAAAAGAAGAAACTGTTGATAGGAAAATATTGCTTGGGTGGAAGAGCTTTTATAATAACTAGTATTCAACCAGTGCGTTGCAAGGGATGAAAACCCTCTGAAAGAGCACGTCTTATAGATACAAAATGTAATTTTTTTAAATGTAAAACGTAATAGATGCAAATATAATTATGATAATAAAGACAAAGATATATTATTGGACAATTAATGTAAAATATTAAAGATGTGTTTCACATTAGATATAAATATATAGTTAAACAATATTGTGTTACAATCGAAATAAAACAGTTTTGGCATCACACACATTAGACGAAAGTGCATTTGAATCATTGATCATTGTTTGTTGGATGATGTGTCGGTATGCATTTGAACTAAATAAATATTATAAATAAAAAAATCACTCTAAATTTTGAAACACCTTTGAAAATCCACATTTGTTGTTGAGCTTTCATGTTGATCACATTTATTGTGATAATAAAGATCAAGATATATTTTTGGATAATTAATGTAAAATATTTAAGATGTGTTTCACATTAGCTATAAATATATAGCTGAACAATATTGTGTTACGATCGAAATAAAACAGTTTTAGCATAACACACATTAGATGAAAGTGCATTTGAATCGGTGATCATGGTTTGTTGGATGATGTGGCGGTATGCATCTGAACTAAATAAATATTATAAATAAAAAATCACTCCAAATTTTGAAACACCTTTTAAACACTACATTTGTTGTTGAATTTTCATGTTGACCATCCTTATCACAAATCAAAATCTTCAATCCACTATCGTTCATAACTCTGGAGACAACAAAATACAATTGACTATGGCTGAATACGAGTCTCCTCAAATAAATACCAATATTAGGAAGCGGTTGCCTCTAATTCTTGTTGATTGTCATCACTTGTGAGTTTTTTTATTCTTAATTTTTTAATCAAGCATCACATTTTCCATCCACCTTTTTATATCAAGAAACAAATACAAAGCAAACATACAATATAATTATTATGAACGAAGTAAATTCTTTGCTTGTTAAGAGTCAAAAACCTTTTAGAAGCTAAAAAAATAAAAGCTTTTATTGGATTGAAAAGATTAAAAACGATATTTGAAAAACACGGGATAAAAATATATACGTTAATAACCAACTAACAAATTGTTAACATCTACCCTTATACATAAACCATTCATCATCTCAAATGTAATAAAATACATCACCTAAATCATTTAAATAAGTCAAACACATATTTTCAATTAAATGAAAGTCAAACACACATTTCTTACACAAAAACATTAATTATGACCCATTTAATTTACTCAAAGCATATTTGATTTATATATGCTAAAATGTATTTCCTATATTTATCAAATTCAATTAAATGTGATTTCTTAAAAAACAATAATTCCTATTAAAAAATGAACTAATTTGATTTCTGTTTTGTATTTTTGTTTTATTTGTATTGTCTTAAATTAAAAATTAATAGTTGTTCTAAAAAATTAATATTTGATTTTTTATTGTATTTTTATTTTTAATATCCTAGAAGTTTTTTCATAATGTATAAGATTTTGTAGGAAAAATATAGTTAACAATCTTATTTATCGTTTAGAGCCACAAAAGCATACTTTAACCTCACTTTAGGAGGGCATTATGGGACCAATATGGGATTTTCATTCATTATTATTAGTTAAAAATAAATTAAAAATTATCATTAAACTAAAGGAAAATCGAATACCAATTTCCCCAAGTAATCATTGGTTATAACTTCTAGATGCGTAATGATTGGTGCTTTATAGAGTAATACACACATTCTTCTCTCATAATTATCTGACGTGAAATATTTATCTGTAACGACCCGTCTTTTCTTACCCGAACGAAACACATTTCATCTATACTTTCAAAAGCGGAAGCATTTATATACATATATATATATATATATACATATATATATCAAAACATATTTTGTTCGTTCACTTAAACTAGTACAATATAAACAAACAAAACGCGGCCGCAGGATGTTTAGGTCTCCCCCTTCTTCCTTACATCCCACATTACGCTCGGGAGGATCCTTCACCACCGTCTGCACATAAAACATCAATATACAATATAATGAGCCACGGGGACTCAGTAGGCAATAGATGCAAATGCTAATGCATGTCATGTTTATGCTTTGCGGTTATAGATCATGTGTTTACAAGGCGCCAGTAACATCATTGGCGTCCATAAAGCGTTCTTTTACGCTTATGGCGCCGTCAGTAATGGCCGTCCCAAAGGTTCTTTTACGCTTTGAAGCGCCAGCCGTCGTCTAAAGGTTCTTTACGCTTTAAACCGCCAGTAACATCATACATATTGTAAGCACACAATCTACAACCCATATATGCATGATCATACTTTCATGTTACACATACTTCATCCTCTTACCATTTAGCCCATATGCTCTTCATCATATCATAGCTCATCTTGCATCTACCATGGTCACATAGCATAATATACATAATGTCATCTAACAACATAACATAGCATAGCAAACCCTACCATAACATAACTTATCTCTTCACCTAACATAGCATACCATAACTTCTTCTACCAATCCATATCATCACATATTTCATCATATATTCATAAACACATATTACACCCATGAAATATAGCTATTACCTACCTCAAAGACAAGAAAGCAAGCAAATGAATTGGTTGGCTACTTTCTCCTCCCTTTCCTTTCCTCTTCCTTCTTCTTGTTGATCCCAAGATGACAACTAGAAATACTCAAATGATCTACAAGCCAAAACTCATGTAAAATCCTTGAATCACCTTTGAAGTGCTCTCTAGAGTTTTGGGAGGTTGGGGTCAAATATGAGGGTAAATGGCCGAGCAAACGTGTATAAACTCTATCCAAAGTTTTTACATTTACTATAAATTTCCATGTTAGTAACTCCCAAATTTACTACCCATAACCTTACGGTCGTATTATCTACGTATCATCCCATAATACTAGTAATAAACTCTCTCGTAAATCCACTTCTTGCCCTTCTTTGACCTTACTAGTATATTTTCTTCCTTCAATAACCTCAACATACTGATATTTTACAACCATAAGTAATTTGCTCTCTAAACTTTTGACATTTTATTGTTCACAATTTACAAGTAACAACTATACCTTAAAACCATCCTTTATAAAAATAAATTTAATTTTCGCATTTCCTCATATTAAATTAATATCCTACACTTTCAATCAGATTGTGAACATAACATATACACGTATACCTTAAACATCATTTATTTCATATCATATAAATTATAAATCATATACGTATTCATATGTTTAAATGGTGATTACATCCTTCCCCCCTTAAATAAACAATCCAATTTATTTTTTTCATTTTTATTTTATTCATATTGTTCTAAATTAAATATTAGTAATTGTCCTAACCAATTGACAGTTGGTTTTTTTTTATTGTATTTCTATTTTTAAATATTTTAGAATTTAAAAATATAAAATTTTTTTTGCACTGCCGTTGTTATAAACGCTTTTAAGCAAATGCATATTTTCTTAATTTTATAAATGTTTCCTTTTTTATAAACACATATTTTCTTAATTTATTAATTATTAACTTTTATTGCTAACTAAAAATAAAAAAAAAAATATTTTGGGTTTTTGGAGGGAAAACTTACTTTGGTGGAAGAGCTTTTTATATTATAGATTATAGATTATAGATAATAGTATAGATATAGATATTGGATATTTCATGTGTCCATTGTTTAAGAAATGAACAACAATATATATATTCCATGCTAACATAAAAATTATTTCACTGAGATAATTGCAAAACTGGCCCCCTAGTTCATGCCTTCTTTGACAAGTTGATGACTTCACCTGTAAGTGTAACATATGATCCTCAATCTTGCATTTTCTTTCAACTCAAATATAAATTATTTTACTTTTTCAAATAGACCCAGTTTCTAGCATATGAAGGTTTATTTGCACTCTGCAGGTGAAGTTCCCAAAAAAAAAAAAATAAAAATAAAAATTTCAGGCTAATGCTTTGACAAATAGTCAAGTTTAATTAAATTTGAAAGTTGACAAATCTTGACGTTGAAGGGTGCAAAATGCCAAGTCATGAGTCATGAAGTGAAAATTACAAGTAATTAATGTCACGCCAATTTTATTTCATTTACTGTGGCTATATTTGCTCTACATTTCATATCTGGACACAGAACTTTTAGCAAAATATCGAATATTTTTGAACTTTTGTTTGATTTATTTGAATAATACGATTTTGAATTTAGTTTCAAATTTCACAAGTCTTTCACTTTCATGAAACAAGTCGAAGAAATTCTGCGCAGTCACAATTGGCTTCCGATTTACCACTACTCCACACGTTGTCAACGTGATAACATGAGACACATAGATTTAACATTTGTAATGAAAAATATTATCAAAATTTTAGAGACTAGCTAGAGTACTAAACTTTAAAATGCATTTAAATTTCATTACCTAATTGAGACAAACGAAAGTACAGAAACTTAAACTTCAATTAGAAGTTTTGTTTGGATGAAATGTATCCTCGTCATTATAGCGAAAGTATTTATTATGCCTTTAGAGTATTTATTCTTGTTTTATCGTACCAATCACAGTTAATTGCCTATTTTGTGTATACATTGTCAAAATAAATTTTCTCTACAAATAGAATGCAAATTATCATCACTTTGTCATAGTAAACCGACCACATGTATATGAAGTACAATATTTCAAACATCAACTTAAAAGGAAAATAATTAGAGGTCTCCAAGATTTGCCAACATAATCTTATTCCAAAAAAAAAAAAAGATTTGACAACATAAATGTCACATTTATTGTTACCTAAAGTGGGTATATAGTAAATGATTCTGATAACATTGTTTACTATTTATTGTTAGAAAAAATTATTTAAAAATATATTTTTTTATGAATAATTTTATATTGACATTTTAAGTGGTTGTCGACATGTTACCTTTTAAACAGGTGAGATTAAAAGGTTTTCTTGTGCTTATCGCTTTAATGCACCTCTTAATCATCCGACGAAAATGTCGTTCACTTTGAAATATTTGTTTCAAATATCCATGTAGAATTATAATTTTTTTCATTCGTATGTAACAATAGGCATTTGAAAAAATTGGATTGGAGGGGGTGGGGTGGTTTCATTGTGTTCCAATTTTCTGTTAAAGAATTTCATTTTGCTTTGTGTTTTCCTTTTTGAGCGTTTATTTTGAGAAAATTGAGAACATGTTTGATTTGTCTTTCGAAAGATGATTTTCAAAGAAGACAAAATTAGAAAAAGGTGTTGGGCATGAAATGTTTGAAAAATGAAAACTGTTTTTGAATGTAGAAAATGAGAACTTGAAAAATGAAAAATGAAAAACTTTTTTAGAAAATGAAAACTTGATAAAATAAAAATTGCATAATAGTCCTAAATGTTTCAAATTATATAATTTTGCCCTCATCTTCAACTTAGCACCCAACCCCTCACCATCACTCCTCGTTTCCTTAGCGCTCTTTAATGCCAATGATAAACTTAGTTACCCAATAAACTGGTTGATTCATTGATCACGAACAACGAATCAGATTTGGTTGCTTGCTGGCTAGTCAGATCTAATTAACCACACGCGAATGTGAATTCAGTCCTTATTGGTGACGGTGAGGACCATGGTGGTAAGGATGGTGACAACACAGTATGGTGGTGGGCATGGTGGCAAAGGTGCCTTGGAACTAAAATGAAGTTTCAAATAAAAATTGAGATTTGAATGTAATCATATGAAGTTTCAATATGAAAATGTGATTTGATTGTTTTTCACAACATAGATAAATTTGAAAACCTTTTGTTTTTTCTTTTTCAATCTTTACAAAATTTTAGATTATTTTCAAAATAGTATTTTCGAAAATATAAAAGAAGGGATTAAGGACTTAGCCCCGTGGTTAATGGTTCAAGTTCGAAAACTGCCCCCCCCAACCCCCCCTTCTCTCCGGGCAAAGAAAATATAAAAAGAGAATACATTTTAACTTTAAAACAAAAACCAAGTCAAAAACAACAGAGAGATCATTTTAAAACAACAACTAGGTCAAAAACAACAGAGAGATTAGGCGTATATTTTCTTTTACAGGAAGAGTTGTCAAAACTCAAACGGGCTTTGGTCAAACAAATGTAAAATGTCCCAAAGTTCATAAATAAGAAATCTTCCCCTACTTTGAGCCTTAATTACTCTCTTCCCAAAAGATTACGCGTTAATTACTCGCTCTCAGTCTCTCTCTATTCATCTCTCTGTTTAGTTCTTCAAACATACTTCCATTAACATCTGCACTTAAAGCTTCAGTTACATACATACAAATTAGTGGCCCACTGCAGAAAGCTAATTTCTGTGGAGATATCTCTGTAATTCCTATTGAATATTGAAACCTCGAAAATGATCGTTCCATTTTCCAGGTTCGAATAAACCTTCGATTTCTTCACGTGAATCGAAAGTCTGTCTACCCTAGCGTCTTCATTTTCTTCGCTTTTACTTTCTCTCTCACTCAGATTTCGAGCGTATTTTGCGGTGAGCTATCTTGGAAATTTAGGAACAGCGTCCATGTCGTTTTCTGAGAAAACTGAAATTAAAATTCATATAGAATGCGTTAATTGACTTGGTTTTCATTTTTCGGTTTATTTAATGTTATTGATTGATGAATTTGTTCGAAAGTTGTTTGATTTTATAGTAGGCTTCCGAGTTTTCTTCAAAAAGGTTGAATTCAATTTCAATCTGAATATAAATATATAAAAAAAAAGGAAAAATGAAAAAGAAATGAATGTGTGGTTTAATTATCCAAACGTCGAAGAATTGCAAACTCTCTATTTTGTAGAGCGATATATTAGGGGAAAATAGAATCCCTTTAATTTCTCCCTTCCTCTCCCGTTTGGTTTTCTCTCTTCTCTGTTTTCTCTCTGTTTTTCTTCTGAGATTCCCCCGTCTTGGAGAGAGAACCAGTCAAATCTCTCTCTCTCTCTCTCTAAAGAGAATCATCATGTTTATTTTTGACAAGGTTTCAATGCATACAAACCTTGAACGCCTTTTGGATCGTGTGACTCCGGTTGTTGAATCCCATTTGCTGCCCAAAGTTTGTCCCCTTTCCTTTTCCTCTGTTCTTTTTATGTAACAATTATTCGATTTTATCTAATATAGTGATCGAATGATTCTATGTTTATGAATTATGATTGTTATTGATTTTGTGAACAGAGTGACATGATGAATCTGAATGGTTTATGGCATCCATGGGAAAGAGAAAACATCGATTATTTCACATTGGGTGATCTCTGGAATTGTTATGAAAAATGGAGTGCTTTTGGGATTGGAGTTCCAATTACTCTCAACGATGGCCAGACTTTAGAGCAGTTTTTTGTGCCTTATCTTTCTGCAATTCAAATCTTCACCACCAATTCTTGTATAAACTGTTTGAGGTACCCTTTTTCTCCATTCATGCATATATTACAAACTGTTGAAAATTGAAAATTGAAAATTGAAATTCGATCTTTGATTGATTTTATGGGTTGATGATGTGAAATAGGGAAGAGACTGACTCCATTAGTGAGACCAGGGATTTCTTTAGTGATTCATTGAGCGACGAGAGTGACAGCGAAAAGCTTTCGAGATGGGACGGGTGTTCGTCAGAGGAAGGATTATTCGAGCATGAAAACTTTTGCCATCCGAATGATAGATTGGGTAATCTTTATTTTCAGTACTTTGAGCGAAATTCTCCATATGGAAGAATGCCTCTAATGGACAAGGTAAGAAGCTACTAAACTTACACACAAATCCATACTTATGTTTTTTTGTACTTTATTTATAGGCTGAATATTGTTAATCTTGCGTAATTACTTGTGACACAGATCAATAGCTTATCTCAAAGATACTCGGGATTGTTGTCACTTAGAAGCGTAGATCTTTCGCCCGCTAGCTGGATGGCTATTTCCTGGTTCGTTTTGTCTCAATCTTCTTCATCTGTTTTCATTTTACAGTATGTTTAACATGACTGATGTGAATGATATTCTAGGTATCCTATTTATCACATTCCAATGGGAAGAACGATTAAAGATTCGCAGACAGGGTTTCTTACATACCATACCATTTCTTCTTCTTTTCAAGGTATTCACTAAAATGGGTTTCATGAATCATGCTTGTTTGTACATTATGTGATTCTAAACCACAGGCCTGCACGGGTACCAAATTAGGAAATCTGTAGCTTTTATTTCTATGTGAAGCCAAATGTGGTTTCATCAAACCACATTTGGTTTCATGGATGCTACATTTAGCTGCGGGTTTCATAAGCAGTACCCACTCCGTATTATAACATCTACATCATTCTAAAACGAGCTATAATTGTCGTTCACAGACATGGACCTCGATGATGACTTTGAGAATGTTCTCAGTAACAGAAAGCAAGGAGAAAAAATCCCTCTCCCTCCATTTGGTATGGCGACTTATAAATTGCAAGGCGATGTGTGGGTGTCAAAGAAGAAGGGTAGCAGGGATCAAGAGAGGCTCGTCTCTCTTTTGAGCGTCGCTGATTCTTGGCTAAAGCAATTGAGAGTCCAACACCATGACTTCAACTTCTTCATGGGATTCAGGTCGGGTAAGACTAGAACAAATGACATTTTCTCCAGCCACACAATGCGAACCAAATGTTAGTGCTCGGTTTTGGTTTTCGTGGTTGTGTTGATAGGAAGTATGAGACTTTACTGGCCATAGGGTGGAAATGAGTGTATGAGTATTGACTTCGCTTTGTTGATATTTTAGCATTAGGATATGAAGTGATTGCTTAATGACTCCATTCCGGTTTCGAGTTTTCCGGCCTATGTATGTTTATTTCATGGATAAGCAAGTGAAGAAGAAGAGAGGGAGAGAGACGCCATGTGGGGCTTTTGTAACTTCGAACTAATTCAATGCCTTTATGTAGGGAGAGCAATGCTTGTAGCCTTTGTACATCTCTTTTGTTCTATAATGTGGATGTCGTGTGCTCTGTTCTAAAATGTTCGTTTTTTTGTTGTAAAAGGCTCGTCTTTACTCTTCCTAAGCATGATTAGACAAGTCGCAAACTTAAAAAGTTGTCGTCCGGTGCCTCGTGAACGCATGCCTTTTAGAACCTATATTAGAAGAAATTTTCTAGAACAAATATTTTTTAGAACCACTCATGTAGGGTTTATGTAATGTGTGAAAATCAAATGAAGTGAGATAATAAAGATGGCTGTATTTCATTCCAATAATTCTATTTGTGCACCTAGTGTACATCAATGTTCGTAAACCAGGCCGTTGAAATAAGCAGTTCAAGCGGTAAACGATCGAATCCATTGAGCTGCTTTTAATTAAAAAATATAAAAAATAAATTAAAACTAATAAATTTATAAAAATAATTTTAAAAAATTAGAAAAACCGGTTCAACCGGTTGAACCGGCCAGTTCAACCGGTTGAACCGTCGTTGACCGGTTTCTAAAACGGGTTTTACAATAACCGACTGGTTTCGGACCGGTTGTGATTGAACTCGGTCGGCCCAGGCCCTGGCTTCTAAACATTGGTGTACATGCACCCTGCATCTCCCCTCTAATAAGAGGGGAGAAAATTGTCATTTTTACCCTCTTCTATTAGTAGATTGACATTTCTACTTGGTTGTTATGTGTACTGTGTATGTACAACATAGTTCATTTTACTGTACAAGGTTTTGATACATCGCGGTGTATATAAACATGTCTATAAATTGCATTAACTCTTTAGAGGACAATGATAAAATTCACATGTATAATGTATGATATCAGTTTCAATGTTGCAATTGTCAAAGACAAGATGGACAGAGTTTGGCCCATTACGAAGACTTGCTGTGCCTAAAGATATATATTCTGATGATATTTTGGTTAACTTGTGAAACAAATGTAATACGCTAATCTAAACGAATATAATCGGTTGATCTTACATTTATAGGACCCCACGAGTTTCTAAATTACAAATTTTGAGTCATCTGAATAAATTAATAATTTTCTAAGCTATTTAAACGCCGTAATTTTTGCTTCACCGACTTTTTGAGAACGGGATTATTTTCTATTAATCGCGGTGTTCTACATGCTTGATGAACGGGGTTAAAGGATTTGGACAGTGCCTAGAGATTTTGGGGCAATCTTTAATAAAACTTGATATTAAAGATTATTTTATATGAATTTAGTAACAATAAAGAGTTGAAAATTGTAGAATCTCAGGAGGTTGCCTACATCGCCTAATTTCAGGAATGCAATTGGATATTTTTTTAATTTTATTTTTGTATTTTTTGGATATTTTTCTAAAGGTTTCGTAATTGTGGAATGACTTTATGTTCAGTAAATGTTGAATACCTTTTCAGAGGGCCACAAATCCACAATTAAGTGAATTAACTATAATGGTTTCGTGTTCAAATTAAATTGTTGGAAGAATGTTAAGGGATTGTTCTATACACCCATAGGAATTTTTACTTGAAAGACGTGTTAGATGTGCAGTTGAAAATTGAGAAAATAAATTAAAAAATATTAAGTAATTGTATGATTGGTTGAAAATGATGAGAAAAAGTTAGTGAGAAATTATTGTGAAAAGTGAATATAACGAAGAACATAGAGATTAACATAATAATATATGGCAGATGTAAATAAGACTAATTTAAAGGACCATGCTATGTGTATACTCTTGAATAGAGTACAATCCATGGGGAGGGGAGGGGAGGAAGTGCGGAGAGTAAAAATAATATTTACATTTTCCTCGATCAGATAGTGTACATCCGAGTGTACATATTTAGGAGTGCACCTAGTATAGTCTTAATTTAAAAGTGACGTAGTTGGGGAAAAATTAAAAACAGAAAAAGAAAAAATAAAAAATATCAAATGTGTTACAAATAGTATGTGATTTTTATTTTATTTTTTTTGTCTCTCTCTTTTTTGGATAAGGCATTTATCAAAATTCACTGCTACACCACGCAAGTGGTTCAATATAAAAATGCAGTTAGTTCCTCCATGACTTGGAAGTAAGTTGAATTGACTTTTTAACATCAAACCAGAATAAGTAGCAGGAATGACTAATATACCACTCCCGAGTTGGTCCAATTAAGAGAGTTTCTAGCTAATTATCCCAATAAATCAAAAAGGAAACCGTCACATTTATCACAAATTGCAACCACTAACCATACTAAAATGTGAAAGCACAGCATCAAACACACAAAAGTCCACAAATTTTCCAACTGCCAACAATCAATCTCTCTTCACTACAAATGTCCATACACAGTTTTTGTCCGACAATTGTGTTGGATAGTTGTATGCCACTCTTCATTGACGTGTGCTTAGAGACTTAGTTAGTGGCCAGATTTGTGTGCACTCTTCATTCAGCGAATATATTAAAATATTTAGACACTGATATGACAATTTACAAATAAGCCCGTAGCTAGACATGGCCAATGAAGCAATCGCTTTGAGTCCAAGTGCAAGAGGAGTCCAAATGGATGGTCTTTTTTTTTTTAATAGCTTTGAGTAGACTTCATGTGATCATACAAATTGGGTCCATAACAAAAGTTAAATTAGACCAAATTGTGCTATAGTTTCTTCCTCATTTATCGATATATTAGGGGGAGTTCTATTTGTTTTGTATTTTTATTTTCATTTTCGAAAATATTTTGGTATTTTCTGTTTTTAATTGGTGTTTTAAGAAAATTCAAAATGCGTTTGGCTTATTGTTTTGAAAAATTACTTTTGAAAAGAGAAAATAGAAAACGTGTTTGGTTTATACTTTTAGAAATATAATAAAATAAAAATTACAAAAAGATTCCTAAACTTTTTAAATTAACAAAAAGGTCACCATCTTCATCACGCACCCCAACCCCACCCCACCCACCCCATTTCTCTCTCTCACTTTACAGTCGTCGGCGACTGAGGGTGGTTCCAACCACTATTTCGTGGTGGTTGGCACCACCAACAGGTGGTCGAACCACCTCTATCGGCAATCGCGAACCAGCAGCAGGTGGTCGGACCACCTTCTGGTGGTGGTCCAACAACCATTAATGGTGGTTGGACCACCACGTTTGGCCAAACCACCAGTTGGCCACCAGATTGGTGGCTCTGGTTGTCAAACCACTAGATCTGGTGGTTTGACAGCCAGATATGGTGGTTTGACTTTTTCTATGGTGGTTGGACTAAAATGTATGCAAATGAAAATTTGGGACTCAAATGTAATAAATGTAAAGTTTAAAATTCGAAAATTCGTTTTCTTTGTTTTGACATTTAACATAGAAAATCCCGAAAACGTTAAAAAGATGTTTTCGTGTTTTTATACAAATCTTAAAAACGGTTTCGAAAATATATTTTCGAAAACAATGAACAAAACGCATTTTCAATATTTTCGAAAACAAAGAATAGAAAACGGGTTGAAAACGACAAACAGAACTCCTCCTTAAGTTTTTAGGTTTTAAATATTAAGAACCATGATTGGAGCCCAAAATACAAAATTGGTTATCTGGATCAGTTCTTGCAAACAGCCATATCATCGTGGACATTTTAACATGAAACATGAGTGGATAGATGTGCTACCTTTGGGTCGAGCTCAACTCTTGTTATATGTGTATTAGAAGGTGCGTTTAAATCTAAATGTTACGGTTGATTATATTCGCGGACATATATTACTTCAATACAGTTGTTTAAGTGCCATCGGCGTTAGTAGATACGAACGCTCATTTTGATGGCTGCTCGACTCCATTTTGAAATTCAGGACCAGATCTAGAATCAGCACGGCGAGAGTGAGTTCCAGGAATTTTCTGAATTTTTTCCGGCGACCCGTAACGGCCGTGACCGCCGGTCAAAGTTTAATAAACTTTTGGCGGCTGATTTAAATTCTGGTCCCGGATTTCAAAACGAGATCGAATCGCCATCAAAATGGCTTGTTGCCCATAGTTAAAAACCGCTCGATGGTGTTTGAAATTCTTCCCTTCAATACAATGTAATTATTTCAAGACATTTGTGTCACTTCGACACCATTTAACATTGAAATTACATGTATTCTCTAAACACTATATGTGATAAATTAGTTATTGCTTAAATTTTGTTTATTCCTGAAAATCTAGTTTTTGGCTTTCCTTAACACCAACACGATTGGTGATTTTTCTCTTCATTAAAATAATTGTATAAGGGTTTGCACAAAGAGCAACAAAGAATGATCATATTGGCTCCTCTAATTCTATCTCGGGTTTCTATGATGTAGTGCGCAGTGATTTGGCTGCCATAAACAAAAATGGGATGATATAATAAGTTATCAATTAGCGTTGATAGTATGTGATCAATTTATAATTAAATCAATTTATAATTAATACTTCCACTTTCCATGTTAATTGTTTGTTTGCATTCTAGAAAAGTGAACTCTAATCTAATGATGATGAAAACCAACGGGTGCCCAACATAACCTTAAAACGATGAGAGAGCCATTGACCTTAAATTAAAGAAACCTTTTTTAAACATCCGATGATTTTCTCTTTTGCATTTCAACTTTTAATGTTGCCGTTTTATTTTTAGTTTTTCTGTATTCTAATCCTGTTTCAAAGTTATTAAAAATGCATTTGATTTGTCATTCTAAAAAATGTTTATCAAGATGGAAAATAGATCTAGGATGAGTTGAACCAAGCAAAATGGTGTACATTTGAGGTTGGATACATTTGAGTGTGAGAAAGAGAAGAGAGTGATGCTAGGCATCCATATAAAAATTGTGTGGATACCATCCACACCGGTATTGGCCCCCCACTTTCAGGGGGGATATTATGGTCATTTATCTATACCCTCTATTGGGGTGTGGATGTCTCCACACACTTTCACACACTTTTGTATGTGGAGACTGAGCTTTGTTCAAGAGACGATTCTCATAAAATTTACCTTATCACGGGACACTTTATTAACATACTATTGATTAATATTATATTTATACTTACATATAAAAGCGTGTTAGAGGGAGAAAAACAAAACATTTGTGGACAAAAATCCACCCTCTACTTTTATGTAATTTCAATTTGAAATTAATTAGTACAAATTTTTAATAATATTCTGTCATAATAATATAGTTTATGGATTTAATTCTTTAAAAGGCTTTTCAAATTCAAACATCTAATAAAACTTTTCGTTTTCGTATTATTTATGTAATGTATATGTGATTCATCCATTCTTCTCAATTATTTATCTTTTGCAAGACTTTCAATATTCAAGAAGACATTTTTTTGAAACTCTCCCAACCTGAAAATCCAAACTGGGGATAGAAATTTTATTAATAAAACAAAATTGTTATACCTAAACGGAATGAGACATATGAGCCTTACCTCCCAGTGATTCTATATATATTATATATTTTTATTGTGTTGAACATTCAATTAAACTCATCAATGGAAATCATTTATAATTGTATTGAACATAATTTTTAAATATCATGTGTTTTAATTATTATTTGGAGTTTGACGTAGATTATTTCTTTTATTTGATTCACATTGCTTCTATTTCAGAATTGTTTGCTACGTGACAAGCTTATTAAGCAAAACATGTTACATTATATTTTAGAACATTATCATATCTTTTATCAATTAAATTTAATTTATTTAAATATAAACATTTAAAATATAATTATTATTGTATCATGTGTATCACACATGTGACTTGCTAATATGCTTAAAAGTTGGTGAATATTGCAAGACTTTTTTCCAATTATTATTATTATTTTTTTATAAAATACAAATGAACATAATGAGTAATTAGTCAACATAAAAATGTTAAATTGACATTTTAAAGTATCATTTGAATGATAAAGAGGTGTATTAAGTGATAAATACGTGATCACATTTATTGCCCAATAAATAAGTGTCAGGTCAGAATTTGACTTTAAAATGCAAAAAGAAAATGTCTATATAGAGTTATTAAATAAAAAATAAAGTGATTTGAAAAAAAGGGTAAGAAATATATAAAAATAAAAGTTTCTGTTTATGTCCGATAACGAGCCAAGAGGCCCAAGACGATTTTTGAAGATCCTTGACCGACTATGGATGGTTGGAATGCAACTGAAGGAATACGAATGTCATATTTTAATTATGACTTATGAGCAATGTTAAAAACCAGCATATACTCTCACTAAAAATAAATAAAAATTGGCCAATTAGCTAACACTATTGTCATTGCTCTAGAGGCACATGTCGTCCTAGTCGATTTACTGCGACTACAATGTCGAAGCCACATATCGTCTCAATAAGCCTGTCCTTGTAGCTCTAATGCAACAACATGCTATCGTTACATGCAATAGGATTTCAACATTACAATAACAACAGTCATTATTGTGACGCCCCGTTCATTTTTCCCTAATGAATTTGTGATGTTGATGACGTGGTTTTGGTGTTGTGTATATGTTTAACGTGGTTGTATGTGTTTATAAGTGTATGGATGATGTTCGGGTCATTGAGTGTCGGCCGGGTGAAAACTGCAGAAAAAAATGAGGATTTACGGCCGTAATGGGCCATTGTTACGGCCGTAATGTGGACAGTGGAATATGCCGCAAGATGTAGAGAGTTTATTACGGCCGTATAGGGTCGAGATACGGCCGTATCTACCGGGTTACGGCCGTAAGAGGGGTGTGTTACGGCCGTAAATGTCGAAGTGAAGATTGACCCATATTTACAGAGAGTAAATTACGGCCGTATGAGTTGGTGTTACGGCCGTATTTGTATGGGTTACGGCCGTAATAATGATGTTACGGCCGTAAGAGACGAAGGCCAGGACTGCATTTACAGAGACTATATTACGGCCGTATGAAGGTGTGTTACGACCGTAATTTTGGATGTTACGGCCGTAAATAAGTAAGTTACGGCCGTAACTGTTGAGGCGGCAGAATGGTATTTTAGTCAACTGAAGCCATTTTTGGGGTATTTCCTCCATTTGCACGGCCCTAAACTCCCCAAAAGCCATTTTTGATCATTAAACTAAGGTCTTCAACTTGGGAAAAAGAAGAGCTAACTTGTGATCTTGCTTGGTTACTTGATTGGTGAAGATTGAGGTGAAGAAGTTGATCATCTTCTTGGTTCTTGTTCACTCTAGTAAGGTAGTAAGGTGGGTAATAGATATATGAGTGGTAACAAGGGTAAGTAGGAGTAGAACAAGCTATATGTGTCTTGCTATGTATGTTTATGGCTCGAAGTAGACATGTATAGCATGATTTCTATGTTACCCTTCTTGTTCATGTACTAGAGCCTTAGGGTTTAAAGTGAGCTTTAGGGTTTAAAGTGATTATGCTATGTGTGAAGTGATATATGATGTTGATGTTCGATGTATGTTAACATCACATGAGTGGCGTCATCGGAAGTGAAGGTAACGAAAAGGTTAGCTGTGTGTATAGTTTGTTCACAAGCATAGTATAGATTCATAATGTGTAAATGTGAGGTTGCTTACCGAGTACTTACACCTATGTAAAGTTATGTATAGTCTCACGGGAAAATGCCCCACAAGAGGATTGAGACTTTTGGCCGTCTCGCGGGCGAAGCCCACATGAGGATTGAGACAATTGGCCACATATGTTATGTTATGTTATATTGGCGCCGGTGTATCCACTTGATAAGCAACTGAGCCCAATAAACGAGTGTGACATGCATTGCACTTATCTATATTCCCACTGAGTCCTAGTGACTCATTAGGTTTTCTATGTTATACGTGTAGGTACGTCAGGGCCGGAGCGCAGCTCGGGTGATGGCGGGGAATCTTCTCGGAATTGAGGCGTGAGAGCTTGTGCGTGGGGAAGAAGAAAGCTGCTATAGATCCTGTATTTATGTTTTTGGACGTAAACACGGGAAATGTTTTGGTTGGTTTTGTGTGTCTTGTGAATGAGAAACAGTTTGAAAATGTAAATAAACGCCCGTGTTGTTTTTAAATGTACGTGTGACGCCGAGTCTAGTTCCGCAGCTCTGGTTTTGTTAGGGTTTAGATTGGGCGTTACAATCATAATATCATCCTCTATTTCTATTGTTATAATATATATCATCATCTACTACGAAGACATCAGTTGTTACAACATCTTCGTCTACTGATAATTTTTGTCGTTGCAATGGAGTTTTACCCATTGTGAGAACAACTATTGTGTCAATAATTTTCCCATTTTGCAACGACAATAATTGTTGAATTATTTATGACCCTATGACGATAACTATTCTCGTTATAGAACAATTAATGTTTATTATAATTTATTGGTTAATTTCATATTTTTGCTTTTGTATTGAAAAATAAATAACAACAACAATAAAGATAAACATTTTATAATAATAAAATAATAATGTTAAAAGTACACATAATTGAATATTAATTTTATATATTACAAAGACAACAAAATCATTGTTCTTTTTTGGAAATAAATTTTTTTTTAAAACTATCCAAGTAACCCAATTTGACGACTCCTAATGACTCTTCATGGTCTTTTTGTCCAGACCATCTTGTTTCCCCTAAAGATTGTGGTATGTGAAACCCTGATCAGTCTGTCTGCGACTTCAATGTCAAAGATGCAATTAATTCTCTAATTTCTTGGATGATGGTACCATTAGTAGCCACTTTTTCCTCCAACTCAACACCCATGGGTGATTAATAAGCACTATGATCACTCAATCTGGAAGAGCGAGAAATTCCCTTTACTTTGCAACCAATTCTAGGGTACAACTCCGAATGGGTTGGGATTTCTGTAACCACATTATTCAAAACATTTGTTATCTCATTCCCAGCAACTGTCCCTTTATCCTGTGAAAGCACAACCTTGCTCTCACCCTCTCCATCATGTATCCATCGATCACAATGCTCTAAAAACTCCACTAACAACTATCGTCTAAATATTTTAAAAATATATTAGAGTAATTGTTGGTGAAACAATAAGTGAATTGTGTTATGAATAATAATTGAAGTGTTATGAATAATTGAGAATAATTTGGTGGTTATGAATTATGAGGAATAATTTGGTGGAGGAATAATTTGGTAAAAGATGTAATTATTATATGTGAATGACTATTATACCCTTGATGAAATTATGTAATTCTGATTATTGCCATTCGAAGTTTTCACTATAAATAGGGCTTGATTATTAATGAAATTCATTCACGAGAATTCTTAGAATTCATTCTCTCTAAATTCTCTCTATTATTTCTATCTTTTTATAACACGTTATCGGCCACGAGTCTCTAGCCATTTGAGTAATATGAAGGAGTATCTTTCTACGGTTGCATCTTATAGATGATCTTACATGTCGAAGCAGGATTATTATAAATAACCTAATCCATCTCCAATCAATACTTATCTTTCTTTTCTCTCTTATCTTTTCCCACTTTCTCACGTCTCACTCTTTCTATCTTCCCAATCAGCTCATGAGAAAACATTTATGCGAGAGATAAAGAGTTGTGGGCAATTCAAGAATTAGCGAATGGAGGAAATCGTGCATGTTCAATTGCTTCTCCCTAAGAAACATGAAAAAGGTATATATATTATATTACTTTATAATATAATAATATATTAAACTATAATATTAGTTTTCTCGAGAGATATAAGGAGCATGCATTATCAAAATCAAATTTTCTCGACTCCATTATACTCGATTTAACGAGGCTTGATTTGACACCAACATTGATAGGGTAATAACTCGTTTTGAAATATGTTATTATCAAACTTTCAAAATTTACAAATAAGTACACCAACTTTTGAAAAAGTTACAAAATAGTCCTTGAACATTTTGATATTGATAAATTGAAATAGAAATGAGATAATTTTCCAATCGTAAAACATTGATAAAATATTTTTGACAATTTTACCTTGCAATTGGAATGGACAATTTACCCTTAGGGTAAAAAACCACGACTGGTAATTTTGGCGGCAAGTGAAAAATGGATAGAATATTCATGAAGAAATTCTAAATCCATTTATTATATAAAATGGCTTAAAGTCCATTTGAGTTAAAAGATCGGAATATTATTTTAACTCCCGAAGAGTTTAATTACATAATATACTTATTCTAAAAGGATAAATGTGCTCTTGTAGAAGTAATGAGTATTTGTTCTAGAAGAACAAATTTGCTCAGTAAAGCGATTCAATATTTAATTCTACTTTATTTACTTTGCAATTTAATTCTTTATAATACCTCCTACTTGATGATGGGTTCAGCACGTCACTAAGCGGAAGGTTTTATATATTTACACTTTATATGCTAAGTGATGGGTATACCTTCTACTAGCGAGATCCTACTCACGAAGAAGTAGTTAAATATTGTGCAATTTAATTCTTACTATTTAAATTCCGTAAATTTATATTTATTGCAATAATTCCCATAAGAATAGGTTCGACCACCTATTGGAGAAATTTAATTTTAAATTTAAATTTATGACTTTATAGTTTGAGTATATTTCCAATGTGGTGGGTAATACCACACGATTGGTGTGCATATTTCCAATGTGGTGGGTTATACTACGATTGATCATAGAATCCTACTAGAAGAAGTAGTTGATCAAATATTCTAATCATACTCTCGACGATGGCGATGAGAATAAAAGTACTTCTCCATATATCTAGGAATATTAATGGAGAAAATTGAGCAAAATTAGTGGTACTTGGAGTTACCATTGGATAAATAGATGAAAGTAAAATGCTCAATAGATCCCATATTGATAAATCAAAGAAAATATATCGCATGGAAAGCTTATATGAAGTAATCTCATCGATGATATGAGATTATTATTAAATATGAGAATAAAATATCTTGAAGAAGCAAAATCACTAGATATACATGTATTTGAATAAAGCCAATATGATATTATTATTACTCGAGAAGAAGTACAAAAGCAGTAAAGTGGAACATATTGAGAATATCAAAGATGGCAATAAACACTCGAAAATATAGAAATACGAAAAGAAAATATATATTGAACCCATAAATGAGGGGATGCGTCTCGAAAGTATAAATACTCCGTAACTCACACCCAGAACATTCGGGTTCATAATGAAAGATCCAAGGATCTCTTTTTTTAACTTGACACCGATGATACATGTGCCAGATGGGTTTAAACTTCCATAGATTTTGAACATATGATTGAATCTTGATGAGTAGATCGACAAGCGTATGTATTAGAAACAAGTATATTTCTTCTTTGAGCAGAAATAAATTTATGTTCTACACCCTGATCTAGAAATGCTAGCAAACCATCGAAGAAATAATTAATATTCAACAAACCTATGGGTTTGGTATGAAAAATTCCCTTTGCAAATGACGCTATATTGAATATTTCCTCCAGATGTTATAACGCACTTTGGAAGAACAATAAAAGCATCACTATTGCTCATCATGTACATCAGGCGATCATGGATGGATTGTGTTTGTAGCATCAATCCAGTTGGACTAATGACATTTCTAACTCCAATTAGTTTTGCCTCCAATTCGATGAAAATGTATTATGCCTTACACTCTTATCCCCATAATTGTGCGGCCATCGTAAGACTCCTTAATAGTTTGTTATTAGTCCCTCCATATAGTATATTGATATTTTGTTTCCCTAACTCCCTTACAAGTTGGTCTGCCATATCCACATATTGGATATGACCTACTAGTCTGGAGCCACCAAGAACACATATAGTTTTTACCTGTGAGGTAAAGATTGACTTACATGAGATGATTTTGATATCTCCATCTCCACCTCTATCTTTCTCTTTCAGCGAATGAATGATAGATATATGAATCCCTCTATTTAAAGAAAAATTTTCAAACCAATAATTGAGTGCACTATTTACTTTTGACAAATATGAAAGAAAAAAATGCAGAAATTTTTAAAAGTGAAAATGACATATATCTGTCGGTGATTGAAAAATAATATATATATACATATATATATATCTTAAAATCGAAAAACAATATTTACAATTACAAGAAAAACATTGATCTTCGTTATTACACCGAGCTTCCTTATATTAATATGAGAAAATTATTATACTAAAATTTTCTACTAAATTTATAAAGCAGGATCTTCTAAAGTAAGTTTTTCAAAGTATGTAGCGTTTGTTGATCTTTGAATTTGGCCATAAGGCCATTAGCTCACCTTATGCGTGTCCACTAGGATGTGTCTCAAGAGCACTGTTGAATATCATCCAAAGGCTCCTTACTCAATCCATCCATGTGAATGCTATATTTTATCTTCTCGATTTACGGACCAAAGTACCCCCTGATTTACATCGAGTGTCACATGTCACCCAAGGTACACTTGTAGCATCCTCCTAATCTTTTTGCTCTCCGTTTCTTTGAAAAACTACTTTTACCCATACCAGGCATGTATTTAGAAGGTGAAACCTCACGGATAATCAGAACCTTTGCTTCAATCAAGCATCGGATATCTTGTGGGATACCCTTATTCATTAGCATCCTTAATCTTTCCGACTACATCGATAAATCCTTTTTAAGATTTTAATCGGTAGTGATGGATAGTATTTTCTAAGATTTGAGAGCATATGATCCATTATAATGTATAGATCCTTGTTAGGATGAATTTTGCAATAATTTTGATGATTTATTTATAGAATAATACGACGCTGTATGAAATAAGACTCGATTTTAAATAAATAATATGAAGCGTAAGAGCTACGATTTCTAATTAAATAATAGTCGGATGTGATGCGTATGAGTCAGAATCTGTTTGAACAAGAGTAGACAATAATGTCACCAAAAGATGATGGAATATGTCGGTGAATTATTTCTATGATAAATCATATTGAGCACTATACAGATACTAGTGAAATCGATATAAGAATTTCTTGAACTAGAAGTTCAATAATACTGCTTGCAAAACCGACTGACCATCCCGGTTTAAATAATTATTGAAATCAATATTTCAAGTGAAGAATTAAAAGAATTCTTCAATGATTGTTCTCGATAAATGATGAAATCATTATTAGCCAATATTGGGAATAAATCCCAAATATATCCTGGAATAAAGGATGAGAAGTATGGTCCCACTCATCCTCCATGTGGACTACTAGATATTATGATATGGATCCACTAGATAGTCACATGTGTATATGATTCGTAATTTGAAATTTATTTAAATATTTGCTCACTGTATGAGCATGATTTTCAGTATTTAATGATAAAACTAGTAAATGTATATCCCAATACTTGAATAAATCCCTCAAGGATTTGAGTATGCATACAAGTGGGATATTATATGGCAAATTATTTAAAGTCCTCAAATAAATTGCCGATATCGAGAATAGAATGCAAACGGTCTAAATTCCCATATTAAAATGATGAGAACATATATGATTAAAATCATACCAACCTGTATGAGTTTTGGTGTTCTAAATTTTCTCAAACATGAGGGAGTATTAAATGTTGAAAATAATATGTGAAATGCATCATGTTATATCCTCGAAATTGAAATACGAACTTGAAGTTCAAAGATGCATGAAAGACTATGAACAATCACATATATCAGTTACGATGCTTTGATAAGTTAGCACGCTAGAAGCGTTGATATTTCCCCAAACATATATATCAAAGCAAATTATAAAAGATGGTCTTAATAACGAGGCATATGTCTTGAAGAGTATATAGACATAACTATATTGTGTAATCCTACAAGAGGATTGATAATGAGATATCTCGATAAGTTATGTCGATATGGGGAAAGAAATGAAATTGAAATGTGTCGACACGATATGAAAATGTAGCGCTACATATGATCAATGATAATGAAAATATTGAGATATATTGAAGATGATAAATGGTGAATGTGAAATCCTTAACTTATGAGATGATGAGATGATGATGACTATTGCTCAAGTTTAAAGATAAGCATGGTGGTCATTATATGTTGTATGCTCATGAAAGTTAAATTACCGATCGTGTGTGTAGTCAAAAGGAAATTAAAGGATCGGATGAGTTAAACCCGTGTTTATGAGTACCCTAAAGGGTGAACTAAGCCCTGGAATGAAATAACCTATTAAGTGAGTATTAAATGTTAAATGACATATTTTAAGTGTTAGTTAGTTATGAAGGTTTACTTATATGTTTACATGTTTTTACGATGAATTTATATGCTTTAAATTGTGTATTTGGAGACATGTGTTCATGGTGAATGTTTTGTAGTTGTGTAAGAAAATTGATGCACTCTAAATGAACGAAGAGTATAAAACCAATGTATATGATACTCATATAAATGTATGAAAGATTTTGAAATGCTTAAAAGATACTTGTATAAAATACGCGTTGCACTCTTTTTCCTTGACCGGTTTTATCCCATCGGGTTTTCCTAGCAAGGTTTTTAATGAGGCAACTTTAAAGGCGTATTCACATGAATAATGTACTATTTTTCCTTCATTAGGCTTTTTCACCGGGTTTTTCCTAATAAGGTTTTAACGAGGCATATTCATGGTATATTGAGAACGATAGGAGAAATTGATACATGTATCTATTGGATCAAGTTATAATGGAGCTAATGCTTTAGATCCAAACGATGGTGATATTGAAATCATTTACCGAGTAAAGATATCAGCTCTCAAGATATGAAATCGAATCCGGAGCAAATTGCTCTTTTCCTTCGATCAAGTTTTTCCCACGGGTTTTCGTGACAAGGTTTTAACGAGGCAAAGACGCGAATACTCATATGCCGATAGAAATCGGGGAGCAATGTTTTGATGAAGCGATATAACCACTCAAAGCTATCCCGCACCGGTTTGGAAGTTTTTTCCCACCGGGTTTTTCTCCAAACAGCCCGTCAAGACATTTGTATTAATAGTCGTTCGAGGAGTGTTATGAATAATAATTGAAGTGTTATGAATAATTGAGAATAATTTGGTGGTTATGAATTATGAGGAATAATTTGGTGGAGGAATAATTTGGTGGAGGAATAATTTGGTAAAAGATGTAATTATTATATGTGAATGACTATTATACCCTTGATGAAATTATGTAATGATTTATTGTGCCATTCGAAGCTTTCCTATAAATAGGGCTTCAGTTATTAATGAAATTCATTCCTGAGAATTCCTTAGAATTCATTCTCTCTAAATTCTCTCTATTGTTTCTATACTTTTATAACAAATTGAAAATTTTGAACTTTGTTATTATTTTATTAAAACTTCAACGACTAATATTAAAATTGATCATTAAATATAATGCTCCCTCCATCCCAAAAAAAATTGTTGAAACTATTAAAAGATTTTAAAATATGTAAATTAAATATGCGTACAATAATAATAAATGAATGGAAAATAACTTGTATAAGTGTGACAGCAAAAATGGAAAAAATCCTATATAACTGAGACGGAATGAGTATGTGTATTTGAAAGTGAGTATATAAAACATAATTATTAATTGAAATAATTTCTTCGAACGAGCACTTGAACTTCATGCTAAAAGTAATCTCTATTCTTCCTCTCATTTCACAATATTAAAATATTTTTATTTAGAAGGGAAAAATTAGTCGAATGTAGGGTGTTAGAATGTGTGTTTTTATATATTTTGATGTGATATAGGAGAAATATAATGAATGAAATTAAATGGTGAAAATTTGTGTAGTTCAGGTAAGTCCCACAAAATTTGTGTATAAAAATATATAAAAATATGTTAAAACTTATACTACCACACGCGATACAAAATTGGGTCAGAGATGGGATTGTAATTAAAATGCATCGGGCATTTGGGCCACCTTTCGAAAGTTCTCGTATTTCAATTTTCACCCTTGATCCAACTTGATCACGAAAATATGACCGTTAGGCTCTGCGTATTTATATAATCTACCCTTCATGCAGACGCTTTGCTCTCCTGGTTTCTCTATCAGCGTTGGATCATTCTAGTTTCTGGGTTTTGTTTTTCTATTGGGTTATTTTTGGGAATAGAGATGAATCTTAGTTTCTTGTTTCATTTTTCGATTGGGTTTCAGAAGTACGTAATGTGTTTGCGAATTCGCAGTGTTGGATGACTCTAGTTTCTGGGTTTTGTTTCTCTGTTGGGTTGTTTTAGGGATGAATTTTAGTTTCTCGGTTTCGTTAATCAATTGGGTTTCAGTGGCTACGTAATTTTTTGGGAATTCTCAGCGTTGAGTGATTCTAGTTTCTGGGTTTTGTGTTTCAATTCGGTTGTTTTAGGGATTGATTCTTAGTTTCTGGATTTCTTTTCTCAGTTGGTTTAATGTTTTTGTGAATTCTCAACTGCCGAGTCTCTTAGTCGTGGTATCTTCAATCTCGTCCTTTATTTTTATTTTTATTTTTTATAGTTTCATTATCTTTACAGCAATTTGATGTATCTTTTGGGATTTTCAGATTCCATCGACCATCAACTTCTGGCAGGTTTTTATACCATGAATTTTGTCTGAATCTTTACTGGTTGTTTTTGATGTTTTACTTTCATCTACGATAATGTGATGTATCGTGTAGGATTGTCTCCAAATTCGAATTGATCATCAATTTTACTCTGAATTATCTATAGATCTTTACTGTCAATGATTAGTTCTTTTCATTAATGTAATGTTATTTGTGTATTTGGGTTCCTTTGTAAGGATGTTCTCTGTTTGTGTAAATCCTTTGTCTTTTATTGTCACATTCCTTTTGCATTTGGTTGTATCTTGAATGTTTTGCTGTTCTGTTGTGTGAAATAATGTGGATTTGATTTTTATGGAGTTGTGTTTTGCTGTTTTACTTTGACAAGTTGCATTTCTTTTTGGCAATAACATCATTGTTAGGGTGGTGATTTTTCTTGCTTTCTTTGATTTTTATATCATATTGAAGATGTTATTTGTTTAGTGCTTTAGGATGAATCTTTCAGTATTTTATTTGTATGTCTGTGATTCTTTCTAGGTTCTGCTGAACCATTAGTGGGATTTGTATACAGCGCTTGAATGACTTTATGACTTTTATGAATGCTTATTCCAGCAACTATGTTTTCGAGTGTGTCTCTTTGTTTATGGAATTCTCTTGTCTTTGATTATCGAAGGACTTTCTCTGAATTTACTCGTTGGAACGATTTGATATGTTTGTATTATTTCACAAATTGTCTTAGGCTTTGTGCCTATAATTATTCATCTTTTCATTTCCTTTTTTTGTATCAGGATGAATCGAGAACTATCATTCTTTTTGGTTCAATTCATTATGTTAACTGATTTTGCACTTTGGTTTTTCTGTCAGGGATGAATCTTGAATGGCAGTTTTTGGGTTTCATTTTCTGGTTGAATTGATGATTAATTGCGATTCAGGGTGTTTTTGTTTGTGAGTTCTCTCATAGTGTAATTCTGTTAGAGATGGGTTTCAGGAATTTTGTTCTCTCTTTGTTTTACAGTTTCTTTATGTGTGATGACTGATGATGAATCTTGTAGTTGTAGGTCCTTTTAGAGAAAGTTGATCAACTTTTGATTGGATCTTTTACTGTGAATTTCCTATGGATCTTTACAGGGATTTTTTTCTCTCATTTGATGTGTGCACTGTGCCATTTGGTACGTTGGTATTCGATATTTAAGGATCTTTTTGGACATGTTCTTTTGAATGATGATCAATTGTTTAGCTTGCATTTTCCATTTACAATAATGTATTTATTTTGTGATCCATAAGGATCTATCACTTTCAATAAAATCTGTTTGGAGATATATATCCATTGCTATATCTATATATGTGCAGCTTTCAGTGTTGCAGTAGCCTGCATATGGATTGGTATGACAGTGATTCTGATTTACCAACATTGAGGAGCTGATGACGGTAAGAAATCAGCAATCAGCTTCCTTAAGAAACTCCAGTGTATTCTATTACATATGTATATGTAATATGCCCTTCTAACCCTGAAGCTTCATATTTGTGCGTAGATGAAATCAAAATTAAGGAATAAGGATTTGGCTGGCAGCTGGCTGTCTATGGCTGGACAGTATATCAAGAGCCCAACCAGAGTCCCATGGAAATCAGCAGCTGCAGAACGGTATGATTGAATTCAGATCTCTTTGCTAAGATTATTTACATTTATTTTATGTCAATCCATAAGAGAACAATACTCATATATTTAACATCAAGAATGTTTAGCATAAATCTATGAGCCTCTAAAGATGGCTAACAGAAATACATATGCCATGTTTCGGGTGCATTCAAAAGAATTAGGAAGTTTCTTGACCGGTGTTGACTTAATTTCATGCATAGAACTAACCTAGGATTTTTTAAAGGAGAAACGGTCTTGGATCAAAATTCACCTATATTCATTGTTCTTATTAATTAATAAATTTTAGTAGGGATGATATATTTTATTTTTCTAATTTTTGTGGGTCCCTTTAATAAAAACTATCAAGTTTTGAACTTTTTGCCCTTTGAATTACATAAGCATGTCTAATTCTTCTTCTTCTCCTTACTATTTAACTCTTTCAAAACTTTTCTTCACCTCTTTTTATCACCGTCTTTCAATTTAATTCCAACTGCCTCCATTTATGTTCCTTTTTTGAACGGGTAATATTTTTCTTATTATTTTAATCTTTCAATTTTACTCAATTACTCCTTTTTCTTAATTGATTTTCTTTGTCATGACGTTTCTTTCGATTTAATTCCATCTACCTTTATTTATATATTTTTTCTTTAGAACAGGGAAATTTTTTCTTATTATCTATCTTTCAATTTTATTCAATTACTACTTTTTCTTAATTCATTTTCTTTATCATGTCATTTCTACCAAATATCTTTATTATGCATATTTTTCATAGATTATTAGATGGTGTTTATTCAGAGAAACTTCTATCGGGCTTTTTTATTTTTTCTTTTAAACCCTTCCTATTTCATAATAATGGTTTATATATTTTATTTTTAATTTTTTTTAATTAGCAACGCAGCTTTTAATTATAACTACCAAATTTCAAAATTTGCACCTGGAATTTATTTAGGTATGTCCAATGCATACAAGACTTTTGTGTCTCTTTTTATTTTATATTTTTTATTATCACCCCCTTTTGATTTAATTCAGATTGCACCTCTTTTATCTATGACCCTTTCTAAATTTGTATTTTGTCAAACTGGCCTCACCCTTTTGATTTTCTTAATGCGAACTTAATTAATAATTTTTGGTAATGATAATATATTTTATTTTTCTATTTTCTGTTGGTCCCTTTAATTAAAACTATCAATTTTGAACTTTTCACTTTTGGTAGGCATGTCTAATTCTTATTGTTCTTACTATTTAACTCTTTAAGAACTTTCCTTCATTTCTTTTTATCACCGTCTTTCGATTTAATTGCAGCTACCTTTATCTCTCTCTATTTTTTTTTCAAATTGGTAATATTTTTCTTATTATTTAATCTTTCAACTTTATTCAATTACTCTTTTGTCTTAATTGATTTTCTTTTGTCATGTCATTTCTCAACTGAAATATCTTTATTGATTATGTGATATTTTTTTGGAGAAACTTCTCTTTAACATACCCTTGCAACTATGGGCTGTTATTTTATTTTGTCTTTTAAACCCTTTAGATTTCATAAAAATTGTATATATAGTTTATTTTTCTAATGCTTTTTAATTAGAACTAACAAATTCCAAAGTTTCCACTTTGAAATTGTTTCAGTATGTCCGATGCAGACAAGACTTTTCACCTCTTTTTGTATTTTTTTATTTTTTGTTCTCAACCAAAATGTCTTTATTGATTAGGTGATATTTTTTGGAGAACTTCTTTTTAACAACACCCCTGCTTCTTCTATCGGCTGTTATTTTGTTTTGTCTTTTTCATAAAAAATGTATATATAGTTTATTTTTCTAATGCTTTTTAACTAGAACTAACAAATTCCAAAGTCTCCACTCTGAAATTATTTAAGTATGTTTGATGCATCCAAGACTTTTCACCTCTCTTTGTATTTTTTTTATTTTTTATTATCACGTCCTTTCGATTTAATTCAGATCAATCACCTCTTTGTCTATGGCCCTTGCTAATTTGTATTTTGTTGAAATGGTCACTATGTTTTGATTTTATTTCATGACTTTCAGTTAACCCTCTCCTTAATCAACTTTTTATATTATTTCTATCTTGCAATTTTTTTAAGATTTAATTTAAAAATCATGTGAGTCGACATGGACATGAAGATAATTGCTTGCTCCTTCCTTTTCTTCTTCTTTTTATTTTTTATATATTTTTAATTTTTTGTCCTTCTTGGCTTCTCTCCCCACATATCTGATGAAAAGGCTAGGCCGTTAAATGGAGAAACAATTTTAATACGAATACCCCTGCTAATTATTTTTTTAGAACTTTTCGCTTTTGTATGCTTTAGGTATGTTCGAGTCATCCTATTTTATCCATTGCCCAACTTTCTACCTCTCTTTCCGAATTGGTGAAATTTCTCTTGATTTTTAATGTTTTTCAATTTGACACAATCTACTAGCAATTATGCTATTTTGATTTTCTTTGTTATCTTTTGTGTCTAATCTGTCTATACTATTTTATTTGTTACCAAAATCAAACTCTCTACTTCCTTTCTTGAATTGTTAATATTATGGTTATTTTTACTTATCTCAATTTGAATCATTTTTATTTTCTTTTTTATTGTTTACTTTTTGAATTTAGTTTCTTTCCTCTCTATTCTACTTTTTAAAGATTTATCAATTAAACAATTCTTAATAGAAATAGCTTATATTGTTGTTCTACATATTTTTCTAAGATTGCATAAATTTTTTCTTTTGCTTCTTTGCTTTTTTCCCCCTTTAATTTAAGTAGTCCTAACATGTAAACAAAGACATAATTATAGGTGACTTGCTGTAATAATACAAGTCTTTTTGTTTTTTTGTTTTTTTTTTGGGTTTTTTTCTTGTTTTTTGTTAAAATAAATAAAACCTACTTTTTTCTAAACTTGTTTTCAACCACAGTTTCCACCTCAAAAAGTAAAGAATTTTATGGAGAAACTTCAAAAATACCTTTCTTTGTATGTATGTTGAAAATGAGTATACACCGAAGTATTCATTAAAATATTTCTTCGAAATGGCCATTATAATAAAAGTACTATCTTCCGGTCTCTATTCTTCCTCGAATTTCACAACAATGAAAGGCGAAACTTTTAAAAAGTAGAATGTAAAACTATTGCTATGGGTTTGTAATTCGCCACTCAAACTGTAACAGTCCTTGTGCCCTTCGAACAAAGGCTCTGGTTCCCAGTCTTCTCTATTATCATCAGCATTTAGGCACGATGAGTTTTTCTACAAATATTGAGCGACAATTTTTGAGTTTCGCTTTTCAATTTGGTTTCGGTAGGTTATGTTTCTGTCAATTCTCAAAGTCTCTTTTTAAGTTGTGGTATTCATAATTTTGTTCTCTCTTGGTTTTTATATTCAGTGTCTTTACAAATGATGAGTCTTGTAGGAGGAAATCTTCAGGGGGAATTGGTATTCTTTACCTGTTGTTTTTGGTGTTATGTTTTCATTTAAAATAATGTGATCTGTCTTATACTTTTTTCCCCGAGTTGAATTGATCATCAATTTCTCACCGGAATTATTACTTTGAATATTTTCTTTCTTTCTTTAATTTGTATATCTTATCGAAAATGTTATTTGTTGGTGCTTTAGGATGAATCTTGAAGTATTTTGTTGTATATCTGTTATTCTTTCTAGGTTCTGTTGAACCTTTAGTGGGATTTGTACTTGTCGCTTGAATGACTTTAGCCGATGAGTTGTGGAACGTCATTTCATTTTATGAATGCTTTTGTTTTCCAGTGTTTCTCTCTTATTTATTTATTTATTTATTTTCTTTATGTAATTCCCTTATCTTTGATTATCAAAGGACCTTCTCTGAATTTGTTCTTTGGAGCAATTTGATATGTTTGTATTATTTCAGAAATTGTGAGAGGCTTTATATCTATAATTTTTCATCTTTCACTTCATATCAGGATGAATCGAGAACTATCATACACTTTTGGTTCAATTCTTTATGTTAATTGGTTTTGCACTTCGACTTTTCGGTCAATGATGAATCTTGAATGACAGTTTTTTTTTGTTTCATTTTCTAGCTGAATGGATGATAAATTGCGATTCGGGTTGTTTTGTGTTTGTGAGTTCTCTCATAGTGTAATTCTGGTAGGAGATGGGTTTTAGGAATTTTGTTCTCTCTTTGTTTTATAGCTTCTTTATGTGTGATCATGAATCTTGTAGGACTTTCTAGAGAAAGTTGATCAACTTCTGATTGGATCTTTTACTGGCTATTTTCCTTTCATTTGATGTGTACACTGTACCAGTTTGTACATTGGTATGATATTTAATGATCTTTTCTCTTGAATGATGATCAGTTTAGCTTCCATTTCCCATTTTATGAATGATTAGTGGGAAATCTTGTTCTATAATTTTTCATCTTTGCATTTCTTTCCTTGTACCCGATGAATTGATTTATATGCTCTTGGGTTCGCTTCATAGGATCTATCAGTTTCATTATATCCTTATTGCTTTATATATATACAACTTGCAGTTAGTGTTACAGCAGCCTGCATATGGATTGGTACGATGGTGAATCTCATCTACCGACATTGAGGAGCTGACGATGGTAAGATTCCAGCTTCATTACAATATAATGAAGCTTCATATTTGTGTGTGTAGATCAAATCAAAATTAAGAAATAAAGAACTTTGTGGGCTGTCTATTGCTGGACAGTACAACCAGAGTACTATGGAAATCAACAGCTGCAAAACGGTATGATTTTATTCGAATCTCTTCCCTTAGATTTATTTTAGGTCAAAGGTTTAGCTTAAATCTATGAACTTGGTGCCTCAAAAGAATTAGGAAGTTTCTTGATCGGTGTCGACTTTTGCATAGAACTAACATGGGATTATTTTAAGGGAGAAACAATCATGTATCAAAATTCACCTATATTTATTGTTCTCAAAATAATATGATTTTAATTAATAATTTCTAATAATGATGATATATTTTATTTTTCTAATTTTGGTCGGTCCCTTAAATTAAAACTATCAAGTTCTGAACTTTTCGCTTTTTGAATTATATAGGTATGTCTAATTCTTCTTCAACTCCTTTCTATTTAACTCTTTCAAAACTTTTCTTCACCTCTTTTTATTACCGTCTTTCAATTTAATTCCAATTGCCTCTCTTTAGATTCATTTTTTCTGAACATGTGATATTCTTCTTATTATTTAATTTAATTTTTCAATTTTATTCAATTACTCCTTTTTCTTGATTTTTTTTCCTTTGTCATGTCATTTCTTAATTGAAGTATCTTTGTTATACATGTTTTTCAAAGATTGGATTTGTATTCCAATTAGCGGCCACATTTTGTCAAATTTTTAAGCATTTTAATTTGTTTTCCATTTTGGTTAAATCAATCAGATCCATATATTTCGTAGGACCCATATGTACTACATAAATATCCACAATTTAACTCTACTCATTCTATCTCCACTTTCACACAAAAATTTATAAAAGTTTGTCAAAATTTCAAAAAAGTTGGCGGCTAACACCTGCTTACTCGTTTTTCTTAATTGATTTTCTTTGTCATGTCATTTCTCAACTAAAATTATCTTTGTTATGTATGTTTTTCAAAGATTGGGCGCTATTTATTTCTTGAAACTTCTTTTAGCAGAAGTAGCCTTGCTTCTTGTATCGGCCTTTTTTCCCCGTATATTTTTTAAACCCTTACTATTTCATAACAATGGTATTATATATTTTCATCTTACTTATTAGAAATGTTTCTTTTAATTACAACTAGCAAATTTCAGTTTTTCACCTCTCTTTTTATTTTTTATCACCTCCGTTCGATTTAATTTAAATCACCTCCTTCTTTGACCTTTTCTAAATTGTACTTGTCGAACTGGTAACAACCGCTTGTTCTTATTACAGCCTCAATTAATAATTTGTTAGTAATGATGATATATTTCTATTTTTCTAATTTTTCTTGGTCCCTAATTAAAACTATCAAGTTTTGAACTTTTTGCTTTCGGAATCATATAGGCATGTCTAATTCTTCTTCTCTTTACTATTTTTAACTGTTTCAAAACTTTTCTTCCCCTCTTTTTTCACTAGCTTTTTTGATTTAATTCCAATCACCTCTATTTTCTTATTATTTAATATTTCAATTTTATTCAATTACTCTTTTTTCTTAACTCATTTTCTTTGTCATGTCATTTGTCGACCAAAATATCTGTATTATACATATTTTCCAAGGATTGGGTGATATTTATTTGGACAAACTTCTTTTTAACACAAGTATCCTTGCTTCTTTTATCGGCCCTTTTTTTTATTGGTTAGGACTATTCACAACCCAACTATTTCTAAACACACCCCAAAAATACTCACCTACAATCCAAAATACCTTCCCACTTTCTTTAACAAAAAAATATTTCCTTTTGTTCCGCCATTTCAGGCCAAATAGCTTCCAAGCCGTTCGGCCATCCATGAAGCTTCTGTCCGAACAAAAGAAAATTTCCTTTTGTTCAGCTATGGCCATGGCTGGCCGAACAAAAGGAAAAAAAAAATTATTGGCCACCATTTGCTGCTAGAAAATGATAGCAATGTTTTCCCACTTTCTTTAAAAAAAAGAATATTTCCTTTTGTTCTGGCATTTTAGGTCGAATAGCTTCCAGGCTGTTCGGCCATCCATGAAGCTTCTGTCCGTACAAAAGAAAATTTCCTTCTGTTTAGCTATGGCCATGGCTGGCCGAACAAAAGAAAAAAAAAATTATTGGGCACCATTTGCTGCTAGAAAATGACGGCAATGTTGTCAGGAATGACAGCAAAAAAAGGGGGAAGTTGCTATTCTCTTTTTGCAGCAAAATTGTAGCAAAAAGAAGGTGCAATTTCCGGCAGCGTTTGCTACCTTAAATGACAACAAAAGAAGCTACAATTCTTCCTTCTTTTTTTGTATTATTTTTATTTCTTGAAGAAAGTGAAGCAGTATTTTGGGGAATGTGGGTATGGTCGGGGTGTGAATAGTCCCACTCTTTTTTATTTTGTCTGTCAAAGCCGTGCTGTTTCCATAAATTAGGCTTATACTTTTTATTTTTCTAGTTAGCAATGCACCTTTTAATTAGAACTATCAAATTTCAAAATTTTCGCTCTGAAATCATTTAGGGACGTCCAATTAGCAAGACTTTTGAACTCTCTTTTTATTTTATGTTTTTTTATTATCACCTCATTTCGACTTAATTTCATATCACACCGCTTTTATCTATAACCCTTTCTATTTTGTATTTTGTCGAACTGGTCACACTTCCTTCTGATTTTCTTAATATATGACCTTAATAATTTTTAGTGATGATGATATATTTTATTTTTCTAATTTTTGTTAGTCCCTTTAATTAAATTTTTAGTTTTGAACTTTTCTCTTTTGGAACTAATTCTTCTTGTTCTTACTGATTTAACTCTTTTAAATTTTTTTCTTCACTTCTTTTTGTTACCGTCTTTCGATTTAATTCCAACTCTCTTCTCTCTTCTTCTTCTTCTTTTTTTCTTTGCTTTTTTTTTTCAACCGAAATATCTTTATTGTATGCATATTTTTTTCAAAGATTAGGCAATATTTATTTGGAGAAATACCTTTTTTTTTTTTTTTTGCCTCTTACGGGTAATGTTTTCCTTATTATTTAATCTTTCAATTTTATTCAATGACTCTTTTTTCTTAATTGGTTTTCTGTGTCATGCCATTTTCTCAACCGAAATATCTTTATTGTATGCATATTTTTTCAAAGATTAGGTGATATTTATTTGGAGAAACTCCATATAAATAGAAGTACACTAGCTTCTTCCATCGGCTTTTTTATTTTGTCTTTTAAATCCTTAAGATTTCATAATAATTCAATATTTATGTTATGTCTAATGCCGTTTAATTAAAACTAGAGGAATTATATCAAATAGACTCCCCACACAAAACCTTTGCACCAATAGGCACCAACATTACTTACCAAAAATTAAATACAAACAATTTAAAAATTGAAAGACCACCTTACCCTTCTTCATTTAACACACGTTTCACCTCTCTTCACCCTCCATTTTCACCCGTAGCCAGACAAATCAAAGGAATCCATCAAATTAGGGCAAAACAATTCCACCCCAATTCCTTCGTTCTTCGCCTCGAGTTTTTCCTCGCGCTTGCGCCTTCTCCTCGAGCTGATTCTCGCACTGCTCGGCTGCTCCTCTTCGAGTTCTTCCTCCCACTGTGGCTTCGATCTCTTCCTCCCATTTCACGAGTTGAAGCTTCAATTCAAGGTAAAAACCGGCCTTTAACTTTATCTTCCTTTTATTAATTAAAATGATAAAGCTCCAACTATATGAAAATGAAGAAGAATATGGAATTTGGCATAAAGGTTTGTGGGAGTTGGGACACTTGTTTTGCTGATTTATGGACTTGTTTGATGAGCTCATTTTAATATTAGAGTGTGTTTGATTAGTCAAAATTTAATTATTTTTCTGTACAATGTTTTCATCAATATTTTATATGATTTTGTTCTCTAGAAATTGTGTATATGCAATCTAGTGTAACTTCAGATATTATCTCATCCTAAATTAAGTAATTTTGAATGGATATCACTACTCTACTTGTAAGTGGGTGTAGGGATTAAAAACGTGGGTGTGAGTATCACTACTCTATTTGTCATTGAGATCTAGTATAGATAATTATTTTTTCCGTTACTTCATATATTATGTAGTACATTAAGTATCCAAAGTCTCTTGAAGAACACTGTGAAAAAATAATGAGAACTGAGGGAAGAAGAGGAACTGAGATCCAAGCAGAAAGAACCAAAGCATACACGTAATTATCCCACGTGGAATCAACCTTAATGTGAATAGAGAAGATCTCACCTATAATGTGACAAATAACATACCCATAACAAATTAAGAAGCCAATAATTTTTATTCTCTACTAAGAGTGGAGAATAACAAGTTCATGAATCCAAGGAGGCCAATAAGTGTCGTGACATAAATTAGAAAAAGGGAAGTAGAGATTCCGGCAGATTTTTAAACTTCAATCTAAATAATGAACTACAACTTTATATATTTCGATATTCCCTACTAAATAATCTTTCCTCTCTTGCCTGTATTATTCAACTACAATCCAAACTCACATTCTCCCTCGTGCTCGATCTGCAATTTCTTGGGGTAAATAGTCAAACAAATAACATCAAAATTGCATACCTTGCTTGATTTGAAGTCCAGTGGCATTTGAGTTTTAAGTAGAAGTTATTCCATCAGACAAAACTAATGAATCCATCAGACAAAGCTAAATAAATAATAAGAGGCTACTCAAAGCTCTCTGTATGTGGATATCAGAAAATTATCGCAATAAACTATAACTGACCCAGCTACAGCTACATGATCAAATTAACCCAATATATAATTGAAAAAAAAAAGAAAAACAAAACAAAACAAAATCGACGAACAAAATTGAATGTTCGTTGTAGAAGACAGCCATAATAATGCGTAATCGAAGTAGGGAGCCATAAAATTTCACACGTTTTGCGATTGGTAAACGTTGGTTGAAGAAGAGATTGCTTACCGTCAGTTCAAATAAGGGTATGAAACTAAGCGCCTGTTAGGTTGGGCAGGATTTTCTCCCAATCGATGTTCGAAAACAAGGGTCAAGCAACGCAAAAGGCAGATCAAAGTGGTCGATGGAAGATGAGGATCTGTAGAAACAGGCGATTTAGTGTTCGAAAAAAAATGGTAGATGACGAGGACGGAAGGGCAAGGATTTGTTTAGACCGTGGGAGAGAAAACCTAGTCCCAATCAAAGTTCACAACTACCGAGGGATTTTTTTTTGCGACGACAGAAAAGCGATTGAATAGGAGGGTACAACTTTCTTCTTCTTCCTTGGCTAGGGGTCTTTTTGCGTGTTTCTTTCTTGGTGATGGCTCCTCCCGGCTTAGTTGTAGACGGAACGAGCGGTTTGGGAGAGAAGGGAGCGAGGTTGAGAGGGAACGACCGAAGGGGCGACGGATATTATTTTTTTCTTTTTTGTTGAGTTGGGGGAGGAAATGGACATTCGATTGGGATTATTATTATTATTATTATTATTATTATTATTATTATTATTATTATTATTATTTTATTATTTTTTCAAAAAGAACGGTGTTTTTGAAAAGAATGAAAAGAACAGGTTCTTTTTCACTTTTCAAAGGTTGCGCAACATCGTGCTTGCGTTCATACAAAGCATGTCACTTGGTGTGAGTTCGACTCGTGGGGTCGAGCTATCCAAAATCGGTATATTATTTGTCAAAAACGGAGTTCGGACACTAAATCTGTAAAGTGTGATTTTGTCCCGTTCGATCCAAGTCATACATCACATGTTCCTTCCCCAAATCAAAAAATAATATAAAAAAATATTAATGATATCCTTATCTTATGAATCAATTTAAAAAAAAATTGAAAAAAAATATAATTTGGGATGCTCCAAAACGAGCGCGATGGCCGAGCTCCCCATGAGGGAACTTGGCGAGCTCCACAAAGGCTGGCCGAGCCCCATTTTTCCAAAATTTCACCAATACACACCCATCGTATTATTTAATGAGGGTAAAATTGGAAATGACAGAAAAAGTGGGTTAAAAACGTGGGAGTGAGTATCACTACTCTATTTGTAATTGAGATCTAGTATAGATAATTGTTTTTTCCGTTACTTCATATATTATGTAGTAAATGAGTATCTAAATAATGAGAACAGAGGGAAGAAGAGGAACTGAGATCCAAGTAGAAAGATTGTCTCACGTGGAATCAACCTTAACGTGAATACAGAAGATCTCACCTATAATGTGACAAATAACATACCCATAACAAATTGAGAAGCCTATTTTATTCTCTACTAAGAGTGGAGAGTAGCAACTTCATGAATCCAAGGAGGCCAATAAGTGTCATGACATAAATTAGAAAAAAACTAGAGATTCCCGGCAGATTTTTAAACTTCAATCTAAATAATGAACTACAACTTTTATATTTCGATATTCCCTGCTAAATAATCTTTCCTCTCTTGCCTGTATTATTCAACTACAATCCAAACTCACATCCTCCCTCGTGTTCGATTTGCAATTTCTTGGGGTAAATAGTCAAACCAATAACATCCAAATTGCATACCTTCCTTGCTTGATTTGAAGTCCAGTGGCATTTGAGTTTTAAGTAGAAGTTATTCCATCAGACAAAACTAATGAATACATCAGACAAAGCTAATAAATCAAAGCTCTCTGTATGTGGTATCAGAAAATTATAGCAATAAACTATATAATTAACTCAGCTATAGCTACATGATCAAATTAACCCAATATATAATTGAAAAAAAAAGAAAAAGAAAACAAAACAAAATCGACGGACAAAATTGAATGTTCATTGTAGAAGATAGCCATAATAATGGGTAATCGAAGTAGGGAGCCATAAAATTTCACACCTTCTGAGATTGGTAAACGTTGGTTGAAGAAGAGATTGCTTACCGTCAGTTCAAATAAGGGTATGAAACTAAGCGCCTGTTAGGTTGGGCAGGATTTTCTCCCAATCAACGTTCGAAAACAAGGGTCAAGCAACGCAAAAGACAGATCAAAGTGGTCGATGGAAGATTAGGATCTATAGAAACGGGCGATTTAGTGTTCGAAAAAAAATGGTAGATGCCGAGGACGGAAGGACGAGGCTTTGTTTAGACCGTGGGAGGGAAAACCTAGTCCCAATTGGAGTTCACAACTACCGAGGGTTTTTTTTTTTGCGCCGACAGCAAAGCGATTGAATAGGAGGGTGCAGCTTTCTTCTTCCTCCTTGGCGAAGGGTCTTTTTGCGTGTTTCTTTCTTGGCGATGGCTCCTCCAGGCTTAGTTACAGACGGACCGAGCGGTTTGGGAGAGAAGGGAGCGAGGTTGAGAGGGAACGACCGAAGGGGCGACGGATATTATTTTTTTCTTTTTTTTTTTTGAGTTGGGGGAGGAAATGGACATTGGATTGGGATTATTATTATTATTATTATTATTATTATATTATTATTATTATTATTATTATTATTATTATTATTATTAATAATGAAAAGAATGGGTTCTTTCAAAGGTTGCGCAACATCGTGCCTGCGTTCATGCAAAGCGTGGTAACTTGGTGTGAGTTCGACTCGTGGCGTTGAGCTACCTCAAATCGGTATATTATTTGTCAAAAACGGAGTTCAGACACTAAATCTGCAAAGTGCGGTTTCGTCCCGTTTAATCCAACTCATACATCACATGTTTCTTCCCCAAATCAAAAAATAATATAAAAAAAATATTAATTATATCCTTATCTTATGAATCAATTTAAAAAAATTTGAAAAAATATAATTTGGGATGCTCGGCCGAGGCTGGTCAAGCATCCAAAATGGAGCTCGGCGATCCGCCGACCGAGCCCATTTTTGGATGCTCGGCCACCGTATTATTTAGACGAGGGTAAAATTGGAAATGACAGAAAAAGTGGGTGTAGGGATTAAAAACGTGGGTGTGAGTATCACTACTCTATTTATAATTGAGATCTAGTAAAGATAATTATTTTTTCCGTTATTTCATATATTATGTAGTACATTAAGCATCTAAAGTCTCTTGATTCTCACTGTGAAAAAATAATGAGAACAGAGGGAAGAAGAGGAACTGAGATCCAAGTAGAAAGAAACAAAAGCATATACACGTAATTATCCCACAAGGAATCAACCTTAATGTGAATAGAAAAGATCTCACATATAATGTGACAAATAACATACCCATAACAAATTAAGAAGCCAATAATTTTATTCTCTATTATAAGAGTGGAGAGTAGCAATTTCATGAATCTAGGGAGGCCAATAAGTGTCATGACGCAAATTAGAAAAAGGGAACTAGAGATTCCCGGCAGATTTTTAAACTTCAATCTAAATAATGAACTACAACTTTATATATTTCGATATTCCCTGCTAAATAATCTTCCTCTCTTGCCTGTATTATTCAACTACAATCCAAACTCACATTCTCCTTCGTGTTCGATCTGCAATTTCTTGGGGTAAATAGTCAAACCAATAACATCCAAATTGCATACCTTACTTGCTTGATTTGAAGTCTAGTGACATTTGAGTTTTAAGTAGAAGTTATTCCATCAGACAAAACTAATGAATACATCAGACAAAGCTAATAAATCAAAACTCTCTGTATGTGGTATCAGAAAATTATAGCAATAAACTATATAATTAACTCAACTATAGCTACATGATCAAATTAACCCAATATATAATTAAAAAAAAAAAGAAAAACAAAACAAAACAAAATCGACGGACAAAATTGAATGTTCATTGTAGAAGATAGCCATAATAAATGGGTAATCGAAGTAGGGAACCATAAAATTTCACACGTTCTGAGATTGGTAAACGTTGGTTGAAGAAGAGATTGCTTACCGTCAGTTCAAATAAGGGTATGAAACTAAGCGCCTGTTAGGTTGGGCAGGATTTTCTCCCAATCAACGTTCGAAAACAAGGGTCAAGCAACGCAAAAGGCAGATCAAAGTGGAGGATCTGTAGAAACGAGCGATTCAGTGTTCGAAAAAAATGGTAGATGCCGAGTTCACAACTACCTAGGGGTTTTTTTTTTTTGCACCGACAGCAAAGCGATTGAATAGGAGGGTGTAGCTTTCTTCTTCTTCCTTGGCGAGGGGCTTTTTGCGTGTTGCTTTCTAGGCGATGGCTCCTCCTTGCTTAGTTGCAGACGGACCGAGCAGTTTGGGAGAGAAGGGAACGAGGTTGAGAGGGAATGACCGAAGGGGCGACAGATATTATTTTTTTATTTTTTATTTTGAATTGGGGCAGGAAATGGACATTCGATTGGGATTATTATTATTATTTTATTATTATTATTATTATTTATTAAGAGAAAAGAACGGGTTCTTTCAAAGGTTGGGCAACATCGTGCCTGCATTCATGGAAAGCGTGTCACTTGGTGTGAGTTTCACTCGTGGCGTCGAGCTACCCCAAATCGGTATATTATTTGTCCAAAACGGAGTTCGGACACTAAATCTGCAAAGTACGGTTTCGTCCCTTCGATCCAACTCGTACATCACATGTTCCTTCCCAAATCAAAAAATAATATCAAAAAAATATTAATTATATCCTTATCTTATGAATCAATTAAAAAAATTGAAAAAAAATATAATTTGGGATGCTCGGCCGAGGCTGGCCGAGCATCCAAAATGGAGCTCGGCCAAGGATGGCCGAGCTCCCCATGAGGGAACTCGGCCAAGGCTCAATTGACCACTTTAGGAGCACAATTAGACCTCGGTCCAGTTGAAGAAGTTGCTCAGCGTGATGAGGCGCACCTTCACGGCAGCGCGAGCAAAGACGAGCCGGCAAGACGCCATGGGGCCTTCCGGCGGTCCGACCCCCGACGACGTCTCGTGCTTTGCCCTATCCCAGGAGACTCAGACTGGTCGTACGTATGCCTCGGCTGTCGCTAAGAGGACTGTTTTGTCAGCCGACGAGCGGGCAAAGAGGAAGTCTTTTGATTCATTGTTTGGCCCGTCTCCCACCCACCATTATTTCTAGGCCGCTTCACATGCATCGTGGTGAGCCCGCTATCTCTATTTCAGCGGCTGAGGAGTCTAAGTTGGCTACCCGTTTCGTTTCAGTTTGGTAGGTAAGTTTTCGAGGCGAAAGCCCCGCTATGCTCGTTGTGCGCACTACATTCGATTAGTTTGGTTTCGTTGGCAGCTTTACTGTTGGACTGCTTGACCGTATGCATATTTTTATTCATCTAACTCACGTGGTCGACTACACTCGGTTGTTCTCCTGGCCGCGTTGGTTTATTAGTGGCTGTGAGATGAAGGTGTTGAAATGGACAGTTGATTTTCATCCGGAGAAGGAAACCCCGATTATACCCATTTGGATTTCCTTCCCTTTGTTGCCAGTGCATTTTAGGGCTAAGGAAGTCTTGTATTCTTTGGCTCGGGCTGTTGGTCAACCGTTGCATATTGATGAGGCTACAGCAGATTTGTTGCGCCCTAGTGAGGCTAGGGTTTGAGTGGAGGTGCATTTGGAGCACCAATTGCCGGAGTGTATTTGGATTGAGCGTGGGCTGGGGCGTAGCTTCTTGTAGAGTATTGTTTATGAGCACATGCCCTCGTTCTGTTCTACATGTCGGCATATCGGGCACTCCTCTTCAGATTGTAAGGTTGGTGCTCCCCCAGCACCGCCTACTACCACATCTGGTCCCCCTACCACTTCTACTCCGCCTGTTACGCGGCCTGTTATTTCTAGTGCATCTCATGCCCCCGGATCTCAGCCAGAGATGGGGGGTGCAGTCGTTTCTGAGCCGGTCCGTCAGTGGAGACCTCGTGTACAGTTCCAGACTCAGCCAGTTACTGTCCCAGTGGGCTCTTCTCCGCCTGTTATATCTGACGTTCTGCCTGTCACGGTACCGATCACGACCGCCCCAGTGACTCCGTTGGTCATTTCGCTAGTGATTGTTGAGTCTATTGATTCTGGTGATGATTCCGAGGACCAGTTAAGTTTTGTTGGTCGAGATCCTCTTTCGGTTGATCGGACTTTGTCCGGGGATGGTGCTCTTCCTGATGGTTTTCTGTTATCTGCTTGTCCTTTGGTGGGACCCGTTCTTCAGATTGTGGGATCGAGTGTGTGTGTTCCTTCTCCTTTGCCTGACTGCCAGTACAATACTGAGGCATCAGATTCCCTCACAGTCCAGCCTGCCTGAGCCCCACTCGCCTGGTATTCATAGGCGTCGCTCGGCTGATGATCTCGTCGGGTTGGCGGAGCATGAGGACCAGTTTGAGTTGGTGACTAGTAGACGACAGAAGAAGCAGCGGGCCCGTGCGGCCAAGGTCCAGGTTGCCGCTGCTTCCCGTATACAGACCCGTAGTCTATCCAGGTCAGTTGCTTTTTCCCCTCCTCATTCCGTATGTTGATGAGTCTATTGGTGTGGAATGTTAGAGGTATTCGGAGTTCAGTACTCGGAGGCATTTGAAAAAACTTTTCCAGATGCATGGTGTCTCTTTCCTTGTTCTTATTGAGCCTATGATCTTGCGCCGTGACTTTGCATTTATTCGACGTTTCTTGGCCTTTGATCTGGGGGTTCAGAATCAGACTGATCGTATTTGGTGTTTCTGGAGGGAGGGTATTACTGTTGATGTGTTGATTGATCACTCCCAGTTTCTTCACCTCTATGTTCGGGACCCTAGGTTTGCTAGGCTTGTTTGTCTGACGCCTGTCTATGCCGCCTGTGATTATGTTGAGCGGAGGGTATGGTGGACCGGGTTGCATGATATTTCTGTTGGTATGGATCGGCCGTGGTTGGTTGGTGATGACTTTAATGTTATCGCTGCTGAGAGTGAGCGCACCGGCTTCAGTACGAAGGATAGGGGTATTTTGGATTTCCATAATATGCTTGTTGGCTGTGGCCTCTCGGATGTTGGTTTTGTTAGGGAACCGTACACGTGGACTAATCATCGGGTGTGGAAGCGATTGGATAGGTTCTTGATGAATCCCGATGCCGCCAGTTTTTTTGATCAGTTATCTGTTCGCCATTTGAACAAGCATTGTTCGGATCATTCTCCGTTGCTTGCTCAGTGGGAGCTATTTCAGCAGTTGGGGCCGCACCCGTTCTGCTTCCTTAATGTTTGGGCCCGTCACCATGCTTTTCACTCCTTTGTCTCCCTGCAGTGGTCGTATGCCTCCCGTCACACGGGCATGGCTGCTTTGTGGGAAAAAAATTTTCGGTTGCGCCAAGGACTTAGTTGGTAGAATCGGCATGTGTTCGGGAATATCTTTGATTGGGTGAAGGTTGCCGAGTTGGCTGTCGATGAGGCTGAGCGGGTTTTTTATAGTGACCTTTCGCCCGGGCATCGTGAGCAGTTACATCGGGTTCAGGCTGATCTGAACCGCGTCTTGTCTATTGAGGAGGGATTCTGGAGTCAGAAGTCCGGTGCGCGTTGGTTTGTTGAGGGGGACAGGAATACCAGATATTTTCACTCTTTTGTTCAGGGGTGCCATATTCGATCTGGTATTCATTATATTCGGACTTCTGAGGGTGTTGCTCTCTCTGATTAGCAGTCCATATAGAGTTTCGCTGTGGATTTCTTTCAGGGTTTGTTGTCCTCTCTGGGACAACACGATCGCCGCTTCAGCCTGGTATTATTCCTTCCCTCGTCACTACGGAGGATAATGCTCGGTTGAATCGGCTCCCCACTCTTGATGAGGTTCGTGAGGCGGTGCTCAGTATTGATGGGGATAGTGTGGCTGGGCCTGATGGGTTTATGTCGTTTTTCTATCAGCAGTGTTGGGATATTATCTCGAAGGATGTCTATCGGGCCGTTATTGATTTCTTTGAGGGAGGTTGGTTATCCCGGGGATTTTCTGCTACTTCCATTGTCCTTCTGCCTAAGAAGTATGGGGCTTGTGCTTGGACGGATTTCCGGCCGATTAGTCTCTGTACAGCGTTAAACAAGATCATCACGAAGCTGTTAAACATCCGCCTCAGTGAGCTTCTGCCTCGTATTATCTCGCCCCAGCAAAATGGCTTTGTGCAGGGGCGTCTGCTTGGGGATAACGTTTTGTTAGCCCAGCAGATGGTCCACAGCCTCGACAGGCCGGTTAGAGGGGGCAACGTTATCCTCAAGCTTGACATGGCGAAGGCCTACGACCGGATGGATTGGGATTTCTTGGTCTCGGTGATGGAGTAGTTTGGGTTTGATTAGTTGTGGGTTGACAGGATCCGACGTTGTATCTCCGGGTGTCACTTTTCGGTCCTAGTCAACAGTCAGTCAGCTGGTTTCTTTCCTTCATCTAGGGCCTACAGCAGGGAGATCCTATTTCCCTCCCCTGCCTTGTTTGTGATTGCTACTGACTACTTCTCCCGGTTGCTTACTTATCGGTTTCAGCAGCACTCTTGTATGCAGTTCCTTCATGGGGGCCCGACTCCTGTCTCCCATCTCTCATTTGCCGATGACATGATCACATTCGACAATGGCCAGAAGTGGAGCATTCAGCAGTTAGCTTGTATTGAGCATTATGAGGGGATTTCTGGCCAGCTGGTGAATAGGGGAAAGAGTTCTTTGATAGCGCCTTTCCGGGCTTCCGCTGCACAGCTTCATCGATTGCAGACTTTTATGGGTTTCGTGCACAGTCAGCTTCCTATCACTTATCTCGGTGTTCCCTTGTTAAAGGGAGCCCGTCGGATCTTCTTGTTTGATGCCTTGGTGGAGAACATCCATGGGACGGATTTCGGGATGGGCAGTCTATTGTTATCTCCTGGGGCCCGTATTACGCTCATCCGGTCGGTCCTTTTCTCTATGCCGCTTCACTTATTTCAGATTCTACAGCCTCTTAAGGCTGTGCTGAAGCGATTAGCCAATTCATTCGCTCGTTTCATGTGGGACTCTCGGGAGGGTTCCCTCCGTTTGCCTTGGAGGCGCTGGGGGGAGTTGTGTTGTCCCCCGGAGGAGGGTGGACTTGGCTTCAGGAGGCTTGATGATATGGTCGATTCTTTTTCCCTTAAGCTTTAGTGGTGTTTTCGCTCTCAGGAGTCGTTGTGGACCCTCTATCTGCGTGATTGATATTGTCGGGCAACCACCTATACAAGTTCTGCCTACGTATCTTGATTCTGGGGGTTACGTCGGTTATTGGCGATTAGAGCGACTGCTGAGTCCTGCATCTTCTGGCAGCTTGGATGTGGCCGGGTTTTCTTTTGGCATGATTGCTGGATGGACGATTGTCCCCTAGTTGATGTGTTCCCTGCTCGTAGTCACTCTTCGGCTCGGATGCAGGGCTTCTTTGACAACACTGGTTGGGACATTGAGCGTTTATTGCAAGTTGTTCTTTCTGACCTGCCCGTTCAGATCTCTGCCATCCCTTTGGACATCGGATCCCCCGATATGATGCTGTGGCGTGATACTTCTGATGGATGGTTCACTGCTCGGTCGGCCTGGGAGTTGGTCCGGCCGCATGGTGATGTCCAGCCGGCATTTCGGGATCTTTGGTGCCCAGCCATTCCTGTGACCGCATCCTTCTTTCACTGGCGATTATTGCAGGGTCTAGTGTCCGTTGACTATGTGTCAGGCAGCGTATTCATGTGTAGATGCCTTCACGATGCCAGTGTTGCTCGGCCGAGGAGACGCTTCAGCATGTCTTTATTAGCAGTGGGGCTGCGTCTTGAGTTTGGCAGCATTTCTCCTCGCTCTTCCATATCCCGTCTCTCACCTCTGACAATATATGGCACCGTGTTCAGCGCTGGCGACATTTAGGTCAGTTTGTCAGGCGGGGCCGCATTTGCATCATCGTGCCCATTTTCCTCTTCTGGCGCCAGTGGACGACACGTAATGATGCGAAGTATCGGGACGTTCCTGTAGATTCTTGGCAGATCATTTGGCGCGTCTATCGCGCTCTCTCCCTCATGCACATCGCTGGGGTTTTCAGTCATTCTCATTGGCGGGGCGATCATGACTTGGCGGCCCTATTCGGGTTCACTATTGTTGCTCCACCTCCCCTCCTTCCTGTGTTGGTGTTCTGGCGTAGGCCATCTGTGGGATCTTTTAAGGCCAACACAGATGGCTATGTTGTTGATTGTAGTGCTGGAGGGGGTGGGGTGATCTGGGACCACCTTGGGCACTGCGTTCGGGCCTTTTCGTCATTCTATGGTGACTGTACTATTTTGGAGGCCGAGCTAAGTGCCATTCTCGACGGATTGTTGCTTGCACGTTCAATGGGAGTTGGTCTCATTTGGGTGGAGGCTGACTCGTCAGTTGCTGTTCATTGTATTGTTGAGGGAGGCGGCCCGTGGTACCTACAGGTGATTATCCGCCGTACTCGTCAGCTCCTCCGCACGGACCAGGACTTGGTCTCACATATCTTTCGTGAGGGCAACTAGATGGCCGGCACACTCGCTTCAGTGGGGCTACTACAGCAGCGGTACACAGAGTACGACCCACTTTGGTTGCCTGCCCCGGCTCGCGCATTCCTACAGATGGATCGTCAGGGTTTTCCATCGGTCCGCGGTCTTTAGTGAGGGTGCCGTTTTATTTCCATTTGTCCATTATTTTGTACATAGAGGTAGTACCTCCTTATTTATCATTCTTTTATTCCTTTTATTCATTATTGTTATGGAGATAGTATATCCTCATTTATTGCTTTTCGCACACTCATTTTCATTGTTTGGAGGTCAGGTTTATGCCCCCTCCTTTTGTTATTATTTTATTTATTTATTTATTTATTAATAAAAAGGTAGGGGATTCCAAACCCCCATCAGCTAGGCTCGGCGGACGCGTAAAACCGATGTATGAGTCTAATTGGTGCTTTGTTTAAAAAAAAACCCTAAACCAAAAACCGTTTCCTCTCTTCTCTCTCTAAGAATTTGGGCGAAATCTACCCAATCCATGAATCCAACGACTTCCAGCCATGACCCACCCAACCCTCCACCATCTTCGACCTCCCCAACCACCGGCCACCCTTCGCCGCCGCTGGAAACGGCTGAAAACCGCGCCCAAAACCCCCAAATTTTGGACACAACACCCCCAAACTTCACCACGACCAATTTGAGCACCTCCAATGCAATTCCTTTCCACCAAAGCAGTGCCTATACTCCTACTACGTATCCCAAAACCCAATTTCAAATAGGTATCCCTGGATTAAACACAATCACTTCAAACTTTGCAAACCCTAAAATTCCACCTCTCAAAAAAATTCTCCCACATTCGTCCACTTCGATGGCTCAAATTATAGCTGTAGCTTGCTCTAATGATGTCTCACATATGCATGAAAGACAATTTGGAAAATGAAACCCGGATCAAAAAGCCCCAAATTTTTTGAGTGAAAACCGAACTTCTAGCTCAAAATTGACCACTTTGGAGGCCGAATTAGGCGTTGGTGCAGTTGAAGAAAATGTTCAACACATCGAGAAGTACCCTCCTAGTGGGGTCCACGATTGCCACGCGTCGGAGCATTGACCAGCCGGCTCGTGGGGCCCACGCGCGGCCTTCCGGGCAGTTTTCGGCCCTCCCGACGATGTCCTGTGCTCTACCATACCCCCAGGAGACTCAGACTGGTGTCCCGACTGGTCATACTTATGCTTCGGCCGTTGCTAAGAGGCCCGTTCTATCGACCGAAGAGCGAGCAAGGGGGAAGTCCTTTGATTCATTGTTCAGCCCATCTTAGCAGTCCACCATTGTTTCTAGGCTGCCTCACATGCATCGTGGTGAGCCGGCCATCTCTATTTCGGTCGATGAGGAGTCTGAGCTAGCTGCCCCGTTTCGATTTACTCTGGTGGGTAAGTTTTCGAGGCGTAAGCCCCCTATGCTGGCTGTACGTAATGGGTTTGATGAGTTTGGATTTATTGGTACATTTAGTGTTGGATTACTGGACCGTATGCATATCTTGATCCATCTCACTCATGAGGTGGATTATACTCGTTTGTTCTCATGATTGCGTTGGTTTATTAGTGGCTGTGAGATGAAGGTGCTAAAGTGGACGATTGACTTTCATCCTGAGAAGGAAACCTCGATTGTCCCGGTATGGATTTCCTTCCCTTTGTTGCCAGTGCATTTTCGGGCTAAGGAAGTTTTGTATTCCTTAGCAAGGGTTGTGGGCCAGCTGTTGCATATCGATGAGGCTACAATAGATTTGTTGCGTCCTAGTGAGGCTAGGGTTTGCGTGGAGGTGCATTTGGAGCACCAATTGCCTGAGCGTATTTGGGTTGAGCGTGGGCCGGGGCGTAGCTTCTGGCAGAGTATTGTTTATGAGCACGTGCTCTCGTTCTGTTCTACTTGTCGGCATCTCGGCCACTCCTCTTCGAATTGTTAGGTTGGTGCTGCCCCAGCCCCGCCTACAACCACATCAGGTCCCCCTGCCACTTCTACTCCGCTTGTTATGCGGCCAGTTGTTTCTAGTGCATCTCATGCCCCCGCTCTCAGCCGGAGATGGGGGCTGCGGTGGTTTCTAAGTCGGTCCGTCAGTGGAGACCTCGTGTACGGTTCCAGACTCAGCCAGTTGCTGCCCCAGTGGGCTGTTCTCCGCCTGTTACGGTACCGATCATGACCGCCCCAGTAACTCCGTTGGTCAGTTCGCCCGTTATTGTTGAGTTTGTTGATTCTGGTAATGACTCCTAGGACCAGTTGAGTTTTGTCGGTCGAGAGCCTCTTTCAGTTGATCGGAATTTGTCCGGGGATGATGCTCGTCCCCATGGTTCTCTATTATCTGCTGTCCCTTTGGTGGGACCTGTTATTCAGATTGTGGGACCGAGTGGGCGTGTTCCTTCTCCCTTGCCTGACTGCCAGTACAATGATGAGGCGTCAGTCCCTTCGCAGTCCACCCTGCCTGAGCCCCACTCGCCTGGTATTCATCGGCGTCGCTCGACTGATGATCTCGTCGGGTTGGCGGAGCACGAGGACCAATTTGAGCCGGTGACTAGTAGACGAAAGAAGAAGCGGCGGGCCCATGCGGCCAAGGTCCAGGTTGCCGCTACTTCCGTATACAGACCCGTAGTCATTCCAGGTCAGTTATTTCTTCCCCTCCTCATTCCGTATGTTGATGAGTCTATTGGTGTGGAATGTTAGGGGTATTTGGAGTTCAATTACTCGGAGGCGTTTGAAAAAACTTCTCCAGATGCATGGTGTCTCTTTGCTTGTTCTTATTGAGCCTATGGTCTTGCGTCGAGGACTTTGCATTTATTCGTCGTTTCTTGGCCTTCGATCGGGGGGTCTAGAATCAGATTAATCGTATTTGGTGTTGAGGGTATTACTGTTGAAGTGTTGATTGATCACCCCCAGTTTCTTTATCTCTGTGTTCGGGACCCTAGGTCTGCTAGGCCTATTTGTCTGACGCCTGTCTATGCCTCCTGTGATTATGTTGAGTGGAGGGTATTGTGGACCGAGTTGTATGATATTTCTATTGGTATGGATCGGCCGTGGTTGGTTGGTGGTGACTTTAATGTCATCGTTGCTGAGAGTGAGCGCCTGGCTTCAGTACGAGGGATAGGGGCATTTCGGATCTCTGTAATATGCTATTGGAAGGTGGTCTTTCGGATGTTTATTTTGTTGGAGAACCGTACACGTGGACTAATCATCGGGTGTGGAAGCGCCTGGATAGGTTCTTGATGAATCCCAATGCAGCTAGTTTCTTTCATCAGCTGTCTGTTCGCCATTTGAACAGGCATTGTTCGGATCATTCTCTGTTACTTGCTCAGTGGGAGCTATTTCAGCAGTTGGGGCCCCGCCCGTTCCGCTTCCTGAACGTTTGGGCCTGTCACCATGATTTTCACTCATTTGTCTCCCAGAAGTGGTCATATCCCTCCCGTCACACGGGCATCGCTGCTTTGTGGGAGAAATTCTTTCGGTTGCGCCAGGGACTTGGTTGGTGGAATCGGCATGTGTTCGGGAATATCTTTGATCGGGTATGGCTGTCGATGAGGTTGAACAGGTTTTTTTATAGTGACCCTTCGCCCGGGCATCGTGAGCAGTTACATCGGGTTTAGGTTGATCTGAACCGCGTCTTGTCTATTGAGAAGGGATTCTGGTGTCAGAAGTTCGGTGCGCGTTGGTTGGCCGAGGGGGACAGGAATACCATATATTTTCACTCTTTGGTATTCATTATGTTCGGACTTCTGAGGGTATTGCTTCCTCTGATCAGCAGTCCATAGAGTTCGCTGTGGATTTCTTTCAGGGGTTATTGTCCTCTCCGGGGACACCACGACCGCCGCTTCAGCCTGGTATTATTCCTTCACTCGTCACCCCGGAGGATAATGCTCGTTTGAACCGGCTCCCCACTCTTGATGAGGTTCGTGAGGCTGTGTTCAATATTAATGGGGATAGTGTGGCTGGGCCTGATGTGTTTACGTCGCTTTTCTATCAGCAGTGTTGGGATATTATCTCGGAGGATGTCTATCAGGCCGTTATTGATTTCTTTGAGGGAGGTTGGTTATCCCGGGGATTTTCTGCTACTTCCATTGTCCTTCTACCTAAGAAGTATGGGACTTGTGCTTGGACGGATTTCCGGCCGATTAGTCTCTGCACAGCGTTAAACAAGATCATCACGAAGCTGTTAAACACCCGCCTCAGTGAGCTTCTGCCTCGTATTATCTCGCCCCAGCAAAATGGCTTTGTGCCGGGGCGTCTGCTTGGGGATAACGTTTTGTTAGCCCAGGAGATGGTCCACAGCCTCGACAGGCCGGTTAGAGGGGGCAACGTTATCCTCAAGCTTGACATGGCGAAGGCCTACGACCGGATGGATTGGGATTTCTTGGTCTCGGTGATGGAGTAGTTTGGGTTTGATCAGTTGTGGGTTGACAGGATCCGATGTTGTATCTCCGGGTGTCACTTTTCGGTCCTGGTCAGCTGTCAGTCAACTGGTTTCTTTCCTTCGTCTCGGGGGCTACAGCAGGGAGATCCTATTTCCCCTGCTTTGTTTGTGATTGCTGCTGACTACTTCTCCCGGTTGCATACTTATCGGTCTCAGTAGCACTCTTTTATGCAGTTCCTTTATGGGGGCCCGACTTTTGTCTCCCATCTCTCATTTGTCGATGATATTATCATATTCGCCAATGGTCAAAAGCGGAGTATTCAGCACTTATTAGCTTGTATCGAGCATTATGAGGGGGTTTCTGGCCAACTGGTGAATAGGGGGAAGAGTTCTCTGATCTCGCCTCGACGGGCTTCTGCTACATAGCTTCATCGATGGCAGACTTTTACGGATTTCATGCACAGCCAGCTTCCTGTCACTTTTCTTGGTGTTCCCTTGCATAAGGGAGTCTGTCGGATCTTCTTGTTTGATGACTTGGTGGAGAAGATCCGCGGGCGGATCTCTGGATAGGCCAGTCGATTGTTATCTCCTGGGACCCGTATTACACTCATCCGCTCTATACTTTGCTCTATGCCGCTTCACTTGTTTCAGATTCTGCAGCCCCCTAAGGCTATGCTGAAGCGGCTATCCAATTTGTTTGCTCTGTTCCTTCGGGATTCTCGAGAGGGCGCACACCGCTTGCATTGGAAGCGCTGGGAGAAGTTGTGTCGTCCCCCGGAGGAGGGTGAACTTGGTGGGCATGTTGTCGCGGCGCGCCAAAGTTTGTTTTATTTCCTTACTCGGTTTCAAAACTACAAATTAATGTAGAAGTGGTAAGTAAGGGTCGAACCCAAGAGGAACGGTGCTTAATCTAGTTGTCTTTATCAATTAATATAGGAAAGTGGGGGTTTTGAGAATTTTGAATGAAAATCAAATGACAAAAGATAAGATCAAATAAAACAATTGAAATAAATATCTAGTTCTCGGGTTATTGTTCAACCACTTGTGTTTATCTTTCCCATGCAACGTGTTACTATTCCTTCTTCAATTTATCAACTCTCAATTAACCAAGAAGCTACGATTAACGAATTCTTCCTTAAGTGTATTAAGTAAAAAGTAAACTCTTTAACTTAACATCTAGCTATTGGATAACCCTAAACAAGCTCTTAGGATTTAATGCAAAGCTAGTATGAAATGAGCGAGAAGAATGAGTTGAATTAGATGAATAATTTCACAAGCTCGAATTAATGCATCTAAGATGATTTGTTAATAAATATGCACGATATTCATTAGCTACTTTGGATTGGAATCTAATGACAATTACGGATCAAAAGTTCCAATCCTAGCAAGTAACTTGAACTTAAAGATTAATTGATTCAATTGGCCAAAGTGAATGCAATAATCACATAAATTCAAAACGGGTTTAAAAGCATAACAAATCAACAAATTGAAGTAGAGGAATAGATAAAACGTTAGCAAAGAGTTAGAAAAGATAACCACATGTTAGTTGAACACAACGTCCCCCTCGAACTAGATAGAAAAGTCTTAACTACTCATAATTGCGGGGTTTCATACTTTTTAGCCAGTGTTCGTCTTGTATCACCACCACTATATGATAGATTATGCAAAATATAGTAAACAAGTAAATAAATACTAAGAAATAAATAGAGAAATAAAAGGGAAAAGAGAACTTAGCGAAGAATTGATCCGCCGGAATATGAAAAGCTAAAATCTTCAATCTAAAACTAAGAACAAATGAAGAAGAAAATTTTATTGGAGAGAACTACTAGCTAATTCTCTTTTACTAAGTTGTGTATTTCCTTCCTTACAAATGCCTCTATTTATAGGCAAAATTTCACAAGAAAACATGATAAAAAATTGTACAACTACTCCATTATGATTCCACTAATTGGTAACCACCAAATCATGATCTTAAATTGCTCCATTAGTTCAAATATTATATCATGGAATAGGTAAGCATCTTGGCTGAAATGCGCAATTGGAATTTCCTTTTTTTGATATTTTAATAGAAAGTTATGAATTTTCTACCAAAACATGGCCCAAGAAATCCTCCATTCACATCACTCTCGGTTTTGCCCATTTGTTACCATGATATGATCCGAATTATTTGAAGAGGTCAACATCAAAGTTGTAGCCCTCGGAGTGTCCTTTCCAACAATATAAAGTGCAAGTTAATCTGAATTTTGTAGCAAAAGTTATGGTCAAATTACTGAACTGCGGCAGTAAATTCGAGCTGCTGATTTTTTTACGCTTTATCCTTTCTCTTCAAATGGCCATAACTTTCACTAAGAAACTCCGATTTGGGATCCGACAAAAATGTGGAAATCCTCTTTTGATATTCTTTGATATTGGCACAAGAAAAATTGTAAAAACAATTTTTCATAAAATTGCATCGGAGGCCCTCCATCTTTGAATTTGCTTGTATTTCGGTTCCAAGTTCCGTTTTTGCTCCGTTTTTATCCATTTTGGCTCCTTTTGATTTCTTGTGACTCTAAACACACAATAAAAGGAAAACACATAAAAATAAACATATAATACTAATAAAACACACAAATACGTAAAATAGAAGAGTTATTTAAGTGCTTTTCTAGCACTTATCACTTGGCTTCAGGAGGCTTGATGACATTGTCGATTCCTTTTCCCTAAAGCTATGGTGGCGTTTTCAATCTCGGGAGTCTTTGTGGGCTATCTATATGTATGACAGATACTGTCGAAGACAGCCAACTACGCAGGTTCAGCCTGCCTATCTTGATTCTGGGGGTTGGTGACGGTTATTGGCGATCCGGACGATGGCTGAGTCCCGCATTGTTTGGCAGCTTGGCTGTAGACGTGTTTTCTTTTGGCATGATAGTTGGATCGGCGATCGTCCACTAGTTGACATATTCCCTGCCCGTAGTCCTTCTTCGGCTCGGGTGCAGGACTTCTTTGACGACACTGGATGGGATCTTGAGCGTCTATTGTAGGTTGTCCCTTCTGACCTAGCCCTTCAGATCTGTTCCATCCCTCTGGACATCGGGTCCCCCGATAGGATGTTATGGTAGGATACTTCTGATGGATGGTTCACTTCTCGTTCGGTCTGGGAGCTGGTCCGATAGCACGTTGAGGTCCGACCAGCATTTCGGGACCTTTGGTGCCCCAGCTATACCAATGACTGCCTCGTTTTTCCATTGGCGGTTATTGCAGGGCCTAGTCCCCATTGACTATGCAATCAGGCAGTGTATTCATGTGCAGATGCCTTCCACGATGCCGTGTTGCTCGGACGAGGAGGCGCTTCATCATGTCTTTATTAGTAGTGGGGCTGCGTCTCGAGTTTGGCAACACTTCTTGTCGAGTTTTCATATGCCATCTCCCACCTCTGACAGTATTTGGCACCGGGTTCAGCATTAGCGACATTCAGGCCAGTTTGTCAGGCGGGGTTCGCATCATCGTGCCTATTTTTATCCTCTGGCACCTGTGGACAGCACGTAACGATGCGAAGTTTCGGGACATTCTCGTTGATTCTCTGCAGATCATATGGCGGGTATATCGGGCTATCTCCCTCATGCACATCGCTGGGTTCTTTAGCCCCTCTCATTGGCGGGGTGATCATGACCTGGCCCCCCCTTTTTGGCGTCACTATTGTTACTCCACCTCCTTCCCTTCTAGTTCTGGTACTGTTCTGGTGTCGACCGTCTGTAGGATCTTTTAAGATGAACACCGACGGTTGTGTGGTTGATGGTAGAGCTGGCGGGGGTGGGGTGATCCGGGACCATCTTGGGCAGTGTCTTCGGGCCTTTTCTTCCTTCTACGGCGATTGTACTATTTTGGAAGCCGAGCTCCGCCTGTTCATTGTATTGTTCAGGGAGGCGGCCCGTGGTTCCTAAAGGTTCTTATCCGACGTATTCGCCAGCTCCTTTGTATAGATCGAGACTTGGTTACGCATATCTTCCGTGAGGGCAACCAGGTTGTCGACGCACTTGCATCAGTGGGCTTACTACAGCAGCGGTACACCAAGTATGAGTGGCACCAGTTGCCGGCATCGGCTGGAGCTCTCCTTCAGATGGATCGTCATGGATTCCCCTCGGTTCGCGGGCTTTCGTGACGGTATACTCTACTGCATTATTTATTTATTGTTTCTTTGACCATTTTTTCATTCTTGTACAGGGAGGTAGTACTTCCTTATTTATTTTTATGTTATTTATTTATTCCTCATTATCAGGGAGATAGTATCTCCTCATTTACAACTTTTGTATTCTCGTTGTCTTTCATTGTTTGGAGGTCAGACCTATGTCTCCCTCCTTGTATACTTTCCTTTTTTACGATAATAAAAAGGTAGGGGGATTCCAAACCCCCACCGGCTAGGCTTGGCGGACGCGTAAAACCGACGTACGAGTCTAGTTGGTGCTTTGAAATAAAACCCTAAACCCTAAACCCTAAACCCAAGCTCTCTCTCTCTCTAGAAAATTTGCTCTCCCTTCTCTCTAAAATTTTTTCTCCTTCAAGCTTTCCCCCTTTGGGGGGTATGGCGGCAAAACCACCCGAACCACCACCACCGCGGCCACCATCGTCGGCCGATGGAGCTTCCACCTCCAAAACATCACCTCCATTGAAGCATCCAACCTTCCTTGATGCTCTAAAAACTTCTACAACCTCTCAAATACCATCCCAAGCTTTGAGGGAAAATAATAAATCTTTTACCTCTTTCTTCCAAGACAATGCCCCTATTGTTGCTCTAAAACCTGCACTAAAGCACGAGGGGAAACCGGCGGTCCTATTGAAGAAGGAAAAAGTTTCAAACTTGGCAAAACCATTCAAATGTGCTCTTGTTGGGAAATTCTCTCATGGAAGGCCAAAGTTCCAAAATCTTTGCAAAGCTCTTCAAAATTTCAATTTCAATGGCGACTTTATAGTTGGTCATCTTGATTCTAAGCACATACTCATAAATTTTGCTCATGAAGAAGACTTTATTAGACTTTGGATGAAGAGAATGGTTTTTATTGAAAATTTCCCCATGAGAATCTTCAAGTGGACACCTTCTTTTAGAGGTGATGTTGAGTCTTCTCTCGTCCCAATTTGGTTGAATTTCCCAAATCTCCCTTTCTTTCTTTTTGAAAAATCAGCTCTTGCATACATAGCTAGCACCATTAGTAAGCCTTTGAAACTTGATAAAGCAACCGTCAAAGGAAATCGGCTCTCTAAAGCTAGAATTTGTGTGGAGATTGACCTCTTGGCTATGAATACCCAATGGATTTGGATTGCCTTGGAAACCGAAAAAGGAGAAGAGGGATTTTGGCAAGAAGTTTCATATGAAAATCTCCCTCTTTATTGTGTTAATTGCTTGCATGTGGACCATGACATTGAGAATTGTAGATGGAAAGATGACGGTGAAAGAAAGCAAGATGAAAATTCCGGCAAAAGAAAGGAGATTGATGGTGGCGTCACTTCTAGACCTTCGGCCTTCAACATTCATGGTGGAAAGAATGATAACTCCGGTGAGGGCAAAAAAGAAAAAGATGAAATGGTAAAGGGCAAATGGGTCAAAGTTGGAGAGAAAAATATTAATAAATTGCTTGCCAAATCTTCTTTGGTGGAGAAGGGACACGAGGGTGATGGGGAAGAACCAAGTGGTGTTATCAAAAGTCAAAATGACAACTTGCATAAAGTAAATACATTAAATGCTAGCATCTCTATGCTGGAAAAGGAGAACATTGGGATAAGGGAAAGCAAAATGCAAGATTTGGAGAGTGGTTCAGGTGGGATTCTTGATTTGGAGCCAAGAGATATAACAAAAGTCAATGCACCTCCCAAGAAAAATCATACATGCATTGGTACATGTGAAGTTGGTGACCAAATATCTACTTTTGGGAGCAAGGACAAAGTAGGTGGCTAAACTACTCAAAAATCTGATTCAACAGCTGGAAATGTGCCTCAAAAGCTGCAAAAAACTGCTGAAAAATTGCAGAAATTTTCAGGGACCAAAACGCAAATAGTTGAAAGTTCGGGACCAATTTGCAAATAACAAAAACTGCAGGGACTGAAAGTGAAAATTCAGATTCTGGCCGATTATAACAGTCTCCTAACGACCCAATTACTGCTGAAAATGACTTGGGGACCGAAGTGCCAAATTTTCAAAGTTCAGGGACTAATGTGCAAAAACCAAGAAATCGTGATTTTGAGGAAAGTGCAACTCGGACTTTTGTTAATTGGGATGGGCTTAGGCTGCTAGCATTGAAAGAAAAAGGTCTTGGAGCATTGCATTTTGATGCCAAGGAGACGAGTGGCTCGAAAAAGGAGAATATAGGGAAGAATCATGTCCACCAAGGGGAAAAACCAAAGAAAAAATCACGAAAAGAAAGGCTCAAACTTCAAACTGAAAGATATAAATTGTAAGAAGCTCAATCTTGCAACCAAAATGTTGAGGCAAGCGTCCCAAGTATGTCAAGCAAATCTAGTATGGATGCCATGTGAGCTCAAGTTGAAGCCTATGAGTTTTACCATCAAATTAAAGATCTTGAAATGATGAAGGCCCGATTTTTGGAAGAGGAAGCACAAAAGGAATTGGAGGAACAATCTTGGCACACCGAGACCAATTCCAATGATGTTGAAGGTGAAGAAAACCAATCTCACGACTACGACCGTGTTGAGTGTATTGCCATGCGCACGCGTCCCCGTAGTAAGCATTATTTTTAGTTTGTGGCATTTTTACGAGTATCATGCTTTTAATCATGCTTCAAGTAGCTCCTTGTAAGTTTTATTTATGACCGCTTTGAGTTGTTGGGGCAAGTGATGTATTGATTTCCATATATTTGTAACACTTGCCCTTTCGTGGCCATTGGAAGGTACGGTTCGACCCCCCTTTCAAATTGGTCGTTTGTATTTTTCGTTTTCCCTTTTCAATAAATATTTTAATTTTAAAAAACCCTAAACCATAAACCCTCAAACCTTCAACCCTCAACCCCTCAACCCCTAAACCCCAAACCCTAAAATGCCCTATCATACAAAAAGTAAGTTTAAAATTTCATTTGCTTCTAAATGTCGGTGTTGTGAAGCTATTGAGGATGTTAAACATGTTTTCATTACTAGCCCAATTGCTTGCTTGGTGTGGAACCACTTTTGTGACAAACTTGGAATTAATATGCCTTTAGTTGAGCATCCTAGGCAACTTTATGACAATTGGATCAGATTCACTATTGCAAAACCTCGGGAATTGATTACTATATTGCTTCTTATTATTCTTTGGCTATCGTGGAAGAGTAGGAACCGTTCTAAACATGAGCTGCAGCCTATGCATCATACGGCTATTATTAAATCTGCTTCCTATATTATCAATGTTATGCTGCGTGCTGGTATTCCATGGAGGGAAAGTCAAGACTAAATCATTTCATATTGTCCATTGGAAGAAACTTGATGCTGGGGTTGTTAAGCTTAATACTGATGGAGCTCTCAAAAGTGATTCTTGCGCTGGAGGAGGAGGTGTTCTTAGAGACTTTCCAAGTAATGTTTTGCGGGCCTGCTCTGACTATTTTGGCCCGATATCTATCGCTGCTGCTGAATTGAAGTCTATTCTTCTTGGAGTCGATTTATATTGGAAACATAACTATCGCACTGTGTGGGTGGAATCTGATTCGGCAAGTGTCATTAACGTCTGTAATAATCAGTGCTCTGCTCCTTGGTCCCTTCAGTACTTCTTGATATATTGCATGGCTATCAGTCGAAAATGAACCTGAGATTTACACATACTTGGAGAGAAGCTAACACTGTTGTGTATTACTTGGCCAATCTAGGTTACCATGCAAGCCAGTTCAATTTTTTTCAGCCTGAAGCCCTTGCCTATTTAGAGAAAATTGACTTGGCTAATGCTAGTATTGTTTCTTCTTTCATATAGTTAATTTGTTTCAGGTTTCTTTAGCTTTTAGGACAATGCCTTATTCTGTGCTACTTATTTGAAGGTAAGGTATTAAGTCCCCTTCTTCCGTGTACTTCCTTTTATTATTAATAAAATTTTTATCTCACATCTAGATTTTCGGGTTGATAGTTCCAAAAAAAAAAAATTCATAAAATACAATCAAAGTTCAAACTACTCTCCAAGTCTCCGTTGCTACCCCTAACTAGAAATTTAATCACAATATTATTGTTATTCAAGTCAACAAGTAAAAATGCAATCTTCCTTCTAGTAATTTTTCCAGGATAAGCAAAATCACTTGGAAATTTTTTCCCATCATAGTGAGGATTGATATACAAAATTGATGGTCCATTCGGAAAATAAATTGAAATTTATTCAACAAACAAAGATAATATGGATTCGAGACTGCCTTACAAGAGGTTGTCAAGCTGAGCTTGCAGATTAGGTATTGAGACCATGTTGAGAATATCTTGAATGTCTTCTGGTGAGTACATGGATTTAAGAAGGGACTGTACTTGAACATGGGCTTCGATTATGTTTGTCCTGCAGAACAGTTTTTTAAAATGTGAACAATGCAATACATGTTACAGACAGAATATGTACAATGCATACAAAATCGTGTTCATTTTGAGTCATGCAAAGGGTCATACAGCTCTTTTTTTTTAATAATAATAAGGGATTTTGGCGCAAATAGTCTCAAAAAATAGCCCAGCTATATATGATTTCTTTCAAAATAATAAAAGGTAGCGCAAATGGTCCCAAAAAAAAACTTTGGTGCGCAAATGGTCCATTTGGATGGAATCCGTCCGTTTAACCGTTAGTCAAAGTCAACTGCTAAAAACTTGGGTTCGCATTTGGTCCATTTCATTTGAAATAAATTGCACAAAAGGTCCTAACTTTAGATATTGTTATAATCAAGTCCAAAAGTTTGAAAAATGTATACTTTAGTCCCAAATTTAGTTAAATTGTATAATCTTTTATATTTTATTTTTTCTATGGGTGCTTATTTGGTCCGTAATTAATTTTATTGAATTAAAATTAGTCCCAAATTTAGTTAAATTGTATAATGATTTATAATAAATATAATTATTGTACCTATATAAAATTATTATTATGAATATAAAATTATTATATTTATTATTAGCTATTGGTTAAAATCAAAATGTGCGCATCTCTAATGCTAAAGAAAATTTTCAAAGTTGTGATACTATATTAATACGAACAAATGCTATCTTGTGTTGAAAATTTTGATAAAACCATTCAATCGATATCAAATTAATTCAATAAAATTAATTACTGCACTCAAATAAGCACCCATATTTATTAATACGAACAAATGCTCTTGTGTTGAAATTTTTTATAAAAACCATTTAATCGATATCAAATTAATTCAATAAAATTAATTACGGACCAAATAAGCACCCATATTTATTAATACAAACAAATGTCTTGTGTTGAAATTTTTTGATAAAAGCCATTCAATCGATATCAATTAATTCAATAAAATTAATTACGGACCAAATAAGCACCCATATTATGGGTGCTTATTTTGTAATTAATTTTATTGAATTAATTTGATATCGACATCAATCTTTATCAAAAATTTAACACAGAGATTTGTTCAGATAATATAGTATCACAACTTTAAATTTTCTTTAGCATTAGAGATGGCATTTTGATTTTAACTAATAGTGATAATAAATATAATAATTTTATATTCATAATAATAATTTTATATAGGTACAATAATTATATTTATTATAAATCATTATAAAATTTAACTAAATTTGGGACTAATTTTAATTCAATAAAATTAATTACGGACCAAATAAGCACCCATAGAAAAAGTAAAATATAAAAGATTATACAATTTAACTAAATTTGGGACTAAAGTATATATTTTTCAAACTTTTGGACTTGATTGTAACAATATCTAAAGTTAGGACCTTTTGTGCAATTTATTTCAAATGAAATGGACCAAATGCACACCCAAATTTTCAGCAGTTGACTTTGACTAACTAAGTTAAGCTGATGATTCCATCCAAATGGGACCATTTTCTCGCACCAAAGTTTTTTTTTGGGACCATTTGCGCTACCTTTTATTATTTGGGACTAAATCTGCAATATGGCTAGTTTTTTGGGACTATTTGCGCCAAAATCCCTAATAATAATAATAATAATAATAATAATAATAATAATAATAGATGAATCGTGCATTTGTCTGCTAGTAAGCTGCAGATCCAGAGGATCGCAATGTCAGATTTCTAAATGGTATAAGAAGTTACTTTTATCTTATTTAACACCATACATGTGCCAAGCGAGAAGAATAAGATAGCATACTTGATTGGTTTGAAGAGGATAGCACGTGTTGAAGGGTTTTGCAGATAAAGCTTCATTTTTCCCATCACGTTGGGCAGCTCCTGTTGAATCGCAGAACTGACCTGCAGCAGAAAGCACATATTCCTCAACTGTTGCTGGACCAAGTTTTGAATAAACTCAAGCATAAATAACTTGGAGGCACGGGTCTTGAGAAAATAAAAAACAGAACTTCTCATGTAAACATGAAACGTTTGGCCGTTCGAATAAGCAGAAAAGAATCGGGAAACAAATTAATATGCTTATTGAACAGATTTCATACTATCCCGAAAAAACAGAAGTGAACAACAAAAAGAGGATTAGTCGTGATAAACCAGTATATTCAGCTAAAGCTCGAAAAAGACCATAATAAACCACCAACTCAAAAAATTACCTTCTGGACAAGCTCAGCAACCTTCTCTGGGGTTGCGAAAGCTTGATCCTTGAGTGGCTTCGCAATAGCAGAGTCCACCTTTTGATTTTGATTGCCCGAGGACAGTGCAACTTTCACTGCGGTCACCTGCACGCACACATTTGATTCATAGTAGATATCATGTCCCTGAATGATAGAGAAATCATACGCAAATGGAGGGATAACATAAAAAAGACACGATATCAAACACAAATGAAATTGTTCACTGACAGACAATGACACACTTCCTCTCTGACCCTGAACCCAAAACCGAACCTTTTGTCTAAATTTGTAATAAACACAGGATTCTTTTCTTTTTCATTGAACTATTTGTGCAGGGTATCCTATTTTCCTTGGTTCATATCCACTTTGAGCCTATTTGCGGTAGATTAAATTGGCCCCATAGGCCAACAAATTATCTTCTTTATTATTTTCCTTTTTCCTCCTTAGATAGGTAGACCAAAATCATCGTCAATCCTGGTGTTTTATACCATCCAAGAATAGCTTTCATGTCGAACACATGAAATCTCAAAATGCCAAAACCATAATACCAAGACAAGTTAAATCCACATTAGTAAATAGAAACATGCAAACCTTTGTGGCAAAAGACAACATAGGATCCACAACTAGCTTAGTGACCAACATAATGAACTCCTCGCATGTAGCTTTGAGGCTTCTCTCCAATTCCTGCGTGGAAAATGAAATTTTAACTACATATTATGACTAACATGATGTAGTCCAGCATGTATAAGAATAAAACCTAAGTGTTTGGATTAGAAAAGAGAAAGATGTTGCTGACTTACTGGTAAACAAACTCAAATTATCAAATTCTATTTAAAGTATGGTGCCAAGAGCACAATCATAAAGCAGAAATCATACTCGAAATCGAAATCGCAAATTATGAGAAATGTTACAAAATTCTTTATGACTACCCTACAGCAGGAAGAGATGGCAATAATTATGCACCTTGCCCTTCTTATAGACACTAAACCTCTAAATATCGAACAAGAAAATCTAGAGCAATCTCAGAGAAAATAGATTTATCATCAGTATTAATCCAAAAGCAAAGAAGTAAACACCAAAACCTTCCATATTGACTTGGAAGCTTGAGTCGCACAGGCAAACAACATAAATCCAGCTCTTCTACTTACATGCACTAACAAATGACAAGGCAGTAGCATACCTTCTTGGCATCTACTTGACTTTCCAAAACACGTGGGGAGAGTGTTCTAGCCAAGGAAGTTGATCTTGACCAATCAAATAGTGAGGCCTGACCCCTAAGAATCCGTCTCAAATGTTCCTGGAAATGGTTAATAAAAAAGTATTAACTAGTATGAATATTCAGGACCTTCTAGCCTATGAAAAGGCAAACTAAAAATTTTAAAGACAGTAGCCGAACTTCAAGTCTATCAGACTGCAGACCAGACGTCATGGTCTTCCAAACAATGATAGTGGATATTCTCATAAAATAATTTTAAAAAATTAAAAACAACTGAAATCAGCAAATCTGATTCTCAAGATTTTTTGAGAAATCTCCAAGGTCCTTTACTTCAGGGAATATCCTTGATTACATTGTAAGGGACTTTAGTTTTGTTTCCAATGAATCGAAGTATCCACTTAGTCAGACCTGTTGCCTTACACCTTAAAGCATAAAATAAAGGTGTACTTCTCCAAAAACCAGGGAAATCATGCACGCCAACACATATGTTTCCATTTAAGTTCTGAGGTTCAAAGATAAAATACATGTGGGCTGTGGCCCTATATAATAGCTCAAGCTTTTGGAAAAAGTAGATAAATATAGTATCATAGAATGCAAAGGGGAAGTCCAGCCTCAACATTAAGAGAATGCTGATGACAATATTTAAAAGCTATACGCGTAACCTTATCTAACATGTTAAGCCTTTTTACTTGGTTCAACAATTAATCTAAAAAGGAATATGCATATTTCTTTTCTTCCGGGTCATCATTTTGGTATGAATAACAAATATTGTTCGTCAGCGGTTGAACACAAATTGCAGCAAACAAGGAACGAAATGAAAAGAAATGGTACATTTTCAACTGAAATCTGTAAGGAAAAGAATTCCAGGTAATTGGCATCCTATTTATTACAGTACAGCGACCACAAACTGGGGAAAAATTGTCTACACAAATCAGCTATTATAATGGACTCTACAATTAGCTAACATGCAGAGTAAAACTCAAGAAGTAATGGCATTAGCTTCAAAGGTTCCATCCAGTAACTCACCAGCAAATGAGAGAAGTCAAGCTCTTTGTGCGTTACTGAGAATTCAATGTCAAAGGGCGCAATCTGCATGGTATTTATATCATGAGAAAAACATTGAGAAATAATGATTCCAATTTAATAAATAGTAAAAGAGAAAACAGAACCCGCTCCCTCAGGATCAGAAGATGCTTTATCAGAAAAAGTTGTCCGTCCATTGTGGATGACCTTTTAGCAATCAGTTTGCTAGCTTTCTGAGACAAATTAAAATTTGGCAGTCTACCAATTAAATAGAACCATAAACAGATTAATTTGAAAGCAATAATAATGAGGCTAAGGGCTTGTTTGGTAAGTGTTTATAAACACTTAGTGATGGAAAGGTGTATAATACAAGTGGGTTCCATGTAATGCATGTATAAAAAGTGGTTAGACCTAAAGCATTGAACTAAAAAACATTGAGAAGCACTTTCCACGCAATGACAAAGTCAAGGTCAATAACCAGGATTATAGTGACATAATCAATCAGAATAAGGGAGTCGACATAAAGGGACCAAAAGGATATGCTTGAGAACTTCCAGAAGTAGGAGTACAATTGAGCTAAGTCATTTCTCGATAGAAGTCAAACTACAGCTTAACTTTGGAAGTGCAATCATAGCTGATGTTGAGAGTTCTGCATTTTATTTTTAATAATTTCTTCCTACCCTATGTCCAAAAACTGAGATGCTTAAGCACACACCTGGATAGATGAAGAGCAAACTTCAACCGCCTCCTGGTAGATAAAATTGAAAATAAAGTATGAATAGTCTACAAAGTAGTTGTCATACATTACTAAAAGGGAAAGAGTGATACACTACCTGAGCCAACCCCGTAAATACTGCTTGCTCAAGACAACGATATAGCTTTGACAAACAGGATATTGTTTTCTCAAGTGGAGGGTACCAAGTCTTGGAAATGTCTGGATTTTGATCACTCTGTAGTCAGACCATAAAAGTTAATTATTGAAACATAGTTCAATCCACATTTAGTAATAGAAATGTCAGCAAGCTACAAGACAGTAAAGGGACAAAAGAAAAGGTGGTCACAAGCATGTTTAGATATTGATACAGAATAGCCTGGAAAACCCTATCAGTTCAATCCACTATGCCTAAGGCAAAAAAATTCTACAACATATGTTCCATTGTAGGTTGAGTTTCAAGTTCAATGAAAGTATATAAAGCTTAAGAGAAAAACACAACAAAATACAATCAGATATCCTAGTATACTCTGGAGAGTGTAGACCATAACTAAAAATATAAGAAAAGAAAATAAAGGTGCAATGGCAGTCAAAGAACGTACAGATGATATTTCAAACTTTGCCTCAGCTGATTGCTCCAGTTTGGCAGGATAGTCTAGATCTGCATCCACTGGAAGATAATTTGCAATCTAGGAAGGAAAATAGCATAAGTCGCTACGTACCAAAAAATTGTTTTCTGCACTCTTGTAGCAAGGATGGTTGATGGAGAATGAAGATGCAAAAGCACAAAAAGCAACCTAATAAATTATATAAATTTTTGTAGATGTGATGCCGCTAAGAGTCTAAGACAGTAGACAGGCTGGAAATTGCTAAATTATTTACAAAACTCACGAGAAGTGGTTACCTCATTGTGTATATGAGTTCGAGCACGGAAAGTTAATCGCTCATGAACATCTGCTAAGATCCTTTCAAATGTTGGACGCAGTCCCGCTAATGACTCACCTCGTCTTGATAGCTGTTCTCCTAGAACTTCAACTTTAAGGATATCAACAAGTTCACAAAGAACATCCAAGTTTGCTTCATGAATAAGTTTTGGGCGTAATGTATCATACAAGTACATGCACCTGCAACATATCAACTGAAAACTTAGATCCAGGCATCAGATCTGAAATGAGGCCATGTGTAACAAAAAAGAGGCATAAAGCTGGAACTGAAACAAGACATCCATCTAAGAACTTGTACAATATAACTTTCAAAAATCATTTTTTCAATTATCAGTATCAACCAATCATTTTATACCATTTTTTCTCACTTTCAAACCACACATTCAAAAATCTCTATCAAACATAGCCTAACTTGATGATTAGAGATTGGACATCGTCTCTCAAATACCGACTCAATTACTGTAACTAATTTCAGTGGGACTTGTTCATTTGAATTTCTCAAATCCTTCCAGGCTGAAGCATTTACTTGGTAACGATTCTGTTAAGGCTCATTAGTAACTACTTAAGAACTTGAGAGAGTTGCATCCACTAAACTTTACGTCAATAGATTGTAAGTACATTAGAAGGGAATTTGGGGTTCTGTAAATTGTCTGTCAACAGATGGACAGTCTTGATGATGTAAAGATTTTGAATTGCAGAATGTGGACCACAAGACAATTCTACAGACTTACAGAGGATCTGTCAGGGGAGCCAAACTTGATACATCCTCCGAAGACGACGGGAAAAAATGATCAAAGAATTGATACTCAAGTTGACATACCTGTAAGTTTATCACTCCTTATAATCATTTAACGGCGATATATATGGACCTATTTAATATGAAAACGTAACTGGAAGAAAATCAGCATGATTTAGCATGACATAATCTGTGAGTAACTCGCTCAAGTAAATGCATACAAAATTTATTCTAAGTGGAATATATATGAACCGTCATGTTTTACATTTTACACAAAATAAAAACAACACATGCAAGGTAAAGCGGGATAACACATTAGTTGAGTGTTAGACTGGTGCATTAAGCGTCTGTGAAATAGATAGCATTCGGTTGCAGTACACCTTCATTGACCATTGTTATTCTTGAAACTTCTTGTTCCAACAGGGGAAGAACGGCAGGAAACATAACAATGAAGCATACTCATGAGCTTGGAATCAAAACCACTACAGGTAGAAGAATCCTCATCTAGGACTCACTAAGAATTGAAAGAGGTCGCAGGGAATTTGCTTTGTGTGTGTCTTTTGGGGGGGGCGACCATCCCTTTACCTCCATTTTGTAATAGTTCAACCCTAGTAGCTAATCGGAATCCACCAACCTTTATCAATTAGATTAGAGAAGACGGGGGCTAAGCAAGATTGTTTTCAGGAATTCAGGTCAAGACTGTATAAACCATCATAAACCCACACAAAATGCACAGAAAGATGTAAGTGGCTTTCTCTGTCATGATATCGTTGTGCCCTAGTCCTTAAGCAATAGTGAAATGTACCGGGTATGAAATTCCTGTAAAATTAGTAGGCAATTGAGATTAGCACTATATTACTTTAACACTTTGGCCACGAACCTATGTTCGCTCATATAGTCTCTTGGATGACTTCAATTGGCTTAATCTTTTCGTGACTAACAAAAAGGATTATCAAAAGTAGAAATGAAATTCCGAGCTGACAAAGACATGGGATACAAGTTCCATTTTCCATGTACAACAACAAGACCCTTGTCCCTTGTGTAGAAAATAAAGAACTTGCATCAAAGATGAAATCCATCTTGACGTCAAAGTTTCTTTAAATACTTTTTCTTAGGAAGGATATTGGACCTAATTCCTCCTAACAAAACCTACTTGTTCGGGAGGATTATGTTACGTGTATGTTTATTGTATAAAATAGAATAGGCCCATTGTAAAATAGAATAAGCCCATTGTAAATTAGGAAAGTTAGGGTTATAAATTGTATTTGTATTCTATTTAAAGGCAGGGAAAGTCTCAATGAAAGGCATCAAATTCAATTGAGAAAATCAATATATTGATTTCTTGACATGGTATCAAGCCATGTTTTAGGTGTTGATCGATTTTACAATCGTCATTGTTCACAGAGAGTACTGTTCATGGTGCACTGTTCATCTCAACTACTGTTCATTGCGCACTGTTCATCGGTACTATTCATCGCACACTTTTCTGCTTGGTTTCCCATAGTAAGTGTGCTTTTCAATACTCTCATTTTCAGTGTGATATTTGAGGGGATTTCACTCGTGTCTTTGGCCTTGTGGACTATATCTCATTTCTGGTGTGATATTTGAGTGGATTTCACTTGTGTACTAGTTTGGTCTTGTGGTGAATTTCACTTGTTTTGTTAGTTTTGTGGTTAAGTTCAACAATTAAAGTGTCTGATTTTCTGAATAATGGCTTAACACAAGATTTCCATTGTTTGTTTTAATGGAAAGAATTAAACTGAGTGGGAATTTCAATTCTCAATGTATGTTAAAGGAAAATATTTTTGGGGTCACTTAGATGGTACTACAAAGGTTCCTACAGATCTAAAGGAGCGTGCTCAGTCGAGATAGCAACGGGTCGGTCAGTCGTTTCCGTGACCGACCCGGGGAAATTTTTCCGACCCAAACCCGACCCACAACTCGTGAACAATTGGGTTCGGATCGGGTTCAGGTCCGCATGGGTCAGACCGTTGACCCGCGTGTTGACCCGAATAATTTTTTTTTTTTTTTAACACTTCTCCATATGCAATATGACAATAAAGACATTGTATGATTAGAAATAAAAATATACGTAAGAATAAATAATACAGTAATAAAAAAAGTAATAATAAAAATGTCGTAAATTTGTCAAAATTCACACACTCCACCTAACTAAAATGTGATTTCGACGGATGCACGTGTCCAAATATTCATCCTTCAACCCAACTAACATTTCGAGCGTCTAATTAGGTAATTCTATAAGAATAATGTTTAATTTCTCCTCCCAATAGTTACTTTTTGCAAATCTATTACAATGCAATAAATGTAAAAGATCGGACCATGACCGTCTTAAAAAAAAAGGCGGCTCGAGTCAAGTCACCACCGGCCCGAACCCGCCCTGCCGACCCATTTGGAGCCGGTTGCTCGCAGGTTCGGGGCGGGTCGGGTCGGGTTATTTTGTCATCCCTAATTCTCTTATGGGTGACTAAAGATGCATAGATTATACCTCGGTTGCTTGGTTCGATTGAAACTCATATGATAAATGATCTCCGGCCTTTTGCAGCATCAAAAGAGATGTGGAATTATATTCACCAGTCTATTATCAAAATAACACTGCTAGGAAATATCTGTTGGAAATAGATATTTCTAATTATCGATAAGGCAATCTTACTATTCAGCAGTATTATTCAGGATTTCGAAATCTTTGGAGTGAATATTCTGAAATTTTTTCTTCCGCATTCCACAGGAGGGCATTGGAATTGTTAAAGAAAAATCATGATGACAGCCAAAGAGATCAAATTTTGATGAAGCTTCGGCTAGAATTTGAGATTGCACGTGCTTTGGGTTAATTAATCGCAATCCCATTCCATCCTTAGACACTTGCTTAAGTGAATTATTGAGCAAAGAACAGCGTATAGCAACTTAAAGTCTTAATCAAGACTCTGCCCCCACTGAGCTGATAAATGTTGCATATGCATCTCAAGCAAAAGGAAAAACTAACACACAGATACAATGCTATCGCTGTAAGGAGTTTGGGAACATCGCAAACCACTGCACAAAGAAGTGTCTGTAATTACTGTAAGAAAGATGGGCATCTCATCAAAGATTGTTGAATCCAGCTTCAAAATACACAAGGGCAAAATTCTAATTCTGTAATTCAGTCTAATCTTGCAGATATTACACCTATGCATACTCCGAACCAGCCTGTTCCATCCAACTTTCCATCTATTCTGACTCCTGAAATAGTCCAACAGATAATTAGCTCTGCCTTATCTGCAATTGGTATCCAAGGTACGAATCATTATCATACTTCTCCTTGGTTGGCTGATTCAGCAGACTTCAAATCATATGATCGGAAATCCTACCGTCTTACATGATATTCGTAAGTATACGAGTAATCAGCTTATTCAAATAGCAAATGGCAGTGCTCTTCCTAAAACTAATATTAGATTTCTTGGAAACACCTTTGATAATGTTCTTGTTTCCCCAAAGTTATCTTCAAATTTAATTTCTGTTGGACAATTGGAGGACAATAATTGTGAAATTCACTTTAATCATAATGTTGGATGTGACACCCCAAATCCAGAAACTTAGACCTAGACGTGTCACCCTTTATTTCACTTTAAAATGCGGAAAATAAATAAATTAACTTATGAAATATTATTATTATTATTATTATTATTATTATTATTATTTTTTTTTTTTTTTTTTGCAAAGTCCTATAAAGATTCCGGCAGAGTTTACCCTGTAACTGGACATAAGCCACCTGTTAAGGAACTAATCATCCTCACACAAATTCAGGTCATAGGGATCGCAGCACATCTTCAACTCCGAACACATAAGCTGACCCTATTTACAGTTTGGGGAGTTACTATGCCTGGATTCAAACATTCAAAACTGGTCGTGTAAGATGGGTTTTTGGGTGATTCAACTTGGACGCGTCCCAGATTGAATTCTTGACTTGGGGCGTTACATTGGATGTCTAAAGTTGATCAGGGGTGATCGCGAAGGGGCTTAAAGTTGGATGTCTATTTCCTCTCCAGTTTCCCAATTCTGTTAATTCTAGTTTTTTTTTTTTTTTATAAGAAACAAAAACTTTTATTATTGATAAAATTTCTAGTTTTAATTCAATAGCTTGTTCTGCTATTATTAGCGATAGTGATGTTTGGCATAAGAAATTAGACCATCCCAATAAAGTTGTCTTCTCTCATCTTGTCAAGGCTGGTTGTTTGAGTAATAAAATTTCAATTTTTGATATATCTTTTGATTGCACTACTTGTAAATTGGGTAAAAGTAGGCAATTGCCATTTCGTATTCATGGGAGTCGTGCTTCTACATGTTTTAAGGTTGTGCATATAGATGTCTTGGGTATTAGTCCTGTGATTTCACATGCTCAATATAAGTATTTTGTTACTCTTTATTGATGATTACAGTTGTTTCACTTGGACATATTTTCTTCACTCTAAATCTAAAGTGTGTTCCAAATTTCAAGAGTTTCTTGCACTTGTTCAAACTCAATTTTGTGCTCATATTAAGATCTTGAATCTTCAGTCCCTTAACATTTCTGGGTAGAAGCACTGCCACGTCGGTCTATTTGATTAATCTATCGCCTTCTCAGGCTCTTCAATTTGACTCTCCATATTATCGTCTGTTTGATGTCATCCCTAACTATAATTCTCTTCATATTTTTGGTTGTGCCTGCTCCATTCACTTGCCTCCTACAGAAAGAAACAAACTCACTACACAAGCGGCAAGGTGTCGGTCCTTCTCATAAGGGTTATATATGTTATGATTGCGCTGCCAATAAACTTCGCATTTCTCGAAATGTTGTTCACTTTGAAAATCAATATTTCTTCGAGTCCCATATTTCCCCACCGTGTGAGATTGCTTCGCTTCCTATGTTTGACCATGATGCATCCACAGCAGATCATTGGAGAGGAATAGTGCATCAAAGACGTCCTTCACGGGTACCGACGCCCCTCCCAAATCCTAAACGGATATCTAATTCTACTCCACCTGTACCACGGAGGACTTCTCGTATATCCCGACCACCTGATAAGTATGGATTCTCTCACACTGCTAATCAAGCTACTATGGATACCACTATTATTCCCAAGTAATATTCACATACAGCCGATCAGGCTTGTTGGCAGCAAGCTATGAATGAGAAACTTCAGGCACTTCTGGAGAACCATACCTGGGATATCGTACCTCGCCCTAAAGGAGTCAACTCATTGGTTGTAAATGGGTATATACGGTTAAACTCGGTCTGATGGAACTATTGACAGATATAAAGCTCGATTGGTAGCACTTAGCAATTGCAAGAATATGGGCTTGACTATGATGAAACTTTCGCTCTAGTTGCCAAAATGACTACTGTTCGGACTGTTATGGCTGTTTCTGCCTCTCAAGGTTGGCCTTTGCACCAGATGGATATAAAAAATGCCTTTTCACATAGGAATTTTTTTTTTTTTTGATAAGAAACAAAATATATTATTGAATTAATAACTCTATGGATATTACAACAAAAAAGGTGGACAAGGCTCCCACCTATAGAGTATAACCAATTGCTATGCTAGATCAAGAATCAACACAAGAGCTTCATGAACTACTTGGAATTACATTATAAAGAGAGCTCATAGGGTCTTTTCACATAGGAATTTGAAGGAGCTTTACGTGGTCCCACCTCCTGGGTTATTTCTAAACCAATTTACTAAAGTTTGTCGTTTGCGACGTTCATTATACAGGTTAAAACAAGCACCCCGTGCCTGATTTGAGAAATTTCGTGCCACCCACATTGGGTTCCACTTCACTCAGAGCCAGTATGATTCATCTCTTTCTTAAGAAGACTGCTATTGGGATTGTGGTTTTGTTGGTCTTTGTGGATGATATTGTTATTACTTGATCTGATGCTCAGTCGATTCGAGCACTACAACATCTTCAGTCTTCAATCTTCATTCCGCATGAAAGATCTCAGTAAACTCTATTAATTTCTTGGCCTTTAAGTTCTTTCTTCTTCCACTGGTACTCTCCTACATCAACACAAATACTCTCAAGATATTCTCACAGCGGCCGGTCCCCAGTCTGCGAATTCAGTTCTTACACTAATGGAGGTTAATTTAAAGCTTTGCCAAGAGGATGGTAAATTGTTATCTGATTCGTTGTTATATCGACAAATTTTTGAGAGTTTGAATTATTTGACAATTACATGCCCAAACATTTCTTTCGCCGTCCAACAAGTAAGTCGAGTTTATGAAAGCCCCTCGACAGCCACATTTAGCAGAAATTCAACGTATTCTTCGTCATCTTAAGAGTACCTCTAGTCGGGGATTATTTTTCTTTAAGAAGAATCTACTAAGATTGGTGGGCCATAGTGATGCAGATTGGGCTGGTTGTTCGGATACCCGTAGGTCTATTACAAGGTGGTGCACATTTCTGGTATATGCTCTTATCTCTAGGAAAAGTAAGAAAGAAGAACGGGTTTCTAGATCCTCTACAAAATCAAAGTATCATACTATATCCTTCGTTTGTTCAGAGATTGTGTGGCATCGTGGTTTATTGGGCGAGCTTGGTATTTCTCAGTTTTCTCCTACTCCACTGCATGCAGATAACACTAGTGCTATTCAAATTGCAGAGAATCCTATTTTCCATGAGCGTACTAAACATATTGAAGTCGATTATCATTCTTTTCGTGAGGACGTGTGATTGATCTTCCTCACATTCCCGCGGAATTGAAAACAGTAGATGTCTCCATCAAGGCTTTATCTCGTCATCGTCATCAATTCTTGGTGCGCAAATTGACGCTCCCGAAACCTCCCGCATCAATTTGAAGGGGGATGTTACATGTATGTTTATTGTATAAAATAGAATAGGCTCATTGTAAATTAGGAAAGTTAGTATTATAAGTTGTATTTGTAATTCTATTTAAAGCCAGGGAAAATCTCAATGAAATACATCGAATTCAATTGAGAAAATCAATATTTTGATTTCTTGACAGATTACCCTTACCTTATATATTAGATCTTATACATATCATAAGCTAATGTGGGATTTTAATACAACTCCTCACACACAGCGTGTACTATGACAAACAATTGTGAAAATCGATGTTGGGTGATATTGGAGGCACCCAACATCACAAAATTGGGTCTGACTCTAATACCATCTTAAGAAGGATATTGGGCATAACTCTTCACAAAACTGGCTTGATAGCGAAGGATTACCCTCACCTTATATATTGGATCTTATTCATATCACAGACCAATGTGGGATTCTAACACTGTTGAAGAACGTCATTTTCAATGAGCTCCCTCAAGATGATGCACAATAAGAACTTATCTTTTTTAATGGAAGGTGCAAAGCATGGAAATTCTACAATTGAGCAGCAGCAAGACTTCAAACCTAGGACTTCAAATGACCTTATCTAAAAGCTTAGTTTGTTAAAGAGTGAAGGATTTTATTTATGTATATTTCAAACAACTCATCAAGCTTAATAATGCCAACAAACACTGATTCGCAAATGCTAAACAAATTTCATGAAGATAACCTGGATCAGATATGCACATCCAGATCTAGTCAATGATGGCAATGCCTCTTTCTTGGAAAATTCAGAAATCCGCTGATGCACTATGCCTCTCACCTAGATTATGGAAGAAACAGAAGTTGAAATAAAGAACAAATACTTGCTGATATGACCAAATATGTAAGTATGGTGGGTATAGGGATGGAGAGAGTGGTGCAGTTTTGCTCACCAAGGAAAGCCTCTGTTCACAGTAAAGTTTGTGGCATTCTGTGAGCATCTGAACATATTCTTTCCTTGGTTTTCTGCTTTCAATTTCCTCCAATACTGGCTTAAGCTGCAACTTCGTAGTTTCAGTAAAACCAACTCAATTGTTATAGTGTATATATATATATGTATTAGGGTTTCTAGATTAGTTTCTTATTCTAGATTATTTACTTACCTTGTATAGAGTTTCCTAGTTTAGATTTCTTATACATTATATATATGTTGCATTGTACACAATATATTAATCAATCAATAGAAGAATTCTTTTGGTTATTACATGGTATCAGAGCCTAGGTCGTTCGAGTTGAGCATCTAGGTTGTTCGTGTTCTGTAGTCGAGTGCTAGGGCAGCCGCGGCTCTAGGGTTTGGGATTGATCGGTTTAGAGTCACTTTTTGGTCCCTCCGCCACTGGAATCAAGTGAGCCGTCGACCGATTAGGCTGCTGGTGGAATCCGGTGGCCGGAAACCTTGCGCGTGAGTCACACGTGCCGCCAGAAGGGTTCGAGCTTCGCAGCTATTGCTGGCGCGTGGGTGCGTGTGCGACGTCGGGTGGTGTTGCGGCTTTCATGGTTGAGATCGCCGGCCAGTGTGGAAGGTGAATCTACCTTTTGTTTCATGGTTACTCCCTTTGTGTGAGTCCAGATCTAGGTTTTGGCATCAATAGCACTGTTCATTCGTGATAGCATTGTTCCTTCGTGCCTGAATTCAGTTTTGTGGCCATCTATTGGATATCACTTTATTATTTGGGTTCGTGTGCCTTCGTGTGTTAGTTTTCGAGCCTTTCCTGTGGCCTAAAGTTGGGGTTGTAGTCTTTCACTATATTTGCATACTAAGATGGCTGAGGATTCGAAGAGTATAGTTGTTACAGACGTTATTCGATGATGACTAAGGTTACAGAACATAAATTGACTAGATCAAATTACCTTGATTGGTGTAAGACCGTCAGAATCTACTTGCGCAGTCTCTCAAAAGACGATCATCTTACTGACGATCCCCCACCTCCCACAGATAAGACTCGTCAAGAGTGGTTGAGAAACGATGCGCGTCTCTTTCTACAAATTAGAAATTCCATCGATACAGAAGTGGTAAGCATCATAAATCATTGTGAGTATGTTAAGGAACTAATGGAGTACTTGGAATTCTTATACTCAGGAAAGGGGAATATTTCCCGTATTTATGATGTGTGCAAGGGCTTTTATCGAGCTAAACAGCAGGATCAGCCCCTTCAAACCTACTTTATGAGTTTTAAGAAGGCGTATGAGGAGTTGAATGAGTTGTTACCATTTAGTGCTGATGTGAAGGTACAAAATGAGCAACGTGAGAAGTTGGCCGTTATGAGTTTCTTGGCCTGTCTTAGCTCCCAGTTTGACTTTGTAAAATCCCAGATTCTATCTGGTGCTGAGATTTCCTCTCTCCATGAAGTGTTTACTAGAGTGCTACGTACCGATACTGGTGCAGCCGCCGCTCCACCTATACAGACCTCTAGTGCACTTGTTAGTAATAAGAATAACACTAAAGGAGGAAACTCGACCAATAAAGATGCGGGAGTTGTCATTTGTTATTATTGTCGTGAACCGGGCCATACTAAGCGTACATGTCAAAAGTTGCAGAATAAGAAAGCCCGTGAGGCTCGGGAAGCACATGTTGCTACTACCAACGCTCCCAATTTATCTGATCATCCGGTCACTCTGTCTGCTGATGAATTTGCTAAATTTACTCAGTACCAGGAAGCCGTGAAGAATTCATCTCGTCCCATTGGTGCTATTGCTGAGTCAGGTAACACAAATTCATATCTATTTTCTTCCGGTGCCAAGTGGGTCATTGATTCTAGTGCCACAGATCATATCACAGGTAATCCTAATCTTTTCTCTACGCTTCAATCACATGCATCCAAATCATCTGTTACTCTAGCTGATGGCTCTACTTCTTCTGTACTTGGTTCCGATTCTGTTCACCCAACCCCGTTAATTTCCTTATCCTCCGTATTAAGCATACCAAGTTTCTCTTTTAACTTGGTCTCTGTCAGTAAACTAACTCGAGCTCTGAATTGTTGTGTCTCATTTTTTCCTGATCATTGTCTTTTTCAGGATCTCTCAACGAAGAAGATTATTGTTAGAGGACATGAATCGGGAGGGCTCTATATACTAGACTCGCACATTCCCAAGTTTGTTGCATGTTCCAGTACCACAACCCCATTTGAGGTCCATTGTCGTTTAGGGCATCCCTCCTTACCGTTGTTGAAGAAGTTGTGTCCAGAGTTTCAGCACGTGTCTACATTGGATTGTGAGTCGTGCCAGTTTGCCAAGCACCACCGTCTCCCTTCCACACCAAGAGTCAATAAAAGAGCTAGTTTTCCTTTTGAGTTAGTTCATTCTGATGTTTGGGATCCGTGTCCAGTCATGTCAAAAACTGGGTTTCGATATTTTGTTACTTTTATTGATGATTTTTCGCGTACTACTTGGCTCTATTTAATGAAAAATCATTTTGAATTATTCTCTCGTTTTACTACCTTTGTGCGGAAATTAAAACACAATTTAATACTAATGTTCGCATCCTACGAAATGACAATGCCCAGAGTATGTATCTCATGTGTTTCAGAATTACATGATTCAGAATGGTATCCTTCATGAGACATCTTGTGTCGACACACCATCTCAGAATGGTGTTGCTGAGAGGAAAAACAGGCATCTCCTTGAGACTGCTAGGGCACTCCTGTTCCACATGCATGTCCCAAAACAGTTTTGGGCTGATGCCGTCTCCACTGCCTGCTTCTTGATTAATCGCATGCCCTCCTCCCTTCTCCATGGTAAGACCCCTTACAGTATTCTGTTCCCTTCTAAGCCCCTGTTTCCTATTGAACCTCGCATATTTGGTAGCACATGTTTTGTTCGGGATACTCGTCCACGTGTAACTAAGTTAGATCCTAAGTCATTAAAATGTGTCTTTTTGGGCTATTCACGTTTACAAAAGGGATATCGTTGTTACTGCCCTAGCTTGAACAAATACCTCGTCTCCGTTGATGTCACTATTCTTGAGCATATGCCTTACTTTTCCCACACGACCCCGTCTTCCGGTGGGGGAGGATGATGATGTATTCGGTTATCATATTACAACCACGTCTCCTCCTGAGAATTGTGTCACCTTCCCCCCCCCCTCCACCAAAGCCTCCTATTCACCATGTGTATTCTCGTCGACGAGCTCCACCTGATCCATCTCCGGTACCATCCTCTTCTACGCCGTCAGATCCCGTGAGCGATGATCAGGATCTCCCCATTGCTCTTCGCAAAGGTAAACGTCAGTGTACTTATCCTATCTCTTCATTTGTTTCTTATAATCATCTATCTTCATCCTCTTGCTCTTGTGTTACCTCTCTTGATTCGGTCACCGTTCCCAAAACTGTCAAAGAAGCCTTGTCTCATTCTGGCTGGCGTAGTGCTATGCTCGACGAGATGAATGCTCTTGATGCTAATGGTACTTGGGAGTTAGTGAATTTGCCAGTTGGGAAGAAGGTTGTTGGATGTAAGTGGGTGTTTGTTGTTAAATGTAACTCTAATGGGTCGATTGCTCGTCTTAAGGCCCGTCTTGTGGCCAAAGGTTATGCTCAAACTTACGGAGTGGATTATTTTGACACTTTTTCTCCCGTTACCAAATTGGCATCTGTTCGCCTTTTCCTCTCGCTGGCAGCCACTCATGCCTGGCCTTTATATCAGCTCGACGTCAAAAATGCTTTTTTACATGGTGACTTACAGGAAGAGGTCTACATGGAGCAACCACCTGGGTTTATTGCTCAGGGGGAGTATGGGAAAGTTTGCCGTCTTCGCAAGTCTCTGTATGTTTTGAAACAGAGTCCTCGTGTTTGGTTTGGCAAATTTAGTCAAGCACTTGAGCACTTTGGGATGAACAAGAGTTAGAAAGATCACACGGTCTTCTATAAGCGATCTACATCCGGCGTCATCCTTTTTGTTGTTTATGTGGATGATATTGTTATCACAGGAGATGATGATGTAGGGATCTCATCCTTAAAATCCTTTCTCCATAATCAATTTCACACGAGGGATTTAGGCAATTTGAAATATTTCTTGGGAATTGAGGTGACGAGAAGCAAGAAATGTATTTTCCTATCTCAAAAGAAGTACATACTTGATTTATTGGATGAAACCGGAAAATTAGGAGCCAAGCCATGTAGTGCTCCTATGACCCCGAATCTACAAATGACAGGAGATGGAAACTTGTTTGACGATCCTGAGAGGTACAGAAGGCTAGTTAGGAAACTGAACTATCTTACCATAACTCGCCCTGACATTGCCTATTCAGTGAGTACTGTAAGTCAGTTCATGTCATCTCCAACTGTTCACCATTGGGCTGCACTAGAACAAATCTTGTGTTATTTGAAGGGAGCCCCCGGACGGGGAATATTGTACAAGAACCATGGACACACTCATGTTGAAGCTTTTGCCGATGCTAATTGGGCAGGCTCCAAAATCGACCGAAGATCTACTGCCGGGTATTGTGTTTTTGTTTGTGGAAATCTGGTTTCTTGGAAGAGTAAGAAGCAAGATGTGGTGTCTCGGTCTAGTGCAGAATCGGAATACAGGGCCTTAGCACAGTGTACGTGCGAAATTATGTGGATTCGTCATCTCCTAACTAAGATTGGTTTTGAAGCACCGTCACCAGCTAAGTTATGGTGCGACAATGAGGCAGCAGTTCATATCTCCAGTAATGCCGTATTTCATGAACGAACTAAACATGTAGAGGTTGACTGTCATTTCATCCATGAGAAAATTCAGAGGAAAATAGTCTCTACAGAACATGTCAGGAGTGGAGAACAGTTGGGAGATATTTTTACAAAAGCACTTAATGGGGCTCGGGTTGATTACCTATATAACAAGTTGGGCATGATTAACATTTATGCTCCAACTTGAGGGAGAGTGTTATAGTTAGTGTATATATATGTATTAGGGTTTCTAGATTAGTTTATATTCTAGATTATTTACTTACCTTGTATAGAATTTCCTGGTTTAGATTTCTTATACATTATATATATGTTGCATTGTACACAATATATTAATCAATCAATAGAAGAATTCTTTTGGTTATTACATCAATAAACCGTGACTTGCTCTTACCATAGAGATTAGAACGAAAAGGCAAATTTGGCATACCCATAAGATTATTTTCAAAAGGAAGCATAGAGAACTCACCTCATTTGCTGCCGCCTTGAAGCGAACATATATTACAGATGCTTCCACTCCCTCGGAGATGGCCACTTTGTTACCAGCGCTGCTTTTAATTGCCACCTGGACCTATTTTAGCAAACAAAAGTAAAATTTGCTAGGCAGATTTCATATTTTACATAAAAAACGATTACAATGAACGATAAGAAGCTCTACCTGAGAAGAAGTGCTTTTGAGAACCGAAAGTACATGAGAACGAATCATTGCCAGTGCTCGAGACTGATGAAACACTTTGTTAACAAAATTACGAAAAAAGAAGTCTGGTCCACTAGGAAAGTACATCAAAAGAATACCATACATACCTGGAGCTGTCGAAATTTGACTGAATAAACATTGCACTCTGCATACTGTGGATTGCTCTCAACATAACTGCATTCAGAGAAAATCACACATTTTATATAGATGGCAAGTATTGAAACCCATTTTGGTAACATAATAGCATTGTCTGCATAGCTAGTGTCCCTCAGTTTTATTCTAGAACCGGCATAATTAGAAAGACTGGCAAAAAATCATGGTAGCAATGTTGTGTATGTAACTGACTAGTAATTAACTTGGATCGACAAGAGACGCCTTAAGAGGTATACAAGTTTCTGTAAGTTCACTATAACATGGAAATACATTGGAAGCAGGAACTAGTGAAAAATAACTTCACTTACGATATGGATTCATCAAGTCTTTTGAGCAATGGAAGGAAATTTTCGTGTGCCACATTCATGTTTGGAGAATAAAAACTGCTAGCAACCTGACAAAAGTTTGGACAGAGGCAACCGTGATAATTTTAACATTTTACAAAATAGTCCTGTTATAGCGCGATGCAAAGGATCCTTGTAGACTTTGGATCATAAGATATCTCATGGAGAACATCAAAATTCAAAAACACGAGAAAAAGAACGAAACAAGGGGTAAGGCAGGGGAGTAAATCATCCAATAGACAATGCAAGCATAACTGAGCTTCAACCTTTCAATGTAACACCAGGTAATTATCATAAATATAGCAAGTAAATTTAGGAAAACAAATTGTCATCGTAATGAATACTAGCTATCAAACATGTGCACAAAAGAATACATGGCAGGGAGATTTTTCTCTTATTTCAAGTGAGTTTTTCTACATTTCCACTGTACATGGTAATTCCTTGCATAATTTGCCATTAGCTATGCAATTATAAAACAGATAATTAACAAGAAATACCACCAAAGGCATCAAACAAAATTAAAGATGAACCCTAACAGCAATGAGGATAGATGACCTTGTCAACTCGTCAATACATCACTAGTCCACGTTTGCAGAATCAATAAATCAATAAATAGTATAACAATGACGGAAGACTGCTTGTCAAAAACAAAAAAGGATAGAATCGAAATCAATTTCGAGGTAAATGGCATCAAAACTTACATTTTCCAGTTCATCAAAGTAGTTGAGCTTACTGCGGAGTGAATCAGCAAACTCGATAAGCCTTTGCTTCTCCAAAAGCTGCAAAAATAAACACAAACGGAGAATCTGGTAATATTCATTCTATAAGAAGTTATGATTCGAATGTTACCAGGTGTTCAAGACAATGCACTGCTTTAGCCGTAGAACTCCTCGATAAAGATTTATCAACTAAAAATTTGTAACTATATTTTGGACATATCAGTGGGTAATGTCAGAGGAGAAGAAAAAGCACAAACTCACCAACCGATCACATGCATCATGCAGAGTTTTTGTCTTTGTTGCCACTGCCTGATGCTGCAGTTGTAAATCATTAAATAATTCAAGGGTTTCATCCACCTGAGGCAAGTCAGTTCAGCAATAGGTGATTTATAAAGGAGAAAAGGACACATTCTGAACTGGGCAAAACGAAGAGATCAGAATAAAATTGCTTCTTAAACACAATTATTGAAGCAGAAATGGCAATTAGTCTAGAAAGTCAAAATATAGTAATATTTAACCTGATTGAGTATACTGTCACACGTCTGCATCTGCTCTGTTAAGGTGTTCACATAATGCTGATACTTTTCTTCTGTCTACAGTCAAAAAATGAACCAAAAAAAAAAAAAAAAGACAAACTGGGTACAGTCATGCCATAAATCGTTCTTTCCCAAAGTCAAACATGTCAAAAGAGGAAAACCAAGCTAACCTCTGATTTCATGGCTGCTTCGAGATCAGTAAACCACTTATAGAACTGCAACAAAGAAAATATCACAGGAGGACATCAGATCTTATTATCAAATAGATAAATTAGTTTGAAGGCAAACAGTTTTTTTTAAAAGATAAAACTACCAGCAAAGGTCAAGGAAGGGAGGAAAAAAAATCAAAGAAGCTCAGACAAACGAGCTTGGAGAAGTTAGACAGATAAGTAAACTTCACTGTCTTTCTATACAAAATGTGGAGTGGCTGAAATGGAGCCAGTCTCCTGTCTCATTGGAATTGAACTCCTAATGAAAGCTATAAAACTAAAAACATTCCTCCAGTAAAATTCATATCACCAGGAGCTAAAGTGTGATGGATAATTGGAAAGGCTTCCACCACTGAAGATTTGTATTACAAGGGAAACATAAAAGCTGTTAGGGTATGTTTGATTCACAAGAATTTTTAGGTAAGTTGTATTTACTCAAATTGCGTGTAGATTGTGTGGTTGAAAATGAAAGATAATGTATTAAAAAATGTAAAATAACTGTGTGTATGGTTGAAAAGGAGGAGAGGGAATTTTGTTTCTTGAAATATTGTGAATCAAACATACCCTTAGTCGAAACTTATTTTATTTCATTTATTTCCTTTCCTTAGGTTTAACTGAGAAATTTTCCATTTTGTTAGTATGTTAACTTCCTAATTTACTAGGGATTTTAACTCCAAGACTGTGTGGGATCTTTTCAATGTAGACATGAATATTAAATATGACTGGTTCAAAATTCTTAAAGTCGAGTAGTTAACTCCCATTTCCCACAAGGAAGATGGTATTTGATATTGTTTTATTTATTTATTTTCATCAATCATAATTAAAGATAGGGAATTTCCCCTTTTTTGGCAGCTTTCCTTGTTTAGCAAGGTTTCAACAATAATTACATGAAGGATTTTCTATTATGTCCAGATTTGAATATTGAATACAATTTATTAAAATAGTTCCCTGAGTTCTTCTTTCTACATCCAAAATCTAGTATTTCTTTTTTACAATGTGCACTTGTTTTTTCTTCATATTCTTGGAACTGATGCTCTATGTTGCATCAAAATGTAAACAAAGGCCGCGTTCCAAACATACACCAATTCTCCTTTATCTCCAATGTGGTAAACTTATGGAATGTCTAGACTTACTAACACAAAACAAAGTGTATGAGTAGAAAAGATATAGTAAGAGTGTATGAGTAGAAAAGATATAGTAAGAGCAATGCAGGATGGAAAAGAATCACTACTTGATAGGTGTAATCCTACAAAGTATTGAATCATAGAGCACTCAGATCATTGGTGTTTGATTATGCATAGAAATTGAAATCAACACCTCTAAGCAAAAGACTCACTCCCTGACACAAGAATTGAAGATTTAAAATATTCAAAGAAAAAAGAATTTGACCGAAAAAACACATTGTACAATTTGATGAACTCTGGAATATAAATCAGTTTGCAACTGGTAACTGATAAGCAAGAGCATTTAAGGCCTTGTTCTATACACAAGTTGGGATTGTTATTTAGATTTACTCGAACGATGTATTAGATGTGTGGTTGAAAATTGAGAAAAGTGTATTAAAAAATGTGAAGTAATTATATGAGTGATTGAAAATGATGAGAGAGAACAAGTTAGTGGAAGTTAGTGGAAGTTGTTGTGTATAGAACAAGGCCTAAGTTGGTCAATGCCCATTTGTGGGTTTCCATGAGAAGAGGATGACTTTGCTGACACATGAAATCAAAACCAATTCATATTGCAAGCCAGAGGACATGGTGATCCATTATGTCTTCAATGACCTGCTACAATCATAATTCTAAATCCAAAGCATGATGACGGATGAAAATATTCAGAAAATGAATGCAATGAAGTTAGTTTATAAGCAATATGAATATGAATATTATATTGAACGAAATTATTTCTACTGGGCAAGATTTCATCCAAAAAGACTGACAATGAGGGAAAGTTGTGGATAACAGGAATGTGATCCATTCTATACAATCAACACAAGTTATTCCATGAGATAATTAAGATATTAAAGAACCGCTCCTCAACCATTTTTTCGGTTAGCTTCAAGCTCCATTCATTATTATTGACTATAAAAGTTCTCTTTGATTTCTCTAGCTTTTTAGTATTCCAAGTCATAGATCAAAATGGACGAAAGTATTTGAACCTGGTTTGTGTTGACCAAGATTGTCTCAATAGGCCCTGTATCCTCAGCAGTGCTATGCCTGCTCGAGATGGTTAAACCATTTTCCTGTCTCACAACTTGCTCCGTTGCCTCATTACAGAGAACAAAGTAGAACATGAATTATATAATTCAAATATTCTGCCTACTCTGACGTATCATGAACTGACCAATGTACATGGGAGGCTCACCAAATTGGAAGGAAAAGGTCGCTCAGCAACAGCATGAGATAGTGCAACAATAGCTGCTTGTTGTTTCTCTGTCAATGGAGCATTCTAAAAAATTCAAAAAAGGAAAAAGAAAAAGAGATGAAGTCAACAACATTGGTGAATGGTGACTAACATAGACCTTTAACAACGACGATGGACCTGTAAATTTGGAATTTTACTGTATATAAGCATATGTGAATTGTGAAAGGTTATCATCAATGATAAAGAAAAAAGCTTCTCATCCAAGAAGAATGCTGATGAACGCAAGCAATCACAAGTTTGATAACTAAATTCCCAAACTATACTAGCAGTGGATCCGGTTATTTGGCTTCAATTATTCCCCAGGGGCCAAAGCAACAAGATTTCAATTCGCAATAAAAATTGTAATCACCAGACCAACGGCAATATTAATTGAGCCATTGTTTATAAACAGACTTATAAAGAGCTTGGATTTTCAAAACAAAAAAAAAACAAAAAAACAAAAAAAACAAAAAAACAAAAAACAAAAAATTATATTTTCATAAGTAATCACGATTACTAATTTACTACACCTAATTATCGTAAGAAACGCATGCAAGAGAGGAAGAATTGCCAAACCTGTTCCCAAGTAGAAGCAAAGTTGTAGCCTTTAGAGATCGCCCCAGACTTTGGAACACCCGGTTTAGCCACAGTTGCGGACATTGCCTTCTACACTTAAAAGAAATATTTCAAACCAAAATAAAATTGGTTAAATGGTTGATTTGAATAATTAAACCAACAGAGTTGAGTTGTTCTTGGTTCGGAGAAGTATCTCTCCGACAATCTTCAGTCTTTTATGAGTTCGAGCAAAAGCTCTCCGAATCATGGGTATTTCTTGAGGAATATGTTTTGGACATTAGATCAAACAAATGATGGGGACTGGGGTGCGGGATCAGATTTGGGTATTTCACTGATTATAGACGATGAGAAAAAGAAATAACCAACAACGTGTAATATTTTTGGAAGCTCAAATCAGATTGACTACCACCATCAAGAATAGATGGTGTTAGCATGAAATGAAAAATGTATTTTAATATATTATTTTCAAATTTTAAATTTGATTAAATAAATTATATTTATATATTTTTTCACTTGTTAGTCCCCGCTAGGGAGTAGATTATAATGGTTTTTTAAGTTGTATTATGTAAAAGAGAGAATGAGTGGAGTTGAGTAGTTGAGATTTGTGGATGTGATGAGATATATGGATGTGATTGATGTAGGATAAAGAAAGAATTGATAAAAAAGTTGTAAAAAAATTGTAAAAAGTGGTAAAAGTGATTGGTGAACGGGGGCTAAATCTTTACCATCCAACTCCATTCATTCTCTCTCTTCCTACTCATAAAAATACATTAAAACTCATCCGCTAACACGCTCTAACAATTGTAGGAATTACCAACCTGCCAAGTTTGGCGATGAAGAAAAAGATGGACGAGTAGAAATCACTGCAACACTTGATCCAAAGAGTGGTGCAAAATTATAAATTAGGAATTATTATTACTTAGTTTACTTTAGCTGCAAGTTCTTGTGAAGAATTTTTAACTGGATAACGATGTTGATAGATGTTAATAATATTAATATAAAATCTAAAATAATTAAAATAAAGAATGAGTTATAATAATAAATTTAAATAATTTAACTTGAAACAATTTTATAAAAATTTTGAAAGAGTTTTCTTTTATATTTAAATGCAAAATCCACTACCAAGTATCACGAGGAATAACTTACGAAAATTAGCGAAGTTAATTTCTTGTCTCGTAGAATAAAGCTTAATTAGCATTTTACACCTTTAACTGCTGCGGGATGGTCATTCTTAGCATTGATTGTGATAATATAAAATATTTTCTTCAATCACGAGATTAATCTCTAATATAAATCCAAAAATAAAATAACCTTAAATATTATAGTTATCAAAATAACTCACTAACATTAGTAGAGCTCATTGTTTTTCTTTAAAATTGTTTACATTTTATTATATGCGATTATAAATTTTGAGAGATATTAATTATACATCAGTATGATATATGTTACTAACAATTAATATGTAAATAATGATTTTTAAGTTTTAATTATGAAATATAATCAGTATAGAGATATATTATAAAAATAACGATATAGTAAGTAATGTTAAATGAGGTCACTAGCATTCTCTTTATCTTTGGAAAACACTTATTCTCTGATCAATCATCTAATTTACTCTAGGGTGACGAGAAGATATGAGAATTACAAACTTCAATTCCCGTCAGTGCCTGTTAGAAAATTCTCATCCTCATCCCATATCGTAATAGTTTAATTGAAGACTTTTATTTCGATATTTTTATTTTTTCAATAAATACTTTCAAATATACTAAACATGTGTATTAATATATTAGGTATAAAAACTTACTAATTTAACATATTTAATATTAAATATTGAATGATTTAATATACCATTTAAATTAATTTGGATAAGACAAATAAATTGAAATATATGATTAATACTTAAAATATATAATCTATTTGATGATATTTAAAATTAAATAAAAATCCCAATTGCCAAAATTTGATATAAAATAAATAATTTAAATCGTTGGATTTTTAATATTTATTTAGGAGATGAAACTTAGATAAATATTTAACATAGTTGAAAGTGGGTTAAAATATTCTAATTGAGTTATATAATTCCAATAATTGATTGAGTCGATAACCATTGTTTAGCAAAAATTCTTAGATTTATTCCCTTCAATGCGGCATATTGAACCAAAGAATTATCTAATTGTTGGTTGAGTAGTCTTACAAAAAAAATCTTATTTGAAAACCTACTTTGGAGCATTCTTTAAAAAAATGAGAAGATCCTTTGAAACACCTTATGTATACGAAAAGAAATATTAATGTTATAAATCGTAACTTCAAAAGAAATATTATAGAAAATAAAAAAATACACTGAGAATCAAAAAGAAAAACATATTTTGAAAAAGCATGATATTGAAAACGTAAATAAAGTTAATTATGGGACTAATGATCAATCGACTTTGCGATAAGATGTAACACCCCAATTCTAAAAATTGAATCTTATAGGTGTTAACTTAACTTTATTTAAAATACGTAAAAGATAAATTAATTTAAGTAAGCATGTTTTTCTTCCCCGTAGCAATCTAATTAATTTCAAAAATTTTTCATTTTTTGAAATAATTATGTTTCCCCATTTTTAGTAATTTAATTAATTTTGATTAATTTTCGTCTAATAAAACTCTCTCAATTTTCGTCAAATGAAAATATATCCAATTAAATCTAAGAAATATATTTAATTGTAATATAATTAATTCTAATTAATTCTTGTTTTTAGGAAATTATTTATGAAAATAATTTATTATTTCCAAATAATGTGTTTTTTAACCATAGTTTTAAGAATTGTAAGAATCTAATTTTAAAGATATTTTATAATTAAAAAGATATCTTGTATATCAAAAGATGTCTTTCATTTTTTAAGAAAAATCTAGCTAACTACTGTAATCTAATTAATTTTAATCATTCTTTCTTTTTTAATTAATGTTATTTTTCTATTTTAACAATACAATTGATTAATTTTTAAATCGAAATCATTATCAATTTTTAACATTGAAACCAAGTCCAATTAAATAATAATAGTGTTACTAATTTTAATTAATTGTATAAGAATTCGTTTTAATTGATTTTCATTTTAACTAATTATTTATGAAAATAATTAATTATTTCTGAAATTACCATTTTAATATTTGCACTTTTAAGAATTGTATAAATCTAACTTTAAAGAAATCTTATAATTTAAAAGATATACTACAATTAAATTTTTTTTCATTTTTTAAGGAAAACCCGCATCAATTTAATGATTTTTTTAAAATTAATTATATTTTCCCCTTTAAAAATGTAATTAATTTGGATCAATGCTTATCCACTGAACACATGCATAGCAAAATATTAGCAATAGAATTTATTATTTTAATTAATTATTGTTTAAATAATTATAGTTATTTTTTTACTTAATTTAATTATTTCTAAAAAAATTAATTATTTCCAAAATAATTCACTTCATAGCAATAATTTTAAGAATTATATGAATCTAATTTTAAAAATATCTTATAATTGAAAAGATATCTTGAAATTTAAAAGATATAGATACATATTAATTTAATTAAAAAAATCGATTAATGCTACAATTGAATGATTAATTAAACAAAATTGATGTTGCACGTTTATTTTAATTTATGTAAATATTAAATGAATTATAATTTTTTGTCCCACCAAAATTAAATCTTAACAAAATCACTAATTTTAATTAATTTTCATTTATTAGCTAATTATTATTTTGAAAAATAATACATTCATTTTAAAATTAATTAAAGGGTCCAAGCTAAGCTTTAAATTTTCATGTTACACATTTATTTTAATTTTTATGTAAAAATTTAATGAATTGTAATTTTACATCACACAACAATTAAATCTTCCAAAAATTGGTAATTTGAATTAATTTTTGTTCCTTAACTAATTATTTATAAAAATGATCGATTGTTTCTAAAATTAATTATTGGAAATTCCAACCTAATTTTAAAATTTTTAGTACAAATTCGGAATCGTAGTGGTGGGATTTTTTCTCAAACTCAGGCCAAGTGCAGTAAGTTTCTTTTATTTTTGTGTAAACTTTAATGAATCTTTATTTTGTATTGCAAAAATTGAACCTTAGTTTTAATTAATTTTTGTTTGTTAGTTTGGTTATTTATAAATTAATTAATTATTTTAAAATTCAAAGAAATTGGTCGATCTTGTTTTTTTGATTTTAATGTTAAACCTTTATTTGAATTTTTGTTTAAAAATTTAATCAATGGGAATTTTGTATGGTATAAAAATTAAATCTTAGTGGAAATTGTTAATTTTAAATAATTTTATTTTTTTAAATACGAAAATTATGAAAAAATGATCAGTTAAAAATTCATTCTAATTTCTAGAACACCCGTATATTGTTCAAGACATAAACTTATAAATTGAAGATTTGAAAGAAAAAATAAGAAATTTTGAAATTTACTAATTCAAAATAAAATTGAAACTTATTACAAATATATAATATTTGTCGATTTTATGTAATTACACGAGAAATTGTATTTAAGTACTATATCAATATATAAATTATTATTTTGGCAAATTAAAGATTTATTAGGAAAAAAATTTATCTAGTTTTAAACATAAAATAAAGCTAGCTTTACCATATATTTGCGAGATAAACAAATTGAAGTATTATTTTTTATTTAATTTATGTTCAAGGTAAATCAAACATGGAATAGAATTAAAAGTTAAAACATTTTATACATTTCATTATATTTGAATTTTACACACAAACATCGATTAAGTATCGTAACAAATTATTAATTTATATTTAAGTTGAACACTAATTTATATATTTGTTGTACATTTTAATTTTTCAAAAATAAAAATTTATGTATTAATAGTATCTTTTATTTTAAAGGCTCATCGTGGTCGAGTAAAATAGAATGGAAATTTTTTATATATATAGAAAATAAAAAAAAAGAGAAAATGATAGAGAAAGTATTTAGATATTATGAGATTGGGTAAAGGAGAGTAGAAATAATAAACTGAAATCTATATACATTAATATTAAAATATTAGGGAGGGAAAAAATAAAGAAAGTTGGATATGGATTTGAAAATAAAAAATAAAAAATAAAAAGAGATTTTTAAAAAATGGGAATACAGATTTAAGATAATAAAAAATATAATAAAAAAATCATGATTTTCTATATATATATATATATATATATATATATATATATATATTATTCTATATATAGATAGAAGATTATATTAGGAAATTTAATAGGCGGGAAAAAATGCTCTTTTTATATATATATAGATTATTACTAGTATACCGCTACATCACGGTGGGTCAGACCGTAGATCCTATTTGTAAGGGTTTTGCTATTAACACCAACCATTTTAATACCCTACACCCACATTTTTTCAAATTTTTTCAAATTCCCATTATATCCTCAACTTGGGTGGGTGTAAGGAGTAATTTGGGATGCTCAGCCGAGGGTGATGGCTGCTCAGCCATCCTTGGCCGAGCACTCAAAATGGAGCTCGGCCATAGCACTCGGATGACCAAAATCCATCGTACATCACCGCAATGCGGTATGTTCGACTCGGAGCGTCGAGCTACCCAAATCAGTATATTATTTGTCCAAAACGGAGTTCGGGCACTAAATCTGCAAAGTACAATTTCGTCCCGTTCGATCCAACTCATACATCACATATTCTTTCCCCAAATCAAAAAATAATATAAAAAAATTAATTATATCCTTGTCTTATGAATCAATTTTAAAAAAAATGAAAAAAAATATATAATTTGGGGTGCTCGACCTGGCCGAGCATCCAAAATTTCACCAATACACCCACCATATTATTTAGACGAGGGTAAAATTGGAAATGACAGAAAAAGTGGGTGTATGGATTAAAAACGTGGGTGTGAGTATCACTACTCTATTTGTAATTGAGATCTAGTATAGATAATTGTTTTTTCCATTACTTCATATATTATGTAGTACATTAAGTATCCAAAGTCTCTTGATTCTCACTGTGAAAAAATAATGAGAACAGAGGGAAGAAGAGGAGCTGAGATCCAAGCAGAAAGAAACCAAAGCATATACACGTAATTATCCCACGTGGAATCAACCTTAATGTGAATAGAGAAGATCTCACCTATAATGTGACAAATAACATACCCATAACAAATTAAGAAGCCAATAATTTTATTCCCTACTAAGAGTGGAGAGTAGCAACTTCATGAATCCAATGAGGCCAATAAGTGTAATGACATAAATTAGAAAAAGGGAACTAGAGATTCCCGGCAGATTTTTAAACTTCAATCTTAATAATGAACTACAACTTTATATATTTCGATATTCCCTGCTAAATAATCTTTCCTCTGTTGCCTGTATTCTATTATTCAACTACAATCCAAACTCACATTCTCCCTCGTGTTCGATCTGCAATTTCTTGGGGTAAATAGTCAAACCAATAACATCCAAATTGCATACCTTACTTGCTTGATTTGAAGTCAAGTGGCATTTGAGTTTAAAGTAGAAGTTATTCCATCAGACAAAACTAATGAATCCATCAGACAAAACTAATAAATAATAAGAGGCAACAACTCAAAGCTCCCCTGTATGTGGATATCAGAAAATTATAGCAATAAACTATAATTAACCCAGCTACAGCTACATGATCAAATTAACCCAATATATAATTGAAAAAAAAAGAAAAACAAAAAAAAAACAAAATCGACGGACAAAATTGAATGTTCGTTGTAGAAGACAGCCATAATAATGGGTAATCGAAGTAGGGAGCCATAAAATTTCACACGTTCTGCGATTGGTAAACGTTGGTTGAAGAAGAGATTGCTTACCGTCAGTTCAAATAAGGGTATGAAACTAAGCGCGTTAGGTTGGGCAGGATTTTCTTCCGATCGACATTTGAAAACAAGGGTCAAGCAACGCAAAATGGAGATCAAAGTGGTCGATGGAACATGAGGATCTGTAGAAATGGGCGATTTAGTGTTCGAGAAAAAATGGTAGATGTCGAGGACGAAAGGACGAGGCTTTGTTTAGACCGTGGGAGAGAAAACCTAGTCCCAATCGGAGTTCACAACTACCGAGGGTTTTTTTTTTTTGCGCCGACAGCAAAGCGATTGAATAGGAGGGTGCAGCTTTCTTCTTCTTCCTTGGCGAGGGGTCTTTTTGCATGTTTCTTTCTTGCGATGGCTCCTCCCGGCTTAGTTGCAGATGGACAGAGCGGTTTTGGAAAAAAGGGAATGAGGTTGAGAGGGAATGACCGAAGGGGGGACGGATATGATTTTTTATTTTTTTTTTTGAGTTGGGAGGAAATGGACATTCGATTGGGATTATTATTATTATTATTATTATTATTATTTTATTATTTTTATTTTTATTTTTTTATTAATGAAAAGAACGGGTTCTTGCAAAGGTTGGGCAACATCGTGCTTGCATTCATGCAAAGCGTGTCACTTGGTGTGAGTTTGACTCGTGGCGTCGAGCTACCCCAAATCGGTACATTATTTGTCCAAAACAGAGTTCGGACACTAAATCTGTAAAGTGCGGTTTCGTCCCGTTCGATCCAACTCATACATCACATGTTCCTTCCCCAAATCAAAAAATAATATCAAAAAAAATATTTATTATATCCTTATCTTATGAATCAATTTTAAAAAAAAATTGAAAAAAAAAATAATTTGGGATGCTCGGCCGATGCTGGCCGAGCGTCGAATTTGGATGCTCGGCCACCCTCGGCCGGTGGCCGAGCATCCAAAATTTCACCAATATACCCACCGTAGTATTTAGACGAGGGTAAAATTGGAAATGACAGAAAAAGTGGGTGTAGGGATTAAAAACGTGGGTGTGAGTATCACTACTCTATTTGTAATTGAGATCTAGTATAGATAATTGTTTTTTCCGTTACTTCATATATTATGTAGTACATTAAGTATCCAAAGTCTCTTGATTCTCACTATGAAAAAATAATGAGAACAGAGGGAAGAAGAGGAACTGAGATCCAAGCAGAAAGAAACCAAAGCATATACACGTAATTATCCCACGTGGAATCAACCTTAATGTGAATAGAGAAGATCTCACCTATAATGTGACAAATAACATACCCATAACAAATTAAGAAGCCAATAATTTTATTCTCTACTAAGAGTGGAGAGTAGCAACTTCATGAATCTAAGGAGGCCAATAAGTGTCATGACATAAATTAGAAAAAGGGAACTAGAGATTCCCGGCAGATTCTTAAACTTCAATCTAAATAATAAACTACAACTTTATATATTTCGATATTCCCTGCTAAATAATCTTTCCTCTCTTGCCTGTATTATATTATTCAACTACAATCCAAACTCACATTCTCCCTCGTGTTCGATCTGCAATTTCTTGGGGTAAATAGTTAAACCAATAACATCCAAATTGCAGACCTTACTTGCTTGATTGGAAGTCCAGTGGCATTTGAGTTTTAAGTAGAAGTAATTCCATCAGACAAAACTAATGAATCCATCAGACAAAGCTAATAAATAATAAAAGGCAATAATTCAAAGCTCTCTATATATGGATATCAGAAAATTATAGCAATAAACTATAATTAACCCAGCTAAAGCTACATGATCAAATTAACCCAATATATAATTGAAAAAAAAATAAAACAAAACAAAATCGACGGACAAAATTGAATGTTCGTTGTAGAAGACAGCCATAATAATGGGTAATCGAAGTAGGGAGACATAAAATTTCACATGTTCTGCAATTGGTAAACGTTGGTTGAAGAAGAGATTGCTTCAAATAAGGGTATGAAACTAAGCGCTTGTTAGGTTGGCAGGATTTTCTCCCAATCGACGTTCAAAAACAAGGGTCAAGCAACACAAATGGCAGATCAAAGTGGTCGATGGAAGATGAGGATCTGTAGAAATGGGCGATTTAGTGTTCAAAAAAAATGGTAGATGCCGAGGACGAAAGGACGAGGCTTTGTTTAGACCGTGGGAGAGAAAACCTAGTCCCAATCGGAGTTCACAACTACCGAGGGGTTTTTTTTGCGCCTAAAGCAAAGCGATTGAATAGGAGGGTGCAGCTTTCTTCTTCTTCCTTGGCGAGGGGTCTTTTTGGGTGTTTCTTTCTTGGCGATGGCTCCTCCCGGCTTAGTTGCAGACATACCAAGCGGTTTGGGAGAGAAGGGAGCGAGGTTGAGAGGGAATGACCGAAGGGGCGACGGATATTATTTTTTTTTTTTTTCTAGTTGGGGGAGGAAATGGACATTCGATTGGGATTATTATTATTATTTTATTATTATTATTATTATTTTAATTAATGAAAAGAATGGGTTCTTTCAAAGGTTGGGCAACATCGTTGTTGTTAAAATTATCGCAAGTGCACGATATCGCCAAACAAGTAGTAAAGTGGTTTTTATAAGTCTGGATGATCGTTCCCACGAGGACTAATTTATTCTATATCGGTTCAAACTAATCACAAAAGTAATTAAATTATATAAAGAGTAAAGATTGGATTTTTAGCGAAATTGTAAAGAATAAAAAAGGAAATAGCAAAATTATAAAAAGTTGGTTGATGTGATGGAAAGTGAAGTTGGGAATCCCAATTTATCTTTAGTTATCCTATCAGATTTCTCCTCTCAATTCCTACACCAAAGCTGTGTTAGATCGAATTTGCGAAGTTGATTTAATTTACTTCTCTCGAATTCAAATCAATCATATTTAATCAAGTCAACTACCATATATCTATGTATAGTCTGAATAACTCTCAATTAAATGCATTAATGCGCTTAGGATTTCATGGACGTCCACCTGTCACGTGGGATCACAACAATTATAAAAGTCTATCTCTAGCTTTTATGTGAATTGCCGAATTTCACTACTTGGTCTAAATAGTTAACTTACCTCTCGGTTTGTTAAAATTCACAAATAAATGATTTAGTGATCAATTAAATCATGCATTAAGCATAGAAGTGAAATCAACACGTAATAATAAAAGCTCAGAAATTGAGAGTTGAAAATCAAATAATTAAACTAAATTATATCTTCATCCCAACTAATGGATTAATTGTTCATGCTAAAAAGTAAAGAAATAAATAAAATAAAGGAGTTCATCACCGGATCTAGAAGAAAAATTAAAAATAAAGCGTTGATCTTTGATCCCATTCGAATCCTTGCGATTCTCCCAAAATATTCGTGTGTTTTTTTTCCTCTAACTTCCTCCATTCCCCCCTCGAAATATTATCCATCTCCTCTATTTATAGGCTCCCCTAGGTCTTGATTTCTTGTCCAAGACGCAGCCCAAAACTCTACAAAAAATAAAGTCCTACCAAAATAAGGAATCCTTCGTATGTGAGCTATACGGCCGTATGGCTTCTTCGTTACGGCCATATTGAGTTCACTGCGTAATTTCTACATGCTTGGCTTCTAATCGATACGGCTGTATGGCTTTGTTGAGACGGCCGTATCATGCTCTCGGGTAAGTTCTGCTTGCTTCTTCCGTCGATGGGATATGGCCGTATGGAACACTTTGTACACCGCATCAATTTTGCAGTCTAGGTCCCTCATATTCCAATCTCTTCCATTTTGGTCCCCTTTTTCTCTTTTTTGGCACTTTTGGTCCTTTTTTGCCCTTTTTTACTTTTTTTCATTATCGTCCATCCATGTTGGTGTTTTACCTAAGATTAGACAAAATTAAACATAATAAATACTCTAGAATACTTATAAAAAACTATAAAATAAACACAATTAAAGCAATTATCAAATACCCCCAAACTTAACTCTTGTTCGCCCTCGAACAAGAAACTCAAACAACATATAGAAAACAATCACGCGTTAAACACTAAATATAAAACGTAAACAAGACTCATAACATATCAAGTATTGCACTATTCGCCTCAGGTTAAAAAGAAACTTATAGAACTCCAGCCAGACCAAATAAACAATCACAAAACTATTCACTTACCATGTACACGACATTTGGGGTGTGTGTGCTAGTCATTGCTCAACTCAAACATGTCAAGATCTAATCAACGAATGCTCAATACAAAACCATGCCCATATTCCCTTGTGGTAAGTTTTATCTCACCCCGCTCATAGGATTCACTCCTTATGCTTTTCTCTCAAATCCCGGGGTATTCTATCAATGTGGTATTCTAAAGATATTTCAATGCATTTTTCCACACAAGATGTTAAGTAAAAGTGACTAGGTGTTAAAGAGACTACCGCTATCCATCCATCCATCTCTACTATAAGTTTCCAAACCTCTAACCTTTGAGTCTTTTCTCGACACTTCAAACCCCTATCAATCTTTATTCCCCGATTTTTCTCATTTTTTTGTTTTTCTCATTTTTTTTTTGTGAAATACAAATGAAATGCATTGCCCCAACAATAATTCTTTCTCAAGGACCCGTGTAGCGAGCTTTAGGTCGGTGACTCCCAAGTTCGTCACTCAAGGTACCAGGTAAAATACCCCTTAAACTTAATCACTCGAGTCAATGAGGCAAGAGAATGGGGCACATATGAGATAGATGCAATAATGTTGCTTTTTGTTGTTGTTTTTTTTTAAAAATTTTTAATAAAGGGGATTGATAGTATTTGTCAGCGCCGGTACAGACTCGCCAACCAAAAATCCTTCAATTCAAAGCAAAGACTTCAAAACATCAAATTGCAGTCCCCCCAACATAGAATCACTAGTCTTACCACCCCAAACTTAGCCTTTTTAGCTAATTTGGTCCTATAATTTCGTTTGGGGTCAACTACCTACTCCTAGGGTTTAAACAATTCATTACAGGTAATGTGAGGGAACACAGCATCAAAATTAGACCCCAACACAAATCAAAGTCGAGCAACGACTGTGTGCTCTAGTCGTGCACCAGCAAGTGATAGGAATTTTTTTTTTTAGAACGGCGTATGTGATGTCTAAAAGTCCAACTGTCGTCCATATTTTATAAAGAACCAATCATCGGCGACAAATAATACTAACCCTAATGCCTAGCTTAAGTTTCACTAACAAGCATACAAAGAAAAATGAAATGGACCAAACGAATTAATCATAAAACAAACGATACTAGACTGACATAGACATAACTCCCCCAAACTTGAACGAAACATTGTCCTCAATGAGAAGAGCAAAAGCAGAACATAAACGACGAAACAAGGAAGATAAAAGAAAGGAAAATAAAGGACAAGAAAGGTTTACTGAACATCCCAATGGATGCGTCAAGTATCGGATGGGGGCGACGGTCCATGGTGGGTGGAGAAAAATGTAGCAAGCCATGCCATTACTTCCTTATGATCTCGGCGGCGGGCCTATTCGGTGGCAAGGAAATCCTCTTGTAGCTGGCGCTGATCTTCTTGAATGAGGCACTGGTTATCCTGGAGGACGGTCATTTGGGCATTCAGCCCTACCATCATGTCCATCATCTATGTGTCAAGCGTCAGCGAGCTCGGCTCAGTCGTCGGCTCTGTAGTAGGGGCGCCAGCAGGCCCCACGTCCGTATCAGTGTCATCCCCCGCCTCTCTATACCCATGAGATTGTACCTGTTGCCGGTGACTCGTCCAGCTCGCCTTTGTGAGCACGTTCGTCAAGAAGATGTTTGCGTCTTTGATTGTCCCTGGGACGTTCTGCAGGTGGCAGATTGCCGTAATAATGCACGGAAAAGGCATGCCCTGGCGTCCCATATTGCTGGTGCCGTAATTACAGATGATATTATATATATGGGCCGCCAAATCAATCTTCTGCCTCTGACAGATGGCATGGTAGGCCCGCATGTACTTGATGGACACCGTTGTAAGGCTCGTAGACGGGAACATGCTGCCCGACCCCCACTGATGCATGTACCACGCATCCCATGCCAACTCCCGATTATCCAACTTCAGGCGGGGGGGCGGATTCGTCGGTAGGCCTCCTCGTTGAGGGCCCACTTCATGACTTCCTCGTCACTATATAGTTCGGTTGTCTCGACATCCCACTTCATTGCACCCGAGCTGTCTATCCCCAAGTAGTCGGCGATGACTTGGGGGAGAAATTAATTCGCTTCTTGCCCACCACTGTAGAATGGTAAGTGGTTGCGGACTCGTCCGGATATCTCTGTTAAACGAGGTGTAGAAGTTGTGGACCAACAGCTGGTTTCCATTCTCCAGATCAGTGAAAAATTTGATCCATCCGAACCTCTCAAAATTCTGCCAAAATACACGGCTTGGCGTGACCCCCGGAATCCCTACGAAGTCGGATGCCTTGAAGATGCACTCCGGGATGACTTTCAGGATGCCCGCCGCTTCCATTTTCTGTTTCTTGGCAGCCGGCTCGCTACTTTCGTCCACTTCCTTTCCTTTCTTGGTTGGTGGGGCCATTCTGGTGTGGCGTTCCTTCATGAAAATGAGACAATGTTAGTGATAGAAAGAATGAGTTAACATGTATTGGCACGTAGGATATGCGATGCAAAACCATTCCCTAATGCTCATGCTATCACTACTCTTTGATATGCAAACATACATGTGGGGTTCCGTATAGTGAGAAAGGTCGGTGTCTACGCGCAATACACTCACGAAGTCTCTTTTGGCAGATTGAAACAACACCTTATGTCAAAAGGTTTCATTGTGGACGATTATCAAACACTTGGTGTGCATCCTCAGTTTACTGAAGCTTATGACTAGTGCAAGTGTGACACAGTGACCCAATAGGTATTTCTAGCCACAACCAATGCTCGACCAATGTATCACCCTACCACCACACTGTTATGTAGCTCCCAACCAATACCCTAGAAATTGGACAGTGCAATCCCTATATTTATCGCATAATCCCCAATTCATTGGTAAACAAGAGTAAATGCAAGAAAAGTAAAAAACTCTCAAGCTCGAAGGGGAAGGAAAGGGGAACAATGAGATAATCGTATTTTGAAGCATAGAAAAGACAAGAATTCACTTACTTGAGGTTAAATAGATGCAACGCTCGAACACTTTGATGGGGTGCCCAATTTTGTAGTTGATGAATCGAAATATCAAGATGTATGTATGTCAAGTGTGTAATTCTAGGAAGGCAAAGCTTGGGGATCAGTTAGATCGAGGGAGGCGGATTTTGGAGGAGTCACGAAGGGGGGTGAAGCTAGGGTGCGTGTATGAAGTGTGGGGGAAGAAGCAGATGAAGTGGTTGTGTTTCGAGTTGGGGATTTTAAACTGGTGATCGATACGGCCGTCTCTTACAAAGGATACGACCGTATCGGGTTCTCGAGCCATTTTTTGACTGGTCTGCTCATCCGGCCGTATTGGGTCTTACATACGGCCGTATGAGCTTCTCGGTCAATTGTGGGCTATGAAGGCCGTACGACCGTATTGTGACATCCATACGGCCGTATGATGGTTTTTTTTTTATCAAACGACTCACGCATGAATGAAACGTGCAAATGCAAATCCTACGAGTTGATGCCATGCATAATAAAGTACAAAGATAGGGAAAGAAAAATGGGTTGCCTCCTATTAAGTGCTATATTTATAGTCTGTAACTCGACTTTTGCAGCGTCTACTCTGGCATGGCGATGTCGATGGTTGACTTCGCTGAAGGGAATTCTTCACTGTAGTGCTTAACTCTTTGACCATTGACTTTAAAGCTCCCTTTATCTGGGTGGTAGAGCTCCACTGTACCGTATAGGAAGACTTTAGAGATAGTGAATGGTCCTGACAATTTTGAGCGCAATTTCCCTGGAAATAACTTCAATCGGGAGTTATACAACAGTACTTGGTCCTCTTCTTTAAACATTCTTTTGTGAATATGCTTATCATGCCACCGTTTAGTTTTCTCTTTGTAAATTAAGGAATTCTCATATGCATCCAATCTTAATTCATCCAGTTCATTCAATTGGAGCAAGCGAGTTTCCCCCGCCTTGTCCAAACCCATATTCAATTGCTTCAGTGCCCAATAAGCCTTGTGCTCAAATTCTACTGGCAAATGGCATGTTTTTCCAAACACCAACCTATAAGGTGACATACCGATTGGCGTTTTGTACGCAGTCCTATAAGCCCACAGTGCGTCATCTAACTTTCTGGACCAATCTTTTCTTGTAGAATTCACAGTTAATTCCAGAATCCTCTTTAACTACCGATTGGAGGTTTCAACTTGTCCACTAGTTTGGGGATGATAAGCTGTGGCCACCCTATGTTGCACCCCATACTTATGGAGAATAGTTTTGAAAACACGATTATAGAAGTGAGTGCCACCATCACTAATTATAGCCCTGGGTGCCCCATATCGGTTGAAGATATAGTTCTTCACAAAGTTCACCACAGCTCTAGCATCATTCGTTGGCAATGCCTTCGCTTCAATCCATTTAGATACACAATCCACGGCCACAATGATGTATTTGTTGGAGTAAAACTGAGGAAACGACCCCATAAAGTCAATGCCCAAACATCAAACAGTTCTACCTCCAAAATATTATTCAGAGGCATTTCGTGGCGGGCCGATATATTACCAGTTCGTTGACATCGATCACAAGATCGATAGAAGCTATGTGCGTCTTTGAAGAGCGTTTGCCAGTAAAATCCACATTGAAGTACTTTGGCGGTGTTTTGGTGGGACCGAAGTGCCCACCATATGCTGAAGTATGCACTTTTGCTAGAATTGGGTTCATCTCTTCTTCTGGGATACACCTTCTAATTATTTAATCTGGACCTCTCTTATAAAGGTAGGGCTCATCCCAGTGATAAAACTTTACCTCATGGAGCAATTTCTTTTTTTGTTGATAGGTGAATTCCGGTGGCACCACCTGGCTCACAAGATAGTTGACAATATCGGAATACCATGGTGCCTGTCCAATCTGAAAAAGTTGTTCATCAGGAAATTCTTCATTAATTTCAGTTTTGTGAATCTCTTTTGGTTGCTCCAATCTTGATAAATGATCAACTACTTGATTTTCTATGCCTTTTCAATCCTTGATCTCAATATCAAACTCTTGCAGCAAGAGAACCCATCTTATCGGCCTTGGTTTCACATCTCTCTTCTCGAACAGATACTTAAGGGTTGAGTGGTCAGTGTAAACAAGTACCTTTGACCCAATCAAATAAGAGCGAAACTTGTCAAAGGCAAACACGACTGCTAGCATCTCCTTTTCGGTAGTAGCATAGTTGACTTGAGCATCATTCAAAGTTTTACTAGCATAGTCGATCACCGGAACACCTTTTCCTTTCTTAGCCCAAGTACGGCGCCCACTGCGTAATCACTTGCATCGCACATCAATTCAAATGGGAGACTCCAGTCAGGTGCCACTATAACTGGTGCAATAGTGAGTTTGTCCTTAAGGGTGGTGAAGGCTTTGAGACACTCATTGGAGAAATTGAAGTGCGCATCCTTCTCAAGCAAGGCACATAATGGTTTTGTGATTTTGGAGAAATCCTTTATAAATCTTCTATAGAATCTTGCGTGCCCTAGAAAACTTCTTATTCCTTTAACAGAGGTAGGGGTTACAATTTCTCTATGATTTGTACTTTTGCCTTATCCACCTCAATCCCTTTTTGGGAGATTCGGTGCCCTAAAACTATTCATTCTTTGACCATAAAATGGCACTTCTCCCAGTTTAGCACTAGATTGGTCACTTCGCATCGCTTAAGCACTTGAGATAGATTTTTCAAGCAATCATCAAAGGAATCACCAAATACTGAGAATTCATCCATAAATACCTCAATGAACCGTTCCACCATATCCGAAAATATCGCCATCATGCATCTCTGGAAGGTGGCGGGGCATTACATAGCCCAAATGGCATTCTTCTAAATGCAAACGTCCCATAGGGACAAGTGAATGTCGTTTTCTCCTGATCTGCTGGGGCAATCGGGATTTGATTATATCCCGAATATTCGTCCAAGAAGCAATAATGGGAATGCCCTGCGAGTCTCTCGAGCATTTGGTCCAAGAATGGTAAAGGAAAGTGATCCTTTCGTGTGGCATGGTTTAATTTCCTATAGTCAATGCACACTCTCCACCCTGTCACTAGTCTTGTGGGGATCAACTCGTTATTTTCGTTCTTTTGTATAGTGATCCCTCCTTTCTTTGGCATCACGTGGACGGGGCTTACCCATGGACTGTCTGAGATGGGGTATATTATCCCCGCATCCATCAACTTCAGGACTTCCCCCCGAACAACCTCTTGCAAGGTGGGGTTCAATCTGCGTTGCCCCTCAATCGTTGGTTTACTATCTTCTTCCATGAGAATCTAATGTATGCATAGAGACGGGTTTATCCTTTTGATGTCGGCTATAGTCCACCCAATCGCCGTCTTGTGTTCTCTTGGCACCACTAGCAATTTCTTTTCTTCCTCCTCAGTCATCTCATTAGCAATTATTACTCGCAAGGTATTTGAGTTGCTGAGATAAGCGTACTGTAAGTGGTTGGGAAGCAGCTTCAGCTCGAGAGAAGGTGCCTTTTCAATCGACTGTACTGGTCTCGACGGGCTTTCGCCCAGTGGGGCATAATACCTGTGCTTTTTAACTATCACTGGTGGGGCTTCTTCGAGCAATTGAGCACACGATCTCATCGCTGAGCTTTCGGATCGAGTGGTTTCTAATCTCATAATGCACGAGGCGAGGTCGTCTTCTAGGTAGTTTGCTTCCAGAGTGTCCATGATACATCTCTCAACCACATCCACTTGATAGCATGCATCTGAACTTGTAGGATATTTCATTGTTTTGAATACGTTGAAGATCACTTGTTCGTCCCCTACTCGTAACATCATTTTGCCTTCGCAAACGTCTATTAGAGCCCGACCCGTTGCCAAGAATGGTCGTCCCAGAATAATGGGAATATCGCTATCCTCCTCCATATCCAGAATGATGAAGTCGGCTGGGAAAATAAATTTCTCTACCTTAACTAAGACGTCCTCAATGACGCCCCTCGGGCGCTTAATGGATCGGTCTACAAGTTGAAGTGATACTGTTGTTGGTTTAGGTTCTCCCAATCCCAGTTTCCTATAAACAGAAAGAGGCATTAAGTTAATACTTGCCCCCAAATCACACAGAGCATTGTAAAAAATATTAGAATCGATAGTGCATGGAATTGAAAAACTCCCTAGATCCTTGAGTTTAGGAGGTAGCTTTTTCTGGATGATTGCGCTGCATTCTTCCGTTAGGCACACGGTCTCATTGTCTTCCAGTTTCCTCTTGTTTGACAGAATATCCTTCATGAATTTCGCATAGCTTGGCATTTATGCTAAGGCTTCTGCAAGCGGGATGTTGATATGTAGCTTTTTGAAAACCTCTAAGAATTTCCGGAATTATTTGTCCAACTTATGTTTCTGCAATCTCTGCGAGAATGAGGTCGGTGGTACGTACGCTTTTATAGGAGTTGGCTTCTTTTTCAGATCTTCATTCCCTCCTGCATCTTCGGGCACATCCTGCATCTTTGGGCGCATCAATAGGTGAATCATTTTAATTCTTCTCTTTGTTTGATTCCTCTGTAGCTGGGATGTTGATTTCCTTCCCCTGCCTTTTTACATGAATTTCGGGAGTTGCACTCCACTTCTTGTCGTAATTGCCTATACATGCTCCCTTGAGTTTGTCACTGTATTGCTCGGCAACGTTCCAGGTGTCCTTTCTGAGAGCTGTAGAGCCAGTTGCCCTAGCTGAGTTTCGAGCTTTTTAATTGAAGCTTGTTGATTCTGGTAGTTAGTCTCTTGTCTCTCAAACATTTATCTATTTTCTGCATGTATTGCTGAACCCCCAAACTTGGCTTTTTCTCAGGTGGAGGATTATTTGAGCTATTCCCATATCTGAAGTTTGGGTGGAATTTCCACCGGATTATATGTTTGTGAGTACAGGTTGAACTGCTGTCGGTTGGCATTTCTCATAAAATTGACCTGATCATTCTGCGCTGCCAACAACATACAGTCTGAGATGGCGTGATTTGCTCCACAATTTTTACATACTTTGGCCGCTTGGACGGAATGCACCCCCTGAGTCTATGCTCTTATGAGCAGTTCCACTTGTTTCGTCAGTGCGGCAATCTGGGCATCAGTGGATGTCAGAGCATCATTCTCATACGCTATGGGTCGTTTCTTTAAGACCACGCGATCAGATGGGAACATGGTGTGTGTCTTGGCAATTAATTCCAACAAATCCCATGTTTGATTTACTCTTTTGTTGGTGATGGATCCATTGGACGATGAATCCACAATGGATTTGAACTGGGGGGATAACCCTGAGTAGAAATATTGCACTTGAGTTCCTTTATCGATCCCGTGATTAGGACATTTTCTTAGCATGCTTTTAAATCTATCCCAAGCTTCATGGAAAGTTTTCCCATTGAATTGTTGGAAAGTCGAGATGTCAAGCTTCATTTTTGCAACTTTGGCCAGTGAGAAGTACTTATTACAAAACTTTTTGGCCAAGTCGTCCCACGTCGTGATACTAGCATCTGGCTCGGAATCTAGCCACTCCAAGGCACTGTCTCTCAATGTATAAGGGAAAAGTCGCAGCCTTATAGCATCTTCATTAACCCCATCAAATTTGAAATTTTGGCACATCTTTAAAAATCTTGCAAGATGAGTGTGCGGGTTCTCCTGGGTGTGGCCATAGAACTGAAGGCTATTGCTGAACAAGTTAATCAGGTTGGCTCTCAGTTGAAACTCATTCATCCCAAATGGAGGGTATACGATGCTTGATCGGGATAGGGCCGCTGGTGGAGTCAAGAATTGCGCCATAGGTAAATTTCCACCATCGTCGTCCTCACCCCCATCTTCTTCATTTTCTTGTTCGGCATTCCTCCTATTAATCAACACCAGTCTTCTTCGTACTTCTTCCTCTGCCTCTGCCCGGCGTCTGGCTTCCTCCTCGGCTGTGCGTTCCATCACTAATCTGCGTCTGGCTCTAAATGTACGTTCAACCTCTGAGTCAAATTCTTCTAGCACGCCCCCTTGAGAGCGAGTCATGCACTAGAAGCAAATTTCTGTAACAAGGAAGTAAATAAGAACAAGTATCAAGATTCCCTTATAATTAAAGTAACAAAAATAAAAATAAGATTAAAAAAAACACAATTAATGTAAACCGATATTGAATAAAGATAATCCCCGGCAACGGCGCCAAAAACTTGTTGTTGAAATTATCGCAAGTGCACGATATCGCCAAACAAGTAGTAAAGTGGTTTTTATAAGTCTGGATGATCGTTCGCACGAGGACTAATTTATTCTATATCGGTTCAAACTAATCATAAAAGCAATTAAATTATATAAAGAGTAAATATTGGATTTTAAGCGAAATTGTAAAGAATAAAAAAGGAAATAGCAAAATTATAAAAAGTTGGTTGATGTGATGGAAAGTGAAGTTGGGAATCCCGATTTATTTTTAGTTATCCTATTAGATTTCTCCTCTCAATTCCTACACCAAAGTTGTGTTAGATCGAATTCGGGAAGTTGATTTAATTTACCTCTCTTGGGTTCAAATCAATCCTATTTAATCAAGTCAACTACCATATCTCTATGTATAGTCTGAATAACCCTCAATTAAATGCATTAATGTGCTTAGGAATTCATGGGCGTCCACCTGTCACGTGGGATCACAACAATTATAAAAGTCTATCTCTAGCTTTTATGTGAATTGCCAGATTTCACTACTTGGTCTAAATAGTTAACTTATCTCTTGGTTTGTGAAAATTCACAAATCAATGATTTAGTGATCAATTAAATCATGCATCAAGCGTAGAAGTGAAATCAACACGTAATAACAAAAGCTCAGAAATTGAGAGTTGAAAATAAAATAATCAAACAAAATTACATCGTACATCCCAACTAATGGATTAATTGTTCATGCTAAAAAGTAAAGAAATAAATAAAATAAACGAGTTCATCACCGGATCTTGAAGAAAAATCGAGAATAAAGTGTTGATCTTCGATCCACTTCGAATCCTTGCGATTCTCCCAAAATATTCGTGTGTTTTCATCCTCTGACTTCCTCCTTTCCCCCCTCGAAATTTCATCCCTCTCCTCTATTTATAGGCTCCCCTAGGTCTTGATTTCCTGTCCGAGACGCAGCCCAAAACTCTACCAAAAATGAAGTCCTACCAAAATAAGGAATCCCTCGTATGTGAGCTATACGGCCGTATGGCTTCTTCGTATGGCCGTATCGAGTTCACTGCGTAATTTCTGCATGCTTGGCTTCTACTCGATACGGCCGTATGGCTTTGTTGAGACGGCCGTATGATGCTCTCGGGTAAGTTCTGCTTGCTTCTTCCGCCGATAGGATACGGCTGTATAGAACACTTTGTACGACCGCATCAATTTTGCAGTCCAGGTCCCTCATCTTCCAATTTCTTCAACTTTGGTCCCCTTTTTCTCTTTTTTGTCACTTTTGGTCCTTTTTTGCCCTTTTTTACTTCTTTTCATTGTCGTCCATCCATGTTGGTGTTTTACCTAAGATTAGACAAAATTAAACATAATAAACACTCTAGAATACTAATAAAAAACTATAAAATAAACACAATTAAAGCAATTATCAATCGTGCCTGCGTTCATGCAAAGCGTGTCACTTTGTGTGAGTTCGACTCATGGCGTCGAGCTACCAAAAATCGGTATATTATTTGTCTAAAACGGAGTTCGGACACTAAATCTGCAAAGTATGGTTTCGTCATGTTCGATCCAACTCATACATCACATGTTCTTTCCATAAATCAAAAAATAATATTAAAAAAATATTAATTATATCCTTATCTTATGAATCAATTTCAAAAAAAAAATTGAAAAAATATAATTTGGGATGCTCGGCCGAGGTGGCCGAGCATTCCAAAATGGAGCTTGGCCATCCTTGGCCGAGCTCCCCATAAGGGAACTCGGCCAAGGCTGGCCGAGCCCAAAATTTCACCAATATACCCACCGTATTATTTAGACGAGGGTAAAATTGGAAATGACGGAAAAAATGGGTGTAAGGATTAAAAACGTGGGTGTGAGTGTCACTACTCTATTTGTAATTGAGATCTAGTATAGATAATTGTTTTTTCCGTTACGTCATATATTATGTAGTACATTAAGTATCCAAAGTCTCTCCTTATTCTCCCTGTGCAAAAATAATGAGAACATAGGGAAGAAGAAGGTGAGATCCAAGCAGAAAGAAACCAAATCATATACACGTAATTATCCCACGGGGAATCAACCTTAATGTGAATAGAGAAGATCTCACCTATAATGTGACAAATAACATACCCATAGCAAATTAAGAAGCCAATAATTTTATTCTCTACTAAGAGTGGAGAGTAGCAACTTCATGAATCCAAGGAGGCCAATAAGTGTCATGACATAAATTAGAAAAAAGGAACTAGAGATTCCCGGCAGATTTTTAAACTTCAATCTCAATAATGAACTGCAACTTTATATATTTCGATATTCCCTGCTAAATAATCTTTCCTCTCTTGCCTGTATTATTCAACTACAATACAAACTCACATTCTCCCTCGTGCTCGATATGCAATTTCTTGGGGTAAATAGTCAAACCAATAACATCCAAATTGCATACCTTACTTGCTTGATTTGAAGTCCAGTGGCATTTGAGTTTTAAGTAGAAGTTATTCCATCAGACAAAACTAATGAATCCATCAGACAAAGCTAATAAATAACAAAGAGCAATAACTCAAAACTCTCTGTATGTGGATATCAGAAAATTATATCAATAAACTATAATTAACCCAGCTACAGCTACATGATCAAATTAACCAAATATATAATTAAAAAAAAAAGAAAAAGAAAACAAAAAAAATCGACGGACAAAATTGAATGTTCGCTGTAGAAGACAGCCATAATAATGGGTAATCGAATTAGGGAGCCATAAAATTTCACACGTTCTGCAATTGGTAAACGTTAGTTGAAGAAGAGATTACTTACCGTCAGTTCAAATAAGGGTATAAAACTGAGTGCCTGTTAGGTTGGGCAGGATTTTCTCCCAATCGATGTTCGAAAACAAGGGTCAAGCAACGCAAAAGGCAGATCCAAGTGGTCGATGGAAGATGAGGATCTGTAGAAACGGGCGATTTAGTGTTCAAAAAAAAATGGTAGATGCCGAGGACGGAAGGAAGAGGCTTTGTTTGGACCGTGGGAGAGAAAATCTAGTCCCAATCGGAGTTCACAACTACCGAGGGGGTTTTTTTGCGCCGACAGCAAAGCGATCGAATAGGAGGGTGCAACTTTCTTCTTCTTCCTTGGCGAGGGGTCTTTTTGCGTGTTTCTTTCTTGGCGATGGCTTATCCCAGCTTAGTTGCGGACGGACCGAACGGTTTGGGAGATAAGGGAGCGAGGTTGAGAGGGAATGACCGAAGGGGTGACGGATATTATTTTTTTCTTTTTTTTTCTAGTTGGGGGAGGAAATGGAGATTCGATTGTGATGATGATGATGATGATGATTATTATTATTATTATTATTATTATTTTATTAATGAAGAGAACGAGTTCTTTCAAAGGTTGGGCAACATCGTGCCTGCGTTCATGCAAAGCGTGTCACTTGGTGTGAGTTCGACTCGTGGCGTTGAGCTACCACAAATTGGTATATTATTTGTCCAAAACGGAGTTCGGACACTAAATCTGCAAAGTGCGGTTTCGTCCCGTTCGATCCAACTCATACATCACATGTTCCTTCCCCAAATCAAAAAATAATTTCAAAAAAATATTAATTATATCATTATCTTATGTGAAAAAAAATATAATTAGGGATGCTCGGCCGAGGCTGGCCGAGCATCCAAAACGGAGCTCGGCCATACTTGGCCGAGCTCCCAATGAGGGAACTCGGCCAAGGCTGGCCGAGCCCATTTTTGGATGCTCGGCCACCCTCGGCCGGTGGCCGAGCAACCAAAATTTCACCAATACACCCACCGTAGATTTTAGACGAGGGTAAAATTGGAAATGACAGAAAAAGTGGGTGTAGGGATTAAAAACATGGGTGTGAGTATCACTACTCTATTTGTAATTGAGATCTAGTATAGATAATTGTTTTTTCCGTTACTTTATATATTATGTTGTACATTAAGTATCCAAAGTCCCTTGATTCTCACTGTGAAAAAATAATGAGAACAGAGGGAAGAAGAGGAGCTGAGATCCAAGCAGAAAGAAACCAAAGCATATACACGTAATTATCCCACGTGGAATCAACCTTAATGTGAATAGAGAAGATCTCACCTATAATGTGACAAATAACATACCCATAACAAATTAAGAAGCCAATAATTTCATTCCCTACTAAGAGTGGAGAGTAGCAACTTCATGAATCCAGGGAGCCCAATAAGTGTAATGACATAAATTAGAAAAAGGGAACTAGAGATTCCCGGCAGATTTTTAAACTTCAATCTTAATAATGAACTACAACTTTATATATTTCAATATTCCCCGCTAAATAATCTTTCCTCTCTTGCCTGTATTATATTATTCAACTACAATCCAAACTCACATTCTCCCTCGTGTTCGATCTGTAATTTCTTGGGGTAAATAGTCAAACCAATAACATCCAAATTGCATACCTTACTTGCTTGATTTGAAGTCCAGTGGCATTTGAGTTTTCAGTAGAAGTTATTCCATCAGACAAAACTAATGAATCCATCAGACAAAACTAATAAATAATAAGAGGTAATAACTCAAAGCTCTCTGTATGTGGATATCAGAAAATTATAGCAATAAACTATAATTAACCCAGCTACAGCTACATGATCAAATTAACCCAATATATAATTGAAAAAAAAAAAAAACAAAACAAAATCGACGGACAAAATTGAATGTTCGTTGTAGAAGACAGCCATAATAATGGGTAATCGAAGTAGGGAGCCATAAAATTTCACACGTTCTGCGATTGGTAAACGTTGGTTGAAGAAGAGATTGCTTACCGTTAGTTCAAATAAGGGTATGAAACTAAGCGCCCGTTAGGTTTCTCCCAATTGATGTTCGAAAACAAGGGTCAAGCAACGCAAAAGGCAGATCAAAGTGGTCTATGGAAGATGGCAGATCAAAGTGGTCTATGGAAGATGAGGATCTAGGGAAACAGGCGATTCAGTGTTCGAAAAAAAATGGTAGATGCCGAGGACGGAAGGACGAGGCTTTGTTTAGACCGTGGGAGAGAAAACCTAGTCCCAATCGGAGTTCACAACTACCGATGGGGTTTTTTTTTTTTGCACCGACAACAAAGCGATTGAATAGGAAGGTGCAGCTTTCTTCTTGTTCCTTGGTGAGAGGTCTTTTTGCGTGTTTCTTTCTTGGCGATGGCTCCTCCCGGCTTAGTTGCAGACGGACCGAGTGGTTTGGGAGAGAAGGGAGCGAGGTTGAGAGGGAATGACCGAAGGGGCGACGGATATTATTTTTTTCTTTTTTTTTGAGTTGGGGGAGGAAATGGACATTCGATTGTGATTATTATTATTATTATTATTTATTAGTGAAAAAAACGGGTTCTTTCAAAGGTTGGGCAACGTCGTGCCTGCGTTCATGCAAAGCGTGTCACTTGGTGTGAGTTTGACTCGTGGCGTCGAGCTACCCCAAATTGGTATATTATTTGTCCAAAATTGAGTTCGGACACTCAATCTGCAAAGTGCGGTTTCGTCCCGTTCGATCCAACTCATACATCACATGTTCCTTCCCCAAATCAAAAAATATTATAAAAAAATTATTAATTATATCCTTATCTTATGAATTAATTTTAAAAAAACAAGTGTTCATTGTGAGGAAGAAAAATTAACATGGAGGTGAAAGTAATGTGGAGACAATTGCTAGTAGAGGGATTCTACACAAAAATTGGACAAGAAAAAAACACAATACTTTTCTTTTCTCTTCCTAATTTCTCCTCGCTTTCTCTGCATTTTTTTTCCTCACACACGAGCTCTTTCATCTCACAAAAATAGCCGCAGACATACTCTCTGTTTTTGCTGGACGTCTACACTCTTGCTATCTCACCAACCCACGCATACATGTATATGCTCCAATTCATTAATAACCTCTTGCCTCAAGTTTTCTTATTAGACTTGATTGATTACTCAACCTAATGGGCCAAGCTCACTAGGTAACTCCTTGATATTTTATGCTTTTTTTTTTCTTTTCTTAAATGATTTAATTGTTTTAAATCAACTTTCCCAACAGCTATTACTGAAGGTAACCACAGATAGGTACAAGAAAAGGAAATGTATAAAAATATATATATACAAAAGACATCAATTTAATGTTGTGAGTGGTCGAAAATGATGGCGGAGAAAAATATTATTTTTTGAAAAATTCATAATAAACAAGCTCTAATATACTGGTTAATAGTCAAGAATTGGTTACAAATAAACATTGTTTGATTCAGTACATGATATATGTCATCCTTGACACTCCCTATTTTGCAGTATATTTCATGGTTAAGTTTCTGATTCTTTCTTCTCTTTTGGTGAAGCTAAAAAAGTGTGTGCAGATGTAGCTATTCTTGATAAATTTATGTATCTCAGTAGCATATAGTTTAGTTTTGATCAGACAGATTTTCATACTTTGTGTTAAATTAGTGACTTTGCTGCTGTAATATATGGGACTAATCAGTGTTAAAAGCTGTTGTACTGTACTTTGTGTTAAATTAGTCACTTTGTCCTATTCTTCCCTGTTTTACTGTTGTAATATACTTTGTTTTGATCAAACCAATTCGCATACTTTGTGTTAAAAGGTGTGTGCAGATTTAGTGACTTTGTGTTAAATTAGTGACTTTATGTATCCGTAGGCAAATAGTCATATGCCCATTGAGCAATATTCCAATAATGAAATGAACACAACCCTAACAAGGTATTTGTTATGGAAGAGAAACAATCCTCTTAATTCTACACACTTTGAATCATATCCATCGTTCATTAACCTTATTTTTGCCACTTTACTTGGTAGTTGCTATAACTAATTGTTTTGTATATTGCAGTAACATAGAGAGACGATATGATACCGACGTTGAATATACAAGCGATGTTGTCACGATCAGTAATCGATGCAATCAGAAAATGGTGCAAACAGAGTACGCAAAATTGGACAAAACTCACAAAGCCAAGTTAAGAAAAAGTTATTTCTCGCAACTGCTAAAACTTCAAAAAATTAAATTGGCATCACAGATTGTGCATCAATTGATAGTGCGTTCGGCGAAGAACAACCAAAAGGAAGAAGCTTGGTTTATTGTTGGAAATAAACCTATAAGATTTGGCATCCAAGAATTTGTTCTAATCATGGGCTTAAATGCAGGTGGTGTTGAAGACGTCGACAAAACTTTAGGGATAGAATCCCGGCTTATGGAGACATATTTTAGTATGAAGGGAGAAACTATAACGAAGGCAGATGTATACGATGTCTTTGAAAATTGTAACAACAATAGAGATAAGTACAAGTTGGGACTCATTATTATTTTGGCTTATGTCGTGCTAGCTGCAGAGGACAAGACCAGATTGAGTTTGTGGTGGTTTGACTTGGTGGATGATAAGGAAAAATTTAATAAATATCATTGGGGAAAACTATCATTTGAGTGCACGCTTAAGGTACTCAAACGTGATATGACTAACGTAGTGGAATGTCCAAAATCTAAATGTTTGCTACAAGGTTTTCCTCTTGCTATAATGGTATGTACTCAATAAGTAACTTGTATTTTATACATGAAATTATATGAAATATGTGTCAATGAATTTATAATACTTGCTTTACTGTAGGTCTGGGCATTTGAAGCTATTCCAGCACCAGGAAATATATTTGCTACAAGACACATGGATGTAATTCCTAGAATGTTGGCTTGGGAGATTAACAAGAGGGTGGCAGCTGCTAAAATTAACTTGGTTCTAGAATCGAAAGAGGTATATTGCATTTCATATTTATGTTTAGTCAGTAGAAAATCCGCAGTATTTTTTTTGTAGAAGATTAAATTTTTTGTATACACTTAATATCTTTACAGTTAGAGGAGGTCAAATCGACATTGCTCCCCAATGAAGCTGAGCTACGATGGCCTATTGGAAAGAGTTCCCATATTCTGAGGAAGAAGATAACAGTGCTTCCCAACATCACAAGGGAGACGAGCATGGGACCAATGCTAATCCATCGGATTCTCTTGACGGACATGCTCCGACAGTACCTCAGGATCCATCACCACTGCTTTACCAAAACATAAGAGATTTGGTGAGAGATGTGGTGAGAGATGTGGAGAAGAGGGAGATGGAAAAAATTGTGATGAGACTTGATCGTATAGAGTACAAGATCGACATGTTATCTGTATGGGACAAATTTCAGTTCGTCGGCAATACCACGTATAGTACTAATGATGTATCGGAGGCTCCACCGGAGATGAGAAATAGGGAAGAAGATGGGCTTGATAATCTGATGAAGAAGTTTACAGATGAGGGGCTATTAGAAGAGAAGGAAGAGATAGCCAATGACAAAAAAGTCGAAGGCGAACAAGGAAATGAAAATAAAGAGCATGCAAAGAATGATATGACATCCGCTATAGTGTACAAATGGAGAAAACGTACATTCGGCAGCAAGCCAAACAGATATAACATGTGTTTTTTATCACCAAATTTGAATTAAACTAACTCTAATTTTTACAATCTCTAAGTGGTGATGTGCATCATGAGGAAAGAGTCCATGCTGGTTGTGTGTCTCCCGTGATAGTTGAGGACAATGAGAACGAATTAGGTAATATAATGACAAACCATTATAATGTGCATTGTCTTATATACTTTCATTTGAATAGACCTAATTCTATTTTTCACAATCTCCAGGTGACATTGTACAACATAGAGAGGAAGTAATGGAGGCTGCTTACATGAGTCCAATGAGAGCTGAGGATAATGAGAATGAAAAACGTGATGGTATGCAAACTGAGAACATAATGTGCGTCTTTTGTGGACTTGCGTTTGGATTGAACCAACTATAATTTTTTCTTTCGGTAGGGGATGGCATACAACATGAGGAGATTTGAATGTCTGTTGATTATGTGACTCCTTTTAAGGTTGGGGAGAAAGAGAACAAATCGGATAATGGTATGAAAATAATGCAATGTGCTGTGAATCTGTTAGTGTACCTGTGTTAAGTTTGATAGTTTGTGTAAATTAGTTCAACCTCCAGGTGACGGTGTACAACATGAGGAGAAAAGAATGCCAACATGTATTGATCATGTGACTCCCATGATAGTTGATGATGCTGGAGACGAATTAGGTGCCGGTATGCAAACATATATGCTATGTGCATCTTTATATGTTCTTTTATTAAAATGAACTAAGTGTAGTCTTTGCAACCTTCAGGTGATAGGATACATGATCCAACTATTGTTTGTGAATCACCAAAAGGGCGTGGATATCGTTTAAAAAGAAAAGCACCCTTATTGGAGTCTTCGTACGTAGACCCGACAAAGAGGAGAAAGTTGTGTGACGTTAGAGTATATGACCCATATCGATAAGTAGATCCTGCGAAACTCGAGGCCCTCGATGAGTGGGAGAAAACTGCACTTGCGAGGTATATGAACATAATATATATATAGATGTGTGTGTATGTGAATATTTGTTTTAAAGGATCTGATTTATATTGGTATGGTTTCACACACAGGGATATGGTAAAATTTGAGTACCATGATGTCCAAGGCAAGTGGATGAAGCAGTTGTTGGACACGGATGGTTGATTTGGAGACGATGTGAGTATAACAAACTCGATAATCCTATAGTTGCTCTATGGTCCATTAGATTATTTGCATTAACTAAATATTTTTTCCTGTAGATTGTGGACGAGGCACTATATCAAATTCGTGTTCGGGCTTCGAAATACCAAAATCTGTTTCGGCAAGACTGTTGCATCATGGATTCATGGTTTTGCTACTTTGTGAAAAAGGCTTATGATGAAATGCAAAAGAATCCAAAGTCCAGGGAGCCCACATTTGACACATCAACGTTGTTGAACTATATCAATGGAAAAACACCGGAACGGTCAAGACCATGGAAAGAATGCAAGTACTTGTATTTTCCATGTTGCATGGACAACCATTAGGTCACATTTGAAATTGACTTGGAGCAACGTACAATATCTAAGTTTGACAGTTTGCAAGGTCATGTGTACAAGGCAGTGACTCAATATTGGATGAAACCTCTCCAAAAGATTATCCATTTACTCATGAAAATGCATGTAATGTGTGATGAGCAATACAGTGCAAGGGAGCTCAAATTTGTGGATGTGAAAAAGATTCCTCAGCAAAGCAATGGGTAAGGTTTATTAGCAAAGTCACTTAGATATCTATCCAATTTTACTTTCGTTGGAGTTACCAAACTATGATCAATTTATAGGGCGGATTGTGGAATATTGGCTTCAAAATACATAGAATTTCTATTGGCGAAGCTGGATATTCATGCAATTTGAATTGAGTGCGTACCAACTTGGAGGAGGAAACTCGCCGCAGAGTTACTAGCATGGGACTTTGACCCATAGACCATCCATTTATTGTTTGTTGAAGTAGTTGTTAGGGTGTAGCATTTAGCTTTTTCCATTATTTTGGCCTCATTGATGTACATGTAATGTCACTTTATACTATATATTTTTGTGGATGAATACTTAGTGACTGTTGCTATGTGGATCATATATTGTAATTCCCGTGTTTAAAGGTTCTCCTAGTGTTAGTTTTTTTTTTTGTTGACATAATGTCCATTGTAGCGGGAAAATCTAGCTGATGAGATATAACGATATTGAAGTCGTTATTTCAACACGAAAGGGAAAAATCGTTCTATATACATGGACCGTTCTTTCGAATTTGATATCGTTATATCACATTTGTACATTCTGTAAATGCTTCACGTACAAGAATGATTTCCATGTCGTTAAAACTCCTTCGATATCGTTATATCACATTTGTATATTCTATAAATGTTTAAGGTACTAGAACGATTTCCATGTCGTTATAACGACTTCTATATCATTATATCACACTTATACATTCTGTAATTGCTTCAGATACTAGAACGATTTCCATGTCGTTATAACGACTTCAATATCGTTATAGCACATTTGTCCATTCTGTAAATGCTTCACTTGTACATTCTATAAATGCTTCAGGTACTAGAACGATTTCCATGTCGTTATAACGACTTCTATATCGTTATATCACAGTTGTACATTCTGTAATTGCTTCAGGCACTAGAACGATTTCCATGTCGTTATAACGACTTCGATATCGTTATAGCACATTTGTACATTATGTAAATGCTTAAGTACTAGAACGATTTCCATATCGTTATAACGACTTCGATATCGTTATAGTATATTTGTACATTCTGTAAATGCTTAAGTACTAGAACGATTTTCAACACATTTTGAAAGCCACAACAATTTCACCATCGTTATCACACACATATACGTCCGTAGAAGCTATACTTATAGGAAACGGTTTCGTTATCGATGATATGGTATACAAGAACCACTTTATTATTATTATTATAATTACAGCGCTTTGTTGATTTAACAATAAACATGTGCGGTTATTTTTCCTCTTTAACAACACTTTTATTAATATAAATTTATGTGAACGCATACAATTAATATAAAATATAAATTTTCTTAACCGTATCCCGAAGTAATACTTAATGAGTTGAAATATCTAAGAGCAATACATATAATCATTTAAAAATAATCATTTTGGTAATCATTTAAAAATGCAAACATTCTTAAATGATCATTTTTAAATGATCACATTTTAGCAATAACAAGAGTTGATTAAGTGATAATGCAAACATGACTAGGGATCAATAATTTTTAAACGATTAAAAATGTGATCATAACGATATGATTACCAATTAAGTTATTATTTTTAAATGATCACATTCTTTGATATACAAATTTGTGCTATAATGATTTTGATATAATCATTTTGGTAATTCTTTAATAGTTCTGGTTAACAATTAAGTTGCTACAGTTCTTCCATATAGTTCTTGTTGACAATTAAGTTGTTACAGTTCTTCCATATTCTTTCATTAATAATATTTTGCAAGCTATGCCATTAAAAAAATTAGATTTCTTTCTTAATCAAAATATACTACATTGACAAAAATATTGGACACATTCACTTTTTTTTACATTTAAAAATAAAATTAATTTAAGAATGTTTGCATTTTTAAATGATTACCAAATTGATTATTTTTAAATGATTATATGTATTGCTCATAGATATTTCAACTCATTAAGTATTACTTCGGGATATGGTTAAGAAAATTTATATTTTATATTAATTCTATGCGTTCACATAAATTTATATTAATCAATGAGTTGTTATAGGGGAAAAAATAACCGCATATGTTTATTGTTTGATATAAATCAACAAAGCGCTGCAATTATAATAACAATAATAAAGTGGTTCTTGTATACCGTATCATCGATAACGAAACCGTTTCCTATAAGTATAGCTTCTACGGATGTATATGTGTGTGATAACGACGGTGAAATTGTTGTGGCTTTCAAAATGCGTTGGAAATCTTTCTAAAACTTGTCTAGTCGATGAGCTATAACGATATCGAAGTCGTTTTGCGACATGGAAATCGTTCTAGTTCAGGCTGCATTTACAGAATGTACAAATGTGCTATAACGATATCGAAGTCCTTATAACGACATGGAAATCGTTCTAGTACTTAAGCATTTACAGAATGTACAAATGTGATATAACGACATAGAAGTCGTTATAGCGACATGGAAATCGTTCTAGTACCTGAAGCATTTATAGAATGTACAAGTGAGGCATTTACAGAATGAACAAATGTGCTATAACGATATCGAAGTCGTTATAACGACATGGAAATTGTTCTAGTACCTGAAGCAATTACAGAATATACAAGTGTGATATAACGATATAGAAGTCGTTATAACGTCTTGGAAATCGTTCTAGTACCTGAAGCATTTACAGAATATACATTTGTAGCATTTGCAGAATGTACAAATGTGCTATAATGATATCAAAGTCGTTCCAACTACCTGTAGGATAATGACGACATGTATGTAGTTGCAGCACATATCACTTACGTAGTACATGCATACAAATAGGAAGCCCATTCCAACTAAAAAGATGTCTAAATTATTACACATAAGCATAACATCCCAACACAATGAATTTAGTAGCATAAGTTCTTACAAAGTGAGAGAATAACATCGAAGAAAGGGAACTTAAACATCATTCATCTTCTGGAACTACTAGGCTTGTACAAGTGGCACGATTATGACCCGTTTTCAGGCATTTACTACACTTGCGAGACTCTCCAGCTGATCTTTTTCTATTTTGCGATGGTCGTCCACTTTGTCTTTTCACCAATGGTGGGAGGATCTTCCTAGCCAAGCACATGCTCGGGATTTTCCACTCATCTTCTTTCAGCAAAGGATACACAAATTCAAAATACGATTGCCTCCAACAAGTAGTACTCTACAGAAATTCTAACCGTTATCTCCATTAGACCTTATCACGGCAATGGCATGTGCACATGGGAACTTGTCCAAATCAAATTTCTTACATGTACATCTACGTGCTTCCAAGTTCACAATGTGACGTTCCAAATTATCATCAACATCATAAATGTCGGGGGAAATCGGCTTCACCTCCAAACCCTCTGCCTCATTATATGTCTTGCACATTTTCTTTTCTAAGGATGGAGTGAGAACGCTGGTACATTTTTCAGCTGCGACGTGTCTTTTATAGAACCATCTCTGTTGTGTTTTCCGTATATAATCAATCAATCCAATTATAGGAAATTCTCTTACACTTTTTAACAAGCTGTTTAGCGATTCGGCATTGTTTGTAGTCATAATATTGTATCGTACTCCACTAAAGTGTGCTCTAACCCAATAACAATAATCTTCTTCCAACAAGTAATCACTAATTCCTTCCGCTTTACTAAACAGTGCCATCAAATTGTTCTCAAATTCTGGTATTGTATAAGCCTGCGTTGCCTTAAACAAATGTGCAAGATCACAACGTGGAAAACGAGTCTTCAGATTCCTTTGCAAGTGGTACATACAATTTCCTTGATGAGCAAACTCAAAAACCTTTTGAAATCCATTTTTAATGCATCGTGCACGATCGAAAATTATCGCAAGCTCCTCCGTATCACCTGTGATTATCTTCAACTTTTCGAAGAACCAACCCAAGGACTTATTATTTTCAGAATCAACTATTGCCCAAGCAAGGGGATATATTTGGTAATTTGCATCCTGACAAGTTGCTACAAGTAGAGTACCTTTGCAACTCGAAGTCAAATGAGTCCCGTCCACAGAAATTACTCGTCGCATCGAGTGAAGAAATCCATGTATGCTTGGTCCCAAAGCTATAAAAAAATATTTGAAACGTTCTTTTTTAGTAGTGTGAATGAATGTCACTGTACCTGGATTTTCTAACTCCAAAACATGAGAATACGATGGCAATTTTGCATAGCTGTCACTTGGTTTCCCACGGATCAATCCCATAGCATAATATTTCGCCATGTAAGCCTTTGTATAACTTATCGTGATGCCAAACTCCCGACGAATATCACTAATAATGTCTCTCGGTCTATATAGTCGATTAGCATCTTGAAACTTAGGGGCGATGTAGTTTCCAATTACTACATATGATGCATGCTTATGGTCTTTGCGGCGCACACTCATTGAGTAAATGTGATTACTTTGGTATTTTCGAACTTCAAAGATATCAGAATTTTTAAACTTTGTAGCCCGCAAACGCCACGTGCATTTATCCTCTATACACACAACTTCATATATGCTCTTATTTGACTTCTTGACTTTAAATTCGAAGTGACACTCCATAGCCATAGATAACATTTTTTGTATCAAAGCCTTCTTCGTTGGAAACAATTGTCTAACTTTCACATTTAGACTTTCTGGAATTCTCACTGATGAAGCACAATGGACTGAAGAAAACCTTGAAACTACAACCCGACTACCGCTTTCATTTGTATGGACTATGACATTACCATCTCCAAGAGTATGACTTTGGGTTTCATGTGCATTCAAACCATCATTGTTGTTATCTATCATATTTTGACTACGATTTTCAGTTGCAATGAAATTAGCACCATCCATGGCTTCTAATGGATTGTTCCCTACCACATCTCCTTCGGGATAATCTTGAATAACATCAAAATTGTTCCAATCTAGTAACCTCCCACCACCATTATCATCGATCGTGACATTCTCAATTTGCACAAAGTCTTCATCTCCATTCATATAAAGTTGTTCTTCACCATCAACCCGTGATAAACATGCATCAACATCTAACAATTCCCTATGTTCAACAAGTTTTTCTATGAGTGTAATGCACAAGAAAGTTTCTCTAGAGACTGAAATAAACCACTGCACATTATTGTCACAGTCAATGATGGTCGATGCTGCTGGAGCTTTAGACACTATAGGGACTAGGCATGCCATCTCCATTTCGTATAGCCTTGAATCAACATTTAACACCTCCTTCACTTTATCATATAATTCCACATATGAAATTGTTCTCGAAATAAGAATAGGCATTGTCTTTCCTTTTTCATTCTCCACATATTTCCATGTCCATACACCTTCGACATTCTTCTCGAATTCAACTGGATGACAAATAGATATCCATACCATGTTCGCATTGTCCATAACTGCTATTAAACAAAACATTCTTCAGAAATACAAATAATGATATTAATGTCGTTCTATAAAACAAATAACGACGTTTATGCCGTTACATTTGCATTTGACATTTGACATATATCACATGGTACCATCGAAACATATTATTTTGCTTTACTTCAACAAGTGGAAATAATAAAAGCAAACTGAAAATAAGCAAAGAACGACTTTAACACACCATAACGACTTCTAACTTACATGATTTGACAATCTCTCTTCATTTCATAGTTTTACATTACCTTTGTATATATATTTGGGTGGTTTAACCATAGGAAACAGTTCCATTCACACATCAAGCATATTACAAAACAATAAATGATACATAATGGCGAAAATCTAGCTACGGAGGAGTAACTATGTTACACTCATTATAGACATATGTAAAAACGATATTGAAGTTGTTATTTCACCACAATGGCGAAAAATCTACTTAATGAATAAATGATACATAACGATATTAGACTTGTTATCAATATAAGTATAATGATATTAAAGTCGTTATTTCAATGCGAAAGGGGATATCTAGCTACGGAGAGGTAACAATGTTATACTTGTTATAGAAATATGTAAAAACAATATTGAAGTTGTTATTTCACCACAATGGCGAAAAATCCACTTAAGTGATACATAACGATATTAGACTGGTTATAAGAATAACTGTAACGATATTAAAGTTATTATTTCAACACGGAAGGGGAAAATCTACCTATGGAGAAGTAACAACATTATACTCTTTATAGGCATATGTAAAAAAGATATTGAAGTTGGTATTTCCCACAATGGCGAAAAATCCACTTAAATGAAACATAACGATATTAAACAGGTTACAAGCATAAGTATAGCAATATTGAAGTTGTTATTTCAAGAGAAAATGGGATAATCTAACTACGGAATGTAATTTGAATTAACTCCCAAATTGATAGACAAAGATTTCCTTTGGGACAAATTGTAGAACATTTCAAGTGCAACAGTGTTGTAGATTGTGAAACCATTTCATTTGTAATTTGAATAACATTTTTACACGCATGTTACGCAACATAAATGGAAATGTTGTCATCTCAGTATATAAACTACTTGATGCAATAAATTTTTAGATAAAAAATATATGTTTTTAAACAAAACATTCTTAAGCAATGTTGAAAACGATATGTACGTCGTTCTATAAAAGAAATAACGGCGTTTATGTCGTTGCATTTGCATTTAACATATATCTAATAGTACTATCAAAACATATTTATCTCAACAAATAGAAATAAATAATAAAAGCAATTTGAGAAAAATAAGTAAATAACGACATTAATGCACCATAACGACATCAAGCAAGAAATGATTGTGAAGTTGTAGAAAGAAAATAGAATAGTTAATTATATCGTATCTTCTCTTCTTCTGCGAATGCCCAATATCAATCTTCTTGAACAATTTACTATTTGGGAGAATGAGAATATAGAATCATCTACATTGTATAAAAAAGGGGAAATTCAATCATGGGAAACAAAGAGAGATGAAAAGAAGACACAAGATGATGTTGGATAGAAATTACTTACCTTGGAGGAGCTAAAAAGCCGATCAGCAGAAAAGAGGAAGCACAGAAGCCTTAACCTGGTATTCTAGTTTGGACAGATGAATTTTGGAGGCAAACCAAGGAGAAGATGGTCATTGTACTTATTCTTTTTCTATTTATTTTAACTAATGGCTATCTAGACAAAAATTTATAAGGTGAGTCTTTTTAAATGAAACTTTTGTTTAACTAACCCTTTTAAATGAATCCCTCTTAAAACTATCAAATTTCAAAATTTCCGCCTTGAAATATATAAGTATGCCTTTTAAAATTGACCTCTCTTTTTATTTTTTATTTTTTATTTTATTATCACTCCCTTTCATTTATTATTATTATTACCTTTTAATTTATTATAACTCCCTTTCTATTTAATTAATTAATTCGGTTCAACAATGAACCGGTCCAAAACGATCCAGTTATAGCTAAAAATGGACTATTAGAAAATCGGTGATCCGGTAACGGTTCAACCGGTTTCTTTTTATTTTATTGGTTTTAATTTATTTTTTTATTTTTAATTAAAAATAGTTCCACTCAATTCGACCCGGTTCAACCATTTGACCTAGACCTATTGCCTTCTCCAATTTGCTGAGCAGTTCGGTTTTCTAAACATTGATAAGAATAATTAATTATTTTAAAAAATTAATTAGTGGATTGATTCAAATTTTTAAATTTTAATGTTATACTTTTCTTTTAATTTTTTGTAAAATTTAATGAATGCTAATTTTGTATCACACAATAATGAAATATTAATGAAATTATTAATTTTAATTAATTTTATTTTCTTAAGAATTAATTTTCGTCTCATAGTTTATTATTATAAAAAGTCTCTTATTCTATATATAATAAATATAAATGTTTAGATTCAGATTAAAAAGATATAATAAAATAATAATTATGAATAATTATGTAAGGGAAAAAATTTAGATTTAATATTTAGCATTTAATATAAATAATAATTTATTAATTTTTTTGTTAGGATTTGCTATGATTGATAAAAAAGGAAAAATCAAAAGCCAAAAAGCATATACAAGTCTAACAGCCCGCTGAATCTAAATAAGTCTAGCCAGTCACTGCAAGTTTTGGGGTCGTATGTTCAATTATTCAACTTCTCTGTGTGGCAATAACACTTGAGGACTCCTCTTCCCTCACCCCAGGTTGCCAAGTGTGTCTTGATGTTGGACAAGATACTGGGGTCTTCAGGACCTCCCTACAAGATCTCGTCATCAAGCTGATCACCACCCTCGCCGCCCATCTCTTCCTCGCCCTCGTCCAATCTATTAACATCATATTGATCTTACAATCTCCCCTCACACTCGGCCATATGATCCGGATCCTATCATTCCGGCGTGTCCCACTGAAGCCGTGCATCTACTGCAATTAGGCGTCGCCTCACGGGCCTCAGGAACATCTTCTTGTTGGTGTAAAGCTGTAGGCCGCCAACATTGATACTATGTGATAACTGCAAAATAACAAAACCGTGTCACTAACATGATTAACAACAGTGTACGAACAATCAACAAGTCAAGCACTAATGTATAAAAAGTCCCTTAGAATTGAGAATCATTTTTAGACAAAAATATCGTCACAAACTTTTGATTACCGCATTATTATTATTATTATTATTATTATTTAATTCAACTTTAATATGCACATACATTTATGCATATTGATCAACCTTGATATTATTATTATTATTATTATTATTATTTTTTCCGATTTTCATTGACCAATAAAAAAATAAGAAATATGAATGGACAAATTATTATGAAATTATAAAATTTCTTAATCACGCATGATATTTTTCAAATTAAAAATATTATATTATAAGTTTAATTGATCATTTATAAATTTTATATTTTCTCTAAAAATAATATTTTTTATATTTTCTATATTGGTTTTTTCTATAAACTTAGTATATGTTACTTTTTTTAATTTCGAAGGCTTGTGTACGATTGTCACCATACGATCTACAAGCCTCTCAGCGAGTTGACGAGATCCTACATTTTTAAGCTTAAATCCAATAAAAAATAGCAATAATTAGTGTGACCTTTAGTTCCCGATTATTGCTTTTTTATTGGATTTAAGCTTGAAAATGTAGGATCTAGTCGAACTATGCCCAAGAGGTTTCACTTGCCACTGGTTTGGCAAACAACCATTAGGTACACTGGGCGCGTCTTGCGAAAGTTTTGATACGTGCAAATGATTCCACTATACCCTCTTGCACCGGAGGTGGTAAGACGCGAATGAGCGATAGGGCGCACTTGGGCGTATGTTCCCGAACGCGGGCAGTCATTTGTTGTCAAAACATTGCACCATGGTGGCATGGTAGATGATCCCTGGGAGTATGAGTCGGATTACATGCCATGGTACGAGCGTTTTTCTTATCCATGAGGACTAGAGCCCACTTCACCATTTCTAGATTCTGGCCTAGGACGGTGGCTACCGACGCATCTCAAATATTGCAATGGAATGAGACGATACATAATATTCTTCAACTGTTAGTAGATGGATGGGAGCTGAACGATGGTATAGACATAGTTATGGCACAGAGATGTCTGATGTTCGCATGGCATATCTTGCATTGCGGGGGATAACATTGGATGAGCATCAATGTGATTCGGATACCTCTCGTCCGTCCGGACAGCATTTGTTTGGAGGGGAATCATCGGCGAGTCCAACTACACGACATAGACGTGGTTGAGTTATGATCTTGTATTTTGTTCCCAATGATACACTACCACTTGTATTGCTTTACATTTGTTTGGAGTGCTACATTGTTTATTTACTGTATTTTGGTTGATTGCTTGTGATTTTATTCGCTTGTTGCACTAGCCAATTGAACTATATAACCATATGACGTTCTAAATTGTTCATAAAAAAAGTTCAACCATGTGTTGGCCGTTCAAGCTAGGCATGTTGATCACATTACATGTGCTCGATAGATTTGATTCTGTTTGAATCATGTAAAGCACACAAAGCGTAAGCTCGTGACACCAAATTCAACTACAATGGTGCAGTGGTATGTGGTACAGTTAAAGAACTTCAAATTTTCATAGAGGAAATTATGAGGTATATGTTTGTTTCACTATATTAGTACAAAATATTTTCTTAAAGTGAATCAAATGTACATTCCTGATTTTATATAATGTGAACATCTTCTTCCCTTTATTTAGGTGGGCTACCAGAATATATCAAACCATTTTATATTGTTATTTTGAATTGTTACAAGCAATTTGACGAAGAATTATCAAAAGACGAAGATATGAAACCATTTTATATTTACTCTACCAAAACTTTTATTTCTTTTTCTTGACTAGTTGGAAACACGTGCATGTGAATCATGAATGTTATTCTTAACCCATTATATATTTGGCATTATGAAAGACGAAGATGTATATAAAATCATTTAAAAATCAGTTAAAAACCCGTGTAGAGAGTATGTAAAAATATGGACATAAAAAATATCTATAGAATATGGGTGAGGAACACGGTATATTGGATATACTAAAATGAAAGTTTTTTTTGTTAAATCAAAATTTTACAACTTGGAGTGCAAAATACAATTTAAATGTTATCAATCGAAGAGAAAACTTCGGTTGATAAGTACCCATCAAATAAGTACCCAATCATGTAGCAATCAGCCAATTTACCATAGCAGTCTAAAGAGCAAACTACGAAGAAAAGTATTGGCCTAGCAAACGACTTAGTGATAGATACAAAGGAAAAAAAGAATAATGTACTATTAAATGGTGTAAGACTGGTGTTTCATTCTCAAATTTCTTAATTCCGTAATAAATGCAGGAGAGGACTTTGTTGCTAACCATCTATTGAGGCACTTGATCATAAGCCTTTCGTTTGAAGGCATGGGTAGATTAATGCCCACACTTTTAGATTCTCATGAAGATTATGTATTAGATGCATAGGTGCTTCACTTAAATGCGTGTTTGATCTAGCTAATTTGTAGATTATAACTGATATTTGAGTGAATTTGGTATACCTAAAATATAGCAGTTACCAAAATTACAATAGTTTTTTTCATCAACCAATGTTAGCAAGCGATAGTGCATTAACTCCCATCGTTTTGATGGGCAACTTTTTCAATAGTGGATTTTCCAAAAATACCTTATTTGATTGTATCTATTGCTATCTATCTAATTGGAGAAACACAAACCAACATTGTAATGAAGTAATTAATTAATATAATTTTTTTAACCAAACACTTCAGTGAACTTATTTCCTATTTCTGAAAGCATTCCGAATTACCCTAGATCATCGTTTATAAACCTCACAATGCCCTTGTGTATTCTCCAATGAAACCCGATACTAGTCTACAACAGATATTCTATAATAAGTATTGAATCTCAAACCATCCTACACCGAATTGATTCTAAAGACTTGTATGATTTCCAGCAAATTATATCGAGCATAATAGATTGTATAATACACTTGCATATTGGCATGCCGGGCTAGTTAAATCAAACTTTATCCATGTGAAATAATCATTAAACTCCATATACTTGAAATGCAATTAGCGTTATAAGAATAATGACAACCTAGGGATACGATTCTTTTGTAATGATAAAGTAAGATCAACACAACAACAAATGAGTTGGATATGAGTAGACATGTAAAGCAATCGAATTAATCGAAAAGCATACACTGCTCAAGCTTTCCTAATTCATATCCATAAAGGATTTCAACCAAATTTTGTTTCAACTTTTCATCAATTCAAAAATCAATCAAGCATATATTCTTAATCCAAGATTAACCCAAGATATTGATTCATATGGGGTGCCGGTGGGCTGGGTGTTGCCGCCTAATGCTAAATCAATCACCGCCAGCATTCTGCCATGCCTAAACGAATTATGGGCACGAAATGCTCCTAAAGCTCAGCCGCTACTTCCCAATCAAATAAGACACAGAGGAAAAAAAATCACAATCATCCTAGTTTTGAACCCAAGAAGCAGACTAATAACTATTGGTCGTTCTTTGCATTAACCAGTAAATCAAATCATGATTTCAAATCAAACAATGAATCCAAACAAAATTTGATAAAGGTAATTTTACATATCTGGAGGCTGATAATAGAGTTCAATTTACATCAAATGCTCTTGGAGCTTTCTCAAGTATGAAGCATCCAAATGACGGCATAATCTGAAGTTATGTTGCCAGATAACAATGTTGAAATTTTAACAAATGTTGAAGTTATGAAGCTTTCACAAGTGCTCGAACTGTCCATCCACTGACATTGCAATTTTAACAAATGTTGAAATTTTTTTGAACCTGCACATCAAATAACCCCCCAAAAAATGAATTAACTAGACATGGGCATTTAAAGTAAATATGCATATGCCTTGTTTGGATGTGTGCTACGTCCTACTTCACAGCAGTGTCGGCTCCGGTGCCCCTCAAGTAAGGGTGCAACCATGGAATAGAGGTGAGCTTAGATGTCGATATTTAAAACCTCCATTGAAAGCCTATCGAAGCAGAAGATGAAGGGTTGGGAGAGTTGTGCAACCACCGTTAGAGAAAACGGCATCTGGAAGATGGAACAAATGAAAACGTAATCAGGTTGAAATTAGATCATTAGGGATGCAAGTATGCAATGTAATTATTTAGGAATTCGAAGGGCATTGTTAGTATAAAATTTTTTACATAGGATAGCCCCTTTTAAAGGAGGGAAGATTAAGATTCTTTTAAAATTAATTTCTAAACCTTAATCACCAAAGTGTCTGCTAATTTTATTTTCTTCATGTTTGTTCCATGCAGTTGAAAGAACTTGCGAGGACATGTCATATTGAAGCTAAGAGGTTCATCGAATGACACTTTCCACCATTTTCTGAGTACATGAGCAATGCCTTAATTGTTATGGTAAAATTCATTTTCTTTCAAGGAATAGAAATTTGGTGGCCAAGTTAAAATATAAAAACCCACTGCCAATAATTTCCTATAAATACATGAGGTTGGACCATGCTTATGTATCCTATTCTCGAGTTGAACTTAGAGAGAGAGGTTTCGAGAGTTAGAGAGAAAATAAGTTGTGAAATTTCTCCTAACATTTCGTGTTTTTTCTTTTATCAAAGAGGGAGTGTTTTCTCCTATTATAAGAGAGATGTTATCGTCAATTGTGCTCTCCTTATATTAGAGAGAAGTTGTTGTAATCCTTTTGCTATAGTGAAATCCTTCTACAATTTGCCATGGTTTTTACTCCGAATTAATTTTGGGGTTTTCCACGTAAAATCTCGTGTTTCTCATTTATCTCGTTTCTATTTTAGTTGCAACCGCCTCTCCAGTTCCACAACAAACCTAACAAGTGGTATCAGAGCGTCAGGTTTGTAATCGGTTGTCGTGCTATAGTTAGATCCAGTTAGTGGAAATGAGATATCTATAAAGATGGCGACGAAGTATGAAATAGAGAAGTTCAATGGGAATAATTTCTCATTGTGGAAAATGAGAATAAAAGCAGTATTGAGAAAAGATAACTGCTTTGGCGGCAATTGGAGAAAGGTCTGACGAGCTCACTGATGATAAATGGAGCGAGATGGATTGCAATGCTATTGCTAATCTACATCTAGCACTAGCCGACGGAGTATTGTCAAATGTGGCAGAGAAAAAGACGGAAAAAGAGATTTGGGACACTCTCACAAGGTTATATGAGACCAAATCACTACACAACAAGATCTTCTTGAAGAGAAAGTTATACACCCTTCGGATGATGGAGTCAACTTCGGTGACAGACCACATCAACACCCTTAATACTCTATTTTCACAACTTCGGATGATGGAGTCAAAGTCAACTTCGGATGATGGAGTCAACTTCGGGGTGAACGTGCTGAAATTCTGCTTCAAAGTCTACCCGATTCATATGATCAACTCATCATTAACTTGACCAACAATCTAGAGATACTAGTCTTTGATGATATTGCAGCTGTAGTTCTTGAAGAAGAAAGTCGGCGCAAAAGTAAAGAAGATAGACTAGGAAACGCACAACAGGCTGAAGCTTTAATGATGGCGAGAGGTAAATTAACGGAACGTGGCCCCAGTGGGAGTCAAAATCAGAGTAGATCAAAGTAAAGAAGTAAGAAAAATGACAAGTGTCATCACTGTGGCAAGAAAGGGCACTGCAAGAAGGAGTGTTGGTATCTCAAGAAGAGTGAAGAAGCCAAAGGGAAAGGTCCTGAGACATCAAAAGCTCAGGGTTGTGTAGCAAGTACTTCGAATGAGGGCAAAATATTATACAGCGAAGCAACAATAGTTGTTGAAGGCAGAAGCAGGTTCACCGACTTGTGGCTCATGGATTCAGGAGCTACATGGCATATGATCCCTATGAGAGAATGGTTCCACCAATATGAACCTATCTCGGGAGGATCTGTGTTTATGGGAGACGATCATGCTTTGGAGATTGCTGGTATTGGTACTATCAAATTAAAGATATATGATGGTATAGTTCGCACCATCCAGGAGGTACGACATGTGAAAGGCTTGAAGAAAAATCTATTGTCATTAGGACAATTAGATAGTATTGGGTGCAGTACCCATGTTCGAGATGGGATCATGAAAATCGTTAAAGGCGCACTTGTGGTAATGAAAGCAGAAAAGATAGCAGCGAATCTGTACATGCTTAAAGGTGAGACACAACAAGAAGGAGAAAGCGTCAACTGCGACGGTGAATTCGGGAGAAGACATGACGATGATGTGGCATCGTAAACTTGGACACATGTCTGAACGAGGTTTGAAGATTCTCTCAGAAAGAAAGCTGCATCCAGGGCTCAAAAAGTACTGGTAGAAGTAATGCTATCTTTGAACTGGTTCATTCTGATGTTTGGCAAGCATCGGTTATGTCCCTAGGAGGTGCCAGATACTTTGTATCATTTATTGACGACTACTCCATGAGATGTTGGGTGTATCCAATTAGAAAGAAGACAGATGTGTTTGAAGTTTTCAAAATCTTCAAAGCGCGAGTTGAACTTGAATCTGAGAAAAGATCAAGTGTTTGAGGACAGACAATGGAGGAGAATATACTGGAGATGAATTTGATAGCTTCTGCAAACAAGAAGGCATCAAATGACAATTCACGGTGGCACACACTCCACAACAAAATGGAGTAGCAGAGCGGATGAATAGAACCTTGTTAGAAAGGACAAGAGTGATGTTGAGAACTGCAAGGTTGGCCAAATCCTTTTGGGTTGAAGTAGTCAAGACCGCCTGTTATGTGATCAATCGGTCACCATCAACCGCAATTGATCTGAAGACTCGATGGAGATGTGGATGGGTAAGCCAGCTGACTATTCTCGCTTACATACATTTGGAAGTCCTGTGTTTGCTATGTACAACGCCCAAGAAACATCAAAACTGGATCCGAAATCTAGAAGATGCATTTTCTTAGGGTATGTTGATGGTGTTAAGGGGTATCGCATATGGGATCCCACTGCCCACAAGGTAATAATCAGTAGAGACGTTGTATTTGCAGAAGAAAAGGTACAAAGCGATGATAGCACTTCTGAGATGAAACCCAGAGACTACTGTTGTTCAAATTGAAGATCAACATGCAAGAACAAGAAATTCTAGATTCTTCTGAAGCAACACCAGAGCACGTAGAACAAGAGCAAGCTGAGTCTGCGACTCCACAAGTTAGACGGTCAACTCGGGAGAGAAGAGGACCAGCTTGGCACTCAGATTATATTATGGAGGGTAATGTCGCATACTGTCTACTAACAGAAGATGGGGAGCCATCGACTTTCGTTGAGGCTATAAAGAGTCAAGATGCTTCTCTGTGGATGACAGCAATGCAAGAAGAAATGGAAACTCTTCATAAAAATAAAACTTAGAATCTTGTTCCACTGCCATATGGAAGGAAAGCCATTGGAAACAAATGGGTCTATAAGATCAAACGAGATGGCAATGACCAAGTGGAGCGGTATCATGCTAGATTGGTGGTTAAAGAATTTGCTCAGAAAGAAGGTGTTGATTTCAACAAAATATTTTCTCCTGTTATTCGATTGATGACAGTTCGAGTGGTCCTGGCGATGTGTGCTACATTTGACTTGTACTTAGAGTAGTTGGATGTTAAAACTGCATTTCTTCATGGAGAACTTGAAGAAGAAATTTATATGCTCCAACCAGATGGTTTTTAAGAAAAAGGAAAAGAGAACTTGGTTTGCAGGTTGAACAAATCTCTGTACGGTCTCAAATAGGTGCCGAGATGTTGGTATAAGAGATTTGATTCCTTCATCACGAGCCTTGAATACAACAGATTGAATGCAGATCTTTGTGTCTATAACAAGAGATTTGGTGATGGTGATTTCATTATTCTACTATTGTATGTTGACGACATGTTGGTAGCAGGCCCCAACAAAGATCGTATTACAGAATTGAAGGCTCAATTGGCTATGGAGTTTGAAATGAAGGACTTGAGACCAGCAAACAAGATTCTAGGGATGCAAATTTACCGAGACAAAAATAGTAGGAAGATTTGGCTTTCTCAGAAGAATTACTTGAAGAAAATCTTGCGACGCTTCAATATGCAATATTGTAAGCCAATCTCTACCCCCTTCCTATTAATTTCAAGTTATCCTCAAGTATGAGCCCTAGCGTGAAACCGGAGAGGAAGGAAATGTCTCGAGTGCCGTATGCATCAGTAGTGGGTAGTTTAATGTTCGCTATGGTTTGTACAAGACCAGACATTGCACAAGCAGTGGGAGCGGTTAGTCGATACATGGTGAATCTTGGGAGAGAGCATTGGAACACTGTGAAGAGGATCCTGAGATATATCAAGGGTACCTCAGATGCTACATTATGTTATGGAGGATTAGACTTTATTGTCAGAGGCTATGTTGATTCGGATTATGCAGGTGATCTTGATAAAAGCAAGTCCACCACAGGTTATGTGTTTACTCTTGCTTGAGGAACAGTGAGCTGGGTTTCGAAACTGCAGTCTATCGTGGCTACGTCAACGACGGAGGCAGAATACGTGGCAGCTACACATGGCTAGCAAAGAGGCAATATGGTTGTAAATGTTATTGGAGGAGCTCGGACACAAACAAGAGAAGATTGCTCTATTTTGTGATAGTCAAAGCGCTTTGCATTTGGCGAAGAATCCAGCATTTCACTCAAGGACAAAGCACATACGAGTTCAATATCACTTTGTTCGTGAGAAGGTGGAAGAAAGAAGTGTGGATATTCAGAAAATCCTTACCAAAGACAACCTAGCAGATATATTGACAAAGCCAGTTAACAATGACAAGTTTATGTGGTGTCGAACCTCTATTGGCCTAGCAGAGACGTAAGCAGCATGGACATGGCAAACATAGAAAGGGTGGAAGGATTACTACAAAAAGTAATTTTAAGTGGAAGAATTGTTATGGTAAAATTCCTTTTCCTTCAAGGAATAGAAAATTGGTGGCCAAGTTAACATATAAAAACCCAGTGTCAATAATTTCCTATAAATACATGAGGTTGGACCATGCTTATGAGAGAGAGGTTTTGAGAGTGAGAGAGAAAATAAGTTGTGAGATTTCTTCTAACATTTCGTGTTCTTTCCTTTATCAAAGAGGGAGTGTTTTCTCCTATTATAAGAGAGAGTTTATCGTCAATTGTGCTCTCTTTATATTAGAGAGAAGTTGTTGTAATCCTTTTGCTATAGTGAAATCCTTTGTTGTAATCCTTTTGCTATAGTGAAATCCTTCTACAGTTTGCCCGTGGTTTTTACTCCGAATTAATTTGGGGGTTTTTCACGTAAAATCTCGTGTTTCTCGTTTATCTCGTTTCTATTTTAGTTGCAACCGCCCCTCCAGTTCCACAACAAACCTAACATTAATCACCTGCACTTACGTTTATCATACAACAACATCATTGTTGGGGATCAAATCAGTGACAAAGGAAGAATTTGAGTGCATGGTTAAGCACTAAACTAAAAATGCTTGTTTCCAGGTTGATTATATGTCGATTGGTTGATGACATTGCAACCTATTAGGTATGAAATCCTCTTAGCTTTCTAGAAGAAAACATTAACCCTACAAATAAGTAACTTTATTTCATTATCTCATTGTTCTTTCTCAACCTTGTTCTTTCCAAACTTTGTCTTGTTAAAGGTTGAGAAAGAAAGAGGTCAAAATGCGACCTGTATTGAATCATACATGGAGGAGAATGTGTGAGTAAAAAGTCGAGGTGGATAAGTTTTTCGAAATGACTACAAATGCTTGGATGGATATGAATGAAGAATATCTTCTGTCCAAATTCGTCACCTAGAGAAATTTTGACATGGAATCTCAACCTCGAACGCATCATAGACGTCACTTATAAAGGAGACGAAGAATCCACACACAGGCCACAAAAAGCTTTGAAACCCCCACATCATTTAATTTCTTTGTTTATTAATCCAGTTAAGGTATAAATATTATTTAGGATCAAGTTGTCACTATTGATGTAAACAAAAATGACTTATTATTTATTACCTTATTTTTACTTCCATTGAGAGATTGCAAGAAGCTTCAAATAATATATATTATTCAATACATAATATACATTGTTCAAATAATCTTATAAACTTGTACACATTTGTTCAACACATGAAAATATATACTCTCTCTCTCTCTCTCGGCTAATTCCATGTTCTAAAATTTCGTTGCAGTTTGTCAGAGTCTTTCAAGCCTATACTATAAAATCGTTAATGTGTGATCAATGTTATGTATAACTATCGAGATAACAAAAGATGTTTTACAATGTATTACAACCAAAATGATGAACAAAAATCTACCTAAAATGGAAAAAGTACTCAAGCTTCCAACACAATCAAGAATGGGGTTTCTTGTGTCGATATTTAATAAATACTTACTTACTGACCTCAATTATAACTTTCATAATATATATGATTCTGACATAACATTAATACACTTAAGTATTAGCGTGCTGGGTTTCTGCACCTTGTGTGCGTGTGTTATGTCTTCTTTTCCAAAAAAAACAAAAAATGAAATGTAAATAAACGTATGGCAGAATGCTGTGCATCTGACTCCTCTCAGCACACCATTCATTTTGAACATTTTTTCTCATAAGTATTGATAATTATTATTTTATGATTTTTTAATCTTAAATCTAAAGATTTATATCTATATATAGAATAAGAGCCTTTTTATAAGTAATTAACTATGAAATGAAAATTAATTCTTAAGAAAATAAAATTAATTACAATTAACAATGTCATTAAGATTTGACTATTGTGTGATACAAAATTATGATTCATTAAATTTTTACCCAAAATTAAAAGAAAGGCATAACATTAAAATTTAAAAATTTATAACATTAAAATTTAAAAATTTGATTTGAACCACTAGTTAATTTTTAAATAATTAATTAATTTTATAAATAATTAGCTAAAAATTAATCTAAATGTGCAATTTAGTTAATATTTAATTTTTGTGTGACACAAAATTAAAAATCATCAAAATTTTTCATAAAAATTAAAAGGAACTTGTAACATGATTAGATTGGTCCATTTACTTAATTTTAGAAATAATTAATTATTTTCTAAAATAAAATTAGCTAAAAAGTGAAAATTAATAAAATTAGTAATTTTTTACTAGTTAATTTTGGTGCTATAAAAAATTATAATTCATCACACTTGTACACCAAAACTAAAATAAAAATGTAACATTAATTTTTTTAATTAGTCATTCAATTGTAATATTAAATTTGTGGATCGATCGTTCTTTCTTCGCACTATTAAATTTTTTTCTTGGATCATTTAATTTTTGTGCTTCCATGGAAAATGTGTTTTAATGGTAAAAGAGAGTTCCAATCAAAAGAGTGACGAACTCATTTCATGTGAAGAAACAATTGTAGTTTCTCCACACTAATGCTTTTTTGCCCTTTTGTATTATCAATTTTTTAAGCAATTAGTACGAGTCGACATAATATTTTGAGTTGTTAAGATAACTCTATGGATTGATCGTACTTTCTTCACACTATTAATTTTTTTTCCTTAGATCATTTAGTTTTATGCCATTATGTCCACTGTGAAAATTAATTATACTTCTTTTGTACAGTTGATTAAAATTTTTAATTAACATAATTCGTCACAATTGCAAATGTCCAATTAACTTTCTAATTTTTTTGCAGCAGATTATTTTGTAATGCAATTATTACTATTTATAAGTACAAAATAAATTAAAATATGAATTTACTCCAATTTGATTGATTATTTACGATAAATTATTAAATAATTACTCTTTCTTCGTATTGATAAATTTTTTTTGTATCATTAATTTTTATACCTTTTGGTTGATTCGACACAAATTTTCAATTGTAAAGGTGAATTCGTTGATTGATTGTACTTTGTTCGCACTTTTAAATTTTTTTTTTCCGTGGGAGGTTTATGTTTTGTGCCAAAATGTTCACATGTTGACTTAGTAAACTAGTGCCTCATTGGTCTAATTGACACCTCAATCATGAATCAATGTTATTAGTTACGCAACATTGAAGTAGAAAAGTTAAGAGTATGATTAATTGTGTTCTTATACTTGTATCATAATGAATTATTGAATTAATATATATGGGAAAAAAGAAAAGAGAGATTTAAAACTAAAAGTACATATTTATTAAGAAAATTATCAAAGATAAGATTTAAAATTGTAATTACCTTACGAGTACTTACACCGTCATCTTTGTGATGGTCCGATTTGGAATGATATAAATTACATTATATTTTATTATTTTATTTTTCTAATTCACATAGAATTATTACAATTTTAAAGTATGGATCACACCATACGGTAGAGAAATATGGCTTTTAGGTGACTATTTGTTTTTCTCATATTCCGATTCTTATGATAATACAATATTTAATTAATATATATGGAAACAAAATAAATATTGAAAAATTTGTCCCCCGCACAAAGCACAAGTGAAACAGGCTATGGTTTGAATATGAAGGGTATGTTGCATTCTCGAGGGTGATGCAAAGAAATAGTTTAAAGTTTGTGATATGTGATAACGATGGTCATCTATAAAGAAGTGTTTAATAACTTATATTTTAATACTTATTAATCACATCAGGTACGTTGTTCACTTTATTTAGTTTTTTACACAAACCCTTTATGTCATTTGTGGTTTGATATGTGAAGTGAATGATTCTATTTATATATTATTGTGTTGTGCTCTTATATTTATCCAAGTGTAATGTAACCGTCACAAATTTGGTGGAGTTGTACAAATTGATTATATGTGTTATAAAAGTATAGAAATAATAGAGAGAATGAATTATAAGGAATTCACATGAATGAATTTCATTAATAACTGAAGCCCTATTTATAGGGAAACTTCGAATGGCACAATCGTAATTACATAATTTCATCAAGGGTATAATAGTCATTCACATAAATAAAATATAATAATTTATTTCCCTCACTTCCCTCATTAATTATATTATATTAATATTATTATATTCATAACACTCCCCCTTGAATGACTATTAATACAAATGTCTTCTAAACTTGTTTGGAGAAAAACCCAGTGGGAAAAAACTTCCAAGCAGATTGCAGGATAGCTTGGAGTGGTTATATCTTTGCTTCATCAAAACATTGCTCCCACGATATCTATCAACGGTATAAGAGTATTCACGTGCCGCCTCGTTAAAACCTTGTCAAGAAAACCCGTGGGAAAAAACTTGATCGAAGGAAAAAATGTCACAAATTACTCCATCGATTTAAATATCTTGAGGACCAATATCCTTACTTACGGTAAAGGATTTCAATATCATCATTGTTTGGATCTAAAGCATTGTCTTTATTATAACTTGATCCAATAGATACAACGTAATGGATTTCTCTTGTTGTCCTCAATATACCATGAATATGCTCGTTAAAACCTTATTAGGAAAAACCCGGTGGGAAAAATCCTAATGAAGGAAAAAGAGTACATTATTCATGTGAATACGCCTTTAATGTTGCCTCATTAAAAACATTGCTAGGAAAACCCAATGGGATAAAACCTGGAGTCGAGGAAAAGAGTGCAAGCGTATTTTATACAAGTATCTTTATGCAAGCATTTCAAAATATTTCATAGATTTGTATGAGTATCATATACATTGGTTCATACTCTTCATTCATTTCACGTGAATGAAATTTTAGATGTTATACAATATCATGTTATATTTAGTGTATATATGCAATCAACGACTTGATCTCATTTTCTCACTATATCAAGATATATACCTAAATCTCTTACGGAGATTTCATAGTAGTTGAGATTAGGTGCCTCATTAAAAATCTTGTTTGAGAAAAACCCCATTTTGGGACAAAAACATCAATCAAGGAAAAGAGTCTGACATATGAATTTCTCAACAATATCAATGTAGATATTTTGGAGCGTTGCATGCACTGTGATACAATAATACATTTGAAACCTCTTCAAGAGTTTCATTCTCATTTCTCATTAAACCCGTGCATGAACACTTTAATCATAATGGCATATATTTTGACATCGGCATTTTCGATGGATTTTAATATCCTCACTATTATTGATAGTATGTAGCGCTATCTTTTCATAGTGTGTCGACACTTTCAATTTATTTCTTTCCCCATATCGACATAACTTATCGAGATATCTCATTATCAATCCTCTTGTAGGATTACACAATATAGTTATGTCTATATACTCTTCAAGAGTATATGCCTCCGTTATTAAGACCATCTTTAATAATTTGCTTGATATATATGATTGAGGAAATCTCATAATATCAACGCTTAGCGTGCTAACTTATCAAAGCATCTTAAACTGATATATGTGATTGTTCATAGCATCTTTTATACATCTTTGAACTTCAAGTTCATATTTTAATTATTGAGGATATAGTATGATGCATTTCACATATCATTTTGACCTTTAATACTCCCTCATGCTAAGAAAATTTAGAACACTAAAAGCTCATATATGTTCTCATCATTCAGCCTTAATATGAGAATTTATATAGTTTGCATTCTATTCTCGATATTGGCAATTTATTGGAGGATTTTAAATAATTTGCCCATAATATCCCTACTTGTATCGCATACTCAATCCTTAGGGATTTATTCAAATATTGGGATATACATTTACTACCTTTATCATTAAATAAATCATGCTCATACCAGTGAGCAAATATGTCGTAAATTTCAAATTACGAATCATATACACATGTGACTATCTAGTGGATCCATATCATAATATCTAGTAGTCCACATGGAGGATGATGGGCCCATATTTCTCATCCTTTATTCCAGGATATATTTGGGATTTATTCCCAATATTGGCTAGTAATGATTTCATCATTTATCGAGAACAATCATTGAAGAATTCTTTTAATTCTTCACTTGAAATATTGATTTCAATAATTATTTAAGCTGGGATGGTCAGTCAGGTTATAAACAGTATTATTGAACTTTTAGTTGTGAATTCTTATATCCATTTCACTAAAGTATCTTATAGTGTTCAACATGATTTATTACTTTCATCATATGTATAGCTCACTTGACATATTCCATCATGTTTCGGTAGCATTATTACACATCACTATTCAAAGCGTGGAATCTTAGCACTTTATCGCTTCATGTTTCGACATCTTGTTCCAATCAGCCTTACCTCATCTGGCGTTTATAAATTATCAGGGCACTTACAGATTCTACCATAATAATGGTCCATATATAATAATGGATAATTTGCTCTCAAATCTTCGAAAATACTATCCATCACTCACGATCAAAATCCCTAAAAAGTTTATCGAGGTAGACTTCGAAAGGTTGAGGATGCTAATGAATAAGGAGCATCCCGAGGAGATGTTCGATGTTTAATTGAAGCAAATGTTGATTATCTGGTGAGGTTTGATTCCTTCTAAATACATGCCTGGTATGGGTAAAGTAGTTTTTCAAAGAAAGCGGAGAGCAAAAAGATTAGGAAGGTGCTACAATTATGTGCTCGGTGGACATGTGACACTTTCGATGTAAATCTGGCTGAATGCGTGTCTAATGCTTGAGAAGATAAAGATAGCATTCATTAAGGATGGATTGAGTAAGGAGCCTTTGGATGATATTCAACTTGAGGCTCTTGAGACACATCCTAGTGGACATGTACAAGGTGAACTAATGGCCTTATGGGCCAAATTCAAAGATGAACAATCACGTTATAGTCTTGAAAAACTTACTTTAGAAGATCCCTGTTGTAAATTTAGTAGAAAAACTTAGTATAATAATTTTCTCATATTAATATAAGGAAGTTAGGTGTAATAACGCGAAGATCAATGTTTTTCTTGTAATTGTAAATATTGTTTTTCAATTTTTAAGATATATATATGTATATATATATTATTTTTCAATCACCAACAAGTATATGTCATTTCACTAAAATTTTTACGCCTTTTTCTCTTTCATATTTGTCAAAAAGTAAATAGTACAATCAATTATTGGTTTGAAAATTTTTCTTTAAATAGAGGATTAAGTGTCTCTCATGTTTATCGTTGAAAGTATAGTGCAAAAGAGATAGGAGTGAGTAGAGATGGATATAGAGATTTTAGAATCATCTCATACAAGTCGGCATTTACCTCACTGATTAAAACCATATGTGTTCTTGGTGGCTCCAGACTAGTAGGTCATATCCAATATGTGGATATGAGGACCAACTTGTAAGGGAGTTAGGAAACAAAATATCAATATACTATATGGAGGGACTAATAACAAACTATTAAGGAATCTTATGATGGCCGCACAATCATGGGGGATAAGAGTGTCAAGTGTAATACCTTTTCATCGAATTGAAGCGATGTCGAATTGGAGTTAGAAATGTCATTAGTCAAATTGGATTGATGCTACAAACACAATCCATCCACATTTACTGATGTACATGATGAGCAATAGTGATGCTTTTATTGTTCTTCCAGCGGCTATAACACTTGGGAGGAAGTATTCAATATAGTGTCATTTGCACAGTGGAACTTTCATAACAAACCCATAGGTTTGTTGAATATTAATTATTTCTTTGATGGTTTGCTAGCATTTCTAGATCAGGGTGTAGAATATAAATTTATTTCTCGTTAGTGAGAAATATACTTATTCTGCTAATACTGATTCTTGATCTACTCATCAAGATTCAATCATATGTTCAAAAATCAGGAAGTTGAAACCCATCTGGTCACTCCGACCATCGGTGTCAAGCGAAAAAGAAATTCGGATCCTTTAAATATCTCATTATGAACCCTGATGTTGAGGGTGGCAGAATTACGGAGTATTTATACTCTCGAAACGCACCCTTCATTTATGGGTTCAATATGTATTTTCTTTTCGCATTTTTATATTTTCGAGTGTCTATTGCCATCTTTGATATTCTCAATATGTTCCACTTATTGTTGTACTTTCTTACGGAGTAATAATAATAATATCATATTGGCTTTATTCAAATACGAATCTAGTGATTATGCTTCTTCAAGAGCATTTTATTCTCATATTAATACAATCTCATATCATCGATGAGATTACTTCATATAATCTTTCCATGCGATATATTTTCTTTGATTTATCAACATGGGATCTATTGAGCATTTTACTTTCATCTATTTATCCAATGGTAACTTGTACCACTTACTCAATTTTCTCCATCAAATATTCAATAGGCATTGGAAAGTGAACATTCCTTTATTAAATGCTTCTTTAAGAGCATTTCTCATCATATCACAATATACTAATCTCATAATGAGATTTTTCACCAGTATATTTTCTTTCTCTTTTATCACAATGGGATTCTTTGAGCAATTTCACTTCATCAATACATACAACGGTAAATTTTGGCATCACTTGCTCAAATCTCTTCTTTAATATCAATAGAATACTCATATCAAATATATATAAATCACTTATCCAATCGTAAAGTTTAATCCAACCACATTTGTAATAAGCATTAACGTGTGGTATAACCCACCACATTGAAAATATGCATACCAATCGTGTGATATAACTCACCACATTAGAAATATATCACAAATTTAAAAAGTGCATAAATTTAAATTGCAGAAATTAAATTTCCTCCAATGGGTGAGTCGAAACCTATATGGGAATTATTGCAATAAATATAAATTTCACGGAATTTAAATTGCCGAGAATTAAAATGCATAATAATTAACTACTTCTTGGGAGTAAGTGCAGCTTAGTAGAAGGTATTACCCTTCACTTAGCATATAAATTGCATAAATATATAAAATCTTCCGTTTAGTGATGGTTGAACCCATCATCGTGTAGGAAGGTGTTGCAAGATATTTAAATTGCAATAAATAAAGTGCGAGACTTAAATATCTATAGAATCAAATTTGTTCTAACTATTTCTTCAAAATATAATTATTCTCAAAGTAAGCAGTAAATCGAAATATTTCTTTTGGCCAATCGCTACCGATTCTTGCGTGGCGATCACGCTGTCAGTCGTGGCCACATATTTCTTTATATAACATTAATACATACTACGTGCGCCAACCGCTACTTTGCGTAGGCGGCGATGCCTTTGGCAAGTCGCGTGGCGTTATACATATTTCTTTATAAAGTTTTGACATTATAAGCATTAATACGTAAATATTCACAAGTCCAAGGACCCTTTTGTAACTTTTTCAAAGGTTGAGTAACTTGATTTGTAAATTTTTGAAAGTTTACCTTATCAATATTGGTATCAAATCAAGATCTCGTTAAATCAGTATAATGGAGTCGAGAAAATTTGATTTTGATAATGTATGCTCATATATCTCGAGAAAGCGAATGTTATAGTTTAATATATTATTATATTATAAAATAATAATATAATATATATAATATATACCTCTCCGTCCTTTTGCTTCCATTTTGTCACTTAATTTTTGAAACCAAGATTAATCGTGTTTGGCTTGGAAAATTCCACTAATTGACATTGGTATTGTGGCGATCTGTAGAGTAGGTATTTTATAAGGAGTCAGAATGTCTTTATGCTTTAGAGAGAGAATGAGACAGAGAGAGATTTTATAGAAAATTGAGTATTTCAAATTGTAATAAATCAGGTTTACGATCTGAGAAGATAAATACATAAGATCTGTTGTAGAAAGCATACTTCTTTCATATTACTCAAAGGGTTAGAGAGACTGTCTTGATAACGTGTTATAAAAGTATAGAAATAATAGAGAGAATGAATTATAAGGAATTCACAGGAATGAATTTCATTAATAACTGAAGCCCTATTTATAGGGAAACTTCGAATGGCACAATCGTAATTACATAATTTCATCAAGGGTATAATAGTCATTCACATAAATAAAATATAATAATTTATTTCCCTCACTTCCCTCATTAATTATATTATATTAATATTATTATTATATTCATAACAATATGTAGCATTTATGTATTAGTGGCACTATGCTTCAAAAAGGTAATTTAACGTACTTAGTGGTCGAAAATTATACTTTTAGTGAGTTTCATTGATCATATTTGAAACATGATGTTATTTCTAATATTTTTATGGGTTTCTTATGCTAAAGTGCCAGCGTTTGTGTCAAATTGATGTTAGATATATTCCGCTCATTTAAGAATCTATTTATTGTCTTAGTACAATTAAATTGTATAACAACAAAAAATTTTATATTCTATGTGAAAATTATGGATGTGATTCATATTAGAGTACATTCATCATTTTTATCAAAGCACAAAGATGTTTCTATTATTTGTCTTGTGTGTTGTTGTTGACTATTATTGATGGTGTTATATTTGGATTGCTGTAATTGTTGATGTTCTTAAGAGTATTATAAATTAAGTTTTGTGCTTTTTGGTGTGTTTTCCCCCGAATGTTTGCATGATGAATTGGTACAAAATGCCAGGAAAGCTCTATTGAAATTGTCTAAGAATTATTTCATTAGTTATATTAATTAAGTTTATTGTTGCGATACATTATTTATTTTATTTTTTTCCAAGTCTTATGTTTACGATTAACATCTATCAATACTGTTATTAGCTAAAAAATTATGTTCCCGTGTAACGCACGAGTGAAACAGCTAGTTAAATTGAAAGGAAGGAAAGGTTCGATAATAAAAGTGTAATCGTTAAAGGATTGCCAAACAAGCGTACACTAATCCAAAAAAGGTCAATAATGGATGGATCATTTTAAATAGTTTTTACTCAAATGCAACCCTCTCCATGCACCTGCCTGACCACTAAAATGCTTCGTACAAGACTCTCTTTCTTTTGATTGGGGATAAAATTGATCGCACCGTATTCCCATTTTAAATGTGTGATTAATATTGTATTGAAAAGTGTGTATGTGATTGAAAAGAAGAAAGAGAAAGGTGTAGGATAAAAATTATTCCCAATCAAATAAGGCCTAATCACTTAAATGCTCAAAATTAAGTTTAAAAATTTCAGTGTTAATTGGTTAGTGAAATTCATTTGTAACTTGTAATTTCACCACTATCACTCGATTACATTTTAAAATATTTAGATAATGAATCACCACCCTTTGCACGCACGAATATTGCGATTGAGATGTGATCCCAAAAACCATTTTAAAATAGCTTGAATCCTAATTTTTAATTGAAATGAGACCTTAAAGTAGTGAAATTAATGTTTAAATTTAAAACGACTTCATCCTACTCAAGTACTTATACACCGGTACGTGACATATCATTCAAATATTTTAAAATATGATATGATAGAGTTATCACCAGGGAAAATATAAGTAAACCTCAGTGATCAATGCTGAATTACTTTTAAATTTAAGCAAATCATTTTGTAATTTTGCTAATACTTCACCCACCATAAGTGAAATTAAATTGTATTTGCTTGAAAGTCCTTGCTTGGAGCAACATGCATCATTTTTTTTTTGGTTGTACGTGTTTTACTGAAATATAATATGAAAGATCACTACGTCAATAACGACAAGGCCAGGTACTTAATTAGTCTAATACGGCAATCAGTCATGACCGTTAAAGACATCGTGTGATTGGTTCCAAGTATTTTTTATTCGGGCTATGATATTTGTTCAAAGTGCTTAGGATATTAAATTGATACTTCCTACAGTGAAATATAATATCCTTTCTCTTTATCTTTATATTAAAAAAAATTAAAGTGCTAACTAGGCATTGTGCTACATTGGCAATGCCAAATTGACACACATTTATTTAAAACTAAAAAAATAAAATTTTATTTTCAAAACTAACATTAAATATATGTTTATTATTTTATTTTTCTTATTTAATTTATTTTACTTTCTTTATTAGTATTTTTTTGTTATTTTATTTTTTATCTACATTTTAATTTTTTATATAAATTTTAATTTGCAAAGTATAAATATAATTTAAAATGAACTACATGCAAGCATTAATAAAAATGTGATATTATAGGGTCAAAATTGTAAATTACAATGGTATTTGAATTATTTCAAAAATTAAAAATTAACTTTTTTATATACATTTTAATTTTTGAAATATATATATATAATAGAAAATGGAATGTTAGCTTGGTACAATGTCACCTTGGCATCGATTTTTAAAAAAATAATTTTTAGTTATTTAAAAATATTAAATAAAAAATATTTTTTAATTTATTTTTATCATGTTAAAATGATAGTTTTAAACAGCTCTTAAGGCTAATGTGCATTGGAGGTTCAATGAGTAGAAAATGAGTTTTAACTTTAATTGGTGTTTATATTTTGGACCTTAGGCTTTTTAAATATATTACTTTATAATTACTTTATAATGTTTTTAAATATCAAATTTAGATAATATCTATTATTAACCAATTCAATATATATGTGGTCTTTAAATAATTTTTCAAATTTTAAATTATTTGGGCATGTTTTTAAAGTTTCAATTTCGATATCCACACCTATTAATTAGATATTATATATATTATTATTTCGCTTTTGGCTTAATCGTATAATTAAAAAACTTTTATTAATTCTTATCAAAATTATTTCTACAAATAAAACTGTCATGCATCGCACGGGAGTAATACTAATAATTAGGAATACCTATCTCCTCTCCATGTCAGCAACAATTTTGGTGGAAGTGCACTCGACTAAAGAGATTGGGAACTGTGTGGTTTAAAAGTCGACAAATGAGATAAGAAAGTAAATGTAACAACAAGCCCGCGCCGCCCCCCCGCACCCCCCCCCCCCAAAAAAAAAAAAAACCGAGCATGTGACTAAAAATGAGTGTAAAAGAAATGATTATTGAATTAAGAAAATAAATTTAATGATAAGATTTTTTCTTTTTTCTTTTTTCTTTAAAGAATATGTGACTAAAAATGCATTTTAAAAAGTGATTATTTTTTAAATTGTCGACATAATTGTTGTGAATGAGAGAGAGAGGATTACATTCATCAAAATCTTATTATAATTAAGTCAACAAATGATAATGATAAATATATCTCACTTCACAAAATTTTAACATCTCATATTATATAACTAGCATTACTCATCCACGCCAGTACTCCAATACCAATATGTGGGTATAGTAAAATGTCCACAAGTGGACAGATTTTCAACATGTCCCTTGTGATAGTTTGGGAGGGGGGCATGTGCCCCAATTTGCACACTTGTGGCTATTTTACTATGCCTGCAAGTGGGTATTGGAGGGGGCTATACTCATCCATTGGTCCCATGGCCTTTCTTTCGGTGCAAATTTGTTGCCAACCCCTCACCCTCCAGCCCCATTTAGGTTCCAGCGTTGGAACCTTGTTATTGTTCCAGCATTGATGTGGCATCATTTTTTCTATAATGTAATTTGCCACATCAACTTTATTGCCAAATATGGAAAATAAAGAAAGATTGAGAACTAAATTGTCAATACACAAAAATTTCTCCTTTTCTCACGTTCGTTCTCTCAAGCTCACTGCTGGAGCTGACCAACTTCTCTTCTTCTCACGTTAGATCTGGTGGTCAAAAATCATTGACTTTTTATTTTTATTTTTATTTTTATGTTCAACAGGTTCTCTGGCCAATTATAAAACAGAAAAAGAAAAAAAAAATTTTCTCCGGCAATGCTGGCCTTGTTGCTGCTTTTAGTGCTTCTCATTTCTATTGTTCTATGTAGAGTCGACCCCTTCTAAAACATTAATATCGATTACTGCAATAGTTATAAGAAAAATGTAATCTCATATTATATCAATTCGTTTGTTTTTTGTGCTGTTATATTTTATGTTTCTAATAAAAAATTCCTGCTTTCCTTGACTAATTAGTAATAATTCCCATTTAAACTTTATCCATTCCCCGCAAAGAAAATCTGTACTCTTTCCTATCTACTAAAATATACACTCGTCAAAAATGACCACCTGAGTGCAAAGAAATATTGTGATGCAATATAGTTTTTTATTACTCTAGTCTCTATATATATAGCGATAGTTCTTTGGTGTGTCATCAATTTGAGCTGTTTAGTTTCACCATAAACTGTTTGTTTCTGCACTCTAGTCATAATAATCACTTCCTTATTTTTCTCCTTCTTCAACTACTTACCTCAAGACAATGGCTGCAGCTCTTGTTGAAAATACTACCAACGGCAAAATGGAGATTGTTCGTCCGGTGGCTAACTTCTCTCCGAGCTTATGGGGCGATCAGTTCATTAACTTTTCTTTCGATACTCAGGTAGTAATCCCATCATTTGTTGTAGAACAATTTTTATACTTATAAGAAACAGCTGAAGCTACAGGGGCGGCTGTCTTTCATAATTTTGTCTTGTAGAGTTATAAATAGGAATATAATGTTATATCGTTCTTTATTCTTTCTACCGACTATGAGACGATAGACAGCCCTATAGTTAAAGAAATCAAGTAGGCTTGTTTGTAATACTTTTCCCTTGTCAAATCATACAGTTGGCTGAGAAATATGACAAGGAGATCGAAGGGTTTAAGAATGAAGTGAAAAGCATGCTAAGGTCTCCTGGAAACGACATGGTGGACACTATGAATTTGATAGAAGTACTTGAGCGCTTGGGCATTTCATATCACTTTGTGGATGAGATCGAAGAACTACTAGAACATTTCTTTAATCTCAACTCAAACTATGACAATGAACCTTATGACTTGTACACTGTTGCACTTCATTTCCGTTTATTCAGACAACATGGTTATCGCGTATCTTCTGATATCTTTAAGAAATTTATAGACGAGTCTGGAAAATTCAAAGAGTCCGTTAAGAGTGATGCAAAAGGCATGCTGAGCTTATATGAAGCTTCGTATTTAAGAGTGCACGGAGAAGATATACTAGAAGAAGCTCTTGCTTTCACAACGGACAACTTGAAATCAATGGCCACCAAATCTACGCTCTACACTCAAAAAACAAGTGACTCACGCACTCGTGCAATGCAACCATTATGGGAACCGAAGAATTGAGGCGCGTAACTTTATCTCCATCTATGAAGAAGATGAGTTCAAGAATGAAATGTTGTTGAGATTTGCAAAGCTCGATTATAATTCATTGCAGATGTTGCACAAAAAGGAACTCTATGAAGTTTCAAGGTAATATTCTTTGGCAAATGCATAATTATCTGGTTCTTCAATATATGTTTGTGTGTATATGACAATAAACCTTAAGGTTCATTGCTTGTGTGTATTGTAGGTGGTGGAAGGATTTGAACCTTATTTCCAAGCTTCCATATGCTAGAGACAGGGTGGTAGAATGCTTCTTTTGGGCCATGGGAGTTTATCATGAACCTCAATATTCACTTGCTCGAGTCATGCTCACGAAAACCATTGCAATGACATCAATAATAGATGATACATATGACGCTTATGGTATAGTTGAAGAACTCGAAATTTTTACAGAGGCCATTCAAAGGTACATGTTTATTACTTTTTCGTGTGTGATCAATCGTAAGACAGATAATTGTTTTATATATGTATTGTCATGGATTCATTATTAATGTAATTGTTCAAAATTTTTTGTTTCTCCAGGTGGGATATTAGCGAGATTGATAGGTTACCAGAGTATATCAAACCTTTTTATAGTGCTCTTCTAAATCTTTATGAGCAATTTGACGAAGAACTGTCAAAAGAAGGTGGATCTTATGCAGTTTACTATGCGAAAGAAGCAGTAAGTTTGTTACTTCAACATTATTATATTCCTATTTATCTTGCTTATTATTAAGTTTCTTATGCTGAAATTGTTGTGATGAACTTACACAAATGTCCACAAATTTTTATTTAGCTGAAAGAACTTGTGAGGACATATTATGTGGAAGCTAAGTGGTTCATCGAAGGATACTTGCCACCATTCGCTGAGTACATGAGCAATGCTTTAATAACATGCACATATGTTTACCATACAACTACATCCTTGTTGGGTATTGGATCTGTCACCAAAGAAGAATTTGAATGGCTAAGTAAGAAGCCTAAAATGCTTGTCGCAAGTCTCATAATATGTCGACTAGTTGATGACATCGCGACGTACGAGGTATGAAATCTTCTAAATTTTCTTTAAGTAAACTACTATGCTATAAGTAATTTCATTAATAAATTTATTTAATTCCCCTAACTTAGTGTTTTCTTCAAATTTTGTATTCTTGAAGGTTGAGAAGGAAAGAGGCCAAATTGCAACTGGCATTGAATCATACATGAACGAGAATGGAGTGCCTAAAGAAGTTGCCGTCGATAAGTTTTTTGAAATGGCTGCAGATGCATGGAAGGATATGAATGAAGAGTATCTCCGTCCAACTTCCTCACCTAGAGAAATTTTAACACGAATTCTCAACCTCGAACGTATCATAGATGTTACATATAAAGGCAACGAAGACGGATATACACAACCGCACAAAGTCCTAAAACCACATATTGTTGCTTTGTTTATTGATCCCATTAAAGTCTAATGTTAATAGTTGCCAAATTCAACTTGTTCATTGTATTTGTTCACCTTTTATTTTATGTTATATAAATAAAAGCAAAGCTTTGAGTAATTAAACGTTTATTACCTAATCAGATTGTGTCAATTTTTCTGTTAGTAATATGTTTTCATTATCAATCCTTACTATGGCCAACTTCTCACAGAAATGGGAAACATAGACAAAATGAATTGTTAAAATTTTGTGTATATACCGAGCTGCTTAGAATTTTATAAAGCAAATGTTTGCGAAACCAACAATAAAAGCTTCTAAAAGTATATAATTATTATTCAAAAAAAAGTATATAATTATAAAAATATTAACAGTCAATTAGTCAAACCAAATAGCTAGAAGCTAACGTTATCTATTTAGTCAAGAAGAACGGTTTTGGAATTAGTGAAGTGATCATGTAATAATTATTGAGTTTTTAGATGATGATGTGATATGTAAAACAAAAAAAAATCAAAAATTGTTGCCTCATATTAGTGGATAAGTCTCGTTTGCATGAGTAGCAAACATGTCAGGCAATTTAACTTACTATTGCCAATAAATCAATCAAATCACAGGTCCGTTCAATTTGTGAGAGTTTCCGAATCTATACTATATTAAAAAGTAAGATTGTGTGAAAATATTTTGATTTTCAATAATATCCCTACTAATATTTTATTTAATTCAAAATGCACTTATTAAATAAATATATTTAATTATATAAATAATTAATGAACGACTCTTCATATTACATTAAATAAATTAAACTACAAATATTTTAAGTATATTTTGATTTTATTCAATGTAAAAATGATTATTAATAACTCGAAATCTTTTACAAAGTTATGTAGTTGTATGATAATCTTTTGATTTAAAAATATGTCACAAACATTTTTGTAGTCCAATAATTAAAAAAATATAATTACATAACTAATTTTTGAGCGATTTTTAAAATTACTTTGATTTGATCAAACTATAAATATTTCAATATATAAGATGGGTTAAGTAATGAGTTTATAAGGGATTGAGTTACTCCACCCAATAGGTTAATCTTTTGGGATGGAACCTCAAATCTCTAACAGTGGTATCAGAGTCAGGGCTCATATTTAGCCACGTGTACGCGTGAGACAATTCCATTACGAAGTTAGTGGGCTTCGAGGTGGATCATGAGGCCCAAAAAAAAAAAAAAAAAAATCCATGGTTGGTTCCTAAGGTCGTTGTGTCCATGTAAGGCGGTGATGGTCGAGACGCAGTTGAAGTGTTGGGCCTTGATAGAGTGTGTGGATTAGCTCTTAAGGCGATTGTGCCACATAAGGCGATGACTGGGCTGCAGTGGAGGAGTTGGGCCTTAAGGAGAAAGTTGGATATGCTGGCTATTGATTAAAGTGGAGCAAGTTAATATAGTACTTCGTTCGAGAGGAGGATTATTAGGGATAAGCGAACGAAATCCCACATCGGCTAAATATGGGTTAAGTAATGGGTTTATAAGGGATTGAGTTACTCCACCAAATGAGTTAACCTTTTGGATGGAATCCCAAATCCTCACAGCAATGTATTCTTATTCAATGTGTATGATTTAAAAATATATATTGATCATTGTTTTCTATAGCATCTTTCACAATTTTCTAATTAGGATATCATGTTTTTATAGTTTTAAAATTGGATTAATATCATATTTAATTAACTTTAATATATGTGACTAATCTTATTGGAAATGAAGTTTTTATAGATTAGATATTTGGACTAACTTGGTAGAAAATTGAGGTATTAATATTTTTACTTAGTGTATAAAATGATCAAAGTATTATTTAGCTTACACGTATGAGTTGCTAATACTATGTTAATTTAATTTTATAGTTTTTTAAAAAAATTAAAGTTAAAACTTAAAAATTTATGATTAAAAAAATCATTATCTTATACCACGTGCAAAGCACGTACTCAAAACTAGTAGCAATAAAGGTCTTTGAGAATCCCACATAAGAAAATAATGGAAGAATGTTTCAACTTATATGTGTGGGCTTTTGGGTAGTTATTAATAGAAATAAACAAAAGGCCAAATGATTGGGTTGGGCTATAAACAACTTGTCATCCATTTTTTTTTTCTTTTTGCATTCTCGAGTTAAAAGAAAGAAGCGAATAGTCGCATCTCTCTTCAACAAATGTGTCTCTCCTCAACATCTCTTCGCCAAAATTACTCCCTAACAACTCGTTTTTAGATTTATAAATATGAAGATCGCAATTCAGCTTATAGTCAGAAAACAGCCCTTCATCTTTTTCTTTTGCAACTCGAGAGATAAAACACCAAGTGTTTTGCTTGGGCCTCGGATCAAGGTGCGGGTTCCTAGTCAACATATTGTTGCATGCTAGTGGCAAATCGCTCAACAAACTACAACCACTAAGAGAAGGAGCGCAAGTTTGGAATAGGACATAGTGTAAACTAGTCTCAATCTACATCGAAAGTCCGTATGTAATTTGTTTATATCTACATCGACTAGTATAATATTCTATCGATTTTATTACTTCGTGTTTGATTGTCATAAATTCACATATTGTTCAGTGACACAATTTACTTTAGGTGTTACATCAGCCTCATGATAAAACCAGTTTCGTCTCACATAGAAGTAGCACAACAATCAGCAGGAGTTCCAATGAACTCAATGTATAGTGTTTTGTACTAAACAACAAGTGTACTAAAGAGACGAGGGACGTCCAGATCATCGTAAATGATCCTCATGCAAAAAACTCATCGAACGACGAGGGCATCGGTGAAAAGAAGGGTGAGAAGATAGAATTTTTTTGCTGTACCGGAATGGGAAACTTCAATTTGGGCCGGAAAGCCCCGGAAATGGACTGTTTTATTCTAGAAAGTAGCGAGGAGCTAGGAAAGAACCTCAAGGACGTTTTCGCCGTTAGTTCTCCTCCTAAGTATACAGGAGTTCGTAAGTGACCATCAGGAAAATGGGTGCTAAAATTCGTGATCCCCGGAAAAATTCTCGGTGGGCACTTTCATAACGGCTGAAGAGGCATTCGAAGAGTGAAAACGCGGTGGATCTTGCACGAGATGCTTGTGTTTCTTGTGGGTCAAGAAGCAAGAAGTCTAAAGAAAGTAATGATCTGATCACTGATATATATGAATGAATTTCCAGACAAACAATTTGTTCAATGATGTTTACGACCATCTGCCTATGATCAATGAACTCATTAACGCCAACAGTGGCATAGAGAATTTCGACTTTAAGTTTGATTAAGAGGATCTCAATGAAGTTCTAAATTGGATCAAGGAAGATGAGCTAGCTGATGCTAGAATTCCTGCACCCTTTTGTAATAAAAAATTTCAACGGTAAATCTTGCAAAAATGGTGTGCTAGCAATTTTGAAGAGGAAAAGTAAAACTATTTCAAAGTAAATCAACATCTATGTCTTTATTTAACTTTTTTTTGTTTGTGGCGACTGAAAAATACCATCAGAAATTTCTCATGGCTAATATAATTCGTAAAAAATGTCAGACAATTAATAGATATCATCGGTAATATCCAATGATGTCAGCAGATGATACCTCTAATAAAATTAGAGTTATTGTGCATTTTATTAACTTATAATCTTAATAAACTCTCATCATATGAGTCGAAAAGCCTCTTTAATGTTCTTAATTTTGGAAAACATGGTGTACAGAATGCCCTCTTGACGTTAATATGTGTTTTAGATGGTGTGTTGGAATTTTTGCCAAAAATTAGCCAAGAGAAAAAAAAAAAAAAGAATTCTTGTGGGCCAAGAATTTGATTTGTATCAAAGTTGGAGTTACAGAAATTTTCAGTGCACCGGGTGCCTCATAATTATAATTGCTCGGGTCTTTTCTGGCGTCAGCCATCCGATTTTAATTAGGGAGGATCAGATTCATCGCGATGAGAACGAGTCTCTGAAAAAAAATTTTTTGAACATCGTAAATGCCGGTGGCGACCGGTCAAAGTTTGGAGCATAATTTTGGCCAAAATTATGCTCCAAACTTTGATCGGTTGCCACCGGCATCTACGATGTCCAAAATTTTTTTTTTTTTTTGCAGGACCTCATCGTGATGAATCTAGATCCGGTCCCAAAATTAAAATCGTAGGTCGGACGGGCCCGTAAAAACACCTGGGAGCACCATAATTACCATTGGAACAGGGTGCACCTGAACAGGGCTGGTTGGAATTACCATTGGAAGAAGTCAGATGGGCATGTGTGAGGAATTGAAATATGGAATTAATTCTAATTGGTGAGTCAAAATTGGACTACCAAAGCCAAAAAGATTCTAGCACTACCAAAAATTGGATCTTTAGGGGAGGCCTATCGTCTCTATTGCCTCGTATCTGTAGAGCATTAGGAGCGACTTATTACGTACACCATAGGAATATAACAAAACGCCTAATTAAAGGTTCAATTTTCTTGTAGTGTAGAAAGATTAACTTCTATAGTTTGTTCGAAGGAAGAATACAATTTCAAAATTAAGAAATTAGAAGGTAATCGAAACTACCGTAAGTGGAGTTGTGTGTCTTTCTGAAGTTGGTTGGTCATTGTTGGCAAAAAGGGAGAGATCTCATGCTTTTCAATCCAATTTCCCAAATTAGGGTTTTGCTTCCATCCATAACCACAATTCCTTCTTTCAAAAACTCTGCCGCTCGTATAGAAGCAATTCACACACAATCAGATGATCAATTTGTAGGTGCAGCCACTGTTGGTGGTCTTAAAGGCGATCGTCATTTGGTGTTTTGTAGACCAACAGTAGATGATTAGAGATGGACAATCTACAACACATCAAAAGCTGATTACCATCAAATCATATTTCATGTACAACAGAGTTTTGAATGCGATTGTACCCTAGCCGGTGCAAAATATGGGCTAAGAATGTACGAGAAGATCAGGTCAAACATGATCTATTCAAGTTACACAATGATTGGGTGCGAGATAAGGCTACGAATATACAATTACATGCCATGTTGATGCTATTTTAATTTTAGTGAGAAGTGTCGAATCAACGAATGGTCAACTTCACCGTGTTTGTACCTACGTACTTTCGAATTTGTGACAATCTTTCGAACAGTGATAACCATTACTTCTTTTATCATAGGGTGAGTAAAAAATTAAATAAGCTGGGTGATGTTTACTCGAGAATTTGTGACAATCTTTCGAATCAACGAATGGCCATTTAATTAAGTAAAAAATTACCTTTGCACGTTCATCAGCTTCTTTCAACTTTTGATTGAAAAAGATGGAGCCTGCATCCTTAGCCGGTTTATGCCCTACTTTCCTTGTACACCAATGGGAAGAATCTCATCAGAGAAAGTGATAAAGTAAAAACAAAATTAAAAAACACACAAAAAGCAAAGTTACCACCGTGGGCAAGAATATTTCTCAGTTATTTGTTCTACATTTCACGTACACAGACAACATACTTAGCCTGTGCACAGTCCTGTACTCTTATCACACTCTAATTCCTCTTTCAAAACACACAGACCAAGAGAGAGCAAGAGTAAAGAGATTTGAGAAAAATGATGAAGGCGATAGCCATTTTTGCTTGTCTGCTAATTGTAGCTTTGGATATAACGGCTGGCATTCTTGGGATCAAAGCAGAAGCAGCTCAAAACCAGGTAACTTAAACTCTTGTCATGTGCATGTGGACTCTCTACTCATGTTCCATATTTCATAGAGAAATAGAACACGAGATTTACGTACACATTGTGGGTTGTTTGCAACAGCAAAAGCATATGAGACTATGGATATTTGAGTGCAAAGAACCAAGCCATGACGCATTCGTCCTAGGCGTGGCTGCTGCTACACTTCTGTGTATAGCTCATGTTCTTACAAATTTGCTTGGAGGGTGCAATATCTATACTCGACAGCAGCTCTCAAACGCTCCTCCCAGTAAGCAATTATCAATGGCATGCCTCGTTTTTACATGGTATGTACATAAATCCATATCTTATGCATCAATCTCAAAAAGATCAAACTAATTGGTATTTTCGATCCCCAACCCACTTGTGGGTATTTTAAAATGCTCACACGCTGATCTGCCAGTTTACAAGTGATTCACACACCGCACTCTCAACCACTTACAAATTGACACATCAGCGTATGAACATTTTAATGTACCCACACATGGACAGACGATCAAGAGTGCTACTCATAGCAGCCTCTCCACAAGATAATAACAGCATAGCGATTACTATCCATAAGCTAACAATATATGTGATGAACAGGATTATACTGGCTATAGGCTTGGGAATGCTGGTGATTGGAACAATATCAAACCATAAATCAAGAGCTTCATGCGGTTTCACACACCATCATTTCTTGTCAATTGGAGGGATTTTGTGCTTTTTTCATGCTGTATTTTCTGTAGCTTATTATGCAACCTCTACTGCCACGCTTAGGATATAAGCATAAAAGGGGTCCATTAGTGTCACTCTTCGCAGCTTAGCCTTCTTCCCCAATTTCCATGTTTAATTTAGTTGGTAATTTTTTTTTTTTTTTTCAAGTTGTAACCAGATAATGATTCTATATATTGTTTTTGTGTCCAACATGGAATTTTACTCGGCTGCATTAGGTTCTTGAAAGTTAAACAAACAATTATGAATAAGTTTCATTCAACAGATGCACTGACATTTCTGAAAGTTCAAGCATGGTAAGCGAAGAATTTACATCATATGCACATGTTTAAGAGAATTTGCTAACAGGTAGCAGGCAGTCGCAAATATCCCTATGATAAGGCTATCTTGTTGCAAGGCATACGGCTAAACCTCTTCTTCTTCTTTATTAATCTGAACTCTAACATCATCGAAAAAGATGAGTTTTATCTGCCTTCCTGGAAAGAGAAGATGAATAAATTTTAAAATATGACCAAAGATAATTTGATAAATACTTTCTACATTATAGAGAATAACTGATATGTCATCTAACGAGAATATCCGCGAAATCACATAGAGAAAAATTCGTTAAAAATAAGGTGATGGTAAACAATTATCAAATTATTGAGATATGCAAAATAGTATATTCACTCAAGCCAATTGCAAATTACAAATTTCCTTGAGAGATTGATAGATGCAGTATAACAGGCTTAAATATCGAAAGCAAATGAACACTTACCTTGCTGTTGATCTTTATATTCCAAGAATCATTTTTTGGCTGATATACTGGGTTGCTGGCAGCATAAGAATGCTGTGGGACATAATTCTTTAACAGAGGCACTCTATCAGGTGTATAGTCATCATCACTTTCATAGTATGTCTGGGAATAAGGTCCAAGAGCTTTGAGAATCATTGCAAATAACATACTTAATCCCTGCATGTGAAAACAGTCACCACTAAGAAAAGATCAGGAATTGAGGAACAACTATATATATATATATATATATATATATATATATATATATATATATATATATATAAAGAGAGAAAGAGAGACCTGTATAACCACAATTGTCAAGCCAATCCATTTGCATGTGTCAAAGTTATCCTTAACAAAATCCTTTAGCCCATCAAGGTTTCCTGTTGGGTCACCTGGGAAATCCTAAGATACACCCAGTAAAACATAAGAAACAAATAGTGTTTTACATTTATCTATAACACAATTAGTGCACTCAGGTACCTCTTCCCAGTTTCTGTTTAAGAATACATCTGCAGTAACAGCAGCTTCCAGCACTAGCACCATAAAGACAAAAGCCATGTACTAACACAGCTAAGGTCAACAGTGAAGTAATCTCTACACATTTTGACATAATACCCCAAAGAATGAACTCTATACAAAATAACTGAGTTTTCAAATATATCTACCAATTTAGTGCTTGCCTGGTAGAGCTTCTTCAAAATTCACTTTTTCTTACACTAACTTTTGGCAAGGTACTTATATATAGATGTAATTTTAGAACAATTGACAACAATGACACAAAAGACTGTCACTATCAATAACTTCACATGTCCTGAAAACCTACAAAATTTGCTGTGGTGCAGCCGTAAAAGCTTATGTTGAATGATAAAAAATGTTCAATAGTTTTCAGCTGTAAACGACATCATCGTACACATATTTTCACAATATAACAGGCTAGTAAGATATTATTGTTCACCCATAGATGATAAAACTAATGAACTAAAGCTATGCAAAGAAAAGGAGAGCTTTCCAAAAGACAGAAAAATAAATTCACAGAATAATGTACAATTCTTACGTCAACGTTTCTGGTTTATTTCGTTTTACTCAAGGAAGAGATGATGAAGATGAAGTTGAAGATAAATGAAACGAGAAAACGATCATCACAGTTTAATCATGAAGGGGGAAAAATTTTAGATAACCAATTACTCAAGTTGCAGAACCAGAGCAAAAATCAATGTGCCAAAAAAATTACGAGAAAGAATTTTTACTGTGAGAAGAAACACTTGAAATCAAGAATGCCACTGAGATGGCGGAACAGGAATGAGAAGACTGAATCTGAAAAAGCATAACAACAGCAACTCAAGGAAGTTCATTCATTCCAAGAATTCAAACCGGGGTTTGCGTGACAATTTATCAACATGATAAGCGAGAGGCCAAAGAGAACTCCTATCTGTATCTGATTGGCCCAAGCAATCCCAAATGCAATTTGTCATATTAGTTACCAATAATACACCTTAGAGATTAGATACTTTACTCAAAGGAGATAGACTTGATCATACAGCAAAGTGGTACTATTTACTTGAATCTGTTAGAACTAAAAGATTTACAGAACAGAGCAAAGAAATTTGACCCATGTCATTCCTAGTATCTTCGACTCTTCGCATGACATACTCTTGTCAGCAATTACATGTATTAGAGGCAGTGACATATTATGAGCGAGGTGCTCACAAAAGACAGCTGCCTCGTATCAAGAAAATGAAGCATTAACCCTCACTGTTCTCTCCATCTTCTATCTTCACCCTACTTATACAGAATTACTGATTGTTTAACTCATTGTGCAAGTACTACGCCAGCAGTTCTCGAGTAAACATCACCCAGCTTATTGAACATGTGAGCAGTGAGCATTCAGTGGTGAAAGCAGAAATTCAAAAACTTTATAAGCAGCAGCAAGAAAATCCACCATATAAATATAAAATTTAGAAAAATGGGAAACGAATATAACCAGTGTTAGAATTCACATAATTCACATAAGTTCATCAGCGCACTAAACAGATTAGTAAAGCAATGGTGCAACGCGCATATTAAGGATACTATGTATAGGCAACAACCATTAGCAGACTCTGCTGCAATGTGACCAGAGCAGGAGATCACACACAAACTAGCTCCAATTCCAATAATAGCGTATATGAACCTGCATCCAAATTTCAAATTTTATTACAGTAAACGAATAAATCGCCCCCAAAGAAAAGCAAAAGAAACAATGTTTTTCTTTCACTATCATTGTCACATTACATATAAACATAAACAGAAATCAACCAACGTTTTTCCCCCTTTTTTTCACGTCTATGTGACTATGTATATTTATTCGTACCAAGGAACAGGGACGTTGGGGGCGGAATCAGGGCCGAGGTGGCGCTGCCAAACCCTAAACATCCAAAGACCGTATATAATCAGCGCAATACCGACCATTCCGATCAAGGAATTCACCACCTTCAGCAGTGACTGCATACAGCTACGCACCATCCGAGCCATTTTGCCGTATTCTGACCTTCGATTGCACCAATAATAATTCGATCAATTAATTAAATGATTAAAATCGGTATTATTATTGGCGTAAAAACCCGAACATCTGAGTCAGAGATAGTTAGGGTTTCGATTCGGTTGGAAGGTAGGAAGACAGAAATAATCGATAATTCTGTGACTTTGAAGTCGAATAATTGCGTTTCTCGTTGTCAATCATTGCCGAAATTGACGGCACCGCGTTTCTAGTATACATATAAAATTTCATTAAAAACTAGGACTAAATTGTTGCTGTGGTGTAGTGGTTATCACGTTAGTCTTACACACTAAAGGTCCCCAGTTCGATCCTGGGCAGCAACATTCTTTTACTCATTTCCCTTCCTTTTTCATTTTTTTTTTTTTTTTTTTGTGGCTCCCCCAAAAACTTTGCATCAATCTCCAGGAAAATACTCGTATCAAAATGAACACGATACTGACGAGGCCCATATGCCCAATTCCCCCTAAATTCAGTCAGGCTTTCATCAAGCCGTTGCCCAATTCTACCTTCTTCAGCAGTAGAGCTTATTTCCACTGTCGCTGCATCAAACATCAAGGAACCCCGAGAGACCCTAAAGTATTCTTACTTTTGCAGATTTTTCTATCCTCTGAATTATCCTAAACATAACTGTATATAATTTATACTCATGAATTCATGATTTTTTTTACCCCACTTGTGTTTATTCTGTTGGATTTATTCATTTTTGTGATCTAAATTACAAATATAAAAGAGCAAAAAGTGAAAAACTATTATTTAGTGTGTCTTCAATTGTTTGGCTTGCTTTTATATATTAGTCCAACAAAATTGTTCATCTTTAGCAGTGGGTGATAATTTGCTTATCACCCACATTCTATTCCTTTCTTGGAGTGCAATATTAGTGAATGTGAAATATTGTGATATAAGTTATCGTGGGTTAAAAAGGGAAAACTGAATTTTTGCTTATCAAGAGGGATATGTTAACTTTATGCTTATGATTGTATATGTTCATTCACCTACTATGCTTAGTAACAACCCGTGCGTAGAAATCAAGAAACTGATGAGCGCGGAGATATTATGAATTAAGATAATAAATCTGAATTGAAAATCAAAAAACAAGAAATATCTTTATGGCGGAATTGAACTCTCAAATTGAAATGTAATTGACAGTTCATAAAAATGTTAATTTAAGCAACTCTGTTCACTTATTCTTCTGTGTTCTGATGAGCTTTTCTTATTTCAAGAGTCGAGAAGACATTAATCTAAGTTAGCAATCCACTTAAGTTTGTTCTCTCTTCTCGTAAAGCTGGTTATCATTCTCAACGCGGAAATTTTCTAGTTACCAAGAGGGTACGGAATTCATTTCTTATAATAATAATTCAGAATATCAAATTAGAGAACTTTCATCCGTAAGATCAATCAAAGTTCATTTGAGACACTTGATTAGCCATGCATGACAATAAAATTCTTTTTCAAGGGATTGCAGTAGTCCAAACTCATCTTGATTGAACAGAGTAGCTCAGCACTATGTAAAAACATACAACTCAAATCCACCCCAACCCTGCTCCCCACACGTCCAGCCCCTCTTCAAGTCATTGTAAATACGACTCCAAGTGCTGCATGTAAATGATTGTGCAGTGCAAACGCACTTTCACCCCAAGCTGTTATATGCACACGAGTTAGTTTTGATTGGGTGGTAGAATTGAGAATTATTATTGCTAGATGCCAAAGTTCACGTATTTTTAATAATTTATCAAGCTGAATCATATGAAATTAGTTTCTGAATTCTTCTAATAGGGGTTTTCAGTCTTGGAATCAGATAGGCAGTGTGATGTTGGGAGTATATGGAGCTCTATGGGTCTCTACCTTTTCAGTATCCACGTTCCTTTGAGCTTTGGCGGTTTATCTGTTGCTGCCAAAGTATTGCATCAACCTGTTCTTGATCCGCAGACTCAGGTATGTGAAGTTATTTTTAATTATGACTTAGTTGATCAATACCAAAACTTCTGTTTTTCATGTTTCTGCCTTGACTTCTTGCAATGTGAAGTGCACAATATGCCCAGAAGTTCTTTTCAGTCATCTAATAGTTGAAGAATGAGCATCATTCTCCTATCATTCTTTACTAAGGTCAATTTTTAGTCATCTAAGGCCTTGTTCTTTTGGACATTAACTTGTACGCACGCAATTCCGTACAACCTCACACACATTTTCAACCACACACATATTTTTCAATACAATCTCAACCACATATTTTACACGGAATACCGCGCATGGTAACTTTATCACCAATCAAACATACCCTAATAGTTTGACAAGTTTATGAATGGCTTCCAATGTTGAACGTAATGCTTCAGTCATTCTTTGCTAAGGAGTACTAATTTGAATTCATTCAGTCAAATTCCATGATCAGGTAGCCACAGGGTCCAATCCTTAACACTGCCAAGTTTTGTTGTTTTGATGACCTAGAAAATAAGGTTTAGAGTTTGATGAGTTCTGATATTGAATCATTTAGAGGAACTGCTCTAGGAGCTGAAATGGACAACTTGGCCCGTGATCTATTTTTTCCTTTTCTTTGCAGGCATTCTTGATACTTGCAATTCAAACTTTAGAGCTTGCCATAGTTTTGCTGCTATTTAAGTATCCTGGAAAGCGTCATCATAGTCTTTTAGATTTCTTTCATTTTGACGAGGCTTCAAAGGGAAGAAGCTGGTTTCTGGGGTCTCTCCTTGGTTTCGGGTTCCTCGTTTCATTGGTTTTCATTACTTCTATTCTTGCCGACAGATTAATTGGACCCAAGGTGAGCTCAATACTCTTTCTTCATTGGCCTAGAAGATTATGCACTGTGTCGTGGTAAACTTTTACTTTACTAAATATATTGGAGGATATTATGAGATGTATGGATAATAATGATCAGTGATTTGGGATATGTGGAATATGTACAGGATGTCAACAATCCTTTTGTGAAGGAAATTCTAACGAGTGCCTCTAGCTCTACAATTGCTTGCATGCTCGTCTACTGCATTGTCACCCCGTATTGGAAGAAGTTGTCTACAGAGGTTTCCTGCTGACGTCCCTTGCCTCCACGATGAAGTGGCAGCAAGCAGTTGCAATAAGCTCTCTCGTCTTCAGTGCAATGCATTTCTCTGGTGAGAATTTTGTTCAACTTTTGATTGTTGGCTTTGTGCTCGGGTGCACTTACTGCTGGACGGGAAACCTAACTTCATCTGTCGTTACTCATTCGTTGTACAATGCCCTTACCTTGTATTTGACATTTATATCATAAATTTTATTCATTTATTATTTTCTTAAGGGTGTGTTTGATTGTAAAGGTAGAAGTTGATTGGAAAAGGTTTCATGGAAAAAAGAAGGTTGCCACTTGTCAAACATCACTTTACCTGAAAAATAGGGCGTAATTTTTCACTTTCTGAAAAAAAAATGCAATCAAACACACCCTAAATGTTGTCACAAGAACATGTAATTTACTTTATTAGTACAAAACTTTAATAGAAATATTGGTTAGTTGTCACTCTCCAACTGCCATACTTGAAAACGAAAGGATGTTTATGCTCAAATTTATCTTTCTTTAATTGTTTAATTAGATAAATTAGTTTAACACAGACTACATAGTTTTTAATCAGATTAAACAAAAGGTTGACTTTGCTCATTCTGCGTTTTGGGAGTGTTTTTTTTTTTTTTTAATCAAATAGAATGTTGACTTTGCTTATATGTTACATTTCTTGAATTAGATATTTGTCTGAAATAATATTTGTAATGGTTTGAATTTTCATTGAATAGTTTTTCCACATAGAACCTCGTGTTCACGTTTGTTGAATGTAGAATAATAAATTGGGCAACACTCTCGAGACTCCTATATAGATTATGAAAACAAAGATCAAGTTGAGTTCTATAATGATCATGGGTCGATGAATCTTTTATAATTAGTGATTGGTTAAAAAATGTACCAGTTACTGTAAACCTTATCGTTCTTCAATCCACAAGAATTCAATGTATTATCTATTTGCTTCCTAAATCTGTTATCATTACCTTGATGAGTTGGTTAGAAGTGGACTTCTCAGCTAGATTGTGAACTATTTCTATTACTCCACATTACCTAGATCTTGAATTGGAGGTGACAGCTTACCGTGATGAGGTGGTTAGAAGTGGACTGCTCAGCTGTATCTTGAATTGGAGTTGACTAGTAATGTTCCGTTTGGCAACGGAACATGCCAACACCCCATTTTTTGGGGGGGTTGAAATGTGAGCTCTGAAACCCCCACCATTGAGAAGCGATTATGTATTATTCATCTCACTTGACGTAAATTCCAAAAAAAAGCTAAAAAAAAAAGAATTTGGCCCGGTGAGCTCCACGTCACACATGTTGGCAACATAAGTTGCAAACATGTGGGCAACTAAACACCTGCGTGGAGTTGACATATGTTACTCAACTTTGTCTCTTTTATTGTTTCAGTCGATTAAAATAGTTAAAGCGTATATATGATTTATTGTACTAATTTAAATGCGTAAGACATTTTAATTAGATGAAGCAATCAGAGATATCACATCTTAACTCCTTGAACAATCTCCTATTCAAGGAACGATGAATGCAAATACCTTGAATAGAAAAACACTCAGGGATGATACTTTTGTTAACTATAGTGGTAGAAGAATCTTATTAAATTACAAAAACTTGGATGTTGATCTAATAAGTAATATTTAGCAATCAATAGGTGTCATCAATTAGCCACCATGTTTCTATCTCTTATTGATTTGGCTTTTCAAAGCGGCATAACTTACAGGTGTATTTGATTGCATTCCTATAAAGCATTTTCATTTATTTGGATTTTTTAGAAAATACTTTCCCCTCTCCCACTTGCATTAGATTTTCAATGAAAAATGACTTATTTGTGCATAAAAGGATTGTACATGAAAAATATTTTTCATAAAAATTTTTCCTATCAAAAAATAAAGTAGGAAAATTTTTTCCTTAATTTGAGATTTTCCTAAAAAAATTTTGTCAATCAAACACACCTTAAGTGTTACTAAATTTTAAGTGTCGTCATTCAAAAAGAAGAAAATGTTTGTGACTCTTGGTTAAACAATTAGGTTGTTGGGAAATCATTGAATTAGTTTAGGGCAATTCTATTCACACAAAATTTCTTCCTAAACACACCCCAAATATACCATCCTTCTCCAAAATACATTTCCATTTCTTCAAAAAAAAATATTATATATATTCATTTCATTCAGCTTGAAACTGTCGAACGTCTGACATCAAAGGGCAAAGGGGGTTTTCCCCCTCAAAGCTGTACAATTTCCAGCCAATCTTTGTCGGAAATTGTTACAACTGCATAATTTCGACAAAGAATGGCAGCTTCTTTTGCTATCATTTTCAGCAACCATTATTGTCGGAAAAGCTCCGGCTTCTTCTTCATTCTTCTTTTTTTTTTTTCCTAATTGGAAGGGTATTTTGGGGATGGCGGATTTTTTGGGATGTGTTTGGGAAGAATTTGGTGTGAATAGAACTACCCTTTAGTTTAATTTTGGTAAATTTACCCAAAGTATTTGCATTTGAATTCTCGAAGGAAAAAAGTGAAAACAAATAATTACTAATTCGAGAAAAGGTTGTTTAAATTAAAATTGAGGGAGAAATATGGAAATAATGAAAATTATCATTATGCGATTGCATAGTTCAAGACGTGGCGATCGCATGGTACAAAACGAGATAAGACAAAAACCATGCATTGGGAGATTGGAGGATTTCGTGATAACCATGCGATTGCATGATTATAAACCATGCGTCAAGATCATCAATACTTTTATTTGGTGTTTGATCTTAAATAGGCTTGATAAATCTTCGGAGCTTGTTGACATTGAGTCACATAAGAAATCTCAAAGATGAGAGAAAATGCAAAAATTGTTTTTTGCTCGGTTGCACTTACTACTAGACGGGAAGCCTAAGCTCGTTTGTCCTTCTTATTCGTTCGTTGTACAATTCGCTGACCTTGTATATATTTGACAATTATATAGTAAATGTTATATATTCATTTTTTTAAAGGTTGTTGTTTAGACAATATCAAAGTTATTGTGTAACCTGAGATTACAATTTCAAGTTTTGTCCTTTGTCACAAAAAGATGTAATTTACTTTCTTACAAAAATTTAATAGAAACATTATTCAATTGTGACTCGTAACCACCATACTTGAAAAAGAGAGGATGTCTGCCCACAAATTTTTATATCTTCATTAATTGTTCAATTAGATAAATTAGTTTAACATAAATTGGGCAACAATGTGACAAAAGGAAAACTCGAGACAGCTATATACGTTATGAAAACAAAGATCAAGTTGAGTTCTATAATGATCATTGACATTGTTAGATAAAGTCATCTTTTATAATTGGTGATTCGTTGAAAATTGTACCAATATTATAAACCTCATCTTTCTTCAATTCACAAGAATTCAATGTATTATCTATTTGCTTCTTATCATTTTTTCACTATTAATATGGAATACCATTTTTTTTTTTTTTTTGTTGAGTAAGAATATGGAATACTTTTGTTGCTCGTGCATTGTACTCTTACCCAATGTTTCAATTGATAATATTAAAAAAATTTAAAAGCCAATCATTGGAGCTTATAATATTTGCCATTAACACAAAATTTTGGAAAGATGAATGGGACAACTTGGCTCAATAGATTGTGTTTTAAGGAAAGAAACAAAATTTGGTCATGACATTGGCGCACCATCTGCGCAATATAGCATGTGTTGAAGTTCGAAAAATAAATATTAATAAAAACCAATCTACTATTTTACAGTTTGTAGCGTTGTGTTATTTCTGTTTAGCCTACCATGAAAACCACATTATCATACAGAGATGAAAGTTTACCTTCATGGGTTAGTCATAGGTGGACATCTTCGCTATCATGATCTTGATGAGTTCAAATTTGCTGTCTAGCTTTGTTCGTTTAATTTGTTTGTTTAGTCAAATCGTTAATAGACATAATTAACTACATTAATTTAATTATTTAAAACAATCTGATTAGATGAAACAGTCGAAGAGTCTAGACGAAACAGTCAAGAAAATAAGAAATGAGACATTACATTTGAACAGTCTCTTGTTCAAGGGAGTGAAGGGACGAGTAATGCAAATCCCTTAAATAGAAAAACACTTGAGTATGATACTTTTGTATACAATACGCGATACGAGAATCTTATTAAATTAGGAAAACTTTGATCTTGAACTAGTCAACTATCATTTTCTTAGAAGTCGAATATATGTGATATATCAACCACCATATTTATCCCTCTTTCGAGTTTGCCCTTTCGTTAAGTGGTGTGACTCGATAAGTTTTATTGAATTTCAAGTGTTGTGATTTACTCCTAAAAATAAATGTTTGTGACCCCTCTTGTTTAAACAATTAGGTAGTTGGGAAATCATTGAATTTAGTTTGAGTTTGGTTAATTTACTCAAAGTATTTGCATTTGAATTTTCGAAGGAAAAAATAAAAACAATTTTCTAACTCAATAACAAGAATCCAATGTAGCCTTTACCAATTCCGAGTGCCTTGATGCTCTTCAAATACCATATAGATTTTGTAATGTGAACTGAGCAATTTTCAAGTGGCTCACACAATTGCAACAATTCAAAGTACTCCACACGTAGCCAATATTCCAACTACGATGCCCACTTATTTTGACTCTGAAATTGGAATAAAATGATGGGTCGCATTGGAAACGTCGGCTCCATCAACGTTTTGCCACCACGTTTCTTAGTAATACTTGAGATTTTTCGCAAAGAAGATGCCATTATTTCGATAAGAAAAGAGTGGAGGAACTCAAAAGAAAATTAATTAATTCTATAATATGTCACAATCAAAAACTTCAATAATTATACAAATAACTTTTATCTTTATAGTAATACTGTGAATATTTAATAAAGACCATCATTTTATATCAACGAACATGTTATGAATAATAATTGAAGAATAATTATTAGGTGTTATGAATAATTGAGAATAATTTGGTGGTTATGAATTATGAGGAATAATTTGGTGGAGGAATAATTTGGTAAAAGATGTAATTATTATATGTGAATTGATGAAATTATGTAATTACGATTGTCTTATTCAAGTTTTTCACATAAATAGGGTTTCGCTATTAATGAAATTGATTCCCGAGAATTCCTGTAGAATTCATTCTCTAAATTACTCTATTGTTTACATCTTTTTATAACACGTTATCGTACTAGTCTACTAACCCTTTCGAGTAATATATGAAAGAAGTATCTTCTACTGATTGCGTCTTATAGATGATCTTCTCAGACGTAAACCTGGATTATTACCAATGAATTAATTCATCCTCATCAATCCTAAATAACTCTCTCTTTCAAATACATCATTGAAAATTCCATTTTGCTCATATTCCTCTCCCACAATTCCTCCTTCTACACAACCTCGCCGAGATGTCTGAAATCCCAAAATTGGAAGAATGAAGTTCAAAGAATTTTCCGATCACGTAAATGGATTGCAAGTAAATCTCATCCAATGGAATAATTGTAGAAGAGAAAAAGGTAAATCATATGATTTTATAATATAATAATATATTAAACTATAACATTCGTTTTATCGAGATATAAGAAGCATACATTATCAAAATCAAATTCTCTCGACTCCATTATACTCGATTCAACGAGAGCTTCGATATGACACCAATATTGATAGGGTAATAACTCATTTTGAAATATGTTATTATCAAACTTTCAAAATTTACAAATCAGTACACCAACTTTTGAAATGTTACAAAATAGCCTTTAAACATTTTTATATTTACAAATTGAAGTAGAAAGGAGATAATTTTCCAATCGTAAAACATTGATAAAATATTTTTGACAATTTTACCTTATGAATTGGAATGGACAATTTTACCCTTAGGGTAAAACCGACCTAATTTTGACAACAGTGAAAAATGGATAGAATATTCATGAAGAAATTCTAAATCCATTGATTATATAAAATGGCTTGAAATCCATTTGAGTTAAAAGATCGAAATATTAATGTAACTCCCGAAGAGTTCAATTACATAATGTATTTATTCTAGAAGGATAAGTATGCTCCTGTAGAAGTAATGAGTATTTGTTCTAAAAGAACAAATTTGCTCCCGTGAGGTTAGCCTCAATATTTAATTCTCGCACTTTATTTACTGCAATTTAATTACTGCAATACCTCCTACCTAATGATGGGTCCAACCATCACTAAACGGAAGGTTTTATATATTTCTGCACTTTATATGCTAAGTGATGGGTAATACCTTCTACTAAGCAGATCCTACTCCTGAAGAAGTAGTTAATCATTATGCAATTTAATTCTCGCAATTTAAATTCCGTAAATTTATATTTATTGCAATAATTCCCATAAGGTAGGTTCGACCACCTATTGGAAGAAATTTAATTTCTGCAATTTAAATTTATGCACTTCATAGTTTGAGTATATTTCCAATGTGGTGGGTAATACCACACGATTGGTGTGCATATTTCCAATGTGGTGGGTTATACTACACGATTGGTTATAACGAATCCTACTACAGAAGAAGTAGTTGATCAAACATTCTAATCCTACTCTTGAAGAAGTAGATAATAAGAATAAAATTTATTCTTCATATTTACCGAATATTAATGGAGAAAATTGAGCAATTGGTACTTGAAGTTACCATTGGATAAATATATGAAAGTAAAATGCTCAATAGATCCCATATTGATAAAAGGAACATATCATATGAAGTGATTATATGAAGCAATCTCATCGATGATATGAGATTGTATTAATATGAGAATGAAATACTCTTGAAGAAGCATAATCACTAGATTTCTGTATTTGAATAAAGCCAATATGATATTATTATTACTCCAGAAGAAGTACAAAACAGCCGAAGTGGAACATATTGAGAATATCAAAGATGACAATAAACACTCGAAAATATAGAAATACGAAAAGAAAATATATATTGAACCCATAAATGAGGGATGCGTATCGAGAGTATAAATATCAGTAACTCGCCACCTAACATTCGGGTTCATAATGAAAGATCCAAAGGATCTCTTTTCGCTTGACACCGATGATCTGTGACCGATGGGTTTCTTCCTCCAGATTTTTGAACATATGATTGAATCTTGATGAGTAGATCAAGAATCGTATTAGCGAGAACAAGTATATTTCTCAATAACGAGAAATAAATTTATATTCTTCACCCCGATCTAGAAATGCTAGCAAACCATCAAGAAATAATTAATATTTAACAAACCTATGGGTTTGGTATGAAAATTCTATCGTGCAAATGACGCTATATTGAATATTTCCTCCAAATGTTATAGCGCTGGAAGAACAATAAAAGCATTACTATTGCTCATCATGTACATCGTGCATGAATGGATTGTGTTTGTAGCATCAATCCAGTTGGACTAATGACATTTCTAACTCCAATTCGATTCATCGCTCCAATTCGATAAAAAGGTATTATACTTGACACTCTTATCCCCCATAATTGTGCGGCATCGTAAGACTCCTTAATAGTTTGTTATTAGTCCCTCCATATAGTATATTGATATTTTGTTTCCCTAACTCCCTTACAAGTTGGTCTGCCATATCCACATATTGGATATGACCTACTAGTCTAGAACCACCAAGAACACATATAGTTTTTACCTGGCAAGGTAAAGATTGACTTACATGAGATGATTCTGATATCTCCATCTCCATCTCCACCTCTATCTTTCTCTTTCAACGAATGAATGATAGATATATGAATCCTCTATTTAAAGAAAATTTTCAAACCAATAATTGAGTGCACTATTTACTTTTTGACAAATATGAAAGAGAAAAAGGCGTAAAAAAATTTAAGTGAAAATGACATATATCCGCTTCGGTGATAGAAAATAAAAAAATCGAAAATCGAAAAACGATATTTACATATAAAAGAAAAATATTGATCTTCTATATTACATAAATTTGCCTTACATAAATATGGGAAAATCATTATACTAAGTTATTCTACTAAATTTACAAACCTGATCTTTTAAAGTAAGTATTTCAAAACTATAAAGTGCTTGTTGATCTTTGAATTTGGCCCATAAGGCCATTAGCTCACCTTGCACGTGTCCACTAGGATGTGTCTCAAGAGCCTGTTGAATATCATCCAAAGGCTCCTTACTCAATCCATCCTTAATGAATGCTATTTTATCTTCTCGGTTTCCGGACAAGTACCCCTGATTTATATCGAGTGTCACATGTCCACCGAAGCACACTTGTAGCATCCTCCTAATCTTTTTGCTCTCCGTTTCTTTGATAAACTACTTTTACCCATACCAGGCATGTATTTAGAAGGAATTGAAACCTCACCAGATAATCGAACCTTTGCTTCAATCAAGCATCGGATATCTTGTGGGATACCCTTATTCATTAGCATCCTTAATCTTTTTCAAATTTACATCGATAAATCCTTTTTAGAATTTTGATCGGTAGTGATGGATAATATTTTCGAAGATTTGAGAGCATATGATCCATTATAATGTATAGACCCTTGTCAGGATGAATTTTGCAATAATTTGATGATTTATTTATAGAATAATACGACGTATGAAATAAGACTCAGATTTTAAATAAATAATATGAAAGCGTAAGAGCTACGATTTGAATTAAATAATAGCCAGGATGTGATGCGTATGAGTCAGAACTCTGTTTGAAACGATGGTAGACAATAATGTCACCAAAAGATGATGGAATATATGCGTGAATTGTTTCTATAATAAATCATGTTGAGCACTATACGATACTAGTGAAATCGATATAAGAATTTCTTGAACTAGAAGTTCAATAATACTGTTTGCAAAACCAGATGACCATCCCGGTTTAAATAATTATTGAAATCAATATTTCAAGTGAAGAATTAAAAGAATTCTTCAATGATTGTTCTCGATAAATGATGAAATCATTACTAGCCAATATTGGAAATAAATCCCAAATATATCCGGAATAAAGGATGAGAAATATGGGCCCACTCATCCTCCATGTGGACTACTAGATATTATGATATGGATCCACTAGATAGTCACATGTGTATATGATTCGTAATTTGAAATTTCTGAAATATTTGCTCATGTGCGAGCATGATTTCAGATTTAATGATAAAGCTAGTAAATGTATATCCCAATGATTTGAATAAATCCTCAAGGATTTGAGTATGCATACAAGTGGGATATTATATGGCAAATTATTTAAAGTCCTCAAATAAATTGCCGATATCGAGAATAGAATGCAAAGCAGTCTAAATTCCCATATTAAAAATTTGAATGATGAGAACATATATGATTAAAATCATACCAACTGTATGAGTTTTGGTGTTCTAAATTTTCTCAGTATGAGGGGGAGTATTAAAGATTGAAAATGATATGTGAAATGCATCATGATATATCCTCAAAATTAAAATATGAACTTGAAGTTCAAAGATGTATAAAAGATGCTATGAACAATCACATATATCGCTTAAGATGCTTTGATAAGTTAGCACTTGTGAAGCGTTGATATTATGAGATTTCCCCAAACATATATATCAAAGTAAATTATAAAAGATGGTCTTAATAACGGAGGCATATGCTCTTGAAGAGTATATAGACATAACTATATTGTGTAATCCTACAAGAGGATTGATAATGAGATATCTCGATGAGTTATGTCGATATGGGGAAAGAAATGAAATTGAAAAGTGTCGACACGATATAAAAATGTAGCGCTACATATGATCAATGATAATGAAAATATTGAGATATATTGAAGATGATAAATGGTGAATGTGAAATCTTTAACTTATGAGATGATGAGATGATGATGACTAGTGCTCAAGTTTAAAGATAAGCATGGTAGTCATTATATGTTGCATGCTCATGAAAGTTAAATTACCGATCGTGTGTGTAGTACCGAAAAGGAAATTAAAGGATCGGGTGAGCTAAACTCGCGTTTATGAGTACCCTAAAGGGTGAGCTAAGCCCCTGGGAATGAAATAACCTATTAAGTGAGTATTAAATGTTAAATGATATATTTTAAGTGTTAGTTAGTTATGAAGGTTTACTTATATGTTTACATGTTTTTACGATGAATTTATATGCTTTAAATTGTGTATTTGGAGACATGTGTTCATGGTGAATGTTTTGTAGTTGTGTAAGAAAATTGATGACTCTAAATGAGCGAAGAGTATAAAATCAATGTATATGATACTCATACAAATGTATGAAAGATTTTGAAATGCTTTGACATACTTTGTATAAAATACGCGTTCTTGCACTCTTTTCCTTTGGTGAGGTTTTATCCCATTGGGTTTTCCTAACAAGGTTTTTAATGAGGCAACTTTAAAGGCGTATTCACATGAATAATGTCTTCTTTTTCCTTCATTAGCGCTTTTTCCCACCTGATTTTTCCTAATAAGCGTTTTAACTAGGATATTCATGCTATATCGGTAACGATAGGAGAAATCGATACAACAGATCTATCGGATCAATTTATAATGGAGCTAATGCTTTAGATCCAAACGATGATGATATTGAAATCATTTACCGTAAGTAAAGATATCGATTCTCAAGATATAAAATCAAATGGAGCAATTTGTCTTCTTTTTTGATCGAGTTTTTCCCATTGGATTTTCTTGTGAGGTTTTAACGAGCGTGACACGATATCTTTCTATCTGTTGGTAGGCGTAAGGGGGCAATGTTTTGATGAAGCGATATATACTCATTTATCCTGCATCGGTTTGAAAGTTTTTCCCACTGGGTTTTTCTCAAATGCAGTCAGGAAGACGTTTGTATTAATAGTCGTTCAAGAGTGTTATGAATAATAATTGAAGAATAATTATTAGGTGTTATGAATAATTGAGAATAATTTGGTGGTTATGAATTATGAGGAATAATTTGGTGGAGGAATAATTTGGTAAAGATGTAATTATTATATGTGAATGGTATTATACCTCATTTAAATTACGTAATTACGATCACACTTATTCGAAGTTTTCCTATAAATAGGGCCTCAGTTATTAATGAAATTGATTCCTGAGAATTCCTTAGAATTCATTCTCTCTAAATTCTCTCTATTGTTTCTATACTTTTATAACAGAACATAAATAATATCAGTCAATGCCAAATCTAATTAGTTAGTAATAATGTTTATACATAAAAATGAAAGCGATATTTTTACAAAAACAACGCTATTGAAAGCGGTGTACAACAGAATATTATAGCAACAACGAAAAAAAATCGAAGAATTTAATATGCTAACATTAACATCACATCACATATGTAATGTTTAACGGTACTATTGATATATAAAATTTTATTTATATAAATTGACAATATTCCGTCCTCAAATATTTTTTTATGTTTTGCTTTGCAAATTTTTAACATAATTAGAGCTTGTTCAATCACATAGCATTCGAGCGCACGTTGCAACTTTTTCCCCATAACCAATCGACTCAGTATTTGAATACCAAAGATGTAAACTCTCTATCATCTCTATGTGCAGACCCAAGTTTTGTACGGTATGATGTGCTACTATTAACGTGGCATTTTTACAAGTACAAGATCTACCAAAAGAAAAAAGGGTAAACCAATAAGGTTATCAGAATAAGAGAAGACACAAGATCACACTACACCAGAGGAAGAAATAAACTCTACTCAGTGATCTATCAGTCTGCAAAATACGCCTTCTCATTCTACGACTATTACTGCTCGCTAGACGATACAAGTCTGGATAAGTAAACAAAGTCTCCTCATTCCCAAAAATCCTCGTATAAACCATTTCACCAATCATCCCAACCATTGGATCAATCGAATTTGTTGCTGTCCCACCAATCCCGATCATGGATGAACCCGTATAGGCACCAGGATGAGGGTTATACGGTTGAGATGACGACTGCATATAACTTTGATGATGAATTTGGGGAAACGTACGTGAAGGACAAAACGGTCTTTTTGGTACAACAGCACCATGCTCTGAAACCTTGTCTTTGGAGGAATTCGTGGTCTGACCCCGCCCGTAGAGTGGGATTAAGGTTTTCTCTGACACCTCGGCTTTGCACACAGGACATTGTGGCTTCTGCAACTCATCGGGGTTTTCTGATGAGGTGTTTGGAAAGGTGATCCAACGGTAGATACAGGGCCAACAGTAGAGATGCCCACAGAATGTTATCATAGGGTCTTTCACAACGTCCAAACAGATGTTACATTCGAAATCACCAGAAGAGTTAGTCTCAGAGTCGTCTACTGAAGAGGATAACGATTTAGAGTCTTTGAAATCAGGGCTTATTGCTGCTTCTTGGAAATACTGTTCTGTAGCCATAAGTTCAGCTTGGAGTACGAACAACCTGTCATCAATCAAGATAATAACTAAATAAGTTCTAGTTAAATAGATGTTTTGTTCAAGTTCATTTGCCAAAACAAGATATCAAAGTCTGAAGTGGACCATACTACAGCTATAAGAAAGATCTGTCCAAACAAAAGAATTAAATACCGTGCCCCACAAATTTTACTTGTAAAATTCAAAGGAAGAAGAAGAAATTACCAAATTATTATGGTAGGTGAGAAATACTCTGATTATTTGTTTTGCAACAAATAGCATCCATCAATTCTAGCATAATATTCCAACTCCCCTCTCATCTACCCTACTAGTTTTAAATTCGATAGAAGATAAGCAAATGTACGTTGAATGATGAAATACTTTCTACAAGTTGCAATTAATATGAAAACCTAGAACATCACCATAATACACCGAAGCGTCACATAATCTAACTACCCACCGAAGCGTCACATACTCTAATTACCCATTTTTTCAAAGGTCTTGAATGGACACAAAAACATATATTTTTTCTAAATTTGAAGACTCAATGTTTCTAAAAATAAACAGCAAAAGTAATTATAACCCCCTAATACCCTGTCAATTGAGTAATTGAACAAGGTTTAAAAGCCTGTTGAGCCATCAAAGGGCCAAGAATGAAAGGACCACACAATTAATGATGCAATTAACCTTGAGGTCAATCATAAGTTGGGTAATTTTTAGGCTCCTAATTATGAATCTCAACACAAAAGCATAGAAGTTTATGTTCTAAAGCTTAATCCTAAAGGTTTCTTCATCTAAAAAGTCTCTATTGAAGCAATTTTCAAATTATAATCATTTAAACCAAAAATCAAGAAAACAGAAATCCTTGAACAAAACGATAACCCTTATATTCTGATCCATCCCTTAGAAAGGGAAAGCCAAACTAAAACACTTCAAACAAACGATAACCAATCGTGATTACAACAATGAAAGAACATAATAATTCGATAATCGTTGATTGACTCAATCCACCGATTCAAAACGGAAACCAAAAGTTTCGAGATCAAGCTATCTCAAAACTGAAACTAGCCAAAATTGCAGCTACACCAGATTAAAGCCCCAAATAAACCGCGGGCCACACAAGGGGGAAATTCAAAAACTGCAATGAACTGTAAAAGCAGAACCGTATACATTTCATGCACACACCGTTATACAAAATCAATCACACATCTGAAAAGTGGAGAGAAAATCATACCGAGATACGAACACGTTCTTCTCGATACGCAAAATCGATTTTGAAATTGCAATGCAAAAGGAGAAGATGTGAAGCGTTTAACAGGGAGAGAGAGATATATATACACTAATTGTGAAGTACAGCGTGGGGATGAAGCTTGAGATTGCGTGGGTATGGGCTAAAGACCTAAAGTTGAAGGCCCTCTCTCTGCTTCTGCTGTTATATAGAGAGGGAATGAGAAAGTAGGACAAGGGGTTATAGATACAATTTGTTGTGTATGTATAGGCGTGGGAGTGACGTAGATGCAGGGGAGATCAAATTGCTTTGTTGATTCTTCTGGATAGATACGTGACGTAGTCCTAACGGGGATCGGATAAAGGTATTTTCAGCCACGTTTTCTCAATTTTCTTCTCTCTTCTTTTTGACTCCCAAAAAATAACAATAAATAAATAAATGACATTGTGAAAACGCTGTTATTTTCTTTTTATTTTAAACCTTTTTTGGGAATAATCTTTTTCCTTTTTGTCAAAATAAAGTTCATCATCCGTTCATCCAGAAATAAAGTTCATCATACATTAAATATTCGACCATGTGACCGTAATATAGTAAATACCATAAAAAAACTCTAACGGTATAAAATAATTTCAGTATTTTTTTATTTCAATTATTAATTTAATCATTCATTAATGATAAAATAAAAATTTTATTAGTATTATATCGCTAATAATCACGTCAAAGGTTAACAATCTAGTATTATCCTTAAATATTTCATAAGAATGGGCGTGGCGTAGGAGTTTTCATTTGAAGATTTGGATCTCAAATGAAATACTATATAAGTTTAGGGATTAAATAATAAATTAAAATTGACATGGACGGGTGGACCTTAAGTGAATTGTTGAGATAGGAGCTGGCTAGGTAAGCCATTAGTAACATTTTTGCAACAAATGTTGAACTTTTGTAGGTGTTTGTCAACAAATTAATGTAGTGATGATTTGCATAATTTGGATAAAAAGTCAGACGTACGTATTTATCCAATTATCATTTTCCAAAGGCCCTCGGAAACTTAAATATATTTATTTAAAGAAGGTACTACAAGATAATAAAATATAATCCGTCCATCTCGTATATATGGTTTTTTTTCTTTTTGGGATATATTCCAAATTATATAATCGTACAATTAAACCTCCATAAATTAATAGCGTCGTGACTAATAAAATTTATTAATTTGGTAAGATATTAAATAATCGATAAATTAATAATTTAATAATTTATTTGTTAATTAATAACTTATTAATTTATCAAAGGGATTAGGGTTGAATTATTGTAATGAATGGATATTGAATAGCTCTTGAACTACTCATAAGTGAATAACACAACTTCATAGATGTTGACTAATGAAGAGATAACTGAGAGTATCATGAGAAATGAACAAAGTGATGAAGTTAAAGATGAAAAACGTTGCTATGAAGCCGCCTTCACGAAATGAAGCTATCAAAGTAGTGAGACGTTGAATAATTTTTTATTGTACCATGAGAAGATAACACCAGAAATTCTTTCTGTATTAACAAATGTCAAAGATCAGATTTAAGGTGACATCAATTTCAACTAGCAATAAGTCACAATTGAGTCATTCTTTATGGAGGCATCATAAGTGAATAATTAATTACATATATTAAGGGATTATTAATTTATACGGTGATGTTCTAATGCCCACAGTAGGTACCTTACGGTGCCCACGCTTAGGGAAAAAAATTCGTAGGGGTTTGTGGGGCAGTTATATATTATTTATCTGACCTAACGTAAATAAAAAAAACCAACAATATTTTTTTAAAAAAATTTTGATCGATGATGTGGCGCCACGGAATGGCGCTACATCAGCGTGGGTTTTACCTTATGCTATCGACAGTGGGCAACATATTGGTAGCCCTAATTTATATATTGCGTGGGGTTTATATAAATTTTTGTATTTTTATTATCTTATAAATTTAGTGAATTATTAATTTAGCACGTTGTCCCCAAGTTGGAATAGACAAAAAAAATTATTTTAGCGAGGTTATTAATTAATCGAGTACTAAATTATTGAGGTTCTACTGTATTTCTATATTAAGAAGTATTTTTTTTTTATTCATTTACCAAAACAATCTTATTTGAATTGGTTAGTTATAACCATTATTTTTTAATAATGCTATTAAATGAAGGTAAATTAGAAAATTAGTAAGAAATTTTACTTTTTTAATAATTTTTCTTAATATAATTGGGATGGTGGGAGTAGAAAAAAAGGGTATATTTATCACAATCAATATTGGGTGAAAAAATTGAGTTTTGGATTTTTTTTTCACCCAACAAAACCAAATCCAGGGTGGGAAAACCCAATTTTGAGGGGGAATCCAATTCCCTCTCACTTTTCATGGGCCACGCTAACTTTTCATTTGCTTGTAATTTGCCAAGTGTTAATTTGTGGGGACCAAACTCAACACATTTATTTATTTATTAAAAAGTAGAAGAAAAATGCATCTTGCTAAAACTAAAAAATGCAATTATATAAAAAATAATATGGTAGACTCAATTTTTAAATAAAAAGTTAATTAAAAAGAAAAAAAGAATTGTAAATTACGGATAGAAAATGCCAAATGTTATTATAAACGGATAGAAAATTAGTTTATATTGAACAAGGTGGTACAAAAAATTGAGCATAAAAGTTTGTTTTTGAAAACACTCGACTAAACAAGGTATTAGCTAGCAAGAATCCCAATTCTTCTTCTTTTTTTCTTTTTTTTTTAACATTAAAAATTAGCTCAATTTGTGGAAAATATTTTATTTTTAAAGAACTCTATTGGTGGAGTGATGCTACAAATACATCAAAGTTATATAATAAGTTGTATAATAATTAGTGCTCTAAAAAGCTCGCTTAGGCGTCGCCTAGATAGAGCGCTTATGCTCAAAACGTGGACTCGAGTTTTGCCGCCCATTGATCGCGTCTTATCACGCATCGGTATGCTTAAATGCGCCTAAACTCAGTACTTGAGCTCCACTCTTTCGCATCTGACACTTTTTAGAGCATTGATAATAATATACTATTCTCTTTTTTATACATCATGTCACTTTTAAATGGCTTATTATCAAATAAGCCACATGTATACGTTATGCACCTTATTGTATAGCTTAATTTTGCCTGTAGCATTTTTTGTATTAGAGCTTGGTTGATCTGTATAGTCGCAAGTATAAGAAGTCAGTAAATATATCTTTTCTTTCATCCTCTATACTGCTCATAAAATCATTATACAAATACAGGGATGAGAGATTAAATATTTTCATGTTTATGATTTTAGTTAATATGTTGGCGTCTTCAACAACACCTTCGACTCTTTAAGTGCCATAATAACTTTAACTTTGAGAATTATTGTGGGATAAGGTTGATAGTTTAACCTAAGTTTAGGCTATTAGATTGGATTCAATATATATCATTTAACTGATGTTTTTAGCACATTTCTTCACGTGTAGAGAGGGTTTGTGTGTGTGTGTTTTTTTTAATCAAAGCTTAGTCATAGTCTAGCATACATATGGATAATTTATTTTAGTGGTAACGATGTGATTCAAATGCTGACTTTTGTTTGTTCGGACACGATGTTAAACCACCTAATCTAAAATTTAAACTATTAGATTGCATATCATAATTAAACTCTTATCGTTTACAATAATATGTAAAATTCTTGAATTGAGATGTTGACAATGCTTTTGTAAATAAGTTAGTCACGTTATCACTTTAATCCTGTTTCGTTCTGCATATGGAAGATTCACGGTCTTGTAGGAATTAATGGGAACCACACGTCGTCGCCACCATCGAGAGAACACATTAGATGCGTCCGACATGTGTGGATCTTGTATGTATCTTGTGTGAATAGCAGTTAAAAGCAATTATCGCTTGAACGAATCTATTCAACATTTGTTGCAACTTTTCTAGTCCCTATGTTTAAAATTTTGAAAAAAATATGCTTCATACTGACTCGTCTCTCCTTTGATGTAACCTCTCATGACTTGTGCAAATTATTCTTTGTTGAAGCTTGTAATTTACAAAACAATTGGATGTCGCGAGGCTTATTTCTCAATAATAATGATTCTCAACTTGTTTTATGGACAGTTACAGAAGACTATAGTCAATTCTTTCGAGCATATATACATGCTAGTGGCTTTTCAGTTGATTTTGGCTTTGACTTTTGATAACGACATAGACTTATGCTGATAATATTTTACAGCCAATAGAAATAAAAATTTGTAAAGCTGTGAGTATATTATAATGAGAACAAATGTCGTCCATTTATTTCTAGTTAAAAACTTGGACCGCAGGAAAACAACGATCAAAGAAAATATTAAACGCTGCAAGCGCATAATAATAACAGCCATACTCTCAATAATAATAATAATAATAATAATAATAATAATAATAATAATAGGCATACTTTTTCAACAATAACACAATAATTAAATAAATTTCCTCATCAACCGGTTCAATAAGCTGGTCAAATATAACACGGCACAATTCCTTTGTTAATTTGTTTTGTTGTTGCGTTAACCGGTCAATGTCACTATTATAAATTATTATTAAAATAACAATAATTTTGTTGAGATATTTTTAATTGATATTTTTAAATAATGCATGTACATATTACTTGTTTTATCGGATGATAAAGACTTGAGAGGTAACCAAATATTTTGTCACTCAAATATCTCCTTATCACTCAACAAATTAAGAGACACTAATCACGTTATTTAAAAATGTCTCCTTGAAATTATAGGTAAGTTTTTCCCTTGAAAGCTCACTCCAATTTGGCATAATTGGTGTTAAACAAAGGCGGAACCAGACTGACTCAGATGGGTATGTACAAAATAAAAATTTCAAACAAATGGCCACGACATTCATAGCCGTCGAAGGAAGAGGATGAGGAACTGCACCGAAAAGAGTCGGCCAAGTTGTAAAGCAGGAGCACCCTAAATTTTTGCCAATGTCGAGACGAGAAGCGAGAGAGACCGGAGAGCAGTGGCGACTTGCGAGCTGAGCATCGGGATTGCCAAGCTAATTTAGGAATTTGTGAAATCTGATTATGAATTGCCCATTTGCAAGGCTTGTTATTGTTGAGTTGGAAAGGAAAGTCAAATAATTAAAGCCGATTTGACCACAAACTAAAAAATTAAAAAAAAAATGAAAAAAATGAAATTCCACAAAAATAGGCTATTTCAGGGAATACACGCATTGCTCGGGATATTTTGATATTGCTTGTATTGATGCATGACAAACAGGACGAGCTGTACAAGATGACGTGCAATCACATCATGTGACGCTTTCAGAGACGGATGATCCATGAGAACGAGTATTTACGTGCACAAGCACACATTTGTGCCTAACAATGGATAGGTGCCCAACTGGGATGGATATTTTGCTAGGGCCTATGCAACTCCAACTGTCATTCATGGCGGTGTGTGTGCCACATTAACAATGTGCATGACATCGTGCATACAGTGTACAGGAGAGTAAGAGCGTTAGTTTTACACTTTTCAAGTAATAATTTGCTATAGATAATATCCACTTTATGGGCATGGCAATACTTTTTACAGATTCCACGTAATCATCTTGATCCTTCAGAAAATATTCTTGTTTTTTCAACCGCCACCCTTTCGACGACTTTGGGTGTCGCTGGTTTGGGTGGCGATAAAAAAAACGCCACCCTAAGTCCAAAACAACCGCCACCCAATCGCCTTTTTGTACTAGTGGTAGGAAGAGAGAGAATGGACATAGTTAGAGGGTGGAGATTTAATAATACAAATAAATACTACGAAATATGTAGATATGATTTATTTGATCCAATTTAAATTTTAAAAAATATAAATATATATAAATTAATAAGAGTATGAAAATATGCTCTAATTCTGGTGTATAATACATAAAATAAAAAATAAAACAAAGTTGAAAAAGGAAGAACGTATAAAGTATTTTAACATTGATGCTACTACAGTCTACAATTGTCCATATATTAACAAGATTTTTCAATAGCACTAGAAGGTTCTCGGACAAAGACAGAGACCTTATTTCACGTGTCATAATACAACGAATTTCGAACTTTCTACAGTATTTATTTGTTTATTTTATTTGTGGGTTTTTTTTTTTGTTGATAAAATTTATTTATTTTTATTGTTAAAATATAGATTTCATTAATAAAAAGACATTTCATGGATTGAGTGTTCTTTGGTGGAGACGTTTTTCAAAAACGATTTTCTCAGATTTGTTGTTAGAAGATTGATAAAATTTAACATTTTCCCACCAAAAAATTTCTAAATAATAATTTTTACGGCTTCTTCACTATATTTGTATTTATTATAGTTGGGTGGGGGCACTGGATTTTTTTTTCCTTTCTTCTTTTCTTTAAATTTATTATGTTATTTCCAATTCAAAAGTGAATTGTCTTCACATTATTTATTTTTTTTATTGTATGTCCCACTTTTCAGTCCTATAAAGTTCAATTCAAACATAGATTATAATCTTCTTAAATCCTAGTTTTTAGTTTTTACTCATTTTTTCCCTCTTTTGTTCCTTTATTTTATTATTTCTATGATTCTATCAATTGAGAAAGTTGAAATGATACGTCACCAAAATTTTAAAACCCGTTGAGAACACTTTTAAAATTCGGTGATAGTTTTATACTATTGTATTATTTTTGTTTCAAATTTTTTTAGTAGTTAACATTGTCCCCATTCAACAAAATTACTACTTCGCCATTGAGGCGTCTTCTTTATTTTTTATTTTTTAAAATGTAAAATATATTGATTCATTTCAATGCACTGGCCACCGAAGTCATAGCTCTTCTTATATCAACCACTCTTTGATTTGTCTCCACATCATAGGGCTCTACCGTCCTGTTGTTTTGCAAGAAATATATTTTGGAGATTAAAAATGACAAAAAAAAGACAGTTCTTATAAAATGTATAATCGACAAAAGAAATGGAGAGAAGTAAAATGAAAAATAGTTATGATATGGTGTAATCTTGCTTCTATATCTTTTGTGCAGGGCTTGTTTGGATAATAATTAAAAAAAAAAAAAAAGGAAAAAAGAAGGGGTGCGCGAGGAGAAGAATCTTTGACAATAATCACAGGAACATATGTGATATGTGCGTGGAGGGTTCTAAAATCAATCGAAGCAATTTGAGTTGCTAGTTTTGACTAAGGTTGCCACTTGTCATCATTTGCATGGTTATTCGATCAAAATTGAATCTTGTGAGAATTTTCCGGAAGTGGAAGCATCTAAAAGTGAGGCATTATTCTCCAACTGGGACTGGCTGGTGCAATAATTAACCACGTGTCAACCTGAATGACCCCCGTTTCTTTAGTCGTCAACAATTTCCGTTCTTCATCCTTGCACATATATTCAAATTTTGAGTGCAGTCACAGGTTTTGTTTGCTATGGGCTCATTTTAATTTCCTGCGGCCAGGTTGTGTTGTGTTGTGTGGTCAGTGCTGACAAATTACGTGTTCAGTGGTGAATCTCACCGGTTCTGTGACATGTATTATTTAATTTCAATTTACAGTCCACTCAATAATAAAATAATAATATTATTCAAATTTTCATTACACCTGATTTCAGTTTAATGTAATGATTTTCTATGTGCCAAAAGTACTAAAAACATATTTGAAGTTTTGTCTAGATTGAAATTAGCGAGTGTTTTTTACATATTTTTCTATATTTTTAAATATTCTTTTCAATTCTTCCAATTTTCTCTCCTATTTCACATCCAAATATCTCGTGGGACCTACCTGTATTACACAAATTTTCACCGTTCAACTCCACTCATTCTCTTTTTTATATCACATAAAACACATAAAAATCCATTTTTACACACATTTGACACCTAGCACTGGAATAAATTTTATTACCTCAACGTTGATGTGGTGTGCAAAAATTGAGCTTGCATCATTTAAGCTATCCTAACAAGTTCAATCCCAACATGCTACTCAGTGCTGGAATAATAAAAGTTATTTCAACACTGGTAACATAGCAATTATATTGTTTAGATTAATGAAAATTGGTTTGAGTATATGGAAAAAATTATCCAACATGTCTCCAAAGATTAAAATAAATCATTTGAAAACCTTTCGACGGCAAGTGGAGATGGCCGAGTTGGTCTAAGGCGCCAGATTAAGGTTCTGGTCCGAAAGGGCGTGGGTTCAAATCCCACTCTCCACACTCCACATATAATTTTCGAATTTTTATTTTCTGGATTTATTTGTCTCATTGGATCATTCGGATAACAATGACGAGGCCCAATGTCGTCCGAAAGGGCGTGGGTTCAAATCCCACTCTCCACATATAATTTTCGAATTTTTATTTTCTGGATTTTATTTGTCTCATTGGATCATTCGGATAACAATGACGAGGCCCAATGTCGTCCATTCTCAACGTTTCAGGTTTAAGCCTTTAGAATTGGCCCATTCTGAACTTATGGGCTTTGTTTCAATAATTAAGATTACAATGGGCCAAATGTTGACCCATTCTCAACGTTTTGGGCTTTTTGGATCATTCAGGCTGGTACCGAAGTAAAAAGTTGTCACTGTGGAACTTACCTTCACGAATGTTTTTCATAATTATAGAAAAAAACAACAAAGAATCATATATTTCATATTTGCATGGAAAGTTGCCTCAGTTAAATTTTCCTCTTCACATTAAAATTTGGCTTATGTCAACCAGCAAAATCCCTATATATTTTTTCTTTATATAAATAAATTCAAGAAAACAAGGTTTTCCCAATACAAGCCTTGAATCTCAATGGCGAAGTCAAAAACCAGCATTGCATTGAGAGGTTTAGCTTCTGTTTCATTTCTCTCAGCAGCCATTGTCATGTTATTGACCCATCAGAAGGTCCACATAGTGCCCCCGGGAGCCGATTTTATTGCAAGATATAGTGATTGGGATTGTTTCATGTACTTGATTTTCCTACATTGATCTTCTAAAAAAATTTATGTTTCGAATTTCCTTATAGTTCTCAAAAATTATTATTATTATTATTATTTTCTTTTTGTCTAGGACGGTTCTGGTTCTTAACTTCATTGGAGCCGTCTACAACTCGGCGACTCTTTTTCTCTGTTCGGGGAGTCTACTTTGGCGCCCAGTGATCATCTTCGACATGGTAAATTTTTTATCAATTTATAGTCGAACATGTTTGTTTAGTATTATGTAGCAAACATGAACCAGATTTAAGTATATTTTCGGGTAACTTTTATTAACTTTTTACGGTAACTCAGAGTGGGAATTAAGAGATGTGTCATTAATATACTGTAATATTATTTTTGACATCTTAAATTTTTGTCAATTTACAATGTAACATGTGTTATGTATAGCAAACGAGGGATGGTAGGACTTAAAACTGCGATGGGGGTAAACTTTTATGAACTTTTGACGATGAACAATAGTAGGAGCACTCCTAATGTAAAGGGGAAAAATGGAGGGGGAAGGAGGAAATGGGACAAGTCCATGAAAATATGGGGTACGTTTTTGTCTTTATGACTACTTGACTTTGTAGAAATGGGGGGTAAGAACCCAAATTTGGGTTTTTACCCCCTAACACTATAAATGCCTCGAGAACCATCAAATGTGTAGGGTTTTTTTTAAAATAGATAATGTGTAGTTAATATTGTTTTCGACATATAATTCATTATCAATTATTATCGAGCATGTCTATTTAGTATTATGTAGCAAAAACGAGTAAGATTTGATTATGTTACTGGCCGAGGAAATTGTGCATTAAATAATATTGAAATTTGATTTTGACTTATTAGTAAAAGTGAATTTCTGGGTAGCAAAAATTTATAAAATCTTTGTGCTGAAATTTTGGTGCACGTAGTTTCTGATCATGATAACTGGTGGAAGCGTAGCAGCAGCATGGCAAACAATTGCTCTAATAAAGAATGGAGCTCATCAAGTGGGGTGGTTTCCTATTTGCCGAATAGTCCCTCATTTTTGCGGAGGTATAATTGGGTCACTAACTCTCGCTTCATTTGGGATGGTTATGAATCTGGCGTTGCTTCTTTGGACTCTAAATTATCTTCTTAATTACTTTTTGGTTGAGGAATGAGATGGAGCCTTCATCTTATTGACAAACATTAATTCCTTAATGTTTTTAGTTTATGGGATCTTTTTTTTTTTTTTTTGGCTCTTGTACTTTTGATCTTTATTTATGGTATAGTAACAACTTCCATTGTGTTTATATGGAAATTTTGTTCCCATCCTTTGCTGTGGTTCTATTTTATTGATTTGGTTGAAAAGTAGTACTTTCAGTTAAATCATTTTCTATCAACACATTTTATAAACGTATCACTATTATATACTCATATTTGTTTACTATTCATTTTTATCTTTTTACGAAGAAAAATGTTTATAAACACCTTCAAAACATGCACCTATGCAACTATGCACGACGATGTGTTTATAAATGTGGTTTTTATATAGGTTATATAGAAATATATATGAATATATTGTAAAACAATGAGAAAAGCCACCGAAAGTAAAAGAAAAGGAAAAGTAATGATAAAATGTAATGATTATGTTTTTATTATGTGAATGACTATTGTATACTAGACCAATATTTGTAATACGATGTGCCCCAATATTTTTCTATAAATAGGGGCTATTTGTAATGAATTGGATAACGAGAAATGAAGTGAAAAACTCTCTCGTTCACAACACGTTATCAGCACGAGCTCAACCAACCGAGTTACAAATTCTTACAAATCCTTATTCCTAAATCTCTCCCAGTATTATTTGATTCAGTTCATAAACTCCGCTTCTTTGCCTTCTCCCTCCTCTCTCTAAGAAATCTCGATTTATTTTTCCTTTCTAGTATGCGGATCATAACTAATTATGATCGGAAATGCGGGAAAACATGATGACCCCTTCATCATATTTCACCATGTCTCCCTTTCCTTCTTGCTTCTGGATTTCTCTGTCAACTTCAACGATTTGTCGGCATGGTTTCGTTAGATATATCAATTTTATTCCCAATTTTGAGTTTCTGTTTCTACTTTGATTTTCTAGAATCCGTTTGAGTCTTTCTTCTAATGATTAGGGGTTGAATTGTTTTTACTTTAGAGTTAGCATGAGGCTTGTCCAAAAAAAAAAATCCATTTTCTGGTTAAAGAAAATCCAAGACAGAACACAAAGATATATTCAAGAGATAAGATATCAAATGAAATTAGTGGGATGTGGGCCCTATATATACACAAACGCCAGGGATTCACAACATTAGATTATAGCAAAATCTAACACCCCAAAAAGTTGAACTCCAAATTTATGTTCCTTAAAATCCATGAACTGCACGACTTACTCAGATAGTTATTTTGAGTTCGAAAAAAAAAATGCCTAAAGTTACATCAATGATGCCGACGTCAAGGTCGAATAATTCTCTACACGGCTTGAATGTCAAGATCTGGCTCAAAAAACCACAAACCATGAAGCAACGACTGCACATCTGGTGGCAAATGACGGCCCCCCTGTCCCTCAGTGTATTTTTCTCCTTTAGGCATCCACTCGGTAAGTATTTTTTTTTCTTCTATGTGACTGTGTGTAAAATTAGAGAAAGGTCATAAAAATGCAGAGGAAAAGGATATGAAATGGAATTTAATTTTAAATAATTAGAATGAATATTGTGTGAATCCTTGTGGGCCTTGGAGATATTCATCATGATCATTATTAACTAAAATGGCAGAAATTCTTGTAAATATATAGGGATAACATTTTAGGCCACGTTTGGATGAGAAAATATAGAAAATCTTGGGGATTGGAATGGACAATTTTACCTTTGTGGACTGAAATAAATAACATGACCTTTGCGGAGTGGAATGGACAATTTTACCTTTGCGGATTAGAACTGACAATTTTTATATGGTAGGTTCTATCACCTATTGGAATTTAAATTTATATTTATTACTATAATTTTCATATGGACGGTTCTACCGCCTATTGAAATTTAAACTTATATTTATTGCGATAATTCTTCATATAGTAGGTTCTACTACTTTTTGGGGAGAATTTAATTTTTACAATTTAAGTTTATGTACTTTATACTTCCAATGTGGTGGGTTCTGCCACACGATTGGAGTGAATATTTTTAATGTGATGGATTATACCACACGATTGAAATATATAGCACCATTGTGGTTGGATTAAACTCCACGATTGGTACTAAATAAGAGTAATCGATTATATACATTCAATAAAAATGTTGTATTGATATTAACGAAAGGATTTGAGCAAGTGGTACCGGAATTTACCGCTATATGTGTTAATAGAATAAAATTGCTCAAAGAATCCCATAGAAGAAAAAGATACCATGGTGAAAAATCTCGTTATGAGATTAGTATATTGTGATACAATAGGAAATGCTCTCAATGAAGCAGTTGATAAACAAAAATTGTTCTCCATATTTATTTTATATTACTGGAGACATCGAGTAAGAGATACTAAAAGTTACCATTGAATAAATAGATGAAAGTAAAGTGCTCAATAAGATCCTAATTGACAAATTGAAGGAAATATATCGTATAGTGGGATCATATGAAATAATTATATTGATGATATGAGATCGTATTGATATGAAAAGAAAACGATATTGAAGAAGTATATGTCACAAATGTTATACTGATGGTACAATAGGCTTTTTCAAAGCCAACATGATATTATTATTGTTATTTTAGAAGAAGCACAAAAATAAGTAAAAGTGGAATATATTGAGAATATTAAACGGTGGCAATAGATACTAAAAAATATATAGAAATACAAAAAGAAAATACATATTGAACCCGTAAATGAGGGATGCGTCTCGAGAGTATAAATACTCCGTAACTCTGCCACCCCTGGCATCCGGTTCATAATGAGAGATCCAAAGGATCCGAACTCCTCTTTCGCTTGACGCCGATGGTCTGTGCCCGACGGGTTTCAGCTTCCACAGACTCTTGAACATATGATTGAATATTTATAAGTAGCTCGGCAATAGTACTGGCGGAAATAAGTATTTTTCTCGCTGATTGAGAAATAAATTTATGTTCCACAACTCGATCTAGAAATGCTAGCAAGCCATCAAAGAAATAGTTAATATTCAACAAACCTATGGGTTTGATATGAAAATTCCACTGTGCCCATGACGCTATATTGAAAATTTCCTCCAGCGTGTTATAGCCGCCTGGAAGGACAATAAAAGCATCACTATTGCTCATCATATACATCATGCAGTGGTGAATAGACTGCGTCTGTAGCATCAGTCCACTTGAACCCATGAGAGTACTAGATCCAATACGATTGCTAGCTCCAATTCTATGAAAAGGTATTACACTTGACACTCTTATCCCCCATAACTGTGCGACCATTGTAAGACTCTTTAAAAGCTTGGTATTGGTCCCTCTATACAGTATATTGATGTTTTGTTTTCCTAACTCCCTCATAAGTTGAGTTGCCATATCTACATATTGGATATCACCTACCAGCCCAGATCCACCAAGAACACACAGTTTTGATCGGGTGAGATTGACTTGCATGAAATGATTCTAAAATTCCCATCGCCATCTCCATCTCCATCTCTCTCTTTACACTAAAATTTCAACTTATGAATAAGAGATACATGAATCCCTCTATTTAAAGATAAATTTTCAAACTAATAAATGATTTTACTATTTACTTTTTGACAATATGAAAAAGAAAACAGTAGAAAAATATCAGCGAAATGACATACACTTTCGGTGATTGAAATATATATATATATACACATGCATATATATATTTGAAAAAAAAAGAAATATATTACAATTACGCTAAATACATCGATTTACGCCGATTTGCTTTGTATCAATATGAGAAAATCATACTACTAAGTTTTTCTACTAAATTTACAAATATGATCTTTTAAAGTAAGTTTTTCGAGACTAGATCGTTCTTGTTCATCTTTAAATTTGGCTCATAAGGCCATAAGCTCACATTGCACGTGTCCACTAGGATGTGTCTCAAGAGCCTGTTGAATATCATCCAAAGACTCCTTACTCAATTCATCCTTAATGAATGCTATTTTATCTTCTCGGTTTCTAGACAAGTACCCCACAGATTTACATCGAGTGTCACAAGTCTACCGAGCACATTTGTAGCATCCTCCTAACCTTTTTGCTCTCCGTTTCTTTGAAAAACTACTTTTACCCATACCAGGCATGTATTTAGAAGGAATCGAAAGCTCACTAGATAATCAAACCCGTGCTTCAATTAACCATTTGAGATCTTGTGGGATGCCCTTATTCATTAGCATCCTCATCCTTTCGAGTCTACTTCGATAAATTCTTTTAAGAATTTTGATTGGTAATAATGGATAGTATTTTCGAAGATTTGAGAGCGCATTATCCATTGTAACATTTAGACCCTTGTTAGGGTAAAAAATTATGAGTACCAAGGTGATTTATAAACGCGTATGAGGTAAGACTCCGCGTTGGGACAGTGCTATAACATGAAACATATGGGTTCAGAGTCAACGTTTGAACAGTACTGCGTAATAATGCCACCGAAAGATGATGGGATATGTCGGTGAGCTGTTATAAAAGTAATAAATCATGTTGAGCATTATATAGATCCCGGTTCGATTGATGTAAATAATTTATTGAAATCAAGAATGGGAAGAATTCTTCAAATAATTGTTCTCGATAAATGATGAAATCATTACTAGCCAATGATTGAGAATAAATTCAAAATATATTTGGAACATATATATGGGATGAGATATATGGGCCCACTCACCCTTTATGTGGACTACTATATAATATGATATGGATCTACTGTGTAGTCACATGTGTATATCGTAATAGAAAATTTACGAAGTGATTTGCTCATGATATGAGCACGAGTTCTAGATCAAATGATAAAGCTAGTGAGTGTATATCCCAAATAATTTGAATAAGGCTGCAAATAATTGGATATGCGCATACGAGTGGGATAGAATTGGCAAAATATTTAAAGTACTCCAATCGCTTTGTCAAAATCAAGAACAAAATATAGAATGAAAAATTCCCCCATTAAAACAAAATATTGAGAATATATATGATGAAAATTATACAAATTGTGTTGAGTTTAGTTGTTAGCATGAGGAGGAGTATTAATAGTTTGGAAATAATATATGAAATGTATCATGAATTTGAAATTCAAATATGAATCAAACGATCTCATACACCAATTATATATGTTTTGATAAATTAGCAAGCTCAAAGTATTGATATTATTTAAATAAAAGTTTCCCAAATGTGTATATCAAAACAAATGATAGAAGATGATTTTGATAAAGGAGTCATACACTTTGAAGAGTTTATAGACTCAATTATATTGTGAAATCTTAAAAGACGATCGATAATGAGATATCTCGACAAGTTATATCATTTTGGGGAAAGAAATAAAATTTGGAAGTGTCGACACAATATGAAAATGTAGCGCTACATACGATCAACGATAATGAGGATATTGAAATATATCTAAGAATAATATTGAAATATACGGGCTTGATAAGAAAATTGAATGTAGAACGATTAAAAGGATAACATTGCTTGTAATAGCTTAAGGCAATGATATTGTTGTACGCTATACTCTTTTCCTTGTTTGAGGTTTTTATCTCAAAGGGTTTTTCCTAAATAAGGTTTTTAATGAGGCAGCCTAATCACAACTAATAGAAAATCTCGAGAGAAGATTCGGATATATATATTTCGATACAGTGAGAATGTAAAATCAAGATTGTCGATTGCAAATAAGCACTGAATATGACACAGTGATAAATATGATACTTACCTAAAGGATTTTGATATGCTTTAAGCATACTTGTACAAAATACACGTTGCACTCTTTTTCCCTTGACTAAGATTTTATCCCATTGGGTTTTCCTAGCAAGGTTTTTAACGAGGCAACGTTCATGGCATATTCACATGAATAATGAGAAATTGACTAAATGAATCTATTGGATCAGTTTATAATGAAGACATTACTTAAGTCAGATGATGGCCTATGAATCTTCCGTCAAAAGTGAATGTACCAGCCCCCAAGATACGGAACCAATTGGAGTAGCTGTACTTGTGACACCCCAAATCTAGAAACTTAGACCTAGACGTGTCACCCTTTATTTCACTTTAAAATGAGGAAAATAAATAAATTAACTTACGAAATATTATTGTTTATTTTTTTTTCGCAAAATCCTCTAAAGATTTCGGTAGAATTTACCATGTGACTGGACATAACCCACCTGTTAAGGAACTGGGCATCCTCACACAAGCTTCAAGAATTCCCGATTTTGGACGCGTCACCATATCTTACACGTTAAATGCGGAAATAAAATAAATAGAGTTGCTATTTAATATATAAGAATTTTTTTTCAAAAGATTTAAAAATCCTACGGAAATTTCGGCATAGTCTCCCGTATAAATTAGACTTAACCAACCTGCAGGGAAATTCCACCTGAGCACAACAGTCAAATATAAATACCTTCCACATCACATTATCTAGAACCACTAATTGTTCCCCATTCAAGTAAACCAAAAAGCATTTTAAGGAAATAGCCAACCTTCAATTCCATCGAATCTATAACAGACTTCTAAAGAAAACTATGAGAAACCTCCTCAAAAGATTAGACCAACATTTTAAAGAATTAAGGAAATTAAAGAATAGCAACTAATAAATTCTAAGCCAATTTCCATGTTTTAAAGCTCGAAAAATAATGACATGGATATTGGGTGAGCTTGCCTCCAAGCGATCTCCTCAACACATCAATTCTCATCACCTGAAACATAGGGAAATTGGAGGGGTGAGCTAACGCTCAACAAGTAAACTTTCATGCAAGTGATGCATGCGAATGAGATGTATTACATAAACTTAGACTTATGCATTCCCATTTACATTGACCTTTCCGTGTCCTTTTTTTCTTTCCAAACATTTTCTTTTTATCGCGAGCTCACTTGGTGTATCCTCTAGCCAATTAGACGCAATGGGCCATTCTTAGTTGGAACCAGAAAACATTCTACCGGTAGGTACCTCAAAGCGGTAAAACTTTCATTACTTTCACTTTCACATTTTTTTGGCTTTCGCATTACTTTCGGTCGGGTACGCTGGTCCCCCGCGCCCCATTTCCCACTCACCTCTTTCATAACGTAGAGGTACACCCATTCTTTCTTAAAACTTGAGATAACTTTCTTTCAAAACTTGTACTTTTCAACCGAAACGTTATTCTTTCAAACCATTGACCAAACGTGTTCATGGATGCAATGGTTTAATTTTTATGCATGTTTGATCGTTGCTTAGCATGTATAGTGCTTATACAACATAAAACAAATAGTGCTAAAATCACACATCATTGCAAAGAGGCCACATAAGCACATCAACTTACCTTAACCCATTCATCTTACATGCAACTAAGTAAAGTTTACTTGCCTGGAGTCCTTAGCTTTCTTTCTTTTATGAGTTTGCGAGTGGAGGAGCCTTGGTTGTCACGGTGTCAATGGGCCAATAGATCCTAAATCCGCCATTAACATAAGCAGTCATAAAGTCCCAGGTTAACCATACTTATCCAATGTTTAGGCATTTACAAACAGTCAATTAACATGCACTTAACTTAAATTCTCATTTTCAAAACGTCGGCTTTTGCTAAGAAGGGCATAACTCCAAACTTGGGGCACAAAACTCAAGTGAATCCAAATTGGTTGTCTAACTAACTCGCCTTTTTACGTTATAAATTTAAAATCACACCAAAAGCTCAACTATAGATGCCATGACACATTTTTTAACTCCAACACAGAATCTGGAAATATTTACAGTTTGGGCAGGGGACTTTCAAAATATTATTTAACATAGGAAACGATGGAATAAAATCATGAAATTTTTACAGAAAGTATAAAATTCATATAAGTCCACCATAGTCAAAAATCAGCTCATAAGGATCACGTTTGGTGAGCCAAAACATTTTTTCTTCCGGCCGAAGAACTGCTCTCGGGTATACCCCGACCAAGCTCACGAAAAGTGTGATAAAAACCTCCACGAGTCCCCAAATGGCATGAAATCAATTTTAAACGATACCTAACTCATAAACGGTCATTTTCTAATTGGAATCACCCAGAAATACAGCCTACAGAATCCGTTATTGATGTGTGAAGTTTAGAAAAGCAATCCGCCCAAATACCCAGCAACTAGTTTGGCTGGAAATTTCATTCAAGAATTTCATCAAACACCTTTAAGGCACACTCAACACATAAAAAGATGAATTTATCAATTCCCCAACATGGGCACCATTATACCAATCAAATTATTTCACCCCTTAATAGATGAAATCAACAACCACTAATCAATGCATCTAATCCAAGGCAAATTCCAAGTAAATCAACGAAGACCATTTTTAGTCTCACATTCAATAAAAATCTGATATGGCCACATCAAGATTAAAGTAATACACTTATATATATATATTTACACCTACACTTGAGGGAATAATGGACCAGCCAAACACGCCCTAGTTGAATTTGGACATCAATTATGGAAAAACAACTCACGGCTGCAAAGTTTCTTCCTCTTTTTTCCTTTTTTTTTTGGGGAATATGTAACGTGTGTGTGCGGAGGAGAGGAAGGCGAGGGTGTCACTTACCGGTGGCGGTGATTGGTCGTGGTAGCAACGACGGCAACGAGAGAGGGGGTAGAGAGAGTTAGCCGAGAGAGAGAGGGACACGCGAGGCAACCCGTACGTGAATTGAGAGAGAGAGCCGACTCTATGAATTATATGGTTTTGGGTTGTCTTGTTTGGGTTTCACTTGGTGGACTCAAGTTGGGCATGTTCTCCTTAATTTACTAAGCATTTGGGCTAAGGCTAATAGGTACAATATTGCGTTTTAATTTCAATAATAGGCTTTAATAAGTTATCCAAATACTTAAAATATCCCAGGACTAAAATATCCCATTCTTAAGTAATAAGCAAATAAATTATAAGCAAATGCGAAAAAGGATTTTAAATTCCAACTAGATCAAACGCAAGCGTAAGAACATAACATATAAACCTATTTTCATGAAATTGAAGGTTCTAATTGGTACTTTGACCGTGACAACATCCAAGTCCTTCCACTGCAAAACAAGGTCAACATCTCAAATATTAAAATTATCTATCACGAACGAAACAATAAAGTTTCACATAATTGATTATAAAATTTCACTTCATTTACTATTCACGCAATAATTCAAGACGGGTGCTACAACTCCTTACCCCCTAAAAGAAATTTCATCCTCGAAATTAAACTTACCAAACGGGTGGGGATACTTGGCTCGCATCTCATCCTCACGCTCGCAAGTGGCTTCTTCTACTGCCTGATTCCTCCAAAGCACTTTTACCAATGATACAACCTTCCTCCTTAATTCTTTTTCTGCCCTTTCTAAGATCTTAAATGGCGACTCCTCATATGTAAAATCTTTACGAAGATCCAAAGACTCATAGCTTAGGATGTGGGAGGTATCTGGGATATATTTCCTCAGCATTGAGATATGAAATACGTTATGAACTCCTGACAGTGCCGGTGGCAATGCAACTCGATAGGCTAAGCTGCCTACCTTTTCCAGAATTTCAAAAGGTCCAACAAAAAGCGGGCTCAACTTCCCCTTTCATGGGCGCTACTTTCAAAAATACCTTGTCACCATCTGTGAATTTCAATGGTTTCCTTCTCCTATCGGCGTAGCTCTTCTGTCTACTTTGAGCAGTCTTCATTCTTTGTCTAATTTTCTCAATTTTCTCGGCTGTTTGCTGCACAATTTCGGGGCCCAACAATTTTCTCTCGCCAACCTCGTCCCAGTGTATTGGTGACCTACACTTCCTCCCATATAATGCTTCGTAAGGTGCCATGCCGATTGTGGCCTGATAGCTATTATTATATGCAAATTCAACTAAAGGAAGCAATTCGTCCCAAGTACCTGAGAAGTCAATAATACAAGCTCTCAACATGTCCTCTAATGTTTGAATTGTTCTCTCTGATTGTCCGTCTGTTTGTGGATGAAATGCGGTACTAAAGTTCAGTTGGGTGCCCATGCCCGTATGTAGGCTTTTCCAGAATGAAGAAGTGAATTTCGGATCACGATCCGATACAATAGACACTGGGATCCCATAAAGTCTAACAATTTCTGCTACATACAGCTCAACGTACTTCTCCATATTATAGGTAGTCTTAACTGGTAGGAAATGTGCTGATTTGGTAAGGCGATCGACTATCACCCAAATGGAATTATGCCCCTTCTTTGTCTTAGGCAACCCGAGTACAAAATCCATGCCAACTCGTTCCCATTTCCATTCTGGAATCGGGAGGGGTTTCAAGAGTCCGGAGGGTCGTTGGTGTTCTGCTTTGACTTGCTGGCAAGTGAGGCAACATTGAACAAAACTTGCCACATCACGACCCATACCAATCCACCAAAAATGTTTCTTCAGGTCTCGATACATCTTTGTACTCCCAGGGTGGATTGAATAAGGAGTATTATGAGCTTCCCTCATGACTTCTTTCTTTAATTCTTCATTATTGGGGACCACAAGTCTACCATTATAACGCAGAACGCCATCGGTAGCGATGACAAAGTCCGAACGTTTTCCCTCAGCAACTTCAGTTCGAAACTTCAGTATCCGAGGGTCTTCCAACTGCAAGGTTTTGATCCTCTCTAGAAGCGTCGGTTCTACAGTTATGCTGGCAATATAGCTAGATGTACTTTTAGGAAGAATCTCTAACTCAAACCTTTGGATGTCGATCAATAATGGTTTCTCGACGACCTGCAAACTAGCGATTGATCCCTGGCTCTTTCTACTAGGCGCATCAGCAACTACATTTGCCTTACCCGGGTGATAGTTTATGGTACAATCATAATCCTTCATCAGTTCCAGCCATTGACGCTGCCTCATATTTAGCTCCTTTTGCGTGAAGAAATATTTGAGGCTTTTGTGGTCAGTGTAGATCTTACATTTAGCCCCATACAGATAGTGCCTCCAAATCTTCAGCGCAAAGACAACAGCAACTAACTCCAGATCATGAGTTGGATAGTTTTTCTCATACTCTTTCAATTGCCTTGAGGCGTAAGCAATCACTTTCCCGTTTTGCATCAAAACACAGCCAAGTCCTTTCTTTGAAGCGTCACTGTAAATGACAAACTCCTCACTACCCTGTGGGATTGCTAAAATAGGAGCAGTTGTTAGTCGTTTCTTCAATTCTTCGAAACTCCTCTCACAATCTACACCCCACTGAAACTTCGTATTTTTCCGGGTCAACAGGGTCATGGGTGACGCAATAGTTGAGAATCCCTCAACAAACCTTCGATAATAGCCAGCTAACCCAAGGAAACTACGCACTTCTGCAACATTGGTGGGTGTTGGCCAATTTCGAACTGCCTCAATCTTACTCGGGTCGACTGCAATACCTTCTTTTGATATAATATGCCCTAAGAATGGTACCCTGTCGAGCCAGAATTCACACTTCTTAAGCTTGGCAAATAGTTTCTTCTCCCTAAGTGTTTGAAGTACCATCCTCAGATGCCTTTCGTGATCTTTCTCTGAACGCGAATAAACCAAAATGTCATCAATGAAAACTATGACAAATTGGTCTAAATACTCCTTAAAAATTCGATTAATCAAGTCCATAAATGCAGCAGTGGCGTTTGTCAACCCAAAAGGCATTACTAGGAACTCATAATGGCCATATCGAGTACGAAATGCGGTCTTTGGGATGTCTTCTTCTCTTACTCTCAGCTGGTGATAACCAGATCGTAAATCAATTTTAGAGAAATATCCAGCACCCTGAAGCTGATCAAACAAGTCTTCAATCCTCGGCAATGGGTATTTGTTCTTTATCGTCACTTTGTTTAGCTCTCTATAATCTATACACAACCTCATAGAGCCATCTTTCTTTTTCATGAATAGGACGGGAGCACCCCATGGCGAAAAGCTAGGTCTAATAAACCCCTTATCCATAAGATCCTGGAGTTGCTCTTTGAGTTCCTTGAGTTCGGCCGGAGCCATACGATACGGTGCCTTGGATATTGGAGCTGTCCCAGGCACTAGGTCAATAACAAATTCGACCTCCCTTTCTGGTGGTAAGCCATGGAGGTCCTCTGGGAATACATCTTGGTATTCTCGAACAATGGGGATTTGTTCAATAGACAAATCTTCTTTAGGCACTTCAATTACTGATGCAAGGTAGGCCGCGCAACCCTTATTCAATAGTTGACAAGTTTTCATTCCAGATATGATCGGAATGACAGGCTTAACCTTAGCTCCGGTAAAACAGAAACGGGATTCATTTGGGGGTTCAAACACCACTTCTTTCTTGTGACAATCGATGGTGGCGTGATACTTCTATAGCCAGTCCATCCCCAAAATAACCTCAAAGTCATGGATATCTAACACCATTAGATCCGCCAATAATTTCCTCCCATTTATCACGATTGGACAGTCCCTCAACACATAGGTAGAGCTCATCACTATTCTGGACGGTGTAGATACATTGAGTTGGGTATCCAAGTGTGAAGGTGTCTTGCCTAGTTTCTTAGAAAATGAAGGGCTAACAAACGAATGTGTGGCGCCGGAATCAAATAAAACAGTAGCAAGGGTATTACACACTGACACAATACCTGACACAGTAGAGTACATATATGCATGCCATTAAAATATGTACAATGGTGAATGTACTCGAATTTAAATGTTAGCTACCTGACACAACATTGGTTGCCTCCTCAGCCTCTTGCTTGCACATTGTATAGACTCGAGCATGGGTAGAATTCTTTTTCTCCTTGCAATTCTTGGATAGATGTCCTGGCTTCCCACAGTTATAGCACACACCCTTGCAGTCATTGGCGAAGTGTTCAGGTTCCCCACACTTGTAACATACCCCCTTGCCCTGAAGGCATTTGCCAAGATACTCTTTACCACATTTCAGGCAAGGCTTCTTCTGCTGTTTATTTTGTTGGTAACTCTGACTACTTCCATGATCGTTCTTCCTTTTCTGTCCACCTTTATTCCAACTTTTAAAGTTGCCACCTTTGAACCTCTGGTTGCTTGGTTGAGATCTTGATTCCTCTCTAGTCACGAGTTGTGCCCTTTCCACTAAGAGGGGGAATTCTTGATTTGGGGTGTTACAGTACTCTTTTTCCTTCGATCAAGTTTTTCCCTATTGGGTTTTCTTGACAAGTTTTTAACGAAACAGCACATGAATACTTATATAAGAATGACCGTCATCGGGGGGGCAACTTACCATTTACTCTTCACTCAGGTTTTGTCCTACAAGGTTTTCCTGAAATAGTATATGATCACTCAAAGTCTCCTACAAATAGTTTAGAAGTTTTTCTCCCACTGAATTTTTGTTCAAACAAGTTTATAGATAGTTGTATAAATAATCATTCAAGGGAGAGTGTTGTAAAACAATGAGAAAAGCCACCGAAAGTAAAGGAAAATGAAAAGTAATGATAAAATGTAATGATTATATTTTTATTGTGTGAATGACTATTGTATACTAGACCAATATTTGTAATACGATGTGCCCCAATATTTTTCTATAAATAGGGGCTATTTGTAATGAATTGGATAACGAGAAATGAAGTGAAAAACTCTCTCGTTCACAACAGAATAAAAGTAATTAAAAGAATTTTTTTGCAAATGTATTTCTAAATTATTGTTCTATATATATATATATATATATATATATATATATATATATATATCACCTAGCGCTCAAAATAAGAGAAGCTTCCATACTCATTAAATTAGTCTCTACACGTATATTGTCCTACATTATGGTAAATATAACTTAATGACACGTATAGTACTTGTGCAACTCTTTTTTATTTTATTTTATTTTTTAACCATGGGAATGTAGGGGTGGCGGGGTGGGGTTGGGGGGGGGATCGAATTTGAAGTCAGGTCTTCACCTGAAACGCGAATGTCTTAACCACTGTATCATTTGTTCGAATCCTAGTATATTCTTGTGCAACTATTGATAAGAAGGTTTGTCATGCATAATTGTAAATGTTCTTAACATTTGTAGCCACTGAACATAGTCAAATGAATAATGTCAAGCAACACAATGATTACTATTCACTACTAGAAAATCCGAGTGAAGCCGGTATTTCTGTCAATAAAAAACTATACCAACAAAAACAAACTGTTGGCAACATCCGTAGTGAAGGTCGCTTAGGTAAATCATCCAACAATACACAAATCCATCGTAATTATCGATGGAATTAGCGATGAATTTTTATTTGTTGCAAATACCGACGGATTTTGGTAGAAGGGCCACCTACAATTTCACCGACAGAAATATTCTGTTAGAAATTACCAACGAAAATTTCCATTTTTGTTTATGATAGTAAAGTGGGAAGTTTTCCCAATGAAATCGAATCTAATTCTGATAGTGTAACAACTTACCATTTCATATTAGTTAAGTGCTCTTTTAACACTATCACATTTCTATAATTTCATATTTTCATAAATTAGAGTAAAATCCGAACAAGTGCAATTCTACATTGATTTTGCGAAAATTAAGCATTATTATGCGAGTTAACATTTTTATTAAATATATTCAGGTGCATGACTATGTAACATAATCATATATGTTCTATTCACATTAAATTTGATATTAGATATGTGGTTGAGAATAAGAAAGAATGTAAAAAAATATAAAGTAATTGTTAAATCAATGTATGAATGTCTAAAAATGAGAGAAGAAATAAATTTAATATAATGAAATTTAATGTGAATCGTCCAACAAAGTTGTATGGCTTGTATTAATACACATAATATGTATGTCCAATATATACTCTTAAATGCCAATGAGGCTTTGGCATAGTGGTTTAGGAGGCCAAATCTGAGGTCCTGAGACCTAGATAAAGGGGAATCTTAGTGCCTCCTTTTAGGAGGATTTAGTGCCCCTATAAGGGGATTTAGGGCCCTAGAAATAGGGATTAAGTGCTTGGTATGAGATTATATTGCCCTGATATGAGATTTTTTTGTGCAATGTACTTTAATTATAATGTATCTGTAGACACTTTGTACTGTAATACACAGATTGTCAAAAAATATATACTCGTAAATAGAGTCCAAGGGCACGTATGATCGTCTAACTTGTTGACCCCATATGTTTGTCCAACGTTATTAAACTATTAATACAGCCTCTTGACCATGTGTGGTCATCAATATATAGATTTCTACCAGTGATGTTTACTTAACCCACTGTCCGGCGGTGGAATCAAATCTACGTGACATGGCTCCCTTTGACCCAAAAAGCCTAACAATAACAAATTTAACCTGAAAAGTAAATTATGTCATAGTTAGAACAAAAAGAATATTGATTTTTTTGTCAAAAACAGTTTTCTGAGGACATTTCCAATGGTTAATGTCTATTCCCATCTATATGGCAATAAAACAAACAATTGTGTTATCTGAGTGGCATAATATTAAAAGAATAGACATTGAAGTCTAAAAATCATCGCCCATAGACAATATTTCTTTATATTCTCCATCAACAATTATTACATCTCACCTTTGTCTTATTTTTAAAATTAAAATTTAATAATCATTTACCCTGCATTAAATATTTGATGAGATCTAGAAAATCAATTTTTGCGCAATATATCCTTGCTTGTGCTCCAAAAATGAAAATTTTTATATGAATATAGAATGACAATGTGAGGTTGGACTTCTATACATGTAGAAGTCCATTCTCACAGTCTATTTTTTTATTTGCCACATAAACTAGATATTGTCCTAATCATCAACCATTGAAGGAGGATTTTTAATGCATGATGCCTATTTTAATTAATATGCATATCATCTAATCTAATTTTAAGAACTCACAAACCAATGGAGATCCTCTGAGCTAGATCTCAACTTCAGTTGATAATCCAACAGACATATATACCACTTAGCATGAGTGATCGATTATTCTTTGATCTGTTATGTTCACTAAACATTTTTCTACGAACATATAGGAACGTGGAGGCGGCTCTTGGATGCTTTCTAAGAGATTATTATTTGGGAACATGGGAATAGAGAGAGAGATGAGGTGTGATTACTCAATTAATTAATTTGGTGTGTTTGCAAGCTAGTGAGCTTAACAGTTTTGAAAGATTCCAGATTGTCAAAAATGTTGGCGTATATATAGCGACTATAGTGCACATCTTCCCAAGCACGCCTAACAATTTTCAGTTCAAGAAATGGCACCACCTAATTAATGGAGTTCAGCTTCTCCATGCACAAGCTCTTGCTTGGAACTACGTAGTCAACTTCATGATAAACTCCATTTCCCTTAAATGTGCAGTTCAACTTGGCATACACAATATTATCCACCGATATGGCAAACCAATGACACTCGAAGAGTTAGTCGATGCACTCCCCATCAATAAAGCAAAAGCAAATCGTGTCTATCGTCTACGGACTTGCAGCTAGGCATAGGCGAATGAAGTAACCGCTTTGGGCCTGAGTTCAAGAGGGGCCCAAAATGGTTGGCTGTGAAATCAACATCACAGTGGAAAAAAAATCAACATCATTGTGAAAAAAAGAAAAATCATTGTTTTTATTTATTTATTTTCTAACTTTGAGTCCACATCATTGTGAAAAAAAACAATCATTGTTTTTATTTATTTATTTTCTAACTTTGAATCCACATCATTGTGAAATCAACAGTCATCTTCTTGGTCGTGGGTTGCCTACTCCATGTTAAGTGTTATATGTACGTTTATTTTATAATTTTATCCGTATTTAGTGTGTTTTATTGTGCTTAAGTGTATTTAATTTGATTGGTTATTAGGAAAAAATCAATGTGGATCAAGTGCACTACAAGAAATGATGCGAAAAGGGTGAATTTGCACAAAATTGAAGAGTTTTGGATCAATATGTAAAAAGGATGGGAGATCAAGGACTAAGGACTAAAATTGCAAAAAAAGGAAAAAAATTTTATGGTATAAGAAGTTGCACCAACAAAAATGCTATATGCGGCCACAAAGATTGAAGAAACGACTAGTTGAGCTTGATGTAGGCCGCACAGCAAAAGTTGTTGCCTAGGTGCGGCCGCAGAAATAAAAGTTACGGTCAAAAGTACAAATGTTGCGGCGGCAACTTTCAATTTTCAGCAATGCACGGATTTTCACAATTTGTTTCCTAATTGGACTCAACCTTATTTTTGCATATAGCTTTGAGCATCTCTCAAAAACCTAATGGGGCCTATAAATAGGGATATTAAGACATAGATTGGGGAGTTCTTACACATATCATAACAGAGGATTTTTGGAGAGCAAAACACACCATCGAACACCATATATCTTTTGGAGAGATTTACACAGGGATTTGAAGAAATTCAAGGAGGGAATTGATGCTTGGTTCAAGATCCGTTTCTTCTTCGCAATTCTTCTTGTAAACCTGATGATGAACTCCTCTATTTTGTTATTTATTTACTTTTTTAGCATGAACAACTAATCTATCAGTTGGGATGAATGATATAATTTAGATTTGATGATTTGATTTCGACTCTCAATTTTTTGGCTTTTATTGTTATGTGTTGATTTTACTTTTAAGTTTAATACTTGAATTACTTGGCCACTAGTTCATATATTTGTGAATTCTAACAAATCGAGATGTGAGTTAGATATTTAGACTACGTAGTAAAATTCGACAATTTACATAAAAGTTAGAGATAGACACTTATAATTGTTGTGATCTCTTGCGTGATAGGTGGGTATATGTGAATTCCTACGCACGTTAATACATTTAATTAAGGCTTATTCAGACTATACATAGAGATATGGTAGTTGGCTTGATTAAATAGAATTGATTTGAATTCAAGAGATGTAAATTAAATTAATTTCGTGAATTTGATCTAACATAACTTGAGATTAGAAATTGAGAGAAGAAATCAAATAGGACGTCTAAAGATAAATCGGAATTCTCAACTTCGTTCTCCATTAATTCAAACAACTCTTTTTAATTTGCAATTTATTTTTGCAAGTTATACAATATTTTCATTAGAAATCCAATCTTTAATCTTTATATTTTTACTTATTTTTGTTGAGTTTAGTTTAAACTAATATTGAGTAGATTAGTTCTCATGTGTACGATGCCCGAACTCTAAAAACTCCACCCTACTACTTGTTTACGACATTGTACACTTGCGATTCATATTTGCACAACACCCCAATTCAATTAAAAAAAATTAAGACAATCAAGAATTAATTATTGGGGGGTTTTTTTAGTAATGTTTTCGTTCTTTTTTTGTGCTCTTTCTTTTTTGCATAACTAGTATTGCTCCCGTGTGATGCACGGGATGATTAGAATAGTATATTTATATAAAATAATACTATGAAATGAAAAAATACATTAATACGAATACATAATAAAAATAAGAATATATATGTATATATATATATATATATAATATTTTAGATTATAATTTTTGGCCCGAGTCATTATCTTGTAAGAAAAAAGTCATATCGATTCTCATATTGAATGATTTTAAGTATTAACAGAATATTTGGGATCAAAATTTAATTTAATGAAACCAAAATATCATATCACAAATGTGATTTCTATTATTCTTATTTATATAATTTTATAAAATCAAAAGTTTTCTCTCATATTTTAAATGAGGTGCCCCAAATCATATATTTATTGTGGCTAGACATAGGGTAATTTTTAATCTATGATACATGTACATTTAAACTATTACTAAAGCAATTTAATATTACCTATTATCATTTGAGCAATATAATTTTTAATACGGTGAAAAATAAAAATTTAATTAATATTTTTTTAAAAAATATAACCCAGATTATTGTAATTATTTTAGCTTAATTTAAAAAAAATACATTTTTAGTTAAAATTTTAATTAACTTAAAATTATGTAAGCAAACATTTATAGTGCAAATTGAATGAATTGAAAAACAAATAAGGAAAAGTAAAATATAAAAATAAGTAAATAGGAAACCGTGCTTAGATGAGACGGATATATATATAAGTCAATTTTATAATTTTGAATTATTTAAAAAATAAAAGATAAAAATAAATTATCTCCAAAATCTAATTTAAATAGAAATAAATCAAATAATAATAATAATAATAATAATAATAATAATAATAATAATAATAATAATAATAAGAAGGAAACATGATTTCCATGAATATAGGAAATTGTGTTCCCATAGTTAACATGCTATAGTTCCCATAATTAACATGTTAATTATGGGAACCGTGTTCCTATAATTTCAGCAAGCTTTATTTAAAATAAATAAAAAGAAAAAGAAAATGATATTGCATTCTGGAGGGAAATTGCAGTGGGACCCTCTGCAGAAACTCTTTCTTATATATATAGATAGATTGTATTAATCATTAGTGATCATAATTGGTATTTTGTACTAGTATAGTTGTATAAGAGAATTGGGAGGGCCCAAAAATGCTTAGGTTTTATATATTAAGAACCATTACCAGTATAGAGCCCAAAATATAAACTTCACTTTGGGTTTCAAACACGCATCACCTAATGCGAATTTTAACTCATTCTGGCTTCTTCACCAAGGAAAAAAATAAACGAAGACGACCGAAGAAAATGGGGGATATGAGCTTACACCCGGTTCTCGTCTCCTAGTAAAAGATGACCCCTATAGCATGGCACCACTTGTACTAGCCATGCTTGATCCAATTTTTACCGAACAATGGCATCATTTAACCGAATTGTTTGAAACGGAGAGTTTAATGCCGTTGGAGATTGCTCATAGAAGAACTTTATGGGAGTGTTTTCTATGAAGCCTTGGCAAGTGATGCACGAATTATGACTAGTGTGCTCATTAGAGATTGTAAGCATATATTTGACGGCTTGACTTCGATTGTAGATTGATGTCGGTGGTGGCACCGGAAATGTGGCTAGGGCTATTGCAGAAGTATTTCCATCCTTGAAATGCACTGTGCTCTAATTTCCACATATTGTTGCTGGTTTGGAAGGGACTAAGAACTTGAGCTTCTTTGAAGGAGACTCGTTTGAGTCCATTCCTCCTGCAGACGCAATCATACTTAAGGTGTCTCGATAGAGAGATGTTCTCCTCGACTCCTCCCCATGCAGGGAGGATTATTCTTCCCACTTACTAATGCATCAGCAGTTGAACCCATTTTTAATACCAACAACTATGCCGAACTGCTGATACATGAACAAGTGGGGGAGAATAACTTGTAACCACATGGGAAGGAGAACATCTATCTATCTCGACAATCTTATGTTATTGTCTTGTATAAATATTTTATGAGGATGTCTAACGTCAGGTACTACATTCATGCATAGTGGGTACTGCATGCCTGGAGCGATGAAAAATGCATCAAAATATTAAAGAAGTGTAAAGAGGCAATTTCGAGCAAGGAAAAAGCGAAATTTTTATGTTGCAAGTGTTGACACGTGCCAGTGTGACTCAGCCTCCGGATTGCGTGGGATCGAGTCACGCTGCACGTACAAAGACTTGAAAAAGAAGCTGAGGAAAAAGGAGTAAAGGTGATTATTATTGAATTTGTGATGGCCAACTGTAGAGAAGATCACGAGGCAATGGAAACTCAACTCTTCTCGGATATGTTCATGATGGTAAAAGTCTCTAGGAAAGAGAGAGAGAGAGATGAGAAAGAATGGGCAATGCTCTTTTATGATGCTGGTTTTGCTGACTACAAGACTAATCCTATTTTGGGATTGAGGCCTGCTGGTATTGAAATTTATCCTTAATCACGATAAATCTTGTAAATCTTTATGTAGAAGTATCCCAACTCCCCCAATGTAACAATAATAATAAAGATGAAATGGCAAGTCTAGTATTAGTATAACAATAACAGCATGCTTTTACTAGAACCAGTTTCTAGCCACAGTGAAGATGTTAACTTGGTTTGGCAAACTTTGAGATGCAAGTTTGATGCATAGATAGACAAAAGGGACATGAAGATGCTTTTGTATTTAGTCTCTCTTTCTTTCTTAATTTCGTTCTTTCTATTTTTCTATTTTTTTTTCCTTTTTAATTATTATTCTTCGAGTGAAAATTTTAGTTCAAATATCGTTAAATAGTTAGTTGGTTTGCAATGCCAAAGTGGAATATCAGTTAAGCAAATAAATATTGCCTTTATCGAACGAAAGAATTTAACACTTTCATCACTAGTTTTATAGAATGATACATCAAAAATCAACTACAATTGAAATTTTAGTGGTACAGTCACACCATCCACATGGTGCGACAGCCAACTAATGGTTGCTACTTCATGAATTTTTGGAGGAGCTATTGAAATAATTCAAATTTTGCAATTGAAGAAAACTAAACTAGAAATTATTCGCTCTTACAATAAATCGTGTAATCAGAAAAACGAAAATTAACCATTAGCTAAACTTTACCAACCAAGTCATGTAACACTGAAGATCACTAGTGTATTTTTGTGATAGATTTTCGAAAATGATTTTGAATATGTGATTGAAAAGTAAAAGAGCAATTTTTAAAATTATAAGAAAATGGTCTCATCAATTAAATGAGTTGTTAAAAATGATATTTGATTTGCAAAAATAAGTTACAACAAACGAGTGCTAAATAGTGATAGAAAATAGTTGTTAAATGACATGTTATTTTTACTCACTGACTGCATGGAGGTTTTCTCCCCTACAAGGATTAAAAAAAAAAAAAGATATATCCATCTATCCATTAGTCATTCTGTCGTCTTCTTCTCTTCCTCCTCCTCGTCTCCAACCTCTTGCATGTACTATTCAAAATCTGCATTAACCCTATGGTAGGAATCACCGCAAAAAGGAGGTTTACTATTGAATGACCTTTGTAATACCAGCCAAAGATGCCATCTCAAATTCAAATATTTCTTCATAAATAGTACACTTTCCTATTATAGGGAGAGAAGAAAAATGGATGATAATGAATAATAGATGGATAGCCAATATCAGAAATGCCCTGTGGATGAGTATACTTGCTGTTAGTTTTTATAAGATTCTTGAAAAATATCTGAATATATAATGAGCTCAGATCCAATCTGGCAATATTTGAGACCAACATTCCCCCTGCCGCTGCATTAAAAATTTCGTCCAATCTCTCTTCGAGAAAATCTTGAATTGACATTTATCTTATATGTTCGTTTGATTGGAATCATCTCTTTATTTCTTACCATTAACGTATATGATTTCAATCATAATAATAGGGACCCAATACGCAGCAAAGACATAGAGGATAATCCACACCATCCCGTCCATCATCATCTTCTTCAACACAGGTCACGAAGCCATATGATGGTGATTCAGAGCGTAACCAAAATTTGAAGCTTCATTGATGATTCTATTAGCTGTCTTTGAAGTGAGTTTTGGGATACCCTTTGGGGAAGGAGATCTAAAGGTACCCTCAAAATTTCAAGCTCAATAGATCCAATTCAACCGAAACCCATATCAATTTCATGGTTAAATCACCAAAATCACCTGTAAGCAGAATGCAAGGGACAAATGGGTTGTTCTACCCCATCGTTGGATTTGCATCCTGTTTTGCTTTTATATACCTGTCATTTGGGGACATGTGGGCGGGTTACAATGGAGAAACAACAACAACTCTGAGTTTTGTGGAAAGAAATGGAACTCAGTTCATTGTAGATGGTAGACCTTTCTATTTTAATGGATGGAATTCTTATTGGATGATGGATCATGCTGTGGATGAATCCACTAGACCTAGAATTAGAGAAATGCTGCAAGCTGGTGCTAAGATGGGTCTTACTGTGTGCAGAACTTGGGCTTTCAATGATGGTGGATATAATGCCCTCCAGATTTCACCTGGTAGATTTGATGAAAAAGTATTTAGGGTAAGAGATTCTTGTTTCCGCGGCCTTAGTCGTTTCAATTTTTACAGTATAAGCCCTTTTAATTTACTGTGTATCTGGAATTTTTGGATATATGTGATGGATTATTGAGTGTATAATCCAATCTAATTCTGTTTTTAGTATAATCATTGCATGGCTTAGTGTTTCTTTTTGTACTATGATCTTTTCTTTTTGAAGTGATTCAAGATTTTCACCTTTGTTTGCTGTAGTTAAAAATTTCATGTTTTTTGTTGTTCAATAGAACTTAAATAAATCTCATCTTGTGGAATTTTAAGACTTTTGATGGGTCAGTGATTTGCTTGAACCTAATCTGATTATGGATTTAGGTTTGGTTGGATTAGCTTTGTTTCTGTGTATTCAACTGTTCTTGAATTTAACTCACTCATATATTCGAAATTCAAGAATCTGTTAGTGCATTTCGATTAGAATTAACTGTCTTCGAGTTTATTTTCCCTTCTGCAAAAACATCTATTGTTTGTCTAATTTTGCACTTATTGTGTAATGCTATATATCATTGCAGGCTTTGGATCATGTAATTGCAGAAGCAAGACAACATGGAATAAGGCTGGTACTGAGTTTAGTTAACAACCTGCAAGCATATGGTGGAAAGACTCAGTATGTTAAGTGGGCATGGGAAGCGGGAGTTGGTTTAAGTTCTTCTAACGATTCATTTTTCTACGATCCATCAATTCGGCATTATTTCAAAAATTATGTTAAGGTAATCTTACTATCTTGCATTAACTTTTCTAGCAATCTTTGAATCAATAGGTTTCTTGTGTGTGACATCAAGTGTCAAATATTCTCTCTAAAATGCTGATCAAGATTTTAATTTGTCTTGTTGGGCTGCCTGAGAAAGGGTATGCATCATATTGTGAAGACTTTTGGTTTCTTTCCAAATTTAGGAACATTATGTCTCTGGATATTAATGTTTGCCGATTCCTATAATTTTTTTCCTCAATAATTCCAGATGTCAAATGGCTAACAAGACATATCTTGCAGCATATATAAGATATCAGCATTTTGGCCTTTGTGATCTCTTGTCATTGAAATGAAATTTATCGTAAAGCATTTGTGTGTGGGAAGTTCTAACAAGACGACAATTTTCTATGTCTGTTTCTCCAGAACTTGTTGACCAAATTAATGCATTATACGCTTCTATAAAATGGCTGTGTGTGCATAGACTTTCATTGGATGATCTCATTTCTCCTCATTTTTTCAATCCTCAAACTAAAGAAGTCCATTTTGTTCTGCTCTGCATTTATATATATCGCATATGTCATTATAAACTTTTGAGGTGATAGGGAGTAGTTTATAAAGGTTTTTTAAGGTTTTTAATGTAAAAGAGGAGAGAGATTGAGTGGAGGTGAGTGGTTGAGATTTGTGGATGTGATGAGATACGTGGATGTGATTGATTTAGGGTAAAGAAAGAATGGATAAAAAAGTGATAAAAAGTGTTTAAAACATTTAAAAAGGTTACGCTAACAGGCTATTTGTCATAGTCATATAAGGAAATGAATTAATTTCCTGAGTTCCAAATATAGTTGTCTTTATATGCTCTACTTGAATCAGGCAGGTTTTCTGATAACTAAGATAAATTTAAATCTTTAATAGTATTTAGAATGAAGCGATATTTATATTTGGCTCTTCACACCATTGGTAACCATTTAAGCATTTAGTAAGTAAAAAGGAGATGTTGGAAACAAGAACAAAGCTTGTGTTCATTTAATTTTTTTCCTCAAATAGAACATTAAAATCTAATTTCAACCACACATTCAAAATTTTTTTTTTCCTATTATCAGCACATGTTGTTATCCTACGACTATTCAACTATTCAAAATAAAAAGTAATGCTTTAAGCGAAAAAAAGTTCACCTGAACATGAGCTAGACCTTCAACTGAAGAAACTACATAAATCTACAATTGCTAACAATGGCCACAATTTCTAGAAGATTTGAAGGGACTATATTAGCTTACTTTATCAGTCAGTTCTCTAGCTGAGTTGAACATCCCAAGTCAATTTCCACCTTCTTGGAGTCTGTTGGGATGCAATAAATGAATTAAATTTGTTAGTGTTGTTTAAAGGGGCTGAATTGCCGAGGAGCCAAGAATTAGGTGGTGGAGGTTAAAGGGGGCTGAATTGTCGGTTTTTAAAGATAGGTTGGCTAAGGAGGTCAATTGGGACAGTAACGAAAATGCTAATACAGCATGGGAGTCGATATCACATAGTGTAAAGAGGGTGGCTACAGAGATACTTGGGTGTCAAAAGCGTAGTGCACCCCCGGGAAAGGAATCTTGGTGGTGGACCGAGGAAGTAAAGGTAGCGGTTCGGGCGAAGAGGGAGAGTTATAGAGAGCTTACGAAATGCAGGGATAGTCAGGTGTATGATAGGTATAAAGATGCTAAAAGACAAGCGAAGAAAGTCATACGAGATGCTCGAGCCAAGGTCCATGAAGAGTTATATCGGAAACTGGATACAAAAGAGGGAGAAAATGCCATTTTTAACATTGCGAAAATGAGGGAGAGAAAGAGTAGAGATTTGAATGGTGTAAGGTGTATTAAGGATATGGATGGGAATGTGTTGGTAAAAGGCGGGAGATTAAACAACGGTGGAGAAATTATTTTGATAAACTGTTTAATGGGGATAATACTAGCGACCTTGGTGATATTACAGTCCTTACATGATACCAACCGGGTGTTCGCTCGAAGGATCAGTGAAGGCGAGGTTAGAGAGGCTTTAAGAAGAATGAAAGTTAAGAAGGCTGTCGGTCCGGATGGTATACCAATTGAGGTTTGGAAGTGTATGGGGGAGTTGGGTATAAGGTGGATAACCAAACTCTTTAACAAGATCTGGCGTAGTGGCCAAATGCCTGAGGAATGGAGGAAAAGTACGGTGATACCATTATATAAGAATAAGGGTGATATCCAAGACTGTTCCAATTATAGAGGAATAAAACTTATGAGTCATACTATGAAGTTATGGGAGAGAGTAATTGAGCGTAGGTTGAGACGCATTATCCCTATTTCAGATAATCAATTCGGGTTTATGCCGGGTCGATCGACTACAGAAGCAATTCACCTATTGCGACAATTAATGGAGAAGTATAGGGCTAGCAAAAAAGATTTACATATGGTTTTTATCGATCTTGAAAAAGCTTATGATAGAGTACCTAGGGATGTGCTCTGGTGGGTTCTGATAAAGAAGAATGTACCTCTTAAGTACATAAATATAGTCAAGGATATGTACGAGGGAGTTGTTACGAATATTAGGAGAGGCGATGGGATGACTGATAGCTTTCCAATTACGATAGGATTACATCAGGGCTCTGCACTCAGTCCTTTTTTGTTTGCTATAGTTATGGATGAGCTTACGAGACATATTCAAAATGAGGTACCATGGTGTATGTTATTTGCCGACGATATAGTCTTAGTGGATGAAACCAGGGCAGGTATAAATGATCAGTTAGAACTATGGAGACATACTTTAGAGGCTCGTGGTTTTCGGTTAAGCAGATCAAAAACAGAATATATGGAGTGTTTGTTTAGTGGTAAGCATAGAGTGGATCCTCTTGTGGTGAAACTAGGTAGTGAGGTAGTACCGAAGAGAGATAGCTTTAGATTATTTAGGATCTGTGGTTCAAACCAATCTTGACATAAAGGTGATGTAAATCACAGGATTAATGTTGGATGGATGAAGTGGAGAGGTGCTTACGGGATTCTATGTGATCGTACTATGCCTTTAAAATTAAAAGGGAAAATTTATAGAACAGTTGTAAGACCGGCATTACTATATGGTAGCGAGTGTTGGGCAGTTAAGAAGGTAGATGAACACAAATTGAATGTTGCGGAAATGCGTATGCTGAGGTGGATGTGTGGTAAGACTAGGAAGGATAAAATTACCAATGAAGATATTCGTGGTAGATTAGGCGTCGCCCCGATTGAGGATAAGATGAGGGAGAACCGATTGAGATGGTTTGGACACATCTGCGGAGACTGAGAATGCACCGTGAGAAAGAGTGAGAGTATTAGGGTAGGAAATATAAGGAAAGGTAGAGGAAGACCGTTACAAACGTGGATGCAAGTCATTCGTACAGATATGCTTATTAAACAGGTAGATGGGCAACTAGCTTTGGATAGGAAGGCGTGGTATAGCAAAACTCATACCCACGATCCGACGTAGTTCTCATATGGTTCCATACAGCCGACCCCTATCTGTAGGGAATAAGGCTTAGTTTTTTGTTGTTGTTGTAGTGTTGTTTAAATATACCGCACTAATTCCATCGGTTTTGCACAAATCTTAAACTTCCGTTCAACATTGACTTCAAAGAGAATAATTATTTACTTCCTCCTTTTGCTTCTACCCATTACTAAAATATGACTTCAAAACGCAGTTTGTCTTTGCTGGAATAATAGTTTAACTATATTTTGAAACCTCATATTTGGCAGACAATACTGACGAGGAGGAACGTGTACACCGGGATTCAGTACCGAGATGATCCAACAATCTTTGCATGGGAATTGATTAATGAACCCCGTGTTATCAGTGATGCTTCTGGTGACACACTCCAAGTAAGTTACAATCTTTCTACCCCATTACAGCTTCAGTATGCATATGGAGGAACATATGAGATCTCAAGAATCATATTTTGAGCTTCCTTTATCTTAATGTTTACTTGGATATCAAATAAATTCAACTTTTTTGACTTGACACTGTGTTCAAGGTAATGCCAAACTGACTACTTGTGTGTTTGATTCAACAAACAAAGAATACAAATAAAAATAAAAATAAAGAACAAAAAATATTTAAATATATGATTAAGAGAGAGAGAGAGAGACTTGGGTAGTTTTCACTCTAGGTTGGTTTTATTATCTGTGTTTTTTTTTTCTTCTCCTGGATGTGATCTGTATATGTTGCACTTGCAGGATTGGATAGAAGAAATGTCGACTTATATTAAATTAGTTGACAACAAACATTTGCTGACAGTGGGCCTCGAAGGATTTTACGGTCCTAAAAATCCCAAAAGGTCAACTGTAAATCCAGAATTCTGGGCAACTGATCTTGGATCTGATTTTATTCGGAACTCAAAGATCTCAACCATTGATTTTGCATCAGTTCATATCTACCCTGATCACTGGTAAGCTGTTTTATCTGTTTAATCATCTAATCATATCATCTTTCATAGCATAATCTTCGATATCCTAATAATTTCTTTGGGTAGGTCCCATAACCAAGATTTTGATTACCAGCTAAAATTTGTCTCAAAGTGGATGGCTTCACACATTGAAGATGGCGACAAAGAACTGAAAAAACCCATAATGTTCACTGAATTTGGGTTGTCTACAGAGAACAAAAATTTTGACCCTTCTGAACGAGACAAATTCTTTCAAGTGATTCTTGATATCATATACAAGTCTGCAAAACAGAACAAATCTGGTGCTGGAACTTTAGTATGGCAGTTTTGGGTCGAAGGGATGGAAGAGTTTAACGATGATTTTGGGATCGTTCCATGGAAGAGACCTTCGACGTATAAGCTGTTTACAGAACAATCTTGTCGACTGGCCCAAATTCAAGGCGTACTTCCTTCACAAAAGGAACACCTGAACAAATTGTGCAGCCAAAGATGGTGAAGATAAAAGATAAAATCTTTTGGTTGAAAATTGAAATTAAATTTAAATTTCTCAGTTGCAGATGGGGAAATCTGTTCGTGGGTTTTGATTTTTCAGACCAGGTTATTGAACTCCTCCCACGTTATATAGGTGTTCATGATGTCATTATGGTAATGGCATCTGCTGGTTTTTCGCTGCACAGTTTAGAAACTGTTTTGTATTCATTTTAACCTCACGAAAAATGGGCCTGTAATTTTTTTATTCAATCAATTTCCACACATATTAATCAAAGTTTGAGTTCCACATTCAAGCATTATTATGCCTAAAAGTGCTTAAATGTGCAGATTGTTTTGCTTAAAGAAAGATTTAAACAAATTTTAGGCATTGAACAGATAAATGAATGATACTGATTAGCGAAATATACCCACTCAAAATTTCTCTCTATATAATTCTTGGGAAACAGAGCGTCACTATTAACTTATCATTAAAACATCAACACACAATTGCCAGTCGTAATAATGCCAATTATCTCTCTCCGAAACTATTGTTGCGACTTCATTACTTGGGTGACGAGACCAAGCGCAATGGTTCTTCCCAATGATCTCAGTGACACTCGTCCCATAGCTCTCGATTTTGCATATTCCTCAACACAAACTGGTCCTTGCAGAACAGCCTAGGGTAACAAGAATACTAACTTAGGCTGACTACACGAGCACTTGTGGAAATAAACAATGAAGTTAAATATGAAGACGAAAGAAACTAAGAGAATTGTGTACTACAAACCTCGACAACTGCATTCTGTTTTGCTAATATACACCTCGGGGACTTTTTGGTAACCTTCCCAGTTTTTGGGTCGAGCAGTGACAAAATCTTCACTACTCTTGCGGCCTCTTTCGCATGGTGTATGTGTAATTCCAACTGAAAATTTTCATGTAGATTATATGAGTAAGCTCCTATAGGAAAAAATAGCAACCACATTATAAATAAGAAAAGTTTGCTCAAAAGAGTGAAACCTGAGAACCAATTAGAATTGGAACTGCAACATCCAGCACAAGGAGTTTTAGTTCCAAGTGGGTTGCGATGGAAACTGGAAAATCGGGGTGACATAAAACACCCCCTGCAGTTACACGGTTGCTCTCAATGCCCTGTAAATTGATGGTGACGTTGTCACCAGCTCTTGCAATGTTACAAACTTGGGAATCCCGTTCTATGGAACGCACTGTTGCCACTTCTCTTGAAGGCATAACTAGTACCTGAAGAAACCAACAATTATAAAATAGTGTTACAACTTTCATTCCATTATGGTACATACAAGTCAAACACAAGCAACCTTCGTACCACGAATGGAGTATAATGACTTAAAAACTGAACAGGAAAATTGTTTGGCAACAGAATTTGTACCTTAGAACCAGTTCGAATAGCTCCAGTCTCCAATTTCCCACACACAGACACCTGCGCTTGTGATTGTGATTTGATAATGTCACATATTGGCATTAGTAACGGCTTTGAGTAATCTCTTGCAGGAAGTTTAAGAGAATCAATCGCATCCAACAAACAAGGTCCATTAAACCTGCAATTCGATGTTCGAAAAATACTCAATACAAATTCACATACATGTAGTATAGAAATCAATTTATCTATATGGTGCACACTTGCATGGCAATATGATGTAAAATCAAGCGTATTAATGCAATAGCCAAGAGATATGAGCATACTCTTCTTTTTCCCACAAACAGATATGATTAAGAAAAGAAACAGCAAATGGAGGCATCTAACCAGGATAACAATCTTCTATCAGAAGGAATCGCCACCAAATTCTGGTTCTCCATCGCACTCACTGGAATCCATAACACAGAGGAGTCTTTAAAGCCACATGTGCGAAGAAATGTTCCAAGTTTCTGCTTAATCATATCAAATCGTCCCTGGGAGAACTCGACCACATCCATTTTGTTAACCACAACTATAATCTGATCAACTCCAAAGCTTCTAATGAGCTGCGCATGCTCTCTTGTTTGCCCTCCAACAGCATCGAGACCTGCTTCAAACGGAACCCATCAAGCATCTACAACCAGAATGGCGGCATCTGCTTGTGTTGCTCCAGATATCATGTTTGGAACAAAATCTCTATGGCCAGGTGAGTCGAGCAGAACAACACGATATTTCCTAGAATTGAAGAAAGCAACAGCCACAGTCATAGTTATACCCCTTTCTCTTTCTTCGGCACTTTCATCCAGTGCCCATGCATAGGCGAATGATCCCTTTCCTTGTTGTTTAGCTTCCTTTTCATACTTGTGCATCTCTTTCTGCGATATACGCCCCAAAAGATGAAGCAACCTTCCCGAAAGAGTTGATTTTCCAGAATCAACATGGCCAACCTTAGCATGTAGAACAACATAGTCAGTAGTAGAAGAAACCATAGAAATATTTGAAGGGATCACCAAGGAGGAAAATCCGATGGAAAACGTAACTTACAATTGCAAGATTTAATTGACTCAGTTTATCTTCTGCTTGATCGGGCTTCATCCATGGCTCAGGTTTATATTGCAGATTTGATGGGCCTTTTTCCTCACTAACATTTTCTATTCTAGATTTGGAAGACAATGAAACACTCTCCATTGTACTGATAAGTTTTTCTGGTTGGCTCCTACTGCCTGAAGCAAATATTCTCTCCTTCACTCCACTACGTTCATCTGTTGCTACAGACGCTGATGAGGAATCAGTCCTTTCGGCAGCCAACCCCAGTTCAATTAGAATATTCTTCTCTTTTACAATTGAGGGTTTATTTGATGATGATAATCCTTTTGAATTGGCTGCAAGCAAAAAAGTGGAGGAAATTAATGACGAATGCCAAATATCGTGTAATAATGGACTGATTTATATCCAGCCCAAGAAGTTAATCACCAAGCAATGCTATACTACCATTCCGTTTCATCAAAACTTGCAATTAATCTTATGCAGCCAAGTATGTTTTGTAAACAGCTTCCTTCCGTCCTTGTAAGTGCCCCCAATTTCTACTGAACTCTCACAAGTCTCTCATGGCATTTCAGGATACTTTAATATCTAGATCAAGTTATATAGAACTCTCTTTTAGCCTCAATTATTATATTAGTAATGCTCCAATGCCCACTTGTGGGCATTTTACCATGCCCACTTGAGCATTAGCAATTATTATATTAATGTCCACAATCATGTCACCTCACTAAGTGAGGACCAAGGAAATAATAACAATTCATCAATGGTCAAACTCTGAAGCAGTAACGGCAAAATACAACTAAATAGCTGAAACACCAAAATGACTAACCAACACTGTAAACTGCTTATACTTTTAGATGAAAACAGTCATTACTAGATCTTCATCTATGGATCAGTTTCAGTTTCACCATACTACGATAACAGCAACAGGTGACTGACCTCTTTTCTCATTAATTAATGATTCTTATTCCACCTATGGTAAAAATAAAATAAGAGAGCCTATGTTTCACCATAATTATCAATGTTCACTCACTTTCAAGGAATTCCATGACAATGGCATCATCAATGCAAGGGTGAATGAAACATTTATTTGTCTGATCCCCAAAAAATTGAGCTCGGTATCTATTAAGGACTTCAGACCAATAAGTTTGGTCTCATCTTTGTACAAAATTGTGGCAAAAGTTCTATCATGGAGACTAAAAGAAGTTCTTGGAGATACGATTGATGTGGCACAAGGGGCTTTTGTCAAAGGACGACAAATTCTAGACTTGGTACTGATAGCAAATGAGATAGTAGAGGAGTATAGAACGAAGAAGAAAGGAGTGGTGTTTCAGATGGATTTTGAGAAAGCCTATGACCATGTGAGTTGGGAATTTCTAGACTTTGTTCTACAAAAGAAAGGCTTCGGAGATAGGTGGAGAACATGGATTAGGGGCTGCCTAGCGCCTGCAAATTTCTCAGTAATGATTAATGGGAAACCGAGAGGTAAGTTTGGTGCTTCTAGAGGACTGAGACAAGGAGATCCATTATCACCATTCCTATTCATCCTAGTGGGAGATGTTTTGAGTAGGTTGATCAACAAGGCGTGTCATGATGAGCTCATAAAAGGTTTTCAGATTGGTAGAAACAAGGTGACAGTTTCTCATCTTCAATTTGCGGATGACAGCATCTTTTCTTGGAAAATGAGGATGACAGTGTCACAAATCTCATGGGAATCTTGGACATATACTCGAAAACCTCAGGATTGAAACTAAATATGAACAAGAGCATTGTAGTGGGCATCAACATCATGAAGGAAAGAATCGAAGAGGTTGCTAAGACAGTAGGTTGTGATATAGGGGTATGGCCACTTAACTACCTCGGTGTACCTCTTGGGGGGAACCCTAGAAGTCTCTCATTTTGGGATCCGGTAGTTGAAAGAATTGCTAGGAGATTGGAAGGATGGCACAAAGGATGCCTATCTAGAGGGGGGAGACTAGTGCTTTTGCAAGCAGTTCTTGGATCTATTCCAACATATTTCATGTCTGTTTTCAGGATGCTGATGAAAGTAACTAAGGTGATTGAGAAAATGATGAAGGATTTTTTTGGGAAGGTAAAGGGGAGAGACACAGTGACCACTTGGTCAAATGGGAAATTGCAACACTACCAAAACAAGGTCGGGGATTGGGGATTGGTAATCTCAACTTGAAGAACTTGGCCCTTCTTGGCAAATGGCTTTGGAGATTCCCTATAGAATTGGATTCACTCTAGCACTCTGTTATCGGCAGTAGGTATAGCTTACAATCTAATGAGTGGGACGCAAATATTGACGTTAACTCCACTCTTCGGGCACCCTGGAAATCCATTGCAAAAATTTGGGATAAATTCATAGAGTGTACCACATTAGCAGTTGGTAAAGGTAATAAAATCCGATTTTGGTTAGACAAATGGGTAGGCGATCGTACTCTTCAATACTTATTCCCCCGTCTATTTAGGTTGTCAACCAGTAAAGACTCGTTCTTTTGTGATATTACCTCTTTTCCATCCCTATCTTGCCTGAGCTGGAATCTTGAATTCACTAGGAACTTCAGTGATAGAGATGCCGATGATTTTATCTCCCTCTTAAACAAACTTGAAACCACAAAACTGAACCCTTTGGTACCTGATACAAGAATCTGGAATGCTCATTTATCGGGTCAATTCTCTTGTAAATCCTTCTTCAAGGTTCTTTGTCAAGCCTCATGTAATTCACCCTTCCCACAATTCAAATTCATCTGGAACGGTGTGGTGCCTTCAAGAGTGAAAGTTTTTGCTTGGTTAGTGACTTTAGGAAAGGTAAATACTTGTGATTTGCTGCAATTGAGAAGACATTTTCTAAGCATTTCTCCATCATTTTGCATCATGTGTCGTAAGGACAATGAAACCATTGACCATTTCCTTATTCATTGCGAGGTAGCCACAATGATTTGGAGTAGAATTTTGAACCTATTTGAAGTAGTTAGTGCTCTACCAAGAAAATGGGCAGATTTGATCCTCATTAAATGGTCTTTTGGAGGTAATCGGAGACAAAAAAAGGAGTTTTGGAAACTAATTGTGATGGCGGCAGCTTGGGTATTATGAAAGGAAAGGAATAGAAGGATTTTTCACGATATGGTGAGCTCGGTAGATGATATATGGGATACCATCTTATTTCACTCAGGACTTTGGGCTAAAGCAGCTGGATTATTTTATAATGTTGATAATTTTCTTTTTCGCCTAGATCCCGTTGGTTTCTTTTGTACCATTGTATAGTACTATAGTGCAATAGCTAGCTTTGATTTTGGTCACCCTCTTGTTGGGTTTTGGTGGATGGCTTGTCCACTTGTATTGTAGTCCTTGAGTTTTTTTGGCAATAATAATAATAATAGTTTCTTATCAAAAAAAAAATGTTCACTCACTTTCATACGGATCATGAGTTTTCAGCATGCAACAGTGCCCCCGCTAAAATTAAAAAGAGAAGAAAACACGAAAGGGGATAATCTTTTGAACAAGAACATGACTCAAACTTCGAAAGAGTATCTTTCCTTCTCATCCTTCACCACACATGACAATATCTCAAAATGTCACAACTAATAAAGTTTACATCTCTAAAACCTTTACGTGAGACTCAGTTTGGAATGAAACATAAAATTTCCAGTTTTATATGGAATGAGAGAAACAACGCTTCTCCTGTTTCAGTATTAACTGGGTAGAGAAACAAAGATAATCTTACATCATAGTTTTGTTTAGATAAGTGATTGAGCCAATTTTCTGAACAGAACATTAAGACAACTAAATGGAAGGTTAAATTACCATAGTGTTCATCTGAGAAAATAACTCACTGGCTAACCACCTAAAGACTATGGTTTGACTGAGTACAGTGAAATATTGTAAGAGCCAAATGCATCCGGTTTGAGTGTCTACAATCATCTTTGTACAATAATGATGGAGGGGGGCTCTTGTTAAACCTAAGTGTGGAAAATTCCTAAAAAATTCCAAATAGTAAAAAGATACCTTTGGATCCAAATTTTGACGAACTTAGTCCACTGGATACCAGATCGTCGGGTGATGGGGAATTGAACTGGAATGGAGCTGCTATTAGCATCACGAATAATGTCAGAAAAAGAATAAGTTACCCCAAAATAAAAGTTGTAAAGACTCCCTCAATAAGTACTTTTGAGTATAAGATAAGAAAAGTATATTCATCGACTAACTGGCTTAGAACATTAATATGTTCATGTACATATATCCCCACTTTATTAGATCTTATGCCGACCTATCTTAATTTTCTGATGATTTTGAGAGCTAAAGGCCCTATGGAATGCATGAAAACTCCAACGAATATTTCCGAGAATGTGGAACTTAGAACCATCTTCTGTCAGGGAAACATCATTCCATGCTTCAAACTGTGAAGACTTTGCAGATGTTCCATGTGGAAATGATGCAAAAAGAGACTTTGCCATAACTGATGCTCCAGAGTTTTTACTTCTGCCACCAACTGCATGGAAAGTATCTACTCTGATATAAGAAATGGAAAAGACATAGGACATGGGTGCTACTGAACAGAAGGGCATTTGACCTATCTGGAAGGTGACATTTCTTAAGATTCCAAAAAAGAATTAACTTAACGAAATATATCACTCCCAGAAGTTAAACATATTAACTTGATGATTTTGATTGGCATGAGATATGTGAAATATTCATATAAAACTAAATAATAAATAAATAAATAAAGAGGGGAGAAAACCTAATGAGAAATGTGATCAGCAAACATAAGCAACAGAGACAGAAAGACTTCATTACCTGCATTGCTGTCACCAATGCCACTAATTTTGACCAAAGGATTGCGAAGAACACCACATATGTCACATTCAGACATACTATCTTCATTATCATATGTACAAATTGGGCAACGCCATACCCCGGTCTTGATTACTTCTTGTTTTGCCTTGGTTTGAGTTGCAATATCTGTTGTTGAAACACAAAGTCCTGATCAACGTGGTAATTAACATAGAAGATATAACAACAGTTGATATGCAGTGTGTAGATAACTATGAAAAATTATGAAATTAAGTTAAGATTTTTAGTGAACTACGACTCTGAAAATGCATGAACGCTACCACAGTTTTATAGGCTTTGCATGAAGTAATTTAATCCATCACCAAACAAATATAATCCACAAATATTACTAACAAAATTATAACAACTGGTGAAACCTCTATGTTCTAAGGCCTTTTTATATGCACATTAAATTTGGATTTGGATGTGTGGTTGACAATTTGAGAAGAAGTATTAAAAAATATATAAGTAATTCTCAAAACAATGTATCAGTGGTTGAAAATGATGAGAGAGAAAAAGTAAATTTAATTTGATAAAATTTAATTTGAATAGAATAAGCCCTGAAAGTGGTTATTTACACTGCTAGTATTGACTAGGGTCCCTTTTACACGTCGAGTTAAAAAATTTAAAGATAAACCTCTACTTTTCCAACTCCACCTAAACTTGCTCACCATACACAATAAAAATGAGATAATTGTATAGATGACCACTACAAGATTAGTAATACATCCCAATAGTTACTAGCCTCAAGGACCCTCATAGTAGTGCTTCAACAAGCCTCTATAGGAAATCCGAATAGTAATAAAAGAGTTTCTAATAATATACCCTTGGAACATGAACCACAACAACATTTCATCAACTCACCTCGTTCTCCTTTTTCGTATTCATACTCGTCGCCATAGTAGTAATTATCATCCTCATAGGCTTCATAGTCGTCGTCATAATCAATCCCATAATTCAATTTCCGAGGCATGGTTCTATCGCCTGTCATATTTATTGAAAACTGTTATAAAAAATTTCCTTTTTTTAATCTAGACTGCATAATATAAATATTGGACCATCACCTTGCTACACAACAATATTCTGGAGGTACAATAATAATAATAATAATAATAATAATAATAATAATAATAATAATAAAAGATGCATAAACTGATGATACTTCATGTTCCTTCAGTCTCATCCATCGTCACCGCATAACAAGAAGAGCTTCTTCATTTTTATTTTTTCTTTTTCTTTTTAAATCAGTAACTTCATCCGCAAGTCCCCAACAAGCTATTCAGGCTTTGGAGATCAATAACTACTTAATAACTTCATACCAATTTCAGTTGTGTAGGATTATATTTATAGAATAGGGAGAGTACATATAGTATCATTGTCATTAATTAAATTGGAACTCAAATGGAGAAATAAATCATATCACTAGAACTAAAATAGACACGCAGTATTAGCCTTTGCTGCAAGGTATACGATCTATCGTAAATGAATTTGATGAAGATATTCGCCAAAACACCAAGAGCTACTCAGAACTATTACCAAACCTTACATACACTGAATTCTTTTAAAACTGAAGTATCCACATAATTCTTAACCTGGTAAGTCCAGGGTTAAACAATCAAACAAATTGACGCTTATTTAATTCTAAAACACTTACAAAAGCTTCATGTAATATCCCATCGACAAACAACTGAAGCATAGATAACTTACATTCCTTACTTATGAACTTATGTATTGTAAGTTATCTATGCTTCAGTTGTTTGTCGATGGGATATTACATCGAATTATGAACTTATGAACTTATGTATTGAAAGTTATCTATGCTTTTACACACGAAAACCAACATCGAATTATACAATTTTTCATTTCCTTAAAGATGTTATTAGTTCGATCTTAGATTCTAGCAAAATTAACAACATGAAACTCCAGCGAAAATCTTTTCTGCAGTTCATTAGAAACACAACATACAAAGAGTAAAATCCCTGTCACACCTAAAAGGTACACAGAAAGTACAGCATACACTTTCCATGATGAATTTAGTCAACGAAGCTTAAGATTCAGAGAAAATTTAATGGCAGATATCCAAGTTCAGGTCCCATGGGGACTCAAACCAAAAACCATCAAATCCCTCACTTGAGTTCCCCTTATTACAAATTCTCAACATGCAAAAGGCCAGAGTCAATATTTTCCTCCTCTCATTCCAGTAACTAAAATTTTCAAAATTGAAGGATTGCTGAGCAAAGAAACTTTGCCAAAATACAATCTTCAACATAAAAAAAAAAAATAAACAGGGTAACGCAAAACAGTTCATAAGTAAGGAATGTAACGTTCAAAAGTTTCGATTAACAACTAATTCAAGATAAGGAATTCAAAATTAACAAATCATACTCGCTGAAAACTGTAATCTTCGTTACCCCACCAATTCACTCAACGCCTCCTTCCCCTTCTTGTTGCTTCGCAGCTGTAATGTGCAATGAAAAGGAGTAAGACTTGCATCAACCATGCTTTTTAAATCTCCATGGTTATCCGAGGAATTAAAAAGTGGCAGCCCAATTTAGCAAATACGTTGAACCAAAATTGCTAGAGATTTTGTCAGCGTGTCGTTGGTTAATTAGGGAAAGGAACTTACCCTCAATCTGGGTGCCGATCAAATTTACTGGTGGGTATTTAACTTCTAATGAAATCTCGTTTTGGTCACGGAACTTTTCTCTTAGTTGATACCGGTCCACATAAGAACATGAGAGAAGTTCACGGTATGATTTGACGTGCGAATCAATTAATTACAACATTCTCGATCGCTTTTCGTTCTTTCAATTGAATCAATTCTAATTAGACTAGTTTCCTCATACTCTAGGAATCCTACATTCAGATCTTTTTAAAGTTCACAAATAATTAATAATTATCGAGAGAAACCTCAAATAAATATTTTTTAATGGTATTTGATGGGCCTTTTTAATGACCGATTAAAAAGGTGTTTATATGTTTTACCAGTTAATACACAATCGGTTGACACATATCAACTCCTTATGATATATTGTATGGGTACGGCTAAATGCGCCCCCGGCCCCCAAATCCACTCACTGCATCTCCCTTTTTTAAAACAATCATCTAACTACCAATATACCCTCTTCTCCTTCTTCTTCTTTCCTTTTTGCCTTTTTTTTCCCTCTTCCTACTCTTCACACCCCCAACTGGCAAAAAAAAAGTAATTGTGTATTATTCTTGATTAATTCACATAGACGAATTATTTTTAGCTTTGGCCTCAATTAATGGTTGCCAAAAAGCTTTTTGTTCTTCCTTCGTTTTCATTTTTTTTTTTAAATGAGTGTTCGACCAATTATGGTCAAACATCCCTTTGGATGTTCGACCCTTATGGGTCGAAGACCAATATACTTTTTTTTCGCGATATGTGGAGTAGGAAAAAAAAAGTAAAAGTGGATGTTCGATCCAAGTGGGTCAAACATACCATTGTATGTTCGACTCTTATGGGTCCAACATACATTTAATTTTTTTTCCACCGCACACCAATAGAAAAAAATGGAAAAAAAGGGAGACATACGAAGGAAAAGCTTCTTCCGTTACAATTAGTGGTCGCTAAAGTTTTATTGACTGCTTCTTCCTTCTTCTTGCTTCTTCCTTCTTCCTTCTTCCTTTGTCGATTCGTTCTTTTTTTTTTTTTTCCGCTCTCTCTACAGAGAACATGAAATATGATGGAGTCCTTTTGGGTATTCGTCCACCATTGTTGGTGCTTCACAATCTTCTTCCTCACTTTCTCTCTCTCTTTTTTTTTTTTTTTTTTTTGTTTTTAAGTAGTGAAGGGTAAATTGGGAAATAGGGGGAGGGGGAATGGGGGTGTGTTGAGTAATTGGCAACATGTCAGAATGGTCAATGGGGGTGTATGAAGTAAAGAGACGCAGGAAGAGGATTTAGGGGGTGTATAAGTGTATTTTGTTGCGCCCATATTGTATTTTAAATTTGTTGTCCAACATATAAGAAAAAGAAAACATATATTTTAAATCAGTTTAAATATAAAAAACATTAATTAGTGAGCATAAGTTTTATTTATTTATACAATTTTTTTACGAAGCTCTTACCAATAATTTATTTTTCAATCACCATAAATATTTTATAAGAGATGTTCACGTAAAATTGAAATTATTATTATAATTTTAAAAACCCAAATGGTAATCAAATTGTTATTGTTATGCTTAAACACATTTTTTCATATGATCACCCTACTGGAGGGATGGTTTTCTCTGTAGGAATTAGAAATTCAAATGTACGTATGTCCCTCAAACGAAAACCACATCAAAATTCTCCAAAATCTCTCTAATGTTTCTCCACAAAATTATTGATTCAACCTCCAATCTTCCACAATCACGAAGTAAGCTTTCTCATACGGTTGGATTCCATTGTGTTGTGTTTTACTGTATCTCCAGTGTAACAATGTATACAGTACAAATATGGCATGGGAAATATAGATATATAAAAACTAACACATTAATTTTATCTTTTTTCTTTTCCACATTTTTCTCTATTTTTGCTAACTTTTCTCTATATATATTGCCCATATTGTCCTTAGACACTCTACAACTACACATTGAACTTGACAGTCTAGAGAAACAAAATTACCAAAAATGAAAGTTGATTTACCGCACTCTTGGTCAAGTGTTCAATTCCATTCTCCTACGATCTCTGTGTAATGTTTTAAGAAATATTATGTATGAACATTAGTTTTCACCCTTGTGTGTTGCACGGGAGTTAAATTGTATAAGTTGAATTCTGCGGTAAACAACGGTGAAAAAGAGATTATTTCACATAAATTTAAGTTGGATGTTTATTAATTTGTTAGATGAGAAAAGTAATTACTACTCATGAATAACTTGTATAGTATAATTACTATACAATATACTAATAAGAAAATTGTATTAATTAAAAAACAAACCAAGACGGTGTTCAATTAAAATTAAATAAATTAAAAATGAAATCAAAATAATGTTGAACTGAAAATTAATGTAATTCAAACACCCAAATAAAGAACGGTGACAATAATGATAATGAAATATCACAGTCATTCCGACCTTCATAGGAAAGATTTTCCAGTAAGGGGCTCAATCTGTTGCTTCTTCCCTCATCTTCTTCCTTTCTGGCTCTTAGGCACAGAACCGCGCCAATCCAATAGAATGGCCCCAGGCTCAAAAGAGTTGGGTAGAAGAAATAATTCTTGATATTTTTCATTGTCTAAAGTAATTAGAGTTCCCTAACTTGGCCTGCGCAGCCTCCCTTCTATCTTAGATAAAAGTAAAGCCATATGTAACATTAAAAACAAAACATACAATCAAGTATATGTAATTGAAAATACTTGTTTCGCTCGAAATATATGCACTTCACGTATATACCCGTCAATTAACAATTTTGTCGCTTGATCATCTACTATATATATTTTTTGTTGGACGGGGAAACTAGATCATTTTATTAACTACTTTCTGAACCTGAGGAAATAACGAACGGCAAATAATCGACCCAATACAATTTGTTTTTCAAAGCTACGCCAAGCTTGGCAAGATAATGCGCTACACCATCCCTAACATGTGGAATATAAGTGCACGTCCTACATCTACGATGGATTAGAGCCTCCCGCACTTCCTGAACAACAAGAGCAATCGTGGAGAGGCAATCACTGGAATTCAAGGCCTCGATAGCTTGTCTAGCATCGCACTCGACTTTGGCAATATCCCATCCTACCTGCTCGGCAAAACAGAGTCCTTCCCGAAGAGCAAGGAGTTCAGCTGTAGTCGACTCAAAGACCCCTCGTAAAGTGCATGTAAACGCCCCAAGGATCACACCCTCCTCATCCAAAACAGCCCCACCAATATTACCAATCCAACCTTCATCCTACCGAATATCCGGGTCCGTACACAGCATATACCCCGTTCGACCACCATTTGGATTTCACCATTGAGTCCTCCTCAAGCTTGGTTCTCTTCCAATAAACCGAGAGAACAACCACCTATAAACTCCGGCGCGGTGTGCTTGTCCTCGTGAATCATATCGCTCCTTGCGTTCCAGATGAGCCACAAAACCATACAAATAGTCTCCGTGCATTGTTCCTCCAGAATGTAGCAACACCACAGTGAATCCAAAGGGTGGCATATTCCTTTTACTTTGTCCCATAAATGGATGCTCTTGCACACTTTCTTTGCCCAGCCCCACATGAAAAATAGGTTAAGATTACTCTCAAATAGACCACAACGTACACATGCCTTCAACCTCAATATGACGATGCCGTAGATTTTCAAAAGAAGGAGATGCCGAATGTGCAAAACGCCAGATAAAATGACGAACTCTGTGCTGAATATTTAACTTCCATACAGCAGACCTCCGTCCCCATTACTACAACCACAATCGCCTCTATACCCGGGCATCACAATTAGTTGATATCCGCTCTTCACCGAGTAGGCTCCATCTTTAGAGTAATTCCAAATCGATCAGCCTATCAGCGGCCTCTTGGGCGATCAACGGCACCGCCAAAATCCTTTGGCAGTCAATCGGCCAGAAAGATTGTTCGATAGGTGCAGTGTCCCAAGCACCATTGCGGATTAAAGCATCAACCATACCAAGACCATCAATACACGGGGAGAAAGTAAGCCGTAAAGGATCCCCCGGTAGCCATAGATCATCATAAGTACGAATAGATAAACCATTACCCACCCGCCATCGCAAACCCCGTGCAAGGAGATCCCGATCCCATAGAAAGGAGGACCATAAATGAGAACAGCCTCGGATCGGTCCAGCCGTGAATACATTGGACGTCGGAAAATATTTATCCTTCAGCAATCTACCAATCAAAGAATCTCGACATATATTGAAGCAATCGCCAGACCTGCTTTGCAAGGAGGCTTTGATTAGAGGCCTGTAAATTCCGAAATCCTTCCCTCAGCCTTGCGCCGACTGATCGAGGACCAACTATGCTAAGTCCGTAAATAGATAATCTGTAATATATTAAATTTAAAATTGCTCCATAAATGGAAAAATAATAATTGGAAGGAAATATATACTCCCCCTGTCCCACAAAGATAGATATGTATTCTGTTTTCGTTTGTCACATAGAGATAGTCCACTTTCCTTAAAATCGGTACTTAAAATATTAGGTTCTTTATATGCCACTATTTAATGTACATTATTATCAATAAAATAGAATCATTAAAATGTAATAATTAGTAAACTAAAGGGTATATTAAGAAAATACTCCTAAATTTTATTTTTCCCATAACATTAATTGATATTTTCTTAATTCTTATGAAAATATGTATCAACCTATCTTTGTGGGACGGAAGGATCATAAAAAATGATTTGTACATACCATTTGAATTTTGTGGTAAAGAACAGTAAAAAAATATTCTTGCATGTGAGACATGATTCATAATTGTACTTAAGTTGTGGTAATTAACACAAAGTATCTAATATAAAAAGGAGAGATTTTGTAGTACATGATGTTACAAACTTATGTAAAGTTGAGACTATATTTTAAATAAATTACTTATTATCAAGATGAGTACCTTTTTCAATATTCTGAGAAACACTCCTTATACAATAATATATTTATTTATTATTTTTATGTGAAACGTAAATGTGATTTTAGAAATAAGAATATAGAAGACGATAAAAACTATTAGGACTAAACAATTAATTGAAATCCAAATCATAGTTGAAAACTAATGATATAGTAGATCATGATAGTAAGTTAAAAAAAAAAACAATTATGGACACAATATCAAAACAAAGAAAATTCTTATCAACATCAGAAGAGAGAATTAGAAACTCTTGGTTTTGTAATAATATGAAGCTTTTAAAGCTCATATGTCAAGTCTTGATTCCAACCTAGAACAAATCTAAAGAAATTTTAGGTAATTACTAAAATGAAGGAATACAACTGTCAAAATATTATGTATTACATAAATGTTAAATATTGTAAAGTAATTAAAAAAAAGAATAATAAAGTTAATAAGTTGATAAGTCGAGTACTTTAGTTATGGAATTACTTATGTAATAACAAATTTTGGAATATTGATGCTAATGTAATGACAAATTTTGGAATATTTTTTTAAACATTACATTTGTTGTGATGTTGATTTCCTTTCCTTCCGTATCATTGATAAGCATCCTCAGTCTCAAATGACTTGTAACTCTGAATATCGCAACATATAGTAAATTATAATAGTTACATTTAAAATTTAAAACTTGACTTATATTTGCATATAGCAATATTATTTTTAAATTATAAATTTTTACTTATTCCTTTTAAATTTTAAAAACCTATAATGCACTTACGATGATTATTATGTCTTGTTGCGCATTTTATATAATTTTTTTAAATATGTTTGAATTTCTTTAATTGTTTTTGATTTTCTTTTATAAAATTTTCTAGGTAATATATACAATTTTCATATCACAAATAAATTTTAATTTTTTGAGTAACAAAGAGAAATATTAAAAAGTCCAATAATTATGGAAGCCCAAGTCTTGTGTCAAAAGATTTCAATATGGGAAATCTAAGGGGGGTGTATTCAATTGAGATTTTAAAGGAGTTTTAAAGACTTTTAAGGAATTTGATGCATTCGGAAAAATTTGGGTGTATTTAATTGAGATTTATAAAAGTCAATTAAAATATTGGGGTATTCAATATAGATTTTTATGGACTTTTTAAAAGTCCATCAAAGTCATGGATATTAAATGATGACTTTTAAGAATCCAATGAAATCATGAGGTATTCAATATTGTCTTGGATTTTTAAAGACTTTAATGGAATCCAGATTAGTCTAAATCTTTTTAACATAAAGACAAACACAATTTGTCTTATGAAATCTATCACTCACCCCTAAGATTTTGATGGATTTTTATTTATCACCATCGCCACTATCGCTGCCGCATCCACCACTACCATCTCACCGCCACCACTGCCACCATCCCGCCAATGGCGCTACCATTGTTGCCGCCGCCACCACCACCTTCCCGTCACCGCCACCGCCACCGATGCCGCCACCACCACCACCATCTTTCATTACTTTTTCTTCTTTATTTTTCGCTTTTTCAATTTCACAATAAGAATGATGTAAAAATATTATTATAATATTTTTGTCTTCTTTTTGTGTAACTTTTCATGAAAAAAAATTATTTACAAAAGTTTGTAAAAAGTTTTAAAATTTATAATTAAATATTTTATATCTACTTATTACTTTAATAATTTGATATATACTGTGACATATTGATTAAACATGTGATAGTTTTTAATTTTTTTTGTTAAATTATATCAAAATATTGAGAAATCTCTATTTGCAATAGTCATGTATTTTTGTAGTTAAAAAATTATTATTTTTTATCAAAATATTTTATAGACAATAATTAATTATTACTAATTTCAACTTTTGAAACGATAATAATTTAATGAGAACAGATAATAAAAGTCTAATCTCATTATGTTTAATAATATTTATTTTATGAAATGAAAATGTATATTGTCAAATGAATTCCAAAGAAATCCAGTAAAAGATTTGAAATAAAAGTCCTTCCAAATCCATGGAAGATTTTTATGGATTCTGTGGAAATCCATGGAAGTCTATTAAAAGTCAATAAAATTCGATTAAATTCCATGAAAATCATTCAATTTAAAAGTCTATTAAAATCCTTACAAATCCAAATTAAATACAGCCCCCTAAGTATCCCCTATATATGTGACCTATGACCATTTTCAAAATTGAGGGCATCTTTTAGTATTTGCAAAAATCAGATTTTTCGTCAAATTTTTTGCTAGGATACCATTTTTTATGTAACCAAACGTGACTTCTTATTACATTCAAAAAAAGGAAAAGAAAAAGTGACTTATTATTTTAGGTAACTGAATTTCATCCATAATAAATGTGGAGAATAGATAAGCTAATTTTATATTTATGGTAATATTGAGCTTGCTAGTATTTTTGGTGTAAATATTGAGCTTGCTAGTATTTTTACAGTTATTATTATTGGCCACAATCTCAAACAGCTTCAATATGGAAATTATCAGTTATTTGTAAACGTAGGTGACTAACTTAACTGTCATATTTATCTAAAAGAATTTAGAAATTCTGTATAATTATTGTACATATATTTTAGTAACATCACTTACGTTTTAAATTTTGCTAATATTGTTGAAATTCTTTTTAAATATATAAATATATTAACTTTCCAATTATTAAACTATTTTTCCAATAATAATAATAATAATAATAATTATTATTATTATTATTATTATTATTATTATTATTATTATTATTATTATTATTGAGGGTAAATAAATTTGAAAAAGAAAATATAACAAATTTAATTACACATTTACTAAAAAAATGAGTGATTTTATTTAATATATAATATACAACCGTTGTAGTAACTTCTAGTACAAAAGAACTGTTAATATTTAAGGAATCAAGGAATAAAAAATTATTAAATTGCAAAAAAGAAAAAATGTATATATAACCAACAAGACACGCAGATTCTTATTGATATAGCACAACTATAATTAAATAGTTGTCCAAATTACTATTTTTCAACTAAAATTCTAATTAATACCCAATTTTATAGAATATATAGATTTGAATTTTTCAATTTTTAATTAAATACATAATTGTAAATCATTTTTTTCTGTGCATTGCACCAGTGTTCCACTAGTTTATTCCATGGAACTAACTTTGTAGTTTAAGTTGGAAAAAAAATTAAAAAACAAAAATGAAAAATATTATTTTTTCTATTAAAAAATAAAATAAAATAAATTATTCTCCAAAATATTTTTCTTGACAGTATAAATTAATTATTTATGAAGATGAATAATTTAATATAATTGATATAATTTCAGAAAAAATTAATATGGATTGAAGACTTAATCTAATATCTGAAATTATTTTTAACAAAAAAAAAAAATTCCCAACATAGTTTTTTGCATTAACAGATACGCGTAGTAATAGTTCTAATACAAATTAAGTATAGTATTTATATAACATCCAATTAATACAAATTAATTATGTTACTGTTATAAATCAATATTGTAATTGATTTATATTTAATATTTAAAAATAAAAATTATTTCAAAATTTTTTTGTCCACCTATTGATATAAAATATTTATTTTTGCTATCTATATGAATTAACAGTTTATTTATTAAATTTTAAATAAAAATTTATAGATCGCAAATTCCGTACATTGCATGCGTGTAAATCTAGTTACAAGTCCAAATGATGGATTATGCGTAAGAGCATCTCCAATACAAATGTAAATGTCATCAGAGAGAGAGAGAGAGAGAGATTTTTCTAATTGAAAGCAAATAAATAGATGCGTGGGGGAAACGAGGTAGAAAAGTGAAAAAAATGGGAAAAGATAGAAACAAATTCAAAAATGATAATGATAAATTCCAACTATTATCTAAATTTACAAGTGTTACCAAAAAAAAAATCTGTCCGAAACCGTGTCCCTGTGAACATAACCACAGCTCACATGCTATGAACTTCAAAAAATTCCAGAGGTTGCTAAATGCTAAGAATGTGCTTACAATATTCATTTGAAAGAGTAACTGAGAAAGGGTCAAATAACCATATATTATTAGTGCCTTAGGGATGTGGAAGATGCAAGATTAACCTGGCTTGGCGTGCAAGTGCCGTGTTGGTAAGTTTACGGCTTCGAGTTTTCTAATCACAACAGAACAGAACAGAACAGAGTATATAAACAAACGCACCGGGTCATCTCTCCTTCAATCAAGCTTCTTTTCTCTCCTTCACCATCATACCAACAAATGGATTCTCTCAGCTTCAGAAAAAAACAACTGGATTCTCTTTTTAAGGTTAGTTGGATCTTTATCTTTATCTTTATCTGCAAAATTACATATTATTCTTTGATTTGGAGAATCTACAAGGATTAGAAATGGATTAGAATTTGTATGCTGATTATGAAATTATTTTGTAAATTGTATAAGGATTCTTTTTTTTCCTCCATGCTTTCTTGTATCAGACCATCAATGTTATATGCAAGGAAGATGACGTGCCAAAAGAAGAAAAACTTAAACAAGCCGAAGAATTGATTCAAAAGCTAATTCAAATGAAATCCGAAACTATGTTAGACTTGGAGGCGAGAAAGGTAAGAATCAAATCATCGATAATCATTTTCAACATCGCGTTCTCAAATTTAATGATCAATCCTCCATTACAGGCCGATCAAGGTTATTTCAATGCATGTTTACAGTGCAGATATAATTGGGATCGTATTGGCAATCTTGTGAATTATGAAAGGGCAACACTTCATTGTATGCGACAAGCCTTGGATGAGCTTCAACAATCAACTCCCGAAGACAAATACAAAATGGTAAAAACAATAATTCCTATAACAATCACTTGAGCTTCAATTTCATGAGTGATGTTCTCCTCCCCATGAGAAAAGATAGTGTATGCTCATTGCTGACATGGCATTGGCACTGCCACATCAGCAATGGGTATTCATTGTTCTCCCCCATTGTAGAGGAAAACATTAATCTTTATCCGTTCTGACTCTTGAAGCTCAAAACAGTTCCATAAGTTGTGTCAACAAATCCAACATGGCAATAACAACCTAGTTGAGGAACGACGGATCTTAAGAGCAATTCAGCACGCTAAAGAACAAAGCGAAAAACCTTCTTCTACTGCGAATGGAAGAAAAAGATGGATACATAACTCGCGCTCTGGTTATTATATACCTATTCCCAACTCAGTAGAACAAATAGAGGATAAGATCGAAGTATGAGTATTTTCTTAAGATAACATCCTCGTTTAGTTTATAGAATCCTTAAACGTGATTTTTAGGTACTTGTGTTTTCAATGTTTTGCAGTTTACATTAAGTGAACTGAAGGAGTTGCAGAGGAAGCAGAAGCCAATCATTGCGTATGAGAAGAAACTCAAGAAAGGTTTAGAAAAAGCTGAAAGGGATGTTTGTTTGATAAGGCAACAACTTGATGTAATAAACAAGAACAAACGTCTACTTTATGCATACATTGTTGGTTTAGATGGTCACATAGATTGCCTAACCTAGTATATAATATTGAGTTGTGTAAAAAAAATTTTAGGACACTAGGTTTACTTCTATCTTTTTAGGCATTATTCTTTTGAAGGGTTTGCGCATTTCCATGTAAAATATGTGGTTAGTATTGTGTTGAAAAATATGTGCGTTGTTGAAAATGTGTGTAAGTTGCACGGAAATGTGCGAATTTATGAAAAGAACAATTAATTATTAAATGCTGATCACTTGTTTATTAAGACCAACAATCAACTAATAATATGATATTCCGTGCAAGAATAAAAGGGTGATGGGATTGAATTTTTTATGATTTTTTTAATGGACTTTTATGTAGAAGAGGAAAGAGAATGAGAATGAGAATGAGAATAAGTGGAGTTGAATGATGGAGATTTGTATAATATATATGATCCCCACCGAGATATATAGATGTCATTGATTTAATGGGAGCTAGCCAATCTTTTTTTTACACTTTTTTTCCCTTTTTTTAATCTATTTTAATCATTACTTTTTTTGGACAAATCAATCACATTCACATATCTCATAGAACCTATACGTACTATTTAAATATCTATCATTCAAGTCCACTAATTCTCTCTTCTCTTTTATATAAAAATCCATAAAAAAGTACTACCTCCGTCCCACAAAGATAGACATGGTTTGACTTTTACAGAGTTGAAGAAATTACAATTAATATTATTGGAAAAGTAAATTTTAGATGTACTTTTTCAAATATACCATTGCATTAAATAATGTCAACTAATAACAATGTATATTAAATAAGGGTACAATTGGAAAATGGAAGAAATTAATTATAAACAAAATAGAAAGTTGCCTATATTTTGGGAAGGACAAAAATGGAATACAAGTCTATCTTTGTGGGACGGAGGTAGTATTAAAAACTCTAATCCTATCACCCCTTTAGGGTAAAAAAAAAGAATGAATTAAAATAGATAAAAAATTATAAAAAGTTGTAAAAATGATGCGCTTTCACATGCTAAATGTTGATTGTAGAAGTGTCAATGGTCTCTCTTCATTTTGCAGAAATCATCCCTCGAAAGAGTAATTAATAAACGAAATGTATATTGATTAGACCAATTCATTGCTCTCTAAATTAAAATAAGTTAATAAATCTATAATATAATATATTAAAACTCTAACGCCTCTAAAATAAATTTATGGATCCCAATGTCCTTGCATTTTTCTTATTATAATTCCGAATTCGACCTTTATTAACATCGATATCTATATCTATATATATAGAAAGGCAGGGAAATTTCAAGCTATTTTTAATTAGATTAATTAGTTTTTCCACCTAAAATAAAGTCATCTATTGTCTTTTTATTTTTTTCGTTTTTTAATAATTAATCTCCAACAATCAATTAACTAATCATTATCAATATTAAATTTTATCCCCACCAAAATTAGATTTTTTAAATATCTACTGATTTGAAGTTATCTTATACATTTTTTTATCTTTTGATTTTTCCTTTTTTTTTATCAATTCACAATCAACCGTAACAAAAAAAATTAATAAATTATTATTTATAATAAATGCGAAATATTAAATATAAATTTTTTTCCTTGCATAAGTATTGATAATTATTATTTTATTATATCTTTTTAATCTGAATCTAAAGATTTATATTTATATATAGAATAAGAGACTTTTTATAAATAATTAACTACGAGACGAAAATTAATTCTTAAGAAAATAAAATTAATTAAAATTAATAATTTCACTAATATTTTATTATTGTGCGATACAAAATTAGCATTCATTAAATTTTACACTAAATTAAAAGAAAAGTATAACATTAAAATTTAAAATTTTGATTCGATCCACTAATTAATTTTTTAAATAATTAATTATTTTTCTCAGTGTTTAGAAAATCGAACCGGTCAGCAAATTGGAGAAGGCAACAGTTGAAGGGTCAAACGATTGAACCGGGGTCGAACCGTTTTTAATTAAAAAATCAAACAATAAATTAAAACCAATAAAAAAACGATTGAACCGTTACCGGGTCACCAGTTAAACCGGTTGAAGTGGTTGGTTGACCAATTTTTGACCAATTTTCTAATGGGCCGATTTTCAGCTATCACCAGACCGGATTTTAGATCGGTTCATGGTTGAACCAGCCGGTCCAGCCAAGTTTTCTAAATATTGATTTTTATTTATACTAATTAATTTTTAAAATAATTAATTATTTTTATCAATGTTTAGAAAACCAACCGGTCAACAAATTGGAGAAGGCAACAGTTCAAGGGTCAAACGGTTGAACCGGGGTCGAACCGTTTTTAGTTAAAAAATTAAAAATAAATTAAAACCAATAAAAAACGGTTGAACCATTACCGGATCACCGGTTAAAGCGGTTGAAGTGGTCGGTTGACCAATTTTTGACCGATTTTCTAATAGTCTGGTTTTCAGCTATCACGGGACCGAATTTTGGACCGGTTCAGCCAAGTTTTCTAAACATTGATTTTTATAAATAACTAGCTAAGAAATGAAAATTAATCTAAATTAGCAATTTGGCTAAGATTTAATTTTTTTGTGATACAAAATTAAAAGTCATTAAAATTTTATATAAAAATTAAAATGAACTTGTAACATAATTAGATCGGTCCGTTTACTTAATTTTAGAAATAATTAATTATTTTCAAAAATAAAATTAGCTAAAAAATGAAAATTAATTAAAATTAATAATTTTTTACAATTTCATTTTGGTGTGATAAAAAATTAAAATTCATTAAATTTATACTCAAAAACTAAAAGAAACATGTAACATTTATTTATTTTTAATTAGCTATTCAGTTGTAACATTAATCCAATATTTTTAATTAATTGAATCTATATCTATATCTTTTAAATTGCAGATGTCCTTTAATGGAAATAATTAATGGAAACATGTTTTACTATTGCATTTCAATAAGCTATGTCTTTTAAATGGATTTTAGATTAGTTTGGATGGCTTTGTTATTATATTTAATTAGCAGTCAATCAACTTTGAGAACGTATTTTATTATTGCATTTCAATAGTTTATGTCGAATTTGAGTTATAGTTCTCATCAATTTTCATGGTTTTTGTTATTTGGATTTGATTAGAGGAACTGATAGTTTCCATTTCTTGAATATTTCTTTTTTATGGATTAAGCTTTTTCTATAACGCAAACACAAGTTGAGCATTTTGTTCGGTTATGTTTTTCTTGATATTGAATATGTAGCTCTTGACTAATATTAAAATCCAACCACAAACTACAATGAAGATTATCAATAAGGACATTTTACTGATTAACGCATCAAAACAATGAACAACGATTACATGAGTGTCGTTAACGGTATTTTTAAAATTATTAAGGTAGATCCGTAGATTCATAGAACTTTCTTCATACCCTTAAATTTATTTTCCTTAGATTATTTAGTTTTTATGCTAATATGTTTATTGTAAAAATTTTTTATACTTCTTTCATATGATTGATTAATATTTTTAGTTTACATAATAATTGGTTACAATTGCAAAAGTCCGATAAACTTTATAATTTTTTATAAAGTTGATTAATTTGCAATGCAACTATTACTATTCAGAAGTATAAAATAAATGAAAATATGAATTGACTGAATTCGGTGGATTGTTTGCGGTAAATTGTTGAAATAATTATTCTTTCTCTACACTGATAAATTAGTTTTTCTTTTTTTGCATTAATTTTTTTATACCATTGGGTTGAAACGGCACAATTTGTTAAATATTAAAGGTAAATTCGTGGATTGATCGTACTTTTTTGGCACTATAAATTTTTCTTATCTTGGATCGTTTATTTTTTGTACCCATATGAAAAATGCTTTTCAATAGTGGAACAGAGTTTCAAGCAAAAGAGTGTTGGACTCACTTATTATAGAGAAACAATTGTAGTTTCTTCGCACTAGAAAATATATATATATAATCAATTTTTTAAGTCATTAATACAAATCGATGCAATATTTTAAATTATTAAGGTAAATTCATGGATTTACCGTACTTTTTTCACACTATTAATTTTTTTTCCTTCGATCATTTAGTTTTTATGACAATATGTTCATTTTGAAAATTAATTATATTTCTATGCTTCTGTTGTATATATGATTGATTATATTTTTAGTTCATATAATTCGTTGCAATTGGAAAGTCGAATATACTTTATAATTTTTTCCAATAAATTAATTTGTAATGCAACTATTATTGTTTACAAGTATAAAATAAATTAAAATATGAATCAACCAAATTCGATGGAGTGCTTCCGATAAGTTGTCGCAACAACTATTCTTTCTTCAAAGTGATAACTTATTGTTGCCCACATGAAAAATGCGTTTCAACAGTGACAGAGTTCCAATCTAAAAAGTGTTGGACTCACAATATAAAAGTTTTTTCTTTTTTTACTTTTTATATAATCAATTTTTTAAACCATTAATAGGAGTCGATACAATATTTTGAATTGTTAAGGCAAGTTGGTGGATTAATCGTACTTTCCTCACACTATTAATTTTTTCCTTGGATCATTTGGTTTTTATGCTAATATGTTCATTGTGAATTATACTTCTTTTGTATGGTTGATTAATATTTTTAGTTTACATAATTCGTTGCAATTGTAAAAGTCCAATATACTTATAATTTTTTCCAGTAGATTAATTTGTAATGCAATCATTACTTTTTATAAGTATAAAATACATTAAAATATTAATTGATCCAATTCGATGGATTGTTTTTGGCAATTTTGAAATAATTATTTCTTTCTTCACATTGGTAAATTATTTTCTCTTTTTTAAAAATTAATTTTATACCATTAGAATGAGACAATATGATTTTTTAAATACTAAAAGTAAATTTGTGAATAAATCGCACTTTCTTCACACTATTAAAATTTTTTCTTGGATCATTTATTTTTGTGCCTACAATGAAAAATACATTTCATCGGTGGAAGATAGTTCCAATCAAAAGAGTGCCGAACTCACTTCGTGTGAAGAAACAATTATAGTTTCTTCGCAATAATAATTTTTTTTTCCTTTTTTTGTATTATCAATTTTTTAAGCCACTAGCGCGAGTCGACACAATATTTTAAACTCTTAAGGTAAATCTATGGATTGATCGTACTTTCTTCACAATATTAATTTTTTTGCTTTAGATCATTTAGTTTTTATGCCAATATGTTTATTGTGAAATTAATTATACTTTTTTGTATGGTTAATTAAAATTTTTAATTCACATAATTCGTCACAATTGCAAAAGTCTAATAAACTTTTTGATTTTTTGCAGTAGATTAATTTGTAATGCAATTATTACTACTTAAAAGTATAAAATAAATTAAAATCTGAATTGACCCACTTTGATCGATTATTTGTGATAATTTATTAAAATAATTATTATTTCTTCGCATTGATAATTTTTTTGTATCATTAATCTTTTATACCTTTTGGTTGAGTCAACACAATTTTTTAAATTGTAAAGGTGAATTCGTTGATTGATTGTACTTTTTTCACACTTTTTTTTTCCATGGAACATTTATTTTTTGTATCAAAATATTCACATGTTAACTTAGTAAATTAGTGTCTCATTGGTCCAATGGACACATCAATCATGCATCAATGTTATTAGTTATGCAAAATTGAAGTAGAAAAGTTAAGAATATGAATTGTGTTCTTATTCTAATTGTATCATAATGAATTGTTGAATGAATAGATATTGGGAAAAAAAGAAATGGGAGATTTAAAACTAAAAGTACATATTTATTGAGTTAAATTATTAAAGATTAGATTTAAAATTGTAATTATCTAATAAGTACTTACACCATCATCTTTGTAATGGATCGATTTGGAATGAGATAAATTACATTATATTTTATTATTTTTATTTTTCTTATTCATATAGAGTTATTATAATTTTAAAGTATGAATCAAACTATAATAAGGTAGAGAAATATGCTTTTATGTGGTTATTTGTTGTTCTTATATTCTAATTCTTATATGATAATAGAATATTCAATCAATATATATGGAAAAAATAGATATTGAAAAATTTGCCCCTGCATAATACACAGGTGAAACAGCTAGGGTTTAAATAGGAATGTTATGTTGCAGTTTCAAGGGTGACGCATAGGAATAGTTTAAAGTTTGTGATATATGATGACGATGGTCATCCAACTACCATGACCACAAATGTCATCTATAAAGAAGTGTTTAAACTTATAGTTTCATACTTATTAATCGCATCAAGTACGTTGTTTACTTAATTTATTTTTTTACACAAATCCTGTATGTCATTCATGGTTTGATATGTGAAGTGAAGGATTGTTTTTATATATTATTGTGTTTGTCCTCTTATATTTATCTAGGTATAATGTTCCCGTCACAAATTTGGTGGAGTTATACAAATTGATTATATATACCATTTATGCATTAGGAGATCCCATACCCACGCCGGAAAAAATTCATGCAGGCGCCATCGGCCCCCCGCCATCAGGGACAGTTATATATTATTTATCTAACCTAACGTAGATGCTAAAAAAATGTAAAAAAATTTAGGTGACGTAGGGCGGTCACGGCACATGGTGTGGGTACAGTCCGGACGTGGGGAACAGAGCATTGGCATATGCATTAGTGGTACTGCGTTTCAAAAAGGCAACTCAACATACTTAATAGTCGAAAATTATACTTTTAGTGAGTTTTATTGATCATATTTGAAATATGATGTTATTTCTAATATTTTTATAGGCTTCTTATACTAAAGCATCAGTGCTTGTGTAAAAGAGTTATCAGAGATATTCTGCTCATCTAAAATTTATTTATTATTTTAGTATAATTCAATTGTATAATAACTCAAATTTTGATATTCTATGTGATAATTATGGATGCGACTTATATTTGAGTACATTCACCTTTTTCGTTAAAACACGAAGATGTTTCTATTTTTTGTCTTGTGTGTTGTTGATTATTATTGATGGTCTTATGTTTGGATTGCTTTAATTGTTGATATCTTTAAGAGTATTGTAAATTAAATTTATATTTTTTGGTGAGTTTTCCCTCAATTGTTTGCAGGATGAATTGGTGCAAAATAGAGGGAAAATCTGTCGAAATTTTCCAAGAATTATTTCATTAGTTATATTAATTAAGTTTATTATTGCGACTTATTATTTATTTTATTTTTTTCGAGATCTTATATTAATACGACTAATACTTATTAATACTGTTATTAGCTAAAAAATTATGCCCCCGTGCAATGCACGGGTGAAACAACTAGTTTATATTAAAAGTAGCATGCCTTTGAAATCTGTTTATGAACCCTAATGTCTTTCTTATATTTTATCTAATTCCTAATTCGGCCTTAATTCAACCTTTATTAATATTAGATTTAGACTTTCAAAAAAAAAATTGATTTAGAGAATATAAAATTCATATTCTCTCTCCATTCTAATTTTTTGTTGCAATTCATCATACCGTGTTCATACGTGTCCTTGCATTAATTAATACGTGAAATAGACGGTATTTATTATGGTATTATAGCATGATCCTTATATATATATCCATTTTGATATCCAAAATCCACGTAAACTTTGACATGACTCACCCATTCACGATGATTAAATTGAGTACAAGCTTTTGGATCAAAGTTTCACAAAGTCATTGTTGATGCAGTTAATTTTTAAAGGTGGCATACACTTGGTGCAAAATTCTTTACAAATGAGTATTTGCAAAAGGTAATGAGATCAACTCTCTCTCTCTCTTTTTTTAGAACTATCTCGGTTCGAAAATCCAAGCACGAGATAAGATTTTATTGAAAGAAAAAGCAGATTACACCTAGTCGGACGGGGACAAGTGAACCTTACCTTCCAAGCAGACTAAGTAAAAATGCCAATTATAAAAGCAACCTGAAATCTACATGAGATGCATGAGAAGTACTACTTCTCACCCTATACAAAGCTAAAAGAAGTCTTAAAAGGAACTACAAGCAATAAAATAGAACGCCTTAACATTTAGGCAAGGATATAAGGCTGGCAACTTCTATCCAACCGACCAATAGCACAAGCCTCTTTATCTAATTCTTGAGAACTAAGAATCACCTGCCGACGCTCATTACAGCCAAGGTTAGCAAACCAATCAGCAAGTTTATTCCCCTCTCTCCAGATATGAGTTATCTTGTAAGTTAAGTGATGAAGGTGCTGTTGAATTTCCTCAAGAATATAAAAAGTATTCCACGCCCCTTGTTTAGCTTCAGAAATGAGTCGAACAGCAGTAAGTGAATCAGATTCTATCCACACATGTTTAATCTGCTTTTCTCTACATAATTTCAACCCAAAGGCTATAGCTTGTATCTCAGCTGAGGTGATGGAACATTCTGCATAGAAGTCAATGTAAGCCAAACAAATAGTTTCATGATAATCCCTAATCACTCCCCCTCCTGCTGCGATTCTATCAGCCTTTAAAGCACCATCTGTGTTGAGCTTATACCATGGTAAAGAAGGTTTATGCCAATAAACCAAAGTAGGCTGCAGTTACGTTGCTTATGAAAAGATGGTTTATGAATACTCAAAATCTGATCTTTTAAAAACATGGATCTTTTAATAATCCACTGTTATTTACCACTATTTTTTTTTCAATTATTACATTATTTTTTTCTCTCTATTAAACTATATATGAGCAAAACATATGTCAATATTGAGTTATAGTGTTTGGTTAGAAAAACAATATTAGTTTTTACATTTTAGTTATTTCTATTAGTTTCAAAGTTTTGTGTGAACATATATCATTAATCTCTTTCGATCATTCAGTAATAGATTTGACGTTGTGTTGATTTGTCATGTACCACATATAACACTCATTCATTAACACGACAGTAATATATAATTAGTGGACAAATTATCAATGGCTTAAAATTTCAAAAAATTGAGTACCAACAAAAAGGAAAAATGACAAATAAATGTCATAACACAAACTTAAGTTACAATAAATTAAAATATGATGGTGGGGGTGGACGGTGAAGATGGCTTAGGCAAAGACGGTCGAATAGTTTTTGGGTACGGCTAAATGCACCCAGCCTTTTGCTGGGTGCACCCATTTAAAAAAATAAAAAAAGAAAAATACTAATATACCCCTCTCTCCTCTCTCTCTTCTTCTTCTTCTTTTATTTTTTTTTAATTTTTTTATTACATGTTTGTTCGCGCTGAACACAACGAACAAGCACAAGCTTGTTCGCTGTGTTCATAGCGAACAAGCTTTTTGTTATTTGCTGTGTTCACAGCGAGCAAGAAAAAAGCTTGTTCGCTTTGTTTACAACGAACAAATATTTAAAAAAAATTAAAACAAAAATGAGTAATTTTTATCTGATTTTTCCTTGGTGAATGTAATTTTTTCAAATTTTTTCGCAACCACTTTGACGAGTAATTTCGAAGTTTTTGCAACCAATTTGACGATAAATTTCAAAATTTTTTGGATGATATAATAATTGGCTTTATTGTCTAATATAATTATTAAAAAAATCAAATCTTTTGCAACCACTTTATCGAGTAATTTCAAAATTTTTTAACCTTTTTTTGCAACTACTTTGACGATGAATTTCAAAATTTATTTGACGAACTTTATTCGATTAGTATTGAATACAATTATTGAAAAAATTTGAAAAAAAAAATAATAGTACAAAATTTTATTTTATTTTTTTCTTTTCGGCATGTTCACCCCAAATGGGATGAAATTTTATAAAAATTAAAAAAAAAAAGAAAAGAAAGAAAAGGGTGTGAGGGTAGAATGGGAAAGTGGTGAAAAATGGGTGTATTTAGAAAATGAGATGGGTGTATTTAGAAAATGAGGTGGGTGTATTTAGCAGTGGGCATAGGTTTTTTTTTTTTTTTTTTTTAAATAAAAGCATCCGCCAACCTTTTCGTGGTACTTAAGCCTCCGCTCTGATTGAGAGGTGAAGGTTTGGATTCTCCTACCCTTTTATTAATATGAAAAACAAATACAATGGGAAGGGAATGTGAAACCAAGACCTCCCAAAAATCAAACTACACTTAGCACACTAAGCCGATCTCAAAGTCATAAAAACAAAAAGCATAACAAAGCATGAGAACTTACGCATAAATTTTGATCAATCTAACATTAGGAATATTCAACCTGTCTAGTCTAATGATTCCTTTCAAGAACTTCGGCAAATGCGTAGGCAAAAACACCACATTGGAATGCATAGATGCACCGAGATTAGCAAGGAAGTTAGCTGTTTGATTACCTTCGCGCCAAATGCGTGACAGCTTAAAGTCAGTGAACTGGGAGAGAAGGTTCCAGATCCTACCAACAATGTGACGAGGTGTCCACGGGCGGGTTTGACTATGAGAGATGAGCTTAATGGTGGTAGAGGAGTTTGATTCGACCCACACCTTATCACAACCTGCTACTTTGCAAAGTGAGAGACCAGTGGCGTAGGCAGGATTTAAACTCAGTGCGGTCCAAAGGTCATTGTAACAGAAAATAAAATATGTTTTACAATAAAAACAAATATAAATATCGTATTTTACAATTGTTCTTTACGAGTTCTCATATTCTACAATCGTTTTACAATAATTTCATTATCAATTTTTGAAAATATCTCTTTCTACATAAATAATTAGGCTATCATTTATCCATTCGTCGCCCATTCGATTGGGCAATTTGTCCTTCACAAAGTTCATTGCAAAAAAAACCATTTCCATAGTAGCAGCGGCGACTAGTAGAATCAACAAGAAATATAAGTTGTCATATTCAATAATTTTTAAATGATTTATCCAACATAAGAAAGTAATTAATCATATTCAAGTATAAATAATCTTATAATCAAACAAAATTAACCAATAAACCAAATTCAATTCCAACTTCAATCACAATGCCATTTCATAAACCTTTTTACTTATCAAACAAAATTGGGGCTTTTCCACATTATAATCCAAATTTAAATTGGGATTATAATTTGGTACAACGGGAAGAATGATAGTGCTATAACTATAATGCTATTTATCTCCTACTAAAAAATTGATTTAACACCATTTCCAAATGACATAAGACACAATGACACAATGAGATTTGTCATTAATTTTTCCCCCCTCTCTCTAGTTTCTTCTCTCTCTGTGCAAAAATACATAAGACACAATGACACAAATCTCAAAGATCACAAATGACAAATCTCAGCATCTCTCATTCTCTCTAGCGGCTTAATTAGCTCCAGTTCCTCGAATTTTTCGACAAAATCTCGTTACATTTAAATTCCAAAATTTTTTCCATCAATTCGATTGCATAGAATTATGAATAGCCATCTATCTATGATAATAAATACACCAAACTAAGTAATTAACCAAAAACTAGGGCTAAATCCATTTCACTTACAAAGCAAAAACAGGAATAGAAGCAAATCAAGCAATCTGGAAGCCCCAAGGTAGCGCTTGCACTGAGCTGTTTGAGTATTTGCAAACTAAAGTGGGACTGAGGTCGCCGATGAGAAGTGGAGAACCAAGGTCAAGGTCGGCGAGAGGAGAAGCCGAGACCTATTGAGCGAGTCGAGAGACGAGAGAGAAATGGAGAAGCGGCGAACCGAGTCACCGAGGAAGAAAGGAAGAGAAGTTGGACCTGGGTTGGAGTCTGGAAGTTATTACTCTGAATTGGGTTTCAAATTTTTTTTTTTTTTTTAGCTTTTGGGCCTAGACTTCAGGCCCAATGTTTTTCTCCCAAAATCCAGTGCGGTCCGTGGACCGCGCTGGCCCAGCTGTAACTCCGCCAATGTGAGAGACCATACCATGTTCAATGGCTCTTAGCTCGGCTATGGTGATCGCAGTTTGCCCAAAAAATATCATGAATGGCCAGGATCGCTTTTCCTCGAGGGTCACCAATGACCCCACCACCAGTCGAGGTACTATCTGCCTTAACAGCTCCATCAGTGTTTACTCCGTGCCACTCAGTCAATAGTTTAGTCAAATAAAATAAAGCATGTGACTGTCTTTGACCTTTTGGTGTAGGCAACAAAGCAACCATGTTATCAAAAAAAAAATTGAGTGTGTTTGATCATGCAAAGGGCTGACATGCGTTTATTGCCATGCTTCACCTTATCACTGGCATATAAAAAGTCAATGTAACTGAGCGTGTGTTCGCGTGGGATTTTTTTTGTCTAAAAACTATCTAAAAGTGGTATTTTGGATAGGTAGTGGTGGGGGCCACGAGACGTGTGGTTAATAATAGGCAATGATGTGAGATGTGTGGTTTATATTAATATTTGACTTTGAATTTGAGTAGTAGATGATTTTTAAGTAGAAAAAGTGGAGGTAAACAAGCACTGAATTTGTGCATGCCAACTATTGTTTTCATAATTTGATCAAAATAATTTCTTACTGAATCATTATTACCCAAATATGGTGTAATATTTGGGTTAGGTTGGGTTAAATGAATTATATTGGTTTTGGGTTTAATCCAAACCACTAATCTATAAAATTTAGTAATCAGTTCTATACCAATTCAATTTTAAGAAAGTTTTAAACCAACACAAAACCAATCCAATTTAGTTTGGGTTGGCTTGGGCCGGTTTGAACCATAGGTCATGGGTTTTTCACCCACCCGTATTTAGGGATATGAAGATACAAGATTAACTTTGGCTTGGCGTGCAAGTGCAGTGTTGGTCAAGTTTACGGCTTCGAGTTTCCTAATCACGGCAGAACAGAACAGTCTATAAACAAACGCACCAGTTCTTCTCTCCTTCAATCAAGCTTCTTTTCTCTTCTTCACCATCATACCAACCAATGGATTCTCTGAGTTTCAGAAAAAAAATTGGATTCTCTTTTTAAGGTTAGTTGGATCTTTATCGTACATAAAAAATTACAGATAGCCATAGGTTTCAAAATCTGTAAAATTACATATTATTCTTTGATTTGGAGAATCTACGAGGATTAGAGATGGATTAGAATTTGTATGCTGCTTATGAAATTATTTTGTAGATTGTATAAGGATTTTTTTTTTTTTTCTCTATTCGTTTTTGTATCAGACCACCAAACTTATATGCAAGGAAGATGACGTGCCAAAAGAAGAAAAACTTAAACAAGCCGAAGAATTGATTCAAACGCTAATTCAAATGAAATCCGAAACTATGTTAGACTTGGAGGCCAGAAAGGTAAGAATCAAATCATCGATAATCATTTTCAACATCCCATTTGTTGGGGAATTAGGCGCTGCTAATTCCGCCCAAGATCAGTGGGACAAAAATAATATGTGACTGAGAAAATAATGGACACTAAAATAAGCACAAATATGGAACACCGAGATTTAACGTGGTTCGGCCAAACTGCCTACGTCCACGAACCCACACCAGTATATTTCACTATCTCAAAAGGAGGAGTACAAAAATACCACACTGTATTTTCTCTGCCTACACAAAGGCTTTATCACTCTACTCACTTTTATCTCTCGTGTATAGCTTCTACACTGAAGCTCTCTCTTTCTCTCTACACAAGATAGCTCTCTCTTTCTTTCTACACAATGACTATTGTGTTTTGGTGTTGATTGTGGTGTTGAGATTTTGAAGTTGCAAAATGTCTCGTATTTATAGGGAGGGATTGGAGAAGAATGGAGTTGTTGCACCTAATCCTCACACGATTGTCAAACAATGCATGCATTCCATCCACCTAACTCACCTAATCCTTGATTTTCTTTTTCTTCTTTCTTTTTATTTGTCTGCCACTAACAATCTCCCACTTGAAGACTGATTTCAATCTGTCTTCACAATCTGGCTTTCACCTTGGGACATCTCATTTTACAGCTACGTGAAAAATATGATGTGGGTCATCACCTCTGTCTTCATTGTAGAAGACCAACTGAAGCTGAGCACAGCTCCAATTTCTCCTTGGTTACTGTTTTCGTCATCATGTCGGCTAGGTTTTTGGTACCTTGAATCTTTTCAAGCTTCAACACTCCATCTTCCAAAAGTGATCTGATGAAGTGATAACGGAGTCCAATATGTTTGGTCCTCGAATGAAATGTCGAATTCTTTGCCAGATGTATCGCACTCTGACTGTCACTGTGCAAGACATTCTTTTCCTGTTCAAAACCCAATTCTGCCAACAAACCTTGTAACCATATTATCTCTTTGTTAGCCTCGGTTACTGCCACGTACTCTGCTTCTGTAGTTGATAACGCAACAATCTTCTATACCTGCGAAATCCAACTAACTGCAGTAGCACCAACTGTGAAGACATAACTGGTAGTGCTTCTTCGCGATTTACCTCACCAAAAAATCGCATCTCACGAAACCTCGTAGTGTCACCTTGCCTCGCCTAAAGCATAAGCATTTATCGGTAGTTCCCGTAGATATCTCAATATCCACTTTATCGCATCCCAATGTCGCTTCAGATTTGCCATATATCTCGCTCACAACTCCTAATCGCATGAGCAATATCTCTGTCTGCAGTACAAACCATGGCATACATCAAACTTCCAATGGCTGAGGCATATGGAATTTTAGCCATGAAATTTCTCTCCTCTTGTCTTAGAAGGCGATAGTTGGATAGACTAAATGATTCGCTAATGGCGTCTTGGCCGATCGCTTTGCCTTTGCTCATGTTGAACCTTTGTAGGGTTTGATCAACATACTTGGCCTGTGACAACTGCAAAACACCATTTTGCTTGTCTCTACAAATTCTCATCCCTAGAATTTGCTTTGCTTCACCCAAGTCTTTCATTTCGAATTCCGCCGATCGTTGCTTCTTCAACTTCTTGATTTCGTCCATATTCAACCGGCTACTAACATGTCATCGACATAAAGTAAGCAAAATGATATATTGGACTCAAATCTCCTGAAGTAATGTGATGATCGACATTACACTTCATGTAGCCATTTTTCTGCATAAATCCGTCAAACTTCTTGTACCACTGTTTAGGCGCTTGCTTTAAGCCGTATAGGCTCTTCTTCAATTTGTACACCAACTCCTCTTTTCCTTTCAGAGAAGTTTTTACGGTTCTTTGCATATATATTTCCTCTTCTAAGTCACCATGGAGGAAAGCGGTTTTCACATCTAATCGCTTCCAAGTGCAAGCCCTCCATTTGCAACAATGCTCAACATCGATCGAATTGTTGTCGACTTCACAAGCTGGCGAAAATATCTCGTGTAGTCAATTCCTTCTTTCTGCTGAAACCTTTGACTACCAATCTCGCCTTGTACCTCTTTGAACCATCATGTTCTTCTTTGATTCTGTACACCCATTTATTGTTGAGAGCTTTCTCCCCTCTCGGGCAACCTCGGCTAGTTCCCACGTCACTGGTTGGAGATGAGAGACTTTATCTCATCTTTCATTGCAAGCTCCCACTTAATGTAATCTCCCACCGACATGCCTCGTCATAGCATTCAGGTTCACCGGCGTCAGTGAGCAACATGTAGTTCATGTACTTCCGATTCGGAACATGAGGTCGACTTGACCTCCTCACAATGGGAATTGGAGCTGGAGACTGTGGTGAATCAGCCTCCGAGACGGGCTCCTCTGTCTGCAGACCCTCATGCATGCCTTTGGCGTACTTCCTTCCGGAGTGTCGTCCGAACAACATATGTTGGATCATTGTGGATTGTGTCATTGGGTTTGCATCGCATTTACGTCTTGTACATCACCTTTTCATTGAATATGACATCCCGGCTTCTGATGAGCTTTTTGTTCTGGTCATCCCAAAAGCGGTACCCGAACTCGTCTCCACCATATCCAACGAAAGTACACTTTAGTGATTTGGAGTCTAACTTACTCCTGGCATTATCACTAATGTGCACATACGCGACACAACCGAATACTTTCAAATGAGAAAGTTTCACTTCTTTTCCGCTCCAAACTTCTTCCGGTATCCTGTACTCAATGAGTGCAAGCGGTGCGATTAACTAGGTATGCCGCCAGTATTGGCGGTTTACGCCCAAAGCTGTTTTTGGCGAGACTGCATGTATTCTCATGCTTCTGGCTCTTTCTGTCAACGTTCGATTCATGCGTTCTGCAACTCCATTCTGTTGCGGTGTTCCTGGCAACGTTCTCTCGATTTGATGCCATTTGGTAACAAAATTTCTTGAACGCCAAATTTTCGTACTCTCCACCATTGTCGGATCTCAACTTCTTTATTCGCAAACCAGTTTCGTTTTCCACCATGGCCTTCCACTTCTTGAACGCCTCAAACACATCGGATTTGTGTCTCAAGAAGTAAACCCACACCTTTCTCGAGTGGTCATCAATGAAAGTCACGGTATGACTTTCAATCGATAAGCTATTTGTTGGACCCACACATCTGTGTGGACAAGTTCAAGCTTCTCTTTCTTTAGAGTTCTGCCACTTGTATTGAAACTCACCCGTTTCTGTTTCTCGAAAATGCAACTTTCGCAAAAGTCTAAATCAATAGACTGAAGCCCTGGTAGTTTCCCTTTTGCATGCATGTACTTGAGCCCTTTCTGGCTCATATGCCCAAGTCTTTAGTGCCACAAGTTCACGCCCTTGCTATCAGCAACTGCAATTGTCATACACGCATTCGCCGTCGTGTATAGGGTGCCACTATCCTTGCCACGTGCGATTATCATGGCCACCTTGGTGATTTTCCAATTATCACCAGAGAAACTTGTGTCACATCCTTCTCTCGACAATTGTTTGACGGAGATCAAATTTTTCCTCAATTCTGGAATATGTACTTCTCCTCAATTCTCGACAATCCATTGACATTGATCTGTACTTCTCCTATGCCCACCACGCTGCAAGGATGATCGTCTCCGAGATATACTTCTCCGAATTTTCCCGACACATAATTTGCAAAAAAGTGTCGATTTGTGGTGGCATAGAACGATGCTCCAGAGTCTATTACCCAATAGTCGGCCTTCTTCTCCATGGAGCATATCAAAGCATCACGCGTTTCTTCGGTCACGACATTGACCTCGATCTTGTTCTCCGTTTCCTTTGGAGCTGCCCTACACTGATTTTTGTAGTGTCCAACCTGACCGCAATTCCAACATTCAACAGACTTTGACTTGTTGGAATTTCTGTGATTTTTGGATCTCGGTCTGCCATTCCTCGACTTGCTCCGTCCACGCCCATGCTCTCTATTTGAACTTCTGCCTCTGCTATCTACGTTGAAAACGGACCCGGAAGTTGAAGCTGCATCTGACTGTCTCCGGATCTCCTCAGTCAAGATCATGCTTACAACATCATCGAACTTCAATTTCGACTTGCCGGCCGAGCTGCTGATGGCTGTGACTGTGCCATTCCAGCTCTCAGACAACTGCCCAAGAATTAATAGAGCTCGAACTTCATCACTAAAAGTGATTTCCACCGTGGTCAATTGGTCTACTACCTCATTGAATTCGTTGAAGCGTTCTCCAAATCTCCCGCTTTCCATCATCTTCATATTGAACAATTTTCTTTCAACGGTTTATATAGGTCCTTCTGATACAAATAGTCCTCCATTTGCATTTTCCAATATCCAAAATTTTTGCCATCAAACTTATCAATTTTGGAAATTCTCTCGTCTGTCGCCATTACTCCCACTCGAACAAAATGTGATTTTTCGAGAAATCGTTTCTGATGTGGAAGATCAGTCTATGCTGCAACCACAGAGCATACTAAGAATTTCAAGAGATATCACAAACAAAGCTCTGATACCAGTTGTTGGGGAATTAGGCGCTGCTAATTCCGCCCAAGATCAGTGGGACAAAAATAATATGTGACTGAGAAAATAATGGACACTAAAATAAGCACAAATATGGAACACCGAGATTTAACGTGGTTCGGCCAAACTGCCTACATCCACAGACCCACACCAATATATTTCATTATCTCAAAAGGAGGAGTACAAAAATACCACACTGTATTTTCTCTGCCTACACAAAGGCTATCACTCTACTCACTTTTATCTCTCGTGTATAGCTTCTACACTGAAGCTCTCTCTTTCTCTCTACACAAGATAGCTCTCTCCTTCTTTCTACACAATGACTATTGTGTTTTGGTATTGATTGTGGTGTTGAGATTTTGAAGTTGCAAAATGCCTCGTATTTATAGGGAGGGATTGGAGAAGAATGGAGTTGTTGCACCTAATCCTCACACGGTTGTCAAATAATGCATGCATTCCATCCACCTAACTCACCTAATCCTTGACTTTCTTTTTCTTCTTTCTTTTTGTTTGTCTGCCACTAACACCATTCTCAAATTTAATGATCAATCCTCTATTACAGGCCGATCAAGATTATTTCGCTGCAGTTTTCGACAGATATTGGTGGAAGCGCCACAATCTTGTGCATTATACAAGGTTAACACTTCATGCTATGCGACAAGCCTTGGATGAGGAGCTTAAACAATCAACTCCCACCCCCAAAGAGAAATACAAAATGGTAAAAACAATCTTCCCTATAACAATCACTTGAGGTTCAATTTCATGAGTGATGTTGTCCTCCCCCATGGGAGAAGATAGTGTATGCTCATTGCTGACATGGCTCTGGCATTGTCAACAATAGTAAAATTGCCACATCAGCAATTGGCATACACTGTGCTCCCCCGTGGTAGAGGAGAACATTAATCTTTATCCGTTCTGACTTGTGAAGCTTATAACAGGTCCTTAAGTTGTGTCAACAAATCAAACATGGCAATAACAATCTAGTCGAGGAACGAAGGATCTTAAGAGCGATTCAGCACGCTAAAGAACAAAGCGAAAAACCATCTTCTAGTGCGCCATCTTCTGGTGCGAATCGAAGAAAAAGAGGGATATATGACTTTTGCTATGGTTATTATATACCTATCCCCAACTCCGTAGAAGAAATAGAGGATAAGATCAAAGTATGGGTGTTTTCTTAACATAACGTCCTCATTTAGTTTATAGAATCCTTAAATGCGATTTTTAGATACTAGTGTTTTCGATGTTTTGCAGCTTACATTGACTAAACTCGCGGAGTTGCAGAAGGAGCAGAAGTCAATCATTGCAAATGAGGAGATAGCCAAGAAAGATTTCGAAAAAGCTGAAAGGAAAGTTTTTTTGTTAAGGAAACAACTTGATGTGATAAACAAGAAGAAACATACACTTTATGCATACATTGTTGGTCTCAAAAGGGAAAATTGATATTGGGAGCCTATTTCTTTGCAGGAGTGGGATATTTAGGAGTCTTTTTTGTATAAACAAAATTTTCTTTTAAATTGAGAGTTTTTGATGGTCACATAGATTGCCTAACCTAGTGTATAATATATATATATATATATATATATATATATATATATATTTGTAGTGGGTGGACAAATGGGAGGTCGGGGTAGGGATTGAACCCCAGCCACATGGTTGGAATGTGAGCGTCTTGCCACTGCACCACGCATTCGTTCCTTAAATATTGAGTCGTGTAAAAAAAAATTTAGTATGCTAGGTTTACTTATATATTTTTAATTATTAAAAGCTGATCACTTGTTTATTAATACCGACAATCAACTAATAATATGATATTCCGTGCAAGAATAAATGTTGATTGTAGAGGTCTCATTTAATGTCAATGGTCTCTCTTCATTTTGCAGAAATCATCCCTCAAAAGAGTAATTAATAAAGAAAATGTATATTGGTTAAGACCAATCCATCGCTCTCTTTTGATCACTCGTAATAGATTTGATGTCCTCTTAATTTGTCATATACCACCTATAACACTCATTCATTAACACAAATAGTAATATATAATTAGTGGACAAATTATCAATGGCTTAAAATTTCAAAAAATTGAGTACCAACAAAAAGGAAAAATGATAAATAAATTTCAGAACACAAACACTTTAGTTACAATAAATTAAAAGAAGGGTGGAGATGATGGCAGGGATGGATGGTCAAGAGGGTTTAGGCAAAGACGGGACGAAGAGTGTTTTTTTTTTTTTTTCCAAAATAATAAAAGTACCCACCAACCTTTGCGTGGTTTTTAAGCCTCCTCTACGATTGAGGAGTGGGGGTTTGGATTCCCCTATCCTTTTATTAATATGAAAAATAAATATAACGGGAGGAAGACGTGAAACCAATACCTCCCGAAAATCAAACTACACTTAGCACACTAAGCCAATCTCAAAGTCATAAAAACAAAAAGCATAACAAAGCATAAGAACTTACACAGAAAATTTTGATCAATCTAACATTAGGAATATTCGACCTGTCTAGTCTAACGATTCCTTTCAAGAACTTGGGCAAATGAGTAGGCGAAAACACCACATTGGAAAGCGTAGATGCACCGAGATCAGCAAGGAAGTTAGCTGCTTGATTACCTTCGCGCCAAATACGTGACAGCTTAAAGTCAAGGAACTGGGAGAGAATGTTCCAGATCCTACCAACAATGTGACGAGGTGTCCACGAGCCAGATTGACTATGCGAGATGAGCTTAATGGTGGTAGAGGAGTCTGATTCGATCCACACCTTATCACAACCTGCTGCTTTGTAAAGTGAGAGACCATGTTAAATGGCACTTAGCTCGGCTGTGGTGATCGCAATTCGCCCAAAAAATATCATGAAAGGCCGGGATCGCTTTTCCCCAGGAGTCACTAATGATCGCACCAGCAGTCGAGGTACTATCTACCTTAACAGCCCCATCGGTGTTTACTTTGCGCCGCCCAGTTAGTGATTTAATCGAATAAACTAAAGCATGTTACTGTCTTTTACCTTCACGTGTAGACAAGAAAGCAACCATGTTATCAAACAAAAAATGAGTGCTTTTGATTACGCAAAGGGCTGACATGCGTTTATTGTCATGCTTCGTCTGATTACGCTCACACGAGAGGAACAAAAAATTCAGGGGCAGATTCTCGTTGACCCTTTTTCCTACTGTTCTATTCAATTTTTAAGGGAAAACAATTGAAGAAGACACCATTAGTAGCATACACAAATGTAATATGTTTCTAAATGAGAATTGAATTTAAAAGGGTGAAATTCACTAATTTTTCGAAGCGAACCCCAAATCGCAAAAAGAGAAAAATTACACAACACGTGATGCCAAAAAGAAAATCCTGAAATCAATTAGCCCATAAAAATTTACAAAACTATATACTGCTAAATAAAGATAAATAACTGGTTACGGGTTTAAACCTTAATATTGAAGACGAGCATCAGGTTCTAGAAATAAAAATATTTGGCATCCCATGGTGCCCATAAGGGGACGTGGCACACCGTGAGCAGGCCACATCAGCACTGAGATGGCCCACCGATCGCACGTCAAGTCCACATGTGGGCCTGGATCTTTTCGAATGCAATGCTTCAAAAAGGAAAAATAATGAAAAATAGAGCACACTATTAATTAGTCTTCCTCATCGGAAGTCCCATACGCTGCTAGCAAACTCGTCATTGGGTTATCTCTCTGTCTTCCCTCTCCGACTTGGTTTTCTTTTTCCTTCTCTTGTTTGTTCACTGATTCCTGATTACAAGATTCTTTCCTACTCAGAATTACAGATGGTTGTTTTGCATCAGAAGGGCTAGACACTCTATGTCGCTTCGGCTTCACTTCCACCACCCTCTTCAGTAAATCTTGTTGCCTCATTCCACTCTTTGGCTTGGGCTCAACACGAAGTGGCAATGGAACAGATGCTAGGGAGGACTCAGAAACAGCCGTCCTAAAAGCAGCAAACGCTCGCTTCTCAGTACGGCGTAGAAGACGTTCTGCATCTTCCTCAGCCTCCATCTGCTCCTTAAGATAAAGCAAATCATCACTATCCAGTGCACCGAGTCCGTGAAGGTAACCTCCACGTTCTCCTGCGACCTCCTGCATCTTGGCAACCATACGCTGGAAAGTAATTTCTTCATCATCTATCCTGTCCTTCCCCTTCCCCAATTTTTTATCTTTTGGATCCGTGAGGTTTGTATATTCCCGAACTTCTCTTCCTGCCATTTCCCGTATCGTATAGACCAATTAGCCAGATTCTTGTACTCCAATCTTCATTGAAAGTCGAACAACTCCACGTTGATTCTGGAACAAAACGCGGCGCTGTTTTCCTAAATGGTTGATTCATTATTAACATGAATCAAAATGGTTGATATATCAATCAGACATCTGTAATCTAAACATGTCATCAAGACTCTAAACATAGCCACACTAAAAATTATCACTTTGAATTTTTCTGATGACAACAGAACAGAGTATATAACCAAATGAACATTAGATCATCTCTCCTTCAAGCAAGCTGCTTCTCTCCATTACCATCACACCAATAAATCGATTCCCTTTTTAAAGGTTAGTTGGATCATTTTTGTTATCTTTTTTTTGTTTCACAGAAGTGTCATCTTACATTAAGCATTACAGATAGATTTACAAATTTAACGATCAATCCCATTACAGGGCGATCAAGATAATTTCACTACACGTTTGAAAAGCAGATATAATTGGGACTGGGGTGGAGCTGACTATCTCACGCATAAAAAAAAATTCAAAATTTCATCATATGCAACAAGCTCTGGATGAGCTTAAACAACTTGACATAATAATAAACAAGAAGAAACGCCAAGTTTATGCTTACATTCTTGATCTCGAAAAGCAGAGCGAAGGAGAAACTTGACAAATTACTTTGCAAGGAGGATTCTGTGTCAAAATATTTTCTAGTACTATTGAAAAAATTACACAACACAGGAAAATACTAACAATTCCCGAAATTAATTTTCCTACAAATAATTAAATGAAAGAAGAAGAGCATCAAGTATCAGAAATGAAATCTTTGTTCTCATACACAGCATTGTCAAACTGTGTCAGAAGGTGTCCTAAGATTTTCTGATTTCGTCATCTACATGATGCATAAAAATAATTTCATAAACCAAAAATTATATATAATCGTAGAAGAAAAAGGAAAATACTACGAAGACTGAATCAGAAAGAACGCAGCAAAAAGCAGTATAATTGATCAGATGGGATTAACCATCACTTATTACTTCTTTCATCATCTTCAGTACAGAAATAAATAGGACTCACCCGTGACCGTGTTAGTGTGTTCGTGTGATAAAACCACAGAGAAAATCTATGGAAACATAAGAATCGTCAGCCCGCGAGAGAGTGAGGAGTTGCTTAAACCCTAATTTATAGAAAAATTGAAAAGAGGAACTTGTCAAAACCCTAGGCGACGGAGCGTGCGGATTGGGTTTATTGGCCCATTTACGGGATTATACAGAAAAGGGCTGAAACGGGCTTATGAAAGCAAATTGCAAGAACGGAAAAATTGATGGCTACAAATTATTACATATACACAGTTTTGCTACACACTAGTGCATAGGAGAAACCATGCACACTCAGAGAAAAAATTCATGGGAACGATATGAGCCCTCACCATTAGGGGATAATTATATATTCATTTCATCTAACACAAATACTAAAAAAAATGATGATGTGGCGCCCTGTGAGGGCGCCACGTCACCGAGTGTGCACGTTCTCCTGCACACTAGTGTACAGGAGAGTAGCTACCTACATATACATTGAGTTGACAAATCTTTTGAATTTTAATTAGAAATAAGGCGGAAGTTAAAATTAATTCAATTTTTAATTGATAAAATAAAAACAATAATTATGACTCTTCAATTACATCATTGTTTGATGTAATTAAGATCATTACAAGCAAAATAGTGAAGTTTTTCCTATCATCATAAGCTAAAGAAGCGAAGAAGCCAGCAGCAAAATTTCCTATCCCATCCGCCATCAATATTGTTGACGTGATTAGCCGTGGGCATTTGACCCGAAAACCCGCAGGCCCGAACCGACCCGAACCAGCTCGAATCGGTTCGGGTCGGTTTTCCGAACCATCGGGTCGGTTTTGGTCTGACCAACCCGAAACCGACGGCAAGAAATAAAAAAAGAAAAAATCCAAAATTTATGCCCAAAACCCAAACCCGAACTGATTGAACCGACCCGAATCGGTTCGATTTGTCGAGAAACCGCCCGCCGTTCGGTTTCGGTCGACCCTTCAAACCGATTGGCATCGGGTCGCTGGTCGGGCCCAAACTCGACCCGACGACCTGATGCCCAGCCCTAGACGTGATAGATGCTTTATATTTTTAAAAACTTTTAGGGTGTGTTTGATAGGCGTTTTTTTCCGGGAAAAAAAGTTTTCCATCTTTTTTTTCCTTATTTGGTTGTTTGATTGACATTTCTTTTCCCGGAAAACGTTTTCCAACTTTTCTCGAAATCCGTATTTTTCCTTGTTTTTTTCTTTGGGAGGGAGGTGGTTTTTGTTTTCCGGGAAAAAATTGATACTTTTTTTCTTTTTTTTTAATGGACAATTTAATTTAACCATAAAAATAAGGAAAATGATCAAATTTTATTAAAAAAACTCAAAAATAAGGAAAATAATATTATTTTCCAACTTTCAAATTAACCCAATCAAACACCTATAACTATCATTTTCCTAGAAAACCTTTTCCCGAAATTCATTTGCCTGGAAAACGTTTTCCTTCTAACCATTTTTCGGGTTTACAATCAATCACACCCTTAGTTCACTTTTGAATTTCACATTCACAAATCATTTTATCATTTGTTCTAAATAAATATGTGCCCTTTGTAAATAGATCTTTCTGAAGTAAAACGAATCTTCTAAACGAATGTATAAATGAAAAGTAATAGATTACATATTCGATAAATACATGATTAGAATTTAATTGTGAAAATTTGTTGTATAAGAGGCTACCGTAATGTATCTATAACTAGTATTTTCTCCCGTACGTTGCACGGAGAGATTTATGGCCAAGTTATAATTTAAAATATGTGTAAAATAAAAATTATAATAATATATTTTCCTTTTTTCTGGTAAATAATATAAGAAACAAAATAATAAAACTAAGAATAGGATCAGAAATAATGTATGATATAACATCTTTAAGGAAGATAATGAAGTTATATAGAAGCACATTCGGTCAAAAAGTATAAAAGCACATTATTTCGTCTCTGTTTGGTTATAAAATTTTCCTTGATTTTGTGTGATTTAATGGGAGAGATATGGATGGAAGATTTAAAAAGATCACACACGATAATAACACGGATTGGAGGGATAAGGAGTGATTCTGTCTAAAGATCAAGGGTGATAATAACAGGAGATTATGCATGGGTTGAAAATTAGATATTTGTGTTTGAGTGGGAATTTAATTCTGAAAATTATAAGATTGAGTATGAAACTTACCCCATTTTATTATTATTATTATTATTATTATTATTATTATTATTATAGCCAAGTTATAATTTAAAATATGTGTAAAATAAAAATTATAATAACATATTTTCATTTTTTATGGTAAATAGCATAAGAAACAAAATAATAAAACCAAGAACTGGATCAGAAATAATATATGATATAACATCTTTAAAGGAGATGATGAAACTATATAGAAGTATATTCGGTTAAAAAAGTATAAAAACACATTATTTCGTCCCCGTTTGGCTATAAAATTTTCCTTGATTTTGCGTGATTTAATAGGAGAGATATGGATGAGAGATTTAAAAATATCACACATGATAATAATACGGATTGGAGGGATAAGGAGTGATTCTGTCAAAAGATTAGGGGTGATAATAACGGGAGATTATGCATGGGTTGAAAATTAGGTATTTAACGGGAGATTATACATGGATTGAAAATTAGGTATTTGTATTTTAGTGGGAAATATAAATAAAATATTATTTTTTAATTCTGAAAGATTATAAGATTGAGCGGGAAACTGATCTCATTTTATTAAATTATTATTATTATTATTATTATTATTATTATTATTATTATTATTATTATTAGGTATTTATTTTTGAGTGGGAAATATAAATAAAATATTATTTTTTAATTTTAAAAATTATAAGATTGAGTGAGAAACTAATCTCATTTTATTAATATATAAGATATGATAAACAATTCGAGCTTGGGAATCTCATATCCCATGGGGCCTATTGAACAAATGGTTTTAGCAAATGCCCTAATTAAAGGGATGTATTTTGTTGTGGCTGGAACCATTAATTCAAGAGCTTTTCACAATTCCGTTTGCTTTTATTAATTAAGGCAAAGTAATTTTATCTAGACATTAACTTTTAAAAATGCATTTCGAGCCATTGAAGTAGGTCACCTGTAATGCAGATTTGGGCTTCAATAAATTTGGGCCTGATGGAGAGTTGGGTTGGATTTTGGTTCTCACCTCTTGAAGATCAGTATGTTACACCCATTGGCTCCTGTGTTGTGCCTTTTGCGTCAACCTTGTGTTCGAGGTTTCAAGTTCAGTTTACTTTTCTTAATTTGGTACCTAGCTAGTTATTCACATTTTCTTTACTCCACTTTCATTTTATTTATTTTTAATTTTGATTTTTGGATTTTAGATACAGCTGATACCCTCATACCATGCATGTAGACAATTTATTAATGATACCAATATTCATCAGTGTAGGTAAATGATGAACATGTGTGCTAATTAACTGTAAACTTATTTCAAGACGGGATATATTACTTTTGGTCTCCTTCCATGTGGGGAAATATTATTCTCCCCATATGATGACGTGGAGAGATGTTATTGGTTCTAAAATAATCAGATAATCCCACATGTGAAGTCTTACAAGTCCACATCAGCAATGGGGAGATTTTATTCTCCCCATATGGGGAGAATAGATTAACACTTTCCCAACTCTAATTTCCAAAAAGAAGAAAAGAAGAAGAAGAAGAAGAAGACGACGACGACACACACTTTCCCAATAGCTCTAACTTTTTTATGTTTAAGTGGCTCAATTAAGTTCTCATTACGGAGCATTAATTTTAAGAAATTAGTTAAAATATACTAAGTCATCTCTCAACTTAGAGACCACAATATATGTCTAATAAAAAAAAATCCATTTACAACAAAGGGAATCGGGCAAATGAATATTGAAGTTTGTCAAAGCTATCACTTGTCAAGAAATTATTTATCGATAGGGACCATTATTTATCATGAATATGTTTGTTAAATTTGAGCGGTATTAACTAATTTAGATAATTATAAATGGCGGATTGGTTTTGTTCCCAATGTGGGCGCCGTCAGGCTGTCCCCAAGCCAACGTGGCACTACATCATCAACCAAATATTTTTTGTATCTATATTAGGTCATATGAATAATACATAACTGTCCACTGATGGTGGAAAGGCCGGTGGGGCCCCCATGAATTTTTTTCTCCAACCGTGGTACCCACAATGGGTATCAGAGCTCGACTGTTATAAATGGTTCGTTAAGTCATTCACAACCACGGTCAACAATTAAAACAAAAACAAAAAAAAAATAGTGGTAGTATTTACTTCTTTCACATGTTTGAGAATAAATCAAAATCCTAGATTGAATTAATCTTCCGTGGTTGCTTAGACTTTTCCACCGCCATTAGAGTTTGAAGCTTGAAATCCAAATTCGTTCCCTCTCATTGAGAATGCTGAGTTATATCCAGCAGTAATTAATTTAGTAGTCTTGCTTGAATCATCTTTTTTTTTTCTTCGTGAATTTTAATTTGACCTTCAATGCAAGATTATTACGATTTCAAGAGCATCTCCAACGCAGAAGACGGATTGAAACTTGTGATAAAAATAACCTAAAAAGAAAATAGATGGAATTGTATTTGATATATATAAATTGAACACATGGTGCGGTTTAAATTACTCTCCAGTTTGCCGTACAATTTAATATTTTAATTATTTAGCGCCTATAAATCGATCAATTAAATTAATTAATTAGGTTTAAAATTACTCTCTTATGTTCCCTCTACAGACTACAATCTAATATTTTGATTACTTGGCTATAACAATTAATTAAATTAAACTAAATAATTGACCACAATTTCCCAAAACAAATTGCTTGTACTGGACTTGTCTCTTCTTAAGTAGGCTGCCTACTAAGACTCCCTGCGTTGGTCCTGGGCTCGAAGCTCTTGACTCGGCATACTTAAATTAAAAACGAAAAACGAAGAAAGAATAAAGCAAAAAGAAAAAGGAAAATGAAAAGAAAGAAAGAAAATTGCACATCTCAATACTTTTATTTTCGTGGTCTCTAGGGTGCGATTCTGTTCAGGTACACCCGCGGTTGCCATAATATGGCACCCGCGGCTGATGTGGCGCTGACGTGGAAACACCACGTCAGTGCCCTACACAACAATGGCACCCGGTGCCATTTTAAGTAAAAAAAAAAAAAACTTGAGGACTTGTTTGTAAAAAGCAAGAAATAATTCATCCTAAATTAGGGGAAAATTCAGATACAACATACCTTCATTCGTTTGAAAATTGGGGATCCGCTTCATTCGTTTGAAAATTGGGGATCCGAATCAGTTGAAAATAATCCGCCACCACCTCCGCCGCTCGTCAGCAGGCACTACCTTGAGCCGCCGCCACCACCAACGTACGTCACTAGCGACGGCGGCACCATTATCCCCCATAAAACCGAAGCAAAGAATCAAATTAGAATATGAAATTCATATTCATTCCTTCCACCTCGCAGCCCACATTTGGCCACCACCACCCTCTTTTGTCATCGGAGACGAGCCGCCACCGCCACCGTACATCACTGTGAAGATGATTGGAACGTCAAGTCAGCCAATGTCCGAGTTCGATGAGCAATCGAGCACAGAAGGTTCGTCCGAAGAAGAGGTTGAAGAGGAGAATCTGAATCCAGGTTAGCTTAATTCGGAATTTGGGTACGAATTATGTCGAATTGCAGATGAAATTTGTTTCGTGTATAAGCTGACATTTCTACAGATTTGTTTCGGTGAAAAATGTTTTAATTTCTTTTTTTACTTTTTTTTGGTATATATATATATATATATATATATATATATATATATGTAATAGATACTGGAAATAAATATGAATTAAAATGCTGGCCTACATTTTTCTCCATCTGTTTGTATTACAATGTAACAAGTAGTGGGCAATCTAATAAGTATACTACAGTTGGTCCAATAAGTATACTACAATTAGATACTGGAAATAATTTTGAATTACAATGCTGGCCTACCTTTTTTTTTTTGGCAGAATCAAACCCCATTTTCAGTGACAAGTATACTACAAGTTGCAAGCTATAATGTGTGTTTTTTAGTGTTGTAAATGTGTGTTTCTTCACCAAAAATTTGTAACTTGCTTGAACATCTACTGTATATTATGGAAAGTATACTACAAGTTGCAAGCTATTATGTGTTTCATGTTCTTCCCTGCCTAATTGATCTTTACTTTCCATAAATGATAAAACATTTTTTGCTTCTTGTTTTTTCAGAAGCGGAGTTGCCGAAAGATTGTGTCAAATACGTCCCCCAAGTTGGCTCCGATGACACACCATTTATTGGAAGGACATTTTATACACCGGATGAGGCACTTGCATTCTACAATAACTATGCTAGGATAGCTGGTTTCAGCACCCGTAGACACAACAGTAAAAAAAAAGACGATCGTATAGGATATCGATCGTTCACATTTACTTGCTCTAGACAAGGCAAGACCAACTTACGATATCAACAGAAAGACAAGCATATGAAACCACGCTCTGGAGAGCGGAAACGGGGACGTAGTAGGTGCAACTGTTTGGCAAGGGTGAGTGTGAAATTGTCAAAATCGGAGGACACGTGGACGATTTCAAAGTTCATAGCTGAGCATACTCATCCACTTACTAGCCCAGGGAAGGTGCAATTTTTACCTTCACACAGAAAGGTAACACCAGCTCAGAAGAGTCTTCTTGATCATTTATCACGGGCAAACATTAGGACATGTCAACAGTTTCGGGTGTTACAATCGGAGGCCGGTGACATCTCTTCCATCGGGTGTCAAGAGCGGGACATTAGGAATGTGGAGAGGACAAGCGCCAACAGAAGTTAGGACATGATGCTAGGACACTCATTGACTTTTTTGAGTGTGAGAAAGAGGCCGACGAGAACTACTGCTACAGTATCAAAACAGAGGAAGGGATCTTCAATCGGTGCTTTTGGGCGGATTCTACATCACGTAGTGCCTATGCTTACTTCAGTGATGTTGTAGTATTTGACACAACCTATAACACGAACACATATGGTATGATCTTGGCACCTTTTGTGGGCGTAAATCATCATAGGCAGACGGTTCTGTTGGAATGTGGATTGCTAAGCGATGAGAGGACATAATCGTTTATTTGGTTGTTCACACAGTTTCTAGAAGCCATGCCATCAAGGGCCACCCCGAAAGTTATCATTACAGATCAAGATCAAGCAATCGGAGCTGCAGTTGCCGAGGTACTTCTTTTTTAACCATGTTTGTATGAAAGTTATTCAGTTTTCATTGTCATGCTACCGTCATGTTGACCACTCATTATTTATTTGGCTACTAAAAAAGAATTATATATTCTAGGTGTTTCCCCCGACTGTGCACCGACTGTGCTTATGGCATATCACAAACAAGTTCTCTGAGAAATTGGGTCCAATAGTCTACAATGATTTCAAGGATATCCTTTCAGCCATTGTATACAGGTCTGAAACACCTGAAGAGTTTGAGAAGAAGTGGGGTGATTTGATGAGCACTACGCCATTGGGAGGGAATGAATGGTTGCGCAGCATGTATGCCATTCGGGAGCGATGGGTACCGGCCTATCTGAACCATTTGTTTGCTGCGGGAATGAGGAGCAGTCAGCGAGTTGAGTCTAACCATTCGTTCTTGAAGACGTACGTGATTAGGAAGAATTCACTTTCTGATTTCATATTACGGTATAAAAATGCATTGCGGCACCAGAGACATCTTGAGATACAAGCTGACCACATTGATAAATCAGAAGTGCCCATCACGCTGACAAATTATCATATGGAGACGTAGACGAGGAGTGTGTACACAAAAGCAATATTTCTGCTATTCCAAGAGGAGCTAGTACAAAGCTCGTCATATGATTCCACTAAAATCTCGGCCACGGCAGATGAAAAAGTGTACCAACTATCAAGGTTTGATGCGGCCTCAGATCGTCCCCGATATGTTACTTGGAAAACAGGCGCCGACATCATCATGACGTGCGATTCTGCATCGCTTGAGTTCGATGGTTATTTGTGTCGCCACATATTATGTTTACTGTGCAGGAAGGGGGTTCGAGCCATACCTGATCGCTATATCCTTAATAGGTGGGCGAAACAAGCCAAATTAATTCCTATATTCGCCCATACTCCGGAGTCTCTAGCTAGGGAGTCGTCCATATGTGCACGTACTAGGATGATCTCAGATTTTGTGGACTTGGCGAATGAAGTGTGTATGACGACAGAAGTTAGGAATTTTGTCATACAAGGGATTAGTGAACTTAGAAGACAATCAAGAGAAATGATGGCAAGGATGGCACGAGATGATGCAAATACCGAGATGGGTAATATTTTTAACTCGAGCAATCATAAATGTGATAATGGTACTTCTTACACGCTAATTTTATGTATGATTTTTTGTAGTGCAATTTGAAGGCACGAATGTGGATCAAGGTTTGAGTATTCAAGACCCAGTGCCAGTGCGTGCTAAGGGTTCCGGAAAGCGTATCAAGTCATCTAAGGAAAAGGGGATGAGCCAAAGTAAGAGGAAATGCGGTGTATGCCGTGCACCGGGTCATAATGCAAAAAGTTGTCCACAGAAAAATTCACGGTACGTCAACCTTACTTGTTAATTATGTGGGTTACCTTTGCTGAAAAAATTTTAATTATGGTGTGTTGTGAATGTTTATAATTTTCACTATGGTAGTTGTTTAGTTTACGGTGGGAAATTGTAGAGATAGGGGATAGGTTGACCATTTCTTTAGCTATATGTTTTGGGCACGTGTTTGTGGAGAGTGGATTAGTTAGTTATGAATGTGCAATTTCCTTATAGGACTGTATTGGTGGACGAGGATTATCAAGCAGATTTGTCCTGCATACCCGGTGGGCATGGAGATCCGACAGTTGTTGATGCAGTTGCCTCTCAGGGAGCTGATAACTACTCCGTTTACCCAACGAGTCTACCGGGGGATGCATTTCTATGGTAGTTATGATGTCGTGTTACAGTATTTAAGTTAATGCTTATATTACTTGTTTTGTATTCGGTGAAACCTTGTCGTGCTGTTAGCTTGTGAAGTAGACATCTTTGTGTATCTTGTTTTGTAGCCGACGAGGATATGGTGCTTGCCACATGGATTATTGTATGTTATGTTGGAAAGATTGTGTTTGATCTTTGTTGGAGTTGCAGCAACTAAGCAAAATGTCCTCAAGTAGGAAATATGAAAGATTAGCATGGTTAAAGTTATCACTTGTTTTCTTTTCATTGGGAGGAGTTGCTGTGTTTGTGTATATGACCTATTATCACATTTGAATGTGACATATTTTGGTATAGGTGCATAGGTGCATATCACAGTAGATGTGTGAAAATTTAAGACATTTAGATAATAGACAGTACATGTTCAAACAAGTTACACAATCTTTAGTGAAAAAACACACATTTACAACATGAAACTTATTATAGCTTGCAACTTGTAGTATGCTTGTCATTGAAACACGCCAAAGTTAACATGTAAAAGTTAACAAAAAAGTTCAGCTTGACGCATTTGACATTCATCAGTTGGATGGATTATTTTATAGCCTATCACACACTCAAAAAATCATGCAAAGGAGTTTACATTAGAGTCGCTAAAACAAGTTATCGTTTAGATCACGCATACATCAGTTCCACAGTGCCGAACTAGTTCCACCCCAACATTGAGGATACAACAACAAAAGATATTATCAAATATGAAAAGTAAACTACAATATTGAACAACACGACGGTAGCTTGTCAAGCTTGTCCAGTTTGTCTAACTTGTCCAATTTCTCCAATTTCTCAGCGATGCATGCAAGAAGATGATCTTCAACTTGAACACTACCCGTTGCCTTGTTTGCATTGTAGGTATTTGAGGCAGACTTATGCTCACCAACTCGAGTGTGACCCATTATCTCGTCAACCCAAAAGAATCCCTTACAGGCCATCCCATCCTAGACAAATATAAGTACTCAGATACATTATTAAAATTGCTTGACATTTGTAAAAATAATGTAATATAACCACACTATTTAAAATTTAGGTTTCCAAACTTCCCATAACAGCATTCACACTTCAAGGGGAAATATTATATATTTCTACACCATTTCTTTGATATAGGATCACCAATAGCATACCTTCATGGAGACGCACTTCCAAAAATCACGATTGGGATTCAACTCGGTGTGTGAGGTCTTCAATACCATCGTTGCGCCGCAATGACATTTTAGAGCTTGGGGGACATTAGTCGAGCAGGAAGAAGCCATTAGTAGACAACCTACATGGAATGAATGACACTCTTAACTTCATTACATTCTAACAAGTGGAAAGGGTCATTATCAATGACATTTTTCCCCCTTAAAACAATAATTAAAAATCTATACCAATCAAAACTTTAGATTAAAAATCTCAAATTCATCTAAAATTCATCCAAAATAATATTTTCCATGAAACATTGTACCAAACAATGTTGGCTCATGTATTTGTCTATAACACAGCACACCCTATAAAATAGAACACTATCATTTAACCTTCAATTAATTATCTATGATGAATTTAGCCCAACTAATCAATCTCGTTCATAGAGGCTATAATCAATCTATTCTTTCTCAAACTGACAACAAAGCACGAACTCACAACGAAAATGCAGTCTTCAATAAGAAAAAAAACCCAGCAGCACAAGAAAAAAATTATAATTAAAAAATAAAAAAAATCGAGCAAAGCTGAATTTAAAAAATCGAGCAAAGCTAAAAAATAAAACGCATACCTGGTTGTTAAGGGAAAGGAGAGAACACGACGTCGATGGTAGCCGTACGAATTTTAGCCGGTGGCGCTACCGTGGATGATAGGTGAAACTCGAGAACACGACGGGTAAAGCTCGAGAACACCGACACAGGCGAAGGTCAAAAGGATATTTCACTTGCAAATCGGTAGTTGGACGACGGCGGCCATTTTTACTTCAGGTGGTGGTGCACGGCTGAGGAACTGAAGAACTCGGGTAGGGGAACCTCCGTTTGAAAATTAGGGTAATACTTGAAGTGAAATTTGGGGTAAAACTTTAAGATTTGGTTTTTTGCCATTTTGCTCGATGGTCCTCCAATTTCAAAAAAATTGCTACACATGGCACCGGGGTGCCATTATTGTGTAGGGTGCTGACGTGGCGCTTCCACGTCAGCGCCACATCAGCTGCGGGTGCCATATTATGGCACCCGCGGGTGTACCAGAAGCAATGCTAGGGTGATACAATGTAAACTTGTACAACAATGAGCATAATTAGGATATTTTTAAGGATAAATTTGAAAGTTCAATATCAACAAGGATATTTGAATATTTTTAAGGATAAATTTGAAAGTTTAATCTTTATTGTCATGTTTGTTATCTACCTAGTGTTGGGGCAATTTTTATTCTCCCAACGCATCACGTGACGCTTCACATCACTTAAATTGTCGTAGTAAGTCCGTGTTTTTTCTGTCATGTCAGCATTGGGACGATAAAAATTGTTTCAATACTGATAACATATCAATTTTGTCTTTATTATATACATAGCAATACCCGATTTATTGTATCCTCTAGCATTATCCGACATTTTTTGGTGACAATAAATTTATCTTTACATAGCATTCATTTGTGTAGCGACTCACGGATAATGGAGAGCCCTAACAACTTTCCAAAAAGTGCCGAAGAAAGATTGGGTTATCTTTCTTATAGATAAATAATTGATAATCTTCAGTGGTGTATAATAATTTATTAAATATACTATTCAATTCAATAAATATTCGATTAATTAATGAGGGAATTGGTCCGATCCTATAAATAGAACGCTTATGAAACTTCCTGAAGTTATGAAATCGCTCGATGGGACCGGAAACTTTTCTATTCTATACTTAAAAATCGTTCGATGGGACCGGAAACTTCCTGCACTTATGAAACTATGAACAAGGAAGTGAATAAAAATGAAATGAAAACCTTCAATATAATTCAATAATGATTTTAATATATTACTTCCGTCCTATAAAGATAGATCAAATTTCCTTTTTATTCGTCATATATATGCCATATTTCTTTTAAAAATATAATTAAAATATTAGTTATATCATATGCTCTCATTTAATGTACAATATTATTATCACCAAAATAGATTAGTTGAAATAACATATCTAATAAATGAAAGAGTATATTAAGGAAATAATTTTAAATTTTAGTTTTTCAATACTATTAA